>OV743314.1:10017500-11356071 GCA_928268935.1 Lasiommata megera | reverse complement strand
TAGAGGTGCATGCCCGGATTCAAACCGCCGACCTCTGATTAGGCTGACGCCCTTACCACTAGGCTATCACCGCTTTAACCCCTATATATCTATAGCCCCTATATACCTTATATTATATTGCAGACGAAAACTGTTGGCATGGGAACATTATTTATATAGGTAACACGCCTTCTAATAGAACAACACGCATTGCGTGTTGAGACTATTAAGTAAGGCAACATATAAAATAGTATGGCCCACAACATATTGCTTGCAATATTATAATATTTTTTATAACAGATATTCAAGCAAATAAAGACTATTTGTATTTCAATTCCTATTAACAATACCTGACATTTCGTCACATTGCTTAATGTCTTCCCGGACTGTAATTTGATTTGATTCAATACGCTTGGTGTTGCGTGATGTAGGTAGCATTCATGGCAGGTAAGCCATGTCAGCCAAGCCAGTACAATTTTTACAAGATGGAGATGAAATCTGTCGGTGTACGGTACATCACTATGATGTTTATTGTATTGCGTGGTTCACTGACGCAGGTGAACTTCGCGGCGTGAAAGCTTTGACATTTAACAATCATCCAGCACTACAAGTTAGATTTGCATATACTGCGAAATCATATTTACCAGACTGACAAGGCAAGCGCCAAAAAACAATTTGATCTAAAATCTAACTAACTAAATCTACTCGCTTGTGAAGTCAACATCTCCTGAGGATGATATGGTGTCGGGTCGAAACGTGCGTAGAGGTTCTAGTGGAAGATTTTATCTGGTGTTATATTATACAAATCTCCCGGTTGTCGGCGGAATATAGCAAGTTACACTTGCTGTTTATTGTTTATCATGGACTTCCGCAAAGTAACGCTCGCTTCTATTTATTAATTTGATCTAAGGCAATTTCTATGAATATTTTGGATTCTTTCTACTCCTCTCGATGGATTCGTTCACAAGTAATTGTTAAATACATCCAATAAGCAATAAAACCTGCAATGCTCTTTTAATGTAACTTTTAAACTTTCTTTCTTATATTCACAATCACAGTATTATTTTTTTTTAAATACCGATTATTGGAATTCTAACACTAAATCAACCACAAATTCATAGAGGTTATAACTTACCAAAAATTAAAGGTACAGCGTAGGAACTCTCTTCTGAGCCCCCAATGACAATTTATTTCCAATCTTCTTATAGCCCTCATTTTTAACTCTAGGTTTTGGTTTTTCATTCGTTTCCACTGGACATCCTTTTAGCTCCCATACCAAATTGGTCAAGGATTTAGGTCTGCTTAGTTTTCTAGATCGCTTCTCTGGAAGTTTTGGACCATTGCCTGAATCACCAGATGTTCTTCCACCAGAATGACTCGAGTCTAACGTACCATCCAACTCCATTGCTTGATGTATGTTTGAAAGGCTTTTATAACGTATGTTAAAGATTGGGGAATCACCTTTGGTTAAAGGTCGTATTGGACTAGTTCCTGGACTAGGTGCCTCTTTAGTTGGCGGATGACTTTTCTGACTCACCAACATTCTACCTTTATTGTTGCTGACACTGTTTTTAATGTATAATTTCGGTAAATTTGGTACTGGCGCAATTGTACATTTTTCTTTGTAAACAGTTATAGGTGTTTCTTTCGTCGCAACTGCAGTTTTGCGCGTACGCTTTTCAGCTTTTTGGTTGAAAGATTTCTTCGTAGGAATAGTTTCTATGGGGGGCGGTTCTGGTTTAGTTTCTGTTATTAAGGGCATGTGAATTGGAGTTGCTGCAGGTGAGGCGGGTGCAGACTCATGCCGTATTGGTTCATTGGAGTAAGACGCTTTAACATTTTTCGGAAGGGGAGCAAAACCTCTAACGTAATCATATATTTGATCTATTTCATCATACTCATCTGGAATACTATTGTCATCTCTATGACTGCTGTAAATATGACTATGGCGGTTTATATACTTATGTTGATTAGCAGTGTCTGACGATGCACTTCTTCTTAAGAAGTAACCAGTTTTTATTAAAGGTGGAGAAAGAAGTGGGGCTTTCAACAGTCTTTTAGGGTCTCCGAGCTTACCGTCCAGCACATGTATTCGATCTACCACATCGATAAGTAACCTGTTACATTTTTCTACTAATCTTGAAAATTCCATGAAATTTTTTATCTGTTCTTCATTTTTGCATCTTAACATTTTTAAGGGAGCTGCGAGTGGTAATGCAACCAAAGCATTGCCTTCTTTTTGTAATGGTAGGGCAAAAACGTGATCTTCTTCGAATAAGGATAACAATCTTAGTTCTGGTACAAAATGACTTGCACTTTTTAAACCTCTAGGTGGAGTGCCATGTACAAGTCTGACAGTTAATGGCAATCGTTTTGTAAGCAATGTTTTTGCTGTATGGACACCGCTAATATTCTCTTCTTTAGCGACAGCAGAGAACTTTCCTCTCTGATCTAAACTTAGCAAAATTGCATCACCCTTTGAATCGGTACATTTCAAATATTTACTTTTTCCCAAAAAGGTTTCACCTCTAGGCATTATTACTTCACCCGCCGGTAAGTTTCTTGCTCCATCAGCGGTAACGTTACCATCTAAGTCAATTTTAGCACATATTACTCTAACTGGTTCCCTTACTAAGCAGCCGTCTTCTAGTTTTCGCCTCGCTAATTCACTTACAGATTCTATGCATCTTACAGCCCTACCCTCTTCACTTAATAGTTCAAAGTAGCCTTTATACGTATCAGGAATGGCAATTCTTGGTCCGACACTAACCATGCGTCTCCCTTCTTTTAATTTGATAGCCTGGGCAATGATTTTCTTTCTTTTCCCTGCTGAAATAACTAACGCTGTACTTTGTAAGCCTGGGCTCGGCAGAGTTGGCACTCCAAGACCTCCATATTGTCCCTTGATGATTTTAGCTACGTTTGGTAAGCGGTTCTTGACAGCGAACTCTCTGAGGTAATTGCCCTCATCAGACCAGCGACAAGCTGCGACCACCACTTGGCCGTCTGTGGCTGCCATGATGGGTTTTGTCACATCTGAAATTGAGAAAAGTAATGTTTTAATATATAATTCATACATTCAGACATACCACTGTATTTATTTTCGTGGTTCGAGTTAAGTAACATGATATAGTTGAAGTTTGTTCACTATTTGAAAGAAATTACAATAATGTTACGTTTCCAAGTATATAGGGGTCTAATGGGTCCTATATTGTACGTAAAACTGTACATTGTGGGATCTGAGTGGTTGACTGTTATAGACTCTAAACTAGATTCATAATAAGATACCATGACGACAAACGAAGGAAACAAAAAATATAAATATATTTATATTTATTTACTCATGCATATCATACTTTTTTATAAAAAAAAAAACACTTTATAATTAATGAATTTGGGGAAGATTGAAAAAAGTGTAGTTTCCTATTTCGCCCACGTCGATAGGGTTGAAGCGTTATTTCTATGTTTTTCGTGACACACGAAAATGAATGAGAAGAATACACATTAGATTGTTTCCCTTTAGTTTAGATGTATTTACAGGAATAATGTTATTCTGATAGTTCCTAGCTTAAGATGATCATCTTTCCAACATGTTCTAACCGCTGGTACCAGTTGTGAAATTAAGTTGTGCTTGTCATAATAAAGTCTTCTATCAATTATCTTATCTTGTATCTACAGAATAGCAATCTTGTAGTCAAATAATTGAGTAACGCGGAAGTGTGAAACTTTAACCAAATAAAATTTTAGACGGTTACAGTTACCCCTTATCTAAATAATAATCACAAAATCAGATGAAACAATTTCGTAACAGTTAATAGAGAACATTATAGCTGTAAAGTCATTGTGGCGGGCGAAATAGCCATAGGAGTTTGTTTACATTCTCTTCGTACGTTTTTGTTAAATTAGATTAAAGACGTGGTTAAATGGCAGTTAAAGTATAACCAGAACTTTTTTGCGACCTAGTAATTTGTTTTAAGTTATTCCGTAATAAACTAATGTCTTTTTTTAACTTGGTACTAAGTTAGTAACTGTTTATTTTGGTTCTTCTTAATTTAGTATATATTCAAATCTCTTAAATGTTATTGATATTTCTAGAAATAGAGCTATCTTTAAAACTTTACACCTAAATTTACTTCAGTATTTGTGATAAAAGTATAAGGATTATTATGACACTAGTATAAACGATAGTATAGAATATTATACTTCGACTAGTTACGTAGTTAACGTTAAAAATAGGATGAACCAAAATATTGGGTGAAGTCATTACTTTCCCCCATTCTTGAAGATCATTATCTTTATTAGACTTGTGATATTGATGATGGGGTTATAAAGCCACGTCGGATTGAATGTCTCCTTTGATAAATATATTTTGTACCTGTTTTTAATCGTTTCGGTAATCCGTGGTGACGTCTACACGATTTTAAATAAAAGTCAATTTCTTTTAATGTCGATATTTACGGCAATTTACAAAAGTCGTCATATAATGGAAACAGTAAGTACGTAAAGTCTCAATTTGGTGGAGACCGCAAACATGAGGTTTTTTGATATCCACCACTGCACTCTGATAAAAGTACAGTTAACAAGAATGAGCGTTAAAACTATGAGTGTACGTGAATACGTTCGGTCGGCGGTACACCTGTACCTTCTTAACCACTTTCGAAAGCATGAAAAAGAGTTACAAAGCTTATTTATACCAGACGCTTTATAATACGCTAATTGCATTTTCTTCACTACTTCTTACTTTTATTATTAATTATTTACGTAATTTGTTGTAGTGTAACAGTTTTAGTAAATATTATTTAATAAACAGTTAATCTATCCTTATTCCGTGCTCTAAGAAATATATTTTTCATTTCAGTTTTTTTTAATTAATCCTATTAATGATATCGAGGAGGATAGAGTGTGATAGTGAGTTTTTTGTTTATTAAAGGATCTATGTTTAATTTTTATTTTTTTTGTGTTATAAAATGCTGCACTAAATAAGTTGTCACCGATAAATTCACTTTTGTATTATTTAAATGTATTTATTTTGATAAAAATAATGCTCTGTGTTGTCTTATTCGTATGAAGATACTTGACTCAAATAAAATTTAGAATTCCAAGCTATTTCAATATATGACGACTTCCGTGGCGCAGTGCGTACGCTGTCGCATTATATAGTTGGAGGTCCTGGGTTCGATTCCCGGCTCGAGTCTGGTCTGGTGGGAGGCTTCGGCCGTAGCTAGTAACCACTCTACCGACAAGGACGTGTCGCCAAGCGATTGAACGGAACGCTATTCCGGCACGATGTCGCGTGCAAACCAAATAGGAGTGTGAGTTTACCATATCCCTAACAGGTTAGTCCGCTACCATTGCCTCATCACTAGGCGAGATAGCCGTCAAGGGCTTACTTGTAGTGTATAAAAATAAAAAGCAGAAAAATCTAGCCAATCCATCCTGTTGTTGCGTGAAAGCTGGAGATGCCGAAAACTGAATATATTCCATTTGTATATTTCGTATCCCAGTGTGCCTCCGCTTGTAACCGACGGCGCGTAACGTAGTGTTATTCGGTGTTACATCAACAAGACCATTGTCGGTGTACGTTGACCTTCGCAAGTTCATAACGCGCGAAATCACAAGAATTATTATATAACATCATGCACTAGTGGGGAATAAACGGCCCAGCTCGATATCGTAAGTTAATACAGATTCGATCGGTATTAACTTATATACCTCTTCAGGCTGTATTAAGCATAACATCCAACCGGGCCCCGCGATTTTACGAGGGTCGTGACGTAATGTTATCTCATAATAATGTCGCGCGCTGCATGTTACACACGTGAACTACCCTTCCTTACGTATTTTACGTTTCATGGATGGATGGACTTTCGAAATGGAGTATTTATAAACAATGTGTAAATAAAAAACATAAAGTAATCTGGTTGAGTTAGGAGATATTTTTCTTACTGCGGGATAAAATTTTGAAAGTGAAAGAACAGCAAGTAGTGTCACAGTTTGTCGTCATTGATAAACTACTCCTAACTAGATTAGACTGCATAAAAAGTCGGAGCAGTGGGATGGGTCTATGTTCTAAAAGCTTTTTACTATGAGCTAGAATTCCTATACCCAATGAGACTTGAATAGGCTGAGAATGTTACAAACTACACAGTAGTAAATTCGTCTATATTTTATAATAGAAAATAAACATCTGCAAGTATTCGGAAAGTATTCGTATTCTAGAAAAAGTATTAGCTTTAGCGATGTTTCATTGCTAGTACTGTTCACTAGTACTACGAGTACATCTCTACATATAGCACTCATGTTTTAAATGCGAGTTGCTGCGTGTAAGAAATATGTTAAAAATACACGTACATTTTTACTATCGAGACTGCGGCCGAATGTACGTCACGACTTTATCGCACGATTAAACCTATTGTGATATTGCGGCTAACTGTACTAGATCGCTTGTAGACAAATAAGGAGGGTTCAGTGCGGCCGTTAAACTAGAGGTAGTTTATGAACGCACGGGGCCATGAAACATGTGGTTGTTATGGTATATATATATATATATATATATATATATATATATATATATATATATAGAAATATATAAAATACATAAAAGCTTTCATTTTTGTTTTCGATCTTAGTATTATTTTAAAAATCTAAGACAAAGAGTTAAATACTTTCTTTTTTGAAGTACTTAGTAGGTAGGATATTTTGTCGGTATATTGTGATGATGTTTGCCGAATTTGATAAGCTATCCTTATTTTAAGATCTGTTGTTAACTAAATCATTAGATATTACGTTTCCATTAATCTATTATATTAGTATATCTAGTTCAATTGTGATAATAGTCAATTCAGTAAATGTATGAATGATGATGAATATGGAGGTCCAAAATTAACTTTACCGAGCATCGATCAACATCTTAAGTCCAAAGTAAGCAATCAAGTTTAATTTCTTTACCTTCCACTAAAAGCTCGACATATAGTCGATGACTATTTTTCGAACATTAAAACACAGGTACCTAAGATAAAGTTTATCTCTAAAATAGTTACTAGGACAATTTAAAAGCAAGAATTAGAATTAAAATATGTAGTAATTCGATTTTTAATTGTAAGGCCGCTTATCGTACCTCGTTTCTTTTCTGTGTTTTATTTGCTGTCTTGTATTTCTTCATTTGTGTGTTGCACACTAAAGTGTATTTTGAATTTATTTCATTAATTCAGAATCTTTAACTTCTTTGAATATCGCTCATTCTCTGGCCCCGATTCCTAGTGACGACCGCTACATCAGGTTCCCATGAATCGCCTGATTTATTACAACTTGATTTATCCGGAGCCCTAATTTGGTCTTGTTTTATTTTATGCCCTACGATAATTATGAGAAAGTATGTATTGATGTGGGTACGTACACAAATAGTTAAACTTGTAGTTAAATTTACCTCATTAACAAATCGCGCTATATATTTTATTAGCTTTGTATCTGTACTTCATCCGTGAACTGTTTATTTCTTATAGCTACAAAGTATATTACCTAATTGTATACACTATTTTGTATTTGCTTATAGTTTTTTTCTGTATTATATAGTGGTACACAATAAATATTTTCATTTCTTCATTCATATATTACGTATATAATTTATAAATAACTAAATGAAATTTAAAGTTTTTTTTAAGTCCTGTTAAGGGTGGTAAAATAGGGGATGATAGTTTTTGCTTATTTTATTATTTTAAATTCAATAGATTTCTTTTAGGGCGTAAGTATAAGGTTAGAATTTTTTTTATCCAAATCTACCCCGAAGGGGGTAAAATAGGGGTTTGAAGTTTGTATGAAAGTCCTATGTTTTTTAATTTGGAGACACGAAAATCGGCAATTTGACATTTGCCTGTAGCTTACTTTCTGAAGCAGGAAATCAGCAATTCTACGCAGACGAAGTCGCGGGCAACAGCTACAGCTAGTATTTTAATAACTTTAGCCCGTCAAACGTTAATTGGACGTGAATCGGCAATGTTTATGTAAATTTCGGAAGCTCCTAATTAACTGGACCACCTTTGATACGAATTCGATAAAAAAATAAGACCTTGTGAAATTTGAGACCTAATTTAAATGGCACCTACCACCTGGTGGTCAAGCCACCTGGTGCTAAAAAAAGGAAATCAAAATGCCAACTTTACGTTTTTATTGTGGTAAAAGGCGTGTTTTGGATGGCTACGGCGGTATCCAGCGAATACAGGAACGAAAGATAAAATAGCACCAAAACAATATCTTGTGTAATTAAAGCTTGCTTATTGTAAATGACAAAGTTTTGATGGATGTTAGTTACACAAATTTCTACGATTCACGCGGGTAACAGATAGTTTCTAACATTGTAAATATTAACAATTTTCTAAAAGTTTTTTTTATAGTTACTAATCTCTTACAAGAAATAAAGTTTATTTATGGATATGAACTTCTGTAAAAATTAAAAAAGAAACTGATCTTTTAGGTGCAGAGAAGGACAAAAGTTTCTCTAAACTCATACCAAAATTATGTGCAGTTATTTAGAAGAGCTTTCCAATTCTTAAATCGAATAAGTTTGGAAACTTATTCGATTTAAGATATATTAATCAAGGGCTATAATTATTATTATTTTTTAATTTCGATTTTAGCATTTAATATATCTTAGCTTAGGTTGGCAACAGATAATTTTGGTATAATTCGCAAAATATAACAGTTTATGATGAGGCTTTATCAGGAAATCAATGTATGTTAATCTGCTGGCCATAGCGACAGTCTATAATTAGTCACATGTCGCACTGTGCCAATTGTACCATAACAGCGATTGTCCAAAAACCTATATTGTGAACGAGACAATTACTGTGAAATGTTCGTACGTAATTGACAATGGTGTACTAAATTTTACGCTCCTAATGAGTGCAATTTGTTCGGTCGAATAACGGTTTATTTACATTTGAAAATGCTTAGACATGGTAAAATTGGTGGGGTGATTTAACACGGATCAGTGCAAGTACACGTGTGTAATAAAAATTACGGTAGATTAGTACTTTTCATTGCCCTAAGGATTGCAATTTTTGCTTTTGATTATTCAGTCCAAGTTATTGTTAAAACGAGACAGATTAATGCCGGACACATAAGATGGTCTAAACTAGAGTTTTAATTGGTTTTTAGGTTCGATATATCATAAAGCATGGTTCGATATATCAAGCACAACATCTCAATCCTGTCTCATAGATCTTTAGAGTTCTTGACGCTCGTTGAGACTCGTTGAGACAAAACTCTGAATGGAGTTAATTGTCTCTGGTATCTCCAGGTAGGAACATAATATGTACTTTGTGCCAGGATGGATCCTGTCTCCAGGAATATGCAAGGGCTATGTATCTTGATGTTAGGCTATACATACGAGTAGTTGACAAAGTTTATTTTTAAAACCCGCGGGAACGTTCCCTGATACTAATTTATAAAATTATATAAAATAAGTTTTCCATGCATCTTTAGAATGCAACCCAGACATAATATAGGTAATTAAAGGTTATAATAAATAATATTTTTTTTAAGTGTGCAAGTACTTACTTAGTTATTGGTGGTTGGAATATAATTCGTAGGTTTTGTTCGAAGCTTAAATTACAATGGAAAATTTATCAAAATTGCTTTCAATACGATTACTTAATATAAGAATGTTTTTAATTACAAACACCGTTATCGAGTTAACGATATTTAAAAGGGAGTAACTGTTTTATATGAAACTTGCACATACAACGAAATATATGGTTTAAAATAAACTTAGTTTAGTTGTAAAATTTAAATGGTTTATGTAGTGGATACCGTTATAAATTCATCTTCATTTAATTAGTGATACTTGTAGATTAATGCAGTTTTAACAGGTTCGGCGTTGACTAGTCCAATATGTAACGGTGGGACCGGTATCCCGCTTCCTGTATATAAAAAAGTACCGGTCACCCTGTTAATGGTGCGCGCAGATACGGCGAGATTGTCCGACCAAATAATTATACAAGCGAGCTTTATCCGTTCAATAGTGTTTTTTTTCTTTTATAAACTACAAGTTAGCCCTTGACGGCTATCCCACCTGGTGGTAAGTGATAATGCTGTCTAAGGTGGTAGCGGGCTAACCTGTTAGGAGTATGGAAAACTCGCGCTTCTAATTGGTTTCTATGCGACATCGTGTCGAAACTCTAAATCACTTATTACACGTCTTTGTCGGTAGGGTGGTAAATAGCCGCGGCTAAAGCCTCCCACCAAATCAGACTCGAGCCGGGAATCGAACCCAGGACCTCCAACTTTATAATGGGCACACACTGCGCCACGAAGGTCGTCAAATTCGTTCAATAATGCGCAGCGCAGAAACCACTTCTACATGAGATAAGTAAATACGTTATCGCTATAGCCCCCTTCAAATATAACGTACACAGGAGTTTGAATTTTTAAACCTACTCTTTTAGATAAGTCCAAAGCTGAATTTTGAATGGTAAAAGAATTCCTGTGTTTTTTGATGATTGTAGCTTGAATTAGCAGATTTTGAACAAAATTTGTGAGGCAGTTTCCATAGTATATCATTCTTGGATTAGAACGTAGGCAACCTTTTGTTAGGGGAATATAACTTAAAAACAAAGGTTTCTAGTTTAATTAGGTTACTTAATTTCAAACGTAAAAAAACTTAATTGTGATAAATGTAATTGGAACTAATATAATTGGGAATTAACCACGATTTAAAAATACGATTAGAAATTATTTATTCACGTGATTTACTAATTTGGAGGAGATTCATATTAATTTGCAATAAATTGCTTTAAAATTGTTTACATGAGAAAAAACCGTTAGCAATTAATTTGTGTCTGTACTGACTTGCAATCATTAGAGGATGCTAGTCGCTGTTCGTGAGAACGTAGTCGTTCGATCAATCTCTCCTTAGTTTTAAAGACAAGCTAGTCAAGAGATGTAATGAGCGGTGATTTTGCATGCGTTATTTTAAAACGGCCGTGCGGTGCAATCTTACTTGCAGTTTTTATGTTTAGTAATGACTAAACGTACAGCTAAGTTGTATCATCGCGTAATTGGTATTCATATTATGCAACGTTGGAGAGCTGGATCGTTTTTCTATTGGTTCTTATGATTTAATACATATAACGAGATCTTAAGTTCTCTCCGTGGCACAGGGATGGGAGCCGCTTCTTACTATACACGTAGTTTTACTTCTTCATGACCCTGACGATCAGATGACTACTGACAACATACTCGTACCACCTACCACACAATCATACGCTACACACTGTCTTCGCCGGCGAAGACGAGGTCCCCGCTATCTTACGTCATCCGGACGTGGGCTCCATCCACGGCCTCGGAGACGTACGGACCACTCACCGTCCGATCCCTCCGTTATCCCAAACATCGCCTAAGCCGAGGTTCGGCCTCAAAGGAGGCGCCCTTAGGCAGTCGTTCCCCTAGTTTCTTCGAGCCCTAGGGCTAAAAATTTCTTCTGGCAGAGCTTCTTTTCGGAGCTCGCTAAACAGCCCGGTTACGCTGTGGCAACCAATAGGGGTTGTACAGCTAATAGACTGTCCGAAAAAAAAAAGTAGTTTTACACTGAGAGGTATTAACAGAAACATCTAAAACTTACGTGTTTTAGGACTGACCCTGGAATCGAGTCCTGAATCGTGGCCGGACATCTGAACCACTAAACAAACCAGGCTGTGACTGACACAAACAATATTGAAAGCTAGATCGTTAGACAAAGGACACTTATTGCCAGTTAAAGCTTGTCTCTCCATTTAAGCTGTATAGAACTGAAAAAGCATTCAACGATCGCGGTAGGAAATTAGTATGCTACTCGGATTTTCCTTTTGCTGAGGTATGAATAGCGAGGTAATAAACCAAGTGACGGTGTTTACGAGCAATGACTAGTGACTTTAAGTTATCGCCGTAGACAGGTTTGACCGTTATTTGACGCGAACTTGACGTCCGAGGATACGTGTACCTTAAAGGCCCGGATAAGTGGAAACCCAACGATATCTGTTTGTTTGTTAAAGTTGAGATTTATATATTTGTACGGCTCTTACCCGTACTTCTGCAATTATTCTCATTCATCACACTTTTCATTTAATTATATATCTCGAGTTTTCTATACACCACCATCAAGAAACTCCGTTGCGAAGCGCGCGCGCTGTCGCGTTATAAAGTTGCGAGTCTGGTCTGGTGGGAGGCTGCGGCCGTGGCTAGTTACCATCCGACCGACAAAGGCGTGTCGCCAAGCGGTTTAGCGTTCCGGCACGATGTCGCGTAGACACCCATTAGGTGTATGGGTTATACCCTAAGTGGTTAGCCCGCAGGTGAGATTGCCGTCAAGGGCTAATTTGTAGTGGATAAAAAAATAAAATAATATTAGTTAACTGATATACATTTGTTCAAGTGGTTCATAAATTTATTTCTAAATAAAAATCATATCGCCACATTGAAAGAGGAAATATTTTGAGTAGAGGACACACTCAACTGACGTTTGTGGACACAAGTACACCTGAGGTCGAGATAAGTACAAACTCAACAATGTTTATTTGTGAGAGAAATTCGAGATTCATTTCGCACGGTTATTTTAATTATTTACCAAGTTGCATATACGTTTCATATAAATGTTGTTGCAATAGATAAAACACTTAAAAGGCATCGACATTTTAGCATAGTACCTATTTGGCAGATCAAATTGAATTTGAGTGTATCCTCCATTGAGAATTTAGGATAAAATCACTTGTTGTATTAGCATAACACACATTTACTTAAAGGTATAATTGATAGCAAAATAGAACAAAAAAATATTAATCTTAGATACATAAAATCTTAATACATTAAATTTATCCGAAATGTGATCGCAGCATAATATTTTAATATATTGTATTGAATCCCGAAAAAATCTTTTGTTCGTTATCTTTCAGCTAACACAAACAAAAAGCTGGTATAATATATCAACATGAATTTTACCTGTTCTACCTGTAAGCCTCGCAGGTGAATCTACAGCTGAGACCTAATTTCTTGGTCATAAATATAATCCTACTCATATTTTTACTTTATGTTACCTTTAACGTTTAGTTGTTGATAAAGGTAATTAAACAGGTAGCCACCTGGCTACACCTGTCCACTACCTGCAATAGTCGAAATTCAATCGATTTACGCTTTGTGTTAAGCTACTGGTTTACGACTTTAAAGCTTTGATATTGACTTTTTCTTTTGCTCTTTCTTTCTCTTTTATTTCTTTTGAAAACTCACTAAGTAAAGTAAACTTTAAGTCTGACATTAAAGCGAGAAAGGAAGAAGAGAGGTATTCTAAATAAAAATAATATAAATATAGTATACTACATTTTTATTGCAGCATAGGTACCCTGCACTAAAAATTTAACAAGACCGATGCTCAATAAAATTTCCTCTTTTGCTTTTACTTTCCATTAAAATCTCGTAATATATTTCTGTATTCCTATAAAACGCGCAATGGTCTCCTGTTCTCCAGTATCTCACAAAGTGATGTGATATTGCTGTAGCAATGCAGGCTCTTATAAATCCATTTTCTCTTGATTTCATTTTAGTTCTTTATATGGAAGATATATGCGGCATATAAAAGTTGTTCAAAAGGTGCCTTTTAAATTATTTTTTGTTGTGCCTCGATTTAAAAGCTATGTATTATATGTAAATGTTCTGTTTGTAATCGTATCTCTTAAAAATTTATCTTTTTATATTCAATCATAGTTCGAAACTAAACTAACCTCCTGATAACTATTACAACGTAAATAATAGGATAGGAAAGGATTTTTTAAATGACCTTGAATGAAGGGCAAATATTTAAAATTTGGGTGAAAAAGTGATGGCAATTCCTATTATTTTGTATTAACCTGACAGAATTTTTGGTTTAAGGTAAAAATAGATTTTTATCCTTCATAGGAAAGATCGATAGAAATTTTTCTATTCACGTTTTATTTAACCACTGCGTTGATAACATTCTTCCACTTCTTTCTTATATCATGTTAGTTTTTGTATGCAGTATTTATCGGTACAATCTGTTCAGCAGTTTGAACTGTGCATTGATAGATCAGTCAGTCAGTTACTACTAATTTTCATATTAATATTCACTCTTTATTAAGGGTGTAATGTACCACAAATCACTTCAAAACTGAATACACATTGTATAAATTTGTATCCCCTAATTGACCCCTTGTGGTGGAGTTATTTAATTAAAAATAAAGATTTGATAAAAAAATTATTTGTATTTTATTTATACAAACTTTAAGCCCAAAATTCATGAAAGAAATATTCTTTATCCCATACACTTTATACTTAATTAATATCAGTGCAAAACTGAAACAAACGTGTTTAATTGAATAACTTTAGTGTGTGAAAAGAATCGTTTATTGTAACATCAATCAATTTTACATAAATCTTACGGTAGATATCCTGTCGAGACCTAATTCGTGGCAATTGATTGAACTGAAACATAATGACGCCTCCCGTTATGCTCATATCAGATATAAACTCATCATTAATGAAATTGGATGAGGTCAGGAGAAAACGACCGTGACCATGAGCGAGAGCAAAGATCATAGTCCCGTATGGTATTTTTTTAATAGTAATGAAATCGCTATTAATCTGTCTCTATGGCACTTTTATCGTATATTGTGTATGTATTTAGATCAGTATGAATATTTAGATCAGTTGGATAGTGTGTATATAAACACACACAATTATCCGACATATTGATTTATTTGTTACTATGGCTCGGCTACTACTATTGGCTCATCGGCTCGATGCTCAGATTTTGACGAAATTTGGTAAATTTCTCCAAATTTTCTTTTAAATTTTTTTTGGTAGTAATTTTTGATTACTTTCACCGCGGAGAAAACAATAATCCGAAGTGCCGCCGAGTGTACCGGGATGAAAAGAATCTAGCTTCCATGGCCTTTAAACACTTGTCCAATGTTAACAATGCGCGGTTTTTGGCGAAGTCGTTCTTAGCAATATTTGCAGTAAAATTGCTTGCATCCTTGTGATATATTGATTATATAAACAAAAGATTCCCGCGGGATTTCTTTGGCAATTAATAAATGCAAATAAATAACTGAGAACGGCTTGTTAGTATCATTTATAATAAACCAGTATGATATCAGTTAACGTTAGTTCACTTCCGTTTTAGTAGACAGTTAGAGAGTTTAGTTATTTATTATACTCCACAAGTTAGCTCTTGACGGTATCTCACCTGATGTCAAGTGATGATGCGATCTAAGATGGTAGCGGGCTAACCTGTTAAGGGTATGGTAAACCCATACTCCTAATTGGTTTCTACACGACATCGTGCCGGAACGCTAAATCGCTTGGCGACACGTCTTTGTCGGTAGGGTGGTAATACGCCACGGCCGAAGCTTCCCACCAGACACGTTCGTGTTTAAGTTTTGAGTTTATTGTATTTGTTATGTTATGTCCGAGTTTGTCAAGTTCATTTTAGATATACGTACCAAAGGTTTTGTGCCTTACGAGGAAATGAATAGGAAGTTTATTTGGTAAAGTATTTGGTAAAATATTGCCTACGAAACTTAAAAACATATCCAAAAATACATCCACAATTGAAACCAATAAAACAACCAACACGTATTTCGTGAGTTCGAAACATCGCACATATAATGGTTATTTATTATAATATTAAATATTATATTATATTATTTAAATATTTCTTTTATTGGGATATTGAAAGATAGGGACAAACTGGCTACGGAACCCCAAATATTATACGAACATCGAAAGATTAATTGCCAACGATTTAAAAGGAAATCGATTACCGTAAACGATTACCGTAACATAAATCCATTTTGCGTCGATGTTTTATGTTAATAATTTCTTAATACTGATTGAAGGCTTTTAAACATAATTTAGTGGCGCTTTTTGCGTACTCCATTTGTATGGGAAACATTTTGACACAACGTGTTTGTAACGTTATTTATTTATATCTGAACGGTACTTAACTCCGTTAGTTATTTCATATTATCTAAGGATCTTCCTCATATTTAACTACACGTATAATTTATAAAAGTATACGTACATAATTTAGTATATAATGTTTTTTTTTATTCAAATTAAGTTATAATTAAATTGCTATTTATGTGTAAAGCAGGGTCAAACTGTTTTCGTTTTATCTTCCCGTCTCCTTGTGGTGGTTGGCAATCATTAAGGCAACTTTGGAGAATGCTGCTCTCAATAAATCTATAATAATTGTTTAATCTACTGGCTGTTGCCCGCGACTTCGTCTGCTTAGAATTGCTGATTTCCCTTGAGATTGAGGTTACCCGTGCGGCCAATGCCCTGCTTCAGAAAGTAAGCTACAGGCAAATGTCAAATTGCCGATTTTCGTGTTTCCCAAAAAACCAAAACTCAAAAAAACCCAAATATCTGACAGAACCCTATTTTTTCCAAAATAAAATTTAGCCTATGTTACTCGCGGATAATGTAGCTTTCGAATTGTTAAAGAATTTTTAAAATCGGTCCAGTACTTTTTGAGCCTATACATTACAACCAAACAAACAAAGTTTTCCTCTTTATATATATAATATTAGTGTAGATATTAGTTGTTTATTGCATATTTTATACGCATAACCACAAAGGTTTGACGTCCTACCTGGCGCAACAAGTGCTCCGACGTTTCATAAAATGCCAAATAGACACCGATTAGGAGAATTCAGTCGGCAACGCATGGGTGACGGTAATCAGTTTACATCAGGTGACCCAGCTCGTTTTCCTGATATGTTAAAAATTGGTCTAACATTTTGCTCTCAAAATAGGTCACACTCAGAAGATATAAACTTCGCAACGCACAAAAATTCTATGAACCCGAATTTAACGTTCGCGTGAAAATTTTACATATAATATGTGTAGGTCATTCATTTTTTTTTTACTTTAATATGAAAAGATTTTTATTTCCAATACGTCACTAACTGATGATATCGATGTTGCTCAAATAAATTTTCTGGTTAAATAAAACAATCTCATATACTTTTAATAATTAACAACTAAAACAATGTAACTGTATTATAAACACTTAAAAACATAAAATAAAGCTTAAATTGAACCTAAAACTAAATTCATATAATACATTCTAATCAAAAAACTATCCCCCATGATATGGTATCTTTGCCGCGTTAAAAAGCCTATGTGCTATTCCGAATTTCTATGTGAAAAATTAGATCTATCTAATATGAGCAGTCATGTTAGTTTCTGAGTAGAGAGATTAAACTATTATATACTTTTTGGTACATTTTATAAGCGTTTAGTTACAAATATAAGTGTATATATATTAACAGCTTACCCCAAGCTATTCAGTTATCGCTTATTAAAACAGGATGTGCCAGTTCAATCAGAACGCATTAGCTTCTTCCTGGATGGAGACTTGGTCCAAGATTTCTCGTGTAATGCTGAATGCATTTTAATTAGAAAATATATACCTAATATTTTTCTTAATTATTTTATATTTCATCATTCCAAATATATTTTATCTCCAAACTCGATTTTTATGTAATGGCGTCATCTCTTATGAGCCATATTTGGTTGATACTAATTGTTGCCCGTGATTTTCAAACCTATTAAGATAGCTAAATTTTTATAATCGTAAAGCAGTTTTAAAACTAGCACAACGACCCATGTCAGAGAGAAAACGCGATACTTGTGCGTTATTTTATTAAGAATCCTACAAAAAAGCTTGACAAGTTTTAACAAAAGAAAATTACATGGCTGACAAAGTTCCATAGGTTTCATAGCTAGTCATTTATCTGATCTTTTTGCCTTGTGAGCGGTAAGCTCAAATTATGCATTTTGCATAAAGACGGTCGGACGAGTTGACAATTTCTTGGAAACGTTACTGAATACTTGCGGGTGGTGGTCAATAATTACTTAACGCATGGCTTTTTCTAAAATCTCGGCATGAACCGGTTCATTCAGGTGAGATGAAAATTAAAGAAAATTAATATTTTTGGTGCCATAAAGCATCTATCGCATGTAGCTGTATAATCTATTTCACTTCTACTTTGATTAAGTGATAACGGCTTAAATCAGCCTTTAACTTTGACGTTTTAGTTTTTTTTCTTGACCCATTTTGTGGGGTCATGAAAAAAAACTAAAACTCAAAATGGGTCAAGAAAATGGGTCTCCTTCTTGCACTATCACCCCACTACCCATACCTTTTACACAATCCATCTATCTCTTCTTTGGTCTTCCTGTACTCAAAGGAGTACCAAAGGGCCTTCCACGTTCCACATATAGTGATGTTATTAACTTAAATAAATGCTATAAAATATGTAACAAAAAGTTTATGACTTGTCCCAAACCACATCTGTTTAGAATTGATTGAGATGAGGGGCTAATCCAATGTTAATTGAGTTTGAATTTAACGGATCGCCATTAATAAGTAGCGGTAGCTCTGCAAAATATATGGTTAAACCGGCTAAGGAGGTGGTCACTTTGTTAGCGGAAACGTTCCAGCAGTAAGTGTTTGTATTACGATTACGAGAAATTGTTTCCCATACTTTAATCTGATGCATATAATAGAATGGATTTACCATTCTAGAATTAGTATATTCGTTTTTATTTTTATAACTACAACTAATTTTCTTAACTATTGCACTATCCCCCTTTCCTTGTTAATGGTTCCTTTCGCAAAAGGTTGTCTGGAGGAGATCGCTTTAAGCGATAAGACCGCCTTTGCACGTTATGTTTCTCATCTACTTTTTTGTTTTTATTTGTTCTATCTATCTCGGACATGAACATGGAGGATTGTGAAAAACACTTTGAAAATATTACCACTCGTGATAGCCAGAGCCGATCTTGTCTAGCTTTTATATGACAGTGAGATCAAATGTTGTAACGCATCCTAACCCTTTTTGCGACTTATTATGATTAATTACAGTGTAATCGTATTTTATGTTATATTCGATACAAAAAGCAGCATTGATGTCTAAACAAAAAGCAGTCAATAGGATAAAATAAAACTGTACCATGTCTTTGGCTCATAATCCTCTGTCAGTAGTTGTGTTTTCTTTATTTATTACTCTTTATTAAGAAGTTAATACTACACACATAAAGGATAGGACGTGTATAAGGACAACTTTAACCTAAATCTCGAATGAGATGTCTTCCTCAGTATTACCGCAAGCTAAGGAAAATCAATATTTTGATGAAAAGTCATTACAAACCGCGAGACAGCGTTCTTACGCACTAAATACGCACAGAGAGGAACAATACAAAAATAAAAAATCATAAAAGGCACAGCAGTATCGCTTCCATCTATTATTAATGTACGAAAGGTGTTATTATGTGTACGTCATAATAGCATTTAAGCTAGTGCTTTGTAACTTTAGATGAGAAATTGATAGAGAAATAACAGCCTACTTACAGCGTTATGAGTGTTAATATTTATGTGCGTCGTAATGCTACTTAACTGTTTAGTTCAATGACTCATTCTTTTTATTAACTAAGTTTGATATGATTCAAAAGTTCAATTTTTTATATCTTTATAAAATTCAAACATAAGATATGTTCGCTTTCAAAGAAGATCATGGATTAATTTCGGTGTTCTAGACCGAAACCGTTCTCGCTCATTTTCGAAGAAATTTTGGAAGTATCAAATAAAGGGCTGGTTTTATTTATTATATTTAATGCAACCAAGTAAAGAAAACCTATCTATCTACTGAAGTTAATAATTAATCCAATTCACAATCTAGATACCAGATTGAAGCTATCAGCTGGAGGTTCGAAGCGTTTGAATGGGCGACCTCCACACGTTTATGCAGCGCCACCATTGGTAAACAAACGCCATCAAAGAGAGAAGAAAGTCGAAGTGAGTCGCTAAACGAGACGTCATGGGATTAAGCGTACCAGTACGAAGTCGAATATAAACCTACGGGAACGCACTTAATATAATTGCTTTACCCTTGAATCTGCTCCACGGTCACCAGTCCAACAAACCCAACAAATCCTAACGTCACCCTAAGTCGAGGTCCGAGTCTCGCAGGACACGCATTTAGGGGGACGTTCCCCCAGGTGTCGTCGAGCCCGAGTGTCCTTCTCTCAGGCTGAGCTTCATGCTCGCCGAAAACCCTCATTAATAACTAATATGGTTAACTGTCAATTCGAAACAACAACCTTAAACTGCATCATCATTTACCACCAGGTTGGTTGAAAACCTTACTTGTTGGGTCCTAATGGGTAATGGATTATCACTGAACACTGATATTTTAACTTTTATTTGTAGAACATAAAACAGTTAACCTCCCGCTATCGCTCTTACAATGACACCCTACTATTTTGAACGTCATTACAGTGTTTAAGCACACTTCGTAGGCTTAGATGAGAAATTGATAGTGGTGTAACAGCCAATAATAGACTTAATAGTGGATAGGTATTATATTTATATGTTCTCTGATAGTGTTTAACGGTTTGTTTGTGTCTACTTGAGTTATGATATTGAGGTGGGTTCAAATTGTCGCTTCTAATTAATTGAATATGTAAATGTTTTTTCATGTTTAATTGTTTTAAAATTTAATGTTTAATTATTTTAGAATTTAGTATTGTTAGGTTTAACATGGTGTGTAACAATAGTGCTGCCATGTAGTTTACCTAAAAACCTCTAAACAATAAAACAGGTAGAAAAATGATTAATTGCATTAATTATAACGATAAAATTAATTTAAAAAAAGTGGACAGCATATATGAGCTAACAAATTTTGACCCGACTCGGAAATAAAATCTAATTCCAAGTTAGCATTGAATTCCGTGTAATTAAATATTATAATTTGCTACATTATAATATCATTCCTTGAACTGCTAGGCTTTACTATTCGTAAAAATAAGTATTTCAACGGAACGGAACTTATAGGTGATAAGTAATTTATATAAGCTAAAAATAATGATATAACATTCACACGATTGCTTCAATCATAAGCAGAAACTATTTATTTTATTATTATAGATTTGAAAACCGAAACCCATAGTGTATAGAGGAGTTATGGTTTAGCATGATGACTAAATAAAAAAATGAACCGCGCACGTCACACCAAAAAGTTTTTACACTTGGTATAAAAATTATTCCATATTTTATTCTACCAAAATGGACCTGAGTAAGACGAGCTAATAGCTCTCAACTGTCGTAACGAAGAACAAACAATCAGAAATATTTTACCTCTTTATTATGGTTATATCCATGTAACAAAACCTAGGGCCGAGGTCACCGCTAACGTATGATAATTGCTATGTAACCAATCCTTATGACCCTTACAGTATTTGCGATTCACTGGTCATCTGACCTCTAGTAAAATTATTGTGAATGTTTTAGAGATGTGTTAAAGAAAACCTTATGACTATGACCTTAAAGTCCGTAATCATTATTGTTGATATTAAGGCGCGTGTAGATTAACGTAACGATGTGCATAGACACGTCGTCGACGCGACGCTATGAGATACAGCTTGGATATACGGCGATTATTTAGATCCTTAATGTTCTGTCTAATTGAAACTATTTATTGAATTCAGTATTCTTAACGTAGCATAATATGCATGTCTCCAACACTATTATATTAAAGTGAAAGAAATAATTAAATCGAAGGATAGTTAATATATTTTTTAATTATGAACAACATTTCTTTCATAAATATCAATATGGTAACAAAATAACTAGTCTTTAGAACTAGTTTTTTGTTCAATACTCGTTTGAAACACAACTGGAAGATGGTATAGTAAAAATTTATTCAAATATGTGAAAATAACGTGATAAAAGACGCAAGTGACATCATTGATCTGAACGTTTCTTTATAAGTTAGCAAAATTACACAGTCCTACCAAGAGTTTCTGTAATTTTGCTATTCGAATAGATTTAAAATAATTCGATGCTAAATTATGTTCTACATGAAGGCTGAATCGATCCGAACAAGTAACTCTTAAATGAATTCTGATACTGCAATTTTTTGAGATGTTTGAAACGATGCATCAACAGAAAATTAATATTACCTTATAAACACACCGTTTCATGTACTTGTTCCTCGACGGAAGAGTTTGCGCAATCTGTAACAAAACAAAAAAGGGAAATAATTAAATAAGTAGCTTAATATTTAGTTCAATAGTGTTATAGTTAGGATTGTTGTATCTAATTAACAATTGTACATTTTAACTCCAATGAAAAAGCTCTCGAAAGAAATAATTAAAAAAACTGAAGCGATAAAGTAATTTATTTAAAGAGAAGAAGCTGCCAGCTACTTCGGACGAAGAATTAGTCTAGCTATTCAAAGGGGGAACGCTGCCAGTATCTTTGAAACTTTGCCTAAAGGGACTCCTTTTAATAATATATTTTAGTATTATAAGTATATATTTTTTAAGGTTTTTAATTTTAGATTCATCAAAATGAAATAATTGTATAAAATAATAATAATAAAAATATATTTAGTTCTTAATAAAAAAGGTAAATTCATATTATAGCGATTAAAGTAGTTAGGTGGAAAAAAATGTTGTTTGGTTGCACCTATAAAATTACAAAGTTTGTAATTCTATGCAATTATCTATGTTATTATAATATTTAGAATATGATAATGAACTCTGTAATCATTCTAGATTCCTTAAAAACTGTATAATTACGTTAAGTATTTGACCTCCGCGCTAACAAGTATCATCCGGGTTTGCCTCCTCGTGTTTAGGATAGCACAGATTTTCAATGCGTGACGATAATATTCTTAAGTGCGCCACATTTAAAGCATGCAATAGGTTATAATATAAACACAATAAATCCTTTTAATACACACATTGCATGCGTTTAATTTAAAAATACATGAATTATCTAATACTTAACATGAATCGAATCTGTATCCATACTTCGGAAACATAAAATAAACATGAGCTTACCTAGTTATGAACGTAATTGTGAGAAATGATTGTTCCAACGTATCGGAATGTTGTTTTAAACAAGAAAAAGTAGCAGGACACAGGACTAATATGCAATAATTAACTATTTTTAAAGGGAACATTACAACTTTTATTAATACATGCATTCAAAGAAGGATAATCTTGTTTACACGCATCAGAGTGAAGCTTCAATAATGTGTGAATAATGTCATTTTAAGCTGAAACTTATATAGGTAAGGCTAAATTTTGCTCGTCTGCAAATAAATTATTATTAAAATTAGAGTTCAATGGCACGGGTTTTAAGAGACGAATTCGGACAGATGTATAGGGAGTTTGCACTGCAAGTGGGTTCGGGTGGCTCCCGGGATAAAGTACATGGAGATTTTAAGAGGGAAAACTGGAAGTAAATTGAAAAACGGGGTAGTAAAATTTTCGGAAAATTTATAATATCTTTGAGTTCATTGATCTGTGTATAAAAATCAATTACCGTACGTTTGAAATATAAAAATTCAGATATGGCTCTACCTATTTGAATTAGGTTTAATTTTTTTTTCGTCAGGGTGTAGAAAAATTTAAATTAAAAAAGGCGCAAGAAATTAACCGAAAAATGAAATGTATCAAAAGTTGTATTTTGTACGGTAATAGATTTGTTGGTGGTTTTAAGTGATCACGTCACCCGTGCACATCTGCAACACCAGGAGAGCCACAAGTTAGCCCTTGACGGCTATCTCACTGGATGGTAAGATGATGCAATCCAAAATGGTAACTGGCTAACCTGTTATGGTAAACTCACACTTTTAATTGGTTTCTACGCGACATCGCGCCGGAACGCTAAATAGCTTGGCGACACGTCTTTATCAGTAGTGTGGTAACTAGCCACGGCCTAAGCCTCCCACCAGCCAAGACTAAAGGAGGGAATCGAACCCAGGACTTCCCTCTTTGTCCAGGTCGTCAAAAGAGATGGTAAGAAGTTCTCCGAGTCAGTTTAATGAAACTAGACTTTTCATTTTGCAGGACGTAGGTACTGTAAATTATTATTGTTAATTATTACATTATTTTGTCCACTGACTATTATTTTCGTTCATCATAACAGTATATTTTTACTTCATGAGTATGCAACGAATACCCTAGCCGTTGGAATGTATTGCACAAACAAAATATTTTACATGCTCTTTAACATAAATTGCGTGCCACCCGTGGCTTTGAATGTATTAACCAATGTACTTTATTGTGTGCATTTTTATTTATATCTTCACTAGGCAATACCTGTGACATCGTTCGTATAGTTTCTCATAGACAGGTGACCGCGATCGAATTCAACATGATTAAGGCTCCATACAGGCGGTCTGGATTAGAACTGCATATCGAAATTCAAATTTAAAATTAATTAATTTCAATTTTAAACCAGTCAAAATGTAGATTATACAAAGAAGAATCTCTTTTAGAATTTATCAACGGAATCATCCTAGTAACTAACTAAGAAATAACTAAGAAATTCATCTGTTGTAAAGTATTCTATAAGTATTAAAAATTGTATGGACATCAAAAGTCTTTAACAACAAGGCTATTGTTATTTCTTTTTTATTTCTCTTCTGCCGTTTAAGGATTATTATCTAGCGCAAGGGATGCAGTCAACGAATTGGATATTTATTATTAGATACTTTAACTTTGAAGAAACCAAGTGGGCCCATACTCGAAAACCCTCCCTACTACAAGAGAGGCTTGAGCCCAGCAGTAAGACGTTAATAGGCTAAGATGATAAGAAATTAAGGTGAACTTTCGTGCGATTAGCGATTCTAATGATAATGGTGGTTTACTCATAATCTGTATTCATACGATTTCAAACCGGTCCCTTAAGAAATTCTGTCATAGTCTTAAAGAAAAAGAAACAGAGATTGCTTATTGGTTTGCCTTGGGGACATATCATCATAATATAATCTTTGTAACTTGTTAAACTTGTCTTGTAGGCTAAATAGCGGACGTCTGCAAGCATTATTTAAAAAAAAAGATTACTCACTTTTTGCACAAAAAGTGCATGATATGCGAGAAACGCTGCAGGGTATAATCTGTAAGTGTAATATATTGCATTGGATCCGGTGCTCATGGGTAGGACAGAATCATCCTAGTAATAGTTTAGATACAAACGAGTTTTGATGAACCTTCGCATAAATTGAAAGATTTTCAGATGCCGCTTCGAAAGCGAAAATAGAATTATGGAACCATCTTAACGTCATCCCCACTTTTTCTATATCCAAGTGCAGATCACAGATCTCAACCCTTTACGCTTTGCTTTCTACTAGATGCGTATACTTTAATTTTTGGAGAGGAATCATTAATGAACGAAGCACCCAAGCCGTATCCTGAGGAAGCCGTAAGCAGTTCGAAGAAATCGTATCGGATGCGTTTTAAAAATGCAGACGACTTTATAACCTTAAAACCCATTTTGAAACTCTTAATTTATGCATACAAACACGTAATCTACATTTTTTGGATACGATGGGAAAAATTTCATTCATCATATAAATACTAGGACTACATGTTTCAAGACGCGTTGAACTAAGAAGAAAAGCAAAACGAACTGTGTCGGGCGTTGGCTATCACTGAACATGTCATTCGGTTGCGTGCGGTTTTTCCTGCTACTAACGCAATGTGGGTTTAACATTATTAATGCTTTATTAAGCAGAAACAAATTACAGCATAGCAGTTCAATTTGAGCAACATAACGGTCCCTAACAAGACCTTTGCTCCCGAAACCCATATTTGTCTAACTACCACTAATGTTTCAATCATGTAGGAAATCAAAGCAAGTAACGTTACGTGATTGGCAGGAAATTACGTACCTCATAATTTAGGTTGGGGCTAGTAGGGCTGCGATGCGAATTTGTCCGTGTTCGCACGTTACAGCGCCTATTCGTAAGTCGCAATGGCCTCATTGAGCTAGTGGCTATACGTCCACTACAGATCACGAGGTCCACAAGGAGACCACTTTAGGGTTTAATTTTTGGTAACATGCAAATCCTTTTGGGTTTATTAATCTGCACGGATGTTAGTTTTGCTAACTCTAACTCCGCGCTTTGGATATCACGATAAACTCGGATAATGTCGGATCTGGTTATTATTACCAGTATGTTTTATTTAAGATTAAGGATAGATCGTCTACTTTTCAACGGTTTTTATAAAAAACATTTGTCTTTCTATAAGCATTTCTTGCCATCTTCATGTTGATTGAATTTGCATTAAGGGCCATTGGTAGAGTCACTATAAACTACAAAACTACCCTTACAGAATTACCTGTAATTTTACACAACTGTATATTTCTAATTCATTTAACAATTGTTTTAATAATTTTACGGATTAAAGCAAAAATCGTTGTTGAAATTTATAGTCTGTAACATAATAGAGGATAGTTAAGGTACCTTATAAGAATTTGTGATCGTGATATACCCAGTAGATATTTCACCCTATACTTAAGTGTAATGATCTATCTAATAAGACCTTAAGGTCTTACTTTCTACATGTCATACAATTGGTGTCGTGTCGGCTTATCGTGCTGTATAAATGGCCAGTGTTTAACTAACATAGGCGAAGTAAAACTCTATGACATTAGGATTAGAGTCTATAATACTTTACAAATGGTGTTGGTATTGTACTGTACAATGGGGCAAAGTCAAGAGCTGACCTTTCCCCCACATATCGGTCAGTATCTCATTAACGGGACGGTCAAATTGTGTGCGGTTTAAGTTAAAGGCTGTTGGACGTTGCGTTCCGAAATTCGTAGGTTGAATGAAAAAAAAAAAAAATGTAGCCTTATAAAAAACCGGCGGTTGAATTCGGAGTTGATTGCAAATAATTAAATGATATAAATAAAAAAAATTACTTCGGTCTTAAAATTAGTTCATAAATTATAAAAAAAAAACTCTTTGTATTAATAACGTATATATATTACATAAATATATGTTTCAATTTCAAAGAACTTTGTCGCAAAATTTAGGTTATTTTCTATTATTGAACCTCTGTATTATATGTAAAAAAATAGTCTTATAAATTTTATTTTGCAAATTTATTTGTGTCCTGTACATTCCGCTGTGATACTTATATGACTTCCTTTCAAGGAGGCCGCGTTCAATCTAATTCTGAGAAGAGCCCTGTAATGGTGATGATGACATTCTGAGAACAAACGAGCCCACTAGTTTACCAGCTGTTGCTAGTAATTTAGGTAATTACTTCACCTTATGAATTACATCGAATTTTTAACCACTTTAAGTTACTCTTGAAATTACATTTATGTTATAGCTATACAAAATAAATTGTACCTGAAAATAAAAGCCTTCCTATATCAACAGTTTTGCAAAACTTCCTTATAACATTTTTGATTTACCTAATCAATTATGGGTCGTATAAACTGATAAGTTAAAGAGCAATAATTGCAGGAAGATTTAAATAGTTGTTTTTGCGAATTTAGGTAGAGGTTCTAAGCTATATTGTCGATATATGAAACTGTTCCATGGGTTCAGCTATTTCAGCCATAATACCTGGCGATATACATCACGCGGTAAAGGCTGTCGTAAGGAAGACTGAGAAAATAAATCGCCATTCCCTTAAATTGGACCATACAAAAGTAAGGTCAAAGGCCTTGTCAATATACGATGCATTTGTAAGTGTTGTTGGAAGTGTTACGAAATATATAGCATTAAGTAACTGTCAATGCAAAGATCTCGTTCAAAGGCATCTGTTTGTCAAGCTTAAGCAGCAAGTTAAATATTGTGGTCAGAATACAGGTAAGCTAAGTAAAAATTGCGATACGCCAGCCATTCCACTCTACGCCAGGCATGTAGAAAATCGTACGAGAGATGCTTCTTGTATGCATATAGTGATGGTAGTATGAAGAAGCCGCTTATGTAAAATAATAAAAGTGTCATCGTGTATCCTTTTAGCTACATAACTACATCATCTGTATAAATAAACATGAGAAAGACGAAAATAATGTAAGCGAAGCCGCGCGCATAAGCTAGTGTAATACTGTCACTGTTGCATATTAAGAAGTAATTTAAGTGTCACTTCCGTAAATGAGACGCAACAGTTTTATGTAACTTAAAAGCAATCTACTTATCTCGTTGATGTCTTTTGTATGCAACGTTTTAGGACATTAATTTCTCATTAAGTAACGAATGATGTTTCACTTTCCTTAAACTCCATCGTTGGCCTAGCTAGAGCTCCCCTATCAGGCCTATATAAAGAGGTGGTTTTATAAAGCCAATAACTTTGTCGTCATAAAATAAGGGTGTTTATGTATAATAATTTTGCAATATTGACATTTATAGATTATTCGGAAAAAATGCTATTCTTTATAACTTCAACGACAAATCACAGAGTTATAAAGCAAATGAATGCATATTCCTCCAATATCGAGATATTTATGATTACAGAATCATCATCAAAAAAGGTGAATCTTTTCGTATTTATAGTATTTTACAAGCTTTCGTTTTCGAATTATATTTAGTCTAAATAAGCGCAACTAATGTTTATTTCCTTGCTTTGTACTCCTCCTTTTTTACAACGTTACATATTATGTTTACCTGTTAATCTATAATATCTAGTAAATATAATATCTAGAATTCAATAGAATATTGGTGCCTTCAAGAGAAGAGTGAATAGGCTTTTCCTAGGCAAGCGCGTTCCACCCTGTACCTCATCATTAATGTCCATCAGGAATGATTGTAGTCAAGCTCAAGCCTAGTAAAAACGTAGTTCAAGGTTTTGGCGCTCCTTATGAGTTTATATAGTTTATGCCCAGCATTGGTATACGAATAAGCTGTGGATAGTGATGAATAAAAACTTTTAGAAACGGAGAAATCTAAAAAAAATTTCAATCAAGCACATTAAGATAAGGATATCTCGAATAAATGTCTAAAAACCGACATCGGGATTGACACACTGCCCAAGAGGTCACTCAGACTTGGAAGTCCAAAATGTGTGTCAATGATTGAAATGTTAATCTCGAGGTTGGATGCTTGAGAGTTAAGGACGAGGCTACGCTGTTAGTGGTCCAGGTCAGAGGTTAAACGACAGACTCAAAATAAAAAAAATGCTATATACAATGAATCTTTAAAATGTTGGAATTCTACATCTAATAGATATTAAATGTCATTTTCTCTTAACTGTAAGTGATTTTAATAAATATAGTGGTAGGGAATATGGTCTAGAGTAAAACTAAGTTGGAATGTTACTTTTTTACAAATCCTGGTGTAATATGCATGGGGACATAATTTTTTTCATATTATCAATGAGATGATTTCTATAACTAGCTGTATTAAGTCAAAGCTACGAAGATTCCACGTTTCGTTTATTTGAAGGAGTATCATACATGGCTTAGTATGACTTAATAGACATATAAAAATAAATATGATTGAACCCAAGAAATGTTGTAACTGTAGACAAAATTCAAGTCTAAGTGTTGAACATGACAGCTGATAAGATTTGGTAATGCTTTGTAAAAGTCGTAAACTGAATTATTGCTCATGTTTCTGTGTGGGTTTGATACAACAACAATATAGTGGGTCGAACACGAATAATTTTCAAAAGCAGTTATTATTGTTTTAAAAAAGAAAGAGAGATCTATTAGGCAGGCCTGAAAGTTATATAGTAGTCCCTCCTAACGTTCAGTGAGTTACATGAAGTCCTAATTATTCCACATTAACCTATTAAGCTCACCGTCTCTCACTGATTAATGATATAAAAAGGCAATCTTGTCACTTATCATAATAAAAGATATGACGTCAAAACTATCTTTGTGCTTAAAACTTTGATGTGATACAGAATTAGGAGTACGATACATATTAAAAAAGGAAAACAAAAATAGGCAAGTTTAAGAACATTCTAGGCACAAACTATGTCTCTACGTTAAAGGTGTTGCAACTTCAGACAATTCACGATAAAATGACGCAAGTGACCAATGACAGTGACATGGTTCGTTGTTATACCTAGTTGAGTTGACAGTTAACATTTTGACATATAACCTACTTTAACTTGGGTTGTCTTACTACTGTATGAGTGCTTTCCGAATAGAAATTAAAAAATGGTAGATATTTAAACATTTGATGGTCATAAAATCTGCAGTACAGCAATTGACAAAAAAAGCTAGAATGGTTATATATATATCGTTAAGTTTATTTTTAACTGTAGTTAGCGGTTCTGTGCATTGCTACTTTAAGCAGAGGGAGTTTTTGTTCAACTTCATAGCTTAGGTTTAAAGACTTCATATCAGTGGATAAAATAGATAAAAACAATTCAATTGAGTTTAAAGATCTTAATACCTATTACAAAGCTTATGTTTTTAAGACCATAGTTTTTACCTTATGTAGTGTCAAGCTTTCGCACTGGAGTACTTTGAAGTTTCTCGTGACGAACGTGTACAAAAAAAAAAGGTAGAAAACGTAAATTTTCCACTTTATCTATTCTGTGGAATCCAAAAAAAGCAAATAAAAATGACTCCTGCGTTCTATGCGATAAAGTATAATTTAGGACGGTATCTTGCTTTGTACATGAGATAGGTACAGGGCACAGGCGACGTTAACGGCCCTAGACAATACCGTGTTTTACGACATCGTAAAAAGTCGTATCGAAGAGTCTCTGCACAGCGGTACGATGCCTTCGATTACTTATTGAAGTTAGAAAAAAAGAACAGTAGGATAAAATAAAAGTTTCCGCTTAAGTTTTATATAACACTAGATGTTATGGAGAGGCAAAGCTTTGAATGATAGTAGATTAAGGTGATTTGCGTCTTCTAATATTCAAATAATATCATAGGAACTACTTGCTTTCATTATTCTCTCATGCTTATCTCCAGAATGTATACATTTTAATGTCACCTTCATATCTAGTATCAAGAAGAAAATCAAAATTGCAGTACTAACGGAATTGGAATCTGAAACAGTTTCTTCCTTGGAATCCAAACAATCTTCTCATACATTTTATTTAAATGAATTTTTCTTTGAAACAGAGTTAAGTGATAAAATATTTATATAGCTTACTGTATAAAAAAAATACTATAAAAAAAATTACTGTATAAAAAAAATACTATAAATTCATGGGTTACGAATGGTTCGGCGCAGGCTTTGGGGGAGTCGCTTTCGTGTGTCATTCTTTCCTGTGTTTTAATTGACCAGAATCTAGTGGTGTCAGAATATTTGCTGCGGGTAGAGTGTAATTTTATGTTGAAAACCATCATTATTGCAGCCATGGGTTCTATAGTCGATTTCTACTAGATATCACTTAGTTTAGGAGGGGCAAAACACTAGGTTGTATGTTACAAAAGTACTATAGCTAAAAATAACTCTGACAGTTCAACAATTCTATATATATAAACTCTGAAATTTAGAAACAAATAAATATATAAGATTCTGTTTATATTTTTAAAATTTAACTCTTCACGACTATCTATAAATTTTTGTCATGCATTTTATTATCATATACATTATGCCATATATCAGGAAACAATAGAAAAAATAATCTAATTATTCTGTAAATTGGGTTGCCGCGTAGATTTTTTTGTGGACGATACAATGTGTCAAATCCCCTTGCACTGTACTATAAACAGAACGATATAAAATGCCGGAATACGAATAAATTCGATTTACGACATGAGATGCGGAGGTATTAGCTTTAGGATGTACTCTGATGCATACATGTGAACATATATACATACGAGTATATACCTGTTGTACACAAATACAAAATTTGAATTTGAATTCTGAATAACTATAGAATATGAACACGTACGTCTTAAATTTTTTTGTGGTAATTTTTATTGTGGATTCATTTATCAATTCTTCAAATATTCTTGGACAATATCTATCGAAAATCAAAAGCTCAAATATAGTGTTTGCTTTTTGCCATTTTTACTATAGTAAGACTTTATTGACCTTTAGATGTCTAAAATAAATAAATAATTTTGTCATAGTATTACATTATTACATACAGTTATTTTTATTCATATCAAATAAGTTTTACTCTTAAGTACTTTAAGAATCCAAATCTTTAAGTATCAGCATCTCAAGTATTTGAAACATTAATAGCGCATAAAAATTATAATACTATTGTGATGGTTGGTACATTGAACATTTTACTCTTATATTTCATTAAGTACGCCTTGACCTTTTTAAAATTACGCTGTCCGAACTTAGATGTCAGTATCCAACCAATTGTGACATTATAAATTACTTCGATTGACACATACATCATACAAAATACAAGAAAAATATGATTCCCTTGTCCTTGCTTGTAAGACTATTCAAATTTTTATTCGCTGTTGAGAGTTAGAATTCTTGGGGTGGGGGGGAAGCGCAAACGTAAAAAAAAGTATTATTATTGGATGTCAGTTTTGATTTTTAACAACAAACTTTCAATGTATTAAGGTTATAGTTATGTGAACTGGCAAAAACTAAAGCTAAAAAAGTTGTAACAATGTAGAATTAATATGCGCGCCATGAGATATTTTTACCATATTTCGTCGTTTTATCAAAAAAGATTATCGTTATCTTTAGGCAAAAGAAGAAGCCATCAACAAATGTTCTTTTGCTTCTTACCATCAGAAATTATCACGTAAGTACCTAGTTAAAATAGTTCATAATCCATTTTTTTTTTAATTATTAATGTATTATATAAACTGATTTCGTCTGCGTTTAATTTAGTTTTCCAAATTTCCATAAAAATAAATATTACGGAACTTGAACCATACTATGCGGCATAGTATGTTTTATAACATCTGTGCGGGACGCTAGGATAAAAGCTAATCTATATGAAGAGTTTCGTCAAGCTCAGTATAGCTGGGTTTCGTTTTTTTTTACTTTACACGGATACGGTTCCCAAATGCTTTTTCGGATTTGGTATATCTACTTATATCTAAAAAATAGACATATTACGAGCCAAATTTCATAATTAACAGCGTAACAATTGAGCCCCCATCCCCGAACAAACAAACAAAACCAATTTCGTATTTATTTTTATAAAAGCTTATGTTTATTAAATAAGGGTATTCGCATTCACAATACTGTTCCAAATACATTATGTCATAAATTTGTCACTCAGTCCAAGACAACACAACAATCAGCCTTAAATAGTGGCTGTTATCACACTCGTAATCTTGAACAATAACTGTAAATAGAGCCATGTCGGTCTGTCTTTCCATTATCCCATACCCCGTTAGCGGCCGCCGGCGAATAGTTTCCGAGAGATGACGGGTGACCTGACCTTAGTTGGGGTTCGGTTCTCGGCCATTATTTCATGCCTGAACTGTGTTTATGCCTGTGTTTATTTGTTGGGAGATATGGCATTTTTGCGCTTATTATCGCTGACATAAGTAGCGGGTTTCGAGACGAGGAAATTGAATAAAATGAACATAGAATATTTATTTCTTTAAAAAATTACTATACTATGGCGGATATGGCGTATTCTTTTAAATACAATAAGTCTTATGCGACAAGGAACTTCTCCGAAGTGGTCCGAATTGATTAAATGTAGATCAATAGGGAAATCAACTTAATTTGCGGTTTAAAGAAGATCATATGGGGGGATCACTAAATGGTTATTTCAGCAACAAAAGTATTTCAATAGATGGTTAACATCAGGCGGGCGTCACAAAAATATCTAAAATTCCAAAATTTCATGACTTTGAAGTATGTATTTTCTTGAGCACCCCACATAGCGTGGGATAAAGGTTAATACTAAGATAAGAAGCGGTTTTGTTTATAAAATCGAATGTCTATTACTATATAAGTCATAATGAATTCCTACTCACAGACGGTGGATTTTCGGTACTGGTCATCGCCTAACAATGCTTAGGACTTCGTCAGAATGCCAGTTTTTTTTTTATCTACTACAAGTAAGCCCTTGACTGCAATCTCACCTGATGGTAAGTGATGATGCAGTCTAAGATAGTAGCGGGCTAACCTGCTAGGGGCATGGTTAGTCCACACTCCTAATTGGTTTCTACGCGACATCGTGCCGGAACGCAAAATCGCTTGGCGACACGTCTTTGTCGGTAGGGTGGTAACTAGCCACGGCCGAAGCCTCCCATCAGACCAGACTCGAGCCGGGAATCGAACCCAGGACCTCCAACTTTAAAATGCAACAGCGCCCGCGCTGCGCCACGGAGGTCGTCAAATTTAATCGCCAGTTAATCTAGTAAAGCTTCGTGCTATTTCGAGCAAACGTTTATTAATCATACATATCATACATTTATTCCTTTCTATCCTTACATAATTATACTAAATGTCAAAATGAAACGTTTAATTAACATTGTTTAATATGGATAAGTAGGACCTACAAACGTTATTATACCATTCGTAAACACTTGATGTAATTTTAATGTCAAGTAAAGACGTTAGGTATAACTTAGCTAAATGTCAATAGAATCCTAGAAGTGGAAGTTCAGCTAGTCAAATATAAATAACGATTCGAAATACCATATATAGACATATAACATATTTCATATTTCGTTTAATGTAAAAAGAGGTTTTTGGATAAATACTTCGGTTGTAATTTCATCGTCTGGAAATGGCTGCTATTCTATAGGAGTATATACCGTTTTGTATACATCGAAATGCATACAAAATTGTATGGCGTGGTAGAAAATAAGAACTCCAAGTATAATATTATACATAGTTAATATTTTAAACAAGACACATTTTATGACGTTGACCGCTATGATGCCATGAACATCTTGTATTTTATGAGCAATAAACTGACTTGGCAATAACTGAATATTAGACGTTGGTTAGCTACCGTTTGACCTAGGTCGTAACTTTACAATATCTTTATTATCAACTTTATAAAGAAGAACGTATGCAATAACATGTACATTTTAAAGAAAAATAGCTGGAAATGATTTGAACAATTGGTCCCATGTTAATTGGTAAACTTCCATTATATCTAAAAATCTGATAGAGAAACGCGTTAAATTTATACGACAGCGTGAGTGAACGTGGGAATATTAAAAGGTTCCTAGGAACAAATAAAAGAGAAGAATCCAATGGTATTATATCACTAATTTTATTTTATAACCACTTTTCGATGTATGGTGCAGATGTGGTGTCCAGTCCAGTCCAGTGAACTGGAAATAACGAATTGAAAGAATATTTTTTTAGTTATCAATAAAAACTTCGGAATATCTTATTTTAAGTAAGAATGTATGATATATATATAATTGAATGTATGTTACATTCAATTATACTTATGTTGTTTTTGGTTATCTATGGGATGGTAGAAAAATATAACAATATGAAAGGAAGGGTAGGAGGAAAGTCAAAAAATAGCATGTTATTGTAGCACGCAAGTATATAAATTGTTTTCCTTGATATATTATTTTATTTCTCTGAGCTACAAGGAACGGGCAAATAAAAATTATGCTTTTCGTTGGTTCATAAAACACCATTTAAGGACAAAAGCTGATATTTAATAATATACAATGTATATATATTGACATTTTAATTGAGGTCAGGTCTTTGTTAACCGTTCAAAATGACTGAGGTCCTTGCTTGGTCATCTGTTTTATTGTACCTATATTCCGGTTTATTGTTTATGTATAGGCTTAAATTACGTTTTCAAATATTCTCCTTCGTTATTTTTACTAAGTAATACTAGCACAATTAAGAGCTAAATATATTGAGGTAGTCTATGGTTCGCAGATGGAGATTTTGTTTATGTGAATATTGGTACAGTGCATAACAAAGTTCAGTTTTCTTTCCATAGAGAATTGAAGGTCAATGCAGCGTGCGTATCATACAGACTCCATTATAATATTGGCTGCAATTTTTTCTGTAAATTTAAAATATAGCAAACACAATCTATGCAATACGAAAATAATTGGCATTATCGGTTGATATTATACCAGGTTTAGAAGTAAAACTTTATCTATTATCGCCTTATGATTTTGAAAAAAAAAAGGTTAAAAATATTATAATAAAACTAAACTACGTTTAAATCAGTTAAGAATGGTATGCGTGAGAGAACATAGACAGACAGAAAATAAATGTAAAGATAATACTGTATTTGGTTTATATCGATTTAAAAGCTTACCCTTAAGAAAAAACCAAAATATGTACTGAAAACTACAGGTACAGAAACCTGTATGTTTTGTTACTTGTATGTAATAAATAAATAGTTACGTTATATTGAGAGTATAAGAGTGAGTAAGTATTGGTTTGTTTAAATATATAAATTGGATATTATGTTTAAGATAATGGAAACTTCCTTGAATTTCATTAATTTTTTTAACAGTTATGTTTTGAGAGAGCAGGCAGTTAAAATTGCATCGACTTTTTCACTCGCAAAAAACTTGGAGGCAGATTATTATAATTTTGAACCCATATTTTTTGGATGTCACTCAAAACATAATGACTTCATATTTCTCTTTAACATTTTGCATAAAACTTCGTACACACGACACAAAATCTCTGTAATTTAAAACAAAAGAGCCTTAAAAATAACGGCGATAAGTCGGTTGGGTAGGTTAAGTTGAAATGAATGAATCTGTTATGAAACACCATAATGATATTATTAAAGAAATGTCTTTTTAGCAGGCCGATATATTTTTACGATAGATAGGCCCGAAAGGATGTGTAATTTCGCGTTTCAAACCCTCTTAATATTCGTTTTAAGTTGACAAATGTAGTTTTGTATTTAAATAATGGAAAATATATATATATATATATATTATATGAAAGCTTAATGGATGTCTGTATTAGGTTTACATGATGTTGAAGTGTTAATCTACATATACGAGTCATAACTAGCAACACCTTTTTTTTGACGTTTGTTGAAATCTGTGGTTAACTTCTCCCTTTCACCGGCTAAATATTTAACTTATATCATTGTTTAATTTACAATAAATTGGCTAAGTAGCTGCATATTTTTGTTAATTCTTAAATAAATAAAGGCGTGTTTGTAAAATGTCAAACGCCATCTGTACATGGCCTAACATAAACTTGAATACGACATAAATTACGCGAGAGCCCCTGTAAGCTGTGACGCAGGTGTGTGTTTGTGTTTATAAATGCGCACTAGAGTAATGTGGTAATTTCATTACGTTTTTGTGCGAGGTTAACGCCCTGTAAATATATCAGGTGCTACCCAGTGCCGTTGGTGTTTTAAGGGTTCCGTACACGAAGGATACCAACGGAGTCCTATTGCTAAACCTTCACTATCCGCCTATCCTGTTTGTGTTTTGTCTGGTGAGAGGCTTCGGCCGTGGCTAGTTACCACCCTACCGACAAAGACGTCTCGCCAAGCGATTTAGCGTTCCAGCATGATGTCGTATTGAAACCAATTAGGAGTATGGGTTTACCATACCCCTAATATGTTATCCCGTTACCATTTCAAACCGCATCATCCCTTACCATCAGGTGAGATGCCGTCACGGGGTAACTTGCGGTGTATTTAAAAAAAAAAACAAAATAAAAATCGCTGTTTGCTTGACAGCGGTTTGTATCTGATGAGCCATAATATACAGACAGTGTATGCCAATACTATGTTGTGTTTTAACTATAAAACTTTAGTGCACTATGATACAAAAACGGGTATGTTGAGACAGATTTTAATTCACTTCGACTTGTAAGTGCCACAGCGCGATAATAGCCTATAACCTTCCTAAAGAAATGGGATATCTTTAAGGCAGAAGGAAAGAATTGCATGCTGCTTACCAGCATCCGAAGTAGATGGCAAGATTGTTAATTATCCTTAATCCAGCAAAGGACTACCAGAAGATATGATCATAATAATTAGAAAAGTAAAAAAAAATATTTTTCCAGATCATAATAGATATTCAATTCAAGGTCGAGTAGAATACCCGTTTCACTTGCAAGGTAATCAATTAAAATGGCAGGTGTTATGAATAATTTACCAAAATGGCCGAAGCGCAGGCGCTAATTCGGTTCAAAGTCAAGATCGAGCAAAATGCCAATTCCGATAAACAGATTTCTAAGGTCGGATGACGAATACATGAAAGTTTCCATAATTTCCAGGAAATATTATTTCTAAAATTAATTTTTCTATTTATTTCTTAAACAGTTGATAAGTGAACTTTCCCAATAAGATATTACGATTTGACTAATTCTGTGCTGGGCACTTTGCATAATATACATTCTAGTATATAAGTATTTGACGACTTACCTGTTGAAGTGTTGGGCGCTGTGTTAAAAGCGGAAGATTCCGGGTTCGATCCTCAGCGGGGAGAGTTTGGAAATTTGTCATTTCGAAATTTTCTCTGTCTGATCTGGTCTTTGGCCCTGACTAGTTAACACCCCACCGATAATAATATAATAGTTTTTATTTTACATAATAATATAATTAAATAAAAGTCGTACCGGCGAACGATTATTCGTTATGACCCGATGTCGCGTAGAAACCAATAAGGGGTATAGGTTTACCATACCTCTGATAGCTCAACATATAAACTGCATCCATCATATAACACCAGGTGAAATTGCTAACTTGTATTTTACATTATAGAAGCTGTGATAGCCTAGTGGTTAGGACGTCCGCCTCTTAATCAGAGGTCGGGGGTTCGAACCCGGGCACGCACCTCTAACTTTTGCGGAGTTATGTGCGTTTTTAAGCAATTAAAATATCACTTGCTTCAACCTGCACGCCTGAGTTCTCCATAATGTTATCAAAGGCGTGTGAAGTCTGCCAATCCGCACATGGCCAGCGTGGTGGACTATGACCAAACCCTTCTCATATTGAGGAGGAGACCCGTGCTCTGTAGTGAGCTCTATGGGTTAATCATGATGATGATCATGATTTATATTATATAAAAATCTTGTATATACCGGGTGCTTCAAAAAAATGTATACACACTTTAAACTATTGTAGTTTTCCCGCTCTACAAGGCTAATGTTATATTTCTTCGCCAGGTGCCAGCATAATCGTCCCTCTATGTTATATTATCAGTTGGAATTTGTAATATCAACATGGGGGACGTACGTTTGAGTTTTGAAGAACGTAAGCAGGTTATTAAGTGGTACTGGAAGTTTGAGAATGTAAATGAAGTTCAAAAACAGTGGAGAAGGGAGTATGATACAGAACCACCTTCAAGATTTATATATTTTATATATTTATATAGATCAGATTAAGTTGCTCCACTGCTATTCTGTTCGATCGATCGAAATCGACGAGTCGCTATATTTTTAACTAGGATGTGCTAAGTCACCCACCCTGAAAACAACTTATGCCCTTGTTACTTAATTATGTGCTCTCGAAACCAGAATACGCCACTCTCATTTCTAAGGCGTGGTGGTGAATGCTAAATAAGTGAAACTCTATTGGGCGTCGTTCCAAAAGTCGTCTAGACGGCGTCCAATGGTTATTAAAATATATTAATATGTATTATCGACTTTGTCACGTAACATGTTTATATAATTATACATTTCACATAAGCTTTCTCTAATTTTTTCCACGTATTTCGTAATAAAAATGGTTATTGATTGATGTCGTATAAAATTATGTTTCATGTATTATAAACAAAAGGATCTCTCAATAATTTAACCAAAATTTATTACGTAATTTTAGACGCAGTTTAATCGTTAATCCTGATGGCATCGATTAAGTAGGTATTGCATGAATGCGTTTATAATGTCTAGTTAAAATTTACGTCTATTGTTGGACGCAATTCTCCGTTTTTATAGTAGAGAGAGTCATCCGAGAGCTGTTAAGAATGACATAGGCAGAGTTAATAATAGAGACTGACATTGTAATTTGCCTTTCAATATCATCATCATCATCATGAACAACCCATTACCGGCTTATAACAGAGCACGGGTCTCCTCTAAATGAGAAGTTTGGCCATAGTCCACGCTGGCCATGTGCGGATTGGCTGACTTCACACGCCTTTGAGAACATTATGCAGAACTCTGCAGGTTTCCTCACGATGTTTTCCTTCACCGTTGAAGCAAGTGATATTTAAATTTTATAAACGCACATAACTCCGAAAAGTTAGAGGTGCGTGCCCGAATTCGAACCCCCGACCTCTGATTAGGAGGCTGACGTCCTAACCACTAGGCTATCACCGCTTTCAATATATGGTCATGGATATCTTTGGTACTGATAATTCCCCAAGGCTTAACCCGGGAATCAAGCCCAGAATCAAGTGATACAAAATCCAAAATCCATAGACCGACGGAGTATCAAAAATTGACAATAACCATCGTAATAAAAGCATACAATATTCCTAGAAATACTATACAAGCATACATACGACATACATTGCGTATGAATGTTCTCGATAGTGGTGCGCTATGTCGATAAATTCTTATCGATATGCTAATGTACCCATAAATTATTTACGACTTTCATCCTAGGAAAGGGTTCTGTAAATTAACATGCCATGTTTGGATTTTATAGCGAAGACGTTAGTGCTATTGCGTAAATATTTAACTAGCTAAAGCAATATCTATTTATCAGGGAAGAGACTTTAATGAACCCATTTCAATAATTGTATCATGAAATTAAAGACTTTTACTTATTGCGCTTGATTTCACTTTATACGAGTGCATAAATTATGTTGAGTACGTACCTTACTTAAGAATTTAAATGTTTCTTATTAATTAGTTGAAATATAGTATTGATCACACAAACTTGTTGGTTTTTGGTATATGACCACAATAATCACCTTTAGCGGACACCTGATACACACAATATGATCCGGATTTTCAGGAATTTATTTACTTACTCCTGTGATTTATGACCTTCCATTAAAAAATGTAAAACTAAGAGCGTGATATATTGCCCACATAAGCAAAAATATTCTGATTTAACGGCAGTACCAAGTACTAAGTAGACGAACAGCCAGGTTGAAATCTATTATAAAACACGGTCATTGTCGCGGATTGCAATACTTATAAGGCTTGACGCGACACAAACGTTTTTGAAAATCTAAACACGAACGGAAATTGAACTTAATCTTCATAACTCAGGGTTCAAAAAAATTTTTTTTTTTATTCACCACAAGTTAGCCCTTGACTGCATCTCACCTGATGGCAAGTGATGATGCGCTCTAAGATGGTAGCGGGCTAACCTATTAGGAGTATAGTAAACTCATACTCCTAATTGGTTTCTACCCGACATCGTGCCGGAACGCTAAATCGCTTGGCGACACGTCTTTGTCGGTAGGGTGGTAACTAGCCACGGCCTAAGCCTCCCACCAGACCAGACTCGAGCCGGGAATCGAACCCAGGACAGGATTATTTGAGCAATTCCACAGCGGACACTCCAAATACAGCATTTCTATATTCCAATCAGTAGCACTAAATTTTCCACCCTAAACCGAGTAGTCTTAGGTCCATTTTACTCCGACATTGTAATGTTTTTACACTCAAATTACAAGGATGTAATTCTCAGGGATACTGAGTTGTAACGTCTACTTATATCCAATAGATAACAATAACGTTGAATGACGACAAATATGAGATGTTTGCATATGCAAGTTAACTTGTGGATGCTAAGAACATCGATATATCATCACAAGTACATCTCTTGTGAGCACTAAGCGATATGTCACTGCGCCTACGCGGATTCCTATCGCTCGTCACAGCCTAGATAACCTTGATGACCTGAATACACTCGGCATTACACTGGGGACCTAAGTGTTGATAATTGTTTTGCGTTATTCACTGCTCTTGTGTCATGGGATCCTCTCCATACAAACCTCCGACGACCTCCGTGACGCAGCGAGTGCGCTGTTGCATTTTAAAGTTGGAGATCCTAGGTTCGATTCCCGGCTCGAGTCTGGTCTGGTGGGAGGCTTTGGCCGTGGCTAGTTACCACCCTACCGACAAAGACGCCAAGCGATTTAGCGTTCTGGCACGATGTGTAGAAACCAATTAGGAGTATGAGTTTGCCATACCACTAACAGGTTAGCCCGCTACCATCTTAGACCGCAACATCACTTGCCATTAGGTGAATAAAAAAAATAACAAAATTTCAGTTGAGGTGTGGTGAGCCATTGTTGTAGTGAAGAACTAGTTAATTGGTTTTTTATACCGTTGTTATTTTCCCAATAGAGTCTGGCCTTTAATTGCAGCCTTAACGTAATAGATAAAGACGAGCACAAAAAAGTTCTAAAGGTGTATGAAGGGTTTCCGCCTACCCGCATGGGTGCAGGGTGGTGGGTCCACGGTTTTAAAGCATAAGGGCATTAATGATGCCATGTACGAAGTCAATGTAGGTATTAATGTATCCTCAAGTGGTGATGACATTTTGTAATTCACAAAAGAGGTCAAATGACCTCAGGCATTTGACTGTTTGGTGTGACTTGTGTGTGTGTTAACCATGGAAATTCTTCCCAGTGGATAATTCCTGATGTAATTTCTATAAGAAGTTGTTCATTAATCATTAATTAAGATCTAATTTAAAAAAGACTTCTTATACATTCCCGAATCTATAATTAATATTCTCTTTATTAACTAGTGAAATGGTAACATTTTTTTAATTTTTAAAATTAAAATAAGGTTAAGAGGATGCCAAACGTCTAAGAAGCCCGTAATGAATTCGTGAAATCAAAAAAATTACATTTATTTCGCTTAGGTAGGCTTGTAGCCGTAATTCACCACGGCCAAACGGGGATTGGTCGACTTTACATGCCACTGAGCTGCTATTTACATTATATTGAACTTTAACTTTGATTTTTTATTTTATATTAATTTTTCATTAACTATACCAATACCATATGTCATAGCAATATTTGATTATAGATTATAACATAACAATATTGCTTATTCCAACTGTTTGGTTGGATGATGATGATGATGATAAAAAGATCGGACCCTTGCTGTCCGATCAGGCAATGTCTGAGTTAAAAGGCTTATATTATCTGGAGTTAGTGATACTTATCGGGATCAATTTATTTCTCTAAGGACAGAGGAATGGTAAATATTCAATTTAAAGTCAAATCAAATGAATGCGCAATTACTAATTTGCACTATCAGACTAATATCTGTTTATTTTTTAATCTTTTTACATAACTCAATGGCCACCCTACTAAACTGTGGCATGTGCGCATACTCTATTGGAACGGTACATTGCCTGTGTATTGAATATAGTATGCTCTATGACTTATGACTACTGCATAGGTACCACTTTACACATATATAATACACATTCACGTTTTATCGTCCGCTTGTGTGACCAGACCATTCATGCATCCAATTAAAAACAGGAAGCCTGACTTCGAACCTTTCAGTGTATTGAATGTTATTTAAATCTAAAAATAAAATTAAGTCTGCTATTGCAATGGGGAAGAAAACAGTTTATTTAGTTATATATATATATATATATATATATATGTGTGTGTGTGTGTAATTTGTTTATTTCTTTGTTATTCTTTCATTTAATTAATTTTCATTTTGAATGTTTTTCATCATTAGCAACTATTGTGATTTACAATTGAAATCCAATAGCAATAGCAGACTTGACCATTTAAAACAACAAAATTAGTGATAATGTTTTTTTAAAACAAACATGGTTTAATCAAAACCAAAACATTCAGCTATTTTAAACGAAATAATACTGTATGGAAGTTCGATTTAACGTCACTATGTCAACAATTTACTTTACTGTACAACGAAGTAAAAAAAAAAAACTGCAGACTTGATTATAAATTTTGGCTGGCAAGTGAACAAAAATATTGTTTACTCCTTGGGTTCGAAATATGTCCGTAATGAAAAATTTTATTTTAAAGAATTTTGTGCAATTTTGCACCATATTTTCCGTCTAATTTGGCAGAAATATATCGTAATAATGTTTCCATGAATAAAACTATTTTGATTTGATTTCTGCCAAGGTACGATGTAGCTAATAATCCGAATGGGACGATGAGTTTAATGTAACTACCCTAAACAGTTGGGTCTGCTACCAATATAGACTTGCAGAAAAGGGCTAATATGTAATGGAATAAAAAAAATGCTTTTTTGCCAAAGTTAAAGAAAATAGGTTGTAATTTATACAACGCCATCGCCTTATTAATGGAAAAAATAATAAAACACAAAAAACGGTAGTGGGAAAAAAGAGTAAAAAGGCAATTTCATCAATTTATCAGTTCAGTTTGATCCTTTGGTTAGCTTTGGCATGACGTGCGTACGAATCCAATCAATACAAATTATAACAATACAGACATTTATATATGTCTGATGTACATTAAAAATATGCTATATAATAAGCTTATGTATATTTCTTATATAAGTAAGTTGCGATGGTCTGTAATATTAGAAGCTGCTTCGCGGCGTTTTAAGTTTTTTTACGTCGCTTAGCTGATTTGAATAATAGCCATCGTTATTAAAGAATGTCGTGAAACTTGTGTCTCGACGTTTTTATGTGTCTATAACGTATCAGCTGTTTACATTATTTTTCATGCATATTTATAGATACTAGTAGCATGCTCAGTGGACGAAATTCGAACCAACTTGATTTCACACAGGGAATCATCGATTATTTTATTGCAGGAAACATATGTTTTCCTGCAATAAAATTTTCTTACCGACTACCGAAAAATGATTTCTTAACCTTCTTATTATAATATTTATTTGTTATTTTATACCATAAAGCTTGGCTTTGACTAACAGGTGTTTGAATAGGTAAATGTTATGTTTAGTAATTACAAGCTCTACATCTGAACAGGTTATAAATAAAATACCTGTCAAAGTATTCATCAATTGTGAACGTGTCACTGGATTTGTCACGTCACAGTAGTATTGTGAAAAAAAAGTTGGATCGATTTGTTTAAACCATATTCCATAGGTTTTTCGTGATGAAAATATTAATATGTTGAATTTGACAAGCAAATATCGGTAAAGAAAACAAAGATTATTTTTTACAAAATTATCAGGTAAAGTAGGTACCTCAGTAAAACAACAATGCATAAACATCTTAATATTGGTGGTGGAATGCATAAAGATAGAAATAAACGCGCGAAAATCACTTGCCACAGTTAAACCATACTTAACTATTTAATTACCAAATAAATAATACCACAAATGTATTCGACATAAAGTCCTATTAGTGACCGTAAAAATAGGTATAGTAAAAGTCCTTTACGACACAAACCAACAAAAAAGTGCATAACAACGCAGTTCAAATTAAAAGGATTAAATGTCCTGATAAAATGCAAATGCAGTGCCTTTACGATCCCCAATGCCTATAAAATCGGTCTAAGAATTCCTATGCCAGTAAAGATAATAGATATGGCTATTGAGAAAAGCTAAAAATGTGTGGTTCGAAGTAGCAACTTTGTTTTCAGGTTCCCGCACTGAGCGTTTGTCTTGATGGCGTAGTGGTTGGCTACGTAACGCGGGGTCTTGGGATAGTTTCCCGTGTCAGGCCAATAATTATCTGGTATCACAAATATGTCTCCGTCCCAGTCAGTAATAAGGAAATATACGTTGACCATCCCCATGTCAGGCACCGGTTACAAATTTTGGGGTTGGATTTCTGGTTCGGGCACTCAACTTGTAAGTTATACGAAATTTCTGTTAATAATGAGTTTCATTATCATCTTTCACAATCCCTATCTACCGCGACCTATAGAATACAGGTCTCTTTTCAGAATGCACTGAAGCTTAGGCCAAAGTCCACCTCGCTTGTCTAGTGCGGTACACTTTAGACGCTTTTGAAAACATTATGGAGAATTTTTAGGCATGCAATGCCCCACGATATTTTCCTTAAAATCATCATTATCATGATCAACCCATTACCCACTCACTACAGATTATCCTCACGATATTTTCCTTCTCCGTTTAAGCACTTGCTTCAATATGCTTGCTTCATATTTTAATTGTTTAAAAACGCACATAACTCCGAAAAGTTAGAGGTGCGTGCCCGGATTCGAACCGTCGACCTCTGATTAGGAGGCTGACGCCCTAATCACTAGGCTATCACAGCTTTTGCTTCCTTAAAAAATATAAATTAAATAGCATATAGCTCCAAAAAGTAAGATATGAGACAGAGTATTAACTTCTTTAGCTACTCAATTTTATTAATTATTCATATGGGTACACTTTATTCAAGACTTTGTCACTCGAGCGTTAATTACATCTCGCTGAATAAAACAAATATTTCAACGGGAAAACTATGCGTTTAAAAAGTGCTTAGTTATTTACTGTATTCCTAATAAGCTCTGCAACTAACCACAGCAAGTCCTGCCTAGATACGATCTAGGATCTTTGTAATGGTCAGGTTTGTCCACTTGTACGGTGAAAAAATGTCAAGCAATCGAACCTGCTACGTGTTCACCTCTACCAGCCTTCGGTGTATTTAAATGGATTTAGTGTTCTGTGCCTGCTTTACGAGAAAGGTGTATACTTGTGACATTCATTAATTGAATGCCTTGTTAAATGCAATGTTTTATTTCATATAGTTATTTATAATATGTTTTTTTAAGCAATTAATATATCACTTGTTTCAACGGAAAACATCGCGAGGAAATCTGCATGCCTGATAGTTCTCCGTAATGTTCTCAGAGGCGTGTGGAGTCTATCAATGTGCACATGGCCAGCGCGCTGGACTACGGCCAAACCCTTCTCATATTGAGAGGAGACCCGTGCTTTGTAGTGAGTCGAGAATGGGTTGATCATGATGATGCTGATGATAATATGTACCAGAACTGTGAAACGTATAAATGAAAACAAAGGAGAGTTTATCTCGATTAGAGCTTTCTTTCAGTCACCCATTATAATGTAAGCACATAAAAAAGTTACTTATAATATTGCGCTGAATATTTTACGATAATTAATCTTGACCTATTCCTCTTACTCACCTTCTTAATTAAATTTGCCTGAAGTAGTTTGGGACACCAAAATCTGAAAAGAAAAAGAAGAATGAATTAATTATTTTAACAAATATTAAAAAGGACATAAGTTAGAAATGTTAGTACAAGCCGAGGATCGAAGGCGGTCTGCGCGAAGTCCTAACCATAGACAATTACCGTTCGTTCAAAAAAGAGGAGTATTGATTGCTACATTGCATGTTTTCGTGGGGAATAAGCCATGTTGCCATGGATACGCACGATGATCCAAGCGACGTAAATATTATTTTCCTCAGAGAATCACCCTGCAGAACCTGAGAGTATGTAATCCAAGTTCCATACGTTTAATTTTGAACTTAGGAAAATGACGTCATGCATGGATAACCACCCCTGTGCTAAAACTTCTACATTAAAGAAAGAACTTTGCGGTATCAACAATAAGATCTATTTTCTTAAAACAGGGATACTAAACACAATACAGCCTTCAGTTTAAGGAATATGAACTGTAGCGTTAAAGACATAAGATAGAGTTTTGTTTGTAGCATAACTAAAGAATTATAATGATTTGTGTGTCTACCATGGGTGATATTTTGCAGTAATATGCGTGCGAAAGGCATAACGATAGGTTTATTATATGGTCACTGTGATCTAATACTTAGCTATTAAAATAACTAGCTTCCTGCTTATCTTACGAGCTTTCTTTATTTTCTTCATACTTATAATATTCAACCACTTTGTTACCGTAAACCTTATCGTTTGGTGGGCAAAGTCGATTAAGCTTTGTACAATGCTATATAATGAAGAAAGACTTTGTGTAAATTTTTGATTGTTGTTTGGAGTCCAATAAAAATAAACAATGTATTACAATATTGTTAATATGTCAAAACTATTCGACTGCGTTGTGCATTCGATTGTACTCAAACAGTAAGATCGTATGGGAATTGGAAGAGTTGATTTAACGCTCATGTAATCAAAATTGGTCAATAGAGTACAAGTAACTGAGTTAATAACTTAAAATACAGAATGTCATCATGATCAACCCATTACCGGCTCACTACAGAGCACGGTTCTAATCTCAATATGAGAAGGGTTTGGCCATAGCCCACCACGCTGGTCATGTGCGGATCAGTAGACTTCACGCGCCTTTGAGAAGATTATGGAGAACTCTCAGGCGTGCAGGTTTCTTCACGATGTTTTCCTTCACCGATGAAGCAAGTGATATTTTTTTTAAACGCACATAATTCCGAAAAGTTAGAGGTGCGTGCCCGGATTCGAACCGCCGACCTCTGATTAGGAGGCTGACGCCCTAACCACTAGGCTATCACCGCTTACATAATGTAAAACATTAGAATAGGTACTCTTGAATAAATATCCTGAGGGTAGCATTGTGGGCCCAAAACTATTTTTAATCTTCGTGAATGGAATGCCAAATTTAACTGAATACTTGTGTTATATTCGCTGTCAATATACCAACTCTTATTATAAATAATTATAACACTGCTAGAATTTTAAGAACTAAATAAAATAACATTGATACACTAAACTTGGCTGAAGGAATAGAATGAATTATACATGAAATCATATAGATGATGATGTGTTACTGATTATATTATACGACATCACATTTTGACTACTAGTTGTAAGAGTATTGTTAAAATTTTAGCTTACAATTATAATAATCGAATGGGTAAACGACTGTAAAAACTGCTCTCCAAGTTACGGACGGACACATGTACGAATTCTGCACATGACAGCTGTACGATAAATAAATGATTGATTGATTGCTTTCTGTCAGTAAACTTTTCACGCCACCACCAAAGCCACCACTGAATGGATTTTTATATTTGGCGAGGAGATATATTACGCCCTGAGAACTGGTTTTGAGCCTTTTTTTTCCGCTGGGAAATGCGTTTACGCATCCCCGGCCAGAATGGCGACCAGGATACCCACTAAAACCCAAACTCGAACGCCGAGGCAGACCTTCCACCGGGGGCCTATGATCGAGGCCCCAGGGTACTTTGAGCCTGGGAAAACAGACAACTGCCGCGGTATAAAAAAAAACCGACGATGTCGCCGAAAATAGCAACCTGCAGATAATATATTATAGCAGTTTTATTTTGCTATAAAATATTATAACATTTCATCTTTGTAATACACGGGTTACCTAGAATTACAATCAAGAAGGGAAACCGTACAAAGTTGGTTTGCAAAATAAAAGAACACCAGGATGTCGGGACCGCTTAACCGACGCCGGTGCTGTGAAAAGATTTAGACGTATACTGAGCTTTGAAAATGGCTAACTGTAGACTTAACTTATCGCTATCAAACGTAGTCGTAACCCGGTTTGATTAGGAAATTGTAGTGATGGGTATATTCCATTTTTGCATTACTTTGTTATGAATAAATGATAAGAGGAATCAAAACATTGGAGTTATTGTATAATAAATAAGTAGGTTTTTAGACGCCGTGGAATGCCCTGTGGTGTTTAGGTGGGAGTTATTTATGTGACATCCTCACAACTCTTTTAATTTTTATGATTTTTCTCTTCTAATCTGTGAGGAATTGAATAAGTATCCTATAGACACTTTTATTTTCTTTGATAGATAGTTGAGAAAACATCTCAATGATAAAAATACCGTGGCGCTTTATATATTTATCTCCCATATAATACGATTTATATGTTTGATTATATATTAATTCATCTCTAAATTGCTTGTAAGGTTAGTGATAAATATTATTGCCGAATTATGCAGACTCGGACGTGATTTGTTATGCTCTAAGTGATACTTAAATTTTACTTATCTAAAACAGTCTTTTGGGCAATCTTCAGTAAACGGGTTTGTAACCTGTTCGAAATGTTCGTAGACATGTTTTATATTGTGCATCGATTTGGTGTTCTGTGAACGTTGCACTTAAAATGAAGGCGTGGATCCCATAATAATGAAGTATAGGAATTTTTAATAGAAAATCTAAATTGAAGCGATTCTTGCAATTAAGTTGCTGCGTTACTTTGTTGCTAGATTAAAACCACTCATGTTTAGTTCTATTTTTCAAATATTTAAATATAAAGTTCAGCCTCCAAATCTCAGCATATTGTTAATGGCAATTTATGATGTTTTTTTTTATACAGCAAAAGTTAGCCCTTGACGACATCTCACCTGATTATACGGTCTAAGATGGTAGGGTGCTAACCTGTTAGGGGTATAGTAAACATGGGTTTACGTTCTTAACTGAAGACGAAAGTTTTTATGACATAATACATTTTGACAGAACAGCCATACAAGCCATACCTTAATACCAGAAACCAATTAGGAGTATGGACTCCTAATTGGTTTCTGCACGACGAAGCCTTGACGGCCGAAGCCTCCCACCAGACCAGACTCGACCCGGGAATTGAACCCAGGATCTCCAACTTTATAATGCGAAAGCGCGTGTGCTGCGCCACGGAGGTCGTCAAAAATTTAAGGTACGGGTTGTATGGCTGTTCTGTCAAAATATTCTGTCATAAAAACTTTCGTCTTCAGTTAAGAACGCATATTTTTTATTTTGATTCCACTACAGGCATGCCTTGCAATGCTATCCTGGAGGAATATGATAATGCAACCTGAGACGGTAGACGCTAATGTGTGAGGAATACGGTAGTTTTAGTTCTGTTTGGGTTCGACAGAACATCGTGTCGGAACGCTAAATCGCTTGGCGGCTCGTCTGTATCGGTGGGTTTTTATTTTGTTTTATTCACCCCAAGCCCTTGACTTCGTCTCACCTGATGGTAAGTGATGATGCGGTCTAAGATGGTAGCGGGCTAATCTGTTAGGGGTATAGTAAACTCATACTCCTAATTGGTTTCTACACGACTTCGTGCTGGAACGCTATATCGCTTGGCGACACGTCTATGTCGGTTGCTAAGTAGCCAAGATGATGATTAGGTTTTGTGCTAACGAAGAAACGTTATATCGTGTATAACTTCTAAAATACAGCTCTTTTCAAATTACTGATAAAGCTATTTAAACCGAACAGTATTTTGTTGCTTATTTCAAGTTAAGGAAAAGTAAAGGTTGCTCTATTCAATCGGAAATATACTATAAGCCTTCGTGATTCGTTGAGGAAGTTAACCGACAGAATGTTAACCGATTTTTCTATAGACAATAGCTTGAGTGCATTGATCTTTAACTTAGCATCTTAACACTTTGAAAGGGCAATTTCAACATGTAAGGCGAGGTATACACTCTGTTTGTTATTTTTTGTTCATTGGTTCGTTTGAAAATAAGTCTTTAAATTCAGACATATTTCTTATTAACTCGTAAAGAACCCTGTCTAGTTTATAAGCCCTTTGTAATTTATTGTAGTTTCTCGTCTCTTAGACATTGGTATACCTAAGGTATATAAAATAAAACTTTTTTATGTGGTTTTCATTGATTTGTGATTTTTAATTCTATTATCTAGGTACTATTGGTTATAGTATTTACAAGGTCTGAAAAGGGGAAGGCACTTGAAACTTCTTTCTGGAATAATGTTTAAGTTGCCCTTCTAGTGAATTTTTACGCTACGTACGTACGTGGATGCGTGTTAAGCTCACCAATATTATTTCTATTTTTATTACTTAGCTTAGTTCTCGCAAAATAGTGTTCGGTTAAGCTAAGGCCCAAAACAGCCTTATTGGTCGGCGTATAAGTAAAAAACGTCGCACAGTTCTGGTGGAAAGGCAGTGTCGATTGAATTGAATGTGAACTTAGTCCTTCAAGCACCTTCTATGAAGCCGACCATTAGCTGGCCGGGTATCTGTCAACCGATCGGCAGCGATGACGGTGTGTTTGAATTAGCAAACCTCAGGAAACGAGGGTCAGGGTGCCAACCTTACTCTGTTGCTGTGTGAATATATTCTAAAGGGAAGCGATGAGGTTGGTCTTATAAGACAATGTTGCAATGTTATATAAAATTTGTACGCTCTTAATTCTGCAGTCGTTTTCGATTAACAAAACATTTCAAAGGTACAACAAACTAAATGTTATACGAGTATGCCTTGATTTAAATCAAAACACACGTAATTATGACCCTTAAATGAGACATTTGTGACTTACTAGCTGTTACCCGCGGCTTCGCTTGCATTGAAGCCCTTAAACAAGTATCAGAGATTATTACAACAGAAATGAATCAATATGATAACTATATTTTAATATACCATTTTTTTTTTAAAAAGTATCCTATGGTACTTATTATATCTCCAAAAATATGTGTACAAAGTCTCATGACGATCAGTTGAGTAGTTTTTACGTAAATGAGTAACAAACATGTAAGTATATTCACATTTACAATATTGGTAAGGATTTAAAATCAACTTTGACTTAACTATTGCGAGGTATCGAATCTTATGTAATGGTACTAGAATGTTGGAAGCACACAGGGGATGCACGGTGTCTTTCAAATCGCTAACGTGTAAGCAATGACCGCCGTTAAACGCCTCGAAATAAGGTAGCCAGTAGAAGTCGACAACTAAAAGGAAATAAAACGAATATAGCATAACTTCTTCCTCTAACAAGTTCATTGCCCTCATAGGCACCATCATAGCTGTCGCACATCCTATGACATCATGGGAACTATAGCTTTCAGTATCGAGTAATGTACTATCTCCCCATTAATATGCATGGTGTGGTTTATGAACAATACTTATGGTATTTAATATGCACGGACGCGACGCGATGGGTACGCCATATTGATTTTATGGTGCCATGGTAATAATTATGGGCACTTCTTAGGTTCAGCGCTGTGATTTTTGTGATATAAATAAATTGTTGCCCGCGTCTTGATATCTTGATAACATACAGTTTTCGCACGTTTCCTGCATAAAGTTTTATTCCATATGCATTATCATACCGATGTTTTTTCGTCTCTAAGGCGTTGGCGATAAAAAAAGCTTAATTGAAACTATTAAACTAAACAATATAATCGGCCTTTCGCACAATAATCATATGTCAATTTCAGCGAAATCTTTCTGTTTGAGTATTCATCTTAAACTACCTAAAGGCAGACAGACTAACATTTTAACTATTATAACGTTTTTGGGTTTGGTTATGATTCAGTAGTTATAAGAGGCAGTAATTTCGATCAGGTAGAAACTTCAATTGTATTTATTTGTATAGATTAATGAAACCTATGTTTATAAAATGCGCAGACTATTTGCCTGGCTGCTTATAAATCAACATTTGCATGACACAGTTTATTGCAGTTTTTGAAAGTTTTCGCTCGGAGTTATATCAAGTTCATAGTTTGTCATCGGCGTTCGAAGTATTTCTGGAGGTTTTACGAGTAGATTTGAATGGCCTTGTAGCGCATTCGACCTTTGTTTAGGCATTTCTTTTATCGATGAACATGTGATAACGTGTTTTGTTGTTGTGTGCAGCACGAAAACAGCGTGAAATTATGAAATAAATTTGCATAAGATACTTGCTTCCCAGCATTAGCATAACCTGCAGTTATATATAAATCCTGGCAAGTGTGTTTGTTGGTATTTTCAATCACACGTAATGAGTATAACTTTTGATATGAAATAATACGTATTTGTGAAAACGACAGCTGGGAGCTGGGATCAACCCATTGCCAGCTCACGGGTGCAGAGCACGGGTCTCCTCTCAATATAAGAAGGGATTGGCCATAGTCCACCAAGCTGGCCATGTGCCGGTTGGCAGACTTCACACGCTTTTGAGAACATGTTTTCCTTCACCGTTGAAGCAAATTATATTTTAATTGCTTAAAAACTATTAAAATATTATTTAAGAAGAATCTACCATATATTGAATTACCCATATGAGGACAAGAAGTACTTTTTTTTTTAATTTCGTCAAATTATCCCCAGATCTACAATCTTACTCATATTATTTTTCTTCAAGTAAAAAGGACTTGTATATTTAGTTTGGTTTAGAAATTTATACACATATATACGCTATATTTGCATTAAAGCATACCTGAATATAATCGACTATAATCATGTAACGCAGCATATCAGTTGAAAGGTACATCAGCGTTAATCAAAGATACAAGCATCCGTGACTCATTCAGATGCATTAACGTCCTTATTATTAACTGCGTCGACGTACGCTTAAAAAAGGTTGTATGTGTCACAATGAGTTTAATGGTGGATTAGATAATGTAGCGCATGGTTGTGTTAATTAATCAATTAATTACTTTGATTAATCAACTTTGATCCAGGACAGCGACTGGATGGTCGGATGATTAACGAGGCACAAATTTGGCAAAGTTGCGTTCATTAAAGTCCGTAAATTCAAATTCAAAATAATCTTTATTCCAATAGTCCTTAAAAAAGTAGTTATTTCTTGGTGATAACTATATTCGTAAACTTAAAACTAAAGCTATGAGGGTTCCAAACGCGCCCCGGTCAAAGAAGAAGCCCACAACAAACTTAGCCGGGGGTTCTGTGAGAGATATTACACGAGTTACATAAGTTAGTTTTAAGAGACTCTAATGAAGTCTGCTCTCAAAAAGATCGGCTAAGGCATTATCACCAAGTATGTGAAAATAATCCTACAGTGTATACCAGTATTAACTCTTCCAGTTGTTATACCTCACGAACGAACAACTTAGTCAACTGTCACTTTTTATTCCCATTTCTTTGCATGCCCTTTTTACGTTGATGCTTTCTTGATGATGATTAAGTGGGCGCTTTATTTTTAGAATTATCCCTTTACTGTGGATAGTTACGAATTATTGCCACGTATTAGCGTGGTAAATTGGAGTCATTTATATGTGTTATTCGCTTTTCCACGTGAATGCGATGACCCTTGTGCTGTTAGATGACTCGTTGGTGTAGTGGTCACTATGCTCGTTGCGGATGAGTGCGCGATCGTTCCTGTGACCCAGACACCAGGTCAAACCCAAAACCCAAATATCACGAACGAACTGGTATTGCGAGTGCCGCCCACCTTTTCAGCCTCGCGAGAGACAAGGCAAAATATGTCATTCTGACTGCCAAACTTCACTAATTGGAGAGGCACCTCAAGAAGAAGAAGGAGACAGGAGACACCAGGTGACGCGAAGCAGCATCGCTGGGTTTTAGTGGTTTTTCCGGTCGCCACTTGCTGCCAGTGAGCCCCACATACCCCGCCGGAAGCGGCGCAGTTCTGCCAGCGTCGCTTCCGGAGCTGATGCAAAAACGCATTTCCCAGCGTTAAAAAACTATTCACTATGCTCCATTCGAACCATCCTGGGTTGAGCCGTAAGTAGTTAAGCATTTTATTTTCTATTAAGACTTTCTCAGTACCATTGCTCGGAGAAATTACGGGACCGATGACTTAGCAGGCTCTCGGAAAATAGCACGTTATGTCGTCAGTCCCGGTTAGTCCTAACATTTGTTCGTTCAAGCCCTCCAACCCACTTTTAAACAGCGTAGCGGTACACAATAGATAATAGTAATGGGTTAGCGAGTCTAAGACAGAAAAGGTTTTGATAAATGGTGTGTAAAACAATTACGGATATACCTGATACTTGACACTCACTATTTGTTATAGGTTAGACCATTTATCCGCTTAGGGACAGCGTTTTAGCTACAGCGACCAAACCATCCCTCAGCCTATATGACGCTTCATGTAACGAAGAGAGAATTTTGGACGATGAAGATATTATTTGTTAACTAAAAATTTGTTATTACCGATAGGCAGGTCTATCAACTGACAGCTCAAATTTTTATGAATTAACCCGAGTTAACAGTAAAACCTCTTTCTTTTTTAATGTCGTTGAACGAAACAAATAGAAATAAAACCTGACTTATGTAACAGGAAATGGTAAAGATAGATAGGCGGTAGTATAGAAGTAAGAATTCCATCCAAATCAAACTCTTATCAACAATATTTTATAGTCGAAAGAACAACATTATTTTTTTAAGTCATTTAACAAAGCAAATATAAAACTGACTGATGTAACAGGAAATGGTTACCAGATATGAGATTGAATTCCATCGAAATCTTATCACGAATAAACTTTAACCAAGCACCGGTTGATCATCATATCACCGCATAATGATAACCGGAATCGACACATTAATGCGTTGTCCATGGCACGATGGGAGCGTAATTGACACTTTTTATTGCTGCTATCTTCGATCAATAATACACGAGATATGCTGTCAGTCGTAAATAAATGTCCGTGAAAATAAGAATTTACTCAAATTCAAATTCAAATACTCTTTGAAGAAATGAAAATGAAAAAATATTTATTTCACAAAAAACACAGTTATACAGTATTACAGTTTTCCGATGGTACTCACACTAGGTAATCCTGTCTCGTGGGTACCTTATTCAAATAGTCCTTTAAAAGGCAATTTTGACGCGTCAATAATTTACATAGTAGTGATTCGATGGTGAAAACTACATTCGTAAACTCTTAAAACTAAAGCTATGAGGCTTCCAAACGCGTCCCTGTCTAATAATAAGCCAACAAACTTAGCCAGATATTTTTTTTTTGTTATCACCATCTCCTACTATCTTATTAGAGCACTATTTCATAAACATCACCCTCACGAATTGGAAGCCCTGTTTTTGTTACATAACTAATGACAGTTGTTTTTGTATTTAAAGCCCGAAAAGCAATAACGGAAATATTTTTAATTTTAAGACACATTTTCAGTAACATTCACAATTTTGAAATACTAGACGGTTAGCCATCAGTAAGAAATATCGAGACACTCTTCGGTAATATTTCGTAGGGTACGTGTCTAGTACATTATTGATCGAAGGATGTAGTAAACAGTTCATTGAGCTATCCGGTTACAGACGAAGTGTCGCTTAACCGAAACACCCATTTTGATACAGACAATGTTTGAAAGACTTCAACGCGACTGATGCTGTACACACTGAGATGGAGAGATTAATGCACAAAAATGCAAGGCAAAAACACTAAGGAAATAATATTATTACGCTCCTATATTGACATGTTAAATGTGGCGTCGAATATTTCACTTTTCCTTATTCGAAAAGCAAAAGTATTAACAAAGTAGACACTTTACGATTCAGATGCTACATCGGTTATAAGTGTGAGCGAAAATGAGCTTTACACTCGTGTAATACAGTTAAAATTGCAATAAAATACATGTGATTGTATTAATGCCCTAACGTGACATTGTGCGTGTGTGACCCCGATGATATGAATTGCGCTTTCAGTTGCAAAACAAGATAGTCGATCTTATTTCTTATGCAGTAATGATGGTTTTAAGTTTTCGGTGCTGCATACTTGTTGGTTTGATAAGTGTGTATTTTTGTATAATTTATATATGGTTTCGTTCGAGATTCCTATTTGACACGTCATAGAAATCACGTTTCTAAGAAAACGTGAGTTGTATAAAAGGTTTTGATAAGCTTATTTATGTAAGGTAAGGCGTAATACGACATAAAAATGCACAAACGCTTATGGACTTCTCAGATTCTTTTGTTCGGTTTTCTTAGCCACGTGCATTTTATGCATGTTTAAACTTAATTTCTTTTAAGCTATAATTATGGCTACCAGTTACTGTCTTTGTGTACTGGTTAGGAGAGGGCGTTACTTTTGTGAATCCATTATATGCAACTAGCTTGTACCGCCGTTTACTTCACAAAAAGTTCGTCGTTATAGTGTTGAAAATGTATGTATTTTCATTCATTTAAATCCCTATTTTGTCAGGGGATGAATTATCAAAAAATTCTTTTTAAGGGCATCCTCGTTTAATATATATAAAAATTTAATATAAAAACTCGTTAAATAAAACCGATTGGTTGGTTTAGTGGCTAGCTGTTCGTTGATAGGTTTGTCTGTCAGACACCATTTACTTTTTTTACAATAAATATTTTTATTGTAAAAAAAGTAATGGTTCATCTTTATAGATGAACAATGAGATTAGTCTGCTACTATCCATGGTAGCTATATTAATGTGTAATTTAACTTTTCCAATGTATCTATGTATGTGTGTCAACATCTTCTGAAGATGCTCGGTTAAAATGGGTGAAATGTGGGTAGACAGCATATTTAGAATCTCTGTATAGTGCAGCACAAAACAAAATGCATGCGGCCGAGAGATTCCTATTTTGTTCCAATGACCAAATATTTATCTTATACAATATGTAAATAAGTATGGCAGCCATACTTGACGATCATATACAAATTACGTCGGACGGAACCGGATGAGTGGCATAGAGAGTTCATAACGCTTTTCTATACATGAGAGTTTCTACCAGTAATTTGACCGCAAACTTAGTTTAGGAACTTCGTTCCAGTGGACTCTATAACACCTTGTTTATTTGTCTAGTTGTCACGAATTAGCAAGTTAAACTTATATTATTACATGCAATCATGCGTATAAAATATATTCAATAGTATCAATGTTAAAGTTAGTTACGTCCGCATTTAAATGCAAAGTTAGGTCGTTGACGAGGCATTCAGTCTAAAGTCAACGAGCATCAACCGTAGGTACCTATATATAAATGGTAGGAAGGTAGTTTGTCTTTGTATAGAAGATTGTCCATTTAAGTAGTGTTTGAGCGAAACGCAGCCGGTTTTGAAAGAAACAAACAATCGAACGCAACCCGTGGGCAAAGACAATGGCGTCCTATTTCCACTTCACAGTAAACTCGTCACACGCGGGGGCGTTAGAAAGCGTTAATATATTGCACAATTTCACTCTCGACTTCCGTATACAACCTTCAATAGGCTCGCGATAAACAAAATACAGAACAAGCAAAACTATTTTCTAACACGACGGTTCTAAGGGTCAATCTTAGCTGTGCGATTTTACTAAGGATCTTTAGTAGATCTACGTGTAGACAACTTACAAATATTTTTGTGCGATAAAAGCCTCTAATGTTAAGGTGACAAAGCCAATTTTGGCCTGCGTGTTTTTAAGGATAGGTCCTATTGTTTTTGGTGAAAGGTTAATGTAAAGAACTTGACCTCCTTGTTTTTACGATCGTCATATTATGTGCGTGTGTGTGATTTTATTACTTTCTTTTGAAAGACAGTTCTATCACTTATACAAACATTACCAAAAGAAAGAGATATCTTTAAGAAAGTAAACTGAGAATTAAACTCGTGAACTTTTGCCTCATTCCTCGAAATGTAGTTATTACTTTTCAAATTTGAATTTTTATCGGTTTATTATTGTAAAGGAAATAGTTACTGATTGAATCACTGTTTGACTATCAGCACAGAATTAATCGAGCTAAAATTTGACATACAATTAAAAATTAAACATACAATTTGACATAAAATTTGACCTACGGATTATAACGTAAGAATTGTTGAAAAATCATCCAATCAAATGGCTAACATAAAAATCCTTCAGGAGCTGTTAAAAAGTATCCTATCTCAAGGTCTAGGTTATGACGTAATTCTTAAAAGTCAAAGTGTAATAGTATAAATAGGTCAGTGCGCAGTTTAAATAGCCCATCATTATCTTTTACGGGAAGTGACCTACAAATGCCAAGTACAATCATATCGTATGCCCCTAATCCTATTATGGTATGAGCCTGTAATTAGCTTAATTAGCTTATTCTACTGTTTAATGAGCCAAGTTGTGGGCGGCTCAATTTAGGTTTCGAGAACATGTGGATAATGAAGTGAAGTGGAAACTTCCACGACCGAACTTGAAGCTAGAACTTGAAGTGAGCATGGGTAAGTGGTAAAAGGAATATTTTCAAACTCACACTGTTTAAGTATCATAGCTATAATATCTTTATAATCATATTCCTGTAAAAGTTATTAGTTATTAGTTACCTATGACGAAAATTTTATGAATAACACCCGTTTTTATGAACAAAAGAAGGGGTTTGACGGACGTAAGAGTAGAATTGCTAAAGAATCTTTCTTATTTGGGTTGGGTACCTAAACCATTATACATGTTTATGTTAAATTGCGAAAGTGTATTTTAAAAAAAGTATGTTTTGATAATATATATTTTCCTTAATCGACCTATGTAGTTTCAATAAGGAGGTATTATTTAAAGAATTAAGCTGTGATAGCCTAGTGGTTAGGACGTCAGCCTCCTAATCAGAGGTCGGGGGTTCGAACCTAGGCACGCACCTACAACTTTTCGGAGTTATGTGCGTTTTTAAGCAATTAAAATAGCACGTGCTTCAACGGTGAAGGAAAACATCGTGAGGAAACCTGCATGCCTGAGAGTTCTCCATAATGTTCTCAAAGGCGTGTGAAGTCTGCCAATCTGCACATGCCCAGCGTGGTGGACTATGGTCAAACCCTTCTCATATTGAGAGGAGAGCCGTGTTCTGTAGTGAGCCGAGAATGGGTTGAACATGATGATGATGATGATGTAAAGAAGTTTTCTATATGTTAGCTCATTAAATTAACAAACCTCAACTCAATGTCGTAACATTAGGTCGACATGGTCAACTATTATCAATATACGCAAGCAATGTTCGTTTAATTTAATTGAATGGAGCATATTAATTGATGCCTTTTGTGTCTGTACTTCTCTATAGGAATTAAACATTCAGTGTACTTGTGCACTACCACTAATCTATACCCGAAGAAATACGAGTCGAGAAAACTTAGGCTTCGAATATTACTGGTCCAAAATATTTGTATTTTACAAATATTTGCAAGATATTATTGCAAGAAAGAAATTGTCAGCCATATTTATATATTCTTATAGTCTAGTATATTTATATATATATTCTTCGGATTCGTGTCGGATGGAGTGCATGAGCGTTGTTACGTCTTGTCTGGCAATCTTGTGGGAATGAACAATCATTATTAATGACCTTTGGAATAAGAGATGAAATTAAGTAATTAATTTATTGGATACAGTTTACATGTTATCGAGCATATTATTTTCGGTTGTTGGTTTATATGTTATCATCGAAGCCTATTGTAGAAATTGTATCAAATGGTCAGATATGACTATGTCATAATTTAAACTTGCTTAGCCATCAGATTGCTTTTATTAATGTTTAATTTATGCTGTGCCACGTGAAATAAACAATGATCATTTACTCTGAATGGTTTTGTAAATAGTCAGGGATATACCGGTCCGTACTTGTTAGTTGTAAATTATTAAATGTATTGTAATCATGTTGCCATAATACACTCTATTTTTGTTATATTATTTATCTATACAAATAAATAAAATTTGAGTGTCTGTTTGTAATATTGAAATAACCGTTTTTTACTACATTCATATGAATATGTATACGGTACATACACCAAAATAACATTATTTACAACTTTTGTCTGTCTGTTTGTTCCGGATAATTTTGCTTTTATTTAAAAAAAAAAGTCTTTTATTTTAGAAAAATAAAGTAATGTTGCAATGTCAGAGAATTATTAGAAAGGAGATACTTTAATCTTTATCCTGTAATAATAATTATTTCAAGTAATTCGGGTTAGTAATCTATTGCTTCGTGATTGAAAGACAAACAAACACACAAACTCAACGCAGACGAAGTCGCGAGCGTCAGCTAGTACTACATAAAACCACGTGAGTTGTGTGTAACAAGTCCAAAAGAGATTTTACCGTCTACATAAATTATTTTGTATACAATCTGCTTAATTTTATTGTATTTGCATACGATCGTAAGACGGGAAGACGTGTTTACTGGTTTATTTTGAACTCCTCATGGGGTTTATATTTCCAAGGTTAAAGTGAGTCAGACTAAGAGATTGTGGTCGAATGACTCAGTCGGCACGAGACAATATAAACGGGTCAATTGATCCGTCAACGATAGCATCTAACTGCCAATGGTCAACAACCCTTCACACTAATACAAGATCTTATCTTTAATGTTCAATTTCGAGTTAGGAATTCTTATTCACATAGACATTGATTGCGCAAATAAATCAAATACCTACCTAAATTATTATTAATTGCCCGAGTACGTTGAAGCGATGGAAGCTGCCTATGTATGTGTGTGTTACCTACCTTATTAGTCTTTTTTTAAATTAACTTAAAGTTAGTCCTTGACGGCAATCTCACCTGGTGTATGTAATGATGCTGTCTATGATGGTAGCGGGCTAACTTGTTAAGGGTATAGTGGACCCATACTCTTAATTGGTTTCTACGCGACATCGTGCTGGAACGCTGAATTACTTGGCGACACCAGAGCGATAATGCGCGCGCTTTGCCAGTCGTCGAGTCGGAGGTAGTCTCTTGTAATAACTTATAATTCTCTTCTTAGTTTACTAACTGTCATAGGCTATACATATAATAAAACAAAACTTTGAATGACAAAAATATATATTTAGCTTGGTTTTAAATTCAAGGCTTTCATTGTGTAGAAAATATATAATTTATAAAGCAAAATAATAATTAATTAATTTGATTTTAGTTAAATTTAAGTTGACAATTTGAATCCATTTTTACTTTGTTAAATTAAACAAAGATAACATTGTATGAATACATAAAATAATCTAGTATAATTTATTTTGGTAAGTGTAGACTCTGCCAAACCCATAGTACATACTTTCTATGCTTTTAATATTATACTCGTAGTGTGTAGTCGTTTTTTCACCTCCGTTGGGATCTTTTCTTACATATTTGGACACAGATTTTATTTAGTTTAAATATATAAATCAGTTTAAATATAAAAAATTGGATACTCTTTATCCAACCAAAACAAAGAGTTTCTAGAGGATTTCGAAATGCATTCAGCTTTTAGATTTTCTTTTATTAAGATCACAGTTATATTTACAATACCCTGCTGCGATTTAAATAAATAAACCTTAGCTTTCAACTGATTGTAAGAAAAAAAAAAGATACTACTTGGTGGATTGTATTATGAGTTTGGCTAAAGTTGGCTAAGCAACATTGAACCGTGAAGACATATTATATACGAGATTAAATTTTGGTAAGCAGCTTAAGACCACGCGTTGGCAGTTACGCATTTTACGAGTAAATAACTAAGCCGATTTTAATGATTAGCATAATGCGTGAAATTTGTTTTTTTAAATATTAGCCTTACGCAAGATTTTCAACAAAACTAAATCCGCCAAATGCAAGTTGACAACTTAAGCAAACACGCGCATAAAGTTTATAAAGGAATATAAAACTTTATATAGGATTTACATGTTTAAGATCGAGCAAAAAGTACAAAAAAGAAACATATCTGGATGATAAACATATGCGAACTTCTTTATTATTTATCTTTTGGTGGCAGTAGAAATACTTACTCATTCACTTAAGGGTCTGAAAGACGGACAGAGGAACAGTAGATGCTGAGTTATAGGATCTCGTTGGCACCCTTCGGTTAGAGAAGCCTAAAAACTAACTCATCGGGTTGCCTGTTTACCGTGACATAAAACTAAACCTTGACTTGGCTTTAATTAATTGCAAATATATGTATTTGTATCACTCGACATGGTTACGGATGTCCATATTAGAATATATTAAATAATCTATAATTAATTATTGCTCGCCTTATACCAAGCGTGCCATATAGGTAGTCTGATGCAAATATTAGAGGACACATTACTTTGCCTATCTCTTTTTTTTTTAATTTAAAAGTGAAATATACTTTCAGTTGAGCTTCTTAGAAGAGTTTGATTTTGGAATCGGGCAAAATAAACAAATTGCTAATTCGTTTTTTTTTATCCACTACTAGTTAGCCCTTGACGGCAATGTCACCTGGTGTATTAGGGGTATGATACGCCCATACTCCTGATTGGTTTTTACGTTATGTCGTGCCGGAACGCTAAATCACTTGGCGACACATCTTTGTCGGTAACTAGCCACGACCGAAGCCTCCTACCAGCCAAGACTCGAACCGGGAATCGAACCCAGGACCTCCAACTTTACTATGCGACAGCGCGCGCGCTGCGCCACGGAAGATTTTTTGCGAGGAAATTCAGTTCAAGCTAGAGACCACGATATGCCCTGTCTGAGTCGCAATGATGATGACTAAACTGGAACATTTCCAGATGTATAAAAATTTCTGATGATATGATTGGAATTTTCTGGACACCAAAACAAGTTTATTTTATCGCCCGTATTATGCATTTAAACCACAAAGCAGATAAAATGAGTGAATAAAGATATAAACATTTTGTAACAATCTGTTGCAAAAAATATGAAAATAATCAAAGCAAATGGATCTATAGCTAAACGTAAACAAACCACGCTTAGGAACAAGAATTCTTCCAAATCATGATGCGCTTAGAGAAGTGGCAGAAAAATTATAACTTTTAAGATCCCCGATCGATAAAGTTATCAAGCGATGTCTATTTTTTTGTAAGCTTTAATACAAAAGCTTTAACAAATGTCCATTTTAGTCATGTTCACTTGGCAACAATTTGCGTTTCCATTATTTTCTAGTCAGTTACATATTTTTTTAATTTGTGATATTAATAGTAAAAATATATTTATTATTGGCTATGTTATTAAAATGAAAGTGTGTCTAAACATTTATTTAATATATATTATATACATATTATAACGGCTTAACTGCTGAACTAATTTATATGAAAATACGAACAGAGATAGGTCGCATCTAAAGATAAAAATATATTATAAGAATGCAAGTCAGCGTTAGGTCACCTGCAGTCGTGCTATCCAATTCGTCCCTATCCATCTCGTGCCTAAGAGGTGCAGAGTCCCAGTAGAAGCTGGGTGGTCTATCTGTTTACTGCAGGACAAAACAAATGTTAAAATTTTCAATAAAGCACGAAACGTTTTTCAAGATTCATACATCATTGCACAAAGCAACGTTTATATATATTTTTTTCTTTTCGTTAACGAGTTTCACGAGTACATCGAACAAAATTTACGATATTGCTTATTTTATAATTTCGTTTCAAAGTTAACGAAATTTCTGGCGTATCTACATAAAGAGAAATTCAGAGCCAGTTCCTGCTAAACGACATTCTGCATGATTCAGTGAAGAATTCGGTGAGGAAACAGACATTGTTACAGTCATAACGCAGCTTACTCTAATGGGTACAGATAACATAATAATGAGCTGCATACTTCGTTGTACTTTGTTATAAAGCCTGATAAAAATCGTATTATTAACGTAGTGCACTTAAGTGCACCAGTAAGTAAGCCAATGATTTCTTATTACATAAAAAGTGACTCACTATAATAATAAATACGGTTAGGAATAAAAACACGAGAAAAAGTTTTTTTTTATAATTTTTATTTTTATTCTATTAAATTTATATAGTATATAGTATTGAAAAGGTTTAGTGAAAAAAATTGTGTGAGCTAATACCGATTTTTGTTATGTGACAGGAGGTAGTTTAAATATTCATCTCCCACTTTAATATTGTTCATCGTCATTTAATCAAATATTTAGTTTTAGACGACCTGAATGGGGAAGAACGTGTTTTGACGTGTTGTTCAGTTGGGATTCCTGGGTCCACCTTACTGGCAAAGACATACCGCCAAGCAATTTAGCGTTGCAGAGTAAACCGAGTAGGAGGATGAGTTCAGCCAGCAACGCAAGGGTGGCTCTTTTGGGGCCATATATAAATAATAATATATATAATTAATATTTTTTTGATCAAATATTGCCTTCGGTCCATTTGCTTGGATGTGTTTACCCGCAGTAGAAAGTAGCTTGTGGAGTTTATTCGCTGCGTCATATAAGGACAAAGAAACACGCCTTCACATTTTCAGTATAATATCATCAATATCAGCTCATTAACGGTCCACTACAGGGCACGGGTCTCCTCTCAGCAGAAAGGTTGTGGCAACGTCGGTAGTTACCACACGTTATGGATGAATTCTCTGGCATTCACGTTACATCACGATGTTTTTCTTTACTGTTAAAGCAAGTTATATTTAGTCAAGAATTTATAAAAATTATTATTAAGCGGTGCTAGCTTAGTGGTTAGGATGTCAGCCTCCTAAACAGAGGTCGGCGGTTTGAATCCGGGCACGCACCTCTAACTTTTCGGAGTTATGTGCGTTTTAAAAAAAATTAAATATCCCTTGCTTCAACGGTGAAGGAAAACATCGTGAGGAAACCTGCACGTCTGAGAGTTCTCTGTAATGTTCTCAAAAGCGTATGAAATCTGCCAATCCGCACATGGCCAGCGTGGTGGACTATGTCCAAACCCTTCTCATATTGAGAGCAGACTCGTGCTCTTTAGTGAGCCGGTAATGGGTAGATCTTGATTATAAAATTAAATAAAAACACACATAGGTCGAAATCGAACTAATTCCACAAGTTAATCATAGCTATTTTACTATTAAAATCCTTATGAAATGGCTGCACCCAATGTACATATTTATATTATTTTTAATGTACGTTAGACACGCATGAATATAAAATGTAACGATACGCTTTTGACAACCTCCGTGGCGCAGCGCGTGCGCTGTCGCATTATATAGTTGGAAGACCTGGGTTCGATTTCCCAAGATCAGCCAGCTACCACGTTAGAGTGCATCACCACTTACCATTAGGTGAGATTTCTGTCAAGGGCGAACTTGCTATGTATATAAAAAAAAAAGTGTTAACTACACTATTAATAAATTGTAAATGGAAGTTAATTGGGTCATTTGAGCTAGTCAGATAAGCTTGCATCGCTATGCTATCTCTACATCACGTACGAGTGTCTAGTTTCAAATACCTGCCTAATACCCAAAACGTGTCAGGCTCTGTCGAAAGCTGGTCTCCTAACCCTTATACAGCGTAATCTCTGATCCAGTTTATCAACATTCCTTTACAAAAGCCGAAATGCGAACAATAGTTGTTGAATTACTGGGCCTATCGGTACACATTTATTAGCTGATTAGGTACCTCCTTGTCCTAAAATCCAATCGGCCCTAAGTAATGCGTAAGTTTAGGGTGCATTTCCAACGGACTGAGAAGTCATGTGTAACAGACCAATCATATAATTCAGAACGATTGTGATAAAACTATGACAAAATCTTGTGTTATTCGGTATATTTAACTGAAAGAAAACCGAAGCGAAACGTACTATTAGAGAGAGAGAGAGAGAGAGAGAGAGAGAGATAGAGAGAGAGAGAGAAAGAGCTTAGTGAGCGTTATGAGCAACGCGTTTGTCATTATTAATATGAAATATATGGCAGAAATTTATAGCGAATTATGAGAAATTAATTCAATATGAAACGTAATGACGATATTTATTTAAGACATCCATTATATATTACTTTTATCAAAAATAGTTTGTTAATCTGATATCTGTTACTTTTTTATCCGTTTAATATTAACAATCGTTTTCTCATTCTATTACCTATGGTTTTTTGCCGGCTTATAAAGTTATGTACTCAATCAAGGTTCCACTACAAACTCATTACAGATATTATGAGAGTGTCTACACACCTTGGTTTTAAAATTCTATGCTTTTTTAGAATAGTATTATCAGTTTTTTTTCCTTGCCCTTATCCCACATTGTGAGGGGTAGACACAACACGTCTTCTTCTTCCACTCACTTCTAATCAGTATTTATGGATATATAATGCGTCGATGATTGATACATTCAATACCTTTGAATCATATATACAAATAGTTATTATTAAAATAAATTCAAACAAAAAAAATAGTGGCTGTGACGCTCTTGCACAGTATTGTACTGTTATCTAAAAAACTGCTTTATAAAAAAATAGAAACCTAACGTAGTTGATAGCCTTTACAATTTGACATATCAAAAGAGCTTGTAGTAATAATATTTCATATTTCATAAATATCTGTCATTCAGGCATAAACATAATTAGTGTGTAACGCCCCTTAAAAGTCTATTGAACTGTCAATAAAAACTGAACAATTATAAAACTCATGTCGTTGACCATATCAATCGAGCACACACAAATCTAAGTAATATTGCTATTGAAATACAGACTATATTTGTTTGACATATTAATGGAAAAATTATAGGTCGGTACAAACAGACACGTTTGAATTATAATAAATAAAGCAGAGGAATACGACATTTACCTCAGTGCAATAAGAGCTATTTCCGTTTACAATTAGAATTACATACTGATAACTACTCGTATTAATGCAGCTATAGAGACAGTATGAAGTCGTGATTTAGATTTCGATCATTCATCTGTTACACTCAAGTGCATACCTATTAACTGTCAACTTACAGTTTCTTGTCCGCAAAGCGATTGTTCCAATATCTAGCATCCTGCACTCTTCAAGGGCAAACTGGTAGTGCGACTGGTTCTTAAATATCACTGTTAACTTTTCAATCTTCGTAGGAACTTTTTTTTAATAAAACAGCTTATTTTCAATAATAAAAGTTTAAAGTGTGTATAAAGCTATAAACAAAGATACTACACATGAATATACGGTTGGTTAAAAGAAATGTATTTAGAAATTATAAAGTTATCAATACAGATTACAACTAAGCAAACTTGCTTACTTATAATACATAAATGTTAAAACAAAACCAATATAAAATGATTTACGCTGCAAGGAAAGGCATATTAATTTTAAAAATTAACTCCCAGTCTAAAACATTGTTTTTAATAGGTTTACTGGTGAGGTGATTTTTACATTTACTTACACTATTTACTATAACACATTACATAATAACTATTTACATAATAATTTACATGGTTATTGTATGTAAAATCGTCTCGAAGTAGACACAGCGTGCAGTTTAAGTTACATTGCAATAAAGCGATAGTTAGAAACAAAATTCATGAAGTAAGTTAATATTGCACGTAAAATTTAAAAACTATAATATTTTAGTTTTAGTTTAGATATTTACATTAGTTTTTTTACTGCTGTGCAATGCCATTTTAACACCTATCGCACGAGGATTCGCCCTCATGAAGTTCGGGTTAATATAAGCCGATTTTCATCTTAGAGCAGAATTAGGTTTATGTGCTATTAATAAAAAATACATGTTCAGCGCCATTTGCAAGATCAGCGAAAATATTAGCATATAGTACAGGATCTCCGTGGTGTGAATTAATGAATCTCTCGGAGATGTCTTTAAAAAAATTACAGAGATTTTGTTTAACCTCATTTCTCCTTTGTCATTGTGCCGATGATTTACTTTCTTTATACGTACTAATGTTTATGAAACGCTTTGTCTCTTACCGAGAATTGAACGTTCATACGAAGTCGATTAATCACCATAATAACGACTGATCTTATATTACGTGGCAAGCAACAGTACACTTTGACCCTTTTAAACCTTCTTTATTTTAAATGGTTTCCTTCATCATCGTTATCTTGATCCTATTAACTGTTGACACAGTGTCGTAGCGTGTATGTCTAAGTGTCTGACAATAATGACCTAGGCTGTCAGCCTTCCCATTCACGGGCGTGGATAACGCCAATTTCCTTACTTTAAAATCAATACCTACATATATTAGTCGAGAATGAAATTATATTAAAGGCTGAATTTGAAGAACGTGAGTATACCTATAACAAGATCAATTTGACTCAAATATATCATACAAATATTATGTATGTTTCTTACTCCTCTTTTCCTCTTTCCGTTTTCTAACGCTGGAGATACAAAACTAATTTTACTGAAATTTGGTATGGAGACAGTTTATACCCCGGATTAAAATAAGAGCTATAATCCTTACTTCCCACGGGATTTGTGAATTTCTTTGTACCTACAGCTCCTGTTTTGCATAGCATACTTCCTCGAAGAGAGCGATAAATTATGTAACGGTTTTATTAATGAAAGATGAAATTATATTCGAGCTTCAAATACTATCTCTGTTAAACCAAATAAGTTTAAAGATATAAGTTTAGTTTGGTGAGTAAATAACGATTAGCGAACTTTCAGTACAAAGCTACGAGTATCATACCATACATTGTTAGCAGTAGATATCCGGTCGGAGTTATTATATCAAATTATAGCAAAAAAGATGGAAGGTCCTGGGTCCTGGGTTCGGCTCGAGTCTAGTCGTGGTCACTACTTTACCGACAAAGACGTGTCACCAGGCGCTTTAGCATTCCGACACGATGTCGCGTAGAAACCAAATAAGAGTGTGGGTTTATCATACCCCTAATAGGTAAACCCGCTACCATCTCAGAACGCATCATCACCAGGTGAGATAGCCATTAAGGGCTAACTGGTAGTGTATAGAAAAAAATAACATATAATATTTTCCTATATTTTAACTACGTGATTCTAAGGCTCCAGTATGAGGAAGACCGTGTGGTATAAATCTAACTTGAATCCATAAAACACTTTGTCATATTGTGAGATGGCGTGAGCTTATTTCATTTGCCGGAGCTCTAAAATGCTGTAATACTCTGAATGTTGCGGCGCGTTTGGTCACCGGAAGCACTTATACTTTGTTGGGCAACAGCTAGTTAGTATAGTGAGTTACTACTCAGTTCCAATGAGTTTACTAATTCATTGGAATTGAACTAATCGTGTGTAGGGATGAATATTCGAATGTAATGCATAGAATTTTCTGAGTTTATAAGGAGACAGGAGTTATAGCAACTGTCGTTTTGTTTACATTTTGTTACCTCATTCAGTAACCACTTATACTTATGTTGAAACTAACTGTTGTCTGCGACGTTTTAAAAATTAAAAATCGTTTTTTATATATATATATTTTTTATAAATTTGATTGCACAGAAAACTGTACATAAGGCGAGCTTAATGCTAAAAGTATTCTCCATCAGTCAACCTTGGACCATGGAGAAACAACCATGGTAGGTGCACAAAAATATAACATACATATAATCTCATTGGAATTGAAGGAATCGTGTGTAGGGCTGAATATTCGTATCTAATTTATAGAATTAGATTCTTAGTTTATTAAGAGACGAGTTATCGGAACTGTTGTATTGGTCACATTTTGTTACCTGGGTCAGAGCAACCACTTATACTTATGTTGGAACTCGCTGTTGCCTTTATTCAAATAATCTTTTTAAAGGCACTTCTGATGCGTCAATAACTTACATAGTAGTGATTTGAAGGTGATAACTACGTTTGTAAACTTAAATGTGTGTCCGTGTTACTATGGTTTATTATAAAATCTCATTGGAATTGATTAATTATTTCCCTGACAATTAAATATTTTATCTCTGTACAGTTTTTGGCAAGAGCTTGTATTTAGTTAGTCGTTGATTACGAAGTTAAATTTGTTAAATCTCACGGCTCGGCACACTTAGTCAAGATCGGTGCAAAAATAGGTAACAATCGAAAACAATGACAGAATCATTTTCGTATTTGTAAAAATCGTATGGATATGTATTGAAATACAAAATAAGGCTAATAATACTTTATTTAGTGATATGTATGTTAGTTTCTCGCATGTTGGCTATAGCTGCACCAAGAATGGCGACATCGTGTCGCCATTTTCTTAAATGTCTCAGTGTTGCCGATTTTAAAGGAATACTGATAAAAATAACATAATGAAGGTATATACAATTACAAAATTGATCGCTGTTGCTTGTTCGTGTGGCATAAATCTCGTTGCTTCCATAAAACACTGCCTCTCGCGCATCATGTATCTCGTGAGACGGTACGAGCTTATTTTGCTAGCTCGGCTCTATTATCAGCTTCTTATTTTGCAGCTACAGAGCTCTAATATGACGTTGTAAGAACCAGCTTACCAACCAAAATAGCTTTATTCATGTATACCTATTTCAGGCATCTGTGAAGCGTTCATATATATTCAATTTTTCATTCTTAATTCCATCTTACTAAATTAATTAGTCCAGGTCCAGATTCCATCACACAGTCAATAATAACACACACTCACTCACACACTCACTCACTCAGTCACTCACTCACTCGTACGCACGCACACACACACACACACACACACACACACACACACACACACACACACACACACACACACACACACACAAACACACACACATTACATTTTACAAAGCTCAACAGAACGTTTGAAAATGATAAAAAAATTCCATTCCAATAAGGGAATAAATCATACTAATAAAATACCCAGGAACTTCCGGCGTATTTTATTAGTATGATTTATTTTCTCAGTAATTATTATTATATTAAATCAATTACGTTACTGTTATTGATGTAGATATTCTGCTCTGATATACTAATCGAATGTATGCATTTTTTTGTTTATTAAGAGACAGGAGTTATTGGGTTACTTTTTACAACTAATAAGTAATAGTACATTGGTATCGTCATATACATTGGTATATATAATATACTGGTATGTGACAGCTTACGAGAAACCTGTCTTAACTCTTCTTAGTGTCAAAAACAGATAGCATATAATATAGCTTAAGCTTTTAGTGCGATTGCTTTAATCGTATCAGGTCGGATTAATTTTGACGACTCTAATGAATGTTGTGAATGTTTTTTCACTCGAATTGAAATAGGTACGAGCACGTTGTAATTTGGTTAATATTTTTTGTTGATACGCCCTGCATCATTACCGGTGATTTTACCGCTAGCAAAATATTAAACCATATTACATACAAAATTAAATATATTTTTTTGTATAGGCCTCAATTTCGAAAAAGATCTTAAATTAGAAACGATTGAAAAGAGAAGATTTAGAAAAAGACAGTATTGGGATCTTACAGCATTATTTATAAAACAACCAAATTATTAATTGAAAGTTTTATTTTAAAATTTGTACCTTTGCCATAAGATTCCAATACTGTGAATGATCTTATTAAGATAACATGGATATAGAAAATAAAGAAAATTAAAATAATTATTAAAAAATTAAATCCATGTTAATTTAATATCTTTAATAAAATTGGATTCATAAATATATTATTAAACGCAAATAAATTATAAGAACATAATACATTTTAGCTTCGCAAACACATTTGCGTGATCTGTCATAACCGACACAAACAACGCCATCCCATCTATTATCCCATCGGGATACACCACTTGTTTTGCGTCCGATCGGATTTAGAGATCCGTACGAAACTTGGGAATGGATCTGATTGTCTAGGTTCAAGGGCATGTTTAAGTAATAAGAATAAGTCCTAAAATTGGTCTAAGAAGTATATATTAGAATATACATGATACCTAAAGCGATTACCGTTCGAAACTTATGTTTGCATTCATTGCATCCCAATTTTCGAGTTTGATTAAATTGAAAAAAATATCCAAGTGAGAATTGGACAAAATATGATGGATTATCAAAGCTCCACAATACAAAAGGAAATGAATAAAAATAAATAAAGGTTTATCATACCCTATGAAACAAAAAACTATCATCAAATTTAATTGAATGTACGTCTAAAAATATTTTAAAATTTTTTAGCCAAAAGAATTAATTGAATTACTGACAAATCCAAACTTTTTTATACACTATAAGTTAGCCCTTGACGGCTATCTCACCTGGTGGTAAGTGATGATGCAGTCTAAGATGGTAGCGAGGTAACCTGTCAGGGGTATGGTAAACCCACACTCCTATTTGGTTTCTACGCGACATCGATAACGCTAAATCGCTTTCCGACATGTCTTTGTCAGTAAGGTGGTAACTAGCCACGGCCGAAGCCTCCCACTAGACCAGATTCGAGCCGGGAATCGAACCCAGGACCTCCAACATTATAATCCGACAGCGCACGCACTGCGCCACGGAGGTCGTTAGAAAACTATAAATGATGTATAATTATTATGGATAAAAACCATAATAAAGTGATTAATAATATTTAACCTAACCATAGAAACAGTGCGTGCATTCTCGATGGCATCAATCAATGGTAAAATAGAACAGTCGATGTCGATTGACAGGGCGTTACCACCCTTATTGATGGGTTTCCGATAGACGCTTCCTACAATTAGAAACTCTTTCAAATCTTACATTAATGTTTACATATCAATTTCTTGATAATAAACTTTTTTTACATTGCTGACAGAAGATAACAAACGGCGTTAGGAAAAGAATAAATACAGCTTTGACATAAATATCCAATAGTATGCTACATATGTGAATACATATCATCATGATCAACCCATTCTCGGCTCACTACAGAGCACGGTTCTCTCAATATGAGAAGGGTCGGCCATAGTCCAACACGCTGGCTGTGTGCGGATTGGCAGACTTCACACGCCTTTGAGAACGTTATAGAGAACTCTCAGGCGTGCAGGTTTCCTCACGATGTTTTCTTTCACCGTTGAAGCAAGTGATATTTTAATTTGTAAAAACGCACATAACTAAGTTAGAGGTGCGTGCCCAGATTCGAACTGCCGACCTCTGATTATTAGGCTGCCGCCCTAACCACTAGGCTATCACCGCGTCAATCCTGGTCGTAATGACTAAAATCATATAATTTCAGCAATGTTAATGCAGTTCACACATTCATTAAAGGTGCCATCATCGACCGATAGTTGATTGATTTTGTATCCACTTCCACCAGCTAAAGCTAAAACACGCATCACGACGTCGAAAAATAAAATAAGTGTAGAAACACGATAAAATCATACAATGCTCATTCCCGTGCGTAAGGAAGCGTATGACCATTTAAAAATATATATCACTGAATATTTAAAAAGCGTTTATAAATATCAAAGGAACCTAGATGCACGAGCCTGACTCTTGATTGACGATTGACATTGTACTATTTTCATCATAGACTCCTCACTAAACACGCGATATATGTAAAAAAACATTCACGCAAAAACATACCTTAGGCACTTGAGCATAACTTCAAATATTGCATAAAATCATTCCCAATCAACTGAATCAGACATTTAAGTATTGCTGAATTGAATTTTGAACTTTATTACGACAGCATAAAGCAGCGTATAAATGTTGAAGGTATATTTCACGATATAAAGAAGTGCAGGGGGATTCTGTCATTCATTATTCGACATTGATAAGTTCTGTACTCTTATTATTATTTATAAAACGCTTGAAGAAATAAACAACCATTACGCAAAACGTTTATTATTTAAAACAATCGTGAAACGCAATTACTGTCTTGTTCATGGTAAAAAAGGAAGCGTGGTGAATGGTATATGTGGCGTTCGAAAGGCTATGCTTTGAATCGCCATTAAAATAAATGCAGTTTTTATTCAATCACCCATGGTTTTATAAGCATACGATTAGTAGGTACATGCTAAGTACCATACAAGTTCTTAGACCTATAATTGCTCACTATGTAACCCAGGTCTACTTTTTACTTGGAAATAAAAAAACTTATCCTTTATTGTGCAAGGTATTTTAATGAATTTCTGTATAAAAAAGTCGGACAGAGTAACATCTCCTTATTTGGGATGCGGTAATCCCCGGGTTGCCGGTTTAAATCTATTTATATAATATATTAAACTAATTTCCGTGCACTAGTTTTGATATAAAACGAGCTTTTTTTTGCTAAAAATTTTAAGAAGTAACAAATAACTAATTTCAATAATATATACATCCTATTAAAAATAATTTAGATAAATACATAATTTAGTAACCAAATTAAGATGCACACGGAGATAATATAAAAGGCAAACCCATTTTCATGAATATGATGTGGAGAACATGTTAAAATTAGGTATTCATAGATAAAATCTTCTGTGACTATGAGAATATCCCGCCAGTCCACTTGATTAGAGAAGCCCTTATATATAAGGGGCAAAAGACTGTCGTAAGCAATTTCTATTCAAAAAGCCGATCGCTTTATTTGTCTCATTGGGTCCCGTACAAGAATGGACTCTATTGTTACATTTTTTTTTGTTTTTATCGTTGATTCAAGCATCGTTAGCGAATTCAGACCCTCAGAAGATACGTCACAATTAAAATAGCTGTTTCGGCAAAAGTGAAGCACATAAAGATGGGAGTACTTATAAAAGTTGGGGTAGCAGTTTGTGCCTCCAGCGGAGGGTATCCATGGATTGAAATGAAATGTAGGTATAACGAAGCACCAATGGTACTTTATGTTACATATGAAAATGTGGACAAACTTATAAGTGATCTTGTAAAGTAATTTTCCGGTTACATGTCAACTCACGAGTATATCGGAATGTTACCTTTATGTCAGTCATTGGTCCAAGTGTTATATAAAAATCTAATAAATGGGATATTATGGCGTTATAACGTCATAAACATTTAGAAAATTGCATTACTAATGTCAAAAATATATCGCTTAACAATTACGATGAATTTCTTGATTTGTTATTATTGATGACTGCCAAAGTTTATACTTGATGAGCGGAACCCTAAACTGCTGAAATGTAAAACTGGCCTATTAATTAAAATAGATTAGGCAAGGCTTCTTGTAGAGCTTCTAGTTAAGACATGATTGCTCTTGAATCTATATCGTTTCACAAGGGTATTTAACGTTTAGACGGACACTTATGTCTTTAACTCTTAAGGCAAGACAAAGGCGTCCAACCTTTTTTTGCGTCTTACTTGCGGTCGATCACATGAGTGTGTGAACTCATATTATCATATAACTCATAATATCATATATACATATGATAATATGAGTTAAAATCATACTGCCGTCCTGGGCAAGAGCCCATGGAAATTTAAGCAATACTATGATTAATTGATATTCGGGACTTTTAAAATTTTAGCAGATTAGTATCTGTTTTTTTTTCAAATTATTGAGTTTAACAAGAAAGTAAAACATCATAGATTTCAGATCTGATTTTTTTCTCCAATTATATTTTAGTTAGATGTGCTCCTATTTCTTAGGATGCAGACGATAGCATACAAACGACCATACCTATAGATACCGCCGCATCGACCAATGATAAGATGCTTGATCAAGCGAGCACATCTTGTGATTGGTCTATAGCAGGTTATAGGATGCCATCTTGAATACCTTTAGTCAAGCTTGTTGGACGCCGCAGTGTGGTCTACCCCTTCCCAGAGCAAGCGGTTAGAGAACGTCATTTTTCTAACCCCTGACTGTTACTAAATAAAATAAACAGCCTTGACCGGAAACCCAGTAGTAACAAAAAATAGCCCGATCCCTTAAGCAGCTGAGAAACTGATGATCCAAAGTCTAACATGCTACGACGATATTCTGACGCCCGAAATTAATAATCAATCTAATCCTATATCTTCAAATAGTAGATCGAATTTAGTAGTGCTGTCCTTTTCCTACTCTTCTATGTTGATAAGAATGGCGCTACCAAACTCAATCTGCTATCTGAAGTTTTTAAATTAGATTGATTATTAACTCCGGGCGTACGCCAACGAGCAATGACTATCACAGTCTTTCTATTACCAACTGAATTAATCTATACTTATACAAAAGTCTGGGTCATTTAGTTTTCATTTTTGTATTAGCACTGTAACCAATGCATTATGATGGTACGGTCAGCACAACCGTAAACAGTGCTTGCGTAAGACGGCGGGTTATTAACTCGTCAGTTACTACGCTCTATCTGCTCATTACTTTATAAGGATTTCATATTATTATTTACTCTGTGCAATTATATTTGCCGAGTAGCGATCGCATAAAAAAATGATTGAATTGTTGTTGCATTATAAAGTTGGAGTTGGTTTGGAAACCCAGGACGTGTTCGATTCCCTGCTCGAATCTGGTCTGGTGCGAGGCTTGAGCCGTGGCTACCACCCTACCAATATAAGACGTGTCGCCAAGCGATTTAGCGTTCCGGCACGATGTTGCGTGAGCGTGGGTTGACCACACTCCTAAAAGGTTAGCCCGCTACCATCCTAGACAGCATCATCACTTACCACCAGGTCGAAAACCGTCAATGGCTAAATAAAAAAAATATGCAATTGAACTTTACAATATACACTAATAAACACGGTTCAGAATACGAAATCATTCTACTACAAACAAGCGCCATTAACGGTGGCACCCTTATGTGGTTGGCATCCAGTAAACTTTTTCATCCATGATTCTGGTACGTACTGCTAAGGTGTGGATAGCTCTTCCGGCATGGTTACTTCCTGCTACATATAACTTGCGTACCTTCAAGGCCTTAGTACCTTAATTTTCTAGATAAAGGTAAAGGTAGGAACGTCTCAACCTAGACTCATCACTGCTTTCCATTACTAATAGTATTTTCTCTCTTAAAAAAAAGATTACGATGTCTACAAACGTAACTTTAAGAGAAGGAATTCATTATATTGGCCTGCGCCACAGACATGTTACTAATGCTACATTAAAAAGTGGATGAAAACTAGATCTTATCACAATCAAATGTTACGGTCGTGACCTTGACATTTTTTCATTAATTTTGCATCGTTAACAATAAGACGGTTGGAATGCATAAATTATGTGGTATTAGGTTAAAATATTCGTGTGTCAAGGTTGGTTGAAAAATCAAACAAAAGCTAGAAGAATATTCAATTTAAGTTTCCATTAAAAGTATATAACACTTTTCAAATAATGTAAATGCAGTTAGTTTTATAAAAGAATGAAGTGGGATGCTCATGGAACCAATTAATAATTTTTAACATTACTATTGTCAAGCTTAGTTATACTTTTAGCAAAGTTTGTAAATACTACTAAAAGGTAGTAATTATTATTAATGTACAATTAATTACAGGTTACAAGTAGGTAGTTATGCTTAACATTTTTAGGAAAATAAAAAATTTATAACCATGAAACATTTTTTTGCCATTTGTACTTGACTTTTCAAATAAATACGGAACCAATTCGGTACGCGCTTTGGATAGTTCATATTTCTATTTTCATGCAAACAATGTTGTGGCTTATTGCTTTAGAAATATAGTTACAAATCAAATAACAGGTTGATTGAAACGGTCAAATATTACGTCACGATTAAGTAACCGTAATTATCATTAAATCACTTGGTGTTTTAGGAATGGTAGCTGTTTCGTTGAATTGATGTATATGTTTCACCCGCCATTGGAATTGGAGCTTGGAAGGTATAAGCCATTCCCATCTAATATGCGATAATAGATTCGTGTCCTGTTGTTGGACATTAATAGACTAAGGATCATAATGATTATTTTAAAGCTGTAAGGAAAGTTGGAAGTGCAAAGCCGTCGTTAAGCGATGTATCCGAAGTAATTACTCGATTAGTCAGTGAAAAAATTTTCAAAATATAGCCTGCTTTGTTCCTCATCCAGATTTTAGATACATCAATAACAAATTATATTCAATAAAGATAGCATTAACATCTTAGCGCCTTATACTACTCCTAATAATATAATACGATGACCGCTTGAATATTACCTCTAGATGATTGACAGACGAGAGAGATGTTTAATGAAATATAATATACGTGGAATGTTTAATGAAATATTCAATTCGTCATAATGGGAATAACTGGATCGTTGGTTTAGTTTATTACATGCCCGACCGCAAATCATGAGGTCCTATGTTGGATTTCCCTATCAGGTCAAAATTCTTAGTAATTATTGTTTTCCTTTGGTTTTTCACCATTGCTGATTGAACCATACACTTTTCCGGGATGATAAAATTAGCCTTTGTTTTATTCCACTATATAACCTTTTTCCATTCCGAACTTCAATCAAATTGGTTCAGTAGCTCTTGCTTGAAAGATTAACAGACATACAGACTATTATTAAGAATATTAGCAAGGATGAAAGATAACACCTGCTTCTAGTAGTGATTAAGCTTGTAGAAAAATAATTTTAAGTGGCATGTGAGATGGTGATAACCAAAAGAAAATTTACCTGGCTAATTTTGTTGTGGGCTTCTTCTTAGACCGGGACCGCGTTTGGAACCCACATAGCTTTAGCTTTAAGTTTACGAATGTAGTCACCATCAAATCACTACTATGTAAATTATTGACGCGTCAAAAGTGCCTTTTAATTAAAGATTAAAGATCAGAATTTGATGAGTGATCAGGGTAACATAGGAGACTGATGATGAATTAAAATAATGTGATAAGACAAATCAGTTTACAAGTGTGAATATAATCTTGATTTACAGTAAGCTACATTAACTTTATATTTTTATATATATATCTATCTATCTATTCCAGCAGATGTGACAAGTTCGTATTAGGCTCGAACGCATATCACGATTTAGAATTCAATACAATCTATCTCGAATAGTAATAAAACAACAGTTATTTCGTCTAGTCGAATTTTTAAGCTGTTATGAATAACAGTTAAAAATTACAATACGCAATCCAGTCTTTACTGTTAATCTATAAAATTTTGCTCAGACTATAATAATATCTGATCTAATGTTTTAAAGGGGTTGAGAATTTCTGCTTGGGTTTTGTTTTGCTACTCGTAGCTGTGAAATTCTATTATGATAATAATAGTGACATACTCTTTCGAGGTTTATTATTGTTTTGTCACTTTGGATCTGGGATTAAATGGCTTATTAACATTATTATCATATATTTAAGTTCATAAACGTTCAGCAGCGGAAGCAAAATAGCTGTCGATTGATTGATTGATATTTAAATAATTCCATGAAATAGCGACTCGTATATCCTTGACAGTAGACGGTCACATCTGCGAGAAAATAAACGTATTTAATTACTCACGATGGAATTCCTTTCTAAATACTTTATGTCATGTTGACCGCACCCTAAGGTTCAATGTCTTAGCATTTTTCACTTTTTTGTGCGTTTGCACTGTCATTTTGACAGGTAATTCACCTTGACACAAATCGAGTGAGCACAGCTTTAGACTCGTACATACGTTGGTAATAATATTAAATTTAACTAGTATATTATATGACTCTCTAAGACTATCTGTCTATTAACTTAATTTATTAAATAAAATATGCGGTGATAGCCTAGTGGTTAGGGCGTCAGCCTCCTAATCAGAGGCTGGCGGTTTGAATCCAGGCACGCAACTCTAACTATTCTGAGTTATGTGCGTTTTTAAACTATTAAAATATCACTTGATTCAACGGTGAAGGAAAACATCGCCTGAAGAAGAAACCCTGTACGCCTGAGAGTTCTCCATAATGTTCTCAAAGGCGTGTGAAGTCTGCCAATCCGTACATGGCCAGCGTAGTGGACTATGGCCAAACCCTTCTCATATTGAGAGGAGACCCGTGCTCTGTAGTGAGCCGGTAATGGGTTGATCATGATGATGATGATTAAATAAAAAAAACTTAGTTGTTAGTCCAGGAATGACGAGAAAACACGCCACGCTATTTTGTATCCAATCAAATGAAAGGAGAAACACCATACATAATATTTAGTATGGTGTACCATACATATATTTTGTATAATTACAGTGTTTCGGTAACCGAGTGTAGAGCAAATTGCCGACTTTCACCGTTGTTCACACTCCGCCCTGTCTACGGAAAGACAATGGTAAGGTAATTGTTAAGCGAATCGCTGTGTCGTGGGTGTTGTATGAAATTTCACTCTTTTTGTTATGTCTGGTAAAGTTGATATACCGCGCAATATTTTAATAGAGCGGTAATAAACATGTTCTTCGAAGAGGAGGATGTTCTCAATTTGAAATGTATGCCTTTCTTGTATACATATATGAATTGTTTTTATTTCGCAGTTCGTACCTTAGAGGTGGTCCCTTTAGGATTGGTGGTGGTGGTATAATATATATCAAAATATTTTCAGCTCATTGATAAAAGGAACAATCACAAAGTTAATACATAAACTTATAGTCCTAAAGTTGGTTAAGTTTTTTTCTAAAAATTCCCCCTCGTTAGTAATAAAAACGATATGCAATATAGAAACTAGCGCCACCTAACGTTTTGACACGGCTAGCAGAATCACTACAAGCAGACGTATCAAGATATAGAATTAATTTACGAAATGCAGGTATTATTTTAATTTACATATAAATTCAAGGTGTCCTCACTATAATGGATATGTGACACATACATTTTACTTAATATACAAATATTATTTTCACGATACTAATACACACCTTGGGAGGCGATAACATTTTTCAACCTCTTTTTAAGCTTAATTCGAATTATGCATAATACCGCTGTGATATTTAAACAATAGGCCAGATACAACCAGATATATAATCGACAAAACGAAATTTAGTGTTAAAAGTTTTATACTTTTTTCGGTTTCACCAGTCATATATGTAACATTTTTATATGTATATATACAGTTGCAAAATACATTTTGTAATTATATGTGTTTGCATATACGTATAAAAATGTCCCGGTCTGACTGATCTTTAACGTGCTGCTCAAGCCAAGGGATGGAATAGGTGGATAATTGACGTACATAGCTGTTAAATCGCCGGCATCGGTAAAAAAATATTTTCGAAACAGGTTTGAAATTTGTATGAAAGAGTGTCAGTTCAGAAGTTAAAAACTGGAGACCAACGTACTAAGATGGTTTCGAAAATGGAACCCTAAAAATCGATAACTGCGAGTAGACGTGAACTTGACTAGTAAACTTTATAGATATCCGTAACGAACCGCCAGCTGCAACGTGCATATTAAGCGACTGTGTCGAGACGAAATCTTTGCATTTATTTTATGCACGCCCCCGCTCAAGAGCAATGGCGTATCGCAATATCCATTGAGCATTGTAAATTATAAATTCAATGTATCTACTTCATCGAGAACAACCCATTACCGGCTCGCTACAAGACACGGGTATTCGATCAGCATGGGATGGGTTTTCGGCTGTAGTCCACCACGCTGGGCAAATGCTTGATACAAATCTAGGAGAATTCTCAGGCGTCCAGATTTCCTCACTCTAAATGATGGGATATTTTGTATCTTCTTATATTAATACTATTTACATGTTATAAATAATATTTTTTCAGTCATGTTGTACCCGCGATAGCGTTTAAGAGGTTGTAATAAAGGTGTAATCCAAGAGACCAGTGCATTTTTCCGGTATTGCAAATAGCTTGTGTCACTCTTCGACCCTTTAAACTATCTTTATGTACAGATTTACGATAACTGTTGCTCCATTGCAGCGTGATCGAAAGACAAACCAACTAAAACATTCACAATATCAGTAAATGCCGTATATATGTATGTTACGTAATACTTTGCACGTTTCAATAGCACAACCAAAAATTGGCGCAAAGATTACTCGTATTCTTTTTTTTGAGTGATTTTTCGAGTATCAATAGTTATTGGAATCTTCAGAAATATCACCTGGGAACCTTTCGTGTGAGATTAAAAAAAACCCATTGTTATTTATGCACGGCCTAACCGCAACATCCGAACCGCATATACTATAACGTATTCTGTAGCAATACGTATTTGACACACGGGTGGCTTGCATCCTGGACAGGGAAACAGGATACTTTTAAGCCCCTGAGAGTTAGCGTTTACTGCATTTTTAAAAACTGAAATAAATGCAGACGATGTTGCAGGTGACGAATCTAACTACAGACCTGATAAACTCCGAGTCACTTATAATGGAGACAGCTCCGAGTGGGGTATTTATATATCAAAAAGAGATTTGTATGGGAGGCGATTAAGCGTTCCGCCACGATGTCGCGTAGAAACCAATTAGTCGATGACTAGACCAATGCGGTTCTCTGTTTTTATACAAACAAGCAGACATCATTTGAACATCTCCAGAACCAGAAGAGACCACCATGCCCCCTGAACCTATCCTAATTTATTTCAACTCTGCAACATACTGGAACGCTACATCGCTTAACGATATCATATAGTGCAACTGTAGGGTGATAGCTAACCGCTGGTGAAGCCTCTTACCAGACCAGACTACCAGACAGATTCCGGAGATAATAGGAGTCTTTTCTCATTCAGTCTTATAATTATGGATCCGAGTCACCGTTTCTAAACCATTACCTATCTAGTTATATTTTGGTATACAGTCTATACTCTCTTAGAGTTCTACATTCTTAATATGAATAGTAATAAATCGCAAAGTTAAATATTGTAATCAGTGATAATGAATAATTTATTAATATGCTAACAATGGTATAAGCATTGTAAGATAATCCGCGTAGTCACGGTGACGTTTGATTGACTTACGTATACATCATGTAGAAATCAATTAGAATTCTCCGCACTCTGTACAGTGAGATGTTTTTACTCTAGAGGGTAGGAGGCTCCAATTTCATAAACACATTGCATGGCGTCGCGGTTTCAAAAATGGCAGTTTGTAGCAGAAGTTGTCAAAGTTTACATGACAACAATAGTTCGCATGGCGTTCAAATAAACTAGATAATGAGAGCATGACTTGGACATCGATACCAGAACTCATGATTCCAATAGAATCATGTGTTCTGGTATCCTGAGGCTTTCTTTGACGCTGCGTGTATATCTCGAGTAGCTTGTACCAGCGCTGCAATTACTGCTTCATCAAATTGGAACTTCCTAGTGTGTTTCTTAATGATTCTTTGGATCGACAGACTAGGAAGCTCTGCTCGTTTTTATAATTCACCACACGAAAGTATTTTGCTCTGTCCATTGAGAAAAATTTGAGATTTCTTATGAGACTTGTATAATAACTCATTATTAGACGCTGTATATATGTGAATACTTTCATTCACAGATCTATGTCATTTGATTCAAGTGACACTTGAAAAAGCAATGTGCTGATTGGGCAGACGTAAAAGTTAATGATGAAGAACAAGAAATATACCCTGCTAAATTTCATACATAAAATCCAGCATTCAACTCTGACCGACTGTTAACAAAACAGGTTGAAGCACTCTAGAATAACATCTCAAATGTTGCATACATGTAATCGGAATATGATTTCCTCTAAAGGTCTAGGTTGCTGCGAGTATTCACTAAAGCTCAAAATAATAATATTCTATTAGGCTATATATTGTAATTATATACCTTTACTAGGTAATTTCAGTTAATGTTTGTGTACTGTATTACGAGACGAGTCGTATCATGGTTTAGGGTAGGTAAGCTTTTACATTGATCATATAATAACCTTTTATACTTTTGGTCGGTTTTAGGATTCCGAACATTATTTCTGCAACCATAATACCCTTTTTTTATTTTTATCCACTACAAGTTGACTGATACTATCTATCAAACATCACTATCTGAAAGCTGAATGTTAGCATACTGTTAGCTTATATTATATGTAAGCTTTAGGGGTTTTTGAAAATATAAAGGGGGCAAAAGGGGGTCATTTGTGTGAAAGTATGGCTATGTCAGTATTGAAGCTAGAAACATGAGAACAATTAACGAAACGTAACGCAAGTAGTATCAATATATATTCTAAATTGTTGTATGTTTTGTTCGTTATAAACAACAATGTTAGATAGATAGATCATTTGCTTACCGCATAGTCGGTACCCAAGTGTTATGCAAATATTTACAATTGTTTACATCTGTACGTCGGTAAGTAATTTATACTATGATCTGTTCTACTCTGCCCTAAATGGTCAGGAGCTTAGCTATCTGTATAACTATAACGAGACCCGAATCCATCTACGAAATAATTACTATGAAAATCCTATGGCAACTCTTTTTTCCGATTAAAAAACTTTTGTTATGTCCGTCATCAGATTCAGTAACTTTTTCAATAAGTTGTCAACTATTCGTCTACATACAAAAAGCATAACTGACAAACACCAGTTGGATACTCATTGCAAGTATTGTATGGAGCTGACAGGTCGGTAACAGTTAGCAATTGAAAGAAAAGTAACAAGGGAGCCAGGTATGTAACTAGTGTGGAGGTGATAGATCGGTTACAGCTAGCAACTGAAATAAAAGTAACTATATAACTATAGGGAGACAGGTACCAAACTAGAGTAACTACAAGTTAAAATGTTAAAATGTCGCTAAGATCGGTTTAGCTATTTGACCACCCTGTCATTCAAATTCAAGTTCAAATAATCTTTATTAAAATAATCCTTTAAAAGGCACTTTTGACGCGTCAATAATTTACATAGTAGTGATTTAATGGTGATAGATACATTCGTAAACTTAAAACTAAAGCTATGAGGGTTCCAAACGCGCCCCGGTCTAAGAAGCCCACAACAAACTTAGCCAGGTATTTTTTTTTGTTATCACCATCTCACATGCCACTTAAAATTATATTAAGAGCTATCTTGTGTAGGGCACTCTGGTTTCACAAGTAAGAGACAACAACAACCCGGGATGGGTTCGATCCCTAGCAGGGCAAATTTAAGAATTCATTATAACTGCATTTTCTGGTCTTGGTCGGTTGGGAGACTTCGGCCGTAGAAAGTTAAAACCCTACCGACAAAGACGTGACGCTAAACGATTTAGCGTACCTAGCGAAAGAATCGAGTGTTTTAAACGCGAATTTCAAAGAATACTGCAAAATCAAATAGGACAAAAGACTGGTATTAACACTTGTATAAAGACTTATAGTAAAATATTTTACGAAAACCTAAGCATATAATCATGGGCTCAAAAAAGTGAATACGAGAATCAAGTCCATACAAAGCCGCAACATCATCCAGATGTAAGTAATTTGAATTACAAAACACCCATCATATGTGATTACTATTGCGAAACGGACCGACGGCAATTTGCACTGATCAATATCAATTTTCTTATAATAAAATTTTAATGCCTCGGTCATTATGGCCGGTGTGCTTTATACCTATTGTTTGACTAGTTATACATCGCAGCGTTTGGTGTTTAAGTCATTTTTGGTGCTAAGATGACGCAATGGCATGTTTTGGGCATAGTCACTTCAGCTTTGAATGAGTTCTGAGCTATACCTTGTAGGCATTTTGGCAAGAGTTTGGAACCCTCATAGCTTTAGTTTTAAGTTTACAAATGTAGTTATCACCTCCAAATCACTACTATGTAAGTTATTGACGCGTCAAAAGTGCCTTTTAAAGAACTATTTGAATAAAGATTATTTGGATTTTAATATATTCTGCTTAGCTCAGTGCGTAGTTAAATATTGATGAGCCTTAACTACTGGAGCGTTCTCTTCACTGTATCGTGCTGCAAGGGTCCAACGTCTTCCTGCGATTTAATATTATCTGTTAGCCAATCCAAGTCACTATATCTGGAAGCCTGGGATTTAGGACCCCAATTCCCATCAATCCAGGTATCGCATCAAATTTCCTGATCTTGCATCATTACATCGTATTGGCATTAAAGTTTTGTCTCAATCGTCGATCAATGACATTTTAGTACAGAACTAAAGAAAATAACATTTTTGGAACAATTTTACTATGATTGAAATTTTTATTGGTATCTGCCCCAGGCAAACTTGCGTCGTGCAGGCTATTTGCGTTTGTGTATGAAAGTTGTGTTTACTTTACACTCGGATATTTAAAGTAAAATGTGATATTTATTATATATTCAGTATGCCAATCCGCACATGGCCAGCGTGGTGGACTATGGCCAAACCCTTCTCATATTGAGAGGAGACCCGTGCTCTGTAGTGAGCCGGTAATGGGTTGATCATGATGATGATGATGATTCAAACTACAATGAAATATTTTTTTTTCATGACTTCTATGGTTTTATTGATCGACAAGTGAGACACAATTGTATTAGCAGACTTGGTTCCCTGTTGAGAATTCGTTGTGGCTTACAAGAAATACCTTCCAAGCTCACATAGGGAGCTTAGCCTCTCAAATTGTCGATTTTCCTCAATAACTTTGGTTCATCTTGAATTGAATGAATCTTAATTTTTTGGTTCAACCCGCTTAAAATCGCAAAAAGCTTTTGAAAGCGTCAGTCATCACTTGGGGAGTTATTTGTACAACGATTACTATTGAGGGGTTTAGGTCAAGCGTTCTAGACTGACGCTCGAAATTCATCTAATCTAAAAACTTCAAACAGCAGATTGAATTTAGTAGTGCTATCCTTTTCCTACTCTTCGTTGTCGATAAAGATGACGTTGATAAACTCCATTCAATTTTTGGATTTCTTTGATTGTTAACCTCGGGCGTACGACGCGAACTGTGAAATCGTAAACACATTTTGTCAATAAAATCAAATTAGCACTGAATAGATTCATATAATTATTACATTGAATCTATTGCTACTCGCTCAACCACTGTGGCTTCTGCTTCTATTCAAAACACATTAATGATGGAGAACCTCATTCAACACAGGTAAATAAGTATTTGTATTGCAGATTTGATTTACAATTTGTATACAAATAATTGCCATAATAGGTACAATTTGTATACAATAAGTGCTGTATACTAACGTTTATTAAATTTCTTGAACAGTGGTAGCAATCAGAATTGAGCAAGACCAGGGTACAGCTTAGAGTGGCTTAAACTAAGTAATCTGAAACGAATGTTGGACATGTCTAAAAGTAACGATGTTTCGATTAAACAAAAAAAGAGAATATTAGTGGGAATTAATTATGAGGCTTGTGTAGTTTTTAAAACCTGACAGCGGAATAATTCATTTGTAAAAGATGTTGCTTTTGAAAAAAATATTATGTAAGTATTGCAAAAATAACGATTTATCGAAAATAAGATATCGATTTACTAGTTAATTTACTTTACAATATTTACCAAGAACACCACAATATTTTTCAAGAAGTCTGAGAAAACAGAGTCGTTATATAATTTGTTCATAGAATCTTCTAATTGTTCATTTACGAAAAGTTGGATTTTTTGTGGATATTACAGAAACTTACTTATAAACAAAATTATCAATCATATTAAACTAATACGTATTTCCTGCATAAACTAAGATATTTTTTGTTATTACTAAGATATTGCCATTCTCTAATGAACTGCGAACACTAACTAATGAATAGTTAAGTAATTCTAGTTTGTTAAAAAATAATATCAGAATCATGAGATAAAAATTGCAGTTGACCTTAAGATAATGCACAGGTATCGTTTGATTCAATAATTATTTTGTATATAGAACATTATTTTAGCAAAGGTAAGATTTGGTAAGTCCATTGATATTATTATAATATTTTATTTTTCGTTTCACTGTGAAAAATATATGAATGGAATCCGTAGTTAAACCTTTAAATATTGCATGTATTCTTAGAACAATGCCCACGTTTAAAGTTTTAAAGCTTTAACTGTCTTATATAATTTTTAAATTTTTAATCATATATGATAAAAAGTAACTAGTATTAAGTTAAATACATACCTATAGAAGACTCCTGAAGGGTTATCCTGAAAATATAAAGAAAATGAAATGAGTAAAAGGTATTATAACCAAACAAAATTTATTTTTTAGATACCAAGAAAATAAATTAATCGAATTCCCTATAGGGAATTCGATTAATTTATTAGCAAGTTTTGTCCCAAAACACTAAGTATGTGTACACAACTTAAAAATAAAAGAATAAATAAATATTAATGAATTTTGCAAAAAAAATTAAATTATGTCAAACAAGATTGAATAAAATGGAAGCAGCATGCAGTTTTAAAATCTAACAATCAATTGCAGTGGTAATGATTAGTTTTATTTTATATTTATCATTTCGTTAAAAATTACAATATAGATACTATTACATGATTCTATTAAAGCTAATTAATGGCATTATTTAAAAAGAACTTGTCTGTTAGGACTTAGTGACCGCAACAGCATTATTGAAATTGCTAATTAATCATCTAGAATTGTTCACCTAATAATTTTAAACTGCTGGGCATTGCCCCTATCTTAGAAGAGAGTAAATTAAAGCTTAAAACCACCAAATGGCTTTAAAATCTTCAATTCAATATCTCTATAGTTGGCAGACTTATACTATTATCACATCTTGTTATAGCCTAGTGGTTAGGGCGTCAGCCTCCTAATCAGAGGTTGGCGGTTCGAATCCGGGCACGCACCTCTAACTTTTCGGAGTTATGTGCGTTTTAAGCAATTAAAATATCACTTGTTTCAACGGTGAAGGAAAACATCGTGACAAAACCTGCACGCCTGAGAGTTCTCCATAATGTTCTCAAAGGCATGTGAAGTCTGCCAATCCGCACATGGCCAGCGTGGTGGACTATGGCCAAACCCTTCTCATATTGAGAGGAGACCCGTGCTCTGTAGTGAGCCGATAATGGGTTGATCATGATGATGATGATAATCTTGTTATATAAACTGGAACTGACGAGACAGCTTAACGCTTAATGCAATTCCTAGACTGGTGCTGAGGTTTCAAAGAAATACCTAAACATAGAATCTCCGGTAGCGGAAGCGATAAAGCGTCCCGGTACGATTTTACGTAAAAACCTAACTACAACTTACACAACAGGTTAGCTCGCTACCATATTAGACGACGCCATTAGTTACCATCAGATGAGATTGCACTCAAGGGTTAATTTGAAGTGAAATAAAAAATAAATAATAGTATAAATAATCCATTATCACGGACAGGACTATTCTCGCGAATAAGCCTGACATCGTGGTGGTGGATCGGGCACAGTCGAGGGTGTTTTTGGTGGACATCACCATTCCATATGACGAAAACCTCGTGAGAGCTGAGACGGAGAAAAAACACAAGTATCTCAATCTGGCTCACGAGGTTTCCGACATGTGGCATGTGCAGTCTGCTGAAACCAAATCCAATCGTTATATCTGCGAATGGGTTGATCCCAGTTAGCCTCGCTCACCATCTGAGGCGACTGGGGTTCCGTGGCAGTTATCTCGCAGCCAGGATGCAAAAAGCTGTCTTGCTGGACTCGGCTAGAATAGTCCGGCGGTTTCTCAACCTGTAGCCCTGACCCCCGGCCGTTTGGTCTCCTCTGCCGGGGTGTAATCCTCCGCCCGGTGCAAATATGTATCTATGTAATGTGTATGTAGGTTTATTTATTTTTATTTATTTAAGTTTATTATATCTCTTTTGGTTTTTATATGTATTTATTTTGCACACGGGCGTCAGAGTTGAAATATATAGATATACATAAAATTAATTGTGTATCATGTAATTCCACAACTATATTTTACGCAGTAAAAATTTTGTACAGTTAAGAATTTTCATTAATAAAATAATATTTTTGGTGCGATTTAATAATCGAACCCGAATGGACGAATAGAAACTCGTCAGCCGTACTTGAATACCAACTGCTAGAATACGAACGAGCTAGATTTTTTATTATCGTTGAAATATTTAGTGTTACATTTTCAATGTGTGATTGCTACATATAATGCAGGTCAAGATTGGACACTTAATCGGCCACCTGTTGTTGTTTCGGACCGAGTTAAAAATTACTCACACGCACACACAACTCGTTATTTGAGTTTGACCTCAAACTTTGGGTGAAAATATAATAGGCGATAACTTTTTACTTGACTGCGAGTGAACTAAAATTTTACTGGACTTTGACGGCTTGTCTCTAGTCTGAGTCTTAAAAGTAAATGAATAAATATCTTGAGTTGACTAGTATGTTTTTTAATTGTGCCGTACAGTTACCGGCGGTTTAGGTAAATAGCGCATTTGTATTATAGTTGCGTAGACGATCTTAATTTTTAATCTCTCTTACAGAGAATAATGTTAATAAATGTTCGTCTCTCTAACCTCTTCTCGTCCCTCCATAGACGAGATTATTTATGTAGATTGAATGATACTTTTTTTTAATCACTTTAAGTTATTCCTTGACTGCAATTTCATCTGTGTTATGATGCAGTCTAAGATGGTAGCGGTTTAATCTGTCAGGCACATTAATATTAAGCCCATCCGCCAAATCCTTTTATTTTGGCAACACGTACCGGAAGTTTATTTCGACTGGCGGCACGTGTAGCTAAGGTAACTAGCCGAGGCCGAAGCCGCCCAGACTCGGGAAATCGAAGCCAGGACCTCCAGCTGTATAATGCGACAGCGTACGTGCTGGACAAGGAGGTCGTCATAATAGAAATATCGTATAGTAAGAAATGTAACCTATTATCACGTGGCCAAATATTGATCGAGATATTTCTCGCTGAACAGTGGCAGATAGGCGGGTATAATATTACCTGTCGGTAAACGGCATCACATCTCACAACACTCCACAAGTACAGAATCACATTCCCAAGATATCGCGTTACGCGCAAACATACACAGAGCGTACCTATAGCTGGCAGAAAGTGAGCGTGCCCTACATTATCACGTGGCTGCATTGACCGACTTTATATTAATTGTTGCTTGTTAAACAAACTGCTGGAAGTGGCTTACAATAATTCACTTTTGATCAGAACTCCTGGAGCCATCAGGGTACTAAGTTTAAGCGATTTTCTAGGACCTCCCTGGCGCAGTGCTGAGCGCTGCGGTGTACAATATATATATACTAGCTTCTGCCAGTCTGCGTGGACTTCAGAATTGGTTCTAAACCTCCGCTCGTTAAAAATTTTTAATCTTCCCACAGGAACTAATTCAGAGATCGGTATAGAAAGTACATGTCCTTTCCTATAGCATAGGTGACATACATTTCAACCTGTCAGCTTGTAAACGAGCGATCGATTTTTAATTTTCCCTCGGGAACTAATGGATACAAGCTATGTTCTTTTCCATGTCAAAGGCTACATGCATGCCAAATTTCATCCAAATCCGTTCAGCCATTTTTGCGTGATTGAGTAACAAACGTCCAAACATCAACTATCACATTTATGATATACTCGTATATAGGATATCGATTTGATTTAGGCAGGCATAGGCCTCCAGGTTGAGGTATTTAGTGCTTAAATCCATCACCCTGGATGCCATCCATCATCCGTCACACATATAGATGGGTGGATTTTAACGATAATTATCACATGTTAGTTAATAAAGGGAAGTCGAAAAGTAGCGCCAGTGACAAAAAATATGAGGAGGCTAGCATGGTATGGTCATATAATGCGGAGGAAAGAAAGTGATGTCGCCAAAAGAATGTTACATATGAACGTGGAAGGGCAAAAGAGTAGAAGGAAGACCAAAGAAGAGATTGATGGATTGTGTAAAAGAGGATATGCGGGTAAAAGGTGTGGGTAGTGAGGTGACGGCTGATAGAAGTAAGTGGAAGCAGAAAACGTGTTGTGCCAACCCCACATAATGTGGGATAAAGGCAAGAAAAAGAAGAAGTTATTACAACTTATACCGATTGCTTGGTGTTTTATTCGAGGCTCGAGTGTGGCGAATAACATATATCCAGATCGGTACCTACTGAGTTTTATTACTATAAAAAAAAACATAATACATAATGATTTTAGGCCCAAACTATTCTTTGTGATTCTTAGTCAATAAAAAGGCACTCATCACTCATCAAACCTACGCCTAATCGGTTTCTACCTCAGTTGTACTCTTTTGGCAGTAAGCTTGTAAGACCAAAATAGACACATTTTTACCACAAAGGTGGAACCGAACGAAACATTTAGACCTCATAAAATAAGATTATGAAACAGGCCAGTTCTTATATATTCAGACGTTGTAGCTTCCGTATGACATTTAAATTAATACACGGTACAGTTACCTGTCATATATTCAGGTACGATAACGGTGCGGTGTCCAGAATTCTAGACCAAATGCCTGGGTATCAAGAATGATGACTCCAAGGTTGCGCAATTAGTCACATATTGTGTAGGTATTTGGACCAGACACGGCCGGATGGGTCCCGTAATGACCATGAATGTAAAAATAACTTGGTTGCGGCTAATTAGGTCTAATGTTTATTATCTTGAACGCTTTAATTATCCATCGAAACATATATGTATAGTATGGGGTTTATTTCTGGTTTTGGAACGAACTACCACCGCAACGTGACCGAAGGAAAAAGGGTTAGGCTTATAATTACATATTATAAGTTTTTTTTATATTCACAAACTAAACTTTGATTCAGGATTATTATTTCTTTAATCCTGACTGATATAAGAAGCGAACCTTAGCTTATCGTATTACGGTTTTAAGCTTAAACCTCTAAACGAATTATAACATTTATTTCATCGATGGATAGCAACGTTATCAGCGAGAAACATAGGCTATATTTTATCTCATAGGTAAATAAATAAATAAATCTTCTTTTTCCCACGGGAAAGGGAACTGCTGGAGCGAAACCGCGGGCGCGTCTAGTACTAACATAAACCTTTGTCTAACTGCAAGTATTTGTTATTAAAAGCGGTGATAGCCTTATGTGCGATTTTTAAAAAGATTAAAATATCACTTGCTTCAACGGTGAAGGAAAACATCTTGAGGAAACCTGCACGCCTGAGAGTTCTCCATAATGTTCTCAGAGGCGTGTAAAGTCTGCCAATACGCACATGGCCAGCGTGGTGGACTATGGCCAAACCTCCTCATATTGAGAGGAGACCCGTGCTCTGTAGTGAGCCGGTAATGGGTTGATCATGATGATGATGAAGTATTTGTTCGTATTTTTCGGATAAGATACTTAGGGGCAAGGTATTTACCACCATTGAGTGATTTCATTACTAACTATCAGGAATTCCCCGCAACAAGGGCTTTAATTATTTTAGCCTGATTTGAAAACGGGTAAATCTCAGGCATACGTATACGTACAAATATACCTATTTTGTCTATGATTTTAATAACATCACAATTAATTTTACTTTATTTATTACTATACATAATAACTATGTAATTGGTAAATTATTAGTTTATACACGAAAATTGTAAAAAAAAACTGTATTTATGTTATTTTACAATGTTTTATAGGTAATTAAAATAGGATTTTTTAACACAGGTAAGTGTTGCTATTAGTAGATACAATTATTGAACTAATCCAAAAAAATGGAAGATGATGTAATCAACTAAAAGAAACACCCGCAGCCAAAAGGTTATCTGCACCAATTAAATCAATTATGGACGAAACGGGTTCGTTTACTGTACGAGCTAATTTTGATTAATAGTTAGTACAGACTATTAATCATAAATCATTACGTAGAGTTGATTGAAATGGTTCTTGACATGATAAGAAATATTGTGATTTTCACTATTGAGCATTTTTGAAAAGAAAAAGTAGAATTTTCAAAAACCAATATAATTGAGTTTTGATATTATAAAGTTTGAGTAAGGACTAAAATAAGTATACTTAAAAAAAAAACTCTGCTTTTTTAGTAGTTAGTTAGGTAGCCTTATTAATTCCTCATATGATTATCATTAAATTTTATACAAAAATAACTTGAATCGTTAAGATAGATATGGGATACTTTTCATCCTGGGACGAATAACAATATGGGTTGTCAAGATTTTGAGTTGGTACTCCATGACATGACAAATTATCTTCATATAGAACGCTAGCTTATATGTAACATTAGTTCACAAGAGTGAGGCGTATAACATCTGCCCTCAAAAACGTTGCTTCGTGATGACCATGACCGCTCTGCCAAGAGTGTAACGTCGAAGAAGTTCACATGAGAACTTGCGCTGAGGCGACAGTAAACGCAGGAATTGACGATCTCCGTGGAGCAGTGCGTGCGCTGTCGCATTATAAATTTGGAGGTCCTGGGTTCGATTCCCGGCTCGAATCTGTTCTGGTGGGAAGCTTCGGCCGTGGCTGGTTACCACCCTACTGACAAAGACGTGTCGCCAAGCGATTTAGCGTTCCGGCACGATGTCGCGTAGAAACCAATTAGGAGTGTGGGTTTATCATACCCCTAACAGGCTAGCCCGCTACCATAATCACTTATCACCAGGTGAGATAGCCGAGGGATAACTTGTAGTGTATGAAAAAACGCTTCCATGCCGACCCAGTGTATGGCCCTCCTTCCTTCATTATGGATAAACAATTTGCTTGGGCAATTTTACCAAGACACCGTTTACGCAAGGGCTGGACGTTTCCACCCGACTACGCAGCAATAAGTGAAGTGAACTGAAGAGTGTCAGAATGAAATCCAAGGTCCGCGTGATTGATACTACTACCGCAACTTTCGATTTCGTAAGCTCAAACTGCATAGATACCCGCTGCATGTTATTCATTATCATATATATATATATATTAATGACAAAAAAGGTAACAAGGAGTATCGCCTGACTTTTGTATATGATCTGTGGTCATTGGACATTTTTGACAGATGACATGATGGCGGTTGGAGTTCAAGCGCTTGACGGAAAATATTGTTAATAGAATATTTATAGAAACTTTATTAAAAGTATTTTAAAAACACGAAGTCTTTCTTTGGTTCCTGACTTTAGGCGAAAGCTTATAAATATCTTAATACTTTAATCGATTTCATGTTATGATCGATTTTCACTGCCATCTTTCGATTGCCACGTTGCCTAGTGGTACGAGATCTTGGGTTAAAATCCCGGCTCATAATTGTTAGGTATTGGATTTTTCTGCCAGCAAGTCTTAGTATTATTGGATTTGTAGTAGAAAAGATTTGATGCCATGTTCTTTACATATAGGTACCTACCTAGAAATAAGGTTAATTAAAATAAGTTAACAGACAAGTAACGCACCTCACGCACCTCTTACTTTTCAGAGTTATGTGCTTATAAATAATTAAAATATCACTTTCTTCAACGGTGAAGGAAAACATCGTGAGGAATCCTGCATGGCCGGAGAGTTCTCCATAATGTTCTCAAAGGCGTGTGAAGTCTGCCAATCCGCAAATGGCCAGCGTGGTGGACTATGGCCAAACCCTTCTCATAATGGGAGGAAACCCGTGTTCTTTAGTGAGCGGGCAATGGGTAAATCACAGGACTCTTTATCATATAGTATTTTTATTATTATTATCTACTTTTTTAGTCTGTTTATATCCTTTTTTATTTTTTATGTTTTGTTTTTGTCTTTATTTGGAAGTGCTTGTTGTAACTGGATGAACTGACTTAATAAAAAATTAGTAGTAGTGGTAGTAGTAGTAGTAGTAGTATATAGAAAAGACCTACCACGCTGTACTACTGCGGGTTCGCGTGGTTAATATCGAACTCGGACTTATTCAAACTTAAACTATTATACTGGATAATACCTATGTAAAGTAAACTTGTGGTTAGCTACAAATTGCAACAGTAAGAAAGGAAAAATAAGGTTATCCATACCTAAAGATATTATGTAATGAGTTTCAAAATATACCAAAACTTCATTAGGAAGTAAGGTCACAGAAAGAGCATGACATTGCATTTCCGTAATTACCTTGCAGTTAATTTTTGAGCAATTATTTAAATCGGTTGCTACGTGACATCGTACCGGAACACGGCACGATTTTAGTGTTGTAACTAGCGGAGGCCGAAGCCTCCCATCAGACTGTTGAACCAAATTCTTTCCGTACACAACAAATGACGAAACGGGTCACTGCTGTTTTCTTGACTATCCCCGTGGCGCAGTGCGTGCGCTGTCACATTATAAAATTGGTGGTCCTGGGTTCAATTCCTGGCTCGAGTCTGGCCTGGTGGGAGGCTTCGCCCGTGGCTAGTTACCACCCTACCGACAGAAACGTGTCGCAAAGCGATTTAGCGTTTCGGCACGATGTCGGGTAGAAACCAATTAGGAGTGTGGTTTTATCATACCCTAACAGGTTAGCCCCTACCATTCTAGACTGCATCATCGCCTGGTGAGATAGCCGTCAAGGGCTAACTTATAGTGTATAAAAAAACGATCCCATGCCGACCCAGTGTATAGCCCTCCTTCCTTCATTATGGATAAACAATTTGCTTGGGCAATTTTATCAAGACACCGTTTACTTAACGTTAACTTGTAGTATATAAAAAAAAGCATTTTTATTGAGCTTACGGGCAGATTAAAGTTATTTAATATGTGTAGTGTAAACAAAAATTTCCAGCAACCACGTTACCGGTTTTCCAGTATTTAATTTACATGCCCCTTGAGCATATTATAGTCGTTAACTAACCCGAATGCTTACACGACAAAATGTAATTTGCAATGGACTTGTCAACTTAATTATCGAATTATCTAGAACCGGTAGGCAAGCTGTCCCGGCCAAGGTTCTGATCATCACGCGTCCGAGCGCCCAGGTTGTCAAACCGTTTATTAGCCCACTGACATTTTGTACCGGTATAAAACAATGGTATCAAAACAATTGATTAAAAGCCATTCAAACTACTGGCAGCTTAGCATTACGCAAAGTGTTTGAGATATAAGTATGTAAATATTATGCGGTGATAGCCTAGTGGTTAGGGCGTCAGCCTCCTAATCAGAACTTCAACGGTGAAGAAAAACATCGTCAGGAAACCTGCACGCCTGAGAGTTCTCCATAATGTTCTCAATGGCGTGTGAAGTCTGCCAATCCGCACATGGCCAGCGTGGTGGACTATGGCCAAACCCTTCTAATATTGAGAGGAGACCCGTGCTCTGTAGTGAGCCGGTAATGGGTTGATCATATATACAGGAAATGTTCATTTTCTAAATCCGGTCTGTACCTAGTGCGAGTTGGCAGAATAACTCCAAAAATAGAGTATTGAAAATAATTCATGTGATGCGTGAGACGCATTTAGTGGAGGGCCTAACGAGTATGTGGTGAGAACTTACAATCATACTTATGACATCAACACGATGTTCTCGCCTATTAAATATTACTTCCTTATATAATTCGCCACAATTAGTCATGCGTTTGAAGTTCTAACCGACTCAGTAAGGTTAGAGGCGTCACGGATCATTTATGTTAGAACATCAACAGTGAGAACTTAAGGCAATTATAACGCTATACCTCGCGATACGCTGTAGGTGGCTGAGCAGATTTAACAGCGGTCATGTGGGAGAGATATTTCAGATTTCTGTCTGTTAAGTTTCACGGATTGGCAAATTATCGGAAGTGAAAATAAATAAAGGAAAATGTATAGTATTATTGACTTCTTTCTTTCGTCATAATATGCTAGTTTCATTATTAAAATATATAGTCCGGAATTTCAGCGATTTTACAGCAGTAGCAGCAGAATTTGTAAATCGTAAACACGGTGTGGGGAATGTTTAGTTTTCACTAAATTCAAATTTCATTCTATGTTATGAACTTTACAACAAATCTCGTGTTCAACCAATATACCGATAAGCAGTGATTTACATTGAAGAAGCGTGAATCAGTGGTACAAAAGATGATAATGATGATAAAACATAAATCACTAAATTTGCGCTCAAGATTACGACAATAAGTACGAATATAGGTAAGTACACCGCTGGAAACCAACTATCGCCTACATATTGCCTTGGTTAGTGTTCAAATAACAGGTAAAAGCCAAATATCTATACTGAGAATATATGATAGGATAGATTATTATTATTTATTTATTTATTTATTTATTTATTATTAATATAAAAGGAATATAATTAATTATACAATAACGGCACCGAAAAAACCAAAGAGGTTTGTCCTCGTTGCTAATCTGTAACTTAACAGCTTAAAACTAAAGGAACTGAGATGATACACTTATATTAAGATATCTATTATGTAGTTACGCTTACATGTGTGTAATCTAATCAAAAAACTTATCAGACAACAGAAAGACTGATCGTGTTTTAGACGTTGTATCAGGTAGATAGAGAAGTTATTCTAACAATCTGAGTCATTATTTTCATGTCAATAAAATACTATTTTATGTAGTAGGGTATTATATAGTAGGGAAACAAATAAGTATTGTAGAAACATATTATACAACAATCCAAATGACGCTACATGTGTGGCCACGAGTGCCATGCCCTCCTGGCACCACGTGGCTCCTAACTGCGCCAAAAATTTATGAATTACAAACAGTTCAACACCCGAGGCAAGCGTCACATATAAACCGCCAATAACAGCCTATTGCTTAAATCTGGTCATTCAAGGTCATGTCGCGTCACAAAGGGTGTTGTCAACAAGTTTCTAGCTTTACAAAATACTAAGGTAATATTTTATTATCCAACACTCATTGCATTGCGGGTTGGAGTAGCTAATGAGTTAAACATAAATAAAACTGTAATAACAGAATTATTTTGGATATCGGATGTTTCGCTTTACTTTTACTGATGTAATAAATTAATTAAAAAAAACATCACCGACGAAAACTTGTTTTTACAGAGATACATTACCAGATATACATTTTAATTTTATTCATATCATCACTTCCTAATGCGAAGGTTGATATTTAAAATTTATATTATATACTAAATTAAGACTTATTTAAGGACAGGACAGATTTTTAATAATTTGCTTTACATCATATCGCTGCAGTGAAAGAGCAAAGTTGTTGCATAAACAGAAGTACTACCTGTTTTAAATTATTTTTATCTTTGCACCGTGACATATTATTTATAATACATTTTATTATACACATTTTAAAGTAATTTAAGGTAGAAATAGGTCTTTTATTATTTTTGTTTTTTTATTTTTATTTTGAATTCAAGTTTGTAATGTGCAATAAAGAGTTTACTTATCTATCTATCTAAATAAAAATCATTACTTATTATTCAGTTTAAATTATTCGGTACAATTAATTGGGTTACAAACTTTATTTCTTTGTGTCCAATAAAAATCAATAGTTTCCTATCAAGCCTCACCTTCAAAGCTTATTAGGTCTTACCGTAATTGGATATGCGTTAACTCTTTAAGACAGACGGTATATTAAAAAACAATCACGAACTCATCATTTGCTAGGAAATATCACAAATTACAAAAAAAAAAACACAACTAAACGTTTTTGTTCCTCTTTTTGCTAAATCCGAATATATTACGGTAGTGCTTTTTGTTATTAAATTATAGTAATGAATAGAATAATTTAAAATTGTGTAGCTTCTAAGCCTTGAAGATAAATAAATGGCTTTTTTATTATTATTTTTTTTCAATTGTTATTGTATATTAAATTTTATTTGTTGTTGCATTATGTAGTAACAATGTTTAGTAGCCAGTTACGTTATTTCATACTAACTAGATAGAATAGTCAGCAGTCACCAAAAAGCAATATAACTTGTTACAATTATTATTGAAAACATTATATTGCAGTTTTCTTTTTTTCGGGTTATCTGTACAATTGAACAAATTGGTTGATTACTGCGTTAAAATATCATAGTACAATAAATATTGTATACTTATTGTACTATGATATGTACCAGAGCAACTGGTTAATTTAATGAGTAACAAAGACATAGTGCGTTGGATTCCCATAGTGCTGGAAAAATCACCTGGCATTGGAAGCTGTCTCGCTCGTAAGCTCTATACTAAGTGGACAAGCTGTCATTCAACGAGTAGGCACTTATGATTATCATTATAACATTATCAGCTATCGTAGAAAATAAAGTCTCTATCAATCTATATTAATTATGTTATTTATGATCATTTCACGAAAGACTTCCCGCATCGTTTTGGTCCTTCGAGCCGGATTTAAATCAGCGAAACAATATGCAGTATACATACATGCATATATGGCTAATTTTGGATTAGGATAGTACTTAAACGGCTACATGCAATTTTTCTTTATATGATTACAAATACCGTTACTTTTAACGAGTCGGCAACTACAAAGATACAAAGATGCTATGTTCATCGATCACCGACAAAAAAATAGATTAAAACAAAAACTATCAAAAAGTCCCACACTTTTAATAAGATTGCCACAACATTCGTCAAGCGAGACAATAGTTGTTAAGAGTTTACATGTTTTACAAGAAATCTATTGTAATCTTTGAGAAAATCTTCCCGTTTCGAGTTATAATGCTTATCAGTTTTCACAGCTAATTTACTTCATTGTTTTACCACTTATAACTTATTGTATGTCAAGAAGCTTACGTTAGTTGTAATAATAATAAATGTAGGTATGAGAAATTGATATAATTTTATTCTTTATTTATAGGTCAATGTCAGAATATTTATGCAAATTTATTAAGTGACGTTTAAAAGCTCATTTGTTAACTAGCAATTTCATTGTAACTATCGTTAATCTTGAGTAATAATCAATTTAATTCCTAGGCCATTAATATTCCTGAGTATACTCTCTACTTCAACGGTGTTCCAGTGCAGGCTTATGGGCTTTAATGAATATGTTACAAAAGTAAAGTAACAATTATAGAACGACTTAACACGTAGCGACTTCGAATACGGTGATAGACAAAGTCTAATTCCAATAGATCGTCGAGAGATAAACAAACATCTCCGTGACATGGTATTCTAACATCTAGACCAACGAGCCAGTTTTTTGATTGAATAATAGTCCAAACAAAATTACGTTAAGTTTCTAAAAACGTAGGCAAGTGAACTATATCCCATTAACAGATTAACAACGCTTAATAAAACTTAACGACGTTGAACACTGATGTGTTCTTTGACCTTCGTTAATAGTTTCTCTGCCATTAAGTCTCTTACCATTGATGGTGTGGAATAATTCAGTTTCCTATGGTATTTAGTATTTAAGCGGTTGTTAAAGTCCAATTCAGATTTTTAACATAACGCTTTCATGTTTTTTTTATTATTGTTTCGGTTAGCTGAAACGGTTATCGCAGATAAGTTATGCCTACTCGTAAATATTGTAAGCATTCTTCATTTCTCTCTTATTTACCTCAATCTAGTTTGAATTTTGATTTCTTCACGCAACTAACAAATAAAAAATTACTTGTCTAGTAAAGTTTGCTTATCTAGAATCAAAATTAAATTTCGAAATGTTTTTTTAAGTTAATGAAATTGAAATTATGTATTAGACACCACTTTCTGATCTTGTTTTCAAATAGAAAGTCAAAAAGTTATGTATCAGAGTGGTTCACATTCGTTGCCAATTATTTATGGGCTCCTATTATAAATTTGCCTTACACGTTGTACTGAAAAGTCAGTATAAAAGTACCATCTTGTGAGTGTCAAAGGCATACTTTGTATTTGTTTAACAGTAACAGTAACTTTTGTCAACAACTATCCTAGTGCTTGTAGACTGGAGTATTTCTTTTAACCTGCGAACTATTAAAATGCTTCCTTTGAAAGTTCCATCAAAATAGCTTTTCCTAACAGACAGACAGAAATGGACAGATATATATCTAGGGTACTATTACGGGCATGTTAGATATCGTTTTAATAATCATTTGAACATAATTTCAGAACTCACAGGAAGCAAAGACTTTTATGTACTTTTTGGAGTTTCAATATAAATATCTGAATAATAAGTGAATAAAATATTTAAAATTAGTTGATCTATGTTATTATAAAGTGGAGTTTAATTGAAGATATTTAGATTTTTTTTTCAGCTACTACGAGCTAGCCCTTGACGGCAATCTCACCTCTCACCAGTCCAGACTCGAGCCAGGAATCGAACCCAGGACCTCCAACTTTATAATAAACGCACCGCAATGGTCTGGACAGATGTACTTCTGTCTTCCCGCTACCATAATATTATATTCCTTTAAATGAAGACTTAATCTTCTACCCAATCACGTTTCGCGTAGAATATATACATCTGGTGCTGTATCAATACTTCCCATCAAATGAGTTGCAGTAAAACTATGAAGTAAAATATATTTTAAAAGAAAAAGGTAATTAGATCTCTTACTCTTAGTTTATAAATGTCAGTTTGAACAGTAAAGTTTACATAAATGTTACTAACTATTCGTTTAGACTATCTAATTGTTAATAAGACACTTTGAAAGTGGGCACCATTTTAAGTGACAACTTCCATTAGTTTAAATAACTTTAGAAAGTATTTGAATTGAACAATGTCGAAAATTGATGTTTTTCTTCCTTTTTAAACATGAGGCTAGAGGTCAGTTCTTTGTCTTTGCCTTTAACGGATTTCTAAAACTCCGGAACGGTAAGTATCTGGTGAAAGGATAATAAATACTCGCGAGTAAGTGTGTATCCACTATTTACTTATCTAATGGTGAAATAAAGTCTACGCATAATCATTTCCTTATGAGGCTTAGCCACCTTAGTTCCTATACATTTGATATAGCCGTTTAAAAACGATTGATAACAAGAAATTACAATTTTTTTTTATCCACTACAAGTCAGCCCTTACCACCTTTACTTTAGTGGTAAGTGATGATGCTATCTGGGATGGTAGCGGGTTAACCTGTTAGGAGTATGATAAATCCACGCTCCTAATTAGTTTCTACGCGACATCGTGCCGGAACGCTAAATCGCTTGGTGACTCGTCTTTGTCGTTAGGGTGGTAACTAGCCACGGCCGAAGCCTCCTACCAGACCAGACTCGAGCCGGGAATCGAACCCAGGACCTCCTACTTCAAATGCGACAGCATACACTGCGCCACAGAGTTTGTCAACAATTAATGTCTATATGTCAATTCATTAATATATATATATGTATTACTACCAAAACAGTCAGATGTAAAAATCTGGTATCTGTATCTAGTCGTAGTACTTCAATACTTGAGCTTTACCTTCATTCTCAGGTACTAACAAACAAACAGCTTTTTAATACTATAATTTCAGTGTAGATGACCTCAAAGCTGAGTTTAAATTAAAAATACCAGGGAAATGGAAGTTTGAAGAAAAAAAGTCAACACAACTGACGCCTCACGTTTACTTTAATCTCCTCGGTAATATAAATACGTTTCCAACATTCGTGAAATATACACAGTGTGTAAATAAAAAGTCAAAAAGTTCATCTTCATATTTGTGTGTTAATTACACATAAAATGTTATGTCAAGCTGGGTTAGATCACGCTACGTCGGGTTCAAATATTTGAATGTAACACAAATGAGTATACAAACAGTTTTTTGTCGGAAGACGTGTTTGGCCTAATTAGATAATTCTACTAAATACGTGTGGTTACGATAAAAAATAATTAAGTAATAAATTAAGGCAAAGATTTTGTTTTCTGTTTCTAAGCGTTGATCTATGGAAGTACCGGTTTTTTGCTTCATATATCATAATCCAATTTTTGAAGAAGGTTCTAGATCTAACCTATTTAAACATTTTGCTAGTATTACGATCGAGCAACCATATGCATGGCCGACTCCCAAAGCAGCACACCATTTTGAAGTCGCACACCCATCTAGGGTGTGCGACTTCAAAATAGGTTTCGAGGTGGAAAGAGCAAAGGTTTACCAGTATATAATGGTAGTTATTATTACCTGAGCCTGGAAACCGAAATCTGAGAAGCGATGCAGGTCTTACATATATATATTTCTTATTAGAAAAAAGAGCTCTGACAATCAAAAATGATGGTGATGATGATGATGATGATAGCCTAGAAATAATTATTTACTAGAAATGTGAATCGCTTCGCAAACATTAGCAGTTAATCATCTTAAAATAAAATAAGTTAAGTTGTAACATAGTCAAATATTACGTTTGATAATCACGTAACAAAAAATTTACTTGATGATTTTAATTATATTTCAAAGACAATCAAGAATAATTAAATCTTTATAATCATTCTTAACAAAATCATTTTGAAGGAAAGATAGGAAAAAGTAGAAATAAGTAATAAAATCCAGTAAGGTTTGTTTGCGAGGATCTTGATATGTTCGGTTTGAAATTGGCTCATTAATACGAACCTAAACAGTGGTTCTTGTCCTTGGTACTCGTTGAGGTACAGATGCCAGAACGTGAATATTAAATTTAGCTCTGCATTTAGTTATAGCCGAGACGTAACCCATTTTTCAATATACCCGAGAAAAAAAATTGTTTTATCATTAATGGAACAATGGCTGAGGCCAAATGAGATCATTTCAACTCATCCATCATATTTCGATACATCAATCAATTCTTCCGCGCGTCTCCTTGGCTCACACCCACATACGCATTGTTGTATTTGTATTTTTATTTAACCGTGTTAGGTGTTATATAAAAAAATATGACGGTTTGCGATAGTATATTACAACAAAGCTGTGATAGCCTAGTGGTTAGGACGTCAGCCTCCTCATCAGAGGTTGGGGGCACGCACCTCCAACTTTTCCAAGTTATGTGCGTTTTTAAGCAATTAAAATCATCATCATCACATCATCAATCATCCCGAGGAATACTGCACCCGTGAAAGTTCTCCATAATGTTCTCAAAGGTTTGTTTTTTTTTTTTTTTATCATCTACAAGTTACGGCAATCTCACCTGATGGTAAGGGATGATGCGGTCTAAGATGGTAGCGGGCTAACCTGTAAGGGGTATGGTAAACCCATACCTCCTATCGGTTTCTACGCGACATCGTGCCGGAACGCTAAATTGCTTGGCGACACGTCTTTGTCGGTAGGGTGGTATCTAGTCACGGCCGAAGCCTCCCACCAGACAAAAAGTGAAGTGAAGTGCGTGAAGTCTGCCAATCCGCACATGGCCAGCGTGGTGGACTATGGTCAACCCTTCTCATAATGAGAGGAGACCCGCGCTCTGTATGAAGGCCGACATTAGGTTGATCATGATAATTATAACAAAGGCGCCTACTGACTTTCTTCACTAATGTTATGCTAAAGTATGTTTCTTGGTTTGTCCTTCCTTCTTGCAGTAACAATGCAAATAATTGACGTATTTTTTGCATGGTAGCAGGTTTACCCATGTATACCATACTATAATAATGTAATGTAAGCCCATCCCGGCAAAATAACAGTTCATATGTGTTAAGGATTGTGTGAGTGGAATTATGATATAAAGGTTTGGCGTTTTCGAATTTACAACAATAGCGGGGATTTGGAATACTTATCGGAGCAAACTTGTCTTATACAAATGTAGCTTAGTTCAAATTATTATTTGAGTTAGAGCAAACATTATAAGATAATGTATTTCATGGCCAAAATTGTGACACCATTTTTCAAACTATTATAAAACTATTACTGGTTTATTATTTTATCACAATATTGTGTTACGATTGTAAGTATAAGAGGTTCAGGACCCAGAAGCGAGTTTATTTATTTAATACCTTGCACTAAACATGTACGTACGGTATTTAATTGAAACTTGTCTTAAGTAAGAATATTTCTGCGTACGGAAATAGGTTTATAAATAAAGCTTTAAATTCCTATATACTAATGGGCGGGCATCGAACCTTGTACCATCAATTGCAAGACTGGGTAATTACTAATAATACAGCAGAAGTATGCGTCTGGAAGCTAGATATGCAAATTGTTTTAAATCTCTTCTAGTTGAACTATTAATTGGTTAGAATTAATGAGGTAAATCGCGTCGAAACGCGTTTACAAGTCATTAGTCAAAGGATGTAAGGGTATTCGAAAATACCTATATACTCGTATCTTTTAAATAAAATAAAGTTTTTTTATAATATTATTATCTACGGAATAAATTTTTCCTGCTCCTCGCTCTTCCTGTGTTCCTGTATGGGGCTTAAACCACGTTTTCTTTGTATGCACCCTGTATGATCGATCTACCTTTTTTGCTCATTTCGAATCATTGCACATTCCATTTCCTACCTCAATTATTTGTTACATAATACATGTGTATAAAAACCCTTATCATTTAAATATGAAGAAGCGGTGATATTGAAGCGGTGATAGCCATGAAGCGGTGATAGCCCAGTGGTTAAGGCGTCAGCCTCCTAATCAGAGGTCGGCGGTTCGAATCCCGGCACGCACCTCTAACTTTTCGGAATTATGTGCGTTTTTAAACAATTAAAATATCACTTGCTTCAACGGTGAAGGAAAACATCGTGAGGAAACCTGCACGCCTGAGAGTTCTCCATAATGTTCTCAAAGGCGTGTGAAGTCTGCCAATCCGCACATGGCCAGCGTGGTGGACTATGGCCAAACCCTTCTCATATTGAGAGGAGACCCGTGCTCTGTAGTGAGCCGGTAATGGGTTGCTTATGATGATGATGATGATCTGTGTAATGTGTCATAAAGAGAAGAAATGAAAAAACTAATATTATTATCTGTTACAATATCGAATTTCTTTACAAACAATGTTAGGCTCCGGTAGAATTAATTATAATAAGTCAGGCGACCTCCTTGGCTCAGTGTTGACTGGTACCTCTAACCATTATGTTTTATATGTTAGAAGTACCAGTTTCAAGCCCCGGCGACAAATTGGGAATTGATCATTACTGAGTTTACGTCGTGGCCAGTTACTGCCCAACTAACTAAGGTGAGCCGACGTCTGCTATAGCATTCCGGTACGATGTCTCGTAGAAAACGATTAGAGTATGGGTGTGATAAGATGTAACTGCCATACCCCTAACAGGTTAGCCCGCTACTGAAATGAGCGTTATTGGAATGAGTTTTGAGTTATAGTGACCTCCGTGGCGCAATGCCTTAATACTGATGTTATTATTATGCGGAGTTTTAATTGAAGATATTTAGATTTTTTACTACAAGTCTTTCACGGCTATCTCTCCTGGTGGTAAGTGATGATGCGATCAAGGATGGTAGCGGGCGAACCTGTTAAGGGTATGGTAAACCCACGCTTCTAATTGGTTTCTACGCGACATCGTGCCGGAACGCTAAATAGCTTGGCGACACTTCTTTATCGGTAGTGTGGTAACTAGCCACGGTCGAAGCCTCCCACCAGGCAAAAAAATAACTTAAACTTAATAAATTATACGCAGTAGTAAAATAGATAGCTATAGGCTTAATATTTATTAACGCCATGTTTTATCTAACGATATCTCGGTCAAGCACCTATCAGAATTTGGGACTTTCACAACAGTATTTATATCGAACAATGTCTAATATTTATTGCGTTATCTATCTGACACTTTACTAGTATTAGGTGTTTGATAATGTTAGGGTTGCTGAAAATGATATATCAAAGAATTTATTTAACATGATCAACCCATTATCGGCTCACTACAGAGCACGGGTCTCCTCTCAATATGAGAAGTGTTTAGCCATAGTCCACCACGCTGGCCATGTGCGGATTGGCAGACTTCACACGCCTTTGAGAACATTATGGAGAACCCTCAGGCATGCAGGTTTCCACACGCTGTTTTCCTTCACCGTTGAAGCAAGTGATATTTTTATTGCTTAAAAACGCACATAACTCCGAAAAGTTATAGGTGCGTGTCCGGGTCCTGACCACTAGGCTATCACAGTTTAAGAAGCAAGAAATTATTCAACTTTATAGAATTAGTTCGTTTCGAAGAAAGGTTGTGACGTTCGTAACGCAGGTCATCTTAGTGCCCGAGTGTCGAAGCATTCCTTTGTAAAAGTATTGGTATTTCTGTATGTTTCCCATAAAGATAAGATTGGTATTTCATTCACATTGTTAAATATGAAAATAATAATAAGAGATGGATAAAATGAGTGTCTTTAAAGTTAAGAAATACATTTATATATATATTAAATAATAGTAAATAGTTTTCATTATTTTTCAAAATATTCAATTTACTAGTTATTGAAAGGTGCGTAGGTATTCTTTCGGCGAGCAATGGAAAGTGCATTTTTATTAAAGAAACTTAACAGTAGTGTCCCTAAAATATAAACTCGTTTACACTATCAAAATGGAAATTCTGATAATATTGATTAGGTATTCTATTATCAGTTTATATTTTATAAGCAGGTACCAAATGCGTCAGTTCTTATTATGATTATTCAACAGCTAGAAGATATCAAAAATCAAGTCTGAAGCTGATTCTCCGAACTATAATTCTACTGTAACTACTATTCAGTGGAATATAAATTCATTAATTTTTAATTAATCATCGGAAAGATTAAAATCTCACCATTGCGCACAGCTCTCCTCTGTTATATACTAAATTTTAACAGCGATTATATAACTAAGGAACTTAGTTGCTCAGCAAAAATAAGTGTTAAAACGGGACTGATTTATGTCAGACACATCAATTTATTTCGCTTTAACTGTATCTTGAGTCAGAAGTAATTCTAAGTAGGCATTTTAGATCTCTTATTTAGGAACTTCTCCACTCTTTTCCTAAGGAAAGGATAACAGGTTACAGCTACCAGGTGTTAGTGATAAAGATCTAGTATACGTTCTATCGATGGAATGGGCCAAGTTGGATCTCCTAATTTGGTGACCCATCCAGTTTCCGACCGATGCAATGTTGACATTGGCAATTCAGCGAAATTTTAAAAAATAAGCATGCCAATAACTTTTATGAGCTGATGAGTGTAGGTCAATTTCCCTTTTTCTGTATTCAAGAAATCAGCGTTTTTAAAAAACAAGAACGTGAGTAAAATCATTTTGTCCGCCATATTTGCATGATGACCAATTTAGACTCTTGACCTTTCGGACGTGAAATAAACATTTTTATATCCGTCAAGCATTTGTTTTTGTAATGCTGAGCAAATATGTTTTCCGTATCATGAGTTTTGCAAATAATTATCAAAGTATTTAAATTAGTATAGTTTTGAAGATCAGGTTATTTAGCTACTGCTAGTTCACTAAATTTTAAGTAGAACACGGTGGTTGAAATAGCATTAAATGAACCTAGTCTATGACCGTTGTATATATTCAAAATTAAATTCGTACTAATTATTATTATTTAAAAAAGTACCCTAGAAAACCTTAATCAAAAGGTTCAACATTAAGAATCAATAGAAGACATCCTTTTAAACATGAAACAATAAGTGTATTTTTAGATTCATATTTATGAGAAACTAGCTGTTTAAAATCATACAAACTTAAAACCATAGGGGTTTTTCAAATGAAAAAGCTTTACTTTCTTTACTTTTTGCGCTTGTGAAGTCAACATCTCCTGAGGATGATCCGGTGTCGGGTCGAAACGTGCGTAGAGGTTCTAGTGGAGGATTTTGTGTGGTGTTATACTATACTAATCTCCCGGCTGTCGGCGGAATATAGCAAATTATACTTGCTGTTTATTGTTTGTCATGGACTTCCGCCTAAGGTAACGCCTGCTTCTATTCATTACTTAGAACCATCAGTCAAAACAAATTTATGTATATGGGAGGTATATTCGTACCACATAAAATGATCCCCAGCTCATCAATCTCTCACTGTTGGGCCACTCTCACACGAGAGAGAGTCTCAGAGCATTTTGGTAAATGGATTTTTTAACGACTATTATCACATGTTAATTATAATAATATACAATCGAAACTGGCTTGATAGACTCTCAGAAGCATGGAGTTTATCTAAGAATTTCTTAGTAACACGAAATCCTCCTAATCCGTAGTCGAACTTGCCAAACACGATCAAAAGTTTGGAACGGAAATAAAAATTTAAAACAAATAAGAAAAAAAAAACACCATATTGGATCTCACTCTGGTTTTGGCAGATTAATTATGATATATTACTCGTAGCTATTTAAAAATTGCAGGGTTTAATCGACGAGGAGGATCAAACTTGGGGCCTAACAAGCTTCACCTTTTTTACTAATTCCTACAAAGCTGAAGGATAAAGAAGATCACTCGATTGCATAAAAAATAGATTTCAAGAAACGCATTGCAAATAAAAAAGGGTGATACATTTTTTGCCGTTCCTGGAAACAAGCTGTCAACATAGATATAAGCTATAGGATGATGAATGTGAAGGGAGCACATAAATCAAGCAAAAGACATGCAGCTCGGCTTACGACCTGTTTAATATGGCTTCTTGACGGGATTCTAACAGGGAGATAATAGGGTTTAAGGCCTTTAAGCACAAATGTTTTATTTTGAGATGTAATATATTTTATATCTTTTTAAGAACTACTTCATAAAAGTTGCCGTTAAAAATTGAAAACGAAGTCTTTATGGTCGCTATACCGTATATAGATTGTATAATACTATCTATACAATATAGGTACCTGGTATAATATTCTGGACAAAAAATAGCAGACAGGGGTTGAATTACTTGTGGGGGATTTCTCATGTTAGAATTAAGCCTACAGACAATTAAGGAACAGGTTATTTTTAATCTTCGCTATGTAGTATTATTTTGTATATATGTAAGTATTATTCTGTTGTTGCTATTACTCGGTGCAGCTTTTGGCTTTATTAATATCACATAGATCCTCAATTGGAAGTATTCACGCCATATACACAAAAAATCTGCATTTATTTTTATGAATTTAAAATGAATAAATACGACTTTATTCAAGTTGACAAGGTTATTGCGATATGCAGATCGGGGATTTTTACAATTTATTCTAAGAAATATAATGAACGATACCATCCTAGAAACCTGACTAATACTTGCGCAAAAGTAAGGTTTAACTGACCTTTAAAAGAAGGCATAAAACGATGATGCGTATAATATCGTGTATGACGCCACAATTATTGGTAGGAAATTAAAGTTGTGACCTCAGGTATATCAAGTGCCTAGCTCACGATTCGCTAAATGAGCAATATGTAATTACCTATAAAACAAAAAAAAAAAACATGCCGATGTTCTAGAGTCATGATTTATTCGTACGCTGGACTACAATTAATACTACAATAATGGGGATAACACTTGGTGAACCATTCAAGCTGTATAGTTTCTTGGTTTGTAACAAACGTTTATGTAATTGAATAAAATTTGTTTTGTGTTTAAATTAAAAGTTAATTTCTGTTTAGTTGTATTTTAAATTTGAAAACCTTTGAAGATAGAGTTGATATTTTTTATGCTACCTTTAGTTTTGTACGTCGCCGTATAGTTATTTTTTAGACTAAAGGTAACCTAAAACATCACTTCGCCATATAGTTATAATTATAATTTAATGTTCTTTTACTGATGAAGCTATGTACCTTAGGGATAAAGAAAGGAACTGTTTCAGTATATCAAATCTATCAATCAATCAAACAAAAACTTTATTTAAATATAACTTTAATCAATGATCAACGAGATCATGAAAATTTAGAAAAAGGAGAGTTGAAGATAATTGTCATTTTTTTTTTTTTAATAATTGACGTAAATAAAAGTTTTTGACGAATGCACAACTTGAATTTATACATGGCTTACCTATTGTGGGTAGTAATGGAAATTTTATTAATTGCACAAAATATTATTTAATATTTGACTGTTTAACATCGATGTTAATATTTTTTTCTCCGTTAGTACTGATAAACAAACGTTTATTGACATTAAAATATATTGTGCAATTAATAATAAAAGTGACCTAGCGTAAAGTTAACACAACTGGAATACGCAAGATAAAAGCTTGCCTTTTGTGGGTACTAACGGAAATTTGATTGATTGAAAAAAAAAATTTAAAAAATTTTTCATGTCCTTTTTTCTTAGTTTGTGAATGTCATTGATCGGCCATTGGGACACAATTGTAATAGCAGACCCAGTCCCTGGGCCGCAATAATGTTCAATAGCCCATATTATGGAATGTGTGAAAGTAGTCACAAGCGAGCGGATTTTAGTAATGTGATATGCTCTTATTGCTACCTGTCTTAATGTGTGCCAGTCTTCAAACTAAATAAAATACACATTAAGATATTGAGGTGAGTGTTTTTTCGGCCTTCTGTGACTTTATTTAAATACTTATCTATATTGTATTGTATTAGGCTAGTGGTAAGCATAAATGACTACGGATCGAGAGGTCGTGGGTTCTTTTACTGGGTTACTAAGTAAGTATTTTTCTGACACTATGATAATAAGTTTCACGTTTTTCAGATATTTAATCTTCTGAGGGTAAAAGTTAAGGTCTTTTTAGTAATTTCTTACGTAAATACGTTTCAAATAGCTTTGTGTATAGAGCCTCTAAGATTAATGAATAAGAATTCCCAGTTAAATATTTATTTTGAGTGATTTAATAAGTTAGTAGTTATAAATAATTAACTCACTCAAATAAATATTTTACTGGGAAATAACTTTGCTTAATGACTTTGTAATAAAAATAATAAAAAAAAGTGTTTTTGGCCGTAATAAATAATTAACTGAATTATCGACTAAGTAAGACTTACTTTGGTTGGACGTTTCTGTTATCTTTGATTTGTGTTGATTTAAAATGTGTGTATGAATTTAAACAACAACTTTATACGTAACAACTACAAACAATTATTGGATTTATAATTATTAAACATAAATTTGTCAGATTAACAATCTTCTTTAACAATTATCCATATAATTTGTATAAAATAGACCGACGGATCTCTGTTTAATGATTTAGCATAGTATAGTTTTTAATCACAAAAATAAATTAAGCACATCAACTATAGGTATTCTCACTGAAGTAAATAAAGGATGTCTACTTCGTAAAGATATCGCAACCTTGGTCCGTTTAGGTAAAGATAATTTAACAAGTTCTACAAATACATAGATTGCCAACTAATTGGCAAACAATAGATTCACTGGGCCATTGTCAATTTTGTTATTTCATCGATGCCTATAATGATATTTTTTTATTTCACTAGGTCACGATTACGAACTGATAATCTTGATTTTGATCATTTTTCATCCTTGGACTATATTAGAAATTGATTTTAGATATAGATAGAGATTTTTTACTGGAAAGATATAATATACTTATAAATATGCTTTGTTGGTCTACATGTTAGCATATTCGGCTACTGATCACGAGTTCGATCACGGCTGATCACGGCTTTTTGGGGTCGGCACTGTAAAAAACCCCTCCAGTTGTCAACTTGGTAAAAAATTGCTAAACCGCTCAATGGTCTGTAAAAAGTTAGCTTGAACGTATAAAGAGTACCCATCAACAATTTGTATGAATCGTACGTACACGGAAGTAAACAGTTTACACAGTTTAAACGCAAAGCGGTCAAGGCTCTTGTGAAATTGTGATATAACATTTATATTAAACTGCAGTGCTAGCATAACTGCCACGGAAACGTTTGATGTTCAGTCTCAATAAAATTATATCGTACAGTCAATTTTGAATGATGTGTGATATTGATATATTGTTGTTATAAAGGAGATTGAGATGTCTCTTGATAGGTTCAAAGTGAACAAAAAAAAGTAAAATCCTACTATAAAATAAAGGATTACACAAACGATAAAACGCGTATGAATTAATTTTTAAGATCATATTCGCTGATTATTTATTATTGAGAGACTGAGAAATTGTGATAAAAGATAAAAAATACCAAGGAAATTATTTGTGTACACAAGAAGGCTTTTTATTAGGCTGTTTGGAAACGCAACGCGTTTGGAAGCGTAAGCGCATCACCTCATAAATCATGATAATGGAAAAACATAGATACGTTTGGAACTACAAACTTTTCATAGGGTTCTACTAAACTAAATTGCATTGTACATGTTGGATTTTAAATTTTTTAATAAAAAAAAAAAACTACATTGCTTTATAAATCAATAATCATGCGCACACACGCATTAGCGCAGAGGCGATTTCGAGACGTAATATTTACGGGGGGTAATTATAAGAACACAATATTTTTGTTAGTTAATAACTAAAATATTATGTGCGTTCCTATCCATGGCAGATTATCAGCTCCGGGACTAAAACGAATTTGGTTAAGCTATTTACATGTCATACATGGAAATGAAATGTCTTTAAACCAATATGTACATATTATGTCGTATCCAACAATCGACAAATAGTATATTGTAAAACCAGCTAGAAATAATTGTTAATTCTTTAAGTGGGTGCTTTTTCTCCTTCCTTGTGTAAATAAGTGCTAAAAATGCACAGGACTAACTATCATGACGTTTTCTCTTTGCAATGTCGATATAAACAGCGAGATACGTAAAAGCGTTATTGTACCTGTTACGCTAGCCCGTCTGACCGTACAGAAATTTGTGTTACGTATCTATTTTAATCACCATCTGTTGTAGTGAGTGCGGTACCACCCACTTGGGCATGGGTCACAGATTATTATCCGAAAAGTTATGATTTAGTTTTCCTACTTATCTTCGCCGTAGCTGTAGGCAGGGGTGAATTCTGGTGTTATTGTTTTATTTAAACACCTCCTAAAGTATAAAATTTAAATGATAGCTCCAAAGGCCCCTCTCAAATTGTTTTTTCTGGCTACGGTCTGTTACGGAGATATTTTATGCTAAAAATGCCAATATGTAAATAAGTCCGACCTTTGTTTCGAACCCAGGACCTCGTGATTTGTTTAAGCTAAATACTAGAGTAATGTGTTCGGACCTGTTCAAAATGAAGTTATCGGTGCTAAATTAATTGTACCTACAAAAATGTCTTAACTGAACTAGATAGACATGTATAGAATAATCATCATCATGATCAACCCATTGCCAACTCACTACAGAGCACGGGTCTCCTCTCAATATGAGAAGGGTTTGGTCATCCTCGCTAGCCATGTGAGGATTGGCAGACTTCAAACGCCACGTGAAACACAAAATCTCTAAAAATTATAATTAACGTGCTACGCTTTTATTCACATTTAGTTAAGTCAAGAGATTAGTTTACAACATAATTGGTACCATATAAACTGATACGGTATAATATTAATTTAATTGAAAATCGTTTTTTTTATTTGGATTTTGGGAAAAATCGTGATTACCTAGGTGTTTGTTACGTATTAAACATAGTTGATATGTTATTGATGCACAAAACATTGGCGTTTGTCGAAGTACAGAATTTACAAAAATGCTAAAGAGCATTGTACAGCGTCTAATCGCTGCTCAATGCTCTTTAATAGACAGTGAAATATAAGCAGTAATATATCTGTGTGTAATGTAGGAATTAATTAAATGTTGGTCCAAGCCAATCTTGCTTAACAAATTCCATCACTTCACCAGTCTTTGTCAATGAAGAAACCATTTAAATGTTTCAAGTGCAATTATGTTTTACAAATTTAAGGCACTGATAATTTCTTAGTTCGGGCTATTACAAAACATCGAGTTTCAAAACAACAAAAGTAATTTAATACATCGAAAAACACTAAACTAACTAAACTTGTCATTATGATTAAATAATATTGAAAATATAACAGTATGTTGTATATTGGAATGTGTTTAAAAAAAACGAATGTAGAGTAATTATCCTTAATTATTAATGTCCCAGTGCTGGACACAAACCTACTTTAACTCTTAGGACTAAGGGATTTAAAACTAAAATCCTTTGCTTGCTAGCGGATTTTGAATCATCGTCATCATCGTGATCAACCCATTACCAGCTCACTACACAGCACGGGTCTCCTCTCAATATGAGAAGGGTTTGGCCATAGTCCACCACGCTGGCCATGTGCGGATTGACAGACAAATATTTGAATGTAACACAAATGAGTATACAAACAGTTTTTTGTCGGAAGACGTGTTTGGCCTAATTAGATAATTCTACTAAATACGTGTTACGATAAAAAATTATTAAGTAATAAATTAAGCTAAAGATTTTGTTTTCTGTTTCTATGCGTTGATCTCTGGAAGTACCGCAGTTTTTTGCATCAAATCATGATCAACCCATTGCCGGCTCACTATAGAGCACGGATCTCCTCTCAATATGAGAAGGGTTTGGCCATAGTCCACCACGCTGGCATGTGCGGATTGGCAGACTTCAGACTCCTTTGAGAACATTATGGAGAACTCTCAGACATGCAGGTTTCCTCACGATGTTTTCCTTCACCGTTCAAGCAAGTGATATTATAATTGCTTAAAAACGCACATAACTCCAAAAAGTGCCCGGATTTGAACCTATAAGTACTAATTTTATAAATACTTTTTTTAATACTTTGTAATACGAACTGGCATAATAAAGCAACAAACATCATTCCATTCCAACTTTCGCATTTATTACAACTTTTTGGTTCTTGTATTTATGTACCATGTATCAGTGTCTCTTTATGTGTTAAATATCTTAAATTAAAATAAAATAAATTTACTTCCTGCGACAAGTAACTGAAGGAAGGTACATTACCTTATATACCTATAGAGTTGCCGAGTATAGAGTATATTTGTAGTAGGAAATATTACGACTGGATACTGGACAGCACGTCTGTTCTCAGTGGCTAATGTTTTATCTAAAAATTTACTGGCTCCGATAAAATATACGGCATAAGAGACGGCTACGAATCAAGTGAGATATTGGAAGTGTCTACCGCTAGACTTACTATAAAGGCAACTGAAAACCAGCGTGGCAGGTGCGTACCGTACGTAACAAAGTTTAATGGATTTATACCGAATTGTCTACAGTTCCGAAGTCAATTTGCGTGATGATTTTTTAATCAATAGGGGATGACTTCGAATTGGACCTATTAAAATATTTATTATGATTTTGTTAACTTTGTTTAATTCGATAGTACATTAAGTACAGATTCATTTAGTACCGATTTTACCTGTCATATTACCTAATATAACGTGTATATTACACGTTATATTAGGTAATATGACAGGTGCACTAAAATACCAAAAATAAAAACTTATTTATTATATATACTCACGAATGGTAATCAATCAGTAAGGCAAATAAACATTACAGATATTTATTATTAATATCAATATAAAGATTTTATTTACACTTCTCGTCAATTTTATGTCACTTGAAAGTTATCTCGTCCAACGATCGAAATCTGTCAGAACGCGTACAGACAAAATTAATGTCGCCATCCGCTTTGGGTCTGCGGTTACCCTTATTGGAGCAGCAACTTTGTAACTATTGGAAAGGGTTGTCGAATAAGTAGGTACTAAATATTAAGTAATGTTCCCGATACGTTGCAATATATTGTCAGGATTTGGTTTATGACATCGAAGATAAGGGTCGAAGAATTCAACAATAGTACAATTCTGTTATATTTTAGTATTGAATACCGAGTTCAAACCTCCGAAAGAGGAGACCTAAACATATCCTTGATGACCCTGACGATCAGATGACTACTGACAACACACTCGTACCACCTACCACACAATCATACGCTACACACCGTCTTCGCCGGCGAAAACGAGGTCCCCGCTATCTTACGTCATCCGGACGTGGGCTCCATCCACGGCCTCGGAGACGTACGGACCACTCATCGTCCGACCCCCCCGTTATCCCAAACGTTGCCTGCCTAAGTTCGGTCTCAAAGGAGGCGCCCTTAGGCAGTCGTTCCCTTAGTTTCATCGAGCCCTAGGGCTCAAAATTTCTTCTGGCAGAGCTTCTTTCCAAAGCTCGCCAAACAGCCCGGTTACGCTGTGGAAACCAATAGGGTTTGTACAGCTAATAGACAGTCCGAAAAAAAAAGAGTTCAAATTTAATTAGCTAATTTTGTTTACACAGGCTTTTGATTTTTTGATTAGAACGAAGCTCTTATGCAAAGATAAGAATGTTCAGAAAATCCAAGAAAATTACAATTTGGAAAGCTATTCTAACTTTTTAATATATAAATGCATGTGTCTGTTTAATTTTTATGTTTCCAAGCTTTAACTACCTAACCGATTATAGTAGACCTAGTGAACTGAACATGAACTGACAGTTCCCCCGACCAATTCGTGGGCAACAGGTAGTTATAGAGAAATATAAAAAATCAACGTCCATACTATGCTGGTGTTCGCAAAACTATAAAAGAATTTTATGGATTCACGTTTCGAATATACCTGAAGATCATGATGGGCTACACGGGCTAATCTTCTTGATCATTATTATATAATATATATTATTATATATTTATTCTGATTAATGATTTTTGATCGTTAAACTCGTAAAAAAATTGAACCTATTTTAATTTCGTCATTACTTAAATCTATTTTATCGCTTAATAACATATTCAAATTTTGTTGCACTAATAATAGGATCTGTTTAAAATAATTGCATAAGAAATAAAAGTAGAAAAACCGCAACCCGAGCGCTGACTAAATTGTGCGTTGCATATAAATATAATGTACTAGCTTCTGCCCGCGACTTCGTCTGATTGGACTTCAGACAGATGACAATTATTAATCTTCACACGGGAACTATTAGTCGTCGTCGTTATTAATTCTTAAAAAGTATTTTTAACTATCGAGAAAATTCCTTCGAAGCTGGCTGAATGTAATTACGATAAATATTTTCCGAGATAATTAAAAAATTAAGTTTAATGTACATCGTATGTACAGAAGATATAGGTCTCAGAGAAATATCATTTTTTTATTACTTGCAGTTACACGGTCGAAAAGTAAATGAAAGAGGATTTAATGCTAAGATTCTGTTTCAGTAATGGCTTTATTTCTGGAGCTGTAACTTAGTTGTACCTATGTATAATAGCTTAGTAAACAATTAGTAATTTCGTGAATCTACTCTAACAAAGCACTAGTTAATCTGTATACGTATAAAAGTTACTTACTGGGCTCTCAATTCACAGCTTACACGATTGGACAGAACGCGTTTAAATATTAATGCTTACTAATATTACAAACGTGAATGTAGTGATTTTTGGTACATTTACGACTTAAAAACGACTCAACAGATCGTCATGAAACTTTGTACATATATTTTTGGAGGTATTACAAGTAACATAGTACTTTTAATCAAAATAAAATATATATTAAAAAGTTACAAAAAATCGTTTGTTAAAAAATAACATTAACATATTGATTCATTTCTATTGTAATGATCGCTGTTACTTATGTAATGGCTTTTAGGATGCAAGCGAAGCAGCGGTTAAAAGCTAGTTCATAATAAAATAAAAAAACGCGAGGTCTTATTTCGGGGTGAACTACAAATTTAAATAAAAGTATACATTGATCTCTATGTAACAATACTTACTTTTTATAATAAACAGTCCTAAAGATCCAGTTATATTAACCGTGTTACCATTTTGGTGAATTGAATTTTTTAAACGAATTCACGAGCATCTACGACCAGTTACCAACAAAAAACTTGCTGTGACAATGGTTATTGAGACAAACTACTCAACTTTCGATATTGAACAAAAAATAAAACTGCAACGCAACCTTGAGGTAAGGAACAAGCGTCAGACATATATGTAATACTGGTATATTAACCAGAATTTGTTTGTCTGTAAGTTTAAAAATTTATAGTAAAATCTTAACCTAAACATTAAGCTGTGATAGACTAGTGGTTAGGACATCAGCCTCCTTATCAGAGGTCGGGGGTTCCAACCCGGGCACGAACCCCTAACTTTTCGGAGTTATGTGCGTTTTTAAGTAGTTAAAATATCACTTGCTTCAACGGTGAAGGAAAACATCGTGAGGAAATCTGCATGCCTCAGAGTTCTCCATAATGTTCTCAAAGGCGTGTCTGCCAATCCGCACATGGCCAGCTTGGTGGACTGTTGCAAAACCCTTCACATATTGAGAGGAGACCCGTGCTCTGTAGTGAGCCGAAAACGGGTTGATCATGATAAACCTAAACTACTATTAGGAATACAAATATGCCTTTATTTAAACACAATATTTACTCGTATTTTACTAACTATGTCTCGTTGTAGGAAAAGGTAAAGAAAAAAAATAGTTTCCTTGCTAATTCTGGTAGTCAAAATACAGACATTTATCCAAATCTCACCATATACACAACAAAAAACATTCAAACAAACCTATGTTTTCGTATGGATTTATTTAGTTGTTAAGATCAGTCATAAACTAATATTCTTGCTTGATGTCGATTTCTAAAACCATTCTGAAAAAAAGTTTATTTTCGTTATTACCACTAAATATATTGTTGTATTACACTTCAAACGGACGATGTCGCGAACGAAATCGAGTTATCTTCTCACCAAAGTGAAAAAAAAGACAATTTCAAGACTGGCTGTAACAAGATATTGAGAAAAAACCTGTCTCGTCTATTTTAAAATGAATCTACAGATTATTATGAGGTTTTTTTTTGTCATTTTTTCCGCAAAAACACATTAGGGATGCAATTTTTAAAGCACAGCGTAATTTGTTTCGTGTTCACTGCGACTTAGGGTCGATGCAGATTTGCTGCCATATGCCGCGTGGCATAAGGTCAGATGCAGCTTTGTAATCATTTATACAAATTCATAACACACGGTAATTAATTTTCGTCACTAGATACAATTTCGACACAATAGCTACTAATTAACTACTAAACTAATTACTACTAATTACGATATGTCATTAATTGGTCGCGATTTTTGATTGTTTAGTGTATATTTTAATTTAATTGTATTTTATTGAAGTGATAATGGAATTGCACAAGGAGACGAAAAGGCAGACGACATAAAACATCTCTCAACGGCTCGCTGGAGTCGCTATTTGGAAATCCTTACAAAAGAATACGACGATACTTGAAATAGGATGATGAGGTTGATTGATTTGGCTTTAATGGTTTTAATCAAAGCTTAATTAATTAACCGTAAGGTATTATTACTTTAAAGTATGCGCTTATGGCATGATGTATATGATAGTTTATGGAATGCTCCCTTTATTTGGAGACTCATTTTTTTAGTAGCCGATACTGTATGAATAGTTCATGATCTAATAGCTTCTATTGTAGATTTTAAGTACATGCTAAGTAACTTCTAAATGAAAAGGTGGTCCCTTCTACGCATTAGTATTAAATATTACTGTTAAGTTCAAAAAGACAATTGTACAAGGATGCACGTGGTTAATTTCTTTAGAGCTTACCCTGCGCACTTCTCACTTATCTGGGATGAAAAATTAAAAACATTTCTGCTTTGCGTTCTACCGCTCAGATCTTTGCGAATTACAGAATAAGTATCTACCTAGATCATGTGGGTGGAAACATGCTTACAATCTTAAAGCTGCAATGTATTATCAAAGATAGTTGCCGATGATTCCAGGAAGGCCGATCAAATATTTAGGGGCAGACGCCACAATATATCGTGACCTAGAAAGATTACGTCATTGCTTCAGGACCTTCTGTTCCATAACCCATATTTAACGAGTTATTAGTTTTTAATTAGAGCGATTGCCTTCTGCTTTGTGAGGGCGAACAAGTTGGAGATTATCATCAGATGTTTGTGATAATACGGTTATCACACCCAGTCTGGCAGCTTGTTGGGGATGTTGACATTAATGAAAATGGTACTTATTGAAAAAAAAACATCATAGTTCAAACAATAAAAAGGATAAAATTATATATATTAATCGTTTATTAAATAGAAACTATTAATTTATTTTCAATACATTCAATCTAGAAATTAGGAGCTATACTTATCGGCGGGTAAGAAAACGAAAACAAGAGAACTAAATTCGATGTGATAGCGATCGTGAAGCGGTGATAGCCTAGTGGTTAGGGCGTCAGCCTCCTAATCAGAGGTCGGCGGTTCGAATCCAGGCACGCACCGCTAACTATTCAAAATTATGTGCGTTTTTAAAAAAATAAAATATCACTTGCTTCAACGGTGAAGGAAAACATCGTGAGGAAACCTGCACGCCTGAGAGTTCTCAATAATGTTCTCAAAGGCGTGTGAAGTCTGCCAATCCGCACATGGCCAGCGTGGTGGACTATGGCCAAACCCTCCTCATATTGAGAGGAGACCCGTGCTATGTAGTGAGCCGGTAATGGGTTGATCATGATGATACCCGTATAAAGTAAAAAGTAAACGAGTTGAATATTTGATATCCCTGTTTAATCAGGTCACTTTTTGTGGTCACACCATTTACGCTTACGGTAAGAAAAGCAAGTCAAAAGTTATGTAGGACCTGCTTACGTTTACCTTTGACTTCACAGGGAGCATTTGAAACCCTCGTAGCTTTAATAAAATAATTTAGAAATTGTAAATATTTATATGTAAAAATATGTAATAAAAACGCATCAAACGGTGAATTTGAATAAATAAATATGTTTTTTTTGTGGTTAACTTTCCAACTGGCTTTCAATATGTACCTACATTTTTATTAAGTGAATTTAACTCCATGGAAAAAAACACCGTAGAAACTTAAGAAATGTGTATATCAATATTCAAATAACTGCAGGATGCAACAACGAATTAAGTTTGAATAAAAAGAAGAATAAATAAAGTAAGAGAACCTTGATATTTTTATTAATTTTACAAGAAATCGGCTATATTTATAATCATCATGATCAACCCATTCTTGGCTCACTACAGAGTGCAGGTCTCCTCTCAATATGAAAAAGATTTGGCCATAGTCCACCGAGCTGGCCATGTGCGGATTGGCAGACTTCACACGCCTTTGAGAACATCATGGAAAACTCTCATGCGTGCAGGTTTCCTCACGATGTTTCCCTTCACCGTTCAAGCAAGTGATATTTTAATCGCTTAAAAATGCACATAACCCTGACAAGTTATAGGTGCGTGCCCGAGTTCGAACCCCCGACCTCTGATTAGGAGGCTGACGTCCTACCCACTAGGCTATCACAGCTTCTTATATTTATAATACAATATTATAATAATTCAATAAAAGAATCAACAAAACAAACATGCGAAGGAACTCTTATGCTCCGCTATAATTAATAAGAAGGACGAACCTTCCAATATATTTTATTACCAAGCATACTGCTAATTTACCTTTCAGCCTATATAAGATCTAATGTGACAACCCTAAAAGTCAACTACTTGTAGTCTACTTTTGAAAACGACTAAATGAAAAGGAACAATAAGCTGAAAGCTCTGATGAAGCACATTCACTTTATACATTACTCCGTATTCTAAAGAATACTTAATTAAGTTAAGTGTAACACTTTACGCATCAGTTAATTAAAAGCGTTTAAACTAATAACTGTAGATTTAAAAAAAACACTCACCGAATAACCTAAAAGATTCCGGATGCAGTTCATAAACCTCAAACAAAACCAAAACTCTAGCACAGCACAGTAATACGTCAAAGTAACTTTCTTTATAGAATTTAACAACGAATCACTAATTACAGATTACGAATTAAACACTGTAGAAAGTTCTGCAACACCTGTTATAATTCGTTTTAATAATATTTTGGTGACGTTAAAGTTTATTTGTTGCGGACGTCGATACGCGTCCGTGCTATCTGGCAACCGCGAAGCATCTGAGCCAGTCGGTTAGGATTGACCTTCGGTTAATAAAATGCAATAGAGTGAAGTTGGTACAACCGGTCCCCTTTGGGCGAAGCTATGTCGACTTTCCATCTCGCTCGCTCAACTTTGAGAGCTTTAGGCTAGGCTAGGTATCCCCTAGCACTACGTTTCAAAAAAACTATCACTATACAGTTCGGTAGAGAGTAGATCATGTATAGATGTTTGGGATACCTGCCTATTACTAATCATTTGGACCTGGCAGTTAGACTTTTTTAAACCCTTACTTGGATATAGTTTCAGAAAAGCTGTTGCAAGCCTTTTCTGGTTTTATTAACATAGTTTCCTAATTTAGTTCCTAAATAATGTCACGTTCCTTGGAGGTACATTTTTTTTTCTTAACTGATAGATATTCTTTGGGATATGTTTAAAATGTTGTATGTATGTCATCTACAAAAATCATCAAACCCGGGGCTAAGGTACCATATAGAAAGTTTTTTTTATTATGCCCATCAGATCTAAATAAACTTCTCGACTTACGGACAAACAAATCTAAACCCTCACCGCATCATCTATATGGTTCATTCAGAACAATTCTTACAATATTATGTTCTCTTAGGTACAATATTATTTTCCTTTGCTTTAAAATTATACACATTTGAACGAAAAGTTTATTACCTTTAAAAACATATTAAGTGAGATTCCTCTTTCAAGCAGGGTTCCGTATAACAAATTTGTACGCGTGACATTATTATTGTACATTTAAGTCAAACCATTTCTATCGTAAATGCATGTAGGGATTGATTCATTACCGAAATTACCGAATTATGATTTACCTACAGTTTTCGTTGTTTTGTATGTCTAAGTATTAGTTTTTTATTGATATATGCTTAGAAGTTTTTGGGGATAAGGTTAGGTTAGGTTCTAGTTATGCATGTTAGATGCCCGGGAAGAGTGCAGTAGTTTTCCCCGGGTGTCTGGAAAACTGGTGGTTTTAGTTTGGGTATACCCCTTATTGGAGGGGAGTCCAGCATAACCTCTCGTCCTGCCCAAGGGACGGAGGCAATAAAGCTTTTCCACCACGGCAAAAAAAAGGTCCTAGTTATGTCTAATACAAAACTGGAATTAGGAAGTTTGTATTGGCCAATAACGACGTCCGAGGTAAGTTCTGAGAGCTTATTAAATCATCCATCCTTGTTATTATATACTATATTTTTCGCATGTGCTAAAAAAACTTTAGAGTATAAATAGTTAAAGGTAGGTGAAAGCTCTTATCATTTTCCTTATTCAGTGGTGGTCTGCACTTTATAATGGGACATTCATCATCAGATTCATCCAATGGGACGCTGTTGGACGTCTTTTGTAGTTAGTTTTAGTTTGGTATACTCTGTCCCGTTTTTTTTTAAATTAAAATATCACTTGCTTCAACGGTGAAGGAAAACATCGTGAGGAAACCTGCACGCCTGAAAGTTCTCCATAATGTTCTCAAGGGCGTGTGAAGTCAGCCAATCCGCACATGGCCAGCGTGGTGGACTATGGGCAAACCCTTCTCATATTGAGACCCGTGTTCTGTAGTGAGCCGGAAATGGGTTGATCATGATGATGATGATGATTCTGTGCAAGCTGAAGGTCTATCGCACGTTGGTATTCCAGCGTCTATCGGTTTTCCGGGCAAAGCTGTAATTATAATATATTTGCACTTTTATTTGTGTGATCATCATTTACAGGCTGAAAATTATTATGAAGATGATAATTTGTTATGAGATTATTCGAATTTCGAAGATGTAATAAAAGAAATTCACGTGCGGAATCCCACAAAAAAATATTTTGAGCCGGAGATTCGTATTACGTATTATCTTTGTATCGTCCTTTTGTAAAATCTTTTCCGGGTTAATTTATCCTCGCTTCATATTAAAAGTGCATTAAAGCTAAATAACTGTTGAATTTTTTGTAGCAGGTTAACCAGTTAGGAGTATGGTAAACCGATACTCCTAATTGATTTCTAAGTGACATCATGCCGGAACGCTAAATCGCTAAGCGACACATTTATGTCGGTAGGGTTGTAACTAGCTACGGCCGAAGCCACCAGACTAGACACGAGCTGGGAATCGAATATGGATCGAACCAGTATGCCAGATAATGAATAACCGTACCACATCGGTTTCTACACGGCGTCGTATCAGAATGCTGAACCTCTTGGTAGCAAGCCTTTGTCGGTATAGAGGTAAACAGCCACCGCCCCAGGCTCCCACCAGTGCAGAGAAAATTCGGAAATTTAAAATTATGAAATTAGCTCTGCCAAGAATCGAACCTGAGACCTCCAACTTTTTATGATTAGAAGACCACAATTGCTAACCAGATCGTTAAAAAGATAAAGTAAAAATATCAAAATAATAAGTTGCTTGTACAGTGACTCTTTAATGTTTCATTTTATTTTGTTTCTATTATTTGTTGTTTTAGCCGTGATAAAAATATAAATTCTGTGGAAATTCCAGCTTTCTATCCTTAGGATTGATAAGAAAAATCACGCTGACAGACCAACGGGCGGGGTCCAGTTTAACCGCAAAAATACTGATACGTTTATTTTTCGCTATTGGATGAATGCTCTTTTTTTGTTCATTCTACTTTTTATTTAATTATCAAAACAAAGCAATTAAAACTGATCGATAATATCGATCTACATTACGTCTCACGAATATATTATTACAAAACAAGAACCAACCGAAGCGGTTTGGTTGTATGTAAACTACCTGATATTGCCAAATAAATCACAGTTAATTTTGACTTGAACTCACGCGGTGGAGATTAAAATAAAACTTCAACAAATCTGTTTTCCAGTATCCAATATAGTGAAGGTTTTAGATAAAGTTGTAGAATGTGCCGAATAGAACGGCAAAAATAAAAGTTATAAGTCCACAAAGAAAAATAAACAGTACATTGATGATTATGTCAAAACTTTTATATTAAAATGGAGAGTACGTAAGTAGGCAGCCTTAATAAAATAGAACTAGATATACGAGCGTCCATATTTCAATTAAAATTTTACCAGGAATAAATAAAATACTCTACAACATGATAAGCGGATGCCAAACTGATTTAGGTAGCAATTAAAATCGCAAGCCAATAATCTATGCCGTTTGTATGCAATGTATCACTTTGACCCTTTTGCTTATGTTTTAACTGAAGGAGATTTTCTCAAGTAAGCAAGAGCTTTGGTTGAACACCAAAATAATTTTAACAGTCTCTTTCACATTTAAAGGAATAAAATTATCTCTGAAACAATGATTTAAATGTACAATAAATATATCGTTGCTATTATTCATTCATTACATTACATTTATTTATTAAGGTTCACAAATTACATGATATTTGCTTCTTCAAGGTATCAATACATAAAATGATTATTACCGTGGCCTCAACAACGTTAACTACATTATAATCTAGGTACATTTTGAGTAGGTAAAGTTAACTGCGGGTATATGTAGGAAAGGTACAATAACAGCATAAAAAAGTAAGGGTAAAATGAAAAGGAAACACGTAACTTGAAGTACGCTTAAATATTTACTCATTAAAAGCAACTGCTGCTAATATTAATAACAAAAGAATAAGCTCATGAAAATTTTATAATCGGTGTCTCTGATCAATACCTTTTTTGCAAGCAACAATAAAATATCCATGGTTATGCAGCACTGAAAACACCGTTAAAGTGAAATATTACCAATTCAGAAATCACGATGCAACAAACATCTCAGAGCTGTCACGAAGTAATTCCCGAATAGCGTGACAATAACTTACAAAGTTAACAATCAGGCATTCCTCTGGACCTTAGCATTTGAATAAAAAGAACAATTAAAGGGTACATAAATACCCAATTTCAAGGTTCGGACTTCGCCGCTTCCCAGAAATTTAAAAAATAAAAATAAACGCAAAAGCATTTCTGTGTCGAGGTATCTTTTGATATGTAGAGAAAAAAAATCAAAGAGAAACATATTTTTGCACATTTGTTATTGTTTATTTCCTTGAATATGTAGTTTGCTATTTCTATTTTTAAGTCGAAACATAATATATTATAGTATAATAGCTATTCCATCACCCATTCAGGCCACTGTTGGACAGTCATACGTACTTGTTTGTTGAAATTAAGAAATGAATACAAGGTATTAAACTAATATCCCCTTGCTATCTTATTATTTAAGTATGCATTAAAAAGGTTACAAGCTAACGTCACATGTATGTTTCTTTTAATAATTAAGAAAATATTGACGCAGGAGTGTAACGAGAAAACATTTTTTTAATAAGACAAGTAGTTTCCAAGATTAGCGGGTTCAAGCGAACTACATTATAAGCTTACATTATAAGCAAAGATTTGGAACTCCTTTTTAATTAATTTAACTTGAATGATCTGCAGAAGTAGGTTGTGTCTGTTACATTTTTAGTAGTCATACTTTTTTTTTTTTAATAATTTTTAGTTATAAGTATGTTAGTAGTTATTATTTTTTTTATAATTTTGCTTTAGTTATAATTTTGTTTGTTATTTGTTCAGGAGATTGGGGCTGGCATGCTCGTTTCGGATTAAATGTATTAATGGTGTTATATAAGGAATGGCTTGTTTGTTGTTAATTATGGAATGGAATCGTTGAACAGAAAATGAAAAATTATAAATTAATATGTCGTACGTATTCTATCAAGCAATGTCGTCATTTGTATTACGTATGCGTTTCTCGCATCGGATGCGCTGACGGATGCATGGGTACACCTTCATACTCATAAATATCCGGTTTTAAGACGAGTAAATGAATTATAATGATACGTCCTTACAGGATATTCTCACCGATGTCACTAACTTGTCACCTGGATCAAACTATAAAGGTTCATTCATCTTTGAGTTTAGGGTTTGGTCCAAAGGTACCCTACCTTTAAAGAAAATGAACTGCTTGTAGTCTTTGATCAACAATGTACTATATATGTATATGCGTATAGATAAGCCCTATAAAAATCTAGCAGGATATATGTATGTATATATGTAGGATTAAAAATATTGTATACTAGCTGCGCCTCGCGGTCCCATCCGCGTTGTTTCTGTTTCCGTAAGAATTCGTCATTACAATATAGCTTATGGAACTCGCTAATAATGCAGCTTTTACACAAATTTACAATCACAGTAATATTTTTTATCTACCAACATGGTGGTAAACTTTCCAAAAGTAAGAACTAATTTGCGATAGTTTCAGCTCTTATAATTTCATCTAACTTTGTTTAGCGGGAAATTAACTATAGGTAACTGAACTGATTTGAAGTGACCCACTCTTAAGTTTCTGGTACAGTTTAAGGCACACATTCCTCTTATTTCCGATGTTAGCGTGTTCCATCTTAGACAGCATCATAATTTGTCATCAGTTGAGATGGTAGTCAGTCGTTAACCCATCACGGTCGAAAGAAAATAAATAAAACAGTACAAACATTGTTATTAAAAAGACTTTTCTTTTTACTATGCGCGTGCACACTTCACCTATTGTTAAACGAGTTCCGAGTAGATGCAAGTGAAAGGTAGTTGTCTCTTTTATACATATACTGTAGGCATGTTTGGCATCCCTCTCTTTCAACAGCATTGAGAGGAAGCGAACGTGGGGGATTCTTTTTGTTAAATTTGAATAAATTTGCACTTTTAAAGGAAGCTTTCGTTCAAGGTTTTTGAACTCGCTCTCATAGATTATTCACTAATGCCTGTAATCTCCATCGCCATTGTGCGTTGGTAATTTGAGATTTTCCTTACACCTTGCAAAGCTTATTTATTTTGTTTGTAAACTACACATTGACAATTCTAAAAATCAAATGCAAATTTTTTTTACATTGCTGATAGAAGATAACAAACGGCGTTAAGCATAAATACAGCTTTGACATAAATATCAATACTAGGTATGCTAAATATGTGAATACCTACCTAATCATTCGGGATATCATTTTACGTTTGCATATTTAGATTTTTTAAGTAAGTTTCCGCTGCAAATATATTAACAGAGTTAAATATTACAGACAAGATTGACTTTGTAAAATTTGTCCCCATAGTAAACTGAAGGATAGTTATTAGGATCTGATGATGTGAGACTATGAAATGATCTATTAAGCAATAAGGTAAAAATAATAATTTAATACGTACCTACATAATATATATTTGTGACCAGGTACTAAGGTATGTGACGCAGTTTGTTCTCAGCTAAAATGTGACCGAATGTGTTCGTGGAAAGGGAATCGCGGGATATTTACGAGTAGGTCGGGTTCGCGTGTTTAGGAGACAGTTTTTTACATCACGTTAACATGCCTAGCGTGTAACATAACTCAATGATTAACCTAGAATATAGTGTTGTTCCTTGATGCATCTAACCTCTTTAGTATACAAGTTCACCTGAGTCATCATCATGATCAACCCGGCTCACTAAAGAGCACGGATCTCCTCTCAATACGAGAAGGGTTTGGCCATAGTCCACCACGCTGGCCGTGTGCGGATTGGCAGACTTCACACGCCACTTCACATTGCGAACATTGTTGAGAACTCTCAGGCATATAGGTTTCATCACGATGATTTCCTTCACCGTTAAAGCAAGATATATTTTAATTGCTTAAAAACCCACATAACTCCGAAAGTTAGAAGTGAGTGCCCGGGGATCTTACCTTCGATCACCTTCACTGAAAATAAAATTCATATATTCAAATTAAATAAGTTAGCACGGTAGGGTTACTGAAAGTTATCAGTTACTGCGCAAAAAGCTAATTTGATCGCACTTTTTTTTTGTTAAAAAAAAAAACACACCAAAAATAATTGCATAGCGATAGCTTGACACTTGGAGACCTACAAATTGAAATTCTCAATAAAACTACGATACGCAAACGAATAATAAGTCACTGAAACGAAAGTGTCTTTTATTTTATAATGAATTACCTAATGAAATATTGGAGTATATAAGTTCAAATTCAAGCTTATGGAAAAATCATAGTACCATATTAAGGATGACATAAACGATAAAAAAGCTTGACTGTGAATTACTCTAACTTATATAGATAATCATTTATTATTGAGTATGTGAGATGGTGATAACAAAAATAAAACCCCGGCTAGATTTGTTTTGGGATTCTTCTTAAACCTGGATACGATTGGAACCCTTTTAGCTTTAGTTTTTATTTGGCGAGTGTGTTTATTTCCATCACCTCATAAATTAAAATAATGATGAAAATCTATACAAATAAATAAAATTGGAGTGTCTGTTTGTAATATTTAAATAACCGTTTTTTACTTCATGCATATGAATCTGAATACGGTACACCAAAATAACATTTTTTTCAATTTTTGTCTGTCTGTCTGTTTGTTCCGGCTAATCTCTGAAATGGCCAGACCTATTTTTGCGGGACTTTTATTGGCAGGTAGCTGATGTAATAAGGAGTAACTTAGGCTACTTTTATTTTAGAAAAAGTCTTTTATTTTAGAAAAACAAAGTAATGTCCAGGTACTGTCCAGTACTGCGCGCAGCTCACGCGCATGCCACCGCCTGTGCCATCACGTCTCGGGCGCCTCCCACAACTTCTCCCACCAACGAATCAATATCCGATTTCACTCTTTCTTTTTTTTTAGAAAGGAGATACTTTAATGTTTATCCTGTAATTATTTCAAGTAATTCGGGTTAGTAATCTATTGCTTCGTGATTGAAAGACAAACAAACACACTAACTCAACGCAGACGAAGTCGCGGGCGTCAGCTAGTATTATATATGAACAATTCATAGATGCCTATAATAGGTTTACATGAATAAAGCTATTTTTGTTTTCCTCAGATTACGACGACTGTAAGCTTAGCTTTAAATTATCTATTAAGAATAATACATATTAAGTTTCGCAAGGAATAGTCAATTCTTCGTAACGATTGCTCACCTCACTATAAACATGGCTGGTATCTTCCCGATCTAGGGAGTTCCTCGGTGTATTCTAAAGCGTGCGGAGTGAACTTGGAAAGTAAACGAATCTTAAATGCATTAGCAACTTACACTACATTGTTAAGTCAGAGCCTTTGCTTGTTGCGTTCAGTGGCACACAGAGATTTTTATATTTGTTACAAGTAAACCCTTGACAAGCTGTGATAACTAGTGGTTAAGGCGTCAGCCTCCTAATCAGAGGTCAGCGGTTCGAATCCGGGCACGCACCTCTAACTTTTCGGAGTTATGTGCGTTTTAAAAAAATTGAAATATCACTTGTTTCAACGGTGAAGGAAAACATCGTGAGGAAACCTGCACGCCTGACAGTTCTCCATAATTTTCTCAAAGGCGTGTGAAGTCTGCCAATCCGCACATGGCCAGCGTGGTGGACTATGGCCAAACCCTCCTCATATTGAGAGGAGACCCGTGCTCTGTAGTGAGCCGGTAATGGGTTGTTCATGATGATGATGATGAAACCCTTGACGGCAACCTCACCTGATGGTAAGTGATGATGCAGTCTAAGATGGTAGGAGGCTAACCTGTTAGGCTAGTTTTAGTGTGAATTTTTGGTTAAAAGGTTGCTTTTAGTGTGAATTAAAAATTTATTTATATACATATTTTTTTAATACACTATCTGTTAGCCCTTGACGGCAATATAACCTGATGGTATGTGATGATGCAGTCTAAGATGGCAGCAGGCTAACCTGTTAGGAGTATGGTAAGCCCATACTCCTAATTGGTTTCTACGCGACATCGCTTTGTGACACGTCTTTGTCGGAAGGGTGGTAACTAGCCATGGCCCAGGCCTCCCACCAGACCAGAGTCGAGCTAGGAATCGAACCTGGGACCTCTAATTTTATAATGTGACAGCCCGCTCGCTGCGCCACGGAGGTCGCCAAAAGATACTATATATATTTTGATTGCTGTAGAGCTTGCGTTAACAACTGAGTCGTTGGGCTATAAATCATTGTATATCGTCTATCTCGCTCGTTCATGAGAGTTATGGAGCATAATAGTGAGCGTTTACCTACCGTTATTGATATCAACGTCACCCTAAGTCGAGATCCGAGTTTCACAGGAGACTCCCTTAGCGGAACGTTCCCCAAATGTCGTCGAGCCCAAGTGCTCTTCTCTCAGACTGAGCTTCATGCTCGCGAAAAACCCCCGGTGACGCAGAAATAATATGGTTACCTGCAACTGGAAATTCGAAAATAGAATTGACTGTTATTGACATTTTTGGCCCGATGATCCAGTTGATAGCGCGCCTACTGTAGTTGCGTGTACTTTCTGTGTTTATAATCATCGCTGAAACTTTTTAAAATATCAGCGTAATATTTATTTCAAATGAGATCATAATGATAATTGGGTGCTCAAGAATATATTATATGTTTACCAAGAAAGAATAATAATCCCGATACTTGTTTTGTTAGTAAGATAAACATTTATGATAGTTAATTTTATTTTGGTTTCTTTGTAAAGGACAGGAAAAACTAAGCTAAGTACGTTTTAATATAGATTCGTATGAAAAAAATAAAAATACTATTTGATTAAAAAAAAAAAAACAAGCTAAGTGTACCACAAACCTTTACGTTTTCTCAGTACAATAATATGCAAACGTAGGCCTTAGAAACCAAGAGTAAAACGATATTAAAAGCTGGCTAAGGAATCGACTAGAGCAGTTTTAAGAAGCTTTTATAAGCGACGCAGTGTGTGCGCTGTCGTATTATAAGGTCGGAGGTCCTGGGTTCGATTCCCGGCTCGAGTCTGGTCTGGTGGGAGGCTTCGGCTGTGGCTAGTTACCCCTACCGACAAAGACGTGTCGCTAAGCGATTTAGCGTTCCGACACGATGTCGCGTAAAAACCAATTAGGAGTGTGGTGGGTTTACCATACCCGTTACTGGTTAGCCCGCTACCATCCTAGACAGCATCATCACTTACCACCAGGTAAAATAGCAGTCAAGGGCCAATTTGTAGTGTATAAAAAAAATTGATTCCTTTGATGCATTTTAAGTTATTTTTTTACTAAAAAGATCAAGTAGGAAATTAAGAAAGCGTAATCGTGTTAAACTGGATTTAATCTTTGATCTGTTTAAAATGCATACTGAGACTACTCAATAAATTAAGACTTTTCAAAAAGGGAAAGTTTGTATTGAGGAATTACATAATGGATATACGAGTATACCTACTTAGAATGATCGTCTCACTAACTATTAGTTAGTAGTAACAATTTCTTTGCGAAATTAAGTTAAAGTCGATTTAAACTTTAATAAATTTTGCTAAGGTCAGTTTAACTAAAAAACATCATTCAAGGTGATTTTAAATCCCGCGGAAACATTTTCGGTTGCTGTACCCGTAAAATAATAACGTTTCCACTTCGACGATGAAAACTACTCCGTTGTGACCAATTTCGTCAAGATCGCTACAGCAGTTCAGACATTCATGAGACAGCAGATACACTTTCGCATTTATACTCGTAATATTATGGATTTCCAATAACGGAAAGAAGACCATGTTATTGGCAAAGAACTCAGACCTGAAATATTCAAGTCCCGAATGCAAGTCTTAATTTTCTACACACTACAAACTGCATTTGAAGTGCAAAATTGTTTAGCTTCCGTTTTTGTAAGGATGGCATAACTACATAGAAACTGCACAGAGACTACAAGTTTTTACCTGGCAAACCACACAATCTCCTCGCTTAAGCAATAAGACCGCCTTTGCATACTCAGGTGTTAAGTGTTCCGTGTTGTTGTTTCTTTAAAATTTGTGTGCAATAAAGAGTATTTATCTTATCTTATCTCCAAAACTGCAATTTAGTACCTGTCGAGCCGTTTTAATACATATCGTGTCACACACGAATATGAATTCAAGAAATTGTTACTCATCTATTAAATTGTATTTTCTGTTCTTGTTATGTCTATGGAGCAGTATTATCTGAACCGGTAGCTAATTAGCGAGGTAAAGTGCCAGCTTTAACGCCAAATGAGATGCTTTGTTCCTATCTGTACTGTATTAAAGTTACTTACATAGGTTTTTGTTTTAATTACTAGTAGATGTCAATGACTTTCTTGATTGTTGCTTAAACTGCATATTAAAGTAATTTTGACGACCTCCGTGGCGCGGTGCGTGTGCTGTCGCATTATAAAAGTTGGAGGTCCTAAGTTCGATTCCCGGCTTCAGTCTGGTCTGGTGGGAGGCTTCGGCCGTGGCTAGTTACCACCCTACCGACAAAGACGTGTCGCCAAGCGATTTAGCGTTTCGGCACGATGTCGCGTAGGAAACCAATTAGGAGTGTGGGTGTAACATACCCCTAGCTGGTTAGCCCGATATCATCTGAGACTGCACCATCACTGACCATCAGGTGATATTGCTGGCAAGGGCTACCTGGCAGTGTATAAAAATAAATAAATAAATTTTGAATTCATATCTACTAAATGCACAACATAGTTTCTAGAGTTAGTTAATTTGGTTTATTCTATTAAATAATCTACTTCGAAATAAGGCTTATAATAAAATAAAAAAGTTTATAAAACTCTTAGTTCCCGAAAATAAGTATTTAGTATCGTATGTTTATATTTGAACTTACTTGCACAAACAATCTTACTTCCTGGGTGCATGAGTCCGAGATATAATGTTGTGGCACAATGATTTACCTTCAAATAAAACCACTACCACCTTCAAACATAAAGACGATTCCATTTACATCTTCTGAAAAACTATTTTTACCGTCAAATGGTAAAATGATAGCTGAAATAATTATCAACACCACAACAATACGAATTATTTCCCATTTTCCGGCGAAATGTCAAGTTCTAAATATAGCCGGTGAATTTCAGGACGTAATCGCGCCTTAACACGAAACAACCTAATTAACATTCTAACTGAAATAAATCCTGTAACTTTCAGCGCAATTACCAAGTTTCTATCACATTTTAAACTTGTCCAATTTCCACAACGCAAATTAGTTATGGTAAGCAATGTGAACCGTATAATTGTTGAATCGATTAAGGTCGGGCTTACCTTGCGTATAATAGGTAGGTTACTTATAATATCTTTACTATCCTAGCATTATCCTACCCCAATTTAACTGCGATATGTAGCTTTCTATTCTATAGATGCGTATGTTTGTAAGTTGTGAGTGCCTCGTGGTTAGGACGTCAGCCTCCAAATCAGAGGTCGGAGGTTGTAACCCGGGCCAGCTATAACTTTTCGGAGTGACGTGCGTTTTTAAGCAATTAAAATATCACTTGCTTCAACGGTGATGGAGAACATCGTGAGAAACCTGCATGCCTGAGAGTTCTCCATAATGTTCTTAAAGGCGTGTGAAGTCTACCAATCCGCACATGGCCAGCGTGGTGTACTATGGCCGAACCCCTTCTCATATTGAGAGGAGGCCCGTGCTCTGTAGTGAGCCGAGAATGGGTTGATGATGATGATGTTTGACTGCTATAATGGGGAATTAATAATCAATGCAAGACCAAAACTTTCGTATCTTTATCCTACTCCAATGGGCGATATGTTTGATATTTTATTTATTATTTGATCTGAAGAATTTATCTAGTGAGTTCACTTCAGAGGTATGTCGTTTCCTTTGGCAAATAACGTAATTGGGTACATCGCAAGGGAATTGGAAATGGGATGAGGGCTCTTATTATTTATTTATTTTGGACAAATTTCATTTCAGGTCAGGGTTGTCCTTTAATGTATCACTTTTGTATCAACTGTTTTATATAATCTCAGCGTGCTATGGAAAGAGCTATGCTTAGAATCTCTTTGAGAGATAAAGTTAAGCGTAGCGTGGTGATTCGCCACAAAACAATAACCAACATAGGTCGAAGGGCTTGTACGCTGAAGTGGGCTGGTCACGTTTATCGGCAAACCCATGGACGTTGGAGTCGGAAGGTAGACCAAGTCTCGGCAAACGGAGAGTGGGTCGGCTTCCAGCTGAAAAGAGGCAGGTATCGACTGGAGTCGAAAAGCCAAAGACAGAATAAGTTGGCGCTGCTTCAAAGAGACCTTCAGCAAAGTCAGCAGTGAATAAATATTGGCTGATGATGATGATGATATAAGCAAGTAGGTATATTATGATAATATATTCCATAACAATATGCCTGTAAGTTCACTAAAAGTGCATTTAAACAAATCATTGTAGTGCGAAGTTCACTTGCTCTTAAGCAAGGTCGGTGCATTTAGCACAGCCCATAGTACCTACTCTAGAGTAGGAAAACGCTGGTCACTTTTATTTAAGTAGTGTTTAACGTTAGATACATGATCCCTAGAGGAAATCGCGTATCGAAAAATGGAGTGTAGCCTCCAAATTTGATGAATACGAAGATTTCCGAAAAAGTCTTGCTGACAACCCTGCTTGGAAAAGGGCTATTGTGCTTTCATCTCTCTAAACATAAAAAATATAAAAAAATGGATGCTGGAAAAAGAAACTGCGGAAGAATCAGCTTTCCTTTCCAGTGGTAGAGTCACTACAAATAAAAAAACTTGACGTTTCCAAAATGCTAGTAAAGTGACAAATACAACAACAAATAATTGTGAATTTGGATTTGAAAATTATTGCCAGATTAGGTTATAGCTGCTTAGAAAAGTTGCTTATATCCAACAATGGCTGCATATTGGCTGATTTTTGGTGATATAAGACAGTGTAAGGATGAATATATTCCCTAAGGCACTGCCTTGGATAGCTTGATAAGAATTATTTCCTGTTCATTATCATTAAAAATAGACAGTAACCGTTACTAACAGTCGAAACGCGTTGGTTCTGCCGCTTTACCCGCATTGTAGCAGTGTGATGGATCTAAGGTCTATGTCCTTTTGTCGTAAGAGGGCCGAGGTGTGTGCCCAGCGTGAAACAATATTAAAACTTATATTGCTGATTATATTTTAATAATCATCATCATCATTATCAACCGATTGACGTCCACTGCTGGACATAGGTCTTTTGTAGGGAGTTCCAATGCTCACGGTCTTGGGCCGCTTGCTTCCAGCGGCTCCCTGCGACTCGTCTGATTTCGTCTGTCCACCTAGTTGGGGGTCGATCAACGCTAAGTTTACCGGTTTATATTTTAATAAAAGGACGATATTAATTCTGTTATTTTTTAATTCCTATCTTTTCCTGAATTCGTAGCTAATTGTGATTTCTTATGCGGTTTTTTTTATCGGTCGCATTTTAATGGTATTATTATATTGCACAATTATCTATTTCAGTGATTTCGATTTTGATCAGTTAATACGTTTACATTTGGTGAATTTATTATAAGAAGAATTGGGCTCTTCAACAGACTTACATTAAAAGATAGCTTGTTTTTTTTCAAAATATTACATAATTATAACGTATTTCTGGATTTTGTAATTCAAAACATTATCATTATCTATCTTAAAATTTTACTTAGTGTAATAAATACTAGTCTATTTGTTAAAGATTCAAAAGATTTTATTGAATCTTGTACAAATAGACTAGAACCAAATAATAACTTAACTGCTATGATATAATATTATATACAGCTACTTATCGTCATCGATTTAAGACTACCGAACTATAGTCGCTTCCGAATCAGAAATGAGATGGCTGGAAGTAAATAAAATTAAGCGGAAATTTGCGTTACATTTTCACCGTGACATTGTGGAATGTCAAGCCCTCATAAAACACGCGCCGCCCCGGTAATTATATTGTTATCTATGTGCACATCCGCATTTAATTATTCAAGGTTTGTTCGTGTTATGTTTTTTTGTGTTGTCAGCTTTTTTACGTTATTTCTATTTTATAATATGTTACTAACGTGGCTGATCTCATTATACGGGTGGTTATGTCTTCATCATCATCATCATGATCAACCCATTATCGGCTCACTACAGAGCACGGGTCTCCTCTCAATATGAGAACGGTTTGGCCATAGTCCACCACGCTGGCCATGTGCGGATTGGCAGACTTCACACGCCTTTGAGAACATTATGGAGAACTCTCAGGCGTGCAGGTTTCCTTACGATGTTTTCCTTCACCGTTGAAGCAAGTGATATTTTAATTACTTAAAAACGCACATAACTCCGAAAAGAGTGCATGTTAGAGGTGCGTGCCCGGATTCGAACCGCCGACCTCTGATTAGGAGGCTGACGCTCTAACCCTATCACAGCTTCTAAGCTTCAGGTAATGTCTTATTCCAAACTAATTCTGTTAACAATTAAAGTTTTGCTCTGTAATCTACCAGAATTCTGGAACATACCAACCATGTCGGTCAGTTATATTTCTGTGTTCTGTCAGTTTAGTATTTTTTCAAGTATTTCTCATCTGCGCTACATATTGTGGAAATTAATTGAACCCACTCTCCTAGGAGGCTGCTCGCACAAATATTTGTCTCCTTTCATGCTAATAAAGTAACTTTAAAAGTATGCTTAGTATTAAAATCAATATTTATATCAAATAATAAAAAAACACCGAGATTATTAGTAATAATTACATTTTTAAATCTAAAGTTTTCAAAAGACTTAAGAAATTTAATACTAAGTAGGTATAAAAACTCATAAAGCTACATATCTTTAAGCAAAAAATAAAGATGTTTTAATAATTTTACGCGTCCCGAAATTTTGGGGCAGAACAGATTCTGACAGACGTCCGGAGATGAAATGTACCTTTGGGTTACATTGCGCGGGTTGTAGAATATACCTACCACAACATCAGTAGTTTCAAATCAATAAAATTTGTGTCAGTGCGTATATGTAAATTTTTAATACACCTTCACGCTGGAACTTCAGAACCAATTTGGCTGAAATTTGATTTTAATGAAGATAGATTATATTCTGGATTTACACATTTACTTTTTTTCACAAAAAAAATTGGAATCTCACGTCCATGAGCTATTGCTATTGTTCACAAAACATCCTCGATATTTGTTATTCTGATGTGCTAGGAATGTAATAAGATATGGGATAATATTTAATTACAAACTTTCTTATTCCACAAGCATTTTTAGTAACCCTTATTATCCGCCGACGATATTCCGGGCGTCAGCTAGCGTTTATATAAATAACGCTAAATAAAGAAAGTATTCTAGGTCTAATACTAAGGTTACCTTGCAGAGATCGCTACTAAGCGATAAAGCCGCCTTTTGTATCCTGCTTCTTAAAAAAAAGAATATAAGAATAATAATATATGCAGATTTTTGTTTTTTTTATACACTACAAGTTGGCCCTTGCCAGCTACGAGTATCTCACCTGGTGGTAAGTGATGATGCAGTCTAGGATGTTAGCCCCCTAACTGGTTTCTACGCGACATCGTGTCGCAACGCTAAAACGCTTAGAAATTTCAATTTAAATAATTTTCTTTTGACGACCTCCGTGGCGCAGCGCCCGCGCTGTCGCATTATGAAGTTGGAGATACTGGGTTCGATTCCCGGCTCGAGTCTGGTCTAGTTGGAGGCTTCGGCCGTGGCTAGTTACCGCCCTACCGACAAAGACGAGTCGCCAAGCGATTAAGCGTTTAATCTTTGTGTAGCCGGCACGATGTTGTGTAGAAACCAATTAGGAGTATAGGTTTATCATTCCCCTAACAGGTTAGCCCGCTACTTCATCATCACTTATCATCAGGTCAGATTAAGTCAAGGGCTAATTTATGGTGTATAAAAAAAACTATTGCCGGTTATTAATTATATACACAATTATTATTTTCACATGTGCATGTAACCGTATCTTTACTGTTCTTAATATGTGGAATCCGTTTTATTTCGTGGTTTTGTTTCCTGTCCTTCAAGAACGTTTTAAAACGAATCGCCGTCGGGATTGATTCCATGCCATGTAATTTAAAATAACAAATTTACCTTCAGTGACGTAAGGTTTGCCCATAGTCATTCATCATCAGCATCCTTAACCCATTAATATCCCACAGCTGGACAGAGGCCTCTTCTATCAAGAGTTTTTTTTTTATACACTATAAGCTAACCCTTGACGGCAATTTCACATGAAAGTAAGTGATGATGCAGTCTAAGATTGTAGCGGACTTATCTGTGAGGGATATGATAAACCTACCCTCCTGATTGGTTTCTACGCGACATCGTGCCGCAACGCTAAATCGCTTGGCGGCACGTCTTTGTTGGCCAAAGTCTCCCATCAGGCCAGACTCGAGCCGGGAATCGAGCCCAGGACCTCCTACTTTATAATGCGGCAGCGCACGTCTGCGCCACAGAGGTCATCAAACTAAAACTAAGGTATAATGTAAGAGACTAAGGTATTAAAGATTTGATGTTTCACGCTGTTATGATTAGAGAACTTCACGTTTTTAGTGTTAGCTAGGGATAATAAGAGAAAACGATGGTTTAACTCTCTTATTGTCTTTCTTTCCTAATGCTGTTGATGGTGGGTGCAGTTTTTGATCTCCAGGCCTTCACTGGAAATTTATTAAAAGAAAAATGTATTTTTGGTCCTACTTCAGGATCCAATCAGGCATACTCAGGAATCACGATGTTTACCATTGGATAACCAGATGTTAGCGGCGATAGCTTAGTGGTTAGGGCGTCAGCCTCCTAATCCGAGGTCGGCGGTTCGAATCCGGGAACTTTTCGGAGTTATGTGCGTTTTTAAAAAATTAAAAAATCACTTGCTTCAACGGTGAAGGAAAACATTGTGAGGAAACCTGCACGCCTGAGAGTTCTCCATAATGTTCTCAAAATCGTGTGAAGTCTGCCAATCCGCACATGGCCAGCGTGGTGAACTATGGCCAAATCCTTCTCATATTCAGAGGAGACCCGGGCTCTGTAGTGAGCCGGTAATGGGTTGATCATGATGATGATGAACTAGATGTTGACCTATTGATCATTGATTTATGTGACACTGCCAAAATACTGCCGATGGTAACATGGACCAAGGGCTTAAAAAAACAGGGATGGTAAGCTCCCATAACTCCATACTCTAATACACTTCCCAATAGATCACGAATACAGTTTTAATAATAATCGATAAATTAATATTCCTTGCAAGATAGAAAGATTAAATGAAATAGCTATTATGAATCAGTCCGTATTTAAAGTTTCAAGACCGCTTATTAATAAGTATTTTACCGTTAGTAGATTATAAAATAGCTAGAAATTCCAATAATAATGGCTATTGACCATCAGGAAGACGGAAAGGTGATTGGAGGAGAAAGAGATGAATAATTCCTAGGTACAAGCTAAAATCTTCAGACGCAATCTTCAAATATGTAAGCGCCTGAATACTTTACGCGGTCCGTAGAAAAACTGTAAACTTGCGACTGCGCCAAGATTGACGCAATAAGAATATTGTGATCGTGTGCTTGGTCTGTTATTTTTTTTATACACCACAAGTTAGCTCTTGACGGCTATCTCACCCTGATGGTAACTGATGATTCAGACAAAAATGGTAGTGGGTTACCCTGTCAGAGGTATGGTAAACCCATGCTGTATTGGTTTATATCGTGCGTTACACTGACTCGCTTGGCGTCACGTCTTTATCGGTAGGGTGGTAACTAGCCACAGCCGAAGCCTCCCACCAGACCAGACTCGAGCCGAGAAACTAAAACAGGACCTCTAACTTTATAATGTGACAGGGCAAGCACTGCGCCACGGAGGTCGTCAAAAATGACATTCAGATCCCGCTATGTTGTAAGAGCACGCTCGAAATTATAGTTCTTTTCATGTATCGAAACAATATACTGTCAAAGTGAAATAAAATTAATGTATCATGTAAATCTGTAGGCATAATTGGCTTTTTAATGAGCAGAGAACTTTAGATTCAAAAACCGATCTGAAGACTGAGAGCATATTAAACTAAGACTTAATGACGCTAGCTTTTGTAAAATTGCGTCGCTCAGCATATCGCATGCAGGTCGTTACGAGGACGGGTGACATGTTACATACAAAATGTAAATTGGCATTGATCTGCCTAAAGACAGCTTCCCCTTTTCTGTGTCTTTAGCGTCTTACACCAATTAAATTAACGGATCATTTGCAAATAAAATTAATCCGGCTAACGAAGCTATACTAGAAATTTGGACTAGTCTTGAGTTTTTATTTGACTACTACAAAGCCGCAAGTGTGTGGTCGTCTTAAACTGTATAAGCCGTTGTTATCACTGACTCGGAGGCAATAAGGAAATATACTGATCAATTTGTGATGAAATTGCTCTTGATGGTGTGAATGAACTGACTCATATCGATTCTGATGCTTGTTAGAATATCCTCATGTTTTAAAGAACATCCTACATGCAAACGCACGGCACACTACCATGGGATAAGTAAGTGGATCCTGTCAGTTTATTATGGAATATTCCATTCATTTTTGTACTTTCTTTTCAAGTTTTTGTTACATAATGTTACCATTTGAATGTTTGTAAGTTGACATATAACAAAAATAATAACAAATATTAATACTAAATATGTTATTTTTTATACAAACATTTCGTTTAGTAAAATATAGTTATATACTATTTTTTTTATAACAACTGAAACTTAAAATAGACCTTATATTGAACCTCAATTAATATATTGCAAAGTTAGTAATGTAAATAGTGCAAAATGAGTTTGTGTTAATACAAGGTACTGATAAATTATAGTTTTCATATAAAATTAAGGATGTGCAATTGTGTCGGCTTAACCACACCATTCAGATGGACACAGAATTCTATAATCACGGTTTTGTTTTTTCCGCGATTACCATTTCTTTCCCTTACCCAGCGGATAAGCTTGATGTTGGTGAAATTATGCATAGAGATACATGCATGCAAACGTATCTACATAGAAATTGTTTAATGAAAATAATAAAACGTTAAATGACATAGCAGTTAAGTGCCTCCAGGGAATTTAATAATGTTTCCAACTCCAATGGGTGCCATAAGAAGCGACTCTGACACGCCAGAGAACGGTTTATCACTACTACTCCCTGATAATGGCTGAATTAAAAAAATGAGTTATGTTTGTAAGACAGCTTCCTTGGGTAGTTCAGCGAATTTAATAATAAATAAAATGTAGATTACATTAAATTCAAATTCAAATTCAAGTAATCTTTATTCAAATAGTCAAATTCAAGTAATCTTTATTCAAATAGTAGTAGTAAAAGGCACTTTTGACGCGTCAATAATTTACATAGTAGTGATTTGATGGTGATAACTACATTCGTAAACTTAAAACTAAAGCTATGAGGGTTCCAAACGCGCCCTGGTCTAAGAAGAATCCCACAACAAACTTACCCGGTTTTTTTTGTTATCACCATCTCACATAACCAATGATAAATAATAGTACCTATGGAGATAGAGCAATTTATACCCAAGCTTTTATATCATTTATATAATCCTTAATATCGTAATATGATTTTTCTATAAGCTTTCGTTTTATAACAACTTTGAACTTATTGATAAACATCTCCAAGATATCAGTAATTTATTTATTATAAAATAAAACGTCAAGTCGAATGAATGAATCTAAACTTTATTTTTGAAACGAACCTTTTTAAATCTTTACAATGATTACTCTATCTTATGTAGAATGTATAAACAAAATTATCTATTGCTATTGATTTATACATTCATTGAATAGCAATATAGATACTCGTACATTGGAAAGTATTCATTAGACTTCGTGTGCGGTTATCGTCAACCGTTAGGCGAAAACGTGGATTGCATTAATTGTTTCCATTTGGATATATAAGGAAGGCTACTCTGTTATTTTCCTGTGTACAGACCTGCACTGAAAGATAATTACAATTCAAAAAATCTAAAGTACTAAGTAAGCACTTACAAAAGTTTTGTATGAAAAGTCATATGAAATGAAATATTACTACTACTACTAAAATATTAACGGAATGCATGTAATTTAAAGAATATCTATAACATCTTTAACAAATTATCTTATATCATATATTTCATAGTTAATCACGCTATAATTAAATAATATATAAGAATAATATAATATAATATATAATAATGTAACCCTTTTAATAATTCTAATAAAAAGAAACAACAACGAGTCGTAGTGGCACTTTATTTTAAAAATATAACATACTTTCCCTAATATTACACGGCAAAATACAATATAAGAAGTAGGCTTGACTATCGAACCGGGCAGAGGTTCCCCTCACAAAGTGTATGCTACTAATTGAACCCCAAAAACGAGCGCGCGTCGACATTTATACCCGCGCTTTCCACTAAACGATTCACCACTCTTCTTCTTCTTCGTCTTCTTCTTCTTCTTCTTCTTCTTCTTAGATACACGCATAAGGGACTGTTTCAATTCATTTATGGGGTGGCCTCGAGTCCGGGAATTTTTCAGAGGAAATTAGATCAGATATTTGGGGATTTGTCTACAGTGGGGGTTTATTTAGATGATGTTATCATAACGGCGAAAACGAATAGCGAACATCTTGTAATCCCACATGACGTATTTCGTAGACAACAAAAACACGGGTTAAAGATAAAAAAAATGTTCTTTCTTTCAAGACTCTGTTACTTATTTGGGGTATATAATCTCCAGAGACGGTATACAGACATGCCCTAAGAAGGCAAGATATAAAGGAGATTCGGCCACCCCGAAATGTAACAGAGCTACGATCGTTTATAGGAATGATTATGTATTATGCTAAATTTATAAGAAATATTTCCACTATATTAGCTCCACTTTATCGATTATTAGCTGTTGCCCGCGACTTCATCTGCGTAGAATTGCTGATTTCGAGATTGAGGTTTCCCGTGTGGCCAATGCTTCAGAAAGTAAGCTACAGGCTAATGTCAAATTGCCGATTTTCGTATGTCTAAATTAAAAAAAACAGGACTTTCATCCAAACATTAAACCCCTATTTCACCCCCTTCGGGGTAATTTAATGATGGATGGATGAATTTGGATGAAAAAAATTCTAGCCTTATACTTACGCCCTAAAAGAAACCTATTTTCAAAATTTCAAGCTTGTAGACTTCATAATAAAAAAAATAAACAAAAACTATCATCCCCTATTTTACCACCCTTAACAGGTAATATTTAAAAAAAAAATATGATGTACATGTTTTTTATTTATTATTATTAATCTTAATGCAAATTTTTGTGTCTGACAAACTCTAAAAACAAAGAAAATTCATACAAACTTCCAACCCCCCTTCTACCCTCTTAGGGGTGGAATTTCCAAATATCCTTTCTTAGCTGACATCTCTTAACTATCGACTACCTACTTGCTAAATTATAGCTTTATACGTACAATAGTTTTTGAGATCTCGTGTTTAATCAGTATGTAAGTAAGTCAGTATGTAAGTATGTAAGTATGTAAGTGACCTTTCGGTTTTATATATGTATATAGATTGTTTGACTGACTGAATTTACATACGAGGGATGGAGTTGGCGCGTAACACGTTCGGGTGCGTGGGGGTGCAAAAGGCGTAATAGTATGACCGGGATATCTGTTTGGTTATTTGCAATTGATTTTATTTAGTAAGATGGGGCAGGCTAAGTTATAAAAAACATTAGATCTAAAAAATCATTTCTTTGGTCTAGTGTCATTATTTTAAAATAAATTAATCTTTATTACAATTCTATTCAACTATTATGATATATGGCTGTCACGTATCGATCGCCAACATATCACATTAGCATTCTACGTGGAAGTGTATGGAATAAAATGTATGGGATATTTGTGACAGCGCGCGAAATCGGGATTTTGATTAATAAATTCTTCCAATAGTGCGAAGGAATTGATACCGTTGGTAAAGCAATGTTCATAAGAATCGGTAACTAAACGGTTATACAATTTTGCAGATTCAAATTTAACCCTCACCTTTTCTCCCTGGTTAAGCATATTAAGCCGGCTAGCCCAGTTACTAAAACCATCTCCTAATTATAATAGTCACAGTATACCTTATTTAAAACTCCATATAGAGCATTCGTTTGTACACTGCGTAAATGCTTTTCCCACCCTAATAATTTTAGGGAACTGTGTTTTTTACTAAAGATTATACGCTATGTTTACTGTTGTTGCAAACATAAGCAATAGCTATATTTATAGTTGCAAACACATAGTTATAGTTGCAACAACTGTTTTTAAAGGCGGTTTAAAATTACTGACGTTGCTAGCACGTTTCCTTAAATTATATTTTCTAAGGAATCTAGGTCCAACTCCTAAGGCTAGAAGTCGTGTACCAACTGAGATAACTACGGAACCAATATGGACACAGTAATGAGCATTCGTAAACCTTCTGAGGATATTCGTCTGAACAAAACAACCGTAGAGTCGATATTAGAATCTTAATCCCAGCATGTGTTGTAAATGTATAATAAGAACGTGATAGCCTAGTCGTTAGGACGTCCGCCTTCAAATCAGGTTCTGGGACCGCAAATTTAACTTTTCGGCCTTATGAGCGTTTCTAAGTTGTTAAAACAATTAAAATATCACTTGCTTCAACGTTGAGAGAAAACATCATGAAGAAACCTGCGTGCATGAGAGTTCTCCATAATGTTCTCAAAGGCCTGTGAAGTCTGCCGATCCGCACGTGGCCAGTGGTGGACTATGGCCAAACCCTTCTCATATTGAGAGGAGACCCGTGCTCTGTAGTGAGCCAGCAATGGGTTGATCATTAGGATGCTGATGATGATTGTGAATGCGACTAAGACTTTTTTCGCGTGTTTATTACTCAAACCATTGTATTGCTATTTGTCAGGATTGACATAGGATACCTTTTATCTGGGAAAACAGGTTCCGTAGGATTTTTATAAACTATGGTGCGGACAATAGTTTTTTTTTGTAAATAATGTTTAAATAAAATTACGACGTGATAATTTAAAGAGTTTATCAGTCACTATCTATTTTAAAATGGTGGTATTTTACTAGTTTATAGATTATTATATATTTATGTTCCGACCAATTCGTAATAATATTCCTGATGTTAATTATAGGTGCATATAATTAATATAATACAATATAAATAATAATCACTAACCTATAAGAAGGTTAACTCAAAACAAATCGCGAGTTTTGAAAACATTCGATATAAATAATTCATAGCTATTCCAAGTTTTTCTATGTCCAATTGACAGAGGGCGAGGTCATTCACCCCCGATATCAATATAACCCTAACTGTTAAGGTCCTGGTAATCTTCGAATCTCACACGGAAGTTAACCATTCGTGACTTTAGGGCATTCTGAATGGGATTAATTAGAAATTTATTGCTTTTTCACCTGATCGTAGAAAAGCCCAAAGATAATATTATAGCTGGTTTATAATGAATACTAAAGAATATTTCCAATATCAATAATTAAACGTTCGTTATATTTTTTTTTTACTCCATGTAATTTGTAAAATATTAGCATTGCAACTTCTATGTAAAATTGCTGACAACTTCCGTGGCGCAACGCTGTCGCATTATAAAGTTAGAGGTCCTGGGTTCGATTCCTGGCTCGAGTCTGGTCTGGTGAGAGGCTTCGGCCGTGGCTAGTTATCACCATACCGACGAAGACGTGTCGCCGAGCGATTTACGTTTACGTGCGTTCCGGCACGATGTCACGTAGAAACCGATTAGGAGTATGGGTTTACCATACCCCTAACAGATTAGCCCGCTACCATCTTAGACTGCGTCATCACTTACCATCAGGTGAGATTGCCGTCAAGGGCTAACCTGTAGTGGAAAAAAAATTTTAGAGGGAGGTATTTCTTTATATCATTAGAAATGGTATATAGTGACGCATCACAGTCTGATATGAAAAACAAATTATGACTTTTTGGGCAATTATATGAGTAATTTTGAAACAGTATGTTACTATTATACTGATTTGGTTATACTGATATTACCTAGTTACAGCGTAGGTTAAGTAATATGTATATATTCTTTTGTACATACAACGCCATCTATGGGGAAAGTAAGCAATTGCTATGAAAGCGCCTGCGAAATCTGTAATCGATTTCTCATGTTTAAATGCACGGCCTTATTTTAGTTTGGTAGATGTTTGATAGATGGCGCTATTTAAGATTAAGCCATACTATAGTAAATGCGTGTATTTGTATCTAATTTGTGGGAAAAGACCAAATTGGGCATAGGAATAGGATACTGGAGCACATAGGATACTTTGTAATACCGAAATAATTACCAAGGAAAATTACCGCGGGATTGAAAATAGCCTAACATGCCTATGTTCTTATGACTTAGCAACAAATGCACTTCATTTATTTTTACTTGTCTTATAACAAACTAAGAGATCGTTCGAGTTGGCCGAATTTCAGTAACAAATATGTTTTCCAGAAATGTTTTAGTGCCTTTTCTCGAAATAAAAAGTATCTTGTGTCGATCTTCAGGATGCAACCCATTTCTATGTGTGTCAAATTACACCAAGTGATGGAGCTGAACACATGCAACAACTAAACAAACACACAATTTGTGTTTGTTTGTTTCATAACTTTGTTCGGTTAGATAATATATGTAATTGTGTTAGGGTAACTAGACGGTAGCTTATCCCATTTTTGATCTTTCGTAGATCAATTTGGTGATTTAGATGTTACTTAACATAAAAAGCAAATCACTTGCTACGATGGCATCCTTTTTATAAAAAAAAAAAACATTTATTTAAGATAATAGGTACTAACAATAATTTAAAGAACTATATTTTTTATTCATATTCAATTCTATGAAATACAACTATACCAATACAACTTACCTACCTACTCAGCTACCTATCTCAGCTTGATACTCTTTAACCGACATAAGGTTATCTACCATATTATGATTCGTTTATAATCAACTTCGGTTATATATCTCTACAAACCTTTACCTATATGTCTGCTATAATCAAAATATAGAGTGAAAGAAATATAGTATGAAATACGTGGTAGAACGAGACAACCGCTATGGATGAGAGGTACATGTATGCAAATGCCGCATAAGGGTCAGCACATACCGAGAGATAGAATGCTCGAGCATAAACTAGTAGATAAATTACACATCTTCACAAAGGTATTTACCATTCAAAAGCTATTCCATCGTCAATGTAATCGGGATATTGCGAATCAGACTCGAAACAAATTTATGTAGTTTTTATGAGAGAAGTATATGTTTCGGCAAGTCTTCAATTATGTAAGTCAAATCAAATCAATTTCGTTTCTTGCAGGAACTCTCCGTCTGCGTTGACCCTTTAGAATTCATCTGTTATACAAATCCATTTGACTTACATTGTAATAAAGTATCGAATTTTGATTGGCGACAGTGGCTGTGAATTGTTAAGTGCTTGTTGCAAATAATAATTAGCTTTTTCGTTCTAAAATCATCGTTTTGTCTCAAAATCCTAACTTTCACTGTCAAATTCTTTTTTGTTTTGTATCAATGGAGGACAAGGATTTGATTAACAACCATTAACTTAACATTTTTTTTCATATATTATATGCTTCTTATATAATCTCCTGCTAACGTTTCTTTCTCTACTATTTGATCTTCTCGATCAGTGAAGCGTTGTTGTATGTTTGCAAACTACTAGCTTTCATGTTTTGTTAATAAAATAGGGGTGGAATATTTGAAACTCTAAGTACTTATTGCATCTGGGTATTATTACTGGGAAGATCATTGTTGAATTCTGAAAAATCTTTAACAAAGATGAAGCGTGTGTTATTGATCTTAAAGATGCTAGTGTGGATTGTTCAGTGTGACGAAATCCCATATGGCATGCCATACGACAGTCCTATTCTCACCGCATACCCGTGTTTTGACTCAAGAGAAATTGTTGTTTGGTATGACCCTAGTTTACCACCAAAGGAAAGGAATCAGTATTACTTGTACGCAAACAGAGCATTTCCCTCAAACGTATCTATAGAAGTGAAGTTCAACGCAGACGTGAACGCTATAATGACTCTTAAGACGGTTAGTAATTCATAGGTTTTTTAATTGGAGTCAAGTGGCTCGCAATGCTTGAATAAATACTTTTCCATTAGCCAAAGGAAAGTTTGCAGAAACAACACTATTGCGACTAATTAAGATCATCAAAATGCATTCATTTGTTTTTGAAACACCTCTTCCCGCACCACGGAAGTCGTTTGACTTCCGTGGTGCAGTGCGTGCACTGTCACATTATAAAGTTTGAGGTCCTGGGTTCGATTATCGATTTGAGTTGCCTGGTCAGTTAGGAGGCTTCTACTGTGGCTAGTTAACACCCTACCGACAAAGACGTGTCAAGCGATTTAGCATTCTGGTACGATGTTGTGTAGAAACCAATTAAGAGTATGAGTACTCACCGTTTAGCCTGTTATCATCTTAGACTGCATCATCTCTTACCATCAAGTGAGATTGCCGTCATGGGCTAACTTGTAGTGGATAAAAAAAAAGAAAAATTACGTGGATAGTTGTATTTTCATACGAAAAGCTAATTTTTTTATTATTATACTCATATCGGCAAAGAATAAGTTATTTTTAATGTTAAAAAAAATCGTTTTATTATAATCTCGCACTCTATTTACTAACTATTATGCCTAAATTAATCTACAAGCATGGATCTTGACGGACCATGTTAACTGATGATCATATTAAGACTGAATCATATGCAGCCACAACTACATATTTATACATGCCATATGTATATTTTAGGTAAATAACACGTATGCAACATATTCCCTGCGAAATGGTTCCCGATCGTCGCATCAGTACAGGACTACCAATCCAGGGTTTTTACACTACGGTTACAAAGTAAAAGGCACTACTCCTGGAAAAGTTCCATACGTAACCAGCTTCAAAATTAACAACGTGGAATTCTGCAATCGACCAAATGTGGTAAGATACTTTCTTAAAAGCATTTTTAGTAGCCTGGTTTAGTCTTTTTCGAAGTAGTATTTACGAATAATCCATTTATTACTGACTGATAAATAGAAGAATATTATGCATAGGTGTGTTTCTGCACGTAAACATTTACGCAGTTTGCAACTGTACCGGTCGGTAACCTTAATCATAATGTTACCGAACGGTGTACGGAAACGGAACGGAAATATTTGTATTTGGAAGGACGGTCTTCATACCTATATGATTTCAGGGGTTTCTTGATGAATATGTCTCCAACACCTTTGACGCTGAAACTCCACTAAACTGTGGAAGACGCAAGGTTGAACATGTTGAATTAATAGTCAATGGTGCCCAAACCAAGCCAGGCGATTGGCCCTGGCATACAGCAATATACAAATTACAATACTCGACTATTAAATACGTCTGTGGTGGAACTCTTATTTCTACACATTTTGTTTTAACAGGTAGAAACATTTTACAAATTGTTTGTCAGTGTAATTTTTGTTTAACATCAAATATCTTTCCCCCAAGTAGGCATTAATGATTTGAATGTACCAGTTAATTATTAAGAGTATCTCAACAAGTTTTCTTATTCTTTTCTCTTACTAGCTAAAATTGAGGATGATGGAAATAGCTTCATAAACATTTGTGACATTTATTATCACACAAAGTCACACGAGGCTAAATTCACTTTTAAATTCTAGTGCTTACAGCACACTGTCATTTTTTTAAATTACTTTCTATTAACCGTAAGAACTAATCATCATCATCATGATCAACCCATTACCGGCTCACTACAGAGCACGGGTCTCCTCTCAATATGAGAAGGGTTTGGCCATAGACCACCACGCTGGCCATGTGCGGATTGGCAGACTTCACACGCCTTTGAGAACATTATTGAACTTCCAGGAGTGCAGGTTTCCTCACGATGTTTTCCTTCACCGTTAAAGCAAGTGATATTTTAATTTTTAAAAAACGCACATAACTCCGTAAAGTTAGAGGTGCGTGCCCGGATTCGAACCGCCGACCTATGATTAGGAGGCTGACGCCCTAACCACTAGGCTATCACAGCTTAAGAACTAATAAACGTAATAAAATAATCATCGATCTCGATCTTTTTGTCATCTGTAAATTGACAATTGTAAGATGGAAATCGTTTTAATATATTATATTAGGCGCACCTATAAAAAGTTTATTAGAGGCGGTAGGTGTATTTCCCGTTAATACTGATACTTCTTTAAGGGCTGTGTTTATATTTACAGCTGCTCATTGTGCTAGCGCAAGAGGAATTCCAGTTTTAGCTGAAATTCTCAGTGTTGTTCTTGGGAAATACAATTTGATTGGAGGTGATATAGGATCTGAAGAGAGAGAAGTAGAAATGTTTTTGTGATCTTTTTTTGTTATCTTATTGACTGTAATACTCAATTTTATTTTTGTCTACAACAGGTACACAGAATAATTATTCATGAGGAATTTCAATTCCGCTATTTACAGAATGACATTGCTCTTTTGAAGCTGAAGACAGAAGTTGTATTCACCGACTTTATCCAACCGGCTTGCTTGTGGTATAGTAAAGCTAGTGAAAAACTGCTAAGCGATGAAATATTGGGTACGGTGAGTATAAAAAAAATATGTACAGGTAGTTTACTGTAGCAAAATCACAGAACGAGAAAAACAAAGTACCCACAGGTAATAAACAGAAAATGGTGCAAGTGAGTAAAGACGATTTTATAGATATGCAATAAACATTGAGTTTTAGAATTTTGAAGTATTGTGTTTGTGCGTATTTTGGCATATATTGTGTGTGATGTTGCCTATTATACTAACATTTTCTGTGTGTAAGTTTATTTCTCCGTCACGCGAAAACTTCTGGTCCAATTTGGCTGAAATTTTGAACGGAGATAGATTACACTGACTTTTTTAACATGAGAATGTTTGCAAAATTATTATGTACACCGATAATGATAAAATAATGATATTACGACTTTTTAGATAATTTTATATCAGTAAAAATTACATTGAGTTTAATATCATTCACCTACTAGTTTCACGTATAAGTAATGTTATAACATGTTAGTTATTATGATTTCTTATTATTATTATTTTGTCAGCAAAATGATTAACGTTTGCTGACACACGCAAAGGAATGCTTGATTACATATCCAGACTTTTGTTTCAGATTCTGTACAAAAAACATTTTTAACGGTCATTTAATTATCGAAAGTTTGACGTGACTGATATATGTAAATTGTGCAGTAATATTTATGAACCATATTTGTGTTACAGGTCGTTGGCTGGGGGTTTGACAACAGTGACACCTTATCACGTACGATGAAACAAACCCAGATGCCCATGGTGGCAGATAGTGTTTGCATGTCCAGTAATCCAATGTTTTACACCTTGATTCTGAACAACAAGACATTCTGCGCTGGTTACCGAAATCGTAAGATATAGTTTCTTCATGATATGCATTTACCCTATGCAGTAGTGATTTAGTAACTCTGATACAATAATCTTTGACGATCTCTTGGATTATCTTTTAGCAGCGTCGCTCGTCGTCTTATAAGAGGAAGTCTTTTGAGTAAGATTTTCCAGTTCCAGGTCCAGTTTGGGAATTATTAATTACAGAATTTTCTCAGGTCTGGTCTCTTGGGGCGCTTCGGTACTGTGTTTTTCTGGCTACCTACACAGTGAATCCTTTTTTTATACACTACAAGTTAGCCTATGACGGCTATCTCACCTGATGGTAAGTGATGATTCTGTCAAGGATCGAAGCGGGCTAACCTGTTAGGAGTATGGTAAACCCACGCTCCTAATTGGAATCGCTTGGCGAAACGTATTTTAATCGGTAGGATGGTAACTAGCCACGGCTGAAGCCTCCCACCAGACCAGAGTCGAGCTGGGAATCGAACCCAGGACCTCCAACTTTGTAATGCGACAGCGCACGCTCTGGGCCACGGTCGTCAAAAACAATTATAGCTTCCCATACGAAGCCGCGTAGAAACTGGTGCGATTTGGGTTTATTGCAAAAGCTATACACCTAACAGGTTAGTCTGCTACCATTTTGGACTGTTATCACTTACCACCGGGACGACATGGGTAGTGGCAATAAAAAAAATTAAGAAGTAAGTATTAAGTAAGTTAAAGTATTAAGGTTTTGTAATACTGTACCCCTTGCTGAGACCAAAGATTGTTGATGAAAAATGAGAAGCATGATAGGTATAATGCATTTTAAATTTAATTTATAATAATCATGATCAACCCATTGCCGGCTCACTACAGAGCACGGGTCTCCTCCCAATGTGAGAAGGGTTTGGCCATAGTTCACCACGCTGGCCATATGCGGATTGGCAGACGTGCAGGTTTCCTCACAAGGTTTTCCTTCGCCGTTGAAGCAAGTGATATTTTAATTTCATAAAAAATTTATAATAGGGGATACTATTTACTATGACAGATACTTCGCCCTGCAATGGCGATAGCGGCAGCGCTTTCCAAGTCTTCGTTCCGGATTCGACACGAGGGACTACAGGCACCCGCAGTTCTGGAACCTGGCTAGTTAGAGGCATAGTGTCACAAACGATATCGCGGGATGACGCCCCGATATGTGACCCAAATCAATATGTGGTGTTTACAGACGTCGCCGAATATGTCCCTTGGATTCGAAGTAATTTGGATAACGAATAGATCTTTATTATATCGATTATGCAGTATAATTATTCCGGAATTCTAAATTCTACAATAACCTAGACGTAGCTATTAATCATTAAACTTGGCTTTAAGGCATTATTTCTTTCTTTAAATGATTGATTCATTAATTGATCGATTGATTGATTATATTGTTATGGTACACGCAATTAAAATAAATATATATAATAAATGTTAAAAATTGTGTTTTGCAATGTTCGACATTAAATTCGATCGTTATACTAACCATATTTTGAGCTTAACCTTCACACAAGAATCGACATGAGTTTAGAAAGTTAAACCTATCTTAACTTAGTACTCGAGGTACAGTTCGAGTTCGAGATTATTATGTTGAATGGAGTAAGCTCAAAACTTCCTATGCTATATATGACGGCTCTCTTACAAAATGTAATATAGGTTCATTATAGGTAACATTCAACTCGTAGGTACGCAGTATAAAATAATATGCAAACTAACCTAATGGGCAATAACGCTGCCAAAGACTTTAAAACCAGTTATTAAATATAATATATATTAGTATATTAAAATATTAGAATCCTAAGGAGGATATCGAGGCATTTACCGTACGATGGTGTAATTTTTGTAACATCGTTTGTCATATTGTTTATAAAAATTATCAAAATTGTTATAAACAACTTTCTAAAACTTGATCTTATTCCTTTATTTTAGGTAATTTTAAATTAAAATAATATGAATGGTTTACAAATTAGTTTATCGTCCTTATGTAACTCTATAGCAAAAGACACACTATAATTTAATGGTTTTCAAAAGGTTCACTATGTTATTAGAATATACTTTCCCGCTCTCAAACAAAAAATGTCAGTCTTAAGTAACAGAAATATAAACTCGCGTTAACAACTGCTAAGAACACAGGTTCTAGTTATTTAGTTATCACATCGGTTTTTTTCATCCACATCAAAAAACGAAGGATAATAATAATACCGGATAAACATTAAGATGGCCGCGGATAAGAAACGCGATTAGTTTGATTAATATGTAATCTTTTAAATTTAATTAACTACATAAAATAAATACACAATTCATCTCCGGAAAAAAAACTAAAGAACTTTGCAGCGAAACTACTATTACTATAGTATTACTATAGTATTTGTACCCTCTATGGCCACATGATCATCGTCACATCATGCGCACCATCCTTTGTTTAATTTGGATAAATTTACTCGTATCTGCTTCCGAAAGGATCTCAAAGAAATGGCCGTTATTTGGACTTTTAAAATCCATGCTACCAATATTTTAGAAAAATTTTTTTTAAGAAAGATTGGCCAAGATGATTCCAATACAAACTTGAAACGTGTATTTCATAACAAGTTATTATGAAGTTAAGTGTGCCGGTATCCAGAGGTGTCAAAGGCAAGTTCCAAGTCAAAATATCTATATTTTTGTTTTTCATATTTTTCCATTTTAAAGAGTTATCACGAGGCTTTTCTAGACAAATAATATGCTAAATTTAATTAGTATATTTCAAAATTTTATTATATGGATGAAAACACAAGTAAGCAATGAAGTATTCAATCATTCTGATAGCGATTGCTATCATAAAAATCAGCAGTCAGCAAGAATTATTATTAATTAATTTTACGATGCCAGATATTTCTTCGCATTAAACCCTTATGGGTAATGGTTTTCAGTACAACATTATAAACCCGCTAAGCCTTAAGAATGTTAAAACACCCTTTAGTAGAAGATCTTGAGAAATATATTTGATGTTTATGAAACATTGTAATTATGAACGTGTTAATGGCATGGTTACATATCAAAGGTTATCAATGAAGTGTCATGTGTATCAAACTATTCCAATGATTATTGTTAATCACATTACGTAGCGACTACTTTATTTTCAATATTGTTTCCAATATATTTTTAGTTATATTGGTAAGAAAATTTCACCACTGTATGGCAGTTTCATAAATTCAGTTATATAGTGCTACACAGTACATATAAAGATAGTTACTAAAATCTGGCAAGACATATTTGTATACAGATGTTTGTAGTGTAGTTCTGGCTATAACAAATATTATTCAGTGAGCCGCCTCCTAATTAAATATTTTCATTGTAAGTTCTTCACAAAACTTCAAATACATTAATTTATACTTATCAAAGATATCATTTGATAGTTATGTCATGAGAATGAAACGTTGTCGCTGTCCATTATTAGACCCCCGGATAGTCTGTGCTTATAATTCAGTTCAGTTCAGACGACCTCCGTGGTGCAGCGCACGCGCTGTCGCATTATAAAGTTGGGGGTCCTGGGTTCGATTCCTGGCTAGAGTCTGGTCTAGTGGGAGGCTTCGGCCGTGGCTAGTTAACATCCTACTGACAAAGACGTGTCGCTAAGCGATTTAGCGTTCCGGCACGATGTCGCGTTGAAACCAATTAGGAGTATGGGTTTACCATAACCCTAACAGGTTAGCCCGCTACCATCTTAGACTACATCATCACTTTTGCCGATTTTGAGATTTTGAGATTGCCGTCTAGGGCTGACTTGTAGTGGATTAAAAATAAAGTTACGTTTTGCAGTATTTACCGCCACTTGCTTCCAATAATCTGTTTTGGAATTTGATAAAATACACACTTTATGATACACAATGAAATAATATTTCTACAATTTCCAATTATGAAAAACTAAAGAATTCAATTGCTTGATTTTGACTGGACGAAAATTTATTATATTTGTTTTCAACACAATGTGAATTTTTCAATTTTAATTTTGTACTTAGGAGTTTAAAAAATGAGTCACATAATAAAGACAGTGATCCTCTTAGCGATTTTAACGATTAAAGTTAATAATGGACAAGACGTCGGATGGACTGTGCTTGGGGCACCTTTGGTGAACGCTCATCCTTGTGGTAAATCACAATTTATATCGCTTTCGTATGAAATCGATTTGCCACCTGAAGAAGAAAACGGGTACTTTGTGTATATATTGAAGAACTTTCCAAAATACACAAGGATAAAATTAAAATTTGATTCTGACACAAGCATTACATTGGTAAGCATTGTTTTATTAGGTTATATTATATTATTAGTTAATTCGTAAATAAAAAAAAGAACCAAATTATTTTGAACCAGTCTATGTTTGTAATAATAAGTAGTGAGATCAATGATTGGTAAAAATAATATAGACAAGCTGGTGTTGAAGATTATAACGACCTTAAGATATAACTATTGTTAACTATATTGTTAGGTTTTTAAGCGTGATAAGTAACAAAACATTTGATAACGTAAGCTTCTCACGAATAGTTGGGTCATCATCATCATCACAGAGCACGGGTCTCCTCTTAATATGACAAGGGTTAGGCCATAGTCTACCACGCTGGGCATATGCGAATTGGTAGACTTCACACGCCTTTGAGAATTGTAATTACTGTATTGTAATTACTATATAAAGTGTGATAACTTGGATAATATATAGAAGACGAGTAAAAGCCCTCTTTTCTTTTTTTCTTTCTCTGAGTAAATCATTGTCTATTTGTCGCATGAAAATAAAAATCGCCCTTAGGCTTATCCTAATTAAATTATTCAATCATTGACTTTAATCAAATAATCGTTTAAAATGCACTTTTGATAAATCAATAACTTATATAGCAATGAGTTGATGGTGATAACTACATTCATTAACTTAAAACTAAAGCTATAAGTGGTTCCATAAGCATGATATACTTTGTTCACGTGGGGTGCCAGGTCGGGTAACCTCCACGTTTACCCGGGTGCTGTGGGTCCCTCTTGATTCATCCGGGGGGAAGAGCAGTCAGGCAGGGGTGGGCGGCAGGCCGCTACTGTGAGGTGGGGGTGGTGGCTATGACTGGTCGTCCCCATTGAAGTTTGTGGCTATCCAGGTATGGGACTGGTGGGCCAGGCCCGTCCTATCGTGGTAATCGTGGGTAAATCCATGAGGATTTACCTACGATAAAAAAAAAACTGTTCACGTATAAATAATAATTTTTTGTTTCATACAATTAAGAAGTAAAGGAGCTGTTTCATTACTGACTAGATCATAATATGCAGTTTCCTAAAATTACAGTAACTATTTTTACCAGTAATTCATTTTTATAACACAATATTTCGGGTTTCACTTTTCTGGCTCAGTCCAATGTCTTAAGATTAAAAATAAATCCTAAGAAAATATTTTTCATAATCTTCTACGATGAGTAGGCTAGTGAGAAGTACCAACACCCTTCTCAGTACTTTTACGTACAGGGGGGGTAGGGGGCAAGTAGGTGTTAAAAGTTATTTTTAAGTTTGAGTTGAAGCGTTATAAGAAGTGTTTTAATTGTATGTACTAATATAGGTTAAGATCTATTATTAACACTCTATGGACCGTGTCTAGAATAAAGAATTATTTTTATATATATTACTATTACAATAGGATGACCTCCCTGGCGCACTGCTGAGCGCCGTGGTCTTATTAGTGGTTCGGTTCACGGCAGGGAAAATTTTGAAATGTATCATTTCTGAATTTTCTCTGGTCTGGTCTGGTCGGAGGCTTCGACCGTGGCTATTTACCACCCTAAATCCAAAGGAGTCCTGTCAAGTCAGGTAGCATTCTGTCACGATGTAGCGTAGAAAGGAATTAGGTGTAAATGTTTACCATACCTACCCTAACAGGTTTATCCGCTGCCATCTTAGACTGCATCATCACTTATCACCAGGTGAGTCTACAGTTAGGGGCTAACTTGTAGGGGAATAAAAAAAACAAACTAGTAATTTATTTGCTTTACTTCTTACCAGATTGGCAACACCGAAACCATTACGTAAAATAATACGTTGGCGTGCAAATCTTCTAGGATGATTCTTAACGGCTGTTTTTGACAAACTTTTAGAGTTAACAAATAGTCCTCTTTGATAAACAGGTATACCACATTTATCCATAGATTTCGTTTCACTATGAAGTTAGTAGCTGATAAAAACTAAAATAAAGTCATAGATACTTGCCAAGAAAGTGTATTATTTCTAAATTCTTTCATAATCATAAAGTCCTATTTTGGACTCTCAATACAAAGGTGTTTTCTAAATAGGTATTATTATCTCACAGTGTTTGTACTGTCATGCGTACGGTTATAATGCCTTTAAAAATAAAAAAATAGCTTAATACAATAAATATGTTTAAAACTAATGAAATTAAAATACACTTTATTGTATATCACACAAACAGAAGAAGTACGAGACAATAAAAAAAAAAACACAAAGAATAGATGGTACAATAGGCGGCTTTATCGCTAAAGAGCGATCTCTGCCAGGCAATCTATAGACCAGGATATAATATATATACAGTAGGCTGAGGGTGTACAATTACGAAAAAATAATATAATACGAGTACATACAATATGTTACAAAACTACAAAAATATTTTTTCGTAAATACCTATCAGATATATTTTTTCCTTCATATTTATTGTGTTTCATTGAACTTGGTTATCCTCTATACAGCCTTATGTTCTAAGACCGGTCTTTCTTGTTCGCTGGCTGGTTATTCATGTCGTAGTTAATAAATTTATATGACATTTAGTGTTATGTCTCGATTTTTGTTATTTTGACTAAAAACGCATTAGTAAAAAAAAAAACGCAGTAGTATGTTTTCAATGCCCAATTTCGGGTACAGATTAAAGTTTATGCATTTCCTCTATCTGGCAGATTTTTTCTTTTTATTCATTATAAAATAAAAACACAACTTTATAAAGTTTTGACGAAAAAATTATACAAAATGAAAATGAAAAAAAATACAAAACTTAATAACAAAAAGATTTCAAATTTCTTATTTTTATATAATACTTATAGAGATCTAAATACACAAAAATTGATATTGGCCTCTTACTATTAATAAACTGTGAATCCCAAACTAGACGTCCTGTATCGTCGGGTCAAATTAATAAATTGATTGATTGATTTGATTATTTTAATTACAAAACGCATTAGTGACATTTCACAGACAGACACTTTTAGGCTTCAACCGTACATTTCTTGCATTTTATTATCATTGAAATTCATAATTCTATTTTTAACATTAGGAATACGAAAGTGTGTTTGTCGGATTCTTGGTTGCCATTCTTTCAAAGGGTGGGCGTTTGCTTAGGTACATTTAACATAAATCCAAAAATTTTGAGCACAGTTTTTGAGTGATATTCGATTTTAAGGACTTTTCTGTAATTACAATTGTGTTGATAATTGGAAGAATATTACATTTTGGCATAGAAAAGCTTTGCCATATTTTACTTCTAGTGATTTTATTTTAAACAACGATAACAATAATAAAAAGTGTGAAGGTATATTAATACGCGTTTAAAGCGTATTGTCAGAAATTTCATTACAAATTGAAAAATTTACCTTCTTTTCAAATTCAAATAATCTATATTTAAATAGTCCTTTAAAAGGCATTTTTGACGCGTCAATAATTTACATAGTAGTGATTTGATGGTGATAACTACATTCGTTAACTTAAAACTAAAGCTATGAGGGTTCCAAACGCAACCTGGTCTAAGAAGAAGCTTACAACAAACTTAGCCGGTTTTTTTTGTTATCACCATCTCACATTATCAATAATAAATTATAGTACCTATGGAGATAGAGCAATTCACATCCAAGCTTTTTTATCGTTTATATAATCCTTAATATCCTTATATGATTTTATGATTTTTCTATAAGCTTTCGTTTTATAAAAACTTTAAACTTATTGATAGACATCTCCAAGATATCAATGGCTATTATAAAATATATAATAAATTACCAATTATAATAATTTTGGAATTTTATAAGTCGGTCTAAAGAAGAAAATGATAATGGGCAATCATTGTATCTTAAAACACCCTACTGCTTAAACTACCCTTAATCTTAACCCAATGAGCGCTATACATACATTTCATTTCATTTCGCATCACAACGTGCTTTACATCACGTTTTTGTGTTTACACGCGACTTAATTCTTGGATGTGGACGAAGTTAACTAGTTGCGACTAAAAATTTACCGTGTGTATTTACCCTCACCACTTATTTCTGACTGTCTAATTATGTACGGAATATTAAATGAAGACTAGTAAACATGATACAGTTTTACAGTAACACACACCCATTGAGTTAGTTAAATAAATTGGGTAACGTTCTGTTAATCCTAAGAGTAGATCCCAAGTCAAGGAGGTTATCGAAGTATTTATTTATATACTTCAAGTTATGTTATTTGTTATCATAATTGCAATAACAGAATGCTCGTGAGTTTAGGAACGTTTGTGTCTAGAAAAATTGTGACGTGTGACCACAAGTGTTGAGGAGACATTTTTAAAAATTATGGTTCTTTTTGCTAATTTAATAAATGAAAATAATACCTACTTAGATTGCTAAGACATGTAGTGAGTTTCGACTAAATATTTTGTTACTAGTGTTAACGAACGCGTATTCCGTATATATTAATAACTTAATTTATTTGGATGCTTATTAATAAAATAATTTAGATGTATAAAATAACAGCAATGAAGCATTTGATAACTTTCGTCTTAGCAATAACTATAGTAACATTTACCAGTCAGTCGGAAGATGGGTGGGCAGTTTTAATAAATCCACAAGTATCCTTTGCTCCTTGTAATAAAACTTACGATATCTACATTCTTTTTGAACCTGGTCTGCCTCCAGACGAAGAAAATACTTACAATCTTACCATAAGTAAAAAGTTTCCTTTACATACTAATATTGTAGTAAAATTTGACTCCGATGCGAGTATTATACTGGTAAGCATACATTTCTCCTATTTAGATAATACAAAAAATTCAATAACTTACTAATGATGATATAACTAATGATAGATAGAATGATAAGCTAATAATGAATAATATTTCAGCGAACAAAATAATTATTTATTAATATTAAACTTAATATTTAGACTAATATTAATGTAATAAAAATAATGCATATAATTTAACACTTACTATCTTGATCATACCTATGAACTAAGCAATACATATAATACATGAAATATTTCGTCTAACTGATTTCATTTTCAAAACTAACATAAATCAACACAACTAGGTACTAGAAAAATTATGAAATAGTTTTAATTAATGAGAACTTTAGTGAAGCGGTGATAGCCCAGTGGTTAGGACGTCAGCCTCCTAACCAGAGGTCGGCGGTTCGAATCCGGGCACGCACCTCTAACTTTTCGGAGTTATGTGCGTTTTTAAAAATTAAAATATCACTTGCTTCAACTTTTTTGATGTACTATATTCCATGATGCAGAAGTTAAAAAACAAATCTGTGGGAGAATGACAGAATAGCAAAGTGCGTAGTATCTGATCTTCGTTTTATGTGGATTTTTCCGCGTGATAAAATTACTGATTAATGCATCCATGAATTAAGTAGGTAAGACGTGACATCGAGTTATTATAATAATACATACATATTGCATGGATGCCATTCTGCATATTTATTTTAAAACTCTTCATATATGAGCTTTGATAAACATAAAACAAATAATGAAAATCTAAAACCGGTATTTATTGATATGAAGTCACCTTTGTTTTGTGTTTTTTGTGAATGTCTAACAGGTTTGGCACTAATCAAGATCTTATTTGATGAGTTAGCTACAGCGTAGCATTTTATAGGTAGTGAATATTGCATCTGTGAACAATTTTAAAATTGGTTTCAAGTGGCAACAATACGGAAAATTCTGTCTTCTTATTTAAGACTTCTTAAGACTTAGCAAAAAGATAGATTTGTCAAAGTGATCTTATTTGCAGACAATATTTTTTGCTAACAGTATTAATGTTATGTATGTGGAAATATAGAATCCATATATTAATAAGCATTTTGACAAGAATCATAGTATACTTATGGATTTTTGTATTTATGGATTTTTAACTTTTAACTATTATAATCTTATTTATTTATTTTTATTTATTTATTCTTTATTTGTACACCACAATTCTTGACAGTGAAGTCATAATCATCTTATAGCTGTTTCCAGCATCTGCTGCAATTCTACGTAAAAAGAATGACATTTATATATATTTACACAATCCAATAAATTCACCCATCGTGGAAGATCACAGACTACAGCAAAACACGATTAACAACAAAAATAGGAGAGAAGAGAAAGATAGTTTTTTTTTGCTTTTAACTAAACATTTGCACTTTTTTATTCAATAATTGCAACTATAGACCTGAACATAAATATTACCACGAAATATTATAAAATGAAAAGAAAAATACTTAATACTCAAAAGCACAGCTTTAATAAATATGAAGCAATGTAATATTTAAAGTTATAACAATGATAGTGAGCGATTCCAGAAATGTCATATTAAAAATGTATAATTTTGCAGCGACGCAGTGAATTAACTTTAGTTCTTGTCCAGAGTTCGTGCAGGTTATTCTAGCCGTAGTTTCCAATACCTTTACCAATTTGTATATAAATTTCCTTTAATTATTCTCGCTGTGTGTACGATTGAATAATTTGAAAATAATAATAAGAATGTACACGTGAAGTGTTTAGTGACAAAGTGTTCAATTTTAGTTTCAATTTGAAAAAAACCTGAGATAAGTGATAACCTACTCTCGTAAAATTAATCGGATTATAATAAACACAGTATTCCTTACTAGGTTCGCTGAATAGTGTTTTTCAGTTCTAATCTTACAGGGTTAATAATACTTGGCAGAAAAAAAAACATTCCATTGGCTTTCATTTCATTTTACTTAATAAAATATTGAAGCATATTATCAATAGCAATATTGATCTACATGCATCTAGGCAATTTACAAAGTACAATTGAAATAATTTGTTGAACAGAATAAGTTTTTTAAGCGAAGTTCTAAATTTGTCAAGCAAAATAAATGTTATTTGAATAATGTTTATACAAAATAATATCTAAAAAAAAAACAAATTTGTGCTAATCGTAAAAGTAGTGATAATTCTGAAATTTTTATTTATATTCGTGTAATTTGTGATAGTAATTGTAAAATGTATAAACATAATGTATAACCATAATATATGACGTTTAATTCAAAATGCAATACCTCATCATCTGTGTCGTATTACCCTAAAAACAGATTAAATTTACTGACAAGTTCCTCACGAAATAGCTTAAAATATATAAAATATCAATAAAATATTATTAAATACAAAAACTTTTTAAGAAGAATGAAGCAAGTTATTTTTCTAACACTATTTATAATAAAAGTGTATAGTGATGATGATAGTGGATGGGCTTTTGTCGGTAACCCTCTAGCAGCCGCTTACCCTTGCAATGACTCCATGGATATATTACTTTCCTTCGAACCTGGTAGGCCTCCAGAGGAAGAGAATCAATACTCAGTGTCTATATCAAAGAAATATCCCACGTATTCTCTTATCAGATTGAAATTCGATAGCGTTGCTAGCGTTACATTGGTAAGAGACTATATTATATTAGTAAAATACATATAATTTATATATATAGCGTAAGTATTTTTAATGAGAATAATTACGTACACAATATATAATGTTGTTGTTTATATAATGGTACCGTATGATGCTGGTAGTCCGGATGCTTGAAATCAGACAATTTAAAAAATATTTCATAGTGTTAATATTTAAAAATATATTTAATATTGATCACCAAACATTGATTACTCGCTAAAATCATAATTAATATAATGTTGTTTCATGATCAATCACTTAAATCACTTTACCTACTTGCATCCTCAGACACTTGAGAAGCTTTCGAAGTTTGCTGTAATCAGAGTTTCTCGAGAGCAATCACACAAATAAATACACTCGCTAAATATACGTAGTTTAGTACAACAGTTATGGGATATCTACTCCGGAGTTGATTGGAATAAGATTATTTTATGCTGACGAATTGTGTTACTCTGGCACTTGACCCAGTAAGATCGCCTTCTAAACGTTTTCCTGTATAAGTACTTCTGGGGAAAACCAAATTAATATACACGCGTGATTTGTTAACTAACAGATAATACGTCCTCTGTTGATTGTATCCTCATAAGAGCTTTGAGGTACTTAAGCGTAACACTATTGTAACAAAAACATTTTTAATATTGATATATATTTTCAGAACGATAAAACTTATGCAAGAGTGTCTGTTAACCTGGATAACTCATTCACCATACGGTTTTTCAAAGCTCACGATGGAGTTGGCTTCACAGTGAAGGGACTTATACCTGGAGTAATACCTTACTTAACAAGTGTTGTAATCAATAATAAGGAATATTGTTCTGAACCGTTGGTGGTAAGTGATAATTATCTTTCTTAAAATTTCTTAATTTAAAAATCTGTGATGAATAATGTTGCTAGGAAGATTAAAAATCTAAATCTGAGTTAACAATATATTTTCAGGGTATCCTAGATCAATACATTCAAGGTTACCAAGATACAGCTGAAAGTCCTGATAGAAAACCAAAAAAGAACTGTGGAAGACGACAAGTGACGCATACTGAGCTGATTGTCAATGGAGCCGTGACGAAGCCAGGAGACTGGCCTTGGCATGTAGCGTTATACAGAATTGACCGTTCCACTATAAAATATATATGCGGTGGAACGCTTATTTCCAAGAATCACGTTTTGACAGGTCTGTTATTTTTATGCAATTTATAGTTATATGAAATAGATAAGTAATAAATAAAAAAAATATGATTGTGACAGTTTATTTTACACTACAATTATATTATTTTCTCATCTCACAGGCTTGCATTCACACGCCCTGGTTGAAAAAAGGCATCCTTATTGAATACATTACCTGTTTATGTTTTTGTCAACCACCCGGGGTCTTCTTTGAATGTTCCAGGTTCTGGCCAAGCTGGATCATTTTGGGCATTCCGAATTTCTGAATTGTCTCTGGTCTGAGTACCTAGATTTTCTACTTATTATATTGATGATTGATTGATTGATCGAAAGGGCGCAATCTATATACAATCGTGGAATAAATGGCGCTCTTTCAATTCGATTGTAGATTTGAAGTTGGACAATTGAGATTAACTTCCACGCGATCCAAATAAGTAGGCATTCCGGTTTGAGACAAAAAACTATTTTGTTCACAGCTGCGCATTGTGCTACAATTAGAGGGGTCCCAATCTTGCCAGAGACACTAAGTGTGGTTCTTGGAAAATTCAATTTAATCGGAGGAGACACCGAGTCTCAAGAAAGAGAAGTACCTAAGCGAAATTCAAATAAAATTATTAGTTTAATCGATAATTAACAATAGATAGCTGCAGATAGAACGCAGAAATAATCAAACCACTTAGATGAAAGTTAATTCAGTGAAATAAACCAAAGGAAAGGTCTGTAAATGTCTTATACTTGAAAGAAACTAATCATAAACATTTTTTTTAGGTACACAGTATAATTGTAAATGATCAATTCGATCACAGACGTTTGGAAAATGATATAGCTCTACTGAAACTTAAATCTGAAGCTGTATTTAATGATTATGTACAACCAGCCTGCTTATGGTATTCAAAGGCGGTAGACAAACTGCCGGGGACGGAAATATTTGGAACAGTAAGTAATGATTAAATTAAAATAAAACATAACACGTAACATGTAGTTTTTGTTCCGGAGTAATTAATTATTATAAAATACATATACAGGTATTTAAGTAAGTTAGTTTGAAGTCTCGTAATTAGTCATCGGATTGCACATTCAGATTAATGATAAATTATTGTAAAAGCCATCTTGTGATATTAAATATAGTAGAATCACTCCGACTGAGCTATTATTTCTGCAAAAATTTATATGCTTTGGAAACATTGATGACCAAGCGACAAACAATTATATATTTTATAGCGAGCAATATGCATTTTTACTGTCTACACATTTTTCCTACGATATTATATATATTAAAATTATATTAACTTTTCATACATTTTCCACGTACCTGACCATGCAAGGTCCGTATACCCTGACCTATATAGTAAGTCTACTTATATCCTTGTACTTTTTTACTATCACCAAATTGTCTCCTTTTAGGTTGTAGGATGGGGTTTCGAGAATACAGATGCCCTAGCACCACAACTTCGAAAAACCAAAATGCCTATAGTGGCAGAGAGCACGTGTATTAAGAGCAATCCAGTCTTCTATTCCAGACTTCTTAAAGACAACAAAAAATTCTGCGCTGGTTATCGCAACGGTAACTTCGGTTTTATACTAAATTACATACTCATTCTCATTATAGAGCCAGTATATTTAGTAATATTAGTAATACTTTTTAATCCTGTTAATAATTATACAGGAACCTCAGCATGCAATGGCGATAGTGGAAGCGCTTTTCAAGTTTTTCTCCCAGACCAGTCAAAAGATGACAACCCAGATGCGGTCGGAGCTTGGTACGTACGCGGTATTGTATCTGTTACCTTGTCAAGAGTAGATGCAGCTATATGCAATCCAGAAGAATATGTGGTGTTCACAGACGTCGAAAAATATAAAAATTGGATCGAAAATCACATGTAGTATTAACTGATATTTTATCAATTTATTATATTGTAATATTTGTAGGCAATAATATATTTTTTTAATTACATACGTTTTTATTTACGCGTCATACCAGTGTACCCTAGATCCTCGGTATACCCTATAACATGATGAAACTGATGCAATAAATTTCAGTTAGTCTCAAGGATGAAAAAAATATCATTACTATTTATACTATAAAACCAATCATTTTTAGCACAATTTTCTACACAAGCTATTTTTGTTTTTTATTTCTTACAAGTCTGCGAATTAAAAAAATCTTGGTATCAAATTTGATAGAACGAAAATTTCTTATATGAAATAAATTTAGATGAGTAGACATCCAACCTTATAACAAAACAATTTTATTTTTCAATATATATTCCTACGAGTATATCTAAATTGAATAAACAATCTAATTTAAAATATCAATGAAGACTTTAAATAAGATTGATAATTATTTATGGAAAAAGTATGCCAACTCGAAGGTTTGATATGAAAACACTTAAGAAAAATTATATTTTTCAACTTTTATCTTTAAACCTCCATCAAACATACATTAAAATAAATATCAGTTAGGTACATTATTGGTACCTTTAGACGTTCTTATTAATAACACATATCGGTTTTATTATCTCTAGATTTATCTTGGAGACGTTCATAATTTAGTTCTCACCAAGATGGTAAGCTCGAACAGGTTTTTAAGCAACTTTTGGTATTTTTATTGGCCAGCAAGCCAATAAATAAAAAAAGCCACTTGTGGGTATGGGATAAGCTATTATAAATGTTATTTTTGGTTTTTTCATCTCCATATTTTTAGTATAACTTGATTTGTTTATTCAAACAGGATTGAGAGACTTTAAGCTGATAACGTGCAAAACGTTTAGATGGAGTTGGTTATCCCGTGGAATAAGAGTTGGAATAAGTGCTTAGCTTAATTTTAAAGTGATATATTTATCTTATTTATATAAGCTAAGTTTTGTGCACATTTTTGGAAGTGATAAACGATAAAATATTAGTATTATAATATATAAGTCTTATAAATTTAAAAGCAAAATGAGGAAAGTAATTTTTTTTATCCTTATATTTTGCTACCTAGAGGTTCAATGTGCCCAAGATAGAACGAAAAAAAATGTTTATCCATGTGATGGGTCGGAAGATATTAAGATCTTGTATGAATCAAACGAACCTATTAAAGAAGAATATCAAGTTTTTATTGATAGAACATTAACAAAAAACACGAAAATAATTATAACTCTTGATTCTGATAGCGTCGTTACACTGGTGAGTAATTCTATATAGTTAGGTTTTTATTATAATTGAAAATATTAACGATTATATTTTAAATACGTTAAATTTTAGTTTGATATTGTAATACTATATAATACATCTGTTTTGTACAAGTTATATCACAAACATTTTGTTGCAGAAGGATACAAGTTTTGCAAGAGTATACACGACGAAAAGGAATACGTTTGAAATACGCGTATTCAAATTGCATGAGGGGATTGTATTCAATGTAAAAGGACAAGTATCTAAGACTGTACCACGAATTAAAAGTCTGATCATAAATAATAAAGAAAATTGCAGGCAGCCCTCATTGGTAAGCTATTATATAATATGTCATTTTGTCTAAATATAATTAAGGTGAGCCGCGGGCTTAAGCGAGTGTATTTCTAAATTACAGAGATATTTCGATGGTGGACCTTGGGAGAACAATGATTATACACAGAAAGTTAACGAACAATCTTTAGAGACTTGTGGAAGGCGAAAAATAGCAAACACTAAGTTTTTACAAAATGCTACTGTTACTAAACCAGGCGACTGGCCATGGCACGCGGCTATATATCAGCATGATAACACAGAAATAAAGTATATTTGTGGCGGGACACTGATATCAAATAATTATGTATTAACAGGTAATCTATGACTTCGTAAGATGGTATTAACTAATACAAACTGTCCCATCGTATATTCTCTCTGCATCGTCATCCTCATTACTGAGGGTCGCGATCCTTAGAATTTATCACGTCTTCCGTACGATGTTTCTCCAGATGGTACTGTTTCCGGCATTATGTAGTGCGGCGTGGAAATATGACCCAGTTCAGTGCTGATCTGATCGGACCAACGCATGGGGCTATGTCCTCTTGGCCTTCTTTCCTCCACCTTGCGTTATGAGTATTTTTTCTAAATTCCCAGGACTACAGCGGGCAATGTGTCCGAAGTATTCCAAGGTGCGCTTGAGATATATAGTTGACAGCCTTGTTGTTATTTTTAGCGCTTTCAGGATATGCGTTGGTCGTGAATGCAGTCCTTATCTTTAGTATCGTATAGTATTGTACACCTTATTAAAAGTAATCTTAACGAACAAACCCAACACTTACCTTACTTAGCTACCAAATTATTCGTTTTCGATTATTTTTTAGATGTTCCCTTTGGATGTTTGTTTACTTTTATATCATCTTTAATAACTAAATCAAAAGGAAAAGGATCGGTGCAGACATTTTCGATTTCATTTTAGATTTTCAAAATATAATAAAATATTTACTGACTTTTTATTTTTTATTTGCAGCCGCACAATGCACATCTTTTGAAGGTAAAGCACTTGTGCCGGAAACTCTGAGTGTTTTCCTTGGAAAATTTAATTTGGTTGGAGGTGACGAAGGATCTCAACAAAGAGTTGTAAGTTTTGATAAGTTTGATTTTTTAATTGTGATATTATTTAAAAGATAGAATGCTGTAGGCAGACGTTTAAAAGTCACGTACTTTCCTAGAAAAATAAATTTGTTATAGTAATAGATATTGACGTATGTTGAGGTGACATTTTTTTTTTTGTGAGAAGTCCATAAAAAATAAACTATATACAAAATTGGTTGTGAATTGAAAATAAAACATATAGATATCGACAACAGTGCTTTTAAGCTAAAATCGGTAAAACTAACCTTTAAAAACTACTAAACCAAAACAAGTAAAAAAGTATTTAAAATTTTCACAAATTTATTTCAATTTCATGGTAACTTTTTTTAACGGAAAATCTTCAAATATATAATCTTCATCTTATTATATTACTTTTACTTTACAGGTAAAAAGAATCTATATCCACGAAAACTTCGGATATCAAAATTTAGATAATGATGTCTCACTGCTTAAATTGAGGAGTGATGTGGTTTTCAGTGATTTGATACAACCTGCGTGCTTATGGTACAATAAACCGGTTGATAAAACACCAGTTGGTGAAGTTTTTGGAACAGTAAGTTTTATTAATCACTATTTGTTTGTCGGTTTGACCGTGTTTTCCGTGACCGTAGTGTGTAAATTATTTATTAAATTAGCAGGTAAACGTACGAAGTTCTCCTAAGGTAATAAATGCGAATACTGCTGCACGAAAGAAGATAAATAAACAAAAAGTAACAAGCCTTAGAATTTAAAATAATCAAATTTCTTATACATATGAATACGTAACGTGTACTATTTCGAAACCTTTAAGAACATTTTAATACGAAATTGTTTCGAGGTGTTTTAGTGATACTGAGAACATTGCACCAAAAGAACTGAGTGTTTGCCTATGTAACATTCCAGCCTAGTAACTATATTTAAGCCAAAATCATATCAATCGTTGCTGTTGCTAGGTAATCGCATGAGAAAACAAAAAAAATACTTTCACATTTATATTTTTTGTACGGATCCAAACTAACTTATTTTGTTTAAACCTGACAGAAATACTTGTTGAATTTTTTATCATACCAACTTTTCTCTATCTAGCTTGTAGGCTGGGGTTTCGACACAACTGACTCTTGGTCGCCACATCTCCAACAAGTGCAGCTGCCTATAGTAACTGAAAGGACATGCCTGAAGAGCAACCCTCGTGTGTTCTCTACTGTTCTTACCAGTAATAAGTTTTGCGCTGGTTACGGTGTGCGAGAGGGAAAAACAGGCAGCGTTCAGGAAATAGGTACATGCTTTAGTTATCTAAGGAAACGGTAAGGGATAATCAGTTTGAAAGGTTGACATAATTTGCGCCACGAAAGTCGTCTAATAATTCTATTATGTTATTAATCTTGTCAAGTTTTGTGGGATAAAATCATAATATTATGGAAAGGAAGCACAAATAGGGACGAAATCTGGCATAATTGCAATATTGCACCTATGCTACATCGACATTAATTTAGCTTTATTTTGGCCTGCTATTAAAAACGTTAGCTACTCTATATGGTAGACCGAGACCAAATCCAAGAAATATAGTCAAAGCTCACTCTATAGATCTCAGACTAAAATGAATAAAAACGGCCAGATTTAAAAATGGGATTAATATCGTGGTAACGATAAATTTAATAATATCTATCACTTGTATTGGATCATTGCGTAGTTTAAGCGAGCATTTTGATTCTTTTAACATTTTATTCATTTTATGATATTCCAGGAGCTCCAAATTGTAATGGTGATAGCGGCAGTGCCTTCCAAATCTTCATTCCGGATGACGTTACTGACACAAGTCCCTTGGCTACCGGTGCATGGTACGTCAGAGGTATAGTGTCTTTAACTGTCCCTCGACCTGATTCGCCAGCCTGTGATCCACAGCAGTACATTGTTTTCACCGACGTGGAGAAATATAGAGACTGGATAGATCGTCGCTTAAAAAATTAAATATATAATTTTAAGTCATAGAATATGATGATAAATACATTTTATAATATAGAAAATTACTATTAGATATTATTTTTAAGAAGAGTTGTATTTTGGACATGCATTTATGATAAAATAAATTTTTTGTAAGCACTTAAAAAAGTTTTTAATTCCAAGATCAGCTAATCTTTCCTTATCCCAGTTTTATACGCTAACCTTACTTTAAAACTGATACAATTCTTCGAATTCTCATCATCATCATCATCATCATGATCAACCCATTACCGGCTCACTACAGAGCACGGGTCTCCTCTCAATATGAGAAGGGTTTGGCCATAGTCCACCACGCTGGCCATGTGCGGATTGGCAGACTTCACACGCCTTTGAGAACATTATGGAGAACTCTCAGGCGTGCAGGTTTCCTCACGATGTTTTCCTTCACCGTTGAAGCAAGTGATATTTTAATTGCTTAAAAACGCACATAACTCCGAAAAGTTAGAGGTGCGTGCCCGGATTCGAACCGCCGACCTCTGATTAGGAGGCGGACGCCCTAACCACTAGGCTATCACCGCATCGAATTCTCATCCTATTGATATTAGTTTTATATGAATTGAGTGAAAGTATTAATGAAGTAACTTTTCAATTAACTGTTGAAAGAATTAATTTAAAAGTTAATGCTAAAAAAATTGCCGAAAATTTCAATCGTATTTTTAAATAAATGTTAAACAATTAATAAATGTTAATCATATATATGCATACATTTTTGCCAAATTGTTTCAATAAAAAAAACGACACTTATGACATTTATGCCATTTCGATGTTTCGCTTATCCTTCATACATATCTTGTTTCGGATCGGATTTCCTCAACTTAGTAACTTCTTGGAAGTTGTATGAGAATTAACACATATATTTAACAAATTAAGTTTGTCTGGGACACTTCAGCCTCGGCTAGTTATCAACTTACTGGCAAAGACGTCTCACCGAGCGGTTAAGCATTCCGGTATGATGCCGCGTACACACCGAATGAGATTGGTTCACTCGTATGGGTGGCGTACAGTCTATTGTATCGTATCCAAAAAAGGTCAAAATATCATACCTAACCACGCATCGACAATTTTATCGAGGGTAACGTAATGTGCAATCGTGGTATCCTGTACAAAATTCTCCTCCACTATGTCATAATATAAGATAAGAAACAAATATCATTATCTGAGTATAATGATAATGATGATCTATTAGCATCCTAATGAGAGGAATGCTGAGAACAAGTAATCGGAGAGTGATGAACTCAACGTTACAAGTGATGTGCGGCGGACGACCTCTAGCAAGGAAGACGAGTTATTTAGAAATTTATTCAACATAATATTAAATTTTAAAATAAGAAATTTTCTTTTAACAAACAATCCAACCCATTCAAACATTTAAAGACAACAACAGGGTTTGTTTGTAATGTTCATTCTATCGAATGAGATATATTACTTTAAACAAAATAGGTAAATGATCGTTTTGATTATTGGAAGTCTGATATAATATAAAAAATATACGGTATATTTTTAAATATGTCGTTACTTGTTATCAGACGCTTTTCATCGGTTTTCATAAAAATAAGACACAGTAATATATATATTATTCCAAAAATATTACACTTTTTAGAACAAATTTCAGATTTATTTTTATTCCGGTATGAATAAGTATTAAGTGTAATTTGTTCAATTTCATATCCAAGAATAAGGAATCATTGAAATTGATTCAGTCTTCACGGAAATAAGGAGATACAATTTAATAATAAATACATTAGAGATGACGGTTTTTTGTAATGTTATTGATATTTTCCACAAGATAAGAATATCTTCTCATTTGAAATACAAATACTTGATGATCAAAGCAGTTATGTAAATATTTTTTTCAAAAGGTTTAAAAGAATTATGATCATAGGTGTCTCGTTATAAATATGTTTAAAGGTCGCTGACATCCCCATTATAATATATATGCCATAAATAAAGGAACTTTTAAGATACGACTAACGAAAACTTGATCTTAATTTGTTGTTTGGCGTCTAATTTGTTTTAATAATGGCTATCTTAATAATTTTTATATCATCGTGAACAAATATATCTGCATTCAAAATTCTCTAAATTATCATAGTTATATATAGTTATAGTTCTTATTTAATTACATATCTCATTATTTTTATCATCCTAGTATTAATTATTAAGTGTAAAAAATATATTTTTTTTATTGTTTTTTATTTATGCAACCTTTTAACCGAACAAATTAGAATGCTGTAAATACCTGTAATGATAACTGTAACTGAACTGTACTTGATTGAAACAGTTATAATAATGTAATATTTTTAATAATATACAGTGTATCGAAGGAATATTATATGAAATAAATAAAAATTACTAAGTAATATACTGTGGCTCAATGTGCTCAGTTCATTAATGATAATTCAAAATCCAAAATTCACCGTACCTAATTTTTGATCCTGATAAAGGTAAGGTATTACCTTTATGTATCAAGATAGTTTTGCTGGACGATTGTTAACAAACCAATTAGTTACTAGGTGATGCTTGCGACTTCGGCCACATAAAAAAGAGTCTAAAAATCCTCTTGTAAGCGACGTTGACTCAAGTCAGCAAATAGATAGATGACTAACTTTGGAGGTGTGAAAAATAACTGAATATCCGATCACACGATCACAGCTGTTAACGATCACCATACAAGTAAGCCATGATATGTCCACCAAAAAAAAACCTACATTTTTGTGCACTTCTTGTATTCATACTCTCATTAATGTGGCATGGGTACATGTACCTATAAAATAAACACACGAAGCTCAGCATCGATCTACGATATTGGGAGAACTAACAACGAACGTGACGTTTAGTATCTGGGTTATTGAACTGGGAATCATGAATCATTCACTACAGGTAGGCACCCTAGTTTGTAAATATGTATATGTAAAATCCATTGAAAAACTTTAAAAGCTGTGATAGCCTAGTGGTTAGGGCGTCAGCCTCTTAATCAGATGTCGGCGGTTCGAATCCGGTACGCATCTCTAACTTTTCGGAGTTATGTGGGTTTTTAAGCAATTAAAATATCACTTGCTTTAACGGTGAAGGAAAACATCGTAAGGAAACCTGCATGCCTGAGAGTTCTCCATAATGTTCTCGAAGGCGTGTGAAGTCTGCCAATCCGCACATGGCCAGCGTGGTGGACTATGGCCATACCCTTCTCATATTGAGAGGAGACCCGTGCTCTATAGTGAGCCGGTAATGGGTTGATCACGATGATGATGATGATGATTGAAAAAGTTGAAGCCTTATATTCAAAGTGTGAATAACACAAATAAAAAATAAAACTAGCAGCATTAAAATATATAAATATTCATAACTTTGATCGTCTATAATTTTATTCACAAAATATTTTTTTTTGCCATGCAACTTAGTTCAATTGATCCAATATCCAGCTTCTGTATACGGCTACATCAGTAAACACTGTATAAGCATTTGGATCACAGATGGAAGCATCGTTTCTTGCTAAGCTGACAGACACGATTCCTTTCACATACCATGCGCCGTCTATGTAGTCATTTCTATAATAATTTATACTTAAATCATCTTGTACAAATACCATAAATCCTCCGCCACTATCACCATTACAGGCTGAAGTTCCTATAACAAAAAATAAATATGAAATTTTTAATAAGATAATTTCTTGTTTTTTTTTTATCCACTACAAGTAAACCTTGACGGCAATCTCACCTATTGTAGGTGAGTGATGATGCATTGTCTAAGATGGTAGCGGGCTAACTTGTTAAGGGTATTATTGATCAATACTCTTTCTTTTACGCGTCATCGTGCCGGAACGTTTAATCGCTTGGAAACACGTCTTTGTCGGTAGGGTGGTGACTAGCCACAGCCCAACCCTCCCATCAGATAAGACTCGAGCCGGGAATCGAACCCAGGATTTTTAACTTCAATAAGTCGCATTATTATGCGACAGTTGAGAAACGATAAACTCCCAGGAACCGGGAACTTCTAAGACAAGAACGCTGCGCCATGGAAGTCGTCCAAAATCTATTTTATAGTTAGATATCAAAAGTATATAACGCACTCAAAAGTCAAAAGTTTAAAGTTAAAATTACCAGGTTTTAGTTTAAAATAAAATATCATAATTACTCAATATAAAAATAAAAAAACAATTGTACTTTTGCACAGATTGAAATTAAAGTCAAATCAAAACCTTACCGTTTTGATTCCCACCACAGAATTTTTTGCCATTCAAAAGATTTGAATAGAAAATAGGATCGAATTGTACACACTTGTAATCTGCATGTTGAGGCATGTTCGCCGATTTTAAACTTGTTGATAGGCTATCTGTATTGTCAAAGCCCCACCCGACCACCTACAATAGTACATTAAAATTAGTCATACGATTAAAGTTAACTATGCGCCAAGCTGTGATAGCCCAGTGGTTAGGACGTCCGCCCCTAATCAGAGGTCGGGGGTTCGAACCCGGGCACGCACATAACTTTTCGCAGTTATGTGCATTTTTAAGCAATTAAAATACCACTTGCTTCAAAGGTGAAGGAAAAAATTGTGAGGAAATCTGCATGCCTTAGAATTCTCCATAGTGTTAAAAGGCGTGTAGTCTGCACATGGCCAGCGAGGCGGATTTTGGCCAAACCCTTCTCATATCGAAAGAAGACCCGTGCTCAATGAGCCGGCAACGGGTTCATCATGATGATAATGATAAATTCAGCTCAAATTTTCATGCATCTGCAATCTAATTACGTGCATAGGTGTACTAAAAATAATACAAAACTAGCTAAACCCGATTAGGTTTAAGTGTTGCGTAGTTTATTTTTAAATAATATTAAGCAAGAAACGTTTAGAATCTCCATATTTCGTTAAAAAAAAAATATTGTTCACGAAGACTGGTGTGACCGATTACTAAGAACCATATAGTTAAAGGCACCTTCTGAGCGGGTGTAGTATAAAGTACATAGATTTCTAAGTTAATATAGCGCTGATTGTATGTGAAGGAAATATCGTGAGGAAACCTGCATGTATGAGAATGCCCCACAAAGATGTGTGAATCACTTTTATAACAATGAGTTCATTATAATGATAAGTATGAAGATGGTGTTAAAAATATTTACGGTATCTACTACTTTCTGAATATTGCAGATATCCAGATGATCCGAATTATGTTTTCAATATTATTTAGTATATGGTAACTTTATTTATTGTTACGAAAGCTTATGGAAAAATCATATTACAATATTAAGGATTATATAAACGATAAAAAAGCTTGGGTATGAATTGTTCAATCTTGTGTGAATGATTATGTGAGATGGTAATAACGAAAAAAACACCCGGCTAAGTTTGTTGTGGGCTTCTTCATAGACCGGGGCGCGTTTGGAACTCATAGCTTTAGTTTTAAGTTTACGAATGTAGTTATCACCATCGACACAACTATGTAAATTATTGACGCGGCAAAGGTGCCTTGTAAAGTACTATTTGAATAAAGATTATTTGGATTGAATTGAATTACCTATTTACAGTCTTTGGTAGAGACTATTGGAAGAACCTAAATTGTACTACTTACCGTCCCATTAATTTCATAAGAGCCGAGATGATCGTAAATTCCGTCAAACCACAAACATGCCGGTTGAACGTAATTATTGAAAATAGCTTCCGTAGTAAATTTTAATAAAGCAATATCATTTTCAAGTGTTTTGTGCTGGAATTCATCGTGGACTACGACCTTGAAGATCTGAAATTTTATTTTTAATATTAGGAATTAATTTCTTATATTAAATACTCGTAAATTCATTGGTAGAAAGCCAAAATACATTTGCTTCAATTAATAAAAAAGGAGAACATCGTGAGGAAATCTGCACACCCGAGAGTACTCCTTAATGTTCTCAAAGGCGGGTGAAGTCTACCCATCCGCACATTGCCAGCGTGGTGGACTATGGCCAAACCCTTCTCATACTCAGAGGAGACCCGTGCTCTGTAGTGAGCCGGTAATGGGTTGATCATGACATGATGACTATAAAGCATCTTAAAAGTTTCAAAGAACACTTGTCACTTACATCTTTTTCTTGTAAAGCAATATCCTTTGCGATCAAAGAAAACTTTCCCAACACCACTTGCATGATGTCTGGATTCACAGGTACACCATTTATCGCGGCGCAGTGGGCTGCTAAATGATAAAATTAAACGTTTTATTACGTTATATACGTATACGTTACCATCTTAAGCTGCGCCGTTTTTTACAATCTGGTAAGAATGCAGTCAAATGCTAATAAACTATTTTGTTTTACACCATACGTATTCTAGGCACTATTCCCTATTCACAATATAGTTATAAGTTGAATAAGTTGAAAATAAATAAGTTAGTTTTAAAGTTTAATTCTAATATCTAAAATACAAAAATAATATCATCCCCTTGAAGAAGATCTATTCTAGATTGTAGATATTCTAGCATTGGTGTTAGTAAAATTAGTTTACTTTATATTATTATGATATAATACATCTACGAGTAGGATATTATCTTCTAACCGAATTGCATCTAATCATTAAGTAAAGTTACTTGATTTTTGGAGCAGTAGATCACACCTTGTCTTAAACAAGTTGAAAACTGCAATAACACCAAAGGGTTTATCTGATCTAGACTGTAATTAGAAAATCGTTCGTACTCAGAATAGTCAGCTCGGCTCCAAACTTAAAGGACGCATCGTAACTAATTGGGACTTGTTATTTCATGGCAACGCTGTAATTTTAAGTTGAAATTGTAATGTATTAAGTGAAAAAAGTTTTCTGCCGTTATCAATTCAGTGTGTAATAGCAATCTCAACCTTTGGGTTCTGTATGTTATAAGCTTGTACAAAAGTCCTTCTATAGTGCAAAGGATTATGTGAATGATAAACAAGCACGGGTGTGTAATTTTGCTCTCATAAGATTTTTTTTTTATCCACTACAAGTTAGCCCTTGACGGCAATCTCACCTGATGGTATGTGATGATGCAGTCTAAGATGGTAGTGGCCTAACCTGTTAGGGTATGGTAAACCAATACTCCTAATTAGTTTCTACGCGACATCGTGCCGGAACGCTAGATCGCTTGGCAACACGTCTTTGTCGGTAGGGTGGTAACTAGCCACGGCCGAAACCTCCCACCAGACCAGACTCGAACCGGGAATCGAACCCAGGAGCTCCAACTTTAGAATGCGACAGCGCGCGCGCTGCGCCACGGTGGTCGTCAAATATAAGATAGCTCTTAATATAATTTTAAGTGGTCTGTGAGATGGTGATAACAAAAAGAAAATTAACCTGGCTAAGTTCGTTGTGGGCTTCTTCTTAGACCGGGGCACTTTTGGAACCATCATAGCTTTCGTTTTAAGTTTACGAATGTAGTTATCACCATCAAATCACTAGTATGTAAATTATTGACGCGTCAAAAGTGCCTTTTAAAGGACTATTTGAATAAAGATTATTTGAATTTGAATATGTCTTTTGGAATGGTGCATTGTTATCACAAAAATTATTTCAAATAAAAGTTCAAATAATACAATAAATTATTTACCAGTCAATACAACGTATTTGGAAATGAGTGTTCCTCCACATACGTATTTTAGAGTGGATTTATTTAGTCTCATTATAGCGGCATGCCAAGGCCAGTCCCCAGCTTGAGTCGCAGACCCACTGACGATTAGTTCTGTGTACCGTCTATTAATTCTTCGTCTTCCGCAAAATTTATCTGGTGCTTTATCAAAAAATTTTCCGACTCCTAACGCTGGATAGTCTTCAAAGTAAGTCTGGAATATTAATTGATTATAACATTTAATTGAAGTCCGAATAGTTTAAATGTTTATAAAAATTCCTGTGAAACGTTTGTAATTAAATATTTTTTCCATGTCTCTTTTCTGTAGATCTAATTTCGAGGAAGTTATCAACCCAATGCTATAGTTATATTGCATCGACGTAGAGTAAAATTTAGTTTTCTACATATCGCGCAGGATCTGTTAATTGTTGTTTTATAAACTAAAGCTTATATGTTAAACCATCTTAATTTAAGCCAAATTTTTACTCCAGTTCTAGTTATACACAAAATTTCGCTCTTATAATAATAGTGCGATTTATCTTTAACTAGCTGTTGCCCGCGACTTCGTCCGCGTAGAATTGCTGATTTCCCTTGAGATTGAGGTTACCCGTGCGGCCAATGCCCTGCTTCAGGAAGTAAGCTACAGGCAAATGTCAAATTGCGTTTATAAATTTTCGTGTTTCTAAATTAAAAAACATAGGACTTTCATACAAACTTCAAACCCCTCTTTTACCCCCTTTGGGGTAGATTTGGATGAAAAAATTTCTAACCTTATACTTACGCCCTAAAAGAAACCTATTTTCATAATTTCGAGCTCAACTTCATAATAAAAAAATAAGCAAAAACTAACATCCCCTATTTTACCACCCTTAACAGGTAATATATAAAAAAAAATTGATGTACATTTATTCTTTAACTCTAAAAACAAAAAATTCATACAAACTTCCAACCCCCCTTTTACCCTCTTAGGGGTGGAATTTCCAAATATCCTTTCTTAGCTGACATCTCTTAACTATCAACTACCTACTTGCTAAATTATAGCTATATATGTACAATAGTTTTTGAGATCTCGTGTTTGATCAGTATGTAAGTATGTAAGTGACCTTTCGCTTTTATATATATATATAGATATAAATTGAATACAATTAATATACTTCAGATATTATTACTATTATATCATACCCGATTAGGATCCTTGCAGTTTTCCTCGCCATTAATTTTTAAACTTATAACATAAGGAGGATGATTTGGCGAAAAACGTCCTTTAACGGTGAAGTAAAAGTTGTCAGTATCATTGAGTATAATGAAACTAAAAATATTATTGATGGTATCCTTCTCAGCCGAGAATCTGGCATTGTCTCTCTGAAATAACAAAAACAGTAACTGATACTATATTTATCATATTATTTTGTGTTAATATGAACTATTCATGTAATAGGTTTAAATCAATAAAGATATTTTGATTTGATTAGCTTTGATATATATCTGATGCTGTGATAGCCTAGTGGTTAGGGCGTCAGTCTCCTAATCAGAGGTCGGCGGTTCGAATCCGGGCACACACCTCTAACTTTTCGACGTTACGTGCATTTAAAAAAAATTAAATATCACTTGCTTCAACGGTGAAGGAAAACATCGTGAGGAAACCTGCACGCCTGAGAGTTCTCCATAATGTTCTCAAAGGCGTGTGGTCTGCCAATCCGCACATGGCCAGCGTGGTGGACTATAGCCGAACCCTTCTCATATTGAGAGGAGACCCGTGCTCTGTAGTGAGCCGGTAATGGGTTGATCATGATTATGATGACGATATATATCTTAGGGTTGCCTACAGAAATTTATATTTTTCATCTAGTAGGCATCGATGGATTATAAATAATTTTTATAATTTCCTTTTTTTTTCGTTATGTTCAGTTCTTTTTCTTATACACTACAAGTTATCCCTTGACGGCAATTTGATGGTTAGTGATGTAGCAGGTTAAGACGGTAGCGAGCTTAACTGTTAGGTGTATAGTAAATATACCAAATATACCACGATGGTAAATATTATATACCCTATTGGCGGAACGTTATTTCGCTTGGCGACACGTATTTGTCAGTAGGATGGAAACTAACTACGGCTGAACCCTCTAATCAGACCAGACTCGATCCGGGAATCGAACCCTGGACATCCAACTTTATAATGCGACAGCGCACGCGCTGCACGGAGGCCATAAACGTTTAATTATAGTATTTAGTATTGTTTGTAAATCATAATATACTTACAAGAAGTATTGTAGATCCAGAATCTAATTTCACTCTTATTTCCGTGAAAACTGATATCTTTTTTTTTATTTGTACATCATACCCCAAACTGCTATACACGCTGAAGGTTGAACGGATGTCATCGTTTCCTTTACAAAAGTTGTGCCCATAACTTGGTACACTATGAGCAGGTGTATTTTGTACTTTATTTAAAAAGGTCAAGTACATAAAAAGTATTTGTATGATTACTTTTAAGATTGCCATTTTAATAAGGTTATTTGTTAATTCTTAAGTAATATTCCTTAGGCATTTGGTATATCTATACTTTGAACTTCTATAATTGAATAACAAACTGAAAAAAATTTGATTTGGTAGATGTTTTACTATTGAGTTTTATTTGATATTCACATAGGTTTCACTATTGTTAAATCCGATTTTTTTTCATATACTACAAGTTAGCCCTTGACGGCAATCTCACCTAGTGATGATGCAGTCTAAGATGGTTGCAGGCTAGCCTGTTAGGGATATAGTAAACTCTTACGAGTGTATGAGTTTACCATTTGTTTCTATGCGACATCGCCCTTCCCGTCCGTCAAATTCCCGTATTCTTCACGAAAACCATTTCGTAATTTCATCGTTATGTTCAAGTATAAATCGTTCTATGGACTTATTTTACGTTTTTGCTGACTCATACATTAGGACTAAGTTTTTAGGGATTTCTTGAAAGATTCAAATTTATTTATGCATTAATTTTACGTATCTTTTCATGAACTTTTACGAGTTTTAAATATATTAAAGATCAGCTGTTGTATAAAATTTATAAAACTGTATGATGAGTCTAACACGAGTGATGTCTATGGATTCAGTATACATTTTAAAAAAAGTAGTTCTACAATCCAATTATAATTTAATTTGTGCCATCAACTCAAATGAACGTATTTACTGTGACCCATTCTCCAGGAAACTCAAGGATTGAACCAATTTATTATAATATTTTTGGCGTAGTTTGGACCATAAATATTATATATATACATAATATTATTGTGCTATTAATTTAATTGCATTTGCTTGCATTTCTTATCCTCTAAATAATTTAACGAATTATAGTAGAATTACTTTATGTAATTTATTTTTAGATTTTTTTATAAATTTTTTAAATGAATAACCTCTCTTGGTTGGAAAACCTCACTTATACAAATATTGTTACAACCTTACCTAAGTATATCTTAGTATTAACATCTTGACCTAATTCTGCTTGTCTGTTGAAAGGCAAGATAATTTTCAGAAAAAATGAACTCTTCCCGCGGAATTTTTGGAGAACCAAAAAAATCTTGAACGAATCATGTCACACACAATATCTATTATTAAATAAGATAATAGAACTTGAATTGAACAAAAGGTTGAATTAATATTTACTAGTGTTTTTATACACTTTTTAATCCTTGCGTCCCTATGAAACTAGTTTTTGTAAACGACTCTTGACGTATAAAATTACTTGACGTATACTATTATATTATAAAAAATATCACAGGCTGACCAGTAAAGATGACTGGGGCCGTGACTGGGGTTAGCTGGTATGTGGTGATAACGAATTGCTTATATTATTACTTTATTTATTGCTACATTTTGATAACCCTTTCCTTTTTTAGATATTCAAACGTTATCCAGTATGTTTAAGTGGATAATTCACTGAGTTGGTACATAAATAAGATTTATTTAGCAAAACACTTTTTTGGCTTTTTATATCACGTTAAAAGTAGATACTCGATTTTTATAATCACTTACACAATTACACATTTATATTGTAAGTATGTCACATCACTTAAGAGGTATATCTAAGGCTTTATCACGTTTAAAATTGAGTTATCTTAATAGACCTTCACTAATACTGGATTCTACACAAGTGCCATCATTGGTACGTTATTTTTTATACAAAGATAAAACTTGTTTTATTATATTTCCTCATAATTAATTTGAACTATATTCGCTGAATAGCTACGTTTATTTTTTATAATTATATCCTTTTTCTTTGAAAGCTTTTTATTTCTAAACAGTTATATTATTTTTAAAGAAATGTCAATTTAAAGCTATTTTTTCTGTACGAGTCAAATTGGCAGAGCGCCATCTATTGCAAGCCACCAAAACTTTTACGGCAGGACTTCGAACTTTTCATAAAGACAAGAGTTCAGGTTTAGATGGCTGATAGTATTCGGAGTATGCAATAGATGACTCTGATAATATCAGAGCTTATAATAAAAAGCTACTGCATAATATGTTTTTTTATACGCTATGAGTTAGTCCTTGACGGCTATCTCACCTGGTGGTAAGTGATGATCAGACTAGGATGGTAGCGGGCTAACCTAGTTGGTTTCTACGCGACATCGTGCCGCTTGGCGACACGTCTTTATCGGTAGGGTGGTAGCCACGGCCGAAGCCTCCCACCAGAACAGACTCGAGCTAGTAATCGAACCCAGGACCTCCAACTTTATATTGCGACAGCGCACGCACTGCGCCACGGAGGTCGTCTAATCTTATATAGTATTTATATTAACAATAAGAAAACTACTTTTTTTTTTAAATAAAACCAGCAATTACAATGTTTATTACTGTTTAATAAGCTTCAGCCAGTGACTTGCGTCAATTCTTTAATGAGTTCCATCTTCCATGTACGTAAATCTTGATGAGAACTTAGAAAATTTATACAGGCTTCCCTGAAGGTATAAAATTAAAACCGTTTAAGTTACTTTTGGCGAATTTTTATACATTTGGCAAAAATAATAGCGAATCTCTTACTTTGAATTCGATTAAAGAATATGAAATTAAACGATAAATATATTTTCATACTTTTTTTTGTTTGCACCTGCAAATTGTTGAACCAGCTTTCATCTTCTGTGATCCCTAAGGGTTATAATATGGGGATCTTCAAAGGGCGGATTAACAAATTGCTCAAGGGCCAGCAATGCATTGGCGGTTCCTCTGGTGCTGCAAATGTTCATGGGCGGCGGTAATCACTTACCATCAGGTGACCCGCCTGCTCGTTTGCTCGCTATGTATATAAAAAAAAAAACATTTACAATTATAATATCTATATAATGTTATTACAATCTACTTTATTGGTTCTAAGGCTTCTTTAGTCTAGCCATTAGCACTTTAATCAACAGACCATGAGTCATGGGTTCGATTCTAGAGTTTGGCCAACAATTATTATCATAGATATTTCTGTAAATAAATATCTGAACTGAACTGAAAGCATGTATGTCAGTCTTTCGGTGTCAGTTACTCACTTACGAAAATCGTTTATCGCATTAGGGCAACGCGATAGGTTATTTTATTTATTCTTAAACTCTCTCAATTAAAATATCACTTACTTCAAAGATACTTGAAGAAAACCATCGTCAGGAAACCTGCACGCCTGAGAGTTCTCCATAACGTTCTCAAAAGCGTGTGAAGTCTGCCAATCCGCACATGGCCAGCGTGGTGGAATATGACCAAACCCTTCTCATATTGAGAGGAGACGGCAATGGGTTAATCATGATGATGATGTTGACTCAAATTACTATACGTATACATGTATATGTATATCAAATAATCGTAAGCCGGTAAATACTAAAAGCTATCGATAGCATACTTTAGCAGAAGCTAGTATTAGGACCTAAATTCAGCTGTATCCATTTTACCGCGTATACAGTATTTCAATTCTCTGAGGACCTTGTTTGGTTCGAAATATCTTGAACAGTTGAACAATACTGAAGATACGTTGCTCTGCAAATTTTACTTGTATGTTAACCAAACAAGCGTGTATTAGCAAACTAGTATGTACTCGTAGGTATATTTATAATTACCATGTTCCTACCCGATAGAATAAATTCTTACATTCGTACTAGGTACAGTCTTGTCCAGCCTTTCGACTCTTTGATTACTGAATAAGGTCCACCAACAATGCGTATTCCGTTGTACCTGACCTTGAACGCAAATTGAGCGCAAAAATCTACAATTGAAATTAATATTAATCTTCAAGGCGTGTAAAAACATTGTCAAATATTTAATTTGTCATAATTTTTACTATATATCTATAGCTTTATTTTAGTCAAGCCAGTGGCTGGGCAGATTAAATTACTCATAATTCAGTATACTTAAATAACTTTGAATTAAATGTAATATTTTATATACTTGCCAATGATCTTTATTTTTCCATCCCTGTTTTAAGAGAATTTTAAAAAAGGTGTAGCGTGAATTGGATAAAATCTTATTTCAGTCGCAACCAAAGTGAGTTCGAGTCCAACTGAGGGCCCTCAGGATTTCCAATAGCTAACGATCACTTCACTACTGTAGGATGCCAAACAACTGTCTGAAGATATAGGATATTGTTACATGATTCTTTCGTTATTATGTACAAGTATGTCTATAACTATCTATTAATTATTATTGAGTTCAGAAATATGACCGTTTTGGCGCGCACTTTTAATTTCGTAGTAGAATACCAATTTTTCTTATAGCTCGAGTTTTCTACGAGTAGCTCTTCCAAACTTTCATAGATAAATAAATAAAACTTTATTCGCCACAATAAACACAAATTAATATGCTGTGTCACTGCAGTCAAAGGGTCGCCTGTTCAGCTTTGTGTGTGTATCTCTTCAGTTACTGAACCGCTGGTTTTCAGTACTGATTTTTATTAGGGTAGTGCTGTTAGGTAAAGCATCTTGTTATTACTATAGTGTTATGAAAGCAATAGTATGTTTGTTGATTTGTCCTTTAATCACGTAACAGAACAACAATATTTTCTGCGATTTTTTCTTATAGCTAGTTCAATGGTTGGATAAAGGCTGCTTCTTGACCCTCAAATGTATCTGTTCCAATGTGATGGACCCACAGCTCAATTTTGTCAAAACGCCTTCACTCTTTTTAGCTTTTACATATCGGAGGTAGGGATACAGAACATACAAATGTTACTTCTTTCTCCTTAGTTGAGCACAATGTGAAAAAAATTGGCCTTAAACTCGTGTTTTCAGTATCTTTACCCAGAACAAATTTAAATAACTTTTTTTTTATACACCACGATTTAGCCCTTGACTTGACCTGCAAATGGTAACGGGCTAACCCGTTAAGGGTATGGGTAAACCCATACTCCTAATTGGTTTCTACTCGACATCTCTAAATCTCTTGGCGACACGTTTTTGTCGGTAGGGTGGTAACTAGTCACGGCCGAAGCCTCCCACCAGACCAGACTCAAGCCGGGAATCGAACACAGGACCTCCAACTTTAAAATGCAACAGCGCACGCGTTACGCCATGGAGGTCGTCAAAATTAAAACAATTGAGCTACTTTTCGGTGCCTAAGAAAGATAGATATTTTAGCACATGGGATGAGAAATTCTATTATGATGAAATCCAAGTTAGATACTATTAATCAGAAACGGATGGTTGATATAAATTGAGTTCACTAAGGGTCACTTCTCGCTTTAAGGCACATTACAGCGACGTGGTTATGCTATAAAATCCTGCATCCTATTAAAGACAAGACCTAAGCAAACGGTGGAGTATCAATAGGCTGAGGATGTTAAGGAAGATGTCTAGGCAGGATCCAAGGGTCATATTCATCATGATCATCATGTTCAACCCATTCTCGGCTCGCTACAGAGCACGGGTCTCCTCTCAATATGAGAATGGTTTGGCCAGAGTCCACCATGCTGGCCATGTGCGGATTGGCAGACTTCACACGCCTTTGATAATTTTGTGGGGAAATCTCAGGCGTCCAGGTTTCCTCACGTTGTTTTCCTTTACCGTTGAAGCAAGTGATATTTTAATTGCTTAAAAACGCACATAACTCAGAAAAGTTATAGGTGTACCCGGATTCGAACCCCTGACTTCTTATTAAGAGGCTGACGTCCTAACCACTAGGCTATCACAGCTTTTAAGGGTCATATTAAAAACTATATTTATTTTTGTACTTTGAAGCCGCGGTGTATTCATATAAATATAAAAAAAATCCGACTGTCTCCGTTCTCCGAAGTTTACAAAGCGAAAAGAGTTTGTTAATATTAATGTAAATATAACAGAAAAAATAAATAACTTCTCAGACTAAATACTAAGAAAACAGCAGTGATCCTTTGCAAACAAGCTTAGCTATGCTATTCTGACATCATTTAATGTATAACTAAAGTTTGTTGTTCGGAGTGTCGCAATAAAAATAGTTATATTTTTATTTTATAATAGACACATTGTATAATCAGTTTAAAATATACTCAGTACAAGCTCGGGGTAAATAATTGGTCTTGACGAACCCGGAGCCGCAGAGAGCAGGTTAAGCTGGCCGGTCTCATCCCTAACGTGTAATCGTCAGTAGGTCAATGCCCTGATGACAGAGGAGGCCTTTGCCCAGTACTGAGATATTAATAGGCTGAGGTAAGAAACGGATTATTTCAAACCAGCTGTCAAAATCGGCAAATTTCATGATTATCGGTTGAGTGGTTTTGTTTTTTTATATACACTACATGTTAGCCCTGGACGGCTATCTCACCTGGTTGTAAGTGATGATGCAGTCTATGAAGGTAGCGGGGTACTGTTAGGGGTATGGTAAACCCACACACCTAATTGGTTTCTACGAGACAACGTGCCAAAACGCTATATTGCTTAGCGACACGTCTTTGGAGCGGTGATAACCTAATGGTTAGGGCGTCAGCCTCCTAATCAGAGGTCGGCGGTTCGAACCCGGGCACGCACCTCTAACTTTTCGGAGCTATGTGCGTTTTAAAATAAATAAATATATCACTTGCTTCAACGGTGAAGGAAAACATCATGAGGAAACCTGCACGCCATAACGTTCTCAAAAGCGTGTGAAGTCTGCCAATCCGCACATGGCCAGCTTGGTGGACTATGGCCAAATCCTTCTCATATTAAGAGGAGACCCGTGCTCTGTAGTGAGCCGGTAATGGGTTGATCATGACGTCTTTGTCGGTAGGGTGGTAACGGCCAAAGCCTACCACCAGACCAGACTCGAGCCGGGAATCGAACCCAGGACCTCCAACTTTATAATGCGACAGGGCACGCACTGCGTCACGGAGGTCGTAGTTAAGGCGTGAAAGCGTAATAAACAAACTCACGATCACGTTCATAATATTGTTAGTCCAACTTATTCGCCCCTATTGATATCTGTTACACTACTGTACTTCGAATGTGGTAGATAAAACAACGTTCGTATATACTTTAACCGATAGTGAAAACTTTATTAAGCCTTTAAGACCAGAGTAATATGACCCCTGTAAGCCTTCACGCACGGGCTTAGACGGTGTACTCAATAGCTTTGTTGTCCAGCTTTGCCGTACAATGCAGATTACAAAGTTATGTATCTACCTAATGCTGGCCACATATCTACCAAGCACGCGACGCACACGTTACCAGCTACACAATTCCTTAACCTTAAGTGCAACTATAATAGTTGCACTTAAATGTGAGGGATGTGGCCTTGTCGCTCCAGGAATCAAAACATTAAAGGGCATATTTACCTTTACGGTGTTAGCGCTCCAAGTTACGACTACCTCACTCCCCGCCGATGGCACAACTGAGCAACCAATGAGACTTTGTCGCGCCACGAGAGTAACAAAATGTCGCCAAAAAGATAACGCCACTATGTCTCTCCGGCGGTTTTTGAAGGAATTAAACGAATGTCTTTGTCCCTCCAGTTAAAAGGCCCTTTTTGAAGCATTTCTGCATATTTAAGTCATTTTGGCAATTTATGACAATTATGCCCTTGTTCTACCAAAGGTGCGTATTGTTAAAGAGTTATTTTGGACACAGATAATATTTGCAGTAAAAAAGTTGTATGCTTATTAAAAGATATACATAGGATACTTTCTGTCTTATTTTGATTTTACTACTTAGTTGATTATTTAACTTTTTAAACTCGTTGCATCTAACAGAGTTAAAATTTGACCTTTTCGTCTAACTATGTGTTTGAAGTTGGTCTAACATACATTTTTAGACGAAAAGGTCGGTGCCATTATCATTATAGCGCTGAAACAGATGAACTAATTTATATAATATATTTTACGTACATTACATTACATACATCTTACTTCTGTGTCGATTACTGCAAATGTTTTAAGGCTTAAATCCAAAATGGTGCGCTTCAATCTTGTTATGAATTTGTACAATCTTAACATTTTCCTAAAAAATTACTTGGTAGATTTTGATGCGGTGTTTTATCAACCACAGGAATTACCTTAGATCAGTTCCATAGACATGTTTGCAGGTTTAGAGCCACATCTACAACGAAAAGTTCTGGGATTTTTTTTTTGTGTCTTCTGAACAAACCAACTCTTCTGAAGAAACAAACTCTAGCTGCCAAGCTATGTTAACAAATAACTTGTACAGACAGCAGCAATACAGGTTCTTTGTACAAACCTTACTCGGTGTCTACTTCGGTCGATATTTCACTACGGCACTGCATATGCCACATTATATATTTATATTTAATTTTTCAAGTTAGTTCTTAAAATCAGTATAAACTAAGGTCAAGGAAATAGATGTTTGATTTAATATTTCGTGCGCAGCACTTGCGCTAATTGCGCTAAATATGTATGTGCGGTCAGCTTTAATCTACATGAAGTTGCTAGATAATAATATTATCTTCACATAGAAGGCTGATTTAGCAGCTATTCTTGCGATAAAACAAAGTTTTTTTCAATGTTTTAATGTATATATAGCGGTTATAAGAAGCTTAGAACATACATTATTTTTAGATAAAATTTAGTAGAGATGACCTACGTTATAATCATACAGTTGTCATTAACTTTAAGTAAATAACCCATACTTGAGGTACAAATCTGAAAAGTGTCTGTTAGCGTAATAGTTTCTGTGATTTTAGGAGAAATACAGCTCATGAAATGGCGTGGCGAAGTTTGACCCATCTGTATTAAAACAATCAGATTTCTATAAAAGTTAGTTAATTAATTTTATATAACATGTAATAAAGTATGATTCAGTGCGAATACAATATCTTTACAAGTTGGCAATTGAAAATAAAATGAGTAACGACACTAGGTGAGATTATAGTTAAGAACTAACTTGTAAAGTAAAAATAACGTATTCCTAGCCGCCGCCCTCTTTTATTAACGCTGCTATACTGTCTAGGTATTCTTCTTCTTATTCGTTCACTCTTGGCAGAGTGGTTATGATTTGGCCACAGCAGCTCTTACGATCTCCTTCCAGCGAATTCTGTGGGTAGCATCACAGGAGCACTCGGAGACTGATAAATTTATAGCGGATCGGAATGAGTCTGTCCACCTAGTAGTGGAGCGACCACGTGGACGTGTGCCCTCGACTCGACCTTGTATAACGAGATGTTCGATAGCACCAGCCTTCCTTGTTATATGCCCAAAGAACTTAAAGGATTCGCAGTTGTACAAGCGACGAAAGGCTTTGATTTATTTTCATCCTAACTAAATTTGATTAAATTTTAATAATATTTTGTGTATTTTCTTTTGTAGTATAAGTATTAGAAGTTTTACTTTTGAAGTTTAGTTTTAAGTCTGGGTCTAAAACTATACAGGACCTCGCCATCCACCTTCAGTACGACACAAACAAACACCATCGTTCTAGTAATATGGATGGAATCTTCATTGATAAATGATATAAATATTTATTTATATTATTTTTTCACGAGTATGTAATTATTAGTATGTATAAGTGTTGCGATTGCCAGCCTTTATATATCTGTCGGCTTCCTTCGCATAGGTCGTCTGGAAGAGATCGCTTTTAATGATAAGGTTTTGCTTTTATGTTCTGTATTCTATTTCTACGTTTCTTTTGTTTGTGCAATTAGGTTGTTTAAAACAAATAATAATGCTCAACAAATAATATTATGCATCTGTGAGATAACTATTCATAGAATTAGCAACGCTTAAATCTAGCGCACACTATAAGACTTCATCCCTGTCCCGAGTTTACTAAGTCTTAAGGCAAGTGTACAAGAGTTACTACCAATTTAGAAGCGCAGTAAAAAGGCATTTCCTAGCAAGAAAGCAAACTGAGATGTAACTATAAGGTACCTTACACATAGTTATTTAGTCAAGTTTTCAAATTATTGTTTTTATTATTATAGCCTGATAAAAAACAGATATTAAAATCCGTGTCTGAAATTAAATTTTTTGACATTTTAAGACGACAAAATAAGAGGAAAAAGAGTACAATCTAAAAATACTTAAATTGAAAATGCACATAACTCTGAAAGTAAGAGATGCATGCTGTGCAAAACTCGGCTCTCCCAAAAGAGAGGATGAAGTTTTAACGACTAGGCTATCACCACTGCATGTTATCAGCGTTCCGGAATGATATCGCGTGGAAACCAATTAGGAGCGTGGGTTTACCACACTCCTAACAGGTTAGCCCGCTACCATCCTAGACAGCATCATCACTTGACACCAGGTGAGAAAGCCATCAAGGGCTAACTTGTAAAATAAAAGAAGTGAGAGAGAAAAAATACAAGTGAGAAGGCTCCTTACTAAACGGCTGGAAGTAAGGAATAGCATCTATTTAGTGCGAAGTAAAACGTATAGCTTCTATAAAACAGCATCTTCCTGGACTGTTTGTATTGAACTCAATCTTAGAAAACATCTAATGAGTTTAGACATCTAGGAAACTGCTTTGATTAGTTACATTCAAATATAAGTGGTTTGGTTTTGTTGATTTATGAACCTAACGCTTTCAATTACTGGCACTACTGTTAATTGGTGGGTCGATTAATCGATATAATTTAAATATAGGGTAATTCCGGGGGAGATGGCCGTACGGGAGAGATGGCCAATAGAAAAAAGTTCAAGAAATTATTCATAGATGGCACTGTTTTAAATTTAGTTCGATTCGTTTAGGCACAGGCAATAAGTAGTAGTGAATTTTTTTGCGAAAAAATTACGAAAAGGTGAGTAATTTGACATTGTTTTTTAATAATACGTTAGATTTAAACTAAGGGGTTGACATATCAAGGTGTAATAAAAAAGTAATGAAAGTTTTGTCTGTATTTATGGTTTCATTGTGAAGTAAACGACTTTCTCGTGTTCTAACCTCAAAATTAACTGCAAAATTGAGAAGTTGCTTTTAATAAGTAATGTGGCCATCTCACCCGGACAATCGGGAGAGATGGCCATAGTATTTATAGAAGAGATAGCCATAAAAATAAGTGTCCTAATTTAAATTTATTTTTAAAATTTAATATCTTCTTCAAATGCCCAACCAATGCATACGGAAAGCGACTGCTGTCAGAGGAGCCTGGAGTGAAGAAAACTTAAAAAATGCGATGGCAGAAGTACGAATTGGGCGGATGCCGGTTTATAGGGTTATTTGATTACCATATTCCTAGAAAACATTAGAAAGAATGTTAAAACAATCAACTACACAAAGAAGGGACCTATGGGACCATCATCAACCTTTGGTGCAGCCAACGAAAAAGACTGAGCAAGCATATTAAAGAGAAGCAGTCGAAAGACTTTCCATTGGCTGTTGATGATTTAAGAAGAATTTCATTCAAGTTTGCTGAGCAATTAGGATTAAAACACAGATTCAATATGAAATCTGAAAAGTCAGGCTATGATTGGGTGCAAATGTTTTTGAAAAGGAATTCCGATATTTCATTAAGGAAATCAGAAGAGGTGTCATATGCTAGAAGTCAAGGGACGAATAAAGCTGAAAACGCGTATTTTGAATGCAATATTTGCATGTTCTGGGTGCATGAAAACTACACCAAGTTTGAGGACATGTGTTCTTACTGCGGTAATAATGAAAAAAAGAAGTTAAAAGATCTCAAGGGCAAAGGAAAAGGCAAAAAAAGTTCTGGCCATCTCTCCCCTATAACTATGGCCATCTCTCCCGGGCACTCTGGGAGAGATGGCCAGTCCTAGTTTTTTTAAAGTAAAAAATTTTATTGTTTTCGTTCTTCAAAGTTATTTATCGTTATATTAGTTAATAAGAATAATAAATTAAGATTATGTTGAATATGAATTCAACGTTTTATTCATCATAATTCCTGCACAATAGAGTCTTAAAGTAACTAGGGCCATCTCCCCCGGAATTACCCTATATTTTTTTTTTATTCACCACAAGTTAGCCCTTGATTGCATCTCACCTGATGGTAAGGCATGATGCGGACTAAGATGGTAGCGGGCTAACCTGTTAGGGGTATGGTAAACTCATACTCCTAAATGGTTTCTACACGACATCGTGCTGGAACGCTAAATCGCTTGGCGACACGTCTTTGTCGGTAGGGCGGTAACCAGCCACGGCCGAAGCCACCAGACCAGACTCGAGCCGGGAATCGAACCCAGGACCTCTGACTTTAAAATGCAACAGCGCACGTGCTGCGCCACGGAGGTCGTCACCTTTAGTTATCCACCGTAGGAGAGCAATGATACCTATCTGGAAACAATCTGTACCTAATAGTCGTAGTTGAGTACCTAAGCCTTCTAAGACCTGCATAGCAATGTAAGTTTGGGCTCTAAGGACTTATCGTTCGGTCAAGCTCGAAATCCCTATTTTCCACCGGAGTTGAGGCCTATGTCAAGCCACGTTACTTTATAAGTTTATATTCTTCTGCGGAAAAAAAAAAACAGTGATCGTTTTCAGCCGGCTAAGGAAAATATACTAGAGGTAATCTAGGCTAGTTAAAGTGAATTTATACGACCCATAAAGCAACCTGAGCGTTTACAACCTAATCACATCTTATACTAGACAACTATTACTTTGTTTCTTACGGTACAACGTAACGTAAATGCAGATATTCTCTTTTATATTGCACACTACAGTTGGTTTTAGTACCTTAGAAATATAGAGCCTTGAAGATCATTTAACAGCAGATGCGTAATGTTTTGCTCGCAATATAAAACTTAAGTAAGTGTATGTGGTAACGTTCTCGTATTAATATTATAGTACCCACAATATTTTCTGATGAAGAAATGATGAAATCAGTCGAAATAAATTTTAGGATTTCTCTAAAACTGTTGTATAAATGAGAATTTTTAGCGTAAAAAAACAATTAGAATAATTCAACATCAGACAGCGTTAGCTTAATGATAGCCTATCGTTAGCAAAAGTTTTAACAGAGAGACGTTTGCATTTTTTCTTAGAAACATTGCGTTATTATTTAAATGCTATAAAGTATGTCATTTAGCGTGAAGTCATCATAGTCATTTATGAAGCGGTGATAGCCTAGTGGTTAGGGCGTCAGCCTCCTAATCAGAGGTCGGCGGTTCGAATCCAGGCACGCACCTCTTAACTTAACTTTTCCGAGTTATGTGCGTTTTTCAAAAATTTAAATATCACTTGATTCAACGGTGAAGGAAATCATCGTGAGGAAACCTGCACGCCTGAGAGTTCTCCATAATGTTCTCAAGGGCGTGTGAAGTCTGCTAATCCGCACATGGCCAGCGTGGTGGACTATGGCCAAACCCTTCTCATATTGAGAGGAGACCCATGCTCTGTAATGAGCCGGTAGTGGGTTGTTCATGATGATGATGATGATGATGTCATTTAAATTTGTGAAATCTGTAATTTCAGTTGACACTGTCTCATGCCTTGTATTCTCGATATAAACTTTTTGATCAATATAAGAAGAAATATTTTATTGGACGGACACATAGAATAATATAGAACACATACCAGTAATTATTGCAGACAATAATAGAACCTGATGGTGAAATGACGAAGGAGTGGGATAGTTCCATGAGCGTACAAATAAACAAATATTTATAGATATAAATACATTTTATATACGGTTACAAATAAACGTAAACATAAATATACATTAATATTGATATTTATGTTTATATACAAATTTTATGGGCGCTCGATTTTGCATAGCTGTTAATCGGTAAGGTCAGGTTTGGTGAGTTTTATGCATTTTATTTAAATGCCTTATTCCAATCCCCTTTGGTACTGCCATAAAGAAAAAAAAACACTCTATCTTAAATACACTACTATTATTTACTCTAAAATGAATTTGGGGGATATCATATTTATATTTGATTCAGATATGATATACCAAGTATACATACATAATATAAGGTATATATATACGATAAAGGATATTATATTATATAGTGGATTCTAAAATCCTTCAGTAAAAGCGGAAATAAGTTTGTTGTTTTTTAACCTTTTTATAGTAATTCTTGCGTTTAAAAAGTGGTAAAATACACGAAGCCGCGATCATACATTTTGTCTCAAGTATACTTTCGTTTACACTGCGATATTATTTGTAGTAACTTAAGAAACCTACAATTTCTAGAGAACAAAGACACTTGCATCAGATAATTTAATTGAATCAGCAAGTTGCACTATGCTCTTTGTCTTCCTTCAAGCGATAGTAGGAAAGTGAATATTTTAACACCCCTTCTGCCTTTTTGCATAGTTCGCTTTTTGCACACATCGCCGAACCCCACTTCATTACAGATATAAAGTACTAATTTATACATTCATACATAAATTAAAATATAATACCCCTTTGTGTTTTGAAATAACATCCTCTTGTTAAGCTTATTTGATTACATGACACTGGTTCGTTGGAATAGTGTGTGCTTTTGATTATGTTATATTTTTGCACGAGCCAAAAATAGAACAAAAAACCTAGTATCTGTTTTTCTGACTGGAAGTTTTATTCCAGCTAACAGTTCGGAAATTCCTGCTCTCCAATCACGTACCTAGGGGGCAACATTAAGCTGTTAGTCGAAGTTTTCATTAATAGCATTAGTGAAATCATAGTAGTTAAAGCCCGCATTGGGGCAGCGTGGAGGATCTCAGCTCTAAAACCCTCACTTTCAGTAGAGATGACCTGTGCTCCGAATAATAATTATGATAAAAAAAAATGAAATAGATTTATCTCTATGATTCCAAAATGTCGTCCTCTATTTCAACTTAAGTCGTGAACATTTCGACGACCTCCGTGGCGCAGAGCGTGGGCTGTCGCATTATGAAGTCGGAGGTCCTGGGTTCGATTCCCGGCTAGAGTCTGATCTGGTGGAAAGCTCCAGCAGTGGCCAGTTACCACTCTACCGACAAAGACGTGTCGCTAAGAGATTTAGCGTTCCGACACGATGTCGCGTAGAAACCATTTAGGAGTGTGGGCTTACCACACCCCGCAAAGGTTAGCCCGCTACCATCCTAGACTGCATCATCACTTACCACCAGGCGAGATAGCCGTCAAAAGCCAACTTTTAGTGTATAAAAAAAAGTCCTGAACATAGGCAACTTTCCAAGGTAGGTATGTAAAAAAAAAGCAACCGAGGAAATTTTATGTGCGGAAAAGATAAACTAAATGTGAGGGATCTATTAAAGACCAAAAACACCCCATAAAATGCCCTAAGCAAAATACGGCACAGGAAAAAATATCCCACATTTAAATATATTTTAAATATTCCCTAAGTAAAAGGCACAGTCTAGTAATCAAATATATGATAAGGATAAACAATAGTTTTCACGTTCACTTTAGTACCGAAAACTAAGATAGTATTATAGCTACTAAAATTAGTAGAATAACGTCTTGTTCATTTAGTACAGTAAATTAGTACGTCATTAAATGTGGACAAGTAAACAGACGGCCGTAAAACGGCATCTCCCTTTAGCAAAAGTTAAAGCAGCCATAAAGTCGTCTTTGAAACACTTAAGTGTCATTGTTTGTAATAAAATAATCACGAAATTTGTACTTATAGGTAAGGAAGTTATTCTGGAAACCGCACTGTACAGTAAGGATTAATTAACAACTTAACTGTCCCCATACAATGCAATTTACAATTAATTACCCCACGGCCATCCTGTTTTATCATCTGTTAGATTAAATAATATTCACATAGTCACAATTAAAACTTTTACGAAATTTTATTAAAATTTCTTAAAAGTATAGATCTGTTACTATACGTTCACATAATTCTTACTTATATATTATGCCACGCTCATAACAAAAATAAATGCCATAATTGTATCAAGCAATGAGTGACATGTGACTTCTGAACTTATTCCTGAAGTTCATTATGAGTCTCACTGGACTCATAATGAATGATTGAGTGACTCATTGGACTGTTCAGTTGTTAAAAATACAAAGACACACGATGATCAGAAAGATATGCTATAGAATATAAGAGAAGATAATTGTGAAATAGTTTTTTACTAATCACCATCAAAACACGTTTTACGTTAAAAGATATTAGGAGAATACTTCAGCTACAAGATTCCCCTTTTTTTTTAATTTTGCACATTTTGAAATACCAATTTGGTATCAAGTTTATATATTAAACTTATCTTTTGGATAGACACGATTTGGTTATCAATAAATAAGTATGTTATTCGAACGAATTTACGGTACATAAAAAAATGGTAGTATTTATTGGATACAAAATTAAAAATATCAAGATGCGTCAAAATAATTTTAAACTTTGAATTTGATGCCGCGAAAAACTGTGAAAATAGGATTACAAATTTATTCAATGTCAGATTAGAAATAAATTCTATAAAGGAGTCAAGTGATTTACTCTTAGTAATTTGCTGTGGTTCTGTTTATTTTTCTTTTCTATCTTATAATATTTAAATATGTTTACATTTAATTTAAAGATAACTGTTGGTTGTTGATAACGTACTAAAAGCAATTTGGATTTTGTAGATCGGTCTACAAAATCACAACTGCCACTGGTCGGATGGGACTGAAATTTGGCACACAGATGCTATTCTAACGTAGGCGTACGCTAAACAACGATTTTGAAATATCCAACCTCCGTGGCGCAGCACGCTGTTGCATTATAAAGATACGAGGTCCTGAGTTCGATTCCCAGCTCGAGTCTGGTCTGATGGGAGGCTTCGGACGTGGCTAGTTGCCACCCTAACGACAAAGACGTGTCGCCAAGCGATTTAGTGTTCCGGCACGATGTCGTGTAGAAACCAATTAGGAGTATGGGTTTAATATACCCCTAACAGGCTAGCCCGCTAGCACCTTATACCGCATCATCACTTACCATCAGGTAAGATGCCGTCAAGGGCTAACTTGTGGTGTGTAAACAAATATATATTTGTTATATATTTGGGGTTTTGAATTAACACGCTTTGTCGTCGCTATAAACCTCAAAAACTTTATATTCCTAGATAGGTACTTGAAATACCATATAGAGCTCTTTATGTGGTAGTAGATAAGTGACAGAAACAGTTGAAAGGAGATATATAAATACTTTATAGATACCTATGACAATAACTTCTTTGACGCACTTAGTAACAAATCAATACACTTTGTATTATGTCCTTAATTTTCCCTGAAACATTTCCAGTTATTGACAATCATAAGGAAACGTAGCCTGGTTAACCGAACAGCCCAAATGCCATATTTTATCTTTGTACCTATGTACTATAGAACCCTAAAGAGGAAGAAAAGTTGTTTTTCGCGTCGACGGCTAATTTCGTCTCGAAACGCGAAAGTTTTCGAAGAAAATATTATTTTTCGCGCAACGCAATATCTCGCAGACGTTAATCAACGTGCCCCGTTTATTTTGAAATATAATATTTCCTCTAGAATTAGTTTTCTGAAAGATAAACTGTGCGTAAAGAAAGTCTTTAATTGTATACCTGTCTGGCCCTGTGACCCGACATAACGGGCAATAAAATTTCGCAGGTCTGAATTTTTGGTGCGCCTTTAAAATACCTCCTTGTAATCCTTTTACTAAATTAAATTTCCAGCATACTGCTACTAAAGTACAATTTACCAGCATATACTTATTTAAAAAGGGAATGCGTAAAATGGCAAGATTACAGAATTTATTTGTTAATGCGTTCTTTAATTTTCTCATCTTTGAAATACAAACGAAAGCTGTTCGATGTTTTTAAATATGCAATTGAGGTTATGTGAAAAAAGTGTAATTACAAAAGTTTTAGACCTCTTTATTACCTATAACTTTGCCATTTGTCTTTTTCCCATAGGAATTTTAGTTTAGCCGGAAATCGAGAAAAACCGTTTTTTACCCTTTTTTTTTTTTTTTTTTTTTTTTTTTTTATCGTGGGTAAATCCTCATGGATACCTCTGCGCCACGGGGGGGCACAGAGGTTATGTCAGACTCCTACTGACTAAAACCCCCACGTGTTCCTACTCACCGCTGTATGGTGGAGCCACGGGAAGGCTTTCGCATACAACCGCAACTCCACCAGCGGGTGTCCGCCGCAGCAGACCCTCCTTGGGCACAACGTGCCCAGTTTCGCCTGTTAGAGGTGTGCCAGAACAACAGCACACCAGCCAACTTGAGGATCGTACTGTGAATGATGGACGGCCCCGTTTCCATCGTCCACAAGTCCTCCGAAGGCACAGGAGCAAGAGAGGTGGAAGAGGAACACTCTCTCGCACCCGGCCTTCCATCGCCAACGGCAAGCGCAGCGAACGCTCGCCGTCCACCCCGGCCCACCAGTCCCATTCCTGGACGGGCCCGGCCCGCCAGTCCCATACCTGGACAGGCCGCAAACTTCCAATGGGGACGACCAGTCACAGTCGTCACCCCCACCTCCAGCAGCAGCCTGCCGCCCACCCCCGTCTGCCAGTCCCATACCTGGACAGGCCTTCCACCACACGGGGTGATGCACCCCCTGGGTCATCCACTGCGCCCTCAGCTTGGTCAGAGGGACGCGCGGAGACCCCCTCCGTGTCGGGTCATTAGCCATCGGCTAACAATATCGCACAAAAGATATTGTTAACCGATGTTACCAGGGTGCACCGGCCCGAATGCTGCTCTTCCCCCCGGACGAATCAAGAGGGACCCACAGCACGCGGGCACACGTGGAGGTTACCCGACCTGGCACCCTACCGTTTTTTACCCTTAAAAACTCACCCCTATCCCCTTCCCGACCTCAGATGGCCTGTAAATTATTTTTCTTAAATTTTTGTAATAGCCCTCTCTTTTTCTAACGGATTTCATCCTATTATTATGTTTTTTGGTTTTAAAAATTATCGACCCTGATCTATAACTCAGATAATGCCTTAAACGGCGTAGAGATGTTCCTGCCTTTCTTGTGTTGAATTGAAATAGCAAGGCACGGGATCTTACTCGACAACAATAAAGGAAATAAAGACGGTACAAGTTCATCAGTGGTGTGGAGCCTCCAAATCTGAACTTTACGGCCATCAGCAGTCTTGCGTTTTATGAGCCAGCGAGTCTCGCTTTGGTCTGTGTTCTAATTCATAAGAGAATACCTTTTCAACCTTCAATTAAAAGTGTACAATCTAAACATTATTTGTATCGAATTTTTAACATACTTATAACGTAGCTAGAGATCTTTTAGTTGACATATATATCAAATGAGCATCGGTTTAAAAGGTTTGGGGCCATAATGTATATGTTTCAGTTAATAATATCACACTTATCTAGCATATAAATCTTAACAATTAACGTTTAATAATGTAATTATGGTAATCTAAAAATTATCGCAGATTATTAATATTATCGCAGATTTTAACGATATACTTTGTCTTTACCAGCTTTGTTTGATTATATATGAAAGAAATTACTGGTTACACAATAAGCATTCATTGTCAACTTAATCTCCAAGACGCCATTCATTTCGATGTATGATGCTTGAATTTGACAGAAATGTCAACTATTGAAAATTCAGGTTGTCCAGGTGGACAGACCTCAGTTTACTTCAAACTTTGTTTCATCATGTTTATATGTTTAATACTTTTTAATGTAATTTAAACAATAATATTATTGTTGCCTATAATTTTTGTACTACCTAATGGTAACACCACCATCACCAAAATCAACAGTTTTTTAAGATTTTAAGTACCTGGTACATGATCCAGTAAGAACGAAACATTTTCTGTTTAATAATATCTCTTAAAATTATTATTATATTAATATTTTTTAGCTAAGGAATTAAATTTAACCTTCTTACAAAAAACTGATGCAAAGTCGATATTTTGTGAGAAAAATAAGAGAACAAAAAAAAATACCAACAAATTAAACATCACATTAATTAGTAAAATTTATTTAGTATCCGAAAAGTTTGCTGTTAATGAAACTGGATAGAAATTAAAAATTGAGCTCTTTATGTGGAGTTCTTTCTAGACTATTTTCTATAGGAATGAAAAACCCAGCGACGATATTGTTAAACAGAGATAGAATAAAACAAGCAGACTAACTAAGATTTTTCGTTTTCAAAAGATTTAAATCGCTTTTTCTTGCCACTTACACTAGCTACGTTTAGTTATAGTTGACCTTCGTGCCAATCTGACCAATAAAAAGGGGTTTATGTGAGAATTTCGAGTGCTTTTTGCTTTGTCCACTTCTAAAGGAGATGGTGTAATATCATCTGCATCGTTATGAACAGACATTGTTTATTTTGTCTCAGTTTTTTCTATTTTATTTCATTGAAATTCTTTTGGCGTTGGTATAGTAATTTTTCTCAAATTTGGCATGCATATATGCAAATAGTCCTGTATTGAAGACGTTGAGTTTAATATACTCATAATTGTTTATATAAAGAAAATTGTGTCAAAAACATTCACTGTCTAGACAATCTAAATATATAATATATTTAATAATAGGTATTACCAATTTTATTAGAACCATAAACAATCTTCAGAATCCTGCGAAATGAAAATTATATTACACCATTTTTATCACTTTTAAGGCTGCGTTTGGGGAATAGCGCCATAAAAAGAACTTAAGCGTAGGTTGTTACAATAATTTGATGTTATAAAACTGTTTCTTGTTATACTCTATTAAAAGATAACAACAGTGTAATATTTATATTAAAAGCTTTATTTTTAAAATCTGTTGCTCAAGTTAAATATTATCATGGTAAATAGAGTTATAAGTACATTAACAGAAAACTTTTGTTAGAGAATGTTTAATTGCACTTCATTGTGTTGAGAACTTCTGCATTATTTCAACGTACAGTTGTAAAACTACTATATTTCAAACATAAAAGTACTAAATATAGCTCTTTCTGTTTTGACCCGTTCCGGTGCCCGTCGGTCGTTAGCTGGCGAACCTGTTGGGAATAAGTTTAATTAATTGCTCGTAATACTACCTATTAAGCTTTTACTCATACATGCATGAATATCATCCGTGCTAATGTTAGATTTAATCATCAGGTTTATTAGTGTATATGTCTGTTTGTTGGAATACTAATAGCATGCATTTCAGAGAGTAACGTGGGGTATCTATTTTATTATGTAAGGAACTGTATTAATAAGTCGTAATTAAGATTTATAATTAGTAAAAAGTATTATGTAATAAATTATTTGTTGGAAACCGTACCAATCATGTGCTCTAGTTTTTAATATTACATATAAATTGAATTAAACAGTATTTATTTGCCGAGATTAATGAAATTATTTATTATTGTTATTTACACATTAAATACATACTTTTTGTAATTTTTCTTTAATAGATTACATATTCAATGATTAAAAAGGTTGGACTCGAATGTAAAGCGCCGAGTGTGTTTTGGTATATTGGAGTGAAATAAACGCCTTATTCTGTGCGCATTATTTGTTATTTCTGGACGCCATATACAAATTAAATATGTTTAATTATCATCATTATTAACCCATTACCGATCCAACAAAATGCGCGTGTTTCTTCTCAGCATGGCAAAGCCAAGTTCGGATTTGTAGATTTGATTCTCGTTTAAGAACATTATGGAGAACTATCAGACATGCAGGTTTCCACAAGATATTTTATTTCACGTGTAAAGCATGTCTTAATTAAAATTCATTCCCATGGCTTAAAGAGCACCTCTGTTTCGGTTTTTATCACTAACATGTGATAATAATTATTAAGACTTGCCAACCCGCCATTATGTGGTGGATCTATGCTTTAAAACCACTTCCTCTATCATCATCTGGACACAGGTAACCTCTACACCTTTGCCCACTTGATAATAATGAGGCTGGAGACAATTTTTGCTCAAGAAGTTACCCGAATGTCTGTAACACGGTGAAAAGCAACAATACCTTACAGAAGTTGCCGAGCAAATTAATCCACTTTCTTTACTCTAAGTAGTTAAGTAGGTGTATACGACGAAAACAACCTGCGGAAGTTTCGGCGCCAATCAAGTCGGTAATAATAGCAGTTCCTCCGTATGATTTATGTGCCCCTAATTTAGCAACCTGTATAAAAATAAGGCTCTAGTAGATTTCACTGTCGTTTCACGTCTACGTACACAATATTTGCATTTTTCTAGAAACATATAGTAATATATATATATATATATAAAGCTACCACATGTACGTTTGCATGTCGTGGTTTTTGACGATCGATGCTGTTGCATTATAAAGTTGGGCTTTTGCTGTGGCTAGTTACCACCCTATCGACAAACACGTGTCGCCAAGTGATTTAGCGTTCCGACACGATGTCGTGTAGAAACTTATTAGGAGTATGGGTTTACGATATCCTTTTCTGGTTAGCCCGCTACCATCTTAGACCGCATCATCACTTACCATCAGGTGACATGCCATCATTGTTAATTTTTTAGTTGAAGGCTAACTCGTAATATGTTTCTGAAACAAATAAATAAATATTAAACAAATCTAAAAATACCAGATAATTGGAGAATGCATAAGGAACCGGACACATATTGAAGGTGATTCTTAAAATAACTCATATTTGCATAGATAAATCTGTAAACCGTATTTTAAAGTACCACGTGGCGCATTTTGTGGCAAATCAAAATAGAAAAAAAAAGTAAGCAAAATTAAAAAAGTAAATATAATTTTACAGTATTCCACGGTTATTAATATATCTCGAACAGTACCTATTCCAAGATCTAAATCGGGTCTAATATTCCTGAATCTCCTGACCTCACTGCATACTTACTAAATTTCTTGCCATTGCTGCAACAAGGCTGTTGATAAATTTTAACGACCAGCCCCCTCTCCCCCACCTGACATCTTTTTTTAGAATGTTTGCCTGGAGGACAGTCAAAACGCCTTCTATAAAGTTTTTTTATGAAAGTGTGAAATACAATAATATAATAAAAGTTGTGAGTAATTATTTTATTACGTATGTTTCGAAGTGACCCAGGAATCATCATGCTAACCAATTTGTAACGTAAAAACATACCGTATAGGGCGTGACCAAATATTCGCCTGCAAATTCCACAAGCAGATCTCCTTGTAATTGGAATAAGCCCCGTATATAGCAGAAAGTTCATACCAATAAACCAGTAATAAAAATTTTAAAAAATATGGAAATAAAAAAGGTTGCGATCGATTTACGATACTCATTTTTCATTAACTCGATAGTAAAACAGTAAAATGGATACTAGATACATTATTTAGGGCCAGTGAAGTAAATAAAAAACTCTAACATACATTTTATTCGGGCAAATAAACGTAAAGAATCTCGTAAAAAAGTTTTCCATCAAAGTAGATGTCTAAACTCGTATCCAAGTAAGTGGCGCAAAGAGAATACGTAACAAGCACTTGAAAATTCACCCCGTGTACCTAGTTCTGTAAAAGAATTTAAAAACTACTTGCAATTGATCGTTCGAATATCGTTTACAACTATTTCATTTTATTTATTTCTACGAGAACATTTTAACAACGTATGTTTTAGTATGTGAGTTATCGTGGTTTTAAGCTTAAGGCGCCTTAACAAGAGTTATTTCCGTTACTAAACCTCGTTGTTTTCATACTAATAATGGTGTAGACTCTGCAATAGCTTTGTGGACTTTAATGAAACAATATCAAGATATGTTATTTCTCTATCTCTATCTCTTTCTATTTAGGGTTAGGTGTGTTTTTTATTATTACTTGGAGACTTAGGTACTTAGGACCCGGAAAAAATCAGACCTAAATGTTTACAAGAAAATATATTTAATAAAATACAATTACTTATATTTAAATTGTTTACACCTAAAAAATACCATACTAATTTACTCTCATAGACAACATTGCCCCCCGGTTGAATTGGTTAATTTTAAGGGAATCAACTTTTAAATTTATTTTAGAAGTTTAGCTCCGAAGTTTACTGAAAATATAATAGCTATTTGGCAGGTCCTGCTAAGTTTCGAAATCCACCATTATTAATTATATTATATCCGATTGATTTGCCCGTAGCCTGTAAGTGCAATATAATCTATAAGTGCCTATTAACCTAGGGACCACATGAGTGATTTTTAACCATTAGCTTAACCAAGAATTAGTTTTCGACAATTATTCGGAAAGCATCATCATCTATAATCACACTTAATCTAATAATTTTACCACCCTACCGACGTTGAACCAATTAGAAGCGTGCATTTACCATAGTCCTAAAAGGTTAGCCCGCTACCATCCTAGGTAGCATCATTACTTACCACCAGGTGAGATAGCCGTCAAGGGCTAACTTGTAGAGTATATATATTAATGCCCTACGACCTGACCGACACTTCCGCGTCAAAATATAAAAAAAAAGGCAGTCAGTCTTATAAATTTTTATTTTTTTCTTAAAATTTAATATAGTTTAGAGTGAATTGCGAACCTATTATATTTATTTCGAGTGAAAACCCCGAAAGCAAAGTCTGTAAAAGAGGGAGCCGTGAATATCAATTTTAAAAACGTTCTATTCTCGATTGTATTGTATTTGATGAGTTGTCTGGGCCAATGTACGTCATTTATATCTACGAGTACTTTGTGATCCGTTTACATTGTACCGTACGGACATGTAAAAACACAAACCACCTTACAACGATCCATTAGAAATACTGTGCACAAGCAGGTCGATAAATTTAAACATACTCATAGATTCCGACGACTAAAAATAATGTGTTCTGCTAACATGAAATAAAGTTAAGTACCTGTTGATGGTATTGCCAAATCTTCTTACTCTGCAGAAACTTAGAACTTCGATCAAAGCTAGGAGATCCTCTAATATTACTTACAAATAGCTAATTGAATTAAGTTTGATTTGTTGAGGCGTACCGTAACAGGCGATCTGAATTGTAACAATCTTGATGAAGCCATTAAACAGTAAAAACGTGGGAGGGAGAAGTGGATACACGATTATGTATGAAAATTGAGACGAAGCATCATCGGGTTGGTTTTTGCTTCGTGAACTTCAAGATCGAAATACAAAGCATTGTTACCATTTTTCTGCTGAGCAAAGACCTCTTTTCTTCTAGAACTTTAGAACATAGACCCAAGTTCCAAGGTAGGTTGGTAAGCTTTAATGACTAATACCAAATGTCAGTGAAATATCTGGTAGCCAGGATTTAATATATTCTTTGAGTAGCGGAATAATACTACCAAACTGTAATATTAAACTACTACAAAAATTTTCGCATAAATCCAATAGAAAAAATATTCTAGCTTTTAGTTATTCTAAGCTCTACATGCCAACTTTACGCAAAAAGTAAAGTGCTTAGTAGATATCAAAAGCAAAAATCACGGAACGACTAACTGCAAACCGACTCCATAAGCAAACTGTACATTCGTTAATATTTCAAAGTCACTCGATTGTCACAGTTTCAAGCGACAGGCATGTATGTCTCTCTACTGAATGGATGCTTCACTTCTGCAATTGTCCGATATATCAGAGCTAAAAAAAGAAACATGGCGTGAATGAAAGGAAACTCTGATATGCTTCTATGCTATTTCTAGGAAAAATGATTTTTAAGCATTATTTGCTATGATATGACGATTAATGTTTTAATACGCAGCCACACATCATCATCATCATGATCAATCCATTGCCGGCTCACTCCAGAACAAGGGTCTTAATTATTATAAATTAATATAATTTTAAGTGATAACAAGAAGAAAATTTACTTGGCTAAGTTTGTTTTGGGCTTCTTCTTAGACCAGGACCCATTTAGAACCCTCATAGCTTTAGTATTAAATTTAAAAATGTAGTTATTACCCTCAACTCACTACTATGTAAGTTCTAGACGCGTCAAAAGTGTCTTTTAAAGATTATTTCAATAAAGATTATGATTGATTGCTTAATATAATTTATTTTATTTGTGTTCTTATTATACATTTATAAAGGTAGGTGAATTTTGTGGTTATATATTATATGTATAATCACACAATCTCTGTCACAAAAAGTCTGTTTCCTGTAGCTGTGATTATTATACCTATGCCCTAGAAGAGATTGCTATTTAGCGATAAGGCCGCCATATTGTTTACTGTTTTTCTGTATTGGTGTTTCAGTTTTATCTTATTTTGTAGAAGTATGTAGTGTACAATAAAAGTGTATTCATTCATTTATTATATATTTTTAATGTGAAATTGGCTCATGACCTCTATATCCCTTGTGGCCAACCAATAGAACAGTCTAAGATGGAAACGTGCTCTTTGAGATACACCTTGGGGAGTTGACTTTATCGGTATAGTTGTAACTAGCCACTGTTGAAACTTCTCTCCATGCCAGTGAGCCAGCCAAGCGTCAAAGCGTACTGAGGGTTTTTTGAAAGGAAATATCGATACATATTATTGCTTTACTCAGATCTTTATAAGTATTTTTTAAGTTTGACGACCTCCGTGGCGCAGTTGGAGGTCCTGGGTTCGATTCCCGGCTCGAGTCTGGTCTGGTGGGAGGCTTCGGCCTTGGCTAGTTACCACCCTACCGACAAAGACGTGTCGCCAAGCGATTTAGCGTTCCGGCACAATGTCGCGTAGAAACCAACTAGGAGCGTGGGCTTACCATACTTCTAACAGGTTAGCCCGCTACCACCCTAGACAGCATCATCACTTACCACCTGGTGAGATAGCCGTCAAGGGCTGACTTGTAGTGTATAAAAAAAAAACTCTCAATAGATTTTAAAACCTTTCACAGTCTTATCGAAAAGTTTTTGGGATACCGGCTCAGGTCTTGAGAAAATTGCAGAACAACCTTTTATTATTTCAAATCCAGTTGAGCGCGAACTAGACGAAAGGTTCCGTATGTAGGTACATAATATTGATTATAACTTAAGATCAAGCGTAAAACACCACCGAACGGAGTATGGGTTTACCATACCCCTTACAGGTTAGCCGGCTACCATCTTAGACTGTATCATCACTTACCATCAGGTGAGGTGAGATTGCCGTCAAGGGCTAACTTGTAGTGGTTAAAAAAAAAAAGTTGGACATTAAAAGGATTCCATTGGTAATTAATTATTAAACTTAAATTTAAGCAAACTTGAATATTCTTTTATTTAAATACAGGTACATGGTTCTAAATGAATTCACAAATAAATTAGGTACTTTGCGTAATTTCACTGAAAAATCATGTAAAATTATACCAAACACTTTTTTTTTCTAAGCAATTGAAAAATCACTTGCTTCAAAGGTGAAGGAAAACATCGCGATGAAATCTGCATGCCTGAGTGTTCTCTATAATTTTGTCAAAAGCGTGTGTAGTCTGCCAATCAGCACATGGCCAGCGTGATGGACTATTGCCAAACCCTTCTTATATTGAGAAGTGCCCGGGCTTTGTAGCGAGCCGGCAATGATTTGATCATGATGATAATTAAACGAACGGATAGTACAGAATTATCAGTATTTCATGTATAACCAACGTCTTTCAGTTTAGTTTTTGTTACAGAACCCTAAGAACTTAATCAATAAACAAAAATCTGCAACCGATTTGAACCGAATGATAACGAAAGTTTATTACAAATACCTGCTTATCAATAAATAGTTATTTTACATAAACTGAACTTGGATGGAACTTTGGATGTTGGTGGCACGTAATCTTGATGTCTTTTGTGTGGTACGAGCGGGTATTTTATTTACAATTGGAACGATGGAGCTCGTTCTTCGCCAGCCATATTTAAGATGAATATATTTTAAACACTGTTTAACTAAAAATTTTATAACTGAATGTGTTTTTTTTAAATATTTTATATTAAATCGCGGCTCGATCGCGATTGGTCGCGAGCCGGGTCACCTGATGTTAAGGGATTATCGTCACCAGTCTACATCTGCAGCACTAGAGGAGGTACGGATGCGTTGAGAGCAGAACCCATCTTCCTAGTCGGTTTCTACTCGGCATCAAACCGTGACGCTAAATAGCTTTATAATACGGCAGCGAAGATACTGCGCCACGGGCGCCACTAGGCCTTAAAATACAACATCGTTATATTTCTCACCTCACTTGCTCCTGTGCCTTCGGAGGACTTGTGGGCGATGGAAACGGGGCCGTCCATCACTCACAGTACGGTTCTCAAGTTGGCTGGTGTGCTGTTGTTCCGGCACACCTCTAACCGGCAAAACTGGGTACGTCGTGCCCAAGGAGGGTCTGCTGCGGCGGACACCCGCTGGTGGAGTTGCGGTTGTATGCGTAAGCTTTCCCGTGACTCCACCATACAGCGGTGAGTAAGAACACGTGGGGGTTTTAGTCAGTAGGAATCTGACATAACCTCTGTGCCTCCCCGTGGCCCAGAGGTATCCATGAGGATTTACCCACGATAAAAAAAAATCGTTATATTTCACTCGGTGGTTACGCGATTTGATTGTCAGCTGTTCAATAAAGATTCTCAGTGCTTTTTTTGCCATTCCAATAACCTGCTAAAATATGTCCGTTTTAATCTAGAAGAATATCGAAATACGTTCATTGGTTATTCCTTTCTACTTATCCTAGCTTGGGTTGCAATTTTTTGTTATTATGGATTGCGACAGTTCAGTTCCCACTGTAATAATAATGATATATCTTTTACTAACTGTAGCTTGATTGAGCTGTATGTCAAATATTTTCTGATAAGAATTTTACTTTTTTATAAATAAATCTTCTTTAATTTATTAAATAGTTGACAAGAAATGGTTAGTGTTATGTTTATTTACTACTCCTGGTGTTATAATTCGCATATGACAATAATCAACATGTTTACTTTAATTTTGCATACACACAAACCCACGATGTATAGTTTATTATAAGTCATACATCAATTAAGTAGCATCTGAGTTTCGGTGATATGAAAAGCATGTAATAATAATCACATCGCGATTATTATTACATGCTTTTCATGCAGCATGCAGCATGCAGCCCAGCTTTTCAGCCTCGCGAGAGACAAGGCAAAATATGCCATTCTGACTGCCAACCTTCACTAGTTTGAGAGGTACCTAAAGAAGAAGAAGAAGAATAATCACATACACAGTGTAACGTCGAATATTTATTAACGGAATAACATTCCACTTTTCCAACTAAAGCGGCGAGTTTCCGACTATATAATGCCTGTAAAACTAATTAACCCTGTCCAAGAGATTGTTTTTCTGCAATTCCTAAATTGAGTTGGTCCGCTTTACACCACTATTTTTCAGAAAGTCAGTAACACACGTTACACTATTATTGACTTTTAGAAATACGAGTATATATAGCCTAATTCCTCTATGCCACCGCCTTAATAGTTTAGACGACAATTAATCTATCAAGTGTTGACGTGAACATGCCGCTTTGTCTTGGGGCACTGCTTAATATCGAGCTCTGAATATTGACAATGATTTATGGCTTACCAGTACAATGTTCAAAGGGATTTGGGAGAGGTTCAAAGTGAACTATGCTGAAATAACTCTGATCAAGGGTCCGTTTTATTCGCATAAATGATTTTAAGCCGTGACAATCGAGGTATTAGTAAGTAATAGGAAATTCGAGTATATATTTTTTTAGAGCAATCAATTGTTATTTTTCTCATTAACGGACTAACGCTTGGTATATTGGTGTTATATGGTAAGTGATGTTGCCGGCCCATCTAAAACTTTTTTATGTGTAAAATAAGTATTCATGTGTTTTTAGGTGGTTTTTATATAAGTATCCCATCCAACTGAAGAAACGTTTCCTAAGCAGAGGTCGGGGGTTCGAACCCGGGCACGCACCTAAAACTCTCCGGAGTTATGTGTGTTTTTAAGCAAATAAAATATCACTTGCTTCAACGGTGAAGGAAAACATTGTGAGGAAACCTGCATGTCTGAGAGTTCTCCATAATGTTCTCAAAGGCGTGTGAAGTCTGCCAATCCGCACATGGCCAACGTGGTGGACTATGGCCAAACCCTTCTCATATTGAGAGGAGACCCGTGCTCTGTAGTGTGCCGATAATTGGTTGATCATGACCCCGGTGACATGAGGAGGCCCTAAAGGTTATATCGGAAACTTACTGCCTAATCCAGAGCCATGCACACACAATCACAACTCTTGATGTCAACCGAAACAGACCAACCTTGGCATTACGTTTCCATAATAAAACCCCAGCCAACTTTGACAGGTACCCACTAAATAATGAAGACAAAAGGTATTCGCTCTAAAAGATCTGTGAAGTAAATGAAGACTTTTTTACCTTTCCTTCCTTCCGATGTTTAGTTAACAAAAAATATACGAAGTGTACTATATTTTCAAAGGACTCCGTTGTATCTTTTGCCTTTTGTTTTTATTCAAATAAGGAATAGACTTCGTTAGCCAGAGATAAATTCGTATAGAATTATTACACAGTAGGGTCGTAACGTTTATCCTAAGCCATTTTGAGAGAGTGGAGATTTAAAACATATTATAGGCGTGGTATTAAATTTAATATCCACATATTACTAAATATGATAAATAACATCTCATTATAATATTTAACGCTTTAATCATGGCGGAAAAGGTTCTTTATTATGCTTATTATTTAAGGTAAATGTTATCGACAACAATTTACTTAAACAGGTGGCTTGTTACAAGCCCTAACGGAATCTCTTTTTTTGTTTTTATCGTGGGTAAATTTTCATGGATAAGGAGAGGCACAGAGGTTATGTCAGACTCCTACTGACTAAAACACCCAAGCATACAACCGCACTCCACTCCACCAGCGGGTGTCCGCCGCAGCAGACCCTCCTTGGGCACAACGTACTCAGTTTCGCCGGTTAGAGGTGTGCCGGAACAATACGCACACACCACGGCACACCAGCCAACTTGAGGACCATACTGTGAGTGATGGACGGTCTCGCTTCCATCGCCCACAAGTCCTCCGAAGGCACAGGAGCAAGAGAGGTGGAAGAACTATAATTAAAAGTTATTTAAAGTTGTTTTTAACGTTTATGATTGTCGGTGATGTAAGACGTTATAATAATCTTTGTCAACAATATATTAATTAATTGTTAACGAGTGTTTACGGAATTGCGGGTAAAAAAATAAAACAATTTAAAATTTTGCCGGAAGGCTTACCTCATTCATAATAAACTTTTAAATGAGCCCTCTAATTTATAAAAGCCCGTGAAACTCCCAAATAAACAAGAAGTTTCAAACAATGAAGGGACAATAGGATGGCACCAACAGATATGAATGCTTTATTTTTACACGACTCATCATCATCAGCATATTTAGGTCTCACAGCTGGGCACATATCTTTTCGCATAAGAGCCAGGTCAGTAAACCACACTGCTTAGCGCGGGTTAATGATCAACCCATTCTCGGCCAACTACAGAGCATGGGTCTCCTCTCAATATGAGAAGGGTTTGGCCATAGTCCACCACGCTGGCTATGTGCGTATTGGCAGACTTCACACGCCTTTAAGAACATTATGAAGAACTCTCAAGCGTGCAGATTTCCTCATGATGTTTTCCTCCACCGCTGAAGCAAGTGATATTTTAATCGCTTAAAATCGCACATAACTCCGAAAAGTTACAGGTGCGTGCCCGGGTTCGAACCCCCGACCTCTGATTAGGAGGCTGACGTCCTAACCACTAGGCTATCACAGCTCTCGTTCGCGCGTGGGTTATGTTATGAATATGTTCAAAACTATTAAGACACGTAAGTCAAAACTACCAGCTTTGATATTGAGAATTTTTAATTAGCAATCCAATATCTAACATGTGTAGTTGAAAATACTGCCAACGAAATCAATGAGGCTGTTGGAATTGACTAATTAGACAATTAAAATTCGGTGATAAAAACCTGATAAATTCTTTATGTAGTCTGCGTCGCTCATTGTACATTTGTGTTGTAAAGAGTGTAAAGTTGGCAAATAATGTTCTAAAGAAACATCTATTAACTTAATTGCTTCCTGCCCTAGCCATTTCAAACTGAAAAATGTGGGCCGACAAGTGACAGCGCATACGTTAGACAGGGGCGGTTAAAAAGAGTTATCGTGTGAAAATATGGAACACAATTATACCTAATAGCTTTATTCTTCCTTTATTTGGAGGACAGAGACTTTAATTAAAACTTTATGTAAAAATAGCTCTCGTCGGCCATTTTGTTATCCACAACAGGTTCTTCCTTGACTGTGATCTTAGCATAAACCTAGCGAGCTAACCTATTAGGGGTATGGTCGTAGCCTATACCCGTAATCGGTTTCCACGCGAAATCAAAACGATAAATCACTTGGCGACGCGTCTTTGTCGGTAAGGTGCGTATTTATCTCTAGGCAATATTCAAAATATTTATTTATTTATTTATACAACTTTATTATGTGAGATGGTGTTAACAAAAAAAAACTCGGCTAAGTTTATTGCGGGCTTCTTAGAACAGGGCTTCGTTTGGAACCCTAATAGCTTTAGTTTTAAGTTTACGAATGTTATTATCTTTATTAAATCACTACTATGTAACTTATTGACGCGTCAAAAGTGCCTTTTAAAGGACTAATTGATAAAATTATTTTAATTTGACTTATTTTTTCATACACCACAAGTTAGGCCTTGACGGCATCTCACCTGTTGGTAAGTGATGATGCGGTCTAAGATGGTAGCGGACTAATCTGTTAGGGTATGGTAAACCCATACTCCTAATTGGTTTCTACACGACATCGTGCCGGAACGCTAAATCGCTTGGCGACACGTCTTTGTCGGTAGGGTGGTAACTAGCCACGTCCGAAGCCTCCCACCAGATCAGACACGAGCCGAAAATTAAACCCAGGACCTCCAACTTTAAAATGCAACAGCGCGCGCGCTGCGCCACGAGGTCGTCAAAAATTGCATACAAAAGAAAGGAAAAGAAAAAATACATAATATAAAGCAAAAGGTTTATCACTAAAACCGATCTCTTCCAGGCCACCTTTTTGTAAGAAGCCGACAGAAATAAAAGACGGGAAATCGCAACACTTATACATAATACGAGTACATACATACTAATAAAAATATTATAAATAAATACTCTCTATAATATATACATAGTAATATAAAAATATAGAAGGAATAAATGTGAATCAAATTGACAGATAATGCTTCTTAACACGGGTTTTAAAAACAGCTAATGATTGACAAATTACCACATAATAAAAAGATTCATCCTGACTGGCGGATCTATAAACGCACAGGTTTGCTATTCTCGATAAAAGCAGCTTGTGAATTTTCAGTTACCAGTATTTGTAATCGTTAAATACTGGCTTTAAATATGTATATGTATTCGTAACATGTTTCTATAACTATACTTTGCGTTTAGTTCAATTGTTTCTGAATAAAATTGCAGACAGAAAGCGGCAAGCAAAAAAGAATTTCATCTTGAGACAGTCTATTCTAATGTCTGCACGACGTCTTAATATAAATACGGAACGTATTGCAGACATTTATTTAATAGTATCCTACAAGGCCATAAGGAAAAATAAGGAAACGACAAATGAGGAGATTTCTCTGGAGATAGAATGTCCAAATGTTAAGTTACTTTTTAACTTTTCATCTCTACCTTTCCACGCAACATTAAAATGTATTTTATATTTCGAAGACAAATTTTAAGATGATTTTTAAAGGTATGATCTTTGAGCGTAAGATATTTTTTTCTCTCTGTGATAACCGGGGTAATCTGTAAGGTTGATTTTTTTTATGCAACACCACGCTGATCTCCTTTCTACCTTCCTGACCGAGCGTCTTCAGGCGAGCTGGACATTACATCAGGCTGTCTCAAATAATAGAAAAAATAGCTGATGTCCTAGACTTTATTTGCGTTGATTTGGGTGATGTGTTTTTAAAATTTCCCGCGGAAATAAGCAACGTTTGTAATGAAAGATGATCCATACCACATTTTTTTCCTGTTTTTTTTTTTCATATAAATCTAATTTCAAGGAAGCTTGCCATGGTAAACTATAAGCTATCAATATAGGGATTTTTTTTATCTTTGCCATGTTTTAATTTAGGGTATAATATATATCTATTTAATATTTCAGTCCAACTGATTCCGTAATTTTTAGTACGGACAAATGTATAAGAGAACACAAACACACTTATTTATTTATAAGAAGCACAACCGACAGAATTATATGTAAAAATATAGACATTTTAATAAACTAAAGGTGTTAAATACAGATATAAATCAACTTAGAGGTAACTATAGCATGCATAACAACTCTAGCCGACGCTAATAATATAATATGCTAAATTGAAACAATTTTTTTAATTAAGTAGCAGCAAATAACAATAATAAAACTTATTAATAATATAACAGCAAATAACAATAATAAAACTTATTACAAAAGAAAAAAATTTATTAATATTATAACAAATAAGGGAGACAAATAAAGAAACCTTCGCATTTGAGTATGCATGCTTATATTAATAGTAATAGTACAATATAATATATTAATAAAGGTAACCAAGACAAACATAGTTACATGTACTTCTATCCATCATGAGTGTATTTTAGGAGATTGTTCAGCATACGAATTGACCACGTTAGGATTACACATTACCAAACCAGATGGTGCCGTGTATATATAAGAATCCTACATCACGCTATCAAAGTTTTCGTACACAAGCACCATACATACAATTTAAAGTTGGATCTTCTTTTTCCCTAAGTGCGTGTAGCCATGCTCCCGTACAATAATAAGTTTATCTTAAGATAAACGGGACAAAGAATGTCACAGCAACCATCGATCATGGCGAGCACAAGGATGGCAATAAAAATAATATATGTTTTTGAAAAAACCTGAACCCAAACCTAAAAAAAACTGGAGTTAGTTCTATCGTTTTTAAAACCATAACAAGCAGTCGAATATCCTGCACTTTTACCAGTATCAAGTGTGTCAATGGAGAATAACTCTCGGGATATTAATAAAAGAAACCCGATAGGAACGTCAATATGTCAAGTTATCTTTTGTAGCGAAGAAAATTGCCCGATATTTTATTAGGAAGAAAATATTTCCATTTTTTATATATTAAGTATTCAATCTTACTTTACGCAAGTATCTAATATCTGCAAGGCTTTGTTGGAGAAGTGAGTTCTAGAAAGCATTCTTTATCAATCAAGTTTCATATTAATAAAATCGACTCGATTATTAATTATATAATTTTAAATAACATAATATATTTCAGATTTCATATAAAATTAACAAAAAAATACTTTAACAATCCTAATTGTTGTCTGTGTATGTGTTAGCATTTTTTTTTTTGACATAACCTATATAAACTATAACTAAAACCTATAGACCCGGTAAAGTATGAAATTGCAGAACAATTTAAATGCCATTTATTCTTAGATGTACACATTTATTAAATCAAAATATTAATCATTATCTTCAAGTAAGAACTTCATTTATGTTAAGTTCAGATCTAGATTCGGCCAACTGTATGAAAGCATTTTGTACTGTCTATGTACAAATGTCTATTACTGATTTTTACTGATTATGTAATATATCATTTTATTAAAAATGGGAGTCCAATGGAGCAAGGTCTGGGGAGTACGGAGGATGACGTATGGTTTCCAAATGCAGCACCGGTGGAGATACAACGGTTTTTCGTGAAGTGTGACGTCTTTGTCTTTGTTTTCGTAATCATGGAGCAATAATGGTGAAGAGCGATTCACGAGTTAGAGCTGTTTCGCTGCCAGTTCCGCCAATATTGCGGCACAATAAATATCTGCTATTTGCTTGACTAAGGGACTACCAGATAGTTGCAATTCCCATTTTATTGGGTTGTTGCGCCGTTTGAACTGGCTGGGTCGGGCATTGCATTTTTCATTTACGGTACAATGAAATAGTATAGAATTAACATTTCGTCACGTCACAATTCGATCCAATATCCCTTAACTTTTGAACTGATTCAACTTTTTAATTCAACAAAAATGTACGTCGAAATTTGTCTTGCCATGTTTCAACACTTTTACTGTAGATCCGTTAAATTGTGTGCCACCGATTTTTATATTTTTTTTTATCTAATATATACCTATAGGGTAATATTAAACTATACTGCTCATTCCTGGATAGTTTGAATCGGAGCGACTTCCACCATCTCCGTCAATTCATCGTTATACGCCTGTGCTGTTCTTCTACATGGTCCGATCTTTAAGTCAAAGTTTCAATTACGAGAGCGTTTAAACTAAAAACTCACGGCGCATTAGCAGTCTCCTCTTCAAACGCCGTTCCTGCCGCGTTAATTCCGCGTCTAAACTCGTATTCAGAAATGACCTGGATTTTTTTTAAGACTTGGGCGCGATTTGAACCCTCTTAGCTTTAATTTTTAAGTTGGCGTGTATCACCATCACTTCACGAAAAGACATAATGAAAAATGTGTTATATATGCCTGTAATAGCTTTATATGAATAAAGCTATTTTTTATTTGATTTAAAGAATACATCTTTCACGTCTATGCTAAACAACAACATTTGAAAGGCTAAAGTCAAATTTTGCACATTTTTTAATAGAAGAATCTCACATGTAATCATATCAAACTTCTAGTTGGTATTGCTTTTTTTTTAAATTTACATTGCAAGTAAATGAACGCTCTTGAACATCTGCCGCACCAGAATCGCCATGGATGAGTCGTCAGTACCCCTCATTGGTTTCTACTCGGCATCATACCGATACGCTAAATCGCTTGGTATATAAGGGTGGTAAGCCTCGGAAGAAGCCTGCCACGAGATCAGACTCGAATCCGGGAATCGAACCCAGGACTTTATACACCTTTTAGGTGCACTCGCAGGTCATCAAAAGCCGAACGAAAATGGTACGTGAGGTCACAATCACATAGTCAAAATAAACAAATGCAAAATAAACATAGCCATAATATATACCCCACATGAATGAGGGTGTGAACGCTAGACTAATAAAAGGGGAAGAAATTTTCGTATAGGAATACGTAAGGTTAACAGAAAATTCCCGTTGAAATAGAATAAATTTAGTTAATTGCTTGCAAAAAATTGTTTTATAAATAGTTTTTTTTGAAAACAGATGCTTGCTTCTACTTCTGATGTTTATTAATAACTAGTCGATGCCCGCGACTTCGTCCGCGTAGATTAGGGGTTTTTAAAAACTATGGGTTTTTTAAAAACTCCTATAGATTAAGCTACCAATTCGAGGAAAATTTCTGTGGCAAGGTGAAACTACAATTATAGTTCATTCACGTAAAATTCAGTTTTTCTAAATCTCGCCGAAAATGGAACGAGATAAAAGTATTCTATGTCCGTCTCATGGTTCTAAGCTACCTCCCCACCGATTTTGAGCCAAATCGGTTCAGCCGTTCTAGAGATATGAATAGTGTAACTAACACGACTTTCGATGTTTAAATTTTCACATACTTTTCTCTGCGGTTTGTCACCCGATTAAGTTGTTATGACGATCCACCCGTTACTGGCACTACAGAGCACGGGTCTCCTCTCAATATGAGAAGGGTTGGGCCATAATCCACCACGCTGGCCATGTGCGAATTGGCAGACTTCACACGCCTTTGAGAACATAATGGAGAACTCTCAGGCGTGCAAGTTTCCTGACGATGGTTTCCTTCACCGTTGAAGCAAGTGCTTTTTTAATTGTTTTTGAAAACGCACATAACTCCGAAAAGTTAGAGGTGCGTGATTCGAACCGCCAACCTCTGATTAGGACGCTGACGCCCGAACCACTAGGCTATCACAGCTCCTATACGTTCTATCTTCTATAAGTTGCTATACGTAATATTAACAGAGAAAGTTCCAATGACACCTGCCAACGTTGAGTACCAGATACTTTTCTTTTAAGTAATAGGAGCTAAGAGATGCCACGTTAAACTCACCTTCAAACCTCCATTTCTATCCGTTTCCTAAAATAAACATCAGAAGTTGAAGCAAGCAACCCTATAAAAAAATTACTATTTAAAAACAATTTTATGCAAGCAATTCGCTTAATTTATTCTTTTGTAATAAGACTGTAAAGAGAAATGTTAGTATTAAATCAGGAATGCAAGAAAATCAGGCGTACAATTTCTTACTCTTTGCTTGCGATTAGTACTTGGTTCTTCGCGCACCAACCAGGCTTCTTATTCTCTGTAACACTGAAATCGTAAAAAAAGTTCTGACGTAAAATTTTAATCATCCTAATCAACTATAAAAAATTTTTAACCAAGTGTGTCATATTTTTGACGAAGCTTACAATATCAACATAAGCTTTAACAATTTAAGATACTAATTGTCTACCTTTCTTAGACATGCTATGACGCCTATTTTTATTTAGTACCAGCTAGTGCCCGCGACTTCGTCCGCGCAGGATTAGTATTTCGAGTAGCTTATATTAGCGTGGCGAAACCCTAACTAACATTATGACATTAAAATTATCACACACATGGTAGATTCTATCCTACGTCCTTGACACTTATCGTCATATTTTAGAAAATTAAAAGTATCAATAAATAAATTGTAGCCTATGTGTTATTCCGACTTATAAGCTATATTATTGTAAAGTTTCATAAAAATCTATTCAGTACTTTTTACGTCAAAAAAGTAACAAACATCCATCCATCCATCCATACTTACTTAACTAACTTAAACTTTCGCGTTTGTAATATTAGTAGGAAGAAGGATGTCATTTGTTTGGAAAAATTTAAAGATGACCATTGTTAGGATATCGCATTGATATATCCATATAGCAGTTTATTGAAGTATTTATATTGTTATATAAGTGTAATATAACAATATAAAAAATTCAATAAACTATAGCAGTTCACTATAGCAGTTTATTGAAGTATTTTTATTGTTATATAACTGTAATATAACAATATAAAAAATTCAATAAACTGCTATGTAATGGACATAAAGCTTTACTGTAAAAACTGCTGAATACTACTGCCTTTTTTTAAATCTGAGTTAGATAAACTTACTTTTAGCCAACCTCTTTACAGAACGTTTTAAAAGTGGAACTTTCTTTATTTTTCTTGAACGAATGAAGCAGTTTAAACAAGTAGAAATACAATTTCTTAAAACATTTTTTTTTTTATTAATATCTATTTCTTGTTATTTATATTAGCCTGAAATGAACGGAGTAAGTATCTGATGAATAATGATATCAAAATAATATGCAACTAACATGTCTCTAGTTAAAAAATAAATAATGTAAATTGTATATTAACGAAGGGTTATATGCAACGAACACGAAATGACTGTATTCGTTGGCTATAGGCTATAAGCCTAGTGATTAGGATGTCCGCCTCCAAATCAGAGGTCGGGGGTTGGAACCCGGGCACGCACCTCTTACTTTTCGGAGTTATGTGCGTTTTTAAGCAATTAAAATATCACTTATTTGAATGGTGAATGGGAATGACTTGAAAAACATCGTGAGGAAACCTAAATGCCTGAGTGCTCTCTAGTGAGCCGATGATGGGTTGATTCTGATGATGATGATGAGCAATACTGCGGCAATTTTTTAACTCTTCGCATTTAATATCTAATGTAACTATTAAGCCAACGGCCCGATTCGAATATTAAAAAGAGAAATTTGACATTTACCCATTTTGTTCATAACTGTCTAAATTATGAAACTATTTTGTTGGAAATATCATTAAGATAGACATCAATTGTTGAATCAAAAAGCGATTATTGCGAATGTATGATAAATTTATAAATATACTAGCTTTTACCCGCGGCTTCACTCGCATTGAAGATATTAAATAAGTATTTGGATACTTATTTAATTGCTCATTACAATAGAAATGAATCAATATAACTACTATATTTAAAAAAAAAATTGTATTTAAATAAAAAAAAATCTATGTTACTTCTAATATCTTCTAGAATATGTGTGCAAAGTTTCACATTTTTACACAGTTTAGACATTTTAGACAGTTTGATATTTTTGTTGTCTTTGTTGACTTTTATGTCAGTAATTACACACACATATTATAAATATGTTTGTAGTACATTTTTGCCAGTAAAGCACTCTTAACCCACTTGTTACTATCGTTCCATAAAAAGAACGGCGCACAAAAAAAAATAATTATGACACTTAAGGGTTGTTGGTGTTAACAGTTTTAGTTTTAGTTGAAAGGTTACAAGTGTACGGACTGGTGTGTTAAGTATTTGAGTGTAATTTGAAACTTACTGAATTTTTAAGATTTTTAAAAAACAGACGTTATATTATGCCTATCTTTAGGTAAGTGTAAAAATAATAAAATATTATAAATATTTTTTAACAAGAACAGAATTAAGTTATTTGTCTTGTCTATTATTTGATACAATATCTATAATTTTTAAATTACTATTATAAATACGCATTTTTTACGATTTAAATTGCTGTTCCTTTAATAAAACGATAGGAATATGCACTACTATCACATGTTGATTTTATGTTATAGCAATGAAGTGATGGTCGCGTCCTTTGACGCTGCATGACATAATTAGTGAGTGAAAAAGATGATGAAGAGATAGTACCTGAATCCATATCCATATTACCAACCGAAAACTGAAATTCGGATGTATTCGGATGATTCGGACGACGAAAACTTGGTGACTTTGAATAATTTAACCGGATCACAGTTACGAGCCAAAGTAGAGGTTTGTGTTCTATCAGCTGAAGTCAGTAATGAAGACGATAATGTGCTACTTATTAAGGTATTGAAACGCAGTCAAATACTTTCCCAGGAGTAAAACTATGCATTTCAAGTGGTACTTCAACACGTGGTTCGGCGAATGAGCTATTTCTGATAAAAAATAAAACTTACAAGTGGGTCGCTCGTAATTTCGATACTACTTTTGATTTGTGAAGGACATGCAGACCTCTGCTGTATATTAGAGTCCATTAAAAAATTTCAAAATGTTGTTTGACGTAGATATTATCAACAAGTTGGTTCAATACACGAATTTGCATACATAAAAAAACAGGCCAACAAATCAACTCACTGTTAGTTCAGACGATATGCTTTGCTTTTTCGATACTTCGTTATAGCAGATATGTCGTACTATCTAGATGGAACATGTACTGGAAAAATGCTTCAGCAGATAGACTGCGGTATGCCTCTAGTATATAACGCTATGTCCAGTGCCAGATTTATATTTATTATGGCAAATCTTCATTACTGCGATGCGAACGCGAATCAAAACCTACAAGCATTACTTAGTAACAAATTTGCGAAGTAAATTACTTTCTTCAGTCTTTATTATGCTGCCTTTAAGTCTTTAATATGTATTTAATTTGCTGCCTTCAATCTGCTGTTTCAGATAAACACAAAGAAATTTTGAACATCTGCATATTGTAAGACGACGCTAGCACCCAAATCGAAAATTTTTCTGCAGTCCCGTTTAATTTTTTTTTACTTTCATTAACTTTTTTACATCAGCTCATAGATGAAGTGCGATTAAGAGAAATAAAAGCCATAGAAACTATACGAGTAAGTCGAGTATCTAAATGTTCACTGCCATCAAACAAAGAGATACAGAAGACAGCACGAGGTACGTACAAGTACCTGTCTACTAGCGTCTAGAGCTGAACAAAGATTTTCTTAGCAAAAGAAGTAATTTATACTTGTGTATAAACCTATTGTTAATAAAAAAAAATGAAAATATGGGAAGAGTCGGTAGATCCGATCAAAATACAAACACAAAACAACATCGGCCTGTACAAAATCGGACTTCAATCTGGAAGATACCATATTATTCGGTACCGAGATAACCAACTGAGATGTTCCGTGTGTCACAAAAATGCATAATTTTACTGTGTAAAGTGTAACATAAAACTGCTTTAAAAAAAACATCTTATCCTCAAATAAATTCACCCAAAACTTAAACGGTGTTTTGATTTCATATCCCTGCTTCATGGTAGTACATTATACTATCGTTCCTTTTAAGGAACACCATTTTCCGAGCTTTCTATTGGACGAAAATTTTTTTTAGTATTTTTTATGTTAAATCTAGCATATTATTAGCCTACGGTGTGAATTTCAAAAGGATCGGAGAAAAAAAGTTGGTTCAGGAACAAGTGGGTTAATGAATATACTGAAACCTTTTTCACTCCATCCATCTTTTTCACTCCATCCATTGGTGAATACCTATTGAAAATCCGATCAGTAGTTCTCGCGTTTATCGCGTTCAGACAGACAGACGTGGCGAGCGACGGACGGGGCGACGGGGTTTCAAAATATCCAAAATATGAATATCTGATCCACTGCCATCTATATAATATTTCTAGGTTATTTATGTATTTTTTTAAATTAGTCGTGTTTATTCATCTTCAGTCTGTTTTATACTAAAAAAGATGTATTATAAAAAACAGAGTTAGTCGCTGGTGATGACGTCAGTGACTGAATCATAATCACTAAAACGGATAAACACGTGACGGCGAACGGATTTATATTTCAGCTATTTTCACTTTGTGATAAAGAATTGGATCAACAAAAACCCTACATTGTAGCAGCCATAAGTTCGATGTTTGAAATTTAACGCTATCAGAATGCAAGTAAGCTTTCTGATGTCTAACTTCTGCAGCAGCTCAGGATAAACTTTAGCTTACAAGTTCTGTACTATTAAGCGACACTTTGCCAGAGTTTATATTTTCTTTATCCCTGTACGAGTGTCTTTACGGGAATTTTAACCAGGACCTGCTAAGAATTCTGATACAGATTTGCACTAACTTTTGCCAATTTACTCCGTTATTTACATTCATTTTAAACTGTTGTATGTAGTAATCATATTTTGTTTAAATTTTTAGTTTTATTTAGTTTTTTTTTTCTTTACAAAAACATAAAATTATTAATGTAAGGTTCGGAGGTGGGCGGCGGCTCATGCAACACAGTTTTTCCTAATGCAGGGCCGTTCTTGCCATTTGTCTGTACGACCTTAGTGTTCTCAATAAAGATGTTTTATTTATTTATTATTTTATATTACTTATTATTTTTTTAATAAAACTCATTGTTACCCTCGTTCAAACAGTAAATAAGACGTGACACTTGGAAATAAAATATTTTTGCCGTTAATTATAAATCGGTGAAATCTTTCTTATATTGGCTATCTCAATGGAGCACTAATGAAATAAATAAATTCAATTTCAAATTTTATTGTAGTATTTGTATTTTAATGTAGTTTAGTAGCGTGCAACACAACTTTATTCGAGATGTATGTCGAATTAAGTTGATACATTCCTAGTAAGCAGTTTATTATAACTGTTTATTAGAATGTATTTTATCGCAATTGTTCTCTTCAATACTTAACCGTATTCAATACGTGACCGTATTAAACTTTCTCCTCTTCCTACTAGACTTTTACGGTCTTGCGTCTCAAGAAATCCTCTTGATGTCCCTTCTTTTAACATAGTTTACTATTGAAGATCTTTATTTGTTAATGCTGTTCATCTTTGGAATTCTTTACCTGAACTCGTTAGAGACAGCCAATCGGTTCACACTTTCAAAATCAGAGTAAAGAGTAATAGAGCGCTATCTATCCGTTTCATAATATTATATTTAACATTTATTATCAGTATATATTAGCTCTCACGCCCGTGTGCAAAATAAATATATATAAAAAACCAAAAGAGATATAATAAACTTAAATAGATAAAAATAAATAAACCTACATATACATTACATAGATACATATTTGCACCGGGCGGAGGATTACACCCCGGCAGGGGAGACCAAACGGCCGGGGGTCAGGGCGACAGGTTGAGAAACCGGCGGACTATCCTAGCCGAGTCCAGCAAGACCGCTTTTTGCATCCTGGCTGCGAGCGAACTGCCACGAAACCCCAGCCGCCTCAGATGGTGAGCGAGGCTAACTGGGATCAACCCATTCGCAGATATTACGATTGGGATGGTTTCAGCAGACTGCACATGCCACATGTCGGAAACCTCGTGAGCCAGATCGAGATACTTGCGCTTTTTCTCCGTCTCAGCTCTCACGAGGTTTTCGTCATATGGAATGGTGATGTCCACCAAAAACACCCTCGACTGTGCCCGGTCCACCAACACGATGTCAGGCTTATTCGCGAGAATAGTCCTGTCCGTGATAATGGACCGGTCCCAATAGAGCCGGACTCCATCGCGCTCGAGTACCGGCACCGGTGTGTACTGGTAATAGGGCAACCTCTCATCCAGGAGACCGTACTTCAGAGCAAGCTCTTGGTGAAGGATTTTGGCTGCTTGGTTGTGTCTGTGCAAATACTCAGTGTTGGCAAGCGCAGAACATCCCGAAAGCACATGTCTGAGTGACTCGCCGGGATGGCGACAGGCTCGACAGATGTCTTGAGTGCCATCCTTCAGAATATACTTTCGGTAGTTCCGCGTCTTAACCACCTGATCTTGTATCGCACAGACAAAACCTTCGGTTTCCCCAAAGAGGTCACCGAAGCGCAGCCACTGCACGGACGCTTTCTTATCCACGTGTGGCTCATTAAGAGCTTTAAAAAAGCGGCCGTGCAGTTCCTTCCCCTTCCATACGGTCTCCCGGTCAGAGGTGTTAAGTACCACCGCCACTCGGCTTGGGCTAAGGATAGTGGAGTGAGTCCTTTATCACTTACTATGACCTCTCTATGCACGGGGGACTCCCTCATCGTCTCGAAGTAGGTTCTGAGGTTAGATATCTCCCGGTTATGCATGGTCTTGACGCTCAATACGCCTCGACCGCCACATTTCCGGGGGATATACAACCTCATCACAGACGATTTCGGGTGGTGCATGCGATAGAGAGTCATAGTCGTGCGGACTTTTCTGTCCAGGGCGTCAAGTTCGGTCTGAGTCCATCTGAGCACGCCAAAGGTGTACATGAGAACTGGCATAACCCAGCCGTTATAAGCTCGCACCTTATTGGCGCCCGACAAAAAACTTTTGAAGATTTTTGTCAGACGGCCAAAAAAGGCCTCGCAAACAGACTGTTTCATGTCAGCCTCTTTCACCCCTAGGGACTGTGACATGCCCAGATACCGGTATGACTCAGCTTCAGAGAGGGTTCTAATGCTCGATGGCTCGAGATTAATCTCGGCCGAATGAGTAACCTGTCCCCTCTCCACATGCAGGACCGCACACTTGTCCAGCCCAAGCTCCATCCTGATGGAGTTGCTGAACTCAGTGGTGATATTCAGCAGCTCTTTCAGGCGGGTAGCATTGGGTGCCAGCAGTTTGAGGTCATCCATGTAGAGAAGGTGAGGCACTCTAGTCCCTCCTCTCCGAAACTGAAAGCCTGTCCCTGACCCCTCCAGTAATGTGCTGAGAGGGTTCAGAGCCAGACAAAACCAAAGTGGACTCAGACAATCACCCTGGAAGATACCCCGACCTATCCTTATCCGATCATCGGCAACCGCCAGCCGCTCACCATGGAGACAAAGGATTGTACTCCATTGCCCCATGCATTCCCTGAGGAAGTCTTGTACTGTACCATCGACTTTGTACAGCTCAAGGACCCTCAGGAGCCATGAATGGGGCACCGAGTCGAATGCCTTTTTATAGTCGATCCAGGCGGCGGAGAAATTCCGACGATTGCGTTTGACCAGTTGGCCCGCAACGGAGTCGATGAGATCCTTCTCATTCTCTCTTCGTACCACGGCTACCACCCCGACATCCGTTCTGAGCCCCAGATAAGATAACATTTATTTATTATTAATCTTTTATTTTTTATGATATAAAAATATTAAGTATATAATATCATATAAATAAACTTATATGATATTATATGTCGGCGCGAAGGAGTTATATAATATCATATATGTAGATACCTATTTTGACTTATTCCACTTTATAAAATTATCTCACTCACATCTGAGGGTAGCTGGAAGACATGTCTTATATAGATAAGCTTTCCTTTAGATACCTCTTATATAAGTGTTTGTTATCAGATAAATAATAAAAATAAATAAATAAATGTATTAACTAGACCAAATATCGATTCCGTTGAGAATCACCCCATAGAAGTCAAACGTCCAGCATTTAACCTGTGGTTCCAGCACACCAAATTACTTGGAGCGCCAGCGTTGTTTCCCGGAAGTCGTCTATACGCAAGTGATACTGTAAACTATCTATCGAAGTGCTAGCAGTGGCTTATGCAGTAGTTTTGAAGACAAACTTCGCATCGCGGTTTAGAAGTTACGAGCAATTAAACGCCACCTACTACTTGGACATAGTTGCTAGATTCTGGTGATTAAAGGTAGAATCATATAGTGCACACGAGCGGGAACGTTGAATAACGAATTCATAAATTTAATACTTAAGTTTTCAGTAATTTAATACTAGGGGGCCATGTTTGCTGTTACAGTTATGTCGAAGCGTCGAGAGAGAATCAATCTCAACTGTGGGATGGATGCGACAAGCGGAACATATTCTCCGGTACATCAACAAGTTGCACTGATCGATAATTCCTCTTGGGAGCGGTAGGTACAATTGCATGGAATGGCGACATATTCATAATGTCTGGGATTTGGACTCATACTACAGTATGAGATGGCGGACGCCTTATTTCTAACGCTTGGAAATGCGTTTTCATATCCCAGAACAGAACAGAAGCAGGCAGAACTGCTCCGCTTCCGGAGGGGTATATGGGACTCGCCGGCGGTAAGAGTGGTGACCGGAATACCCACTAACACCCAACGTTGCTATTTCGCGTCGTCTGGTGGCTGCAACCCAAACGCCTGCCACTATAATATCTCATGAATATATTTCTATCTCAGTATGCCATCTAGTTTATAAATACTGTTTTCAGTGTAATGGTGACAGTCAGCGTAAGACTTCGGCCTCTTTTCGAGGGATCCGAGTTCCATTCCCGGCACGCACCTTTAAATTAACGGAGTAATGTGCGTTTAATTTGTGCATAATTTTCTCAAAGGAGTGTGAAGCCTACCAAACGTTGTTAACGGCCATAACCATTCTCATGCTGAAGGGAGACCCACACCACTACATAGCGCGGATCCCAGCGAGTACTTGTTAATCCCAGGTTGTTAATTAGGATGCTGAAGGCTGTCTAGTTATGCTAGGCAACCTTCTGACTTAATAATAATAACTACCTTTATTTACCCAACATTTAAATCATATAAATACCAATTTTAAATCTTAATCTAAAGTTTTACAGATTATGCAACACAACATTCTGTTAAAATGGTTAGGACTAGAAGCTATGCTAACGTCATGAGATTTTGTTTTATAGCTTCTGGGCATCTTAATAAAATAGTGCTATAATTGCATCGAACAGTGTACAGAGGACCTAATTTAAGCGTTTGAAACACTCTGTTATAAAGTCATGGACTCCAAAATTATGCCACCGAACCCCATCCGGATACGCCCGTCCTGTGTTATTTAATACTGCCCGAATTGAGAATAATACTAGACATGACAGAGGTGATGGTGTTGTATACTAATATTGCTATGGACAGCTGTGATAGTGATAGTTAGTTAGCGTATTTTGAGGCAATTAAAATATCACTTGCTTCAACGGTGAAGGAAAACATCGTGAGGAAACCTGCAAGCCTGAGAGTTCATAATATTCTCAAAGGCGTGTGAAGTCTGCCAATCCGCATATGACCAGCGTGGTGGACTATGGCCAAACCCTTCCATATTAGGAGGAGACCCGTGCTCTGTAGTGAGCCAGTAATGGGTTGATCATGATGATGATGATGATGATGATTACTATGGACAGCTGTGATAGCCTAGTGGTTAGGACGTAGCACCTCTAACTTTTTGGAGTTAGCGCATATTTAGGCAATTAAAATATTACTTGCTGCAACGGTGAAGGAAAAAAGAGGCGTGTGAAGTCTGCCAATCCGCATATGGCCAGCGTGGTGGATTATTGCCAATTCTCATATTTCTTCTCAAATTGAGAGGAGACCTGTGCTCTGTAGTGAGCCAGCAATGGGTTGATTACTATTGACAACTGATCTAATAAGAATTCATTATATTGTTATATTACAAAAGTTCATCTTGATTTCTCTTCTTTCTAAAATATATAAAATATAGTTAATAAGAGAATCCATTTAATTATATTCGATATTGGATTTGAATCGACTGTGATTTTATATTTAATACTATTCCGAATAAAAAAGTACTTGGCTGCTCGTTAATCTTTATTTATTTAATTTAACTACTTAGAAATGACATGACTGTAACAATTACTTTGTTCTAAATGGTTAACATTTCATTTCATAGTCCTATACTGCTTACACTAACATGTTTTTATTTAATGTTAATCTATTTAGAATTGTTAGACCCAATCATGTAAAACATTGAAGAACAGTGGGAATTGAAAGAAAAACTGCATGGCGATTTTTTTAATAAATATAACATTCTTCATAACTTCAAAAATGAATGTATTTCGATATTAATATTACACCTAAAGAAAATTATTCTCTTGTGATTCTAAACATTTTGATGTCTTCTCTAAAAACAGACTCAGTTAAAATCCTCACCGCAAAGCGTTGCGCGTCGTTATTAATTAAAGCGGAACCGGAAACGAGCGGGATGAACGAATGACTCCTCGTACATCCTAGATGAATAGCCCATTTGTTCACTCACTATTCCACTTGCTAAGTTGCAGTTAGACCATTTGTTAGAAAGAAAAGGCTGTGTGTAAGAAAACAAATTCATGTGAAGTAAACCCTATTCAATAGAACCATGCTGGCTTTAAAAAAATAAAATATCACTTGCTTCAACGGTGAAGGAAAACATCGTAAGGAAACCTGCACGCCTGAGAATTCTCCATAGTGTTCTCAAAGGCGTGTGAAGTCTGCCAACCCGCACATGGCTAGCGTGGTGGACTATGGCCAAACCCTTATCGTATTGAGAGGAGACCCGTGCTCTGTAGTGAGCCGGTTATGGGCTGATCATGATGATCCATGGACGGTTGATGAAATTGTTGTTTTGAGGGCTAATGTAAGGTTTTACACCTTTCTGCTGTCGAACAAAGCCAGGCCACGATAAAAACGTAGGCTGGTGCTTTGAAAATTTCAAATTTATCGAATTGTGCGTTTTACAAAACCTGCTCGTAACGTAACCTGCGTAAGTAAAAGTTATTCAAGCAATATTGACAGTTATTGACCAGTCAAAAATAATAATAAAAATAGTAATTGCAATACCATGATTATAATAATGTCCAGAGACCTACCGCATTCCGTATAATAATTACGAGGTTACTATATTATTTTGATACATTGGTGATTGGGTTGCGGTCGAGTGCGCGGGTGTTCCCGTGACCCAGCCACCAGGCGACGTGTAGGAGCATCGCTGGGTTTTAGTGGGTATTCTGGTCGCCAATCCGGCCGCCGGCGAGTCCCACATACCCCATCGGAAGCGACGCAAGTCAAGACTGCGTCGCTTCCGGAGGGGATGCGTTAACGCATGTCCCAGCGGAAAAAAAAAATACATTGGTGATTAGTGAAACGAGACGAAACCGTCTTTAGTAAAATAATGCATAGTTATATAAATAAATGCCATTTTTTTTTACTAACACAATTATTAACCTTTGAACTGTACGCTAAACTAACTGTAACTGTACTTTAAAATTGATAATAGTACAAAGTAAGTAACCAAAATCAATGGGACTTATATATCTACTATTAGATTTATAAGTCCCATTGATTTTGGTTTCTATATTTATTATTAGACAAAATTGTATTAAAGAAACTATTATACTCTTGCAATAATACCTTAGTCGTCATTTTTTTTTACTTGGTTGTTATCAATATGCGATATCACTTTGCATTTTTATCGTAAGAAATAATTGTCTCTAAATTTTAATAGCATTTGAATCTAAATTTAAGAATTAAAGATGACAGGAGACGCAGTACAAGATTTATATTCTAGATATATAGAGTCTGCGAAAATGTCTGAAATGCATACACTAAAAGTGACTCCTTTTTTTCAATTTAAGCTTACGAAAATACCAATATTTATGATATACGACATTTTACTAAATTTTAAATAGTACACTAAAATTGCGAAGGTAGGTACGCCACAGTTTGCCTTTCCTATTAAACGAATTACAAGCAATTTTAATACGTAAGCTTTGCCCTTTTAACCCTGTTCGTAATAAAAACTCTTAAATTACTTAATCCTCTTAAAGAATAATTAAGGTTTAATCAAGGTTATATTGTAATATATGCTAATTATATTCGCTGCTAAACTATAACGTAATTTAGTTTAAGCGATGTTTAACGCTAAAATCAGCCGCCAGTTACACCGAAATAGAACACGTAAAGCCAAGTAATTAATTCTTAGAACCACTTATAAATAGTCAGGTAATGCTGACTGTTCGACGTGTATATAGATTTCAAAGAAAAAATCATAAACTAGGATTCATCTCTTGGTGTAAATGTTACTAGTTAAAAAAATCGCAGACATGTTTACATTCCAAATAAATACTTATAGATGCTATCTGATGCCCAGGAAGTCCGCGAAGCTTAAGACTTTAAAAAACCCTCTGGGAACAAGCAATGTTGATTTAAGTCAGCATATTAATGGGGACTAAATTGGGGGTTTTGCAGTTATGACTGACAGATAAAAAACAAAAACTCTATATTGATATTATAGCTACCCACTATAAATATAAAATTATTTACTATACTTTTGTCCATTTATAATTTGTTGTAACCCTGATCTTTCTTATAATATTATTATTTTTATAACGCAACAGTTTCACGTATTTTTGGCAATGAAATAATTTGTCTGTTGGGAGGCTTCGGCCGTGGCTAGTTACCGGCACGATGTCGCGTAAAAACCGATTAGGAGTATGTGTTTACCATATCCCTAACAGGTTAGTCCGCTACCAACTTAGACTGCTTCATCACTTACCATCATGTGAGATCGCCGTCAAGGGCTAACTTGTAGTGGATAAAAAATATATATAGACACAAGAATTGTCGGAAAATTATTAAATTCAATTTTTTAAATTAACGAATTATTATTAGTTTAGCGAATAATTATATTATTGTTTAGCGAATATTTAAAATTAAATAATTATATTATTAATGGAAAAGTGAGTTTGTAAGTTAACTTTCATTTACGCGGCAACTTTCGTATTTAAATATGTAACTATGAGGGACTCACGATTAGTAAATCCGAGTAAAAGATGCGGTCAAGTTATGATACAAACGTGCGAGTGTAAAATTTATACAAATTCGCAAAACCTCGGTGTAAAACACGGAACGCTAATCCGTGTCGCGCACTAATCCGCACTCGGTATTCCTCGGCGGATTTATTACGGATTTAGCGAAAATAGGACTTATTCAATTAGCCAACTCACTACTGCAGTCACCATCAACAATAATACCCAATACTCATTTCATTGGTCGCATTTACTACACTGTATATTACAGGGAAATTAAAATTAAGGCACTTGTTTCATCGCCGACTATTAGTACCGGTTTCTACTTAAACGGAGACAGTCAGAGACGAAAATGAAGTTTTTGTAATATCTATCAGATATCATAATTTACAAATCTCTCCATTAAACTACAGTTGTTGCTATTCAACTTACTCAACTCAACTATTGATTTGTGATTCAGTATAATCTCACAGTATTTTTTTTTCATCCACTACAAATTAGTGATACCGACAAGATGTGTCGCAAATTAGACATGCGTCTAATTTGCGACACATCTTTGTCGGTAGTATGGTAACTAGTCATGGCCGAAGCCTCCTAATAGACCAGACTCGTGACGGGAATCGAACCCAGAACCTCCAAATTTATAATCCGACAGCGCGCGCACTGCGCCACGGAGGTCGTCAAAATATCAGTTAATATAACTAGTACCTTCATGTAAGTAAAGTTATGTTTTTGCATAGTCGATTGGTTATGATACTTCAGTCTTTCTGTTTGCATACGGTAAAATTTAGTAAAACAGGTTATCTTGAATTATTCAACAAGCATCTAACGATTCATTGATAAGTTTATTCAGACCACTTCGCCTTTTGTTTTATCATCGCTTTATCAAGTAATCGTTTTTGGGTTTTAGTAAGAAAATTTAACTTGTGTTAGCTTTGCCAGAACTTTACAAACTGTTTCTAGGTCAAAGATAAAGTAAACATAGTCTACTATTTGGGAACTTATCATTTCTTAGAGTCAAATTGACAGCCTTTGAGCGTTATTTAGAAACGGATCTTTACAAATTAATGCCGCAGAATTGTATCGAATTGTAAATAAAATATCGCAAAAAGATTGCACATACATCAAAGATCGTTTAATAAAGTGTGGAGTTATGAAACCCATAATAATGGCTTCCGAGGCGATATCACGCTACGGGGCGTATCCAATTTATATCATGATATTTTCAAACGGTTATCCAAGAGGTAAAAATTAATAGTCCCCTTCGCTCTTAGTTTGGCTTAGGGGTGGACAGAAAGCTGGCCTTTAGGTGTCGACTAGTTTTGTATAAAATTTGCAAAATTTCCAACCTTCAATTAGTACTAATTTATAAAATCTAAGATTGCGCACTTAACAGTAGGAATATGGACTGATATTATGGTGATAGCCTAGTGGTTAGGGCGTCAGCCACCTAATGAGAGGTCGGCGGTTCGAATCCGGGCACGCATCTCTAACTTTTAAGATTATGTGCGTTTTAAAAAATTAAAATATCACTTGCTTCAACGGTGAAGGAAAACATCGTGAAGAAACCTGCACGCCTGGGAGTTCTCCATAATGTTCTCAAAGGCGTGTGGAGTCTGCCAATCCGCACATGGCCAGCGTGGTGGACTATGGCCAAACCCTCATATTGAGAGGAGACCCGTGCTCTGTAGTGACCCGGAAATGGGTTGAACATGATGATGATGATTATGGGAATAACTAACATGAATCAACTACTAACATGTTCTAAAACCGATTTAATTGAAATATAATTGAATAATGTGGTAGACCTTGAAGGTAAGGTTAATGCATCAATGAATTTTCGATCATTATTACAAGGTACCTTGTAATATTGATCGCTAGAATATATAAAATTTCATCAAGATTTTAAAAAAATGTGTTATTACTAATGTCGATGTTGACTACATAACAGAAAAGTTATGATGATGAGATGATGATATCAAAAATACCGGCAAGTTTGTTGTGTGCTTCTTCTTATACCCGGGCGAGTTCGAAACCCTCCTAGCCTTAGTTTCAAGTTAACGAATGTAATATTATCATCATCACCTCACGTATTAATTTTGATTTTTCTCTTCATAGATTTATAATGCGTTTTATAAGGTTTGCTTTAATATAGCTATTTTTAATTTGATTTGAGTTATAGTAATAGAACCGACTCCTATGTCCTCCTCCTCATTTACAGTACTAGAGGGGAAAATGTTATTTCGCATCAAAATAGTTTCATATTGAAAATAAGTCGAAACACAAGACGCAACACGCAAGAGTAAGCATTACGATATGAATGTATTTGGAAAAATAAGTTCGGTATACCACCACGCAGACGCACACACACTCACACATACACACACACCCACACACACACAAACACACACACACACACACATACACCCGCGCGCACACAGACGCACACACACACACACACATAAACACTGCTGTAATCTTTTGGTTGCTAGTATTTATATATTTCTTAAAGCCTATATTGTTATTATAATTAAAAAATTACTTTAATTTACTTTTGTGGGTTTATGTAAAACACAGATAATTTTGTAAATATAATTTTGGACGGATTACGAATAAATTAATTAAAAAAAGGGTAGTTGTAATTTGTAATCTACAAAAACCATCCATTAGCTAGTGAGGATATATGTTGTGATTAAATTAATCAGGAGTTTTCTTATGCGAAACGTGTATATCTTTAGTTATATTTGGGACAATCAATGCAGCCTGGCAATCTTGTGGCAAACTTCTAGCAACTATATGAACTAAGCAACTACCACAGACGCCATATACATTGCTGATTTAATCACTGTAAGTTTCGAACGCCTCGAATGTAGCAGGCAATGGTTGGACATGCATGTGAAAGTATTTATTAATCATAGTATTGACAGTAACATAATAAATGATCAATAATAGTGGTTTATACGGGCATATTGAACTTTGGTTTACCGCGTGTAATGAAACGATGGGTCAAAGGCAGAGGCATTCAATTTCCATTACTTTAATTTGCTAAATCTATATAGATATTATGTTGCTAAGATTACGGTTAATTTTCGTAAACAAAATTACAATTAAATATCATATTTAGTAGAATCATTAATTTTCGTCGTTCGTTTTTCTACTTGAAACACACTTTTATATAAGTGACTTTGAATGTTTATTTTTCGAAAGTAATAACTATTTTATTTGGTTTTGTCTCAACTATTTGGCGAAATTGATAGATATTGGCTTACTAAACTAAAGCTGATAAAATTAAAAAAAAAATGACTTAAAAATAATACAGGCTCGTCGACATCGAAACGGAAGTGAAAGCGATTTAAGAAATAACCACAACATTGTTGGGAAACATTTGATTTGTTAAACACATACAAAACGTAGGAAATTTAACGAAAATAAATGCATAGTCAGTGCATCAATGATTGGATTTAATCCTACTATTTTTGAAGACGCAAATAAGTGGGCTATTTCAAAACTGAAAGTTTGACTTCTCATTAATTATCACACAATATCATGTTTCAAGCAACGAAAGTTAGATCGATCAAGCGTTAAAAATGATGAAGCAATTTATAAATTTACTCCTTTGCGACCGGTTGCCACGGCAACGACCCTGCTTCTGACTCAGCAAAACCAAAATGTGAACCTTCGTAAGTACGGTATTGAATGCGTCAGAAAGTTTCATGTAACTACTTTAGTATTATTATACTTATAATATGTACTACATATTCTGTAAAGATATTACTTTATATGGCATACATTTCTCTTAAATTAGGTCATATTATATTTTGGTAATTCGTTCGCGTCATTTTTTGAGTTCCTTACTTCATCTTTAACCTATTAAAGCTACAATTTGTTTTTCTTTGGGCACATGCATCCAGTTTTTGTATAGCTATTTCATTGGGATCACTGAAAGAGAGAGATGAATGGCTTGGCGCGCGGGATATATCGATATTATTAATTCCGGTACACATTAAGAAATGGTTGCCTGGAAGAGGTCACTATTAGTGATATGGTCGCCAGTTGCTGTTTGATTTGTAATTGTCATGTATGTTCTATCCTATATATATCAAAAAAGTTGTATAAATAAATAAAATTAAAAGAGATCAATTTTTGTCAAACATATTGGAACATAGCTAACTCTGGTTTGTATAATATTATATATCAAACTTTGTTATTTTCTTTTGTTTTGTAAAGACGAAAGAGATGACGCAGGCTTATGCAGAGCATGATTACATTAAACTTGGTGGGAAAAGCCTTCAAGTACGGGAAACCAGAAATATGTGCCTCATAGTTAAAACTCTAAACGATTTCTCTTATGGTCGCCAAGGGTTAAAGTTTGAATTACTTACCGTCCTTGTATCCCGAAACTATTTACTCTATTGAAGAGTCTGCTCTGCCACAAACATGACATGAATTTCCGGTTTCCATATTCGGATGGGTAGGATTGGTAAATTTTCTGTAAGTGTTGTAAGGTTGTGGCGAGTAAATATTTCGATCAACAATTTTCATAACCCTACCTTACTAAGCATACTATTTTTCAACTAAAACCGCATATTTTTATCACCATACAAAATTTCAGGCATAGAGTTGCCCTCAAAGAAAACCATTTAAGTGCGAATAAAACTGGCGCCAAGAAAGAGTTCCGTACAAAAACGTACTACTGCAGCCCACCGACAAAGACGCGTCGCCAAGCGATTTAGCGTTCCGGCACGATAACGCGTAGAAACCAATTAGGAGTGTGGGTTTACTATACCCCTAACAGGTAAGCCCTCTACCATTCTAGACTGCGTCATCATTTATCATCAGGTGAGATTGCCGTCAAGGGCTAACTTGTAGCAAATAAAAAAAATTCAGAGTATTGGTCACTATGACAATAAGTAACTAAAACATTACTATTGAAAGACCATATATTTAATTAACCTACAAAATATTTAGTAATAACTCGATATTTCATATCTAAATTCCATTCGAATTTATACGTAGGAAAGTTAAAATTTTTATGGTTGCTTCCATATCGAATTGAAAAGTGCGTAAAAGGCTTGTTGTGAAAAATAAGTTGTAATTTCTTGCTGCGTAGATTACGTTATAACAAAGTGCATAATGTAAACAAAAGCTTTGTTCTATCACAGATTGCATGATACACGAATATTTTTTGAGAAACAGGGCCCTGTCAGTAATACCCCGAGTGTTTGTGGATTCCATTATGAGATACGGAATCCTAGTAAGCCTAGCATAGCACTTGCAATACTTTACCTTACCACGAAATATACACTGAAATTTCAAAAGAACGCTGCTAGTTTTGAGCATGTTTTGAGGGTATAAGTGGAGCCTTTGAATTAGAATCTTCGTATGAATACTCTTAAAAAAAGTTTGAAAAACACACAGTTCTTTTGTTAAGACCTTACAGTTTATATCAATTGTAGTCGGTGGAATTTTTTTTGTCAATGCCCTTTGTCCTTTGTGTTTATTCAATGGATGAAATTTTACTGTTAGTAAAGTAATAGGATTTTAGCTAGTATTTTTGTGAAGAGCTCTTAATAATAATACCTTTTTCAGAAATTCAGTACCGTGGCCTTTAGTTCACAGATGTATGTGTAGGCACTGGACTTGACTTAAAGCAGCCGAATTTAAATAGAGATGGGCATGTGGAATATCGATATTTGCATATCATTTTGATCAGTAGATCGATTTATTTTATGATGTTTATTATTAGTCTTTATTGTAAATTGATGTTCCCTGATGTGACCTATTTGACAGGTATGGCTTTCTTAAGACATGCAAATTAGTGGATAGTGCTCCACGTTGCCCCAAGTCGGTAACTGAATAGATGACAGATTCTTATGGTGCAAATTTGTCCATTACCTATTCTCTTCATCGAATTCTACGTGACATCATACCGAAACGCTACATAACTGGCGGTTTATCTTTTACCAGTATTGTGGCTGCATATTTCAGCTCACGCACTGTACCATCGAAAAGTTAGAGGTGCGTGCCTGGATTCGAAGCCGACCTCTGATTAGGAGGCGGACGCCCTAACCAATATCACACAGGCTATCACCGCTTCAAAATCTTTATTAAAAGCTTATTTAACCATCGATCTCTGTTATAATATGGAGATAAATAATTTAATACGGAGCCAAGCTCTATATCTGTATTCTCTTATAGAAGAGAGAACAATTGTGCCGAGCAGTGGAACAATAAAAGGCTTATTCATGATATTAATTGCGAAAATGTGTTTACTTTTAGTTGGATTTTTAACTACATTTGACTCCAACTATTTATTTTCATCAATCTTGGTAATTTTTATCAAAAAAAACAACTCGCATAAAATACATAAGAAGAGAAATGTAATGTAAGGAAGGAAGAAACAATATTGCAGACCTACTTAGAGATTGCCTAATAATGCATAATAACTACTTAAAGAGAAATAAAAAAATTGATATTGATATTTTTATTCCAGGATATTTAAAATATTTGTAGGATGGACAGGGGCGCGTGCCTCGGCAATTTGGGTAGACGTGGGTAGTTTCGGGCAAAGAGACCAGATACTCTTGGTAGAACAGAATAACAATTATAAGTATCCTAATTTATAAAGAGCAGGCTATACGCTCCACCAAGTACTACTATGCACTACCGCGTCTCGACCACCGATCAATGCAGTGAATGCAACGCGCGCTCTCGCACCGGTGAGTCTTTTAAGAACCTGCATACGCCATTTAGTGTTGCGTAAAGAGAGTGGGCGATCCCACTCTCTTGTCTGTTGTACACGATTCTAAAACTAGATGGCGCTGCTCTCTGATATTTGTTCAGTATTTATTGAACTAATTACAGTATGGTTGTCATAAAAATAGTGAACCATTGAGTGGGTAGCTATTTTGCTAATAAACATAGAAATGTTTATTGAGGGCAAAGCTACTGGTATTATATATATATTTTGCATACCGACAATTCCTTATTATAAGACTTGGTATTCTCATTTATTACGTCAATACACTTAGCTATATCCGACGAAAATTTTGTTCATTCTAATATTGTTATCTCGCTTCGCTTAATGATGGCTTCCTAAATACACAATAGACCACCACAAAGGCCTGCTAAACGTGATCCATAGAATATGGATTATTGAAAATTCCTTCCAAAACTTAGCTACGAAATTTAAGCGGTGCGAAGTGTAAAGATTCAACGCAGGGATAAAGCTGTCATAGTCTTGACTACCCCTAAACCCTTCACTACACTCAGGATTCTAGATGCAACACCTTTGCTCGCACACGCTCGGGTTTATCCCGGTGCCCGTAAAACATTGCATTAGCACCGTGATCCATGTTCAATAATATACTAAAAAATCAGTTTAGGAAAGTACCGAGCATTTCAAACTCATAACAAGTACCTGGAGTGTGTAATGAGTTAAATTCGAACTCTGAAATTGACAGCCGGATAATATAACTCGCGGTGTACATTAAAGTTATAAAATTTCAAAATGGTCTATGAGAATCATCATCAGCCCACTTACCTTTTTGACAGGTTGCAAATAAATCATATTCAAATTTCAAATAATCTTTATTCAAATAGCCCTTTAAAAGACACCTTTGATGCGTCAATAATTTACATAGCATTGATTTGATGGTGATAACTACATTCGTAAACTTAAAACTAAAGCTATGATCCAAACGCACCCTGGTCTAAGAAGAAGCCCACAACAAACTTGGCCAGGTAATTTTTCTTTTCGTTATCACCATCTCACATGCCACTTAAAATTATGTTAAGAGCTATCTTATTAGAGTAATATTTTATACCCATGCTTGTTTATCATTTACATAATCCTTTACACTATAGTAGGACTTTTCTACAAGCTTACGTTTTATATGATAAGCTTTCTGAAATAATCGCAAACGCGACGCTAATATTTCCTCCAAATATGTTTTTTATCGACTATTTTTAAACTAAACATCACTGATGGGAGCGGAGCCACGGAAGCGTATAATCAGGTGACTGTCCCACTTGTGAATATAGCTACACCAAATTCTGTCCTTTGTGATTTTGCGCAGCCTTATTCTCAGCGTTTATACAAAGGCGATCGATACAATTTAGAGTTATTGGATATATATGTGACATGCCGTAAATACTATTTTTTTTTTTAGTATGAATTAAAAAAGCAACAATCAAAATACTAAGAATTTATCCTACAGTAATATTGGACTCACTATTATCAATGACAACTATTATCAATAAAACACTACAAATGATAGTCCTTTGTGAGTGATATGTAATAGAGTTTTAAAGCTCCGGGATTGCTTTTTGAGTCTTTTGCTTTCTTCAACTATCGATTACAAAGTCCTGGATGCTAAAACAGGGTCAGGCCAATCTTGAAAACCGTGGAGTTTCTGCACAAAAAACTTTCATTACCAGTCCGGCGTTAGTAAATAGGTGATGTACTCGTACATCCCTGGACATTGTCAGATTCAGCCATAAGTTCCGGTTGTTATCGTTAACATATAATAATATTTGTTAAATTTATGTTTGTAAGATTAGGTTAAAAATATTAAGTTATAGACTTTTCATGTTCCGCACTATTTTTACTACACATATAAATTCTACTATCCACTATAATACGAATCGCCAGCACTATAGCCCCACACCTTTCCACTCAAATTCGTTTCCTAGACTTGCAAGATCGTTCTAAAATATCACATGGGCGGACATTCACAACGCTTAATGCAAAAATATTCGCTTTAATCTTTATAAGTATCCTATGTAAAGCTTCCTATTGAGTTAAATTATTCTTCAGAAATTTGAAACGCTACATAATATCTAAAACGCTGATTGTTGACCAGAATCGCAATAAAGCTAGTTTTACATCTTAGATTATGTCGAGATGGGAATCCTAACAATGTGATATGTAAATTTTTTATGATAAGCCTTGAGTTCGCTTTTTAGTGATAAGGCTGCCTTTTGTACGACTCATTTATTTTTTATGTATATTTAATTAAATTTAATTTCACTCCACTTCACTTTACTTCATTTCATTCATTTCATAAGATGCTGAGGAAGAACATCTACATGATCTTTTGTCGATATTAATAATGGCAATACTCTGTATTTATCAATCGATCAATAAATCATAATCTTTATTCAAATAATCCTTTAAAAGGCACTTCTGACGCGACAATAATTTGCATAGTAGTGAGTTGATGGTAATATCTACATTCGTAAACTTAAAACTAAAGATATCTGGGTTTCACACGCGCCCTAATCTAAGAAGAATCCCACAACAAACTTAGCCAGGTAAATTTTCTTTTTGTCTCCACTTCACATGCCACTTGAAATTTTTTAAAAGCTATCTTATTTATCCTTCGGCCACTGTCCACTTTAAATATTATACTGAATACACGGGAATAGCAACTTTCAACAACATAAGGCTGACATGATAAAGCGGTTTTATAGCTGCGCCATAACTTTCCACATGGGAATCGCTATATATCCCATTACTTTTATTTATTGCCATTTTCTTGAAAAATATAATGCTACTATTTCAACTTAAAGAATACAACACACTTAATTTCTTATTGCAAGAAGTTCGTTGACATTGCGTATATCGAATCAGCATCTTTATCATAGCTTTTTTAGTGATTTTGATTACGCAAAACATTGTAAAATGAGTTAGCTTTATATATGTTCAACCATCACTTTGGAACCAGTGATTATCTCAAGACCACAACAAAGTTATATACCTATTATGTTATGAGAATAACGAACATCGTAGACATTTATTTGAGATGCTGAGATTTTTTGGGCGCATATTATATGGTCACTGAACTAATCAAAAACAAAATAATAAAGTATTTAATGTTTATGAGACCAGTAATGCTAGTTTTTCTCAGGCTTTCGTTGCTTGCAGAGTCATAAACTTACAGCTAAAGTTGCATTAACTTGTTTATTTTGTCATTATCACCAAATCGCCATACAGACATAGATCCCTCAAAAGATCTTTAACGATTATATACATTATATATTCGTTTAATTTGTTAAAAACAACGACACATATATTTATATTCAACTAACTATAGCCCGAGACTTCGTGCGGATTTTCTTTTGTATTCGGCGAATACCGCAGGAGTCATGTATAAAAAGTAGCCTACGTCTTAATCCAGGGTATCAAACATCGATACAAACGTGCTTATAATATTAGTAAGAATTTAATACAAAATGCTCTTAGATGGCATATGAACTACGTGGTAGAAATAAGTAATAACAAGCAAGTGTGCAAAGCACGGTAGCTCGTAGCTGACTACGATCGCGTAGTGCCTACCCCGTTTTGGTAAATACGTAGAGGACTTTAACTAAAAGAGACGATTAATGAGACATGTAACGTCAGTGAATGCGTTAACCACAAGTGAATGTGTGACACACAAACACTCACATACAGTTATGACTGATCGCTTAACGTGCCATTATCACGGGGTGGACAAAATTAAACTTAAGGTACCTACTGTGATTAAAAAAATCGGATTCATTTAAACCACCTAACTATCCTTAATTAATCGTTAAATAATCGTAATTTTAATTTAAATGTGGATTTCCAAATAAATACTTAGATCGCGAATTCACAAATTCGTTCTCATTTTATACGGAGACATTTGAAATTTTATCGTCTAGGAGCAACTTAGTGTGAGCTAGATGCTCCAAATCGTTGGTGATTCCCGGAGACCACGAATCTATGTTCCGTTTCGGTTGAGGTAATACTGCGGTTTGTTTCACTTGACACCGAAATATATTTTAGGTTTTATGTTATGTTAGATTTTGATGCCCTCGTAACTATCGAGATTTAGTTTACTAATGGTTAGGAGATCTTTTTGTTTTATTCTTTAGAGCTCTACGAGTGCCGTTCTAAAAGTTTCTATCGAGGCCATGATACTTAATTGGTTCGTCAAAACCTGATGATACCGCGAGGAATACCCAAGTACATACCGTTCACTTGAAAAATCGACGAACAATAAGTTTTTAGTGGGTATAAGCACCACATTAGCCCATGGTTTCCCCCAATGGCGTAGAATTACTATTACTGTGCTATTTCTGTACTCGTATTTAATCACCGCTTTTATACGACGAATTAAGCTTGTGCTTGAAGTGAGCACTGCAGTAGTCTCCTGCTCTAAATTTGCCAAATTAATCTTCATAATTGATGCAACGTGAAACAGTAATAGTACAAACATTATGAGATGCAGTGTAACGCTTGAGTTAACTCAAATCTAACCCACTTTTACCATTGAAAAGTCAGCGCTGTAAATTCTTACCAACCTTACGTAGCGCCACTTAAAAATGTCAATGAGAAAATTCCATAATTTTACTCATAATATTTTATGACAAAAAGCTAAAGCACTTTTGACTCCATTCACTTGATTTCAAGTAGCGCTGTCAAGGGTTTCACTTCTGGTGAAACCTTCCAAATTTATAATTTCATTCATGAAAAAATATGATGGCTTTTTTAGTTAAAACGTCGTCCTTTCGGGGAGACAGAGTTCTATACTGGACATGCACCACTAACTTATCAAAGTTATGTAACGAATTAGATACCAATTGGCTTTAATAGGCAAACCCGCATGCCGAAGAGCTTTTTGTATTATTATCAAAGGTGTTTATTTGGCGCCGAAGCACATAGGTACTATTTCTCTAACTACTTGTCTAGATAAACGTCAAGCTACCGATCTGCTGAACAACTTTATTGATCAACTTTTTAGACTCTAAGGCGTCAGACTCATATGAGGCGCCAAAATCAACTTCAGCAAATGTTACCCAATGTGCGGTGCCAAATGCAGCCAATCCTCACTCAATTAGTATATTTCTTATAAATATTGTTTTTTTTTCATATTGCCAAACCTAGAGTAAAGTTTTATACGTAATTATTTTAAACATCACCCGTTAGAGTAAGTAATTCATTCGCCTGCTAGAGTGAGTATTAGGAATTCATTGATTATATTATGTATAATGGGTGATGGGTGATATAGTAACACATCTGCGTAAAATTCGACATATTATAAAAACAAGTAATGCACGTGACAGCTTTTACTATGCGCGTGTACTATCTCTTCTTATATCCCTTCTTTTATCCGTTTTCCTATAACTGTTATTTATGAGTCAGTTGCTTCGTGAATGAAGGGCTTACAATCAACGTCAGTTCCTTCATATTAAAATATTAAAAGGCTTATACCAAACCTATACACCACAAGTTAATAAAAGTTAGAACTTTACTATAGGAAACTTGCATTGATTTTCGAGTGTAAGATATAGTCATAACAATGCAGAAACGTACGTCAATCCTTCGACGGTTGCTTGAAGCTCTGTTGCTGCGTGAAACGAAGACAAGCCAATAATTTACCCAAAACACTTACTTGGCCAGCGTGGTGGACTTATGGCCAAACCCTTCTCATAATGAGAGGAGACCCGTGCTCTGTAGTGAGCCGGCAATGGGTTGATCATGATGATGATGATTAATTACTTATAATATTAACACGATAAGTAACTAAGATTCGTGAACAAGTCACAAGTGAAACAGTTCGTTTCACAAGATAACCACTAATATTTACTGAGAGCGAGCCACCATATTTATTAGTGAACCACTTCCGTTCGCTGCGTGATTTAAAAGCGCTTTCCGCAGCATCACTTGACTGCCTTCCAGTTTACGTTTATAACGTTAATATATTGCCATAGAGCCATTTTTCTTACAACAAAAAAAAGAGGAAGCAAAGCGAGCGGTCTAACGAAATTGTTTATTTTGTTTTGTTCCACTCGAAAGGAAAAAGACGTTCTAAAAATATTTTTCTGCTATATTTATTGTGTTGCCCTTATTACAGAAACTAACTTACTCGTAATTACTTGAATATCATACATTTTATAAAAATTAAGTAATTACGGTATAAAGAAACTTTTACATGCACATAGATACAGATTTCACATAATATGTAAATACAGATATTTTGCATCTATATTATATTAAATGGCAATATATCCTTTTCAATTCTTCGCATCATTTGTTTTTGATTGAAGTTCTAATACGGATTACGGTTTCTTATTAACCGGGTACAATTCATTGGTCGGGCATAATTTGTGAGGTATTGAGTTGTCCTAGCAAGAAATTTCCAGTACCAGGTTGGAGTTGGTAAATAGAATCTGTGAAATATCATGCCTCGGAGAACAGCTTTAGTCGGTAGTACACCGGAGGTTGCGTATGTGGAATATTAATGGCCCGTTTTTTCTATGATTAAGATGAAATTAGTTGTACCTACGATGTATGTAAAATCATTTGAAAGCAAACACTACATGGACACAAATTTTACACAAAATAATGGTAAACTTATATATAATTACTCGTAGTCATATTATAAGTTAAATATACAAAAAACTGCTTACCGAAATAAAGGAGACACCAAAGAAAAAAATCAAATTAAATATATCTCTGTGGGAAGCGGTGATAGCCTAGTGGTTAGGGCGTCAGCCTCCTAATCAGAGGTTTACCTCCTCTAACTTTTCGGAGTTATGAGCGTTTTAAAAAAAAATACAATATCACTTGCATTAACGGTGAAGGAAAACATCGTGAGGAAACCTGCACGCCTGAGAGTTCTCCATAATGTTCTCAAAGGCGTGTGAAGTCTGCCAATCCGCACATGGCCAGCGTGGTGGACTATGGCCAAACCCTTCTCATATTGAGAGGAGACCCGTGCTCTGTAGCGAGACGGTAATGGGTTGATCATGAATGAATGAATATCTCTGTAGTTAGTTAAACAAGGAAGAAAGAAAAACTTTTGATTGAAAAAAAAAACTGATATATATAATGATGACTGGCTAAATAAGTTACTTATGACTAGTTTGCGAAACGATGCTGATGATGACGTCTATAGTTAATCATTGGCGATGGGTGATGGGCGTAGTCTCCAGCTGAGATTTCAACAGACTTACTTACTCTATTGAGGTCGGCTGTGCGCCTGGTAGAATTTACCATTAATACTACCTTTTCCGTTGCATTTCATAATTTGAAAAGATTATTGTACGCATAGATATAGCAATCTGAGCTCATAATATCATAACAGTTACTTGAGCAAGACTAACGTATTGCATAAATCTTCCATACAGAAGTGCATTGCAATGAAAAATTTCAAAGGTACGTAACAATAGAAGCATTTACAAATAGCCTTTATATTTCAACTGCTAGCGGTTTACCGGAGATGCCCTCTTTATAAAGAGCCATTTATATTAACTTCAAAACGCGGCGTTTGTTTATTTCTGGGCATACTCGTAGATATATTTCAATTAAACATTATTTTGGATAATAAAAACAAAACACACTTACCTACACCTTACTTTATATAAAATACTGGTCAGTATTGGGAAGATAAATTTAATGCAATTATCAAAAACTTGCTGATGTCGGCATGTTTTTTTTAATTTTTCCATGTTGGTGTCCGTTGAAAAAATTATCGCGTTACATTGATACCATATAAAATCCTCCTACAGTCATCAAAAGTAACGGCTTTCGGAATACCCACCTTAAAGGCATCTTAACAGAGATAACAGGTGAACGCAAGTGAGCGCGCAAGCGTTAATGGTATAAGTTCACACAAAATTCAAAATTTTACTTGATTAAAAATTAAAGGAAAACATTGTGAGTCAATCCCGTGTGCCTCCTGTCCAGTTATAGTGGAACCTTTCTTCATAATGCTTCGAAAGGCGTGGGACATCTTCTAATCTGAACTTGACCAGCCTAGAGGAGTCATAATCCTTCTCATGCAGAGAGGCCAGTACCGTGGGTGGTAATAAGTTGATAAAAATGATGATGATGACGAGTTTCTCTACTTTGTAGAAAAAAATACCCAACATCACATGAATTATTTGTATCAAATTGATTTAACATCACATGAATTATTTGATTTGATGGAAACGTTTTATTGCGCTATGTGAAAACCTTTTTTTAAATCCACAGAACCATTTCAAATAGCATCTACGGGAATAATTCATGCTTGTTCTACTTTAGAGTAAAGGAAAACAAACTTTATTTGCTCTGCAATTTTACAAGGTTGTAAAACTCTTTTCATTGATCCTCATCTCTGTTATACGGTTGCAAATGTTTGTTCAATGAAAGTTTTTTTTTTAATCTTAGGTATTGTAAAAATACCTTTTTAATAAAGTTTACTATCAGACGGCACTCAGTAGCGTGATATTTAATATGATATTTTAAAGTGATTTGTTAACTATACCTACTCATTAAAGAACTGTTACTCCTGTAAATAGATTATATTAATTATTGACATTTGTCGATTAACAATTGACGCAAAATCTTCTAACAATATAAAGTAACTTAGTATGCATACAGGTGATACTCTATGTTAGAAATTAGTATAGTTTTAATGCTGAAATATAAAAGTGATTTGTTGGTATACAAGATAAACTTTTCTGTCCCTTTTAGTTATCTGACCATGCGGCATCGTTGCATTGTAAATTTCATCGGAACCACCTGGCTAGCTAGTCTTCTTTAACTGTCCGTTAACAGATAGTTATGTGACGTCACCGTTACATCTCTTGTAAACTTTGATGAGCATTTAAGAGAACTACCGGTCTATTTAAAACCTTATTCTCTGTGCCGTGTTTCTTCAACTCCGCCCACCGTTTTTGCTGTGATAGAGTAACAGATATCCACCCACTATATTTATTGACTAACAAATGTCTCAAATGCTGGCAACATTTTGACGTCTCTAATGCTGCAGATATTTAAGGGCAGCGGTGATACTAAAATCAGATGATCGGCTCCCTCATTTACTCTTAAGAGTATTCTATATCCTATCCTTACGTAATCGATAACTTGCGTGTCAAACGAATGATTAATATTTCGTGGTATGTTCATTTATCAATTTTCAGGACATTGACGTGAGGCCATTAAGTTTTTCTAACAACTCTCTCATAATAATAGCATTAGTTGCTTACATGTCCGAATTTATTGCTTTAGCCCGCCAAACTACACTTGAGCAGCGTGTTGGGCCTCTGTATCTCTCCCTTAGAGCCAAAATAAAATATGTCCATGAGGTATAGATTTCGTATTCCAAGCAGACGCAAGTATTTTCCGTGTTATCTTCCTTATTCATAAATCTTAAACTTTGTAAGATGCTGCAAAAGTTTTTACTTTTGCAAAAATACAACAAATCAATTCCAACTTTATGTAGATCTTATTGCTTTTTTAGGGTACCGTGCCCGAATGGTGATAGTGAGGTACTATTACTAAACCTCCACTGAAGAGTGTGTATTTCTATTGCGGCTATCACATCTAATAATAAAAAGATAACAAAGATAACAAATGGTCCGCCGTACAAGGAACGGTTATGGTTTTTTTATCGATATTCATAAGGCCAATATTGTTTAGTGTTTAAATTGCACAACGATACGGAACCGTTCGTGCGCGAATCCAACTCACACAAACCGTTTTTTTCGCGAAATCCGGGCCAAATAGCTCTTCAAGAAACATTTAAGAGACGTCAACTTCAAGACCTTAAGACTTGTAGAATTGTTGAAATCAACAAAAATTATAATATAAACAAATCTGTTCAGCTCACTCAAATTGTTTCCAAAGTCTAATAAATCAAATTACGTCTACAGCGAACGAAAAATGTTTTGGACAGGACCTTTCAGATTTAGAGGAATTGAAAGGAGTTATTAGAAAAGAGAGTTAAAAAAGAGAGAGAATAAATTGGCCTAACTTAAGCGTTGTATGCCTACTGATCTTCGACGATACATCAATTTCAATGTTTTTGTCATCAGTAATTCGACATTCGAAAGAAGAACCTACGTAGACGTCTACGTGGAGCGACGCGTGCGCTCTCTTAACAAAAGTGAGAGGTCCTGGGTTCGATTCCAGGCTCTAGTGTGGTCTGGTGAGCTGGCAGACTGGTTTCTACCCTGCTGCAAAAACATACCGCAAAGCTATTTAGCGTTCCGGTATAATGTCGCGTAGGAAACGATTAAGCGGATGCAGGGTTAAGCCAGCACCGCATCGGTGGCTCATCTGGTGTTCCAAATTTCCATGGGCCACGGTAATCACATCAGGTGAACCGCTTGCCAGTTTGCTCGTGATGTTAATATAAAAAAATGATTCTCACTGTTATTTAAAAAAAACAGTGAGAGTAAACACAGTATAACAGTAGAGAAAAATGTAAACCAGAAGATCATTGCGGAAATTATTATTATTAGTTATTCCGGTAAACCTTTTCATTTCTTTAAAATCACAATCTGGTATAATTATTCCTATTACACGTTTGGTTGGAACACAAAAACTTTTCACAATTCACCTCTTCCCCGGTTTGTTGCCAATTTGTTTACGCAGTTTTGAGTGTGGGTAATGTAGCGTATTAGAAAGTAAACGCAAGAGTGATATTGCATGTTTTCTCGTGAGCATAATTTTGAACAAATGTAGGTACATTTGTTTAAAATTACCTGCAAGGTACACGTCACTTTTTGTACTAACGTACGACCTATCGACCTAAGACCGCAAAACCCAATGGAACAAAATTAGTCTATGCTCTAAAACGCTCTGTCCTATGGCAGGAGATGCCATGGGAATATTATACTAGGCTAAATTCGTTGAAGGTATTAATTATATAATTAAAAAATATATATATAATAAATACCTTCAACGAATTCATATAGGATTGATAGTATATTATATTGATAAAAATTGGAAATGATGGGTGAAGGTGACCGTATCCGAATCTATAGGAGTATAATCGATCTGGTAGCTATAGCAAGAGAGACAACGGTTAGAGAAGATTGCTTAAACAAAGAGATCGTTGGTTTCCCAATATTTGATACCAATTTGATTTCTAATAATATTTACACAATATGCTATACCTACCTACTATTTTAATTATTGTATATTTTATTTATACGAATGCAATTCAATCGTGGATATTCATGGATCCGTATCAGGAACATCATTTAGCTTATATATCAACAATTTTAAACTTAAACCTAAAATTGACCATAAATGCCACTTGGCTGTACAACTTTACTACATATATATTTTGCCTACTTTTCCATATAATCAAAACTTGCCAGTGGACCCTGCACTAGGTGATGACCTGTATCGCAGGGACACAAAAGATTGTACGAGGAAAAATATATACAAGGATAAACACTTATCTAAATGTTCGTTCGTTCCTTCTATCAAGACATACTACGAAACACTGATATTCTTATCCAGATAATGACGCCCTGATACGTAAATCAAATCAAATCAAAAATAGCTTTATTCATATAAACCTATACGAGGTATCTATGAATCGTTCATATATATCACATTTTGCATTATTTATATTAGTGAGGATGATAACTACACTCGCCAACCTAAAAGTAAAGCTAAGAGGGTTCAGGTGTAAGAAGAAACCAACAATAAACTTAGCTGGGTTTTTTGTTATCACCATCTCACATAATAAATTATGGTACCTATAGATAGAGCAATTCACTGTAACAAATATTCGCATAGCTGTGAATGAGTAAACGATAACACTGACTTCGGGAGTATGTCTCATTCCACAGATTACCTGGAAACATTCTAAACAAGTGTTTAGGGGATGTAAATATCTCCAAATAAATCTTCACAAATTTCTTTTATGCCACCATATTTTTCGCTTAACGTGGGAAAGAAATGGCGAAATATATCCTGTTATCAGTATCTTCAAGATTAATCCTTTTTCGCGGTGAAACAAAGCTGTTAAACTGTGTAAGCACGTGTGACAGGTGGATCGCTGCCTCGCCATAGTGTTGGAAGAATTTCGATAAAAAATTACGATAAAATAAAATTAGGTTAACCCAAATAAATCTACTTTTTTAAAACAATGAAAGATTTCAGTATTTTAAAAATTAGATAAGTTAAATTCCAATTCGAGGCACAACTTTTAAGCTGCAAAATCTAGGCACCTTTTGTAGGCAAATTATGTCGTAATATTTAAATAGCAGTCTTCCATTATAGTATAGTTCGTGTTCTCCGACGCGGTAAAATAATCCTTTTCTGTTCTCTTTACACTATTTTTAAAACCAATATTATACAATACGAGGCATTGAAACCTTTTAGATTGAACTACAATAGACGTTTACTTCATAAATAAACCCTGATAGTGCCCAATAAAACTAAAGAAACTTTCCTTTCAAAGAGTTCCCCACAAAAAGGCTCGATGACAATCGCCGTCGTCTATAATTTACCCTAAATAAACGGAACAGATTCCCATATCGAAGGCCGCAGGGAATTACCCTTGGAAATTTATTCAATTTTGCCCTATTGGGAAAGTGCCAACTGTCATAATATTTGTTACTTAGAAAAATCAAGGTCAAGGTTATGTACGCAGATGGACAGTACCATAACGGATAGATACACGTCTGGTCCCCCCTCTGTTGGAGCTGAGATTCATTAACTTAGGAAGGCTTTGGTAGAACGCATAAATTTAAGGAAGGGAGACGCCAATCTGATCAAATTCAATGCTGCCTAACGCAAGCATGTTTATTCACTTACCAAGCGGAGGCCATGCACTCTATTTAATTCATCAAATCCAAAGCAAATGTAGCTGGCAAAAAACTTGGCATTCTTAATAAAGTTCGTTGGACTTCACACCACAATTGATTTTCACCTTTATTTGTGTTTATGTTCCGCAAACAGTAGACACGTTCGAACCGCTTTGCATCCTTGTTTCTGATACGCACTGCAAAATTCTTGAATGCTCTTTCTCCTCCCTGCGTCCGTCTTATAATCTGAGTACCTTCAAATCAAGAGTGAAAGGCATCTTTTAGGCAAGCGTACTTCGATTTAGATTACTTGACATCAGGTGTGATTGCAGTCAAGTCTATATTATATTGAAAGAGACAAGGATATCATACATAAGTGGTCAATCGAAGCAAATGTTACAAGAGAAAGATTTTCGTTTATTTTTTACTATGCTCATTTTTGCTCTTATGGTTAGGTTACATAGAATACGAGTATAACTTTGAGGTTACGCCCGGGTCACGTTGAGCTTTTTTTAGCATTTTATCGTTTAAGACAATTTATATAGTATTAATATAGATAGATAGCTCTTAATATCATTAAATAATGTAATCGATGAAATAACATGTACAACACTATTGTAACCTCAACTGCGTACGAGGCTCATTTGTTACACGTCGGAAACGTATGCAGATAAGATTCCCCTCTCCTACATTTCAATACTTCATTGAAACACTCCTTTTGTGACGTATTTGCTGAGCTCTACTTTAAAATTTTAAGTAGTCGATTGTCTGAGCGAGTGACGTATTGAAGAATCTATATATATAAAAGCGAAATACCAATCACTGACTGACTGACCGACTTAAACTTTAAATTTAGAATTAGAAGGTAGATTCCTTTTATGAAGTAGAGGTCAGCTAAGAAACGGTTTTGAGAAAATCAACTCCTAAAGGGTTGAAATGGAGGTTGGAAGTGTGTATGAAAGTCCTATATTTTTGAAGTTAGAGACATGAAAATTGGCAACTAAGTTTTTTATTATAAATGATAAAGATCTGTACAATCAATTTTACGAAAATCTACCCCAAGGGGGGTGAAATGGGGGTTGTAAGTTTGTATGAAAGTCCTATATTTTGAAGTTAGAGACATGAAAGTTGGCAACTAAGTTATTAATTATAAATAATAAAGATCTGTATCAATCAATGCTACGAAAATCGACCCCAAAGAGGGTTGGAAGTTTACTAGAGGATTCTAAGTTTTTGAAGTTAGGGACATGAAAATTGACATTTAGATTGTTTTAAATAATAAAAACCTTTTTACACAATATTACAGAAATCCACCCCTAAGTGGTGAGAGGGGTTAGGGGTTGGAACATGTAAGTTCTGCGTTTTTGGAATTAGAGAAATCAAAATCGGCAATTAGAGCATTACTTTTCAGTAATAATGACATGTAGGTATAAGCTCTTGTGCAAAAGTGGAAACATAAAGAATGAAAAGGAATTTGGAAGTTAGGCCCTGCTTAGGCGTAGACATCACTAAGAAAATAATTTGTGAAAATCCGGCGCAATGGCGTTGTAAAAAGTAGCTTCTGATATCGCGATCATATAGAAGTGAAACTTGCGCTAAGAGTGTGTTTTGTATGGATTATATATTTTTTGTCAACAAATTTGTGTTATTGACTTAAATAGGGCGTGCTGTATTCAATGAATGTATATAGACTTACGTACTTAATAGAAACTGTTCCGTACCAAGTATAGAAGTCGGAAACTAACAACAATATTCAAAACTAAGTTATACAATTACTTGATTTAGCATAGCCTTGTTGGCCAATTAGGACGTGTTGTTTCAACACACAGATAATAATTTACCGAGAGAAAATTTGGTGCATTGTTGCTGTTTTAATCTGTGTAGCTAAAGCTAGATAGAACTGTTATTTTTGAATCCAAGAATATATCAATCTATGTGTCAATGAATATGAAGTTTAATTTGCTTAATTTGCGAAGTACAAGGTATGCATGTTGGAATTTGTAATGTATTTATTTAAATATCTTAACTTAAACACTTGCCTGTTTTTTACGGATTATAGAAAATTAAGTTTCATTTTCATTGTACTTATCATGGGCAAAATAAATTCTGAATAGTTTTATTATATTAATAATGAATATAATACAAGATTATGGAGGAATATAAGAACTTATTTATATTAAAGATATTCCATTCAATAAACAAGTGGACTGTATTTTATAACAAAACAATGTTTCGCTTCAATAATAAATGTTCATCTTCGTCCGCAATCTTAAAGGACTATTCAATGTTTGTAGGAAAGTTTGATTTGACAGAGTTAATAAAACGGAGTTAGGTATTTACCGCTCTCAATCTTGCTTTGAGGCTGACTCCCATTGTTCCAGATTCGAGATTAATGCTTATAGCTCCACGATTGTTTGATTTGTGTATTGTTAGGCCTTTTGTCTAGATGTTTAAAGTCGCCAAAACTGTGCAGTCTCACGATAGCTGCAAACATTTTGAGTGTTACCAGTGGTCACATTGGTACGGCTGGTCTACGGGAATCTAAAATCCCATTGAATAGATCATACGTGGAGCGGGTCGATCTTCGCTTCCGCCATTTTTCGAAGTGTGGTGTCGTGAGTACTGCCGAGTGCCATCTGATCCCGCGAGGTGTCTGTGTTCCGCGTTAGGGTGTGTGCTGGCTGTGCGCGTGATTGTGCTCGTCGCCGAAGTATAGATTCCCTTATCCTTCACGCCCCCTTTGCCCGACACGTGGACACTTTTATTCTAAATTATGTACCATACAGTCCACTTGTTCTTACCTTTCGAAGGTGGACAGTGGCGGATTCGCGCCTTCAACCGCAAAAATAAAAAGTTTTTATATAATACGCGTAAACTCAATAGCTCGGCTATACGAAAATGCATACACAGGTCAGGAATTGCTTGTTGTTTTATTTATTTTTCCTATAAGTTAGCCCTTGACGGCAATCTTACCTGGTGTGATGATGCAGTCTAAGATGTTAGCGGGCTAACCTGTTAGGCTATGGTAAATCCATATTCCTCATTGGGTTCTACGCGACACCGTGCCGGAATGCTAAATCACTTGGCATCTTTGTCAACAGGGTAGTATCTAGCCACGGCCGAAGTCCCGGATGATGCACCAGCTCGCGTTGCACCACGGAGGTCGTCATAATTTATTTTAATCATACCGCTAAGTCGGAAAATAAGGTCGCATGGTCACTCGCCCATGGTGCTCTTTTATGTTTTGGTGGCATTCAGTTAGTGCCATTGTCTACAATGTTCTTTAAAGTTCATTTATCATCATGTTAAAAACCTATTTAAATACTAGGCTAATGAAATGGTGAGTCATACTAATGAACAGTTTAATTAATGAATTAGTGATATCCCTATTAAATTTATTGACATGAAAATTTGTTATAACATGCGTTACACAATACATAATTGAATGGCATAATATTATAATAACATGAAATAATGACAAAACAGAATGGTTATTTTTTTATAACCACTCAAAAATATTCTTCATTATTTTAAAACTGCGTATTTTAGTGTAAAGGATATTTATTTATTATAAATACACTTACAATATACACAAAAAATATATACAATTCAGCATACAAAAGTGTCACATTCACCTGTATGCATATCAGTTACAAGTGTATACAACATTGACTGCGATAGGTACATGTAAACGGCCACAAAATAACAAATTAGGAAAAATTAAACACAATTACAAATTAAATTAAATAACAGTCTACACATTTCGAATATATTAAAATTAAAATTATTAAAATTATTAAGCGATGGGAGACTCACCGATCATGCCATAGATAATCGATGAGTTTCTTTCTGAACACAGGAAATGTTGTAGTTTCAATTTCAGTGTGAAGGATTATGTAGTTTTCAGATTCAGTATGAAAAGGTAAAAGAATCGAGTATTTCCCCTATTTAGTGTTTTGTGACATCCCAAGTCGAAATCTACAGTTGCATTTATATGCGTCATACCTATGTATAACAGAAGCTCAACGGCTTAGGGGTAGACTAACACTTGATGGATGCACGATTAGAATCCACTCGCTGGTCTACAATTATTACTCGGTTTCACTGCGAGCTTAAGCATCACAGTTCTCACATAGTTGGAGGGAAAAGACAAATAGGAAACTTGTCTTATATTGTAAACAATGTTTCCATTAGTATTGTAAAATATGTAATGAAAATATAAAAGAAAAAATGTTTTTATTATTAAACAATTTTGAATAGTGTTTATATTTTTATTTTATTTTTAAAATACATCTTCTAAATAAAATGGTCTATATTTGCTAAATGATGATTAAATTTGTAAATTTGATTATTAATTAGTCGACCCGTTTGATTGAACAGTGATTTTTTTTTATAAAGAGTATTGATTACAATAAAGATGGTTTTCATTTTCAAACATGCTTTTAATATGTATATTTACTAATATATAAAGCTATTTGACTTCTAACATAGTCCTTTCAATACAGACCTCATACCTAAAACCTAAATCAGGTAAACGTGACTGTTATTTTAAAATAATACCTACAAATTACGGCGATGGTCACGGCGATATAAATTAAAGTAGTTACACATGCTCTTCACCAGAAATCTCATTAGTCTTTTTTTGTAAATTACGAACAAAATGTTCTTAATTGGATGCAGGCTTTAAACTTTAATCCTTAAAATAGAGCTGCATTTTCACCAAATGTAAGATTATTTTAAGCATTTATTTACCATCACATTTTCTGTTTAAAGCCCCAATTAATCCTCTGGGTGGAACCTGAACATAATAAATTGGTTGTGTACATAAAGCAAGTATAATTTAACGGTATATTGGGATCGTGGGAAAACTTTATTAATGAAGTTGGTAGTTTTGTTCACCAAACATGCGAGGCTACAATTAATTTGGTTTGGCAAGGCGTTATCATGTTTGAATTGAGATTTTGTTAATGATAAGTTACCCAAATTTACAAAAAAATACACTACATTGGAGGTTGCAGGTTCCACCAATCAAAACCGATGGTTTCCTGATATGAACCGCTAAGGTGCAGAACTCTCTCCCAGCTTCAATGTCAGAAGCCTGAAATTATAATTAAATTGTTAAATAACAGGGCTATCGTGTATTGTTTTTCAAGGACCTTTCCAAATACAACGAATACAAAGTATAAGCCAAGCAAAGTGTGGAGTGATATACCTCCACCATTACTCAGACCCTTCCCGATGTTCGCGGGGGATTTTTTCGCGAATAAATGTTCCGCTTTTCCATTACAGTGGAATTCAAAGCGTGTTTCCTTAACAAGGTTTTCGGGCAGTTAATAATAAAGTTCCCATAAAACTTTAAACAGTGTGTTTGCTATTCTGTGTAGTACTTTTGCGGTATTCAGCGAGTGTGGTTGCCGTTGCAAAACTTACCGCGAACGTGCCGTAAATCTAATAAATTATGCAGGCGAATAAAAATACCGAAAACACTTTTATACCGAAAGTTGCAAATGTTGGTCAGTGCAAACCGGAACTACGATGTGGTATGTATGTGTGTTTTTTAAATGGCGACGAGGTGGAAAATTCGCCGGCTTGCACTAATAAAATATACGTTCATTGTGTTTCATTCAATAGAATGTGTAAATTCTACTGGGTTTACTGATAAGTAATAAGTAACGTAGGCAGGCAACATCTAAATGGTGCACCACTTATATAGCCATTTTAAGTGTTATTCAAATAACCCTTACGCTTACTGCTACCCTGGTGTGTTTGTTGATTTTCCCCTCATGTCGCAACAACGGAGTATCAGATTGACGTGATTCTTTGGATCATCATCATGATCAACCCATTACCGGCAATATGAGAGGGTTTGCCCATAATCCACCACGCTGGCCATGTGCGGAACATTATGGAGAACTCTCAGGCCTGCAGGTTTCCTCACGATGTTTTCCTTCACCGTTGAAGCAAGCAAATTCTTTGGATAGAGATAGTTAATAAATGTTAAAACCATACTCCTAATTGGTTTCGACACGTCTTAGTCGGTAGGGTGGTAACTAGAGACGGCCGAAGCCTCCTCAGACCAAACCTGCGCCAGGAATCGAACCTAGCTCCTCCAACTTAATAATGCGACAGTTATGGTTCAATACATAGCTATAAAAACACCAGACACAATAGAGAAATGATAAATTCCCGGCTTGTAACCGGGAACTTCTAAGATAAGATCGCTGCGCCATGGAGGTCGCCAAAAATAAAGTGATAATGCGGTCAAAGATGGTAGCGGGCTAACATGTTAGGGGTATGATAAATTACTGGTTTCTACGCGACATCGTGCCGGAACGCCAAATCACTTGATGACACGTCTTTGTCGGTAGGGTGGTAACAAGCCACGGCCGAAGCCTCCCACAAGACAAAAAAATCCATTTATAGTTTGATATGATGACTTTGTCAAACAGCCACGGTAACTCACTCAAAAGGTTTTTATCAAAATTGATAAAAAATATAGAGATCTAAATATTGTATATGAATTAGATTTTTTTAGGCTTTTTTGCTAAGAAAATAAGAAACAGTGTCTGCGTGATAAAAACTCAGCTTCTCGGAATAAAGTGGACCTAGATAATGAAGGTGTTTTAGCTACACAATATTTTTTTGTTTATTTATATTACTCTTGAGACTTTATGAATGAAGATATTATTTTTAAATTATTTGTCTACACATTTAGGTTATAGGTTTTAATTTAATATCTTTATTGAAATTTCTGGGATGTCACTCAATAAGTTCAAAGTTTACATAAAACGTAAGCTTGCAGAAAAGTCCTATTGTAATGTAAAGGATTATGTAAATGATAAACAAGCTTGGGTATGAAATATTGCTCTAATAAGGTAGCTCTTAAATAATTCTAAGTGGCATGTAAGATGGTGATAACAAAAAGAAAATTTACCCGGCTAAGTTTTTTGTGGGCTTCTTCTTAGACCAGCTTTAAGTTTACGAATGTGGTTATCACCATCTACAAACTATGTAAATTATTGACGCGATAAAAGTGGCAACTTTTAAAGAATTACGGATTTGAATGATAATAAATAATACCGATGTACCAAAGACAGTTAATTTAATTTAATGTTATCTTCCTGATTTTCGGCTTCAAATGTAAAATATCCTATATCCTTTTCTAGGATGCAAGCTGCCTTAGTACCAAATTTCATCAGGATAAGTGAAGACAAAGTCGTATATAGACAAAACACAAACAAATATTAGAATTTACAACATTGGTATTTAACTTATCTCAGAATAAAAATTAGAATTTACTGTGAGTTCTGAAGAATGGCTTTATGCTTCAAGGCAATAAATTCAAGATTGTTCATATCACTCCAAAAACTCTGATAAAAGGTACGTTCCGACAAGGTAACTTAGAGAAATATGAAGATAAAGAAACAGTATGCAAATTTGGATGATAAAAAGGCAGCTTACCCGAATAAATTCGGCTTAAGTAATCGAGATCTCTTCAGGTAAACAGTGCTATTACCTTTATTCATATTAGACGGTTGAAAGAAAATCCAACCCTATCTATTTGACTTACAATTCTACGTGGGGTTCAAATTTATCCTATATATGTATAATTTTGGGTCAAGTACTTGTGCCTTTCTTATGAAGATAGTAAACTTTATTTGATATAAAATAATGATAATTCTTACAACATGAATGAAATCATAGTTTTGAAATAAGATTATTAAGACACAAAAGCAAGTCAAATCAATAAAGTAAATCAATCAAAAACAGGAGTGGATATTTAGATTGTTTGATTTAAAAAGTACATCTACATGTTTTACTCGTATATTAGTTACAACACATAACTAACTTATTAAATGCGCAGTAATGTTTGGCTTGTTTTTTTTTATCCACTAAAAGTTAGTCCTTGACGGCAATCTCACCTGATGGTTAGTGATGATGCAGTCTAAGATGGTAAGCGTGATGGTGGCGGGCTAACCTGATAGGCGCATGGTAAGCCCACACTCCTAAGTGGTTTCTACGCGACATCGTGCCGGAACGCTAAATCGCTTTGCGATACGTCATATAGGGTAACTAGCACAAGCCTTCCACCAGACTAAAATCTTTTGCAGCAATGAATGCACGTGATTTTTTAATAGGAATATTTAAAGTTAACAGTCTAGTTACATTAAGCATAAGAATAAATCAAAACTAAAAGTTACTTGAGTCAGACTCAAGTATAAATATAATGTTCAAATGAATTTAAACAATAACCAATTAAAAGGATTAATTAAAACTAAAACGATCTCACTTAACGTTTCATTCTCAAAACTTAACTCTCATCTGATTGATTGATTATAAATAACATGCCAAAAAGAATTATAAGTTATAACTTACCTTAACTACCAACTTTTATCCTATTGTGTTGTATACAACCCGAAGCACTTTTCAGCTTGACGAATCTTTAGTAGGCCGAAAACACATGTTTCTTTGTATATTTATTACTTCTCCTTATAAATCTTGGGAGGCGTTCTTTATCTCGTACTGTTTACCATGCAACGAACGTACCCGTAGCCTAAATGTCTTCAAAAGACATTTTGCGCAACGTGCACTGAATATTTAATAAATAGTTGACTTTTTGTTAAGATGGTTATGACTTTACGCATAAAATGAATGTGCTCTTGAATTATTTTGTAACAAGTTTTTGCCGCGACTTTTTCGTGTTTGCTTACATTTTTTAGATATACGCTGGGACTGATTGTATTCCCATATAGCCTGTATGAAGCTGTGAAAGCCTAGTAGTTAGGGCGTCAGCCCCCTATTCAGAGGTCGGGGGTTCGAATCCAGGCACGCACCTCTAACTTTTCGAAGTTATGTGCGTTTTTAAATAATTAAAATATCACTTGCTTCAACTGTTAAGGAAAACACCGTGGGGAAACCTGCACGTCTAAGAGTTCTCCATAATGTTCTCAAAGGCGTGTGAAGTCTGCCAATCAGCACATGGCCAGCGTGGTGGACTATGGCCGAAGCCTTCTCATATTGAGAGGAGACCCGTGCTCTGTAGTGAGCCGGTAATGGGTTGATCATGATGATGATGATGATGATGATAGCCTGTATATGCGTATACTTGTAATATGTTGACAATCCGTAAAGGGGGTGTAAGAGAAAATATTTACAACCAAATTACTCCTAATGACCCCTACGTAAACATCAACCATTTTTGAATAATTTGAATTATTGTGTTTTTTTGAAGTATTTGCAGAATGCAGCTTTGAAAATTTATAAAAAAAAAACAACAATGCATGAGCATTATCTGCTTGCTTATACTTCAACACGTAATAATCAACCATAAAATGATACTTATCTTCAATAGTTTTTAAATCAAAGCTACAAATCTTTACAAGTACCTACCATAATTTACAGCGGGTGATCTGACTAAAATGCACGATTTACGAAAAAAAAATATCGGCAGAGCACATGTCCAACTTCTCAGCTATCCAATAAGATACAATAACATGGCAAAAAACAGAATTTGGGCGCAAAAAAATGCGCCTGTGCGTAATTTTTTATTGCAGACAAATTTGTCTTTTTCACAATCCTTTTCGCATTTTTCGTATCATAATCATTTCAACCAATAGACGTCGACTTCGATGTTTTTTTGTGACTCGTTGAGCCATATAACTCTAGTCCTTCTACGAACCATACAAAGATTGACCCTGCAATGACCCCGTAATAAGTAAGCGCGTTTGTCATCACTGTGGTAGACTGTTTTTGTTCTGTGCTATTTGTACAGTCTAGCGAATTCGAAGTGATTAGCCATTTGTCGGTCGTCTGAACCTCGTTATCTAGATCTAAGGGTGCACCACGGGCAGGTGAGGTTAACATATTAAATTTATAGGAAGATAGATTAGAGCTAGCCTCTCAGTTAACCCCTTACACTTAGTAATAAACTAAAATGTAAAGTAAAAATGCCGTATGCCTTTTCAAAACATAAGAAGTCATATCAATAATGCTAATTTGGATATGTCATAATCCTCAGATGGTCATTCTGTAATACAAAATGTCAACGACACTTTGTTATAGAGCAAAATTTGTGTTTAGCATATTATTTTGGGGAACTTAAAAAGGATCAAATACACCGAACAAATTTGTCTAATTATTGCGGATTGTAGCGAATTAAGTTTAACGGTCTTTGTAATGCTCGTTTCCATTGAATGGTTGTCGACAAACTTTATAATGGCAGATATTTACCGACGTTAACGTTCGTTGTTGGTGCAGATTTAGAATTCATTACATAGCTAATGAACAGAATAAAGTAACGTAGTATAAGTGGAAATCTTTTGTAGAACTAATAACCCGTGTTAATAGTATTAGTTACTTTGTTACATAATAATGAAAACTTTCTGTAATGTTTGTATCCCCTTTGAGTGTATGATTCAATGAAGAGTTTGCATTTTTTTTTATTAATAGAAGTATTGTATAACAGTCACAGATGCTAGACATAAGCGGACTTCAACAGACCTACCAGACGTCAAGCCGAGGATGTTGAAATGATGATATGATGACATAATACAGGGATGATGATGTTTTTTTTTTAAGGAAATAGCAAAAAGGTTAGTCGACATCACAGGATACCGAAGAGCTGCCAGCTACCTTGGACAAAAAATTAGTCTAGCCATTCAAAGGGGGAATGCTGCCGGTATCTTCGGAATCTTGTCTAAAGGGACTCCTTTTAATAATATATTTTAGTTATGATGTTAAATATTTTTTTTTTTTTTAGATTTTTAGTTTTAAGTTAATCTAAGTTTTATTTTAAGTTATTTATGCATTACTAACAACTAATTGTCACGAAATAAAATCTTTGAACTTCATAAAGTGATGTTTAAAGCGGCACTTGTTGCTATGTTTAATGCACTTTATAGTCTTGTATGGGTTTGTCAATGTGCTTTTGGTAAATGGTCATAGTTTTGTACAGTTTTTATTTGTTAGTCGTTCAATGTGCCTCATGTATCAAAGAAAATCGTCAGTTTCATACCCTTCTATTGGTTTATAGATAAACAAATTGACTCAATACCACGAACATCTAACTTTGGAACATGAAAACTAAGTACGCATTCTCAAGGGTGCCTGCCTTCAGTGAAGCCGGATTTCGGCTTAGGGCAATGTTATAGGAGGATTTGGCTCGGATTAGTATGTATACTCGCATGGCTAACCACGGTCGAGGGAAATAAATTTACGAGGACCTTCGTCATGTAGTTGGGTCACCAAAGATCAAGTTTACGACCGAGAATTAAAATTATACACACCACAGTTTTTTTACAGCAACTCTTATAAAAAGTATAGTGTTAAGTTAAGAGTTTTACTCTTAAACATAGGTTACTAGTTAGGAATCAAATATTCACCCACTTAAATGGCCAAATTGTAACTTTATAAGTTTACGTGTAAGTAGGTATACTTACTATGTAATACCTTGTTTGTATGTGGGGAAAATGTGGTATAATAGTACTTCAAGATCAAGTTTTTTAATTATTTATATATCTTTTCAGATTCTTAAAAGGTTATGTACTACTCCGCCCAGCCGAGAAAAGCGGCGAATGCTCTTGACGAGTATAACATCTGTCCTCAAAGACATTACTTCATGATGACCACGACCACACTGTCAAGAGTGTACAAAGAAGAAGAATGTATTATTCGTAGCCAGCAATTATAATCAGGTGTAAGTGACTGAAGTACGTGACCTCCGATGTATAAAACTTTTATGCTTATATTTTAGGCCAAATTTTCATCGTGTTACCGACTCGAATCAGCATAGCCTAATCTACGCAACCATTGATTTGTACGAGTATAGTCGCTATTGGGCTCCGTTAATCCTACTTAGCGTTGATCAATAATCCGCAAATCAGAACTAAAGCCAGTCTCTAGACATCTATCGTTATTCAATTACATCGTCGACTTAACGAAGATCTTGTTATAAAATTTATAACGAGATGTTCGTTAAGCAGGCCTACAGATTAACTATTTCGAATAAAAAAGATTTCAGGATACTTACAGATCTTGAAATAGAAACTTTTGTCCTTGAACTGTGACTGTGAAATGTTCCGAGGTACGAAATGTATTTTTATACCAAATTTAATATAGATTATTTAGCTTCGTTCTATTTATGAATTAGGTACTTCTTAAATAATTATATTACTTATTACGTTGTAAATATTTTTATCAAAGGTTTTTTTATATATTTTTAAGCTAACGTTGTTTGTAACGCAATCTCGTAATGTTATAAGATTAAAACCTTACAACTTTTTTCAAATACATATACTGCATCTCATAAATATAGTGCTAAATCACGATTCCTTTTTCCTCGTTTTTATACACTACAAGTTAGCACTTGATGGTAATTTCGCCTTAATGGTAATTTGTGATGATGTGGTCGTAGCAGACTGACATGTTAGGAGTATGGTAAAACCAAACTCCTAACAGGTTAGTCCGCTACTATCATACATTATTATATCGTGCAATATCGTGCCGGAAAGCTTATTTGCTTGGCGACACGTCTTTGTCGGTATGGTGGTAAGTAGCCACGGCCGAGGTGTCCCACGGCACCAGACTCTAACCGGGAATAGATCCCAGGACTCCCAACTTCATAATCGTCAAAATATGGATATATTGTTAATCAAGTTTACTCAGGAGAGACGAAGATAAAAATAACTTTAAAAACCAAAACCTAACGCTAAATGTAAAGCACGAAATGTACCTAGAAGAACTACTAGTAAAGTATATCATATTATTCATACAACCACGCTTCTACGCTCTCATGCTTATACGCTCGGTTGCAGATCTTTAGACTTCCCAAATACCTACTATTAGTTGAAGTGCATCGATTAGCGCGTTGATCTGTTGAAGTTTGGGAAGTCGTTAGTAAGAGAACTTGTACGTGAAACGAAGCACTTGAGAATTCTGACGTTATTCGGTTCGGTTCAATATAAGCTCGCTTTCAAAGACGCTGATTTCAGTCATGTAGTGTGTGTCTGTGTTTTGAAACGGTTATTGTCTAGCTCCTCACAATGGAAAACAGAAACCGAATACTTTTGGTATATTTTGACGACCTTCGTGTCGCTGTCGCTTTATAAACTTGAATCGAACCCAGGACATCTGGTTTTCGATTCTGGTCTGGCGGGAGGCTTCGGCCGCGGCTAGTTACCACCCTACCGACTAACACATGTCGCCAAGTGATTTAGCGTTCCGGCACGATGTCGCGAAGAAACCAATTAGGAGTATGGGTTTACCATACCCTTAACAGGTTAGCCCGCTACCATCTTAGACTGCATCATCACTTACCATTAGGTGAGATTGTCGTCAAGGGCTAATTTGTAGTGGATAAAAAAGAAAAACTATTGTGAATCAATCATAAACATATTTGTAATAATTTGGAAACCTAAAACTAAAGCTACAAGGGTTCCAAACGCGCCCCGGTCTGAAAAGAAGCCCACGACACACTTAGCCGGGTAACTATTATTTTTGTTATCACCATCTCACATGCCACTTAAAATTATTTAAGAGCCACATTATTAAAGCAGTATTTCATATCCAAGCATGTTTATCATATACATAATCCTTTTTTATAATAGGAGTTTTCTACAGTTACTTTTCTATAAACTTTGAACGTATTAAGAGATATCCCATAAATGTCATTTTGTAAAGATAAATGTCACTGTTGTGTTGCGCGAACTAATCCTTTCGCTTCATCATCACCATGATCAACCCATTGCCGGCTCACTACAGTACGCGGGTCTCAGTATGAGATGGGTTTGGCAATAGGCTTCACACGCCTTTGAGAACATTGTGGAGAACGCTCAGGCATGCAGGTTTTCTCACGACGTTTCACCGTTGAAGCAAGTGATATTTGAATTGCTTAAAAACGCACATAACTCTGAAAATAGGAGCGCGCCGGGGTATATTTTTATATTTTTTAATTCTTTCTGTTCTTCTGTATAATAAAAGTATTTTCATTAATAATAATAATAATAATATTCATTTATTTCTAACTAAATACAAAATTTCTTAAACTACCCTGACCCCCAAACTAGGATAGCCCGTATCTTGGGGGTCAGTCTCTTCCAGATGTGCAATAAAAAATAAACTATTGTGCCTTATAGTTTACTTAATAACATTTAAAAATGAGTGAGAAATGAGTGATTGGACGTGTGTGTGAGTGAGTGCATATGAGTGTGGACGTGTGTGTGAGTGAGTGGGTGAGTAATTCGAACACATTTTATAGGTGTGTTTATATATGTATAAAGAGATTTAGTGTATGAAGCGAATCAATTTTTCAGTATCTCTATAATTTAGGTCACTCAGCATGTCTCTAAGCTTAACCTTGAGGGAATGCCTTTTGTAAAGCGTAAATTTAAATTTTTTATTTAATATCTTATATAGAAATGGTCCCATATAGAAGAACTGCTTCTGTGCAAACGCACTTGTTGTTCGTGGAAGATGTATTGTAGGACGGCGTTTAGAAGAAGTGTCCATTGGGGGTATTTGATGAGTGCGGTGATACCGAAGAACGCATCTTTCAATATACAGTTGCCTAACTGTAAGTAATTTTGCAGTTCTGTATAGTTCCTCCGTAGGAAACGTACGTGGTTTGCGATACAAAACCTTTATAAGAGCTCTTTGCGCTCTTTCAACCTCGATCATATTTGAGGTGGCTGCTCCACCCCATGCTGGAATGCAATATATCAGAAGGGACTCACATAGCGCTTTGTACACCTGAATTGCCAATTTGCTATCAGTTATGTCACGGATGTTTCTAAAAATTGGGATTAGTCTTCTAACTTTATTGGCCAGCGCTGTAATGTGGGGGTGCCAATTTAAGTATTCGTCGATGACTACGCCTAGATATTTCATCGTAGAAACCTTCTCAAGGATTTCACAAGAGCATTTGTTAGGTGTATCACCTAATGTGTTGCATGGAAAAGTGTGTAATTTTAGTGTAAAATTGGGGGGTGGTTGGGTGGCTGACCAAATACTAAAACAGATATACTTCGTTTTTTGAGTATTTATAGTCAGTAAATTATTTTCAAGCGTTTCTGTAACCCTAGCAAGTTCTCTTTCAGCTGTTCTATGGGTCTCATCCCACGTTTTACCGTGAAATATTATGGCAGTGTCATCAGCAAAAGCAATTAATTGGGCATTATCTAACTCTAGATTACAAATTTCATTGGCGTACACCAGAAAAAGTGTTGGGCCTAGAGTGCTTCCTTGAGGTACACCGTATGTGACCTTCTGACTGTTGCAGGTTTGGTCCAGGATTTTTACCCTTTGACCCCTTTCTCCGAGGTAGTCCTTAAACCAGGCAAGTGGCGTACCTCGTATACCAAGACCATCCATTTTTCGAAGAAGTAGAGGTATCGACACAGTGTCGAACGCCTTTTTGAGGTCAAGGAATACCCCTAGACATTTATTTTTCTGATCCATGAGCTTCGTTGTATTATTCGCAAAACATATAACAGCATCCTCCGTATAATAGTATAAACCGTAAACCGTAAACCGTAGTATAGTAATATAGTATAAACCCCCGATCACTGATTGAGAGACGGACGTCCTAACCACTTAGGCTTTCACAGCTTTGTAATAATGTATGATAATATGGAAATTTTCTCCTTAGTTATTGACGATAGCGCCTTTACGTATGTATTAAGCGTACCCTATTCCTCTAAGTACGTTTTCCAACAATCAACACAGACTTCTCACGAATACGCTTTAATTTCCCCAGAGCTTACTGGGGTTTGGTATGCACTGCGTTTACGCATTTATGAATTGCACGCCACTGGCCACACCTGGACTTCTGCTTCCCTATTCACACGGCTACCCGTCACTATCTTAATGTTGTTGGTCGAATGTTAGAACCAATGTAACTGTTTACCCAAGCCATAATTTATTTGAAAAGGCAATAGGCAGGCCGGTCTTGTCATAGATTTGGTGGCTTTTGGACCTGATAAGTTGGCGTAGATACTGCGTACAAATAAATGCAATGTCATTATGCCTCAACACGCGTATTTTCATACCACAAGTCTCACTGACAAATAATGCCAATAATGATTGACCCAATCTCGGCTCACTACAAAGCACGGGTCTTGTCTCAATATGAGAAGGGTTTGGCCATAGTCCACCACGCTGGCCATGTGCGGATTGGCAGACTTCACACACCTTTGGGAACATTATGGAGAACTCTCAGGCGTGCAGATTTCCTTACGATGTTTTCCTTCACCGTTGAAGCCATAATTTGAATTGCATTAAAACACACATAACTTCGAAAAGTTATAGGCGTGCTCGTGTTCTAACCCCCGACCTCTGATTAGGAGGCTGACGTCCTAACCACTAGGCCATCACAGCTTTAATAATGACAATACTGGTAAGATATTTATTTATTTTATTTATACAACCTTATTTCAATACTTAAAAGAACGAAATAGTATAATAATATAACTATGCGTCCGAACAAAAAAGATATCGGTTAATGCAACAAAATATTAATTAAAAATATCGTGTATAAATAAGTTCGGTGACAATCTTATTTTTACAGTATGCTTCAATCCTCTCGTACTTAAAAGTCTTAATTATAATAGTTCTACTTAATATTATTTTGTAAATAATGTAAAATTACGTAATGAGGGTAAATTTCGCTCGAGGTTTGCCAAATAACAAAATAGGGTAGTAAGAATCTTAAAAACAATGAGTAATCACGTGAGTTCCATTTCATATTATTAACATAATAATATAATGCCTGTTACGTAATGAGGATGAATTTCGCTCGAGGCCCCTTTCTTGATACGAGGTTTGCCAAGTAACAAAATAGAATAGTAAGAATCTTTAAAACAAAATGAGTAATCACGTGCAAAAAAGTTTTTACTTTTACAGCGAGAAAAGAAAAGCAGGCCCTGCAGGAAATATTTAAAATTAGAATTGAAAAAATATAAGTATTTAAAAATATCGCAAAATGCTTTACATTCCATTTTTTTTTTAATTTTGATGGTGATCTCCTTGGTGACACTAACTACTTAGAATATTTTCTGTGTCGTATTCGTGAAAAAGAAAAATTAAGTAGCTACAACATTACCTTTCGTAGGTGATGTAATTTGATTCTTATTTTAAAATTTTAGTATTCTTCTTATAAAGTACGTATAAAGTGGAGTTTTACAATATGTTTCGAATTTTACAATATGAGATGTAAGAATTGACTTAACCGTCATTTAATAATAAAGCTATGGGATAACCTTAGGACGGTTATAACAGGAAATAAACCCCTCTAAGCTTAGAAACAGGGACTTAATGTGGTTACACGTTATTGAATAACATCTTAACCTCGCTTAAGAGATGTCAAACCGACCACTTTAAGGAAATTCCAAAATGGCGGTCTTTGATCAAGGCTTATGTATATACATCTTGCCATTATTTAGGTTGACAGCACAAATTCCAATTTTATAGACCTATTTCCTATTGCAACAGTGTAGAATGCCTCAGTAGTATAGGGGATAGCGTGTCAAATCTACCGATCAAATCTGGGTTTGATTTTCGGCTCGGACCAATAAATTGTTAAGTTATTCTGACAAAATATGCTCAGTACTGGCGTTATAACTGGCGTTTTACAAACCTCGGATATTAGGCCATCGGTTTCTTAGTGTCATTTACATGTAAAAATTATCAAAAAATACCCACACTTATACTATTTCACATGAATGTAGAGGCTGAAGATTTTTTTTTATCGCAAAATAATAATCTGCATTTTTATGTTTCTCTATATTGTACAATAAAGACGTTATCAACAACGATCTTTAAGCAACGTTTTTACTAGTACCACATTTACATAGCCTCAAGTCGCCATCTAGTAGGAAACATTGTAGGTTGCAACCGCTCTCAAATTTGAACGCGCTGAATTTTTTTTTAAATAATGGACATAATTGAAGCTAAAAGTTACTGTATTTATATTATCCAATATTATCAATCTATATTATCCAATTCTTAGTTAATTCAGGCGATGCACTTTCTAACCACAGAAACTAGATCATAAATCGAACCTGAAACTTTCCACCGTCACACGTTCTCAATTAAAAAGACAAATTAATTTATTGCAAGTCTAGTACCATAACTTCTAAAGGCTGAGCACAATTTCGGGGAAATTTATCGCCTAAGTCCAATTTATCTTCTCCCATCTGGATGTGAAATCTTAGCTTTTTGTTCCATTGAGTTATGTCACCAAATTTATAATTATTTCTTCGATCTAAAGCTGGCGTATAACTTTAAACTGAATTAAGATGATGCAATTATTTGTTTATTAATCGATGTTTTCATTCACCTTCGATTGAAAAAGAAGTGTATATTTTTTGGTTTTTATATGTTAACGAATAGTTAGGTATAATATAATATATATATAAAAAATAACTTTATTTTCAAAACAATAAATTACAAAGATCCTTAATTTTACATTATAGAAATAAGCTTAAGTATAAGTTATAAGAGTCATAACGTAATGCAAAAACTGACAAGCGTCCTGTGAGTACGTTTATTATAATTTTTTCTTAACTTAATATTTTTTTTTTGTCAACGGTTGGGTATATTTAAGCTGTTTTAACATTTAACATTTTTAACATTTTTTTTTAACATTTTAGTTCGTTTTAATATTAGCATAACACTATGGCTTACAACTACAATACAACTAATAAATTCATGCGGGGAAGCTACCGTGTGTCGGTACCGGTGTCTATACAAATTCATTTAAAAATTGTTAATATCATAAAGTATCTAAAAGATTCCACGAAACCCACGAAAATTTGGATAAGGTATATTGGAGGGTCCTGTTGCTGGCTGGGTTGCAGACGAGACGAGCGTTCCCGTAACCCAGCCACCAGGCCACGCGAAGAAACATTGCTGGTTGTAGTGGGTATACCGGCGAGTAAATTATACTCCGCCGAAAGAGACGTACTTCTGCCTGCATCGCTTCTTGAGTAGATGCGTAAATGCCTTAACCAGCATTTAAAAAAAAGGGGTAAGGTTAATATAACATAATATATCCACAGAGGACCCTTGAGGTCCTTTGTGGTAGTGGTCGATAACATTATGGTCTCCGTATTGAAGTTTTCATCGCCAGCCAATGACATTGTCTTCCCAAAAATTTTACGAAGAGAACTAAAATGATGAATTATCCAAGTTAATAAATAGATCACGATCGAACGAAAGCCAGATAATTTGTTACGAGTCTACTTCCCATAAGTTATAAAGGCTGAAGCCTGAATACAATGTTGACGTAATTTATCGCCTCTTATCCAATTTATATTCCGCCGTCTCAATGAGAAATCTTACCACTAAGTTTGAAATCGCGAAATAGTAGTAACCTATTGTTTATTTGTTTAAATTAGGATAAAGTTTACTCTGAATTTTAATTTGAATACATATCCAATGCGAACAACTTAAATTATACTACCAACCAACCCTTAGACTCCATTGTTGTTTATTTAATTATTTTTTTAAAATTTATTTTTACCTTACTTTCGACAGCTCATCATGAGAAATAGGATCAGTTTTGTCTATAGATAGATCAGTTAGTCTGTATTACAAGGCCATTTTTACAATGAGGTGCGATATGGGATATTCGCATCGTGCGATAATTAGTTTAGTGAGATTGGCAAAGCGCCTATGAGTAAATGTATATACCAAACATGCCATGGCATGCATAGCAGAAAGCAGCTGCCTTTGGCATCAATTTGAAATGCAAACCGAATACTATAATATTGAAATATTTACAAACCACGTACCTAATTATAATTCTTTCCCAGAGATGGTTCCATCCATTTCCTACCCAATAACGAAGTCGTGCCGTTATGCAAAAATTAATTGACGTGTCCTGTTTCTACATCGAATGGTAGGTTTTATTCTACCTATAACTTTGCCCTCTTCCATCTTTAATATTGCAGATACAAATTGCATTTCTTTTACAAAATTTGGAACTATTACTACCGATTTCTAATTGTTAAAGTTTTCTCAACATATAATTACATAATAAGTATAAGAGATGATAAATTCCTTTAGTTATAAAAGACGTTAACCTCATCGCTATCGTTTTCCTTCACTTTATTAATAAATTATGAACCGCTCCAGGTACTTCAGGGTAGCCCACATCCGCATTAAATGGTCCAGAGGATTACGTATCCGGCAAACATAGAACCGGAAACGGCAAGAAATCCGCTCGTGCAAACCTCCCCACACTCGGCACTGTTGTAAAAGCTTTTTGGAAATCTATTTCCCCATTCGCGAACAGCTTCAGTCTAAAGGTTTCGAACAACAAACCGCAACTAACTAGTATCTTAAATTTTCATTATATCCTGACATAAGATACTAGACATAACCAATTGTTTTAAAAACCACATGTTATGCAATCGAATCAACACTCGTCGGTTTACCTCGCTACGCTAGCTGGCTTTAGTTTTAAACGATTCTTTTTTTTATCCACTTCAAGCTAGCCCTTGACGGCAATCTCACCTGATGGTATGTGATGATGCAGTCTAGGATGGTAGCGGGCTAACCTGTTAGGGGCATGGTAAACCCAAACTCCCTAATTGGTTTCTACGCAAAATCGTTCCGGAACGCTAAATCGTAGGGTCGTAACTAGCCACGGCCGAAGCCTCCCAAATCAGACTCGAGCCGGGAATTGAACCCAGGACTTCCAATTTTAAAATGCAACAGCGCACGCGCTGCGCCACGGAGGTCATCAATTCATCACATATTTATACGACCTCCGTGTACCAAATTCTTAAATTTGTGGGTTTACTGAGTGCACACAACGCAGGGTTATATATAACGGTATGTATGTGGGCTGTTTCAAGCTCCCTTTGACATCATTAATAAGGAATTATTAAATTAAACGTTCACAAAATATGCGTCATTTACCAATAACTAGGTCAATGTCTTGATTTTCCAACAGCCATTATGGATATCAATATTCTATTTATACTTTCCGTACATAAATAGCATAGTTCAGCTTATCTAGCCACCAGTTAGAGGTTCAATTTTACGTGAAAAGAGATCACCAAATATGAGATGCTAACTTCCTTCAAAAGCATGAATACGTTATTTATACGTCATGCTCACTTTATACTTTATTGATGGCTACCAAGCGCAATTCCATATATTAAAAAAAAAATGTTGTATACTTAAATTTTCAAGAATAACACTCATTACTAATCATTAGAATGAAATTAATTTCCGTCTCTTAAAAATTTAATAGCCCCTACTGAGATCAGTTTTCCATTTCATTTAAGTTATATTAGTTAGGGAAACTCATGCATAATTAATTAACAATGACGATAATTACAAAAAACAAAAAAAATATATATCATTTCTTTATTTTAAAAATTAATTTCTTCAATGTTATATTTCAAACTTTAACGACTCCATTGTTTTCATAAGTCTCATCTGCGGTGTTAATATGGGTCGCTCTGATCTTTTGCAATCCCATTTTTTATCTTTGACTAACAAGCGTTTCAAACCACTCTATCAAGAAACCTTGTATCCTACGTAGTCATATTGTTACGAAGTAGTTTTTGTTTTGTGGAAGACTGTGGCCATTACCACGATATACTAGTAACTACCATAACAGGTTACGCTACATCATCGCTTACCACCAGATTACACTCAAGTTATAATAATTTGTAGTAAGAAAGTTTAAAAAAACGAAGGTATACAAGAAACTTCTTGAATTATCTGAACTGAAAATTGAAAGATCGTGACCAATTTGTCGATAATAGTGGTTTAGCGAAAAGCGATGGGGTTGAGAACGACTTAGTAAATGCTTTAAGTGGCACGTTTTTAAGATTGCACATTAAGTGTACGTTTAACCCGTGAATCACTAAACCCCTTAGAGGGTCTAACAACGCTTTATATTCTGGTAGGACTCGACACTTCTTGGAACTTCAACGTCCACTTTTGAACCCCACAGACGTTGTGTGACCCATCTACTCCCACTTTACCTTCACAACTCAGTAAGCTATGTTCTATCTTTTGTTTACGGATCTACTTATTTCTGAATTGATCACATAGGGATATTCCGAGTATCATTTTTGCCTTTGCCTACTAATTGAGTGTTAAGTTTGGTTAAGGTGTGAAGTTTTATACACATATTCCCCATGTATATGTGTGTTGGATATGGCCCCAAAACATTATGGCTAACTATGGAGCTAGCCATAATATTTTGGACTCACAGATCATAACCGTAATCAGCCCTGAAGCACAATAGACGGGTAGCTTCTTGAATACTGCCTACCCCAATTGGATTCAGCAGTTTACTTCTTTCTCAAAATTGAAACTGTCCTAGGTCTATATTTCTAACCACAATTTCAATTGCACGATACGGGGTGAAACAAAACATAATTATCAGTAGACATAAGCTTCGCCTTCATTCTTTTTGTAGGCTCACCTATTAAGAAACTCTGATGTAGCCTTTACACGATGTATGTGATCATGTCTATGTATACGATCAATCTAAAGATAAAGATAAAGATAAAAGATTTTTATTTGGAAACAAACAGTACAGGAAGCTTAAACACATGAAAACGATGATCCTGCCGAAGTATAAACTGTGTGATAGTAATCATCGCCCTCCAAGAAATAAAATACAGTGTTCCTCAAAAACAAAAGGTTAAACAAAACAAAATACATAGGCCATTTGACAATTTAAACAAGATGAATTTAGAGAAAAATATAGCATTAGATATTGATAATATGAAAATTTATGAATGTGTAATATAATACCCACACACATACATTATTATATGTGTAATATAATAATGTGTGTGTGTGGGTATGAATGTATACATATGTGTGTTTATGCAATGTTATGTGTGTTCATTTGAATCTAATAAATCTATTATAGTATTAGTCATAATATAATGTAATCATATATATGAAGGTGTTTCTAATCTTAATAATAAAATATGTTAAGAATATTATAAAGTTATCAGTCATAATACACTACACTAGAAACGTGGTGAGAAATATAGAAGAGTGTAAAAATATAAAGAAGTTGAAATATTCGAGATAAGTGGTACAATTTATTTTTCTCGAGATTATAACAGTTAAAACACACGACATTAGCTCACACTATCCGTGCACTGCATAATATCAGACTTAAGTCAAAAAGGCTCTCGTGCTCATAATAAAGAAGTTATTTTATTTTCCAACTTTCTTCTGAACTGTAATTAGGTACAGGGGACGGAATTCCTGCAAAGCTGAGAGATCGTGCTATGACGGAAGAACGTAAGTGGCGTAGAGTCGACATTGTGGGTAATTTAAAACTACATTTCTTAACTTCATAACTAGTATTAAAAAGACCTCGTTCGATACAAGTACCTAATACTGTATGTGTGTATGTATATATATAGAAGTGGCATAGTGCGAAATCTAGTTATCACGGAATAAAGCAAATTTAACTTGGTGTTCAGTAAGTCCAGAACTCCCTTGCTGGAATTTATGAAAATAATTAATTTAATTGTTATATGGATGGAGCAAGTTCTGTTAAATTTTCATCGTGATTTTGATGGATGGCAACTATTATTGGCGCAGCGCGCGCTCTGTCTGCCTGCATTATAAAGTTGGAGGTCCTGGGTTCGATTCCCGGCTCGAGTCTGGTCTGGTGGGAGGCTTCAGCCGTGGCTAGTTACCACCCTACCGACAAAGACGTGTCGCCAAGCGATAGCGTTCCAGCACGATGTCGTGTAGAAACTAATTAGGAGTATGGCTTACCATACCATACATAACAGGTTAGCCCGCTACTATCTAGACCGCATCATCACTTACCATCAGGTGAGATGCCGTCAAGGGTTAACTTGAGCTGTATAAAAAAAACTAAAAAGGGTTAACTGTAAGAAGTAGGACAACTGTAACAAGAAATAAGAGGGTTTATCTAAGGCCGAGATCTATAAAGCATGTTTAGCCTTCGCGAAAAGAAAGAGACAGCGTTATTTGTCTGACATAAGTCTCTAATACAATACAAATTACAATTCTGTTATACCAAATATATCTGTTGTACCTAAATATATAAAATAATAATATTTTTTTATGAAACAAAGTTTTCGTATACCAACGTAAACGGTTTAATTGTACTTTTTAAATTATGTTTATCTAACATGGAGGTTTATATTGTGTAATCTAGCGGATAGATAACCTTATCTTGTTCAATCATGAATCAAATATGCCACGGATTGTTGCTAATCAATGAATTGCGGTCATCAGTTAATAAATTAATGAACCTCTATTGTTTAACAATCATTTTATTCATCCTCGGTCTATTTATATTGCTGCTAGGAAGAGAACCTTTCTCTCAGGGGAGAGATATTTATTTATATTTGTATCTTGGAAGTCTTGACTATTCTATACATACGTACGTATTTTAGTCATACTTTATATTTTAATATTATTATATACACATTTACTGTCTTTTATTTTCTTTAATAGTCTTTATTGTAACCTAACACCTAGCTGTGATAGCCTATTGGTTAGGGCGTCCGCCTCCTAATCAGAGGTCGGGGGTTCGAATACATGGGCATGCACCTCTAACTTTTCAAAGTTTTGTGCATTTTTAAGCAATTAAAATATCACTTGCTTCAACGGTGAAGGAAAACATCGTGAGGAAACCTGCACGCCTGAGAGTTCTCCATAATGTTCTCAAAGGCGTGTGAAGTCTGACAACAAAAAAGAACAACAAGAACATGTAGTAGAAAGTATACCGAAACACACACTGATGCCGTTAAATGTACTCTCAAAACTTCATAAATTGGGTAATAGCGCTATTACCAACTCGGCACCTAGCGTCTACAGATATGGAAGCACCTTATTCTAACTTTGGTTAAATTTCGCCGTATGTTGGCTAGTAGCTAGACGGCAAAAATTAGCTTTTTAAATTCATTCGACATACCTGAAGCAAATATGAGTTACAAGTGATCTACCAGTTATAATACTTATATACCGATATATGATATGTGAATCTGCCTATTTAACACGCTTTTATTAGCTTCACCTGTATGTATGTATGTTTGTTTGTTTGTTTGTTTGTAACCGACTCCTTTGAGCTCGATTTTGCCCTACTTTGAACGATCAGATTTGATTCAAACTTTGCACACCTGTCAAAGGTCGATGACAATGCAATAATCCGATCAAAATATCCGATTATCCTAATTAGATTCGCCAGGATTAATTAATTTCTTTCCGCATCCTTTGCATGCGAGTAAGAGAGACAGAGCTAGTGCGCGAACTACGCATGCGTGCAGTAGCGTGTTTTTTTAGTTTTTTAAACTATTATTTTATTATTTTCTTTGAGCACAAGATTATTCTGACAAGTGTATTGCGGATAAGATGAACTTTTGTACGTCTTGTAATCTTTTCGCTTACAAAATTTTGACCTATTTCTATTGGCTAACTCAACTTATGTTGGCCATTTGGCTAAATTAAGCATTTTGTAACTAGGTCATCCATAGAAATACTGTATTCGCTTGAATTATACTTAGAATGAAACGAATTGTAATTTTATTTTCATATCACTTGCCACACCACACTCAACTATTTGAACACGAATTTAAGATGCTCACTTTACGCTTTCTATTGTCAACTTTATTACAACACATAACTTTAAACAATCTCAAAATTCCCCCAATAAAAATACACGATAACAAAGCTAGTAAATTATCCCAATGGACGGTCGACAATTCTGTCCTCTGGCATCCTCTGATTTATAACCTTAATCACTTCCTTTGGTTTATTGCTTAATTTTATTCCAATTCAGCGGGAATGAATGGTTGAGGCGGCTTTTCCGAAGTTAAAAAAGAAAGATAACTTTTATGGGTTCATGTTAAACTTACATATTAAAAGTGTCATATTAAAAAAAATATATCGTTGTGTTATTTTAGTTTACTAGAGCAGAATTTTAAGCTCCATTAAATTTAAAATAAAATTTTTAAACTCCAACTCTTTAACGAATTTATTGGCACAAATTCCAACAAGTGTCTTACATTTATTGACTCTTGTCGAGAATCAAACCCAGTACCTACGTCGCGATCTGTAATCATACATTACAAGCAAATAGCTATATCAAATAGGCAGTTATTGTCATTAACAAAAATAACGCAGGTTTCCATTCAGTCAACTCTGTCTATTAATGTGGTCAGTATTTTAGAAATGAGATATTTTGTATTGTGGATTAATAGTAAATTTTATTTATCGAAGCGTTTCACTGAATGACAGATTTATTTTACTCGGTCCAAGCCTTAATTGCTTCGGTGAACGTTCAGTCACCCTAACCTACTTTACGTAGGCGATGAAAAATCAAATGAGGCTAAATGATCAGCATATTCTTTTGTTGGCTTTGAATCGTTCGTTATGAATGATGAGAATTAAAATTGCGTTAAACTTTCAATGAAAGCATTTTCCCATAACATGGTTTTCTTTTGAAAAAGATATATTTAGAATTGTTTCGTAGAAAACTATAATTTTATGAAACCTTATTTAGAAATTGTAGAACATGGTTTCGCTTGAAAATGAAGCCATTAATTTTAGATTTCCATCGGAAAAACTCAAATGAGTCTTTAGAATATTTTATGCTATACGATCGCAGTGCTCTTTGCATGAATTCGAATACGGAACACGAGATTCCGGTTTCGATCTCCGGTTCGGGTTAAAAAATTAGGCTTTCTAGAATTTCTCAAAACCAGGCCGGACTCACGAAATCGCCTTTGTCCACTCTCTTTTCTTGGAGAACTATTTTACTTAAATGTTGTGATAATTATCGTAAAATCTTTCAAACTACAAGAGATTAAGAAAGGGTAATAGCTCTTAAAAGAGGTGTTTTTGTAAATACCGACTGCAATGAGTTTTGTGCAGTAGAACATGTAAATGCTGAAATAATAATGACGTTTTAGTATTTAGCCAACATATTTCATAATTTAGCTGTCATAGATTCCGTTTTGTCAAAGGGTGTAAAATCACTTTACTACACTGACTGATACCTTTTAGGCTGAATTTAGTCTCACGCCGATCACGAAGCGTTTTTGATCAGCGCTGATACTACGCGGCGGCACGAGTCGCGCGTTTGCGCCGCGTAGCTGTCGGCGCTGACCATTGCACGAGCGCCTCTGCTTTCAGTGAGCGTTCTAGTGTCGAGCGGACTTAGTCAGCGTGTACAGTCATGGCGAATACAAAGTAGTACAAAGCAGCAATAAATACAATGTGGATTTTGGTCGTCGTCTGTACAGTAAGGCGTTCAGTACGACACTGAAACGAGCCAAGCTGAGCCTCAGCGCTGATGAACTACGCACTGATCCATGAGCGCTGACGGTGAACGTGAACTAAAATTGGCCTTATATTACTACAACAAACTGACACGTTTTCTGTGTGCACATTGGATAGCCGATAGCCGTTCCAGTGGCTTTCCATCGTTTAGTATAATAACGACGATAATAATTGAGTCAGAAAAAAAAGGAAAGGATAGCTTTGGCGACCTCCGTGGCGCAATGTGCGGCGCTTTCGCATTATAAAGTTGGAGGTCCTGGGTTCGATTCCCGGCTCGAGTCTGGTCTGGTGGGAGGCTTTGGCCGTGGCTAGTTACCACCCTACCGACAAAGACGTGTCGCCAAGCGATTAAGCGTTCCGGCACGATGTCGCGTAGAAACCAATTAGGAGTGTGGGTTTACCATACCCCTAACAGGTTAGCCCGCTACCATCTTAGACTACATTATCACTTACCATCAGGTGAGATTGTCGTCAAGGGCTAACTTGTAGTGGATAAAAAAAAGCAAGGTAGACGGACGGTAACAGTTTAACTCAACTCACAGCGAAACACAAATCGCGGAGAGAAAAAAAAAGATATGCTAATACGTGTCACTTTAAGCTGAAATAAAATTTCCGGTGAAACGCCGTGCGCGTTTGTCTGTAACGAACGTTGTGACGATTTGAGGAGTCAGATCACGTCACAAAACGTCCTTTGAACACATTTAGGCCGCGGCATGGTCGTCGCATCGCAAATAGTATGAGACAAATAGCTCTCTTACAGGATTTATAACGAAAAGTAATAAATACAAAGGAGAACATGTGTTGTCGAGTTTGAGGAAATGTATAGGTTTCGGTAATATTATTACATATTACTTAGCTGTTTCCTTTAACGTGCCATTGTTTCTATCCCTTTATAATTATACTTACATATTAACATTATAAAGATTTGTTTGCTTGTAATCGATAAGTCTCTTGATTATATCCATCTAAAACATAGGCTATTTGAGCAGAAATAGGATTCGCCGACGCGGACGATCGATAATAATTTCAGTAACGTGTCGACGATCAAAAATATACTTTCAAGTGGACATAACTTAATCGATCGATAAAATTGTTTTTTTTTTTATACTCCACAAGTTAGCCCTTGACGACATCTCACCTGATGGTAAGTGATGATGCGGTCTAAGATGGTAGCGGTTTAACCTGTTAGGGATATGTTAAACCCATACTCCTAATTGGTTTCTACACGACATCGTGCCGGAACGCTAAATCGCTTGGCGACACGTCTTTGTCGGTAGGGTGGTAACTAGCCACAGCCGAAGCCTCCCACCAGGCCAGACTCGAGCCGGGAATCGAATCCAGGACCTCCAACTTTATAATGCGACCACGCACGCACTGCGCCACGGAGGTCGTCGTTATACAGTTGCGATCATCACACGTTTATTCTATTTTTATCACTCATATCTTAAGCGTCATCTTAAATCAAAACGGGCTAAATAAAATACCAATACAAATAAAGGTAAAGAGCGTTTTTACCTGTATAGTAGCTGCAAAGTACTTAAGCCGTATTTTCGTGAATTGCTATTTTATAGATCGTCTAGCAGCTATTACCGCTGCTACATTTTATTTCTTTTATTATTGCCTCTTGGGTAGTTCTGCTTAAAACTTCCTGAGCTTTTTAGGGTTATGGGGTTATTTAAGTATAAGATATCAAATTATGCCCCATGATTTTACGTTCGATTGACTTGAGTATTAAGTTGAGCTTGATGTAATGCACTGTTACGTCGGTTTTCTTTCCTCAATTAATAGATTGTCTTACAGAAAATAAGTTTTAGGATGTTTTAAGTCAGACTGCTAATTGGACAATGGAACAAATACAGCCTTTGAATTTAAATCTCACAGATAATATATCACAGATCTATCTAATATATCGATGCAGATATCTCACAGATATATCTTACAGATATCTGCATCGATATATTAGATGGATCTGTGATAGTGTATGGTAGACAGAGCGACCAATTTTTTATTTCGGTAATTGTCTTTATGAAAAATGAAATTTAGGTTACGTGAAATTATAATCATGTGATCAAATATCATAAATCTACTAAGGGTTGGTTCCATGCATACGTACGTAAGAAATATTGTAAGATAGAGACGGAGATTCAGTTACTGCGATTGACTAATAATATTATATTCGAAATTTAATAGTCGATGATATTCAATTATCTTTTTGAAATACGAGTAAATTAAGGGGATTACACGTTATGAAAAATTTTACGTTATGAAACAAAAAAATTGCGTTAGTCTAGATGAGTAACAAAATAAATTAACCAATTATGTACAAATATTATCTTTTTTAAATGGCGCCAAGCTGAAAAATATAAAATATATAAGTCGGAGGAAGTAGTCAAATAAGAGTTGATTGTTGGCTATATAAAACGCGAGATATTGGTTTTCAACTTTATTTAATCTTAATCATTTAATTTTATTAATAAAATTTTAATATTGCCGTTGATCTCATTATTTAATTTAAAGTCACTTTATTGAATGACCAGAGGTTAGTGCTCGAGCGGAGTCGGGGCGCCATCTTGTTTTTCACGCGGGAAAATAGGTGCATGTTTTGCCACGTTCGTTGATCGAGTTGGAACATTTTGAGTGTTTTTGGTGATAAATGAAAGAAGGACATAGATGTGTGTCGCGAATCCGCTATTCTGATTTAAGTACTTAATTAGTAATTGTAGTGTAATTATTCGTATAGTGACTTACAGCATTGTAAAAGTTGGATTTATAAAGTGTACGAAACTGTTAATATTTTGTGTGCTTGGATTGAACCCAGTTGACGCCCACTGGAAAAGTGTACGGTAATGCTGATGACAATAAACTTCGCCGACATATATTTATTGATTACAGGCATCTATGAATGGTTCATATATATCCCATTTTTCATTATTTTTATGATAACTACACTCGCCAACTTAAAACTAAAGCTAAGAGGGTTCAAACCGCGCCCAGGACTAAGAAAAAATCCACAACAAACTTATCCGAGTTTTTTTTGTTATCACCATCTCACATAATCAATATGGTATAAATTATCCGTCCAAATACGTTATCGCGTTTAGAAGTTACGGTGAAATAAAGAAACTCGGCATGAACTTTGAAAACATTAACTTTATTTAATTTAAAATTTCCATGTGATTGCATCGGGTTAAAATTACCCCGACCGATTTACCGATGTAGGTTAGCGGGTTTAGAGCTAAGACACGCAAATGACACTCTCGAGTCTGTATTGTATTGAGGAGGTTAATTATAAAGCAATTTTAAATGAATGTCTGAACGACAGCATAACATGATGATGTAAAACATTTTAATTCTGTTTAGATTTTTCGGACTGTCTATTAGCTGTACTAACCCTATTGGTTGCCACAGCTTATCGGGGCTGTTTGGCGAGCTTCGGAAAGAAGCTCTGCCAGAAGAAATTTTGAGCCTTACGGCTCGAAGAAACTAAGGGAACGCCTGCCTAAGGGCGCCTCCTTTGAGGCCGAACCTCGGCTTAGGCGACGTTTGGGATAACGGGGGGGTCGGACGGTGATGTGTTTAGACTTACAGGGGGCATGAGAGCGGTGATTTCATGCCATTTGCCGTGACGTGTCAATTTTACTGCCAAGGCCCCCAAATAGATATTTCACATAAAAAACCCCTTGCATTCATATAGTAATCGATAGCAATTTAATAGATACTATTATTAAACTGCACGACGTATTACTCGAAGGACCTTGACGCAAATACAGCAGGCATACAAACCAAAATTCCTCTTAATTTAAACAGGCAAGGGCAGATATTTTTCCAACCGTCTAATATGAATAAAGGTAATAACACTGTTTACCTGAAGGGATCTCGATTACTTAAGACGAAAATGTTCGGATAAGCCGGGCTTTTGTGGCACGAATACTATTTCTTATTTTTATTTTTCCACCGGAGTAATATAAGGGTAACTCAATTTAAGAACGCCCTTTACATCTGAATTGTTAGAATCAATAGTTGTAGTTGTCTATTTAAATTTTTGACAACCTCCGTAGCGAAGCGCGCGCGCTGTCGCGTTTTAAAGTTGGAGGTCCTGGGTTCGATTCCTGGCTCGAGTCTGGCCAGGTGGGAGGCATCGTCCGTGGCTAGTTACCACCCTACCGACAAAGACGTGTCGCAAAGCGATTTTGCGTTCCAGCACGATGTCTCGTAGAAACCAATTGGGATTGTAGGTGTTCCATATCCCTAGCAGGTTAGCCCGCTACCATATTAGACCGCATCATCACTAACCGCCAGGTGAGAGAGCCGTCAAGCAACATTACAAGTTAGCCCTTAACGGCAACAGAACAGAGTCGAACCGGGAATCGAACCCAGGACTTCCAACTTTACATATAATGCGATAGCGCACGCACTGCACCGCGGAGGTAAAGATATATATTATATGTACCTTTTGGGACATTCAAAAACAAAGTCAAATAAATTCCAGTCCACACTTAAAAACTATGTAATACGAAAGGCATTAGGGAATATGGTATATTTTTTAAATGCCATAGCACAGTCTTAACTACCATAGTGTAATGTATAGGAGAGTGTAAATATAAGAATATCGCCTTTGATCAAAGCTTTTAGATGCAACGAATGTTTTCACTAAATTTATTTATTAAATCGCATGCTACTTTTGTTTTGAACTATAACAAATACTCTACGATAACTTAATTATCAATACGGGCATGGGTACTAGGCACCTTTTTTGAGTAATAATTTAATCTAGAGAAACTAAGATCAAATCAAATGAAATCAAATGAAATGAAAGCTTTCGTGCAAGTTCATTTAAACAGGGGAAGACAAATTCCATTAGCATTATTTATTCTCACCTCTAATTAATTTCAACTGGGAGCCAAGTGTAATTTGGGAAAAATTAATGGCTTGACTCAGACAAGTACCTATTGAATTTGTATTTAATTTTGAGTTACTTTAATACAAAACTACAATAACATTGAATGCTTCTTTAAAAAACAATTTAAATATTATCCCGGTCATACAAAGCTTGGAGTTTCAATTAGAGATATATCTAAACTGTAGGAAACTAACAGATCTTGTCTTCAACCAGACATCAATAAATTGCATAGAACGGTGAACCCCTGTTGAACCTGTGCTATTACGAGAAATTACCACTATCATTTTTAATTAGACTATTGGGTGGATTGACTATAAAAAAGATATTATTAGTGGTTAGGATATCCGCCTCCTAATCAGAGGTCGGGTGTTCGAATCCGGGCACGCACCTCTAACTTTTCGGAGCTATGTGCTTTTTTAAGTAATTAAAATATCACTGCTTCAACGGTGAAGGAAAACATCGTGAGGAAACCTGCACGCCTGAGAGTTCTCCATAATGTTCTCAAAGGCGTGTGAAGTCTTCCAATCCGCACATGGCCAGCGTGGTGGACTATGGGCCAAACCCTTCTGATATCGAGAGGACACCCGTGCTCTGTAGTGAGCCGGCAATGGGTTGATCATGATGATGATGATGATGAGCTATTTAAACAAACACGGATTGTTACGCTGGCCCTAAAAGTGTTTAACGTGCATCTCCATGATGAAAGCTATGTACTCGTATGTGTTTCATTTCATCAAAGTTGATTTTCGCATTTATAATTTTAGCATGGATGAAGATCCCTAGTTATCAATAAAAAAAATCATTTAACCGTTTACTTTAAATACAATAGGTGGCATTGCGACTTGGCAACCATGATAAGTAATTGATGAAATAAAAATAAATAAAAATCTTTTTGGTTGTAATTATAAAAAAAAATAACATGAAATCCATAGAGTATTTATTTATCATAACGTCTTATTGTGAATAAATACTCTATGGATTTCATTTTAATTTTTTTCATAATTTCATGTAATTTTTTTTCATAATAACTCTATGGATTTCATGTTCTTCAGTTAAGGCACAGTCTCTTGGTTTTGCGGTAGTTCCGTTCTCCGTAATTACAGTTCACAAGAAACTTTCATATGAAGTATTCACACTTGCTTATTACCATCATGTGACAACAAAAACATAATACCTGATATAATACATAATTTTTTAACAAATAACTAAACAAAGGGGTTTTCAAGTTTATAAGTTCACTAAAGCTAACTTGTAGTGGAGTAAATTTAAGAGAAAAAAAAAAGTGACTACTATTACTTGGAAGCTATTGGAAGCTGTGATAGCCCAGTAGTTAAGACGTCCGCCTCTTAATCAAAGGTCTGGGTTCGGACCCGGGTACGCACTTCTAACTTTTAGGAGTTATGTGCCTTTTTAAGCAATTAAAATACCACTTGCTTCGTCGGTCAAGGAAAACATCGTGAGGAAACTTGCATGCCTGAGATTACTCTATAATGTTCTCAAAGGCGTGTGAAGTCTGCCAATCCGTACTTGACCAGCGTGGTGGACCATGGCCAAACCCTTTTCATATAGCGAGCAGACCCGTGCTCTGTATTGAGCCGGAAATGGATTGATCATGAAGTTTAATTACAAAACGTTCCCTATTAACGCATTATTACCTAAACATTGATTATTTTTCATTTCAACCCTTTCAGACATACAAACATAAACTCACAAGTACAAAACTAAACCTAATGCACACCAATGCAGAATCAGCTTTTAAACATAATAGTAAGTATGATTATGAAACGTATTAGTAGTGTATGATTATTTTACTAGAGTAATTATATTATTTAATACTTTTTAATTAGGTACAAACACAACAGCACAGCGATTACCTGCGATTTCATTACATAAATATGCACTTGTTTTGAATAGTAATAACGCATTTCATCGCAGTAATTAAAGTTGAAATAAAGGCGTATCCACATCACTGCGTTTTCGTTAATATTTATTTTATTACCCATTCCTAATACTGTTTGTTACCAATCTGTATAAGTAGGTTTAGTTATTACAAATAACTATACCTACGTATTATTTTATAGGAATAACAAAAAATAATAATAGGATTTTTTTTTTATACTCCCTACATATTTTATGCTTACTTCTTTTACTCGAAACTTTTTGCACGCTACAAGATAGCGTTAAGTCCCCGCTACGTACATTTTAATATCAACTTCGAAGTATAACTTCTGCCAGACCACCAGTAGCGTGCACTTTATACAAAAATAAAAGATGTGCATTTGAAAGAAGCATTTAGAGAAATAGAAACATATTCGTGAAAAATCTGAAACATACTCGTTATTTAACAATTTTGTACATAAATTCATTTAATTTTTCATAGAAGTAAAAATAAGCTTACTGAAAATACTTAAAAGTGATATTGTATCGTCATCATCATCATGATCAACCCATTGCCGGTTAACTAGAGACCACTAGCCTCCTCTCAATATGAGAAGGCTTAGGCCGTAGTTCACCACGCTGGTCATGTGCAGATTGGCAAACTTCACGCGCCATTGAGAACATTATAGAGAATCTCAGGCGTGCAGGTTTCCTCACGATGTTTTCCTTCACAGTTGAAGCAAGTGATGTTTTAATTGTTTAAAAACGCACATAACTCCGAAAAGTTAGAGGTGCGTGCCCGGGATCGAACCGCCGACTTCGGATTAGGAGGCGGGCGTTCTAACCATTAGGCTACCACTGATATATTTTTCGAAAGAATCATTTTATTCTTAAAACAAATGAACACAATTGTTTACATCCCTCGTGCGCTGTCTCATTATAACGTGGAAGTGGTTTAATTCCTGGCTCGAGTATGGCATGGGCGGAGGTTACGGCCGCTTATATAACGCAAAGATAATATAGCGTATTGGCGTTCCTGTATGATGCCGAGTAGAAACCGATAAGGGGGATGAGTTCATCCAGAAACAAATTAGTAGCTCCTCTGGTACCATAGATGTTCATGAGCAAATGCAATGTTAAAATTGACATCAATTTTCTCTTTTGCTTGTTTGACCGCAAAAAAACACAGCGTATACAACTTGGCGCCTTATTGCTACGTAGCTATCACTTCCAGTCAACTAGTCAATAGCATAAAAAAAATATTGCAATCGGTATAATTTCTTTAAAAAAATGTTAATTTTTATGGATTTGAGGCGACAAAGTGACATGCAAAACAATCGAGTGAATGCAGCCCGTTGAATAAATGCGCAGAAACCGTAATATTATACTCTGTAGGGTCTATATGCTCTATAATACTACTTTCATATGAGAGGCCTGTCAGCAGTCGAACTTAAATCAGGTGTTGATGATGATTTAAAAACTTTTTTAATCAAAAAAAAAATTATTAAGATTTGCCGATTGATTGTATTGTGAACAAAACCTAAGGCTAGTCAGAACGAAGGGAGGGAAACGAAGTATGCGATTAGTATGAGACAAAGAAGGGTGATTGCAAAAGTGATCGCAGCAGCGTTAACTACTTTATCCGTGGCGCAAATAAAATTGAAGAAAGCTGTGGAGACGAGTTTGTGCTCATTATTTTTTAATTCCCATCAAATATTCAACACCGTTATCGCCACGTTGACCTAATTAAGAGTTTGACTTTGATTTGCACGTCGTGATCAACCCATTGCCGGCTCACTACAGAGCACGGGTCTCCTCTCAGTATGAGAAGGGTTTGGCCATAGTCCACCACGCTGGCCATGTGCGGGTTGGCAGACTTCACACGCCTTTGAGAACATTATGGAGAACTCTCAGGCGTGCAGGTTTCCTCACGATGTTTTCCTTCACCGTTGAAGCAACTGATATTTAAATTTTTTAAAAACGCACATAACTCCGAAAAGTTGGAGGTGCGTGCCCGGATTCGGACCGCCGACCTCTGATTAGGAGGCTGACGCCCTAACCACTAGGCTATCATCGCTTTACAATAATACACAACATAGTTGATTTGCACAATTCCATAAAACTAGATGTAAGTACGAATATATGTTAAGAAAGGGAGCGAAAACGAGAACAGCTATTAGATATCAGACAATCTTCAATTACAAATCTTAATCGCTTGACGAATATTCTCCATCGGTAAGTAACCATAGCGTGCAACCAGACAAAAAAACTAAAAAAGGCGAAGGTAAGCTTTTAATTGAAAAGCAACGACCCTTGTTATAATAAAACGATACGACGCCAGCCCTCAAGAGGATAATATAGGAAAATAAAGCCTAAGCTTAGAGACAAGGGTCGGTACACGGTATTGAATAACATCTTAACTGGCTTAAGAGCTGTCAAACCGACCATTATAAAGAAATTTTCAAGATCGCCGCACTTAAATGTGCCTTTTACATTGTGAATTCATAATTTACGTAGGTAATTACTTATTAGCTCTCAGGATAGACTGTGAAGCAAAAACTGTTTAGATTCCAATTCCACCTGGTAGAATCTATTTTTATAAAACTTATAAGCACTAAAATATTTCAACATGTAAGATTACTAACACAGAGGTGTTTGTAATGAAATAGGATTTACCGTCATTAAATATTTTTACTTTTAAAGTAAGAAGCTGTGATAGCCTGTGTGATAGTGGTTAGGGCGTCCGCCTCCTAATCAGAGGTCGGGGGTTCGATCCCGGGCACGCACCTCTAACTTTTCAAAGTTATGTGCGTTTTTAAGCAATTAAAATATTACTTGCTTGAACGGTTAAGGAAAACATCGTGAGGAAACCTGCAAGCCTGAAGTTTATAATATTCTCAAAGGCGTGTGAAGTCTGCCAATCCACATATGCCCAGCGTGGTGGACTATGGCCAAACCCTTTCATATTGGGAGCCGTGCTCTGTAGTGAGCCGGTAATGGGTTGCTCATGACTTTTAACGTTAATTCTTGGGTGACATAGTAATATCAGTTACCTTACATTTTGTTCGGCCAAATTGTTATCTAACAACTATTTGTCTTTGTTATTTATAAAATCATCTAGAAAGACAAGTTGGGATTACGTTAATCTATACTATACAATGCATAATGAATAATGCTACAATTTAACTCTAACGCCGATGACACGATTGTTAACGTAAAAACTTGCACTATATAGGTGCACTGATCTCTATCAAATCGAGCTTGGCGTTTAACTTAATCGGTCACTATTGGTGTTAAACGATCAAATACAAAAGAAATCGATTATGTAATAATTAATTAGTAATTTCTCAAATATTTCTCGTCCCACCCTGCAGTGCTATTCTCACACAAACCCTCATTTCGAATGCTGACGCGGCAATAAATTTAGAACGTGTGGACCAACTTCGAGCGTAGAATCGCAAACTAAACAGTGTTATACGCACGATCCAATTACGTTACTAACTAGGGAAAAGGTACATAGAAAGCTTAAAATAACTCAATCAGCTACTTTCATAAAGGTACATTTAATTTAACGAGTCACTGCACGATTCCAAAGTTTCTCTTATCGCATACAGGTTTCCTATCTAACTGAAACCCATAGAAAGTTCTTATAACCCAAAACCAGTCTCACGTTTTTGGCAGACTTATTTGTCAAGGATAAATTTTTGTACAGCATATTTCACAGATAGATGCAATTTAAAAGATTTAATTTTGTATTAGGCAGAAAAATTGACTTACTTTATAGTGTACAATTATATCGTAGCCCCAACTTTTTAATGGCTCCAGAAGCAAGGAGTTTTATAGCTTAGATGATAAACCTATCGTGCGGGTTGCCAAGCTTTAACGATAGGTGTCATATGATAGTGATAATAACTGAGATCGGTGGTCCAACATGCTCTCCGGTGTACGGTCTTAAAAAGCCTCATAGACACAGCTAAAAATAAAAATATATAAGCTAATATACAAGTCAAGTAATTCCCATTACGAATCCGGACTGGTACCTACTGATATTTATTTACGGAACCGGAAAACAAACGCAGAACGTCCTGATAGGCCAACATACACCACAAGGTAGTTTAGTTGCTGATTTTTAAAGGAATGTTTATAATCTATCTACTTTATCTATGCTTACTTATAATTATATTTTGATTAGCTTCACGATACTCGTGTAGTCTTAACTGCTACGTTTTACTAGGATTTCAGCCGAAATAGATTTCATCGTGAAACTATACTTTTTATCCCGCGAAAAAGTTTCTCGTGGGAATTTTAAAAACGGGGAAAAATGGTAAAGTAATGCCTGCAAAATCTAGTTATTGACAATAATAGAGTAAAGGTATTCTTTTCCTTCCTCCTATTGCTCTTATGTCATTATCATCGTGGGATTTATTTTGGCATGGCATATTTTAAAGATCGGCGCCAGCCTGACGTCAGGTTTAAAAAAAAGATATTAGAAAAGACATTCAAAATCAAGACTTTGTAAATCTATTGAAAACAATATTGTACGAGTTACCTAATGGGTATTACACTATTTGGTAATTATAGCATGCACGTAGAGAATGTTCTCTAATGAGGCGTTTGTTGACACACTTGATACCGATGGAAATTGAAATATCAGCTAATATGTAACTTTGATCCGGGTAAGGTTTCATTGATATGCTGTTAATATAGATATCTAGTATATATTAAGTATAAGAAATAAAATTAATTCCGGTGAGGAGTGAAAAGTATATTAATTAAATTCCAACCAATTTATTTGCTGAAGTCGAAGAATTTTTCTTAAATTATTTTGAACTAGAAACTATATTATGTTGAAGGTTCGCACGGCAATTGCGTATTTACTCCGGTCTCGACAATAATATAGTTTCCAATTCTGCACTAAAGTAGAGATGTACTGAGGGTCTTATCTATCAGAACAAATATTGCATAACAATGTAGGTAGGATAGAAAGGGTTAAGGATGATGAAGAGATAAATCGATATAAAGATTAGTGTAGGACACAACATCGAACAGGAGAGTGATCATAGGATTATGTCTATATGGAGAAATGCTTGGGGAAGCTCAACCTTAAACTTAGTAAAGTCAACACTCCAAGACAAAAACGAAATTTCGGTTAAGTTACTATCAGTTACAAAATCTACATTCAAACGTGATAATTGTTTTGTTGGAACACCAATCGTCGAATCTTCGTTTTGTAAGCAAAACTAATTTGAATTCGCCAAGTTCGTTAATAAAGTTTCACCGAAAACCGAATATTCTGTTTAATTAGAGTTGGGTTTGTATAAGTTGTATTAGCGCGGGTATTTATCTTGCCTACTTACCTATTGCCACGATTATTGTATTAATCGAAGGACTTAGAGAAACATCATTTGTTTTGTAAAAAATTCTAACTTTATTTTATTTTACATTATCAGATACTTTTAAAATGTCGAAGATTTCTTAGAAATATAAGATACTTATCCTATTATCCAGAATCCCCCTACATTTAACTAATACGAAGTATTATTTTTAACTCGAATACGAATACGAATTTTATTTTTAACTACTACGTTCTTTTGTGGTCATTATCTTCGAAAATGGATCAAGAGGTTTTGGATTCCGATAATTATTTGGTATTGCGACTTTTAAAGTGCCATCTTGAAGTTAGGAAATTGGGGCTGTAAGTAGATAGGCTACTGTTTTGCACAAATTATATTCACGAGCTCTTGTTTTGAAATGCTACTACGAAACTACATTCACTGAACAAGATTTGATTAATCGTTTAATCGGATTTCTTGGGTACCTACTCTTAATACACATGTCGTTATATAGTCTTTTTTAAACTTTTTTTTTTATTGTTATTACATTACTTTTCCAATATATACGAAACTATACGTCCACATAACATGATGGCAAAGGCAAAGTTTATCTACGTGACATTATCTGATGATCACAAAACAAATATTTTTGTTAATTACTTATTAAAACTTCATCACTAGATAATTAATAATAAATAATAATAATCACGATTACAACTTTACATTTTCATCGACGTAACATGCTTAGTGTTCTTGTGGCATATTTATTTGTTTTTTTTAGATCTATAAAAGAAAGAAGGACTAAATAAGGTATATTTCTGTAGTACATAGTATTTATGAAAAACCTTTAATAACATTTATGAACAAACTAACTTGTAGTATACCAAAATAATTATATATTTTTTTTTATATCAGATATATTTTTTCTTATTTATATATTTTTTCTTTATGAGAGTTTGTTATATTAAAAGGATAAAAAACTCTAATATAGAAGGTATAACGAACAACAAGCAACAAACGAAGCATCTTACATAAAAGCTTTAAACACGCAAAAAAAAAGAACAAGGAGTGTTTCACTAAAATAAGCAGCTTACTTTATTTCAAGCCATATCTTTTTTTTAATAGACGTATGAAGGTAAAGTTGATAGGCTACACCTCGGGCGGTATTTCGAGTTACAAAGATTTTTGCCTTGCCCGAGTGGTCGATATTGTACAGAGCTGATAAATTCTCCCATATAAATACCACAATATTATGAAGAAAGATTTAAGAGATCAAATGGTTATATATCTAAGTAACTATTAATTGGATTTGGCAAGATTGCGATTATAATTACCGATCGAGATTAAGCAGACTCATGTAAATTATTTAGAGTTTAAAACTCATCTCTGATCATGAAAAGCATGAAGACGAATGTTAAATGATAATAAACGAGACAACCGGTTTAAGCCACTCTATGTAATTCAGTATCATGTCATTCAATCTATGTATGAAGCTGTGATAGCCTAGTGGTCAGGGCGTCAGCCTCTTAATCAGAGGTCGGCGAATCGAATACGCACCTCTAAATTTTCGAAGTCATGTGCGTTTTTAAACAATTAAAATATCACTTGCTTCAACGGTGAAGGAAAACATCGTGAGGAAATCTGCATGCCTGAGAGTTCTCCATAATGTTCTTGAAGGCGTGTTAAGTCTGCCAATCCGCACATGGCCAGCGTGGTGGACTATGGCCAAACCCTTCTCATTTTGAGAGGAGACCCGTGCTCTGTAGTGAGCCGGTAATGGTTCGATCATGATGATCATGATGATGATGTAATTTAGGTGGTACAGAAAATCCCAGTGAAACAATTTTTATATTTTTTTGCAACATGAAATTTCATTGTTTTTAACTTTATCTATTGTTGCAGCCACTCTCAATAATCCGCAAATACGCGTCCCCAAAATGGCCGTTCAGTGCGACCTGTACAGTTACGCATAACGCTCTCATAACTCAGCCCCATGATCCTCCGTTTATACAGGAGTCAAGAGTTAGAGCGAATAATGTAGGAGTTTCTAACCTTTACCGTTGTTTTTCTCTACTATTCGTAGAAAACTGTTGTGTCTAGAGGGAATAAACATTTTTATCGAATTGCGAATTAAACCCAAATAAGAAACATTATTCCATCATATATTAACTTCTCTCATATATTATTAATAATAATTGATATTTTTAAATTATATTAATAAGCTCCGGAGATAGTTATCTCTATAGGTACCTAACCTATAGAGATAACTATCTTAGGAGTATCCCTGCGCGATCTACGATGAAGGGGCTCTGTCGAACAACCAAATAGGTACCAACATATTATAGATAGCTTTATGATTAATATTGAAGCGATACTGCAAATATACGGACAAATGTTGGGGTCCCAACTTAGAAAATTTACAAGTTGCTGCCTAGTGTTTTTTCATCGTACCGTATCCTTGTCGTAACGTAGTCGTCCTATGGTAAAATATTAATTAAAAACTTGAAACTTTAAACGACAAAACATTTAAAATGTCTCCGGTAATAAATAAAAATATCTTACCCGGAATTAGGTACTCTATTAAAGAACTTAAAATACATTTTGCTTTTCAAATAATTCTGTAGGTTTGTATAATTTTAGCCCTTGAAATGAAAATCGGAATGTTTATAAAAAAGCCTGCGGCTTTAGAAGTTTACAATCTTCTTGTCGATGTAATTGTAAGTAATCAGGAAACAATTCATTAAGTGTATTTTTATTCGCATCTAAGTTAGCTGGCTTTGAGAAATTTTCTTGCTTCCCTTCAGCTCCCTATTCTGTAACTTTTCTGAAAGTTACTGAACCACCATACAATATTTGCGTTAAGTATCCAACAGGCGCAATTTAAAAATTATTGAAGCGGCCAGCAGAATTTTAATGTAAAAGAACTCCGAGGAAAACGCGTCTTCTTCTTCTTCTTCTTCTTTCATTCATTTGGCTTTACGACCACATTGAACTTCGACAACGTCAACATATTGTAATGGAAGATCAAAAGAAAATAGCCCCTACGGCTCTATACTCATGATCAAAATAATACAATAGCAGGCGTTTGTAGACCGTAGGTTGTATGATGAAAGACACATAAAAAAGTATACATAAAAGATATAGTGAAATATTTAAAGCTTAATTCTGATAAAACTAATACATATGCAAAATGTATAGCGACTAATTAGGGGAAAGCTAATGAAATAAACTTTCACATTGAACAGGATCACGAAATATTTTAATATATTATTCGATCAAGATTAGTACCTATTAGCGTAAGTTTATTTGTGAATATTTCTATATGTTCTAACAAAAAAAAACAATTGAAATAAACGGAATATTTTTTAGAATTTCGAATAGGTAAATAATTTAGCAATAGCACCATCGAAGCCAAATGTCTTAAAAGTAAAATGTAAATTCCATCAGTTCTTTTTTGGAATTACTTTACCTAGCTGCTTGAAGCGGGAAGTATAATGCCTTCCCAGTTTCTCGACAGTTCTAGACTGTAAGAATAGCACAAACAAGACACTAAGTAGAATGAAAAAATTGTAAACGTCGTTATATTAATAGATAATTTAGGAACATTAAATAAGTATAAATACAAAATATGAGATTTTCAGATGTCCATCCAGGATTCATACAAGATATCACGACATTGTTCCTAAAGAACTCTTAAATTTCTCTTATGTTAGATAATTTAGTAGTTACACAGTAGATACTCAGGTACCTCCAGCTAAGTATAATTCACAGTTGTTCATCAACGAAACAACAAAACTTCTGCAAAATCTTTTTCACTCTTATAATAACCATTAGTTTTTTACCTAATCACTGTGAGGTATAAAAACAAGGAGATATTACAAAAGTCTAAGGCAAGGAACCCAAAGCTACTTTAAAAAATTAACATGTCGACCTTTCAAATTTGAATGAAAGTGGCAGTGACATCTGAACTTGATGTATTATTTTTATGTGCCTGTAAACTGAAATGAAAAGTTTTAGTTAGATACTATTTACCATGGAGAATTATGAAAAGATTTATAATTCAATTTGTCGTATATGTTTAAGTTACAGTGACAGTAAAAAAATGGTATCTCTAATTGATGAAAACACTCAAGACGGCCTGTCTCCATATGCTAAAGCCGTCTCGACTTTCGCTCAAATTGATATAACAGAGCAAGACTGTTTCCCTAGAAATATGTGCTCAAAGTGTTTGTATTTACTAAAACAGGCTATTCAATTCAAATTGCTTACAGAATCAAGTGATAATTGTTTAAAAAAATTAAAGAATTCGGTCGGTAGCAATAATAAACAATTGAAAACAAGTATCATCGAATATACAATGATAAAGTTCTATTTTCCCACCGAAAGTTTTACAAATACAAGGCAATGTTACTTGAATAAGAAAAATTCAGAAAAACACTCTGAAGTTCACCACACCGTGGAAAATGATAATGTTATAGATATTCAATTTAACAGCAACACCAGCTTAGATGACCAGAATTTTGATACCCCTACCTTAGAACCTACTGAACAGAATACGTCACATAATAATGTCAATGGTGAGAACAATTTTGAGCACTTTAGCGGCTCTAAAATACTCAAATCACAAAATAAAAGTTCAACACAAAATTTGCTTAAAAGTAAGAATAAAAGTACAAAGAAAAAGCTACTTCTAGCAAGGCAAAAAAAAAGAAGGTTGAAAAAGAACTTGGTTTGTAATATTTGTAATAGAGTGCTGGCCAACCAATTTACACATAAGTATCACATGCAGAAACATTACGGATACAGGTATTTTAAATTGAATATTTATGATTTACTGATTGTAATCTAAAATTTAATTTTTACCTGTCTAGAGATGGTCATGATATTGCCTATGTTTGTTTGCATGTAACATGGTAAATTTGTTTATTTAAATTTTCTAATATAAAGTATAGATTTTATTCAAAGAAATATTACGTTTCTAAGATTTTAAATAAATAACACTAAAAATATAAATATTATTCTTAACATAAAGTTGCATGAGAATTGTTTCATTTTTGATTAGCTTGTGTCACTCACACCCAAGAAAAAGAGACAGCACATATTAATAATACATTTTTTTTTCTATAGATACATTTGTGAACATTGTGGCAAAGGGTACCCTGTTTTTAATGTCCTGCAAGCTCACCAATTATTAAAACATAGTACTGGCCCATACCTGCAATGTTCACACTGCCCCTTCAAAGCTCCTGGAAAGATTGAATTGACTGAACATGAACGCATTCATTCTGGTGAGCGTCCATACACGTGTGACAAGTGTGGATTGACCTTCCGTCGAAGAGCTATATGGAGGAAGCACTTAGTACAACATTCGGAAAAGAAATTCCAATGCCCTCAATGCCCAAGGAAGTTCTTCCAAAGAAGTGACATGATGGCACATGCTAATAATATTCATGACAGAGTATATGTTTATTCGTGTAGTGAATGTGGTGCTACATACACTACTACTAAGACTGTAAGGAGGCATATGACAGAGCGTCATGGTATTCCGAGGGAGATGCAGGGAAAAATTTTGAGGATTAATAAAAAGGCTAGTGATCCAGAATGATAGTGTTAATTATGGAAAATGTAGGGCAAAGTAAATCACACTTTGATGTTATAAATTCGTAACTTTGTATGTAAGTGTGTATGTTTGATCCTCCTGGGAGTACTGAGCGAATTTGGCTTAATTTTGAATGGTATCTACATTCAAAATTTATACCATATGATACCCTGGGTTAACAATCCCCGGGAAAGATAGCGAAAACGGGAGTAGGAATGAGAAATTTGCTAATTGGGAGTTTTTAAAACCCACACTGCAGACAAGGCTGCAGTCATCAGCTAGTACATTTATGTTTAGTATTTGTTATCAGAGAGTATTGTTTCAGATTATGTGAAAGTGACATTTAATATAGATTATAATATATCTATTAGAAATACTTACTTATTCTTTTATTTATACCAATTAGGGAATGATTATTCTGATAAATGGGCTTGTGAAATAAAAAAAACAGTCTTAATAATTTGGCTTGGAACTTAAAAATAACTCATTAATATTTAACCATTGAAAGTTTGATATTTCTTACCCCAATTATTAAAGTATTTTCTTAGATTCCATTTTTAATAAAAGAAATACTCAAATAAAAACCCAGTTGCTAGTGGCTGGGAATACCAGTTAAATTAAAATTAAATCTAAATAATTATAATATAAGGAAAAAGCCAGTGCCCAGCCCATAAATGATACAACTGGAAAAGAAATCTAAAATTCAAATAGGCTGTATGGTCACTGATCAAAGGCATATTTCCTAAAAGGGATGAATTAAAAAATAACTAAAAATTCGAGCCTAACGTCAAACTGACATACGAAATCAAATGACTTTGACTTTTGCTAAAATGTACATTGACTTTTCAAGTTTTGTTTACGTTTTGTTGCTTTCGTTTTAGTAAGAGTAACGAATTTTGTACGATGCAAAGTTATGAAAATATATACAATTCAATTTGCCGTTTATGTCTAAATTATAGTGATTGTAAAAATATGGTACCTTTAATTGATGAAAATAGCAAAGACGGCCTGACTCCTTATGCAAAAGCAGTTTCGACTTTTGCTCAAATTCGTTTTACAAAACATGACTGTTTTCCAAGCAATATGTGTCCAAAGTGCTTATATTTACTAAAACAGGCCATACAATTCAAATTGGTTACAGAATCAAATGATAATTGTTTACAACAATTAAAGCTCTCAGTCGGTGTCGATGGTGAAAATTTAAAAGGAAAAATAATTGAATACACAATGTTAAAGTTTTATTTTCCCACCGAGTTCTTCAAGATAAGTAGCAAATTTTCAAAAACTAGGCAAAAAGAAAACAGTCAGATAACTCATATCACGGAAAATAGACAGAAAATTCTAGAAAACCAATCCACTGATTACAACATTATAGATGGTGATACCTTTGAGACGGCAGCACCAGAATCAGACGCTGAACAAAATCAACCACACAATGAGACTTTAATATTGGATAAAATTGAAAACCTTGTAGGCTCAAATGTTTGTAAACCTACAGTTTCAGTACAAGTGTTTAGAAGAAAGCAAAATGGCTCAAAAAAAAGGCACCTTAAAGCACAAAGAATGAAACATAAATTAGCAATGAAACAAAAGAGTGTAGAGAAGAAATTTCCATCCCATAGTCGTGTAAGAAAGAATTTGGTGTGCAAGGTTTGTGATAGAGTATTGGCAAACCAATTGACATATGATCACCACATGCAAAGGCACACTGGATGCAGGTACTCTCACAATTCCCAAAACCAATATATGTTTATGCTTACATTTCTAATACATTACATTTCTACCCACTATGAGGGTTAAAGAATTGCACAATATTTTCTCTTAAATTATAAGTTCCCTTGACTGCAAACTCACCTGGTGATAAGTAATGACTGATAGGAAGGTCATAGTATAGCATTCTGTTTTTAATTTAGGTATGCAACCCATAAACATTAAATAAGAAGTTAATTGGTTTGATTTGTTGTACAGAAATGATGGTCATGGTGCTGAAAAGCTGAATGCAGTTTTGTTTCCACTGATCAATCATCCAATTCTTAAAATTAGCAAACTGCCTTTGTTTTACACAAACAATAATTGAATAAAACTACTTTTATTATTGATAAACTGACACCAAATAATTATTCCACAGGTACATCTGTGAACATTGTGGGAAAGGGTTCCCAGTGCTAAATGAGCTCCAAATCCATCAAGTAACGAAACATGGCACTGGCCGGTTCCTTCAATGTACACAGTGCCCCTTCAAAGCTCCTAGGAAATTTGATTTAATTGAACATGAACGCATACATTCTGGTGAGAGACCATACACTTGTGACAAATGTGGATTAACCTTCCGGAGACGTGGTATATGGAGGAAACACTTAATTTACCATACTGAGAAGAAAGTCCAATGTCCTCAATGCCCACGGAAGTTCTACCAAAGAAGTGACATGTTAGCACATGCCAATAATATTCATGATAGAGTATATGTTTATACATGCAGCAAGTGTGGTGCCACATACACTAAAACGGAGACTGTGAGAAGGCATATGACTGAGCGACATGGCATCCCGAGGGAGATGCAAGGGAAAATTATAAGGGTTAAACAAGGGGCTAGTTATCAAGAATAACAAAGCCCCGTGAACAACAGTGGTATTATGTTAATTGTGCTTTTAACAGTTATTGTTGCAATTGTGTTGTATGTCAAACTTACACTTAAAATATACCTACCTTGTTTTAAGATTATTTTGATTTTTATTATAACCCAAAAAAAAGACTGACTACGAGTTGTGAGTGGACTGTTAGATTCTGAATTTGTTACAAGACTCAGCTGTTTTTCTGTCCATCCTCCTATAATTTTATTAAATAGGAACGCATATTCTGTGATGTTATCTGTGACACATTTAGATATATATATATATATATATATATATATATATATATATATATATAGCAAGGACAGAAAGGAACTAGTTCAATTGATCTTACGGATAATATGTCGGTCATGTTGCTAGCGCGTGTTTTTTTAACACTCATTTCTACTGTATGCTCGAGCATTTATATTTAGACCGAAGGATAACTCTTCGAAATTAGAACTAGCACTCTTAAATATATTCAGTGTAAATCGTAGTAAGCATTCATGAGAATTGGCGGATTTTATTTTCGTTGGTTACTATATACCAACTTATCTTCGGTTTTAATTGAGGAACACGCTAACTATGCAGTAAATGATACGTAGGCTTATTGCAAAGACCAATAGGTACGAGTTATCATTACTATACTTTTACTCTCACGCTCGTGTGCAATATAAATACATATAAAAGCCAAAGAGATATCATGAATTTAAATCCATAAAAATAAGGAGGTAAACCTACATACACATTACATAAATACAAATTTGGACGAAAGAAACCTCCGGACTCCGCATATCGTAAAGAATTTGATGGTGGTCATTAATTGGGACTTCTAAAACTCGATCACAAACCTGCAAGTAGCCAATAATCAGTGTATCTTAGTTTCAAATCGGCGACCTCCGTGGCGCAGTGCGTGCGCTGTCGCATTATAACCCAGGACCTCCAACCTAGGTTCGAGTCTGGTCTGGTGGGTATGTATAAGCCACCGAAAAGGTTCAGCGCATTCAAACGGTTCCCTTCCCATCAGTCGTTCACTCTTGGAAGGTTGTGCTAGACGACTGCTTTTCTCTGGTTAATAAAGCCTCCACGATACTTTGTTGTGCATTTGGTGTTGAAATGTAGATGGTTTGCGAATTAAGAAAACTAAAGTAAACCTTTGTAAGGTTGTATTGAAAAATATGAAATGAAATTTGTACCATATTTTATTTTTGATTGAATACGAAAATGAAATATGTAGGTATTGAAATAAAGTGGTATATTGCAACAGCTAAACATCTGGACCTCATATTTACTCATGATAATCACCATCATTATCATCAACATGATCAACCCATTGCCGGCAGAGCACGGGTCTCCTCGCAATATGAGAAGGATTTTGCCATAGTCCACCAAGTGGCCATGTGCGAATTGGCAGACTCCACTCGCCTTTGAGAACACTCAGGCATGCAGGTTTCCGATATTACCTCGTGATATTTGTTTAAAAATGCACATAACTCCGAAAAGTTAAAGGTGCGTGCTCGGTATCGAACCCCCGACCTCTGAATAGGAGGCGAACGTGCTAACCGCTAGGCTATCACAGCTAGGTTTAGTATTTAGTAGACAGGGGATCTACCCATCTCAATCCTGAATATGTGGGTTTTAAAATTTACCTATCTATTTACCTTGATGGCAATTTTATCGTAATAGGTAATATAACGTAAAAACTCAAGGAATCCACTTGATCGTAAAATTTTATTTCCACCGCGGTTAAAGTTCCAGTATAGAATCCTATGTTAGTTGCTAGTTCTAAGTGGCTATTACTCATAACTACGACAGTTCGTGTATTTTTCTTGGAAACTTTTAACTAAATTGCTTATTGGTTTTATTCATTTAGTGGTTAAGTTAGCATCGCAGTAAAAGTTATTGGTTGAATAACAAAATGCAGTGGCGTAGTCCCAGCATGCATAGCATACGTTTAGAACATTTCCATCGCTTAAAACTTTCACGACGTGTTTTATTCTACTTAAAATATAGACTTAACAATGAAACAGCCGACAAGTAATTGGGGCAATCACAGACAGCCTAATATAGTATATAATATAGTAGGTACAATATGTATTTCACCTATTAAAAACACAATTTTAATAAAATATACGTGTCTACCTACTTTTTTTTCCCCGCTGGGAAATGCGTTTACGCATCCCCTCCGGAAACAATTAAAACGCACATAACTTCGAAAAGTCAGAGGTCCGTACCCGGGTACCCCCGACCTCTGATTAGGAGGTGGACGCCCTAACCACTAGGCTCACATGATCATCACATGGACAGCATGGTGGATTGTGGCCAAACCCCGACCTCTGATTAGCGGCACGCTAACCACTAGGCCATCATGGGGTGTGTATGGGGTGCAAGTTCGACTTTGGTACAAAGCACACCTCCTTTATCAATCTGAACTTAGCTCTGGTACCCATGGTGCGCCATGGTTTTCACCATAGTAGTTGGAGACCGAAAAGTGACTGAATACTCAATGAATGACTAGACTGAACAAATGACACAGTCTGTTGGCAAAAAATCTCGCAGCACCTGGGCAGTGGCTAAAGTTTCGAACATTTAACTGACAGTGAACTGATGCGTATGAATTATGGCTGCAAAATTATCGCTGAATATTAGAAGGGCCAACCCGGAAAATACCGGAAAACGTAGCGTTATAAGACCCTTCACTAGCTAGACAGACGACGTCAAACGAGCCTCAGGGAGCCGCTTTACCGCACAGCTAGTTGGACAAAGCTGGATTTAGGATATAGATAACAGTATTCTTTCCATTATCCTTAGCTATATATTTATACCTACTTATTTGATGTTATTATGATCTTAATAACAAAGGTTGTATGAAAAGACTGCTGCTGGAGTCTTCATTCCTTACAATAATCGCGCTAATTCTTTTAAAAGCACGAAGTCAATTCACTAATTATAAATTTCACAGTGCAGACGAAGGTAATCACTTAACATCAGGTGATCCGAAAGTCTTTAATAATAACAATAAAACTCTTAATTACACACAACACAAAAGGAAAAAACATAAATTCAGGGTGTAAGGGCGGCCTTATCTGCATGTGATCTCATTCAGGCAAACGCTGTAAAACGGAAACACGCAACAAACATAAGAATAAAGGTGTACAAATAAGTAGGCAAGGCTAGGTTCTCTGACAAGAGTTTAACGACGAAGACGAAAAAGAAGAAGAAGTCACGTGATAAGAATAGAATAAGTTTAGATTATTTAGTTCAAAGATTTTGTACAAGAGAATTGGTACCACTTCGTAGACATCTATTACTCTCACTGGGGAATAAAGGTGAATAGGTAGGTACATCTTATTGATATCCGTGGAACATAATCTAACAATTATTATATTTGCATTTTTTTAGTATGTGTGGTCTACAAAAAATCTGTATTCATTCATTCAATTAATATTATTTGTCCGTGTCGTACATACTAACCACTGATAAGTTACAACAACAAAGTCGTGGAGTGGGAGTGCTGCCACGGTTACATAATATTATACATAATATAACCGTGGTGTTGCCAATGTATTTCTATCATTAAGTATAATATTCGCCTAAGCACACAAAAATATTTTTGATACATTTACCGTGAGCCTGTTTAAAATTCGAGCTCTCGTGTCTTTGGTAAAATTTAATTGAAATTTAGCTCATAATGTAAAATGTGTTATATTTTATCCCAACCCTCAGAGTTAATTGAATATTGGGTTAGGCTTAACCGGATATTTTAAGTAGGTACCAACCTGAGAAATCAATTACGATATAAAGACGCGTTGGTATGTTTCTATCCCTATGTTGTGAAATGGTGGTGACATTAACTATTTCTATGGTATAACATGAATATTTCTTGTTACAATGCGATACAATTTACAAGAAGATGGGTATAGTGTTCAAGTTCAAAATTAGGTTCGTACAGTTATCGCATATAAAAACGGAGGTAATAGGTCAGCAAAGAAACTTTCAGTTAAGTTACTGAATATGAGGGCGGGTCTAAATAACTACTCTAAGGTGTAGGTACGTCTACAGTCTGCAGCCTCACGAACTTCGACCGTTTCGGCTGTCCCACCTGATCAGATTGATAAGTTCTACTGCCTGACACTGCCCCTGACATTGCACTGCTCAATAATTTATTTCTTTTTTCCGCTGGTAAATGCGTTTACGCATCCCCCTTCCGACGGGGTATGTGGGACTCGCTGGCGGCCAGACTGGCGACCAGAATACCCACTAAAACCCAGCGATGCTCCTACGCGTCGCCTGGTTGCTGGGTCGCGGATACACCCGCGCACTCGACCGCAACGAATCTGCTCAATAACATTGCATTCCTCAATTTACATGGACTCGCTTACGCAACCTCTCTCAACCAACACTCTGACCCTTGCGCCAGTTACGTAGGTACATATGACGAGATAATTAAGTCTCTACTTTACTGTCCTATTTGTATGAGATTACACGAGAAAGTGGGTAGACATAATGGCCATTAATCCTTGCATGATAGGAATTAAACAGGAAAATTATGATGATGAAAAAGTGCTTCTCCAATATGAATTTTGAATATAAAATCAGAATATTTGGAGACACAGCTACTGTGCTTTTTTGCATGGCACGTTATAGGTACATAAGATGTTTTATTAATTGCGATTTTTATCAAATCTGGCGAATCTTCTTAATCTTTTCTTCCTTCCTAATCTAGCCTCGAACTTTATGTCTTTCGCAATCCGATTTAGCAACGCTTCCTAATGTATTCGTTATTTAAAGTAACTTATGTAAGTTACATGTCGTTAATAGCTGAAGTGCTTAGGTTTAGATACGTTAGGTTGGGCAAGAAAGGGGAATTAGATTGCAAATATTATAAAAAAAACTTTCATATATAGCATTTATATTATTCAAAATAGCTTCATTAATGTAAGCCTATTACAGACATCTACGAAGCGTTCATATTTAACATATTTTCCATTATTTTAATTCGTGAGGTGATGGTGATAACTACACTCGCCAACTTAAAGCCAAGAGGGTTCCAATCGCATACAGGATTAAGAAGAAGCCCAGAACAAACTTAGCCGGGTTTTTTTTATCACCCTCACTCATAATAATAAATTATAATTAGCTATGGAGTTAGAGCAAGTCACACCCAAGCATTTTTATTGTTTATATAATCTTTAATTTTCAGCATACAATCATCCTTAAATTCCAAAATGTTTTTTTCTATAAGCTTTCTATAGGGTTGCTTCTCAAGAATGTGTAGATTAAAGTGCAAAATGCAATAAACCGCATAGAACAATAGCGATTTTACCGTTCATGCCTGAGTACAAATGAACGAGTATTGCGTAGGTATCTAGACAGACACCAATATAGAAACGTGCCTTGGCGAAGCAGGACTCCATTGCCGCATGACCCTCAAATAACTTGGACACGCGATATTGAACCTAAAGAGTCAGAAATTCTATAATTGGTTTTTAGTTAACAGTCGAATGGAATTAAAAGAACGACTGGAGAAAACAATACGCATGTTCTACCTGAACATTACCTGATATAAATTATGAAACAACTATACAGACTTGATTATACATAAAAATGTATCTCTCTCGTCTTACTATCTAAACACGAGTAAATTCTCGTAGAACTGAAACTTCACAAAATCTTAATATGATATCATAAGTAAAATAGGTTGTATTTTTACTGTTTAGTGTTTCAATATAATCGTAGTTTCTTAGATTTAGAGTAATTATATTTATTCGCTTCGCCACTTGTCGTCATCTCTCAGATCCATATTAATTACAGTCTAGGTAATCCACGGCTCAAAGGTTTTTTCGTTCGCTGATCCCTCAAAAATATGGGATCTTTAGTTAGCATAGATATTTTTTAGGTACGTTAACTCTAAAACGCGCTTAGCAAAAACAATTAAGAGATAGGAGTAGGTATATCAAATCAAATTAAATCAAAAATAGCTTAATTCACATAAACGTATTACAGGCATCTATTAATCGTTCATATTTACCACATTTTTCATTATTTCTATTAGTGATGGTGATAACTACACTTGCCAACTGAAAAGCTAACTATTAATTTAGTTAAAGTAATTCGAAAACGTTATTACGTAAGTACCATAGAAACATACGACACATACATAAACATCATGATCAACCCATTACCGGCTCATTACAGAGCACGGGTCTCCTCTCAATATGAGAAGGGTTTGGCCACAGTCCACCACGCTTGCCACGTGCGGATTAGCAGACTTCGCACGCCTTTGAGAACATTATGGAGAACTCTCAGGCGTGCAGGTTTCCTCACGATGTTTTCCTTCACCGTTGAAGCAAGTGATAGGTATTTTAATTGTTTAAAAACGCACAGAACTCCGAAAAGTTAGAGGTGCGTGCCCGGATTCGAACCGCCGACCCCTAATTAGGAGGCTGACGCCCTAACCATTAGGCTATCACCGCTTCAGGTTAGGTTATAGATAACGTGAAAATATTCTCAAAATCTAAGGAAAATGCATAAAATACTTTGTTATAATATAAGCAACCAAAGTAAATACAAAGTTTACGTAGGTTAACTGTAAACAGCATACCTCTTGAATGTATGAAGTAAAGACTTAAATGGAGTGCTGCGTCGTGAAACTGAGTGTTTGTTTACTTTGTAACGCTGTATCTGGCCAGAAACTTTTGTGGTGTGGCATAATTTAGCAGTTTGTGTTCAACCATAAATCTAGAATAGCGTGAGGTCCTCCAATTTCACTGACCAAGACTAAAAGCCTATAATAATAACAATTTTTTGTGTAACTACCATAAACGAAAACCAATCATAAAAAGTTGTATATTTATTAAATATTACACAGCTGCTAATTTTCAAGGTTTTGAAGTTCAAACGCGCTATAGATTTTTCATTTACTATGGGAGTATCTACGTGATCAATTTAGAAATAGCTGAGATGCCTTATATTTCGGAGAACCGATGGACGTTGTCATCCCAAGGTGCTGAATGGCGATCCCGCAGCGCTAAACGCAGCGTTGTTCGACCTCCAATTAAGTTGATAAACGTCATCAAACGAGTCGCAGGGGCCCAAAACCGTGGACTTTGGACGTTGAACTCCCGAGAAAAATCTATGCCTAGTAATCGTCAATCGGTTAACATGATGATGATGACAGATTACTTTGGAAATATGCGTTGTTATCCAATTATTGCGATTTTTTAAATCATAACAACCAACAAATCATAATGTAAAAATTTAATTCATTCGGGTGAATCGGTTTAGCGTGGAGTTCAATGGGTATCTATGAAATATTTTATTTAGTAATTAGGGTAACATATCCAGTCTACGACCTCTCATAAATGTCATAAATGTTCTTATAAATACATTTAAAAACAATTTTATGATACTTAATTTAATATTCTAGAAATATATTTGTGAAGTTGTTTAAAAAATGATTTATAGAAAAGGATGTTGTACTACCACGATATATTAAATAAGAAAAATAGAGCATACGAGAGTAACGTCCTTATGTTGTTCAAACTAGCGTTTCACACACAGAATTTCAAAATAGTTCTACAGATGTATTTAACGCATAGATAGTAGCATAGAAAGGCTGGAATGATAGTCAATTATTCGCCCGCGTAGTCATCTTAGAGGCTGATGTACCGGGTATTACCAGGAGTTCCTAATTCTCATTCAAGATCTAATGCTGATAATTTTTGTAAAGCTTATTTTGGTGGACGCAGAGTATAACTTTAAATTCCGAAAAATGCACTTAGGTTCAATGATATCGTTTCGTTTCAAAACTGGTTCGTTTTACCTGCTTACTATCCTTTGTTATTAAGTACGGTAAAAATTCTGATTCATATGAAATTTAATGAACTTGTTTACATTACGAGTGTACGCCCATTTCCATTTTTAAAGCAAACTAAAACCATGTCTGATTACTTACAGCGAATTATGTTGCGTCCAGATTACCCCAACATATATTTATAGTAAATATCGATTTCAGGGCAGATATTCTCACTTTTCTCAACGGTGTGGTCGGGCGGTTCAATTGGATAGTTTACCCTACTTACCTGGAGGCACGAATACCGCTACTATCCACCTTCGAAAGGTAAGATCCAGTGGATTGTATGTTATATAATTTAGAATTTAGGCGTCCACGTGTCCACTCCACGTGCGATCACAGAGAGGTCTTGCCGACTTGAGGCGGCGCTTGCGTCGCACCGCGAACATAGGTGACTGTGCACGATAAGTAAGGGAGGGTAGTAGGATAATAAACGTGGACATTGATCGAATTATTAAATCCACACACAGCCAATAGCTGGTTACCACTACCTATGAATTAATGGGATGAAAAATATTTCCGGTTTTACGGCACTCGTGCAGGATTAGCGATGTGGTCAAAAGGCAACCTAAGCCACTGAATGATAACGTTGAAAAATGTAAGCCTCTGTTTTTAATTATACCGAACCATTGTGAAATAGTGCCAGAGAAGGCTGTTAAATTTACTTCACTAAAACAACATAGATGTTAGACACAAACAAAGGTTTGCTGTAAGAGATTGCTTCAGCAATAAGGATCGCCGTAGCTCACGTTTGTTAAGTTTTTTCCCTTTGAACTTTTCTTTGGTCTTTCTTCTAAATATTCACATTTTCCCATGTTTGTCTACGTGCGTGTGTATTTGTATATAGTCAAACGTACTTTTTCTGATTTCATTTGTTTAGTTTCTTATTTAAATTTCTTCCCCAGTGTACCATCTTGTCTAATATTATGAAAACTTTTCAGTAGATTAGTCATTAAAAGGTACAAGGCATACATAATTTACCTACGTATTTTTAATCTTAGTATGACCAGGCTTACTAATAGGTATATTATAAATTTGATAATTTTATGTGTTTAGTTATGAAAGTATACAATTAAATTTTGTATAGTCTATAACTTTATTCATTTAACAGGAAATATAGGCCTAAAGCGAGTTTCCAAATTGTATTGATAGTTTCTGTGATTAATTAAGATAACTATTTAACTTAATAGTTCATTGGGTAAGATAAGTGCCTACTTTGACTTATCATCATGTTAATTAAATATTAAATTCACATGAGATGTTACAATGGGCTCTCGGACTAACACCGAGCATTCTGAAATTAATACCAAAAGGGGGATGAAATTTTAAAATTAAAAACCCCGAAGCTTATATTACCTACCACTTTAGCGTGGAAGATAAAATGTTTAAAAGTTAAGTTGGGCTTCTGTGGGTTGAAATATTGGAAATTAGGATAAAGCTTTTAGATGTTCAGAAGTACAGAACTGTTTCAACTTTATTCAGATGGCGGGTAGGTATTATTTGCTAACTATAAGTAAACTTTAGTATAGTAGATCTAAATGACTAAATAGTGTCATTAAAATTACCATATGATGGGCTTCAACGATTATTACGTATTCATGATCAATCCATTGCCGGCTCACTACAGAGCACGGGTCTCCTCTCAATATGAGAAGGGTTTGGCCATAGTCCACCGCGCTGGCCATGTGCGGATTGGCAGACTTCACACGCCTTTGAGAACATTATGGAGAACTCTAACTTTCCTCACGATGTTTTCCTTCACCGTTGAAGCAAGTGATAATTTAATCGCTTAAAAGCGCACATAACTCCGAAAAGTTAGATGTGCGTGCCTGGGATCGAACCCCCGACCTCTGATTAAGAGGCGGACATCCGAACCACTAGGCCATATTAGCTTCCTACTGTTGCTATTACGTATTAATAATCTTTAATCGGTATTGGGGAAACTTGAACGCCAAGAACTTTAGTCATTGACAATCGCAATAAATGGTTTCACAGCAATAAATTTCATATCGTATCAGTGGCGATCATTACAGATAAATAACGGTTACTGTTATAAGGTAAAGGATCTGCAAAGTCACTTCTTTCAGATTTCGGTGTGGTTGCTATATGTGCCAGGTGGCATTAGTTAAAAATAACATTATGCAAGTCTTTGTCAGTCTCAATTGGCATTGATGGAAATCTCACATTTAAGGCTATTTGTTTTAGATATACAACACATTGGTATATTTTAGATATACAATAAATAAATAATAAAATCACATTGGTATCTTTTTCTTCCCCTTTATTTATTTATTTATAACTACTGAAACTTAAAATAAACCTTAAATTGAACCTAAAACTAAAAACCTAAAAAAAATGTAATATAATTACTAAATTGTATTATTAACCCACTTGTTACTATCGTTCCATAAAAAGAACGGCGCACAAAAAAAAATAATTATAACACTTAAGGGATGTTGGTGTTAACAGTTTTAGTTTTAGTTGACAGGTTACAAGTGTACGGACTGATGTGTTAAGTATTTGAGTGTAATTTGAAACATACTGAATTTTTAAGATTTTTAAAAAACAGACGTTGTATTATGCCTATCTTTAGGTAAGTGTAATAATAATAAAATATTATAAATATTTTTTAACAAGAACAGAATTAAGTTATTTGTCTTGTCTATTATTTGATACAATATCTATAATTTTTAAATTACTATTATAAATGCGCATTTTTTAAGATTTAAATTGCTGTTCCTTTAATCAAACGATAGGAATATGCACTACTATCACATGTTGATTTTATATTATAGCAATGAAGTGATGGTCGCATCCTTTGACGCTGCATGACATAGTTAGTGAGTGAAAAGATGATGAAGAGATAGTACCTGAATCCATATCCATATTACCAACCGAAAACTGAAATTCGGATGTATTCGGATGATTCGGACGACGAAAACTTGGTGACTTTGAATAATTTAACCAGAACACAGTTACGAGCGCAAGCAGAGGTTTGTGTTCTATCAGCTGAAGTAAGTAATGAAGACGATAATGTACTACTTATTAAGGTATTGAAACGCAGTCAAATACTTTCCCAGGAGTAAAATTATGCATTTCAAGTGGTACTTCAACACGTGGTTCGGCGAATGAGCTAATTCTGTTAAAAAATAAAACTTACAAGTGGGTCGCTCGTAATTTCGATACTACTTTTGATTTGTGAAGGACATGCAGACCTCTGCTGTATATTAGAGTCCATTAAAATATTTCAAAATGATGTTTGACGAAGATATTATCAACAAGTTGGTTCAATACACGAATTTGCATAAATAAAAAAACAGGCCAACAAATCTACTCACTGTTAGTTCAGACGATATGTTTTGCTTTTTCAATACTTCGTTATAGCAGATATGTCGTACTATCTAGATGGAACATGTACTGGAAAAATGCTTCAGCAGATAGACTGCGGTATGCCTTAACGCTATGTCCAGTGCCAGATTTATATTTATTATGGCAAATCTTCATTACTGCGATGCGAATGCGAATCAAAACCTACAAGTATTACTGGGTGACAAATTCGCGAAGCAAATTACTTTCTTCAGTCTTTATTATGCTGCCTTTAAGTCTTTAATATGTATTTAATTTGATGCCATCAGTCTGATGTTTCAGATAAACACAAATAAATTTTGAACATCTGCATATTGTAAGACGACGCTAGCACCCAAATCGAAATTTTTTCTGCAGTCCCGTTTAATTGTTTTTTACTTTCATTAACTTTTTTACATCAGCTCATAGATGAAGTGCGATTAAGAGAAATAAAAGCCATAGAAACTATACGAGTAAGTCGAGTATCTAAATGTTCACTGCCATCAAACAAAGAGATACAGAAGACAGCACGAGGTACGTACAAAGTACCTGTCTACTAGAGTCTAGAGCTGAACAAAGATTTTCTTAGCAAAGGAAGTAATTTATACTTGTGTATAAACCTACTGTTAATAAAAAAAATGAAAATATCGGAAGAGTCGGTAGATTCTATCAAAATACAAACACAAAACAACATCGGCCTGTACAAAATCGGACTTCAATCTGGAAGATACCATATTATTCGGTACCGAGATAACCAACTGAGATGTTCCGTGTGTCACAAAAATGCTAAATTTTACTGTGTTAAGTGTAACATAAAACTGCTTTAAAAAAAACATCTTATCCTCAAATAAATTCACCTAAAACTTAAACGGTGTTTTGATTTCATATCCCTGCTTCATAGTAGTACATTATACTATCGTTCCTTTTAAGGAACACCATTTTCCGAGCTTTCTATGGGACGAAAATTTTTTTTCGTATTTTTTATGTTAAATCTAGCATATTATTAGCCTACGGTGTGAATTTCAAAAGGATCGGAGAAAAAAAGTTGGTTCAGGAACAAGTGGGTTAAAAGGAGTCCTTTTAGGCGAAGTTCCGAAGATAAGTTTCCCCTGTGTTATATTTCTCCTTACTGAAATATAAAGAAATGTGACGTTAAAGTTAAACTCTTAACTCTCAATCAAAAAAAATATCGGATCGCCACCTATAAACTCTCACTTTAAAATTGGTATTTTTGTGTGAGTAGATAGAGCATTAACAATAGGGCGGAGAAGAGTAAAATGAAGAGAGGAAAAAGAGAGAACGCCTAAGAAGGCCGGCATGAAGAAATGCTCTGCGGTTCCGTGCAGACCTATAAGACTCGAGGGGGTTATTTTAGTCCGTGCAAGAAGGAAAAGTCCTGCCACCAGGCAGAAGTCCGTAGAGATTTCTTCGTCATCGGCAGAAGAACAATAGGGCGCTAAAAGATAATCTACTCTGATCTTGTTTAGAGCAGGTGGCTGGCGCTGCTCCCAGATAAAGAAGAATATATGTCATCGTTAATTCTTCGTTGGGACTAATAACCAAGTAATTAATTTCAACTGAAACGTTCAAAAAAAAATCCTATAGATAGTAAATATTTGATGAGCAGTAAAATACCTTCCAAAACGTTCTATTTTAGTATTGAGTAAAAATATATCAAACATATTTGTTTTATGAAAAATATTTGCGTATTTTAACATTCTGAGCCTATATTGAAGGAATGCGATTCAATTAAATAAAGAGCGAAGTAACACCACGTTCACACATTGCGGTGAACCGAGCCGTTTTTATTAAGCGATTTCCATTAGCCTATGACCGAGTCGAAAGCAATACCGAATTGAAAAATATGTTTTTAAAACGAAGCGACGAATGTTTAGTGTGAATGCGTCACAAAATAGTGGGCAGATACTAAAAAGATATATTATATCACCATATTCAAATACGACCCAAATTTAAATGTACCCCAAATGAATAACCACAAAAACCCAAACGCGGTTCAACAGGGATGACACATTTAATTGTTGTTTTAATTATTTCGGTTGTTGTTTATGAGGCAATGGAAAAACGGGGTCTGGCAACTTCAAAGGGCAGTTAATTCTATTTCGCCGGCAAATGTCACCGGGGTCGGCCGGGTTCGCAGGTAAGCTACCGCTTACCTCTTGGGGACGACGCTATCATTCTAACTTTGTGACCTTTCACGTTATAAGCAAGAAGCGTTTTGATGCGCGTCTGTTTGATATATAGGCAAAGGCAGATTATAAACCAAGGCAATTTATGAGTTTTAGTGAAAAGTAAAGTATTATAAAAATACTGCCGAACCCGACAGACGTTGTCCTGTACATACGACCTTAATTCGAATATTTAAATATATTTGAATAAGCTCTAAAAATTTTTCCGTTTTGGTGAAAATTAAGAAACTAAACCACCACCCACCTGAAGACTCAAAAACTTTCATCAAAATCGGTCCAGCCGTTTAGGAGGAATTCAATGACAAAAACACGATCAGAAGAAATATATAAATATATAAGGATAAATATTACACAGTTAAAATTAAGAATCGTGACCTAAGTTCGCTATAATTGGCTTTGAGTAAAATAAATTACCTGTAAAAATATCTCATACCCATCCGCCTTTGATTGTGTATATATTTTTAATTTCCAAACTGACTTTCATATAAATTTCGGACACCCATTTTTTATACATTGTATGATATAAATACGCTACCTCCACCGCCCGTAACTTGCATTGTTTTAAAAAGATTCATTCCGAGGGGAATCATTTAAAGCCCTCCTTGGATATTTTTTTCTGAAACGATTTTACCTTTTGAGTTTCAGGTTTTGGGTATGAAATAAATGGCTGAGTTAAGGTTAATGATTGTCGTTGTTTGGAATCACTTTTTTTATCTGTATCACCGTTTGAAAATCTTATCTATTTCTTAGTTATATGTACAAGAGCTTTTTTTTCTTTAATAGCATCTTTAGCCTCTTAACGTAACATGGCTGGACACAGGCTTCCTCTCTCGTAGAAGAGAAGGTGTTCAGAGCAAATACCCGCGCTGTTACACGTAGATAAGTAGGCTTCACAGGTTATTATCACATATAAGTGATGGTAGCCGAGACCAATGGCTTAAAGTACTCCTTGTTGGAATGGGCAGATATTTGATATAATAAATAAAAAATACCTACTTTAAAAATATACTGATTTTCCTTAACGCTAATTATTGTGTAAAAACAGTGCAGAATACCTATTAAAGATTTAAGACTTATTAAAGATTCATAGATATAATCAAGCATTCAAATATTTAGTTTGATATTTCATTCGGTTTACTATAGGAAAGGTTAATTCAGATAGTACAATTTCGTTATTGCCTTAAGATTCGGAGCTTGGTGGTTCTTTTATCATTAAAAACAAAAACGGGCTTTTAGAAAAAAATATATTTAGCTTTTTTTAAAATAAAACAAAAAACATTTTTTCACTCGTCCCGTTTTAATATAGACTCATTTCTTTTATCTCAACCATGTTTTAACATAGTATTAAAACTTAATGAGGGTCATTTTAACTGGAGTACTATTTTTGTAACAAGACTCGCAGAACATAGAACTAGGCCAACACTAGAATTAAAATGACTAATTACGTACAGTTGCATAAATTCTATCTACGGTCAAGCAAATAAATAGGTATAAAAGGAAAACCAATTCATAAAGAAAAAAATATTTTTTTATAGTTTTTGATGTATATTCCAATTTGCACTCTGATGATGACGATTTCGATATAGACACTTATAAATAGGTATTGATATACTGTATTGTATGCAACTAGTAATTCGACGCTTTAACTTTTAATAAGTTTTATAAGAACTGTGTAAAACGTAAGTATATTCCTGCGTTTTGAAGAATGCCAAAAATATGTATAAAATGTACAGGTAGATAGATGCTGTAATTAATACAAAATAATATTAATTGAAGCTGTGATAGCCTAGTGATAAGGTCGTCCGCCTCTTAATCAGAGGTCGGGGGTTCGAACCCGAACGCACCTCTAACTTATCGGAGTTATATGCGTTTTTAAGCAATTAAAATATCACCTGCTTCAACGGTGAAGGAAAACATCGTGGGGAAACCTGCATGCCTAAGAGGTCTCTATAATGTTCTCAAAGGCGTGTGAATTCTGCCAATCGGCACATGGCCAGTGTGGTGAACTACGGCCTAAGCCTTCTCATATTGAGAGGAGGCTAGTGGTCTCTAGTTAGCCGGCAATGGGTTGATCATGATGATGATGAATATAAATTGAATTCATGGTATTTGCTTTGCTTGCGGGGATTTCTCGTCTAAAATTAAATATTTTACTAAGTACGAAAGTGTTTTAAACTTAAAATTCTAATTAAAGAATCGAGAGAAAATTTTACCGTTAGTTAATTTTTTAAGGTATAAAGTCCTAAATATTTTCCAAGTCCAATGACCTTTATTGAATCTCATCAGTAATTTATGATGTCTGGACGAAAATATTCAGCTGACGCCATTTATGATTTAAGGTATAATAACAAAATATTAATTTTCAATAATCCTCATGGTTTATTTTGACACTGTCCAACAAGTATCATCCTTAATTGGAGATATTTCTCTATATTCTTCTATAACTCAATGTCTGTCTAATACATTTTCAAATTTATGTTGCCTTTTACAATAAAACTATAAAAAACACAATCCAAAACGCCGAGAACAATGAGTCAAAATAGCCATGTGAATTTTGAAATGGCTCTCGATAAAGTAAACACGGTGAAATCACAAATAAATTTTGAAATTGCACATTATGAAGCAACCAATTTTGTTATATTAACTAACTTTTTTTTTATACACTACAAATTAGCCCTTGACGGCTATCTCACCTCGTGGTAGGTGATGATGCAGTCTAGGATGGTAGCGGGTATGGTAAACACCCCCTAATTGGTTTCTACGCGACATCGTGCCGGAACGCTAAATCGCTTTGCGACACGTCTTTGTCGGTAGGGTGGTAACTAGCCACGGCCGAAGCCTCCCACCAGACAAAAAAACTGTGTAGTTTCGAGCTATTTAGTTAAAAATATATTTGAAATAATATAACACTCTTAAAAAGTAGATCTGTGAATAAAAGTATTTTTAAATTTCAACGATCACTTGACGCGCTTTTAGAGCTTTACTTTATAACAGTATCTTTTTACTTTTGTCGTTTGAACGAGAGATCTTTTCTGAGGGTCGCTCGAAATCGCTATCAAAGTTAATTAAGTGTATTTTAAAGTGTTAATTCGAAACCTTAATTTACTTTTTAACGAAGAAAACAGCCCGGTTCGACCTTGAACCCGTTTGAATTGGAGTTTTCATAAGACGGAGCAGTTTCATGTCGCCGAGGTATCACGAGCACTGTGGATTTATTAAAATTATATTTATTTATTAGTATCTAAGCATGTCACACACACACTGCTGCCCGCGTCTAATGCATAAATGCAACTAATGAATGGAATCTTAGCCGATTTTGACGGTTAATTTTTTGAGTGACCCTCATCTATTTTTTATTTTTATTTTTATTTATCTAGTGTTTTCTGAGCTATGATAAGATAAACTAGAAAAACGCATTTAGCGTTCCTTCTCAGTTCTGTGTACAGGGTTAGTATTTGACTAATAAAGTATATTTTTTCGGGTATACATTGGTACTCAGGCGGACAAATTTTTCCAGTAAATTATTATTTTTTTAGACATATCTTGGGTTATTTTAATGTTTCTACCGCATCGCGTTTTGATGTGATGAGAAAATCACGTTTAGGATTTGTTTAAGTACGTAACGAAACACGATCATCTACATCTAGCAAGGACAGCCAGTACTGATCCTAATAATATGTGTTTATGCATTTATTGTTATTAGGTATGTATTTATGATTATGATTAAAAATAGAATATATTTTTACTATGTTCAAAATTAAAATTAAAATTTTATTTTCAAGTAGGTAGGTATTGCTTTTATATTTTACATTTTGTAAAACAGTACTGTTTTACAAAATGTACTCTACAGTTAATAATTGTTATATTTTAGCAGATTTACGTAACGTTCTTATTTGAAATGTTTACATTTTTTTGTACCGTGTCCTTTAACCGCAAAAAGACAACAAAAATTTGAATTTAGAACATAATGATGCCGCCACATTTTAAAGTCGCTTTATGTGGCAGTTTCAAATTTGCGGCGACTAAATGCTGGAATAATAAGTATGTCAAATATCTCTTTAAAAATAAAATGAGAGAATAGAAAATAATTAATTTTTTTGCTTTTTAGAGGTGCAAATACATCTTTCGTAATTATATTATAATAGGGCAAATATAAACCAAGGCTTATCAAATGAAATTGAAACGTGTTTTTGAATTGAATAAATATAGATTTACGCGCGCTTAATAACTAACATAGGGTTATGGGTTCGATTCCCGGCTCGAGTCTTGTTTGGTGGAAGGTTTCGGCCGTGGCTATTTACCAATGATCCGGTACGATGTCGCGTAGAAACCAATTAGGAGTATGGGTTTACCATACCTAACCTAACCTAACCTAACAGGTTAGCCCGCTACCATCTTATATTGCATCATCAATCACCATCAGGTGAGATAGCCGTCAAGGTCTTTTTTTATTTAGTTATTAATATAAAAAGGAAATATAATTCATATTACAATAAATGTACCAAAAAAAAAAAAAACAAAAGAGGTTTGTCCTCGGTGCTAGTCTGTAACATAACTAACTTGTAGTGTATATAAAATATGTATAAAAAATATATACATATAAATCACCTATGCTAAAACGGCACAACTACGTCACTTAGGGTGGGATTTAAATACTAAATCCAGACTCGAGCGTATTATCCCAACAAAAAGTAGGATTTAGAGTTTAACGTGTTCGTATAAGAGATAAGAACATTTGCAACGTTAGCGTGGAGTAGAATTCTAATATATGAGAGTGCTGACACTTTTTGCGCTACTTCTTGTGTTACCGAGGATCTTAAGAATAGGACCTATTTTACATTACTGTGTTTTCCAAAATTGCTGGCGTGGTATGGCCAAAACTATTGCACACGTGATAATATATATGCGAAGTGGACTGTTAGGTTAGGTTAGGTTAGGTTTCTACTCATGCATCACTATGGGTGGAAAATCACACGGGTGGAAAATCACAGCTGCCAGCGTAAGAATGATAACATATTCGAAGCGGAATTTTAGGTAGTAGTAGGGAAAAATCGCAGCTGCAGAGAAAAATAGCAGGAATTAAATATTAATACAGCTGTCAGCTGACAGGACAGTAATCTCTGTAGATACATGATCAACCCGTTCTCGGCCCACTGCAGAGCACGGGTCTCCTCTCATTATGAGAAGGGTTTGGCCATAGTCCTACACGCTGGCCACTTGCGGATTTGCAGACTTCACACGCCTTTGGGAACATTATGAACTCTTAGGCATACCGGTTTGCTCACGATGTTTTCCTTCACCGTTGGAGCAAGTGATATTTTAATTGCTTCAAAACGCACATAGCTCCGAAAAGTTATAAGTGCGTGCCCGGGATCGCACCTCTGACTTCTGATTAGGAGGCTGATGTCCTGACCACTAGGCTATCACAGCTCTCTCTCTCTAGATACAGCAATTAGCACTTCGTCACATTCCCTAATTCCACAGTCACTAAAACAACACCAATTATACGCATTCCTTTCATGACAAAGGATATTTAATTTAATAAATAAATAATAATAAATAAATAATAAATATTTCCTTCAGTCGCATTTCCGGTCGGTTGTAGTGTCACACCGCCATTTGTAATCGAAAGAGAGTGCAGCGGCAAGGAAGTGGGAAGAGAAAATGAGCGTTGCTTTCCTGATTTTCTTTTAGAATTTTAAACGTTCTGATAATTTCTTTGATTATTTACTTTCTATTATTATTATACTGTTAAAAGTAATACTTCTTTTAATCCGGTATCTGTATACTGTTATTTTTGTGGCGGAAGTCCGAGAAGTTGACCGTAGTTTTCTTTGGTGCGATTAAAGTTTTCTGCCTTACCATAATAACGCTGGGAAATGCGTTTACCCCTCCGGCAGACGCAGGCAAAACTTCATACTCATATTTAAAATTCAACTCTTTTAATCGTATCCCAGAGATTTCCTTCTTAAAGTTATAATTTAAAAAATATTAAAAAATATTTATTCAATAATTTTAACATAACATTTGTCCGCCGTTGGGACCTTTTAAATTAATATATTACTTGTGCCAGGATCATCATCATCATCATGAACAAACCATTACCGGCTCACTAAAGAGCACGGGTCTCCTCTCAATGAGAAGAAGGGTTTGGCCATAGTCCACCACGCTGGCCATGAGCGGATGGCAGACTTCACACGCTTTCGAGAACATTATGGAGAACTCTGAGGCGTGCAGGTTTCCTCACGATGTTTTCCTTCACCGTTGAAGCAAGTGATATTTTAATTGTTTAAAAACGCACATAACTCCGAAAAGTTAGAGGTGCGTGCCCGAATTCGAACCGCCGATTTCCGATTAGGAGGCTGACGCCCTAACCACTAGGCTATCACCGCTTGTGCCAGGATATCCCGATGATTTAAAAAAAAATCCACGGTGGATTTAATTTTTTTTTTGTTATAAATGTAGTTTGCAAATAGCTAGTATATAGTTCATAGTTTTAATAATCTTTTTAGTGTTTATCACAACTGCGTCTCTCAAACATTTTCGCCTAAGTTAGTCAAAATCAGCTAGAGAAGCTTCACTTAATTCGCTCCGTCGCTTCGACATAGTAAACACTTTCGAAGACAATGACAATAATTATTATTAACAGCTGCCAAGTGCACAATGATTACCACAGTGTGCGTAACGCTCGATTTAGCGAGGCGTTAGTGTTCAGGAGCCCGAGATAAAGGTGACCAGGCAGAATGGCTGGGCGGCATCGGTAGAACAAAGTATTCTTTCCATTTTGGTAATGAAAGATTATAGCCTGACCACTGTCAGGGCGTCAGCCTCCTAATCAGAGGTCGGCGGTTCGAATCCGGGCATGTACCTTTAGCTTTTCAGAGTTATGTGTGTTTTTACAAGATTAAAATATCACTTGCTTGGACGGTGAAGGAAAACATCGTGAGGAAACCTGCATGCCTGAGAGTTCTCCATAATGTTCTCAAAGGCGTACGAAGTCTGCCAATTCGCACATGGCCAGCGTGGTGGACTATGGCCAAACTCTTCTCATATTGAGAGGAGACCCGTGCTCTGTAGTGAGCCGGTAATGGGTTGATCATGAATGAAAGATTGCTCGGAATAAGAAACCTTGAATCGTGTTAATGGTATAAAACCCGAATAAATATAGTTTTATTAAATAAAAGCAAAAGTGAAACAACTTTGAAACGAGCGCTACGAAATATTTAGTGTGGAGTCGTTTGAGAATACTGTTCACCTCTGCGCTGGGTAAAGCTGTTTTAAATTTCGTTTGCGAAATGGCGGCATGCCAATTAACCGGGCAATTAAAAATCGTAATATTTAAAAAATTCACGAATTTTAAAAATGAAGCTCTATATATATAATAATTAAGTCCAGTTATAAATATAATTATTTATTTAGTAACGACTGTTAAACCATTAGAAATATTTAAAAAAAAACTATTTTAAATCGGGGTGAGCGAAATTATGGAATTAAAAATACAAATATCGTAAAATACGCAAAATGTAGTTTTAACATTTAAAAACAGTTTAATATTACAATTATCAATAAAATAACACGTCATTTTATATATATTACGTACTTTTTCAATCACAGGCATATTAATGAGTCGACTATTTCCGTTCGATATTCAAATTGAGTGATTGTGTTTTGATTACATTTGTAAAGGTTCAATCGAAACTAGTTTTCACTCGGCAATTTATTTATTTATGTTATCGAATGAACCGTTCTATCATTCAAGTGTTCCTATTTCAAAATAAGTGAAAAAAATTGCGAGCCGCGTTCCAGCTGGTTCATCATGAGTGATAGGTTATTGGTTACATTCATTTATGTTATTGAATGAACAATTCTCAATGTTTGAAGTGTTCTTATTTTAAACAAAAGTTTTTAATGAAGACCTGTGAATGTGAATTTGTTTTAATTGTTATCGGTGACAGTATTACATAGAAAAAAAAAAACCAATTGCGAAATAAATTGTCTTAGCTACTTTGTAAAGTCGTAGTAGCTAGGCTCGCTGAAGTGCGGAGTCGCCTCGCATAGGTGCCAGAACTTTGTAAAGGGCGAAGGTACTGCACTTATCGCAGCGTTGAAGCCGTTGCAGAATAACTTTATTCGCGGTAAGTGGTTATAATTTTGGAACAAAAACTTTTCACTTTTGTTAATAATTTATCTTTGTAACATTACTCTGAAAAACTACCTTTTCACAAAGGGGTCACCTCCCTCTGATCCCCTTACATCGGATATTTATAGCATAATCTGAGATTCATCGTCATCATCGTGATCAACCCATTACCGGCTCACTACAGAGCACGGGTCTCCTCTCGATATGAGAAGGGTTCGGCCATAGTCCACCACGCTGGCCATGTGCGGATTGGCAGACTTCACACACCTTTGAGACCATTATAGAGAACTCTCAGGCGTGTAGGTTTAATCACGATGTTTTCCTTCACCGTTGAAGCAAGTGATATTTTAATTATTTAAAAACGCACAAAACTCCGTAAAGTTAGAGGTGCGTGCCCGGATTCAAACCGCCGACCTCTGATTAGGAGGCTTACGCCCTAACCACTAGGCTATCACAGCTTAGTGATTATGTGCTTGTAAGTGTGTTTGTTAAAACAGAGTTCGCACATTGAGACGATATACAGGGAGATATATTTCCTAAAAATATAAAGCTATATTTCCTAAAAACTATACGGTATTGATAGGGGTCTCCCCCCCTTATACCCCCCTCCTAACACAAAATTAGTAGCGCACCATTCAGAAATTTTACCAGACCTTATTTCTTGTCTAGCTTTCGAGCATAAGCGGTATTGATAGGGGTCTCCCCTATACACCCTTCCTACCACAAAATTAGTAGCGCACCATTTAGAAATTTTACCAGACCTTATTTCCTGTCTACAGCAGTTTTCGAGCATCTAGGTTAGAGCGTTGATGAGTCAGCCAGTAAGTGACTCAGTAATTTTCTTTTCATATAATATAATATAGATAAGACTGTAATGCGAATAGAACCTGCCTAACGCAAATTTAGGGTCATTGGTATAATCGTTAAATATAATGTGCAGGGTAATCCCCGGGGCCCTTTCACTTATACCTACTGACCTGGTGTCGTGAGTTTGTCTGAGCTTACCGAACCTCACTTGGGCTTCTAAGCTCGCGATAACAACATTTCTGTACTGAGAATTCGGATCCTAAGATCTCCGAAAAGAACAAATCCGAAAACTGTCAAACATTTGCCATATCACTACTGTAAGATTATATTAAATTCCACTTAATTTAATAAAATTCATATTACGTATATAAACTGTCACGCTGAACACACAAGTTCTAACTTCAAAGAAGATACAACCGTTCCGTTTCCGTTTTTGGACGTAAAGTGAAAAGTTAAAAAAAGAACGGAGATGGCGGGAAATTGAAAATAGCGGGGGATTTGGCTGCCGCGGTTTTTTTTGATGTTGAACAAGCGCAGTTGTTTCTGTATACTCGTAATTGATTGTAGTTATTTTAACTTAACTCTTAAATAACTCAGTAATAAAATAAATTGTTAAAAGTAATTTAAAACAATAAAGCTGAAATTATTTGATAACTTGGTTATCATTTCACACATATATACAGTCCAATTTATTATTAGTCAATTTGTTTGTTTGTTTCTTTATTGCTAAGGAAGACGGAAACATCAGCACCATGTATCTTTCGTCTCTATAATTTAAATAGACACGCAAATAGTTTGCAACATAGAACTTGTTTCATATTCCATTTCTTTCTGCGTTGATCATCTTCGCTCGGTAGGTATTGTCACAAAATCCTAGGGTAAAGAATATTCTAGAATTACTAAAAGATTACCAGTTTTTTTTCGTTTTATGGCTTTACACAGATTAGCCAATGTTAAGTTTATTATTTTATTAGTTCTCTCTTTTTATGGCTTTGCACTGACCAGCCAATGTCAAGTTTATAGCAATGTAGAAGTTAGGGACAAATGGCGGAAAACTTCGCACTCCGCGGACGCGGCTCCCTCAAACCTTTCCCAAATCAATACCCGTTAACCATTCAGAAAACCAGCCACTACACGAACGACACCAAAACTGTCCACGACACAACCAACACCAGTTTTCAACATTAGCCAATAAACATTAATTAAAGAAAAGCGTGAAAAAACCGCGCCCGGCATATTCGAAGTCTCCCGCCTTTCTCTATTGTCTTACCACAGTTTACACCTGCGTAGTGTTAAGAACTACCAAACAGATAAGATATGTCAACGTAAAAGAGTAAAGTAAAGAAAGAGTATATAAATAACATTACTGCTATATGTGTAAACGAGATAAAGGATTTGTTGCATCCGATGCGAAACAGAACTTTTGCAAGAATATAAATTTAAATTTGGAACAACTATTGAGATTTCTATAATTTACCTTTAGACTTTTATTCGATATCATTTACTGTAGATAGGGGATCGTGGGACGACATAGGCAATGCAGTTCAGAAACTTATTGAGTAATTTTGATATTCGAAGAGAAGAAGTAGTGACAGTGAAAAGAGGTGGTAGCGTAAAGCTAAAAGCTTATATTAAGGGTATCGTCGATAACCGAAAACCCGGTCGCCCTATAACATTATATTTAATATAATTTTTTAATCATAAATTATATCAAACCTCTACAACATTTTTAAGTTTTGCGCGTCAATTTTCGAACATTAATAATAACTTATCCGTACGCCTGTTCTATAAGCAATGAGGATACAAATAAAACAGCAAGGCGCGATTTCAAAGTATGCAACTTTGTAGTTCTGAGTTCGTAATCAATGAGCAAAGGGCTTGCTTAGTGACTCTAGGAACGCCACTGGATGTCGGTTAGACCTTTACGAAACATTAACACGTGTTTCTTTGTTTTCCTTCACCGTTGAAGCAAGTTATATTTTAATTGCTTAAAAACGCACATAACTCTGAAAAGTTAGAGGTGCGTGACCGGGTTCGAACCCCCAACCTCTGCTTAGGAGGCGGACGTCCTAACCACTAGGCTATCACAGCTTCAAAAGTACTGGTCAAATGCGTTTTATTACATAATCTACCTATTTTATGCCCTTCACATGTTCGCAAAACAGTTCAAACGATCAAGCTAATCGTTACACTAACAAAACTTTAGCCCCAAAAGCCCAAACCAATGTTATAGTAGTGTATCTCTTTACCGCTTGTTTAGTGGCCACAATGTAACGTTCCCTTAAGGGCGTGAAGTATGTAGGTAGAAGGTATGGTTATCGTGGGATTATATGAAATTGTAAGCAATTCCGGGGAATTTTCCTCGGGTCCGACTCGGGGTAAGTGGCTTAGTTATTTAGTTTTTTATGTAGCGGACATGAACGGATCGGACGTTTATTTACAACGTCATACGTCTAGCAACGTAAATATATATAGTTAACCATCATTGCAAGGGAATCTCGATTACTATCATCGTAGAGGTAGGTTAAGATCCTAATATTCCTTGAGAGAGATTTTAATATTCCTCTGTTTATAGGGTATGGGGGATATGGAGTCGAGCAAATTTGTTTTGAATGCCTACCCACCCTCTTCGTACCAATTACGTGTTCGGTTCTTCTAAGTACACAACCGAGATTCAATAATGTCGTTTGGCCAGTATTTTTTTGATATACTTATTTTGTCTTAAACTCATATATACATAAAATGTACAGTCGATTCGAGTTTAAGAAATTAATTATTTTTATTCCTGTTAACATTGTTACACTGTTTCATCAAGGTTTATTACTTCAGTAGATTCGAATTCACTCTTTAATTTGCCAGTTTCGTTACTTTTAATTCTGCCATGAATACCTCTGAAACAAGTTTGAAAAATTAATCCATAGATATTGGCACATTACAAATAAGGGTGACAAAATAAAACTTCAATCAAAATGAACAATTATTTTATTTTACATTATTTTATTTTATAGTACGTAGTATGTCCTTACATTTGATAATATTTACAAATATTAACATTCCATGAGCTTTATTTATATCACATATAACGATAGCTATGATTATTTACAATGTCTATAGTGTTCACACTTAAGTTATTCCTTATATATAACAAAAACAGATTCATTTCTTAATTACGTATTACTTGCTAGATACCGATTAAAAAGTTGGTACTAGACATTAAAAGTAACGAGTTTTAACTGAAGTAACTCGTCATTATTTGCGTTAAATCTTCATGTGGTATACAGACAATATGCCGAGATATAGCAACTAAAGCTACTTTTAATCTTACCCTTGGAGTTATCGCTTTAGCAGAGGTGTCAAAAAAGTAGACAAACAATAATAATCAATACTAAGTCTAGTATAATATACTTATTATTATTTTCGACTCATATTTCTTTAAGATGAGAGTTAAGGTTTGAGCCAAAATGACTAGTGACTCCGTGGCGCAGTGCGGGCGCTGTCGCAATATAAATTCGGAGGTCCTGGGTTCGATTCCCGGCTCGAGTCTGGTCTGGTGGGTGGGCTTCGACCGTGGCTAGTTAGTCGCTAAGCTAAGTGTCGCTAAGCAATTTAGCGTTCCGGCAAGTTGCCGCGTAGAACCAATTACGAGTGTGGGTTTACCATACCCCTAACAGGTCAGCCCGTCATCATCCTAGACTGCCTTATCACTTAACACCAGATGAGATAGCAATCAAGGGTCAACTTGTAGTGTATTATAGTGTATTAAAAAAAAACAAAACAAAGTATTATCCCAAGAATAGCCTCAAGATTCAATCTAAGTTATAGATGGACAGCTTTTACGGGTTAGGCCTACCTCAAGAATTATCTTTTGCTCGTATACTTACTGATAAGTGCCCATAACAATGGTGATATGAGACGCTACGCTAAATTAGTTTTAGTCAATGTACCAGACACTTGAGTATTTCATACAGTCTGAGAATGAATTCTAAGTATCACATCTTCATTAGCGTAATGTTCGGTATACTGTTGTTCTATTATGGGTCACATGGGATCACAAACAATTACATTGTGATCAATAAGAATTGTCATTATTAAAATAAATATAAGGCCTTAAGATATATTATAACAACCACATACAGATTATAAATTCGAAGGGAGCTTTCCACGCCTAGACAACAGAACATATTTGGATAACATTTTTGGAAAATTTTGGAAAAACTAAACGAATTGCTAAGCAATAAAATCTAAAAAAATACTAAATAGCAAAAATACTAACATATAACAGTAGTAGTTTTTTGTATGAATTCATTGATGATAAAATCCTTTCAATTTAGTTAAGACTTGTATGGATGCATAGTCTAGGTTTCACTAATCGGATTATTGGGAGATCGTATAGGTATAGCATATTCGTGTTGGTGGTTATCGAGCGATGCTCCGTGAGACTTCATCGCTGTCTTTTAATTAAAAATCGTACTACCTACCTTTTCCCTGTAACTTTATCTGGTCGCCTTAAAGAGATCGCTATGTACCGATAAGATACCAAATTGTATACTTTGTGTTTTCTCTGTTTTATTTTTTCTTTCTTTACCTATTGTGTTGGTGTTGTTTCCGTTTTTCTTTAATGTTTTATTTTGAGGTTTACAGATGTATTCATTTATAATGCACCTACACGAGAAAAAGCATTGCAATCCCACTTTTTTATAGATATAATATTCCGTGAATAGTGTATCGTGAAACCTACAAAAATATTCTAGAATGACATGGTAGTGAAAATCAACTGAAGAACAAACTTTATGTGTTTATGAATAATGAGATTTCAATACAACCTTTGATTATTAGAATGTCAGTAACATCGTTAGTTTTGGCTGAATTTACAGAGTAACCTATAATAGATACAATTTTTTTTGGCTCCTTGTTTTAGAGGTTAGTGTCTTCGACTACATAGGAGGTCTTGAGTATTATTTCGAGATAGGGGTGGGTTTTCCTGTTTGGTCGGTCTATGCTTTTAAATACTCTTTAGTATGAGATAGGATATCTGGGTCCAGCAATTGGGTATTTACAGGCTGTGGATGATGATGATGTTTAGTTAAATAGTGCAAGGCAACAAGAAATTATCGTGTTGTTAAAAATGTACACTCAAACTGCAAAGTGTCTATTTCTACAAACTGCTATGCAGTTAGTGAAGTCAAGGTGTGAGAAGTGCTTTTGCGAGTGCCCCAAGTAGTAAATTAAACACTTAAAGTGGAAGATCAAAATTTTCTATCTCCGGGCTATAACAGAATATAAACAAAATACTTGTGACTCTAAAAGCGCTTAAGAACGCTTGGTTAAACCAACGAGGTATTAAAAGTACTAATATTTTCATACTTCATAATAATGTCTGATGGGAGGTTTCGGCCGTGGCTATTTACCACCTTACCGACAAAGACGTGTCGTGACGTGCCAAGCAATTTAGCGTTCTGGCACGATGCCGCGTAGAAACCATTTAGGAGCGAAGTTTACCATAATCCTAACAGGTTAGCACGCTATCATCCTAGACAGCATCATCACTTACCACCAGTTGAGATAGCCGGCTAACTTGTAATGTATAAAAAAATATATATTAAAAGGTTTACGGATATGTATACAATGAACTTAAGTTGCTTCGATCCGCATATCCGCTCGGGTCATATTATAAAACTGTATATATAAATAATACCGGCATTTGATATCTCTTCAAGGATTTAGCAAATTAAATTAATTAATATTGATTATATACACATCATGCATGTAGAGATTAAGGACACAATCTATGAAGCGGGCTTAGTCATACTTCTGACTTAAGAAACAGACAAAAACTACACACAGGATAAAGTTATGTGACCGACGTAAATCTGTCTGGTTTTAACACTAACTTTGGCCGACCAATGTCAAAGTTTGCGCTATAGGAATTAGCCTTAGAATCTAAGGGCTTATTCATAAGAAAATTTCAACCGTAACATTAATTTAATATTGTAGGTCAAGCTCGACAGTATTTAGATGAAAGTCAATATTTTAAAATTCAGAACCCGTATGATTTTATATATTTCATTCCAACGGGGAAAAATCAATGCATAAAAACATACAAATATTCAGACCTTTCATCTACCTCTTCTTTAAGTTAGTACCAATGTGTTAACTTAAAGAAGATGCCAATATTTCTTTAAAACACAACAAAAAATTTATTGCGGAAAACAAAACGTAAAGTTTAGCAGCGACAATTTTCGCTTTCTCACGAAATAATAAAATAAATTCTCTTACGAATGTAATATCCCAGGAGTGCTTTGTATTGTATTTATGCGGAGTGTGGCAAAATTTTTAACAGAAATTGAAAACTCTTTTATTTAGTTTCCAGGAATAGAGTTTTCCTTTATATTGTTGTGGAAATAAAAGTGACCTTTACAAACAGGTGTACCAAATTGACCAAGTAATTCACTCAAATGAATATTAATATTCACTAAAGGCTTTCATTTTGCATGAGAAACATTTTTATTCATGCAAACATTAAAATATTTTTTCACATTATTCTATAATGAATTTTGCTAAAATTTGACATCATATTATTTTATTCGAACTTTATAAGAGTACTTTCAGGAAAAAAGGCATCACCCAAAAAGGCATTTTTTCGACCGATGAAAAATAAAGTGATATTAATATTTAATGATATTATTTTATTAGTACTAAATAAAGTTCTAAATAAATTATTTGATATGATATTTCACTTTTCTTTTATTGTAGGTCTTTGAAATTGAGAAAAAAATGATCTCTGAGTAATATTCTTTACGGGGGGAATAGACAGCATATTATACTTTGAAAGAACCGTATCGCTTCCCAAATAGGTACCACCGAAGTGCATTGTTTTTTTTTATTCACCACAAGTTGACTGCATCACACCTGATGATAAGTGATGATGCGGTCGAAGATGGTAGCGGGCTAACCTCTATGGGTATGGGTAAAATCATTCTCCTAATTGGTTTCTACACGACATCGTGCCGGAACGCTAAATCGCTTGGCGACAAGACTTTGTCAGTAGGGTGGTAATCAGCGACGGCCGAAGCCTCCCACCTGACAAAATAACAATCTACTTGCGCTGCTACAGTTTTGGCTTCCAAGCCTAAGATTTTCTGAAACCTATTGCTAAATAGTAATCTAGCGATAAAATCTGCACTTTCTATGTAAATTATGATGGTTACGTATACTCCAATAACTATTCAATAAGTGCTCCCAATAAATTCAATGCTGTCCATTGTTGATTCTGTGGTAACAAGAAATCCAGACAATTTAGAAAATGATTCCTGGAAGATGAGTTACAACCTCTGTCAACAAAGGTAAGTTCGAATCCCACAAACGAATTATACTGGTTACGTTAGGCCAATACAAAATCGAAGGCAAATTGGTAGGCCGCCCTTTCGACCGTCTATCTATCTAACGATTTACGAAAGCCACTGTAACCGTTATTGACGCTTATTGGTTCAGCCTCTAGTCTCTCTGCGTAGGTATGTACATCAAAATCGACCGTGGCTAGACACAGTATACTCGGTTCAATATTTGCACAATGATTCTGTGATGGCACATCTGACAAGAAATGGGACAGTGGGCAATACATGCAGGGATATTTGTAAGGTTTTAAGAGCTTACATCCTCCATGTCGTACAATATCTTGCTGGCGGGTTTTAACGATGTTTATTGTTATTATTAGCTGTTGCCAGCGTTTTAATTTGTTTCATTAGAGTTTCCCGCGAGATTTTCTGTTCAGTACCCGTTTACGGGGTAAATTTCGGCAAAGTACAAGGACTGATTGAGGCAAATATGGGCAACAAACATTAAAACACAATTAAAAAAAACCCAAAAGTTAGTATGTATTCAAAAAATTATAACCTTGAACTTGCTCTTCTTGGATCCCAAAGTAGAGCGTATTCACTGAGGCCTTTTTATTCCAGACCATTGCTAAGAATGCCTTGCCACAAACATTTTTGGGCTCGTTCCGGAGATCGTAATCAGAACTTCGTCATGGTGCTTACGCAACATGCGAATTACAGGACCTACGGAGAAAAACCTTCAACAAACTTTAACTTTAACTTGAAACTGGACCATTGCTAAGAATGCCTTGCCACAAACATTTTTGGTCTCGTTCCGGAGATGGTAATCAGAACTTCGTCATGGTGCTCACGCAACATGCGAACTACAAGGCCTACGGAGGCAAAGCTTCAACAAACTTTAACTTGAAACTGGATCAAGATCTATTATTTGAATTGCAATTGAAACTTAGTGGTTAAGACTTCAGCCGCCCTTTTGGGGAGTGGGGAGGGAGGGATTGAATTAGATTTCCAGCATGCAACCCTTTTTTTTCGGAGTTGTTGAGCAATCATGACTACCCATGGGATGCATTTTATGACGGACTCTTTGACACTTGCCAATGTCATCTGGACGTGTAGTAAAACGGGGACATATAAAAGCCTTTTTACGGTCCAATCCATCTTCTTATATAAAAGTTTCTCTGTTTGTCAGTTATCTTTCTGTTTTTAAATTGTTGAGCCAAAAAAAAGTGCACGAGCAGCTTTAGTTTATAATAAAATTATTAATGTTCCCACACACCTTAACCGATAAACCGATTGAAAAAAAAACTTTTACCAATGGAAAAGTACCTTATTAACTAGTAACATAGGCTATATTTTATATCCGTATTCCCTCGAAAACTGGACCTACGCGGGTCAAGGCTAGAAGTTTTTTTTTATTAATTCATCAAAGGGGTTATGAAAGCTGCTGGATCCGGCAGTTTTGAAAGTTTTGGTAGTTCCAAATTTCGCGATCTGTCATGAAATTTAAAACTACCAAAACTTTCTACAGTAGACCGTCCATCCATAGCAAAGTAACTAGTGGACAACCAATGGTTAATGTGATGAAGATGATGATGTTTTTGATGATACCGCAAAATACAAATGTAACATCAAAACTAAAACACCACACCTCTAGTCCCTACGTAGTCTGTAAAAATATATAATGGTCTTAGAAAAAGAAAATTAATTAAAGAATTTAAGAAAAATGAATTAGTTTCGTAGCTCGTAGCCTTAGTTTGAAGTTTACAAATGTAGTTATCACCATCATTCTCTACAATATATTGACGCATCCAAAGTGACCTTTAAAGAACGTTTTGAATAAAATTTTGTATTTATTCATGTATAGAATAACCAAGATTCGTGACGTAATAATTCACAGTTATAATAAGAGGAAAATTGACGTACCTATATAAAATATTGTTGCACAGAGAATAATATATAGATAATAATATAGAGATAATATACAGATAAGAATCTAGGCCTGTTGCAAAAATCTTAAGGCATTTTAGGATATTATTTACTAAAAGTGTTTGGTATAAATTTGATATTTCGGATATTTTTATACAGCTTTCATCAGCGTAAAATATTCAAATGTTCGAAACATCGGCTCTAAATAAAGTTACTTCAAAAGTCCCGGTAATATAACACGAGTAAAAGATACATACACTAACAAATATTTAAACCTGACAGTTCCAGTAAGAAGAGCTGCCAAAATTTAGGAAGGTACTTCGCAAAATACTTTTCTGGCGCAGTTATATCTAATGTAAGGAATGGTATATAATAACGTGTCGCATTCTGTAACTTTCCCGGCAATTTTCAACCGGTCGATTATATCAAGGCTCGTTTCCCAGCTACACGTATTGTCTGCACGGACTCTCCCGTAACTTTAGAACGGACACGCGTGGGGCGAAAAAACATCGTGTCAGCGATGCAGGTTGTTCATTCCCTTCAGCGGAGCCCATTCAAATCGTCCATGCGCAGTGAACTGAATACTCATTTTAGAACATTGCGGACTCCACGTGTGTAGACGTCGCGCAAACGTATCGCCCGTACTGAGCATACGCAATATTTTTGTGCTGCAACCACATCTGATCGTGAGTGTTGATGCCTTACAAAAAGCGCTTTTATCTAGATGCCTATTCACTCTTTATTTAAAAGTACTCATGTTATATGTGGTAGGTGAAAAACCGAAATTAAATTTCTGTTTCGTTGATTCCATTAGATATTTACGTTGTGCATCAGACACCAAACAAACTAACTTGATTTGTTTTCCTTCTTTTCTTGAAAAGAAAAAAATTAACTTGGTCTTGGCATTTGGTCTGAAGCCCGATTAAATACGAAATTTTTAGGCTTACGTGGAAATTTATGTACCAGTAGAGATGAAATACGCAGAAAGACTATTGGTTCATTTTTTATGGCTAAAACAACAAGTACAAGTTATATTGTAACAATGTCGATGTCATATGCAAAGATACAAAAAATATGTTTTACATTGAAATGTAAAGTACAAATAAGTTATCGAATAAATAAACTTCTTAATCTGTAAGTAATAATAATATATATACTCGTATAATATATTTACATGAATTATATCATTTCCGAGAGTGAACGCCTTGAGTACTAGTTCTAGTATAGTTAGTTGCTAAGTATATTATTCACATTGAGATCCTAATTAAGTTTGAAGCTACTTAGCACTATACAAGGGGTATTGTGCTAACTAGCTAACTAAAGTCGTAACGGTTAACTAATGAATAAAAACTTTTTACACTTAATTACACTAATATTATAAATGCGAAAGGTAGTAAGAGTGTATTTTTGTTACTTCTTCACGCCATAATTACTGCGCCAATTGGGCTTAAGTTATTAATGGCGACAGATTATACCCTTGATTATCATAAAAGCTTTTTATCTACGGAAAATCGATGGTTCCCGCGGGATTTATGAAACACTATATAACTAAAGCTTTAGATTGTCATAGCAAATTTACCCATAGCAAGATATACATGCTGAAAAAGGCAGCGAAAACGGGACCGAAATTTGGAATAATCCAGAGGAATTTTGAATAACCCTTTTAATAAAGAAAAGGTGACTAACTGACCGATTTATTTATTAGTACAGCGTAAAGCCTTAACAGAACAGACTAAAATTTGCTGTATAAATAGATAGCTGTAACGCACACGACCGTTGTGAAAGATTTTTTTAAGTAGCTACTTCTTTGAAATAAATACTTAATATTTAAGAATGTGCCCAGTAATGTGTGGGTTACTTTAAAAGTGGTTTAAAGAAAATTTTAACAAACCGACACATACACAAATCACACAGTTACGAAGTGTAACTTCCTTCGGGGTGAAAAATAAAAATTGATTTTAGCATTAACACTTTAATTAACATAATACTTTACTATTGAAACTCGTATTAAAAAATATTACCGTATACAGAGAACTGCCTGCAAACTTTATTAGAGCAATAAAAAATGTTCAACATTAAGTTTTTTTTAATGTCTGGCAAAAAATAGGTCAATTTAGGTAACGTCCTAGATGTAGACGACGGCAGCCGATCTTTTTTAAGAGTTTAATATTCTTGACTCCATTAAAACTGGGTTTATATAAACTCTCAAGTCAATTTATAGAATTAATCGCTAATAAAAGTAGGTATATATGATTCTGTTTTGTTGTGTAGGCCAGTCGGACGGAAAGCCTATGTACCCTCAGCCTTACTAATAAAAGCGTATAATTAAAATTAAAATAAAATCATTTTTTTAAAACTCATGCAGTAATTTCTACTGAAATGTTTTAGAACGTGAAATAAGATTTGAAATTTAGTCACCTACGATTATTAAATAAAACTATCTATATATAAACTGTTTTCTTGTACATGAGGTCTAATTTGTGGTTCTTATTAGTTAGTAGCGGACCGTTAACTAAAGGTTCTAATCGTGTAATTTTCTTAAGTAATAGTTAAGTTGTAACCTTCAGTAATGAAAGATAAGTACTCATTGAAATTGTTAACAAACTAACATTGCATAAAAATGTATAATTCATGTGAACTGTGAAATTACCTTGAAACTAATATAATGTTGCATATTTCTATACACACTATAGTGTGTATAAAAATATGCAACTACCTACATGAAACTTTGTTACAATTTATTATACATTCAAGAGTGTTTGCATTTGAACATTATTTAATGGAAAGGCAACTAAGATTGCTTTCCAAATTGGATAATTTTGGAGAAATCAATTTCTGTTGTATCTCAATACGTGCCATACCTTCTGAAAGCATGTATGATTTAATATCGCTGATGTATTGCCGAACAGATCTCTTATTGCTGTTGCCTACGTCTACGCTCGCTTGGACACTGGGAATTTGTGCTTCCACTGAAGATCGCATAAAGACCTTGGCTGTCACTAGCATTGATACACACACGTGTAAACGCTTCACGTGCAAACAAAGACACTTTTATACCTTGTTGAAAAGAAGCTACCTTTGAATAGTTTCGTTTCATATTCAATATGAAATCTATCGCTAGTTTTGGTGACACAGATATTGCTGGTGCTCATCATCATCATCATCATGAACAACCCATTACCAGCTCACTACAGAGCACGGGTCTCCTCTCAATATGAGAAGGGTTTGGCCATAGTCCACCACGCTGACCATGTGCGGATTGGCAGACTTCACATGACATTGAGAACATTATGGAGAACTCTCATTCGTGCAGGTTTCCTCACGATGTTTTCCTTCAGCGTTGAAGCAAGTAAAATTTTTTTTTTTAAACGTACCTAACTTCAAAAAGTTAGAGATGCGTGCCCGGATTCGAACCCGGCTCGAGTCTAGTCTGGTGGGAGGCTTCGGCCGTGGCTAGTGACCACCCTACCGACAAAGACGTGTCGCCAACAGCTTTCCTGCACGACGTCGCGTAGAAACTAATTAGGAGTGTGGGTTTACCATACCCCTAATAGGTTAGCTCGTTACCACCTTAGACTGCATTATCACTTACCATCACGTGAGATTGCCGTCAAGGGCTGTAGTGGATAAAGAAAAATATCTTTTCATGTTTTAGAATTCATATGCTATACTTGTAGTGTATAAATAAATAAATAAAATAAATAATTATCAAAACATTATTGATATTGCTGGCGTTGAAGTATTAAATAAATACAGTTCTATTAAAATCTCCTGCACTGAAGCATAACTCGCTGCCACTACTGATTGGCAAAGTAAAGCAAAGCAAGGACCAGAGGAACAGTTACGGCATACCACAGATTGCTAAACCGATAGACTGATACGATCCGGATGATCAGATATTTCGGCTAATGGTACGATAAAATTAGCGCCCTTATCATTCAAAACACGATCGCGATCGCCAAACTGATAGGTATGATTCTGGACCAAGCTTCACATTACCCGGTAACCATTGGAGATGGTAAAAGTAGACTGCCTTTATTTTGGCAGTATCCAGTAGACACCTACCCAAATTTTCTTAATCATAATACCGTTATAACGTTCATAAGTAAATAGCCTCCCTTTATTACACTTGTTTCAAACAAAATTATACGACGTATTACCACATGAAAACCTTCTATTCAGTCTAAAATACACATCAAACCTTTGCGCGTAACAAATTTGTTATCCCATTAAGTGTCTAATGAGCCATTAGGTGCTAAGAATTTGATTCACTTGCCACCTGTGTTGGCTTTATTTAAGATGTTAATGTTCAATGAACAGAACAATAACACACTCAATGCTCATTGGGCGTTAATGACTCCTTTAATCTATTGATGCTTACAAAACTATTGTATTATGTTAAAGTAATACTTACCACTTAATTTTTTTGCAAAATCTATTGAACGATACTGTGTTCGTAACGATACGCCTACAAAATGTACACAATTACTATACGTGCCGTTTAAATGAAAATACAAATTCAATATTTTCCAGATAAAACACAGATTACGAATATCTTCAACTTACTCTGTAGAAATAAATAGGGATTCATCGAACAACACGAAGTCCAGAATCAAAAAACTGTAAGTTATAAAATAAAACACAAAAACATAAATTTTGTTTTTGAGCATACATGCACAAAATACGGCATATCTGATTTGAATTTACGTTTACCTCATAGTCTGATCCCTTATTTGACTATCAATACGGAAATAATACTATAGAACTTTGCCGACAATAGCTGACCACACCAATGGATTTCAGCATTTTTTCTTCTGTTATGGAATTAATTAAAAATGCGGAAAATGTGTTGTTTCGTGTTGAAACTATTAGTATATAAGTGCAATATGTTCAAAATAATTAATTTCTTTATCGTTACAATGAATGGGGACTACTGTTTGAGTGCAAAAAGAGTCTTTCAAATGTTATTTCACGTTGACTTTGATTATACGCTCTATCTGTCGGATGTTATTTCCTTTAATATCTAGATCTTATCGTAATTGTCACCGTATAAAGATATTAACAGACGTTAACGTATAAATCAGGCTATATATGTTCAGATGGATATAGCTGGGTGATGAAGACTGCATGGCTGCCGGATTTTCACCTGTAACAAAAATAAAAGGTTTAGTTGATGACGTTTTTGCTTTACTTTTGGTTGGAGTTAAGAACTGGTTTATTTTTTTCGTTTGCTCATGCTGGGTTTTTCGCTGTATCTACCAGTGCATTACTAGTTAGTATGTCGAAAATTTAAGAAAGCCTTGGTAACAATTTGTTGTTGCAGCGCAGAATTCGGTTATTCTGTCAATAAATTCTCAGTACCTTCTTGTCTGGAGTTAATTAATTATTCACACTAACTCGCCTTATTCTTTGGAGAGCATATTAGCTCTATCGCTTATTATTACTGTCATGCTATTTATATCATCATTCCAATTTGAAACCGCCATCACGCGGTTCCAAAGTGGAATGACTTAGCTCAAAATATCTTTCCCCCATAAGCGAAGAATCTACATGGCAACATCATACCTGTCACTTGCCTACAATTTTACGATGCTTGTAAGCTAACGATAACGATGATGACGATGAGTATAAAAATAAAAGAAAGTAAGGTACGAAAATACAAATCGCAACTTAATACTAGCTAGCACTCATTACGGGTAATAGATAGTGGTTAGGTCGTCAGCCTCCTAATCAGAGGTCGGCGGTTCGAATCCGGGCACGCACATCTAACTTTCAGAGTTATGTGCGTTTAAAAAAAAATTAAAATATCACTTGCTTCAACAGTGAAGGAAAACATCGTCAGGAAACCTACACGCCTGAGAGTTCTCCATAATGTTCTCAAAGGCGTGTGAAGTCTGCCAATCCGCACATGGCCAGCGTGGTGGACTATGGCTAAACCCTTCTAATATTGAGAGGAGACCCGTGCTCTGTAGTGAGCTGGTAATGGGCTGTTCATGATGATGATGATGACTCATTACGGGTTATATTCAGTCAGTAAAAGCAAGAAATGTCACAATATCGTATTAAAATAATAAACACATTCTATTCTATTTCCCTCGTGTCTACTTCTTTAGCATACGTAAATAGCTGTAACGAAATTTAAAATAACCTATTTTCTTAAACGCGACAGGCCCGCCCGCGTTTATTTTCGGTTCCTTTTATTACCGCGAAAAGGTGAAGTCAGCGTCCTTTCACCAAACTTAAATGTTTATTATTCATGTTTGGGTTTCGCTAGTTTCCATTCGGTGGTTTGCGGTTAGCGTGTCGTTATTTTAGTTAAAACAATCAGTTGATTAACCCTTTGCTGGCTCACTACAGAGCACGGGTCTCCTCTCAATATGAGAAGGGTTTTGTCCATAGTCCACCACGCAGGCCATGTGCGGCAGACATTGGCAGACTTCACACGCCTTTGAGAACATTATGGAGAACTCTCAGGCGTACAGGTTTCCTCACGATGTTTTCCTTCACCGTTGAAGCAAGTGATATTTTAATTGTTTAAAAACGCACATAGCTCCGAAAAGTTAGAGGTGCGCGCCCGGATTCGAACCGCCGACCTCTGATTAGGAGGCTGACGACCTAACCACTAGGCTATCACCGCTTCGATCAGTTGTTTTATAGTTTTTGTGGGTATCTTGACCAGCTCGTTGATCTAGTGGTTACCTCAACCGACTAAACTTGACGACCTCCGTGGCGCTGTGTGTGCTGTTGCATTATAAAGTTGGAGGGTCTGGGTTCGATTTCCGGTTTGAGTCTGGTGTAATGGGAAGCTTCAGCCGTGGCTAGTTATACCCTAACGACAAAGACGTGTCGCCAAGCGAATTAGCGTTTCGTCACTTTGTCGCGTAAAATCGGGAATAGGTGATTTGTTTTTTTTTTGGGAACGGTTCCAAATTCATTTTTTTTATATTGTTTGTTAAATTGCCTCAGCTGTTCCAAGTTGATAAAATAAATTTGGATGAATAACTAAAGTTTTGTGTATTATTTATGAATTACCGCTACTCAAGTGACAGAGTACTATTACCTGTTTTCACCCAAAAATTACCAGTACCAGTTTGGAGTAAGTAAATTGGAGGTGTACATACCCGTGTCTCGGAGAGCACGTTAGGCTGTATTTCGTGGTTATCATTACTAATAAATTTATACTATAGTGCCCGCGTTATTAACTGAGTCGTCGGGCCATAAATGCCAATATTATGTATCTTTGTGTATTATCAATAAAATTGTGTATTTTAATTGGTACGCGAGCGGTGCAAAAGTGATTAATTGTATTTTGTAGGAGGTACTACATATAATAATGTAATAATTTCATATCTCTAGAAATGTCTATGTATAGCATAATATATTTTATATAATATTAATTAAATGTATGCCGTCGAAAAATGATAGTTATATCAACTACATGCAGTTTTGCAAACCATTATGACCCTCCGTAAAATAAAAATCCAATAGAATTCTGGTAAACCGTCATCAACGTCAACCTTCAATTCAGACCAACCTTTGTTCTTAGGAAAGTGGGATTTGGAGCTAAGTCCCATCTTGGCTGCAAGTTCGGTTGCGACTTTTAGTACATATTAGTTATAATAATGGGAAAAGTTTTATGTGCTCTTTAATGTACGGGAGTGACATAGCGCCCAATATTTCTGGATGATACTGAGAATTTTCTGACAGAAGGGCTTCTTGTCCGATTCGGAAATCGAGCCCACTCACTCATGTCATAGTCGATCGGCTATTTTTTTTTTCGTTCATTAATAAAATAATATTATTTATGTTAATCTTATGAAGCATCTTAGAATATATTACAGTGAAGAACATAAGGCCTTTTAGAGACCTCACAAAATATATTAGTTAGATTTTCTTTGCTATTTTCATCATATTCATTAGACATAATGTTTCTCTTGTCCTTATGTCCGTCGGACAGAATACTAAGTAGTTTTGTGCCGAAAGCTTGTTTGTCGCCATAATTGGGTGGGTGAGGTTACCTCATTTATTAAAGGAGGCCGTCCAAAAATGTAGGTATGCGTAGGTCTAGTCCCAAACAAGAAGGTTGAACCAATATTATGAATAGAAAACACTCCTTCCAGCCGTAGTAAATTTTTATTTCGAATCCTACCCTTAAACAACTCACTCAAACTTCAAGTAATAATTTACAATATATTATAAGTATCAAAAAAAGCGCGATTTCCAAAGTCCGCAAAAATTTGACCTTCGCTTCGAATATAGTTTCTCGCCCAGTTTTTTTTTTTTTTTTTGTATAGTAATGCAAGAATTAATAGGGTGACATTTCGTAGTTTCTCTTTTTTTTATAAAAAGAAAAAAATCTCTACTATTTGGAAATGAGATAACGATTGTTAAATTATTTATTCATCTTTATTTTCTTGGTTAAAATATTATTCTCCCAAATAAACATTAATTATATAATATTTTTGACGATTTCCGTCTTCTATATTACCAATTATAAAACCATGATACAATGTTACATTTTAAATTAAAAATAGATTTCTCATCTAATTGGTCACGTATGACGTCATTAATTACGTCTTAAACGTATTGGAAAACATGGACAACATTTTTTGCAATTTAATTATTATCTCGGGTCATTAAAAGCATTAGGATTTTCTGTTAAATGTTTTTTCTAGAACCAGTACTACCGTCTCCTACCCTGTATATGGCAGTAGGTATGTGGAAATGGAGCAAACCTTTTTATACGAGTTTTGTTACTTAGTGAGCTAATACAGGCCGTCAAAGCACAGACATACGTAAAGATTATATTCCTTAAACTGACGTCACACTTAAGTTTGTAGTAAATTAACCCTTGACTGTAATATTGGAGGTACTCGTAAGTACTGATGCAGTCTACTATTGGAGCGGGCTAACCTGTTAGGAGTATGTTTTATTAAACGTACAAGTATAAGATTCTGTTTCTATGCGATATCGTGCTTAAACGCTGAATAAAGTTTTTATGTGCGACTTTATCTTTAAATTGGTAACTAGCCGCGGCAAAAACTTTTCACCAGATCAGAGAAAATTATCAAATTTTAATTCTCAAATTGCCCCTGACGGGAGAACCGGATACTTTAAATGTGAGATCAACAGAGCTCTCCACTGTTCCACAGAGGTCGTATCTATAGCCTCGTAGATGGGTAAAAATTATCTTTGTCCCCGCCCCACTGTTCCAGTCGTCACACTATGCCGGCGGTTGGTTAGAATACCAAGTAGATCCAGACAGAGGGGTTATTTGTCATTATAATTGGGTGTCTTATATAATGTAGGTGTCGACTTGGGAGGACAATTACGAGGGTTTTTTCGTTGTTATATCATTCCGTTGTGCGTATCCTTTTATTTTTTTAAATAATTATACACACGGTGACTTTTTATCCTTCATCTTTCTTTATTTTATACACAAGTTAGCCCTTGACGGTTATCTAACCTGGAGGTAAGTGATGATGGATGGTAGGTGGGCGCTAACCGGTATGATAAACTCACACTCCTAATTGGTTTCTACGCGACATCGTGCCGGAACGTTAAATCGCTTTGCGACACGTCTTTGTCGGTAGGGTGGTAACTAGCCACGGCCGAAGCCTCCCAGATGTGAGCCGGTAATCGAACCCGGGACCTCTAACTTTATAATTCGACAGCGCACGCACTGCGTTACGTAGCTCTTTTTTCTATTATTTATCTAATGTTTAATATCTCTGGGCAATTTAAAAAATTAATCGGTTGTTTTTAGTTTACTATTCCCGTGATAAAAAAATGCAAAAAAGTGCTACAGTTCTAGTAAAAAAAATTAGCAAGATTTTTTTGTAAATTTGGTAAGCAAAAATAGCTAAAGTAGCCGCGCCGCACCGCTTCTATCGCACTTGCTATAGGGTGCTTTTAATGCAAATAATAGTTTTCTCTGTTAAACTAACGTTTTTATTGTTTTTTATTCCAATGCCTATTAAAGCTTTGGCCATTTATACAGGTCCCATATTATGACTTGAACCACCACGCATACTCAGAGGTTCGCGGGATTAAATGTATACGAGATAATTAGAGCTTTCCAAGAGTGGAAAATGCAAATTTGTTAACTGTGTATTAAACTTCTGTAAGAATTCACTGAAGCGGTGATAGCTTAGTGGTTGGGGCGTCAGCCTCCTAATCATAGGTCGGCGGTTCGAATCCAGGCACGCACCTCTAACTTTTCGGAGTTATGTGCGTTTTTAAACAATTAAAATATCACTTGCTTCAACGGTGAAGGAAAACATCGTGAGGAAACCTGCACGCCTGAGGGTTCTCCATAATGTTCTCAAAGGCGTGTGAAGTCTGCCAATCTGCACATGGCCAGTGTGGTAGACTATGGCCAAACCCTTCTAATTTTGTGAGGAGATCCGTGCTCTGTAGTGAGCCGGTAATGGGTTGATCATGAAGACACTCACAAGTACATAAAAAATCTAACCAGGCCAGAGAAGATCAAGTAATAATATATTTCCGAATTGCTGCTGCCCGTAAAAATATTATTATGAATTCTTATAGAATATATATGTTACATCATAAGATTTTTCTATAGCACGTATACGAAAAGAGGCAATGTACAAAAAATATGTATTCATTTAGAAGCTAAATAGTATTACAGGCAATATAGGTTTCCCAGCGTAGACGATTTCATCAGTGAAAGTGGTTCCAACCATTATTGCTTTTAGGACTGTCTAGGTTTACGTGCTTGGATTATAAAATATCGACTCTCATATTATAAACCATTTCACAATTTCCTTCTTCTTTTAACCTTTATTTAACACTATATGCGTGGTTGGCACTACATGTCTTCTTCTTCCACTGAAGATTTTCCACCCCTATTAGCCGTCAACAAACTGTTCCTTTTACACGCATATCCTCTTTCACACAATCCATCCATCACTTTTATGGTATTCCTCTACTTTTTCCTTCCACATAAATATTTAAGTACACACTTCAGGCAACATGATTTTCTTCCCTGCGCATAACAAGATCAAACCATGCCAACTAAACACAAAATCTTATATGTCACTGGCATTATTTTAAACTGCCTCTTATATTAAATTCATCCTTATCCTATCCATTCTTGTCACACCACACGTCCGAATTATACTTTTATTATCATCATCATCATGATCAACCCATTACCGGCTCACTACAGAGCACGGGTCTCCTCTCAGTATGAGAAGGGTTCGGCCATAGTCAACCACGCTGGCCTTGTGCGGATTGGCAGATTTCACACGCCTTTGTGAACATTATGGAGAACTCTCAGTCGCGCAGGTTTCCTCACGATGTGTTCCTTCACCGTTGAAGCATGTGATATTTTTATTTTTTTTAAACGCACATAACTCCGAAAAGTTATAGGTTATAGGTCCGGATTCGAACCGCCGACCGCTGATTAGGAGGCTGACGCCCTAACCACTAGGCTATCACAGCTTCCACTTTTATTATGACAAAAGTTTATTACAGTATATTTATTTCACAAAGTGGACAGGGCCTGTATTCGATCCAATGAGATTATATAGAACATCATTAGGCCGTACCTCCTTAACCTTTTTACCATCGGACCGAGTAACGACATGAGGGTTTGCCCCGTTACGTAATTGACATTCCAATACGAGCCGCCTCGCTTCCTCGTTTCTAATACGCTTACATCTAAGATATTGTCGTGGCAATGAATACCTAAATATAATGCATTATTTTAATATAAGAATAACAAAGGTCAACTCAATTCTTCAGTATCTGTACATATTTTACATCATCACATATCTTAGTCCGTTTTGTACACGTAAAAGGCAACATTAACTTTACTAGACAAAGTCTGACTTAGAGATCAGCTGGAACTGTATTTTGTTGACTTTTATAGAATTACTGTATAAGTTATAGCATATCAATGCAGTATTTGTAAGCTCACTGGATTATATTATGAGAAACCAACTTGTACCCGCAACTTCGTCGGCTGTTTCGCTTTTTTTTATCTCGCAATAATCGTTGTTTTCTGGGGCTAACAAGTAATATATGCCTTTTCCCGGCGTGGGAGAAGAGAGGAAAGGTGATAGAGAAAAAATCACAAGAGTTACTTTCAATTTTTATAATGTTATCATGAGTTAGACGCTTATTTGGGTGTCACTATGCCGTATCGCAAAGCGTTAAGTTGGCAAGCATGAAGGAGTTCTGTAGCGAATATCGTCGTTACGACGTAGTAAATCTGATTTTGGCGTTGCTACGCCACCCGCAACTCTTATAATATCCACGTCAGCCCTTACATAATGTGTAAAACGGACTTTACCAATTCCTGTTATAAATAATACGACATAAAAAGAAACAATAAACAACTGGTTTGTGCTTAACAAGAGTGTGCGATACTTACTCGCGTTTCGTAATATTACGTTTTTTAGAGACATCGTTGTTATTATTTTTCAGCAAGCTTTGCTTTTGAGGTTCAGAACTATATAACTCATTTATGTAAAAATTAATTACTTTACATTTCGAATAATAATGGGGTGAAAGTGGTTTTTACAATAATGATTATAATAAATAATAATTATGATAAATGGAAACCTATACCTATGCTTAAAAGGAAATTAAACCTAGTGTCATAAAAATTTGATTATGCAAATAAGTGCTTTTATATAAGATAGGGAACCTCAAGAGGCTGAGTAACCTTAGTATGAACGGAAATTGTAATTGAGGTGATGTTATGGATTTTTAGGTTTGTCTTTTGCACTTAAGCTATCATGTATATTATGAGTAAACGTGTATAGATATTTGCCTACTAATGTTAAAAGTAATAATTCAAAATTTTTACGAATCGTTAAGAGGTGTTACATTCTGAAAAGTAGCGCTTTACAAACCATTATAGAAAATTCTAGAATTAAAAGCACCCTTTGTCACTCTGGCCCTTAATCTTTTATACTTAAGCAAAACATTATTTCAAATCACTGCTCTTATGCTTCGTAATTGAATGACAAACCAACAAAGCAAGTAACACACTTTCAAATTCGTAATATTAGTGATGAAACTTTTGTGACGTTTATACTTACTTAACAGTCCGATATTGAAGCCAAAATGTACGTCAAAGAAATGACTATCGTAGTCTGTATTGGTGTATTTGACATTAATTGCAAAAATATTCTATTTTATAAATGTATTTAAAAGTTATATCTTGTTTAAAAAACGTACTGTAAGGAAGTAACGGAACAACGCCATCTCTGTTTAGTAGTATTCAAGCTGTGCTAGGAGACTGACGTATGATCTTCCTTGTTTAATTTGTTTGTTAAATTGTTATTCAACGTTAATTTGGCTACAATATTTTTCATTCGCTTCTTGGAAATCAGGGGAAAGGTCAGGTCAACATTTTGTTTTCATTATGTTTCCTGTATTATGGATTTCGTTTTGTTTAAATACCATGAAGCGATCGTCCTGGTGAATATTCTTCAGTTATTTCCCGCTGACTGTTATGGTAGCACTATGCTTGCCTTTGTAGTACCCCTCGACGTGTATGTCTGTCTGTTTTCATTACGACGCAACAAGTACGTGATCTGCCTCGGTTTAGTTAAGGATCGACGCTCAGCAAGGTCTCCTATCCCACTTCACCTTCTAACTTCTACTAGATATACGTTAGGACTTCCGCAGACTAGTTTTTTTTATAAATGGTTAACTGCAAGTATTTACCTAATTGGTGGATTTATTATTAATAATTGTTAAATTAAATATACATTAGATTATTATTTATTATTACGAACGTAAAACACATTTTAAAGATTATGTAGATAAGACAAATATAACGACAAACGGTTAAAATCATGGGAACTTACACAGAAAAGTTTGGCAACCTTTTGAAATCAAAATACTCTATATATTAAGGTAAGGGAAATTAAAAATTATTGTTTGACACAACTTTTACTTAGCTAGAGGAGGACTTTGAAGCCGTGTCTATAGCTAAATAACCACAGTAAATATATGAAACCAAATGTGCGGTGCAAAGACCACTATTAAGAACGAAGTTTTTTTTTTTGATATTTGAGAAGAAGTTTCATTTAAGTTGACAGAGCTTGACGATAATATGAAAAATACCCCAGACGGACCTAAACGTTTCGCGTATCCCACCTTGTATATTTTAAAACACGGGTTAAATATATTATAGTCGTTTAATATCTCATAAGAAGTCATCAAATCAGGAATGAGGAGATCCACAGAAGAACCAGAGTCAGCGGCGAGTTGCAAAGCTGAAGTAGCAATGGACGGGGCCCATAGCTCGGAGAACCGATGTACGTTGGGGTCCCAAGGCGATGGAATGGCGATCTCGCACCGGAAAACGTAGCGTTGTTCGACCCCCAACTAGATGGACAGACGACATCAAGCTAATAGCGGCCAAAGACCCTGGACATTGAAACTACTTTGACGATCTTTGACGACCATCGTTGCGGAGTGCGTGCGCTGTCACATTATAAATTTGGAGGGTTCGATTCCCGGCTCGAGTCTGGTCTGGTGGGAGGCTTCGGCCGTGGCTAGTTACCACCCTACTGACAAAGAGTGTCGCCAAGCGATTTAGCGTTCCGGCACGATGTCGCGTAGAAACCATTTAGGAGCGTGGGTTTACCACACTCCTAGCAGGTTAGCCCGCTATCATGTCAGACAGCATCATCACTTACCACCAGGTGAGATAGCCGCCAAGGGCTAACTTGTAGTGTATAAAAAACTAAAACTACCTACCTACAAAATACCTACGTCCAGCAATCTGTTGATATGATGATGAAATATTCCATAAACCAAAAAATATTAAACTAAGTTATGAAGGATATTATATTTATGCCTAAATCCAAAGATTTTCTTATAAATAGGGTATGAAAATTTCTAAAAGCTTTATAGTAAGATCCACTTTCACTACTTAAATTATCGGTAACGTAAAATCTAAATCGGCTGTAACGGTGTTTTAGTGCGTACATATTTTTTGTAAATTGCCTTTCTTAATATTGTTGCGTAGGCTCGGAAAATGTAGTGGAAAATTTATTAACCCTTTTAGGTGGGTACGCTATCGATTCTTTTCATTGAATATTGTAAAGGTATAAACTTTGGCAAAACATTATCAAAACATTGAATAAAATTATGTATTCAAATAGTTTTAGTTAGAATTAAAGTTGCGAGTTTAGGTCCTGGCAAATATATTCTGCGTATCCGGAGCTAATAGCCAGTACTACAAAGAGTAATCTTGACCAGCGTCATGGGGGTCATACCCATAAAAATGTATAGAAACGGCTTAGTATAGGTATATCCTGCTTAAATTTTATAGCCTTATTTTGACATATTCAAAGTACATATGAAAAGAAGATTTACTTCAACGATGCACGTCCCGGAGTTCTGGATTTTTCCTTTTTTGTAATGATTTTAAATGTTGTTAAATTTTACGTAAACGTTTTATTCACAGTTAATATGTACAAGTATTTTTTTTTAAATTATTTATAGATTGCATATTGCTATCCTTATTAATATTTCGAAAATGCTTAGAATATGATTTAGTGATCTGGACTGAAGCCAAACTTGCTAAATAAACGGCGTGCCTTCTTTATGACACAATACGGTCTAGCTTATACTATGATTTGAGTGTGCTCCATTTATGTGCTGAGAGCCCTAAATTTGTATTCAAGTTGGTAAGCATATGTTGTTAATAATGGATTACGTATTTTTGTACTTTCAAGCTTATCTTAAAGTGATCTGAAGTGCATATGGGTTTTATACGTTTTATCTCATATAAATAAAATATATACAGAAAAAAAAATAAACAGGGTGTGAGGACAGGCTTATCACTGCAAGTGATCTTTTCCAGGCAAATGCTAGAAAGTTTATTCTCTATATAGATTCTTAAATAGCTGATTTCCGTTAAGAATGTTAATCATACACAACGACACGAGATAATTTCTTTGCCGATCTCGATATTTGTATCTGTTTTATCGACAATTAAGGCTATACCGAAAGCGAGGAACGCGGTAAAATCTAAAGCAAGCAACTTTCTTTAAACGTAATATAATAAAATCATCCTTTTCATCATCCTCATTTAATCGACGTCACATGCCTGGGATCAGACGTCCTAATATATAACCCCGTCTGGGTAAAACTAAATTATAAAAAAATATATATGATAATTGAGATCTAAGCTGTTGAACTACTACTTAGATTTTTTTATGACAACCCAAATATATACATAATATTTTTGACGCGACTCTGTAATTAAGTCCAAGACTTCGTGGTCCGTTATCGAACACAGTAACCTCTTGAACATCGGGACAGTTACAGAAACTGTTATCGCATCTAATCTCGCCATCTGCGGATAATATCAGATCGAAGGCAAGAAACCGCATTACTTGATGAAGGGGTGCCATGGGAATAGAAGTTTACCGCTTTGTCCGATGACCCATTGACCTGTTCTAACACTCTATGTAGGGATGTTATATATGTATCTTCTTTCGATAGTAAGAGTTCTAGCATTACATGACGAGAGTGAAGTTGTCCACGTCAAAGTTCACATATCTGGCGTTAACATATGTGTAAAAAAAACGCATGACACAATATCTCCAGGTCTTTTTTTTCCGCTGGGAAATGCGTTTACGCATCCCCTCCGGAAGTGACGCAGACAAGACTGCGTCGCTTTCGTATGTGGGACTCACCGGCGGCCAGACTGGCGACCAGAATACCTACTAAAACCCAGCGATGCTCCTACGCGTTGCCTGGCGGCTGGGTCACGGGAACACCCGCGTACTCGACCGCAACCCAAAATATCTCCAGGTCTAGTCTGATGCAATAAGGGATACACTTGGTGAGCTGAACACAATGGAACACTCCCAATATTTTGATATTGGCAATCAGAGAGCAGCGCAATATAGTTTTAGAATCATGTATGACAGACAAGAGAGTGGCATCGCCCCCTCTCTTTACGCAACACTAAGTGGCATATTATGCATGTTCTTATATGACTCACTGGCGCGGGACGGCGCATTGCATTCATTGCATTCGGTCGGTTCGTATCGGTGGTCGCGTCGCGGTAGTGCATAGTCGTACTTGGTGGAGCGTTTAGTCTGCTCCTTATAAATTACCATACTTATAATTGTAATTATGTTCTACCAAGAGTATCTGGTCTCTTTGCCTGAAACTACACACATCTACCCAAAATACCGACGAAGACACGCCCCGTAGTCATCCTATATATAAGTGTGATTAACAAACTAGGCATAACAATATATTATGTACACCTAAAAATAAATGATGAAATTATTATCGGTTATAACCAATGAATCTATCCTTAATTATCATTAATTAGATCTTACAATCATTAGAACTGGTAAGGCTAAGCGCAAATGATCGAGTGGCCTGGAATATTGCCAAGCCCCGAAGCCTAACTAACCGCGAGACCTATAAATATGTACCTACTTATCTATAGTTCAATAATAGGAAACATAAGCTTTCCACACTTACACTATTACCAGTATAAAATGAGCAATATAGCGGATTTATTTTTTTAATTTCTACCTTGCGTACTTTGTTTCTGTCGAAAAACTTTTCACTGACTGAAATCAAACTTCTTTATTTGAAATTTGTCTGGTGAGAGGCTTCGGCCGTGGCTAGTTACCACCCTACCGATTTAGCGTTCCGGCACCATGTCGCGTAGAAACAATCAGGAGTGTGGGTTTGCCATACCCCTAACAGGTTAGCCCGCTACCATCCTAGACAGCATCATCACTTACTTTCAGCCCTTGATGTCTATCTCATAATATCTCATAGCCGTCAAGGGCTAACTTGAAGTGTATAAAAAAAATGATTTGAATTCTATTTTTACATGCCTCTACAATAGTACCTTCCAATAAAAATATCTAGGTTACAGCACTTCATCTGTAAATTTAAAATGTGAGCATTTTCATATCAACGACATGTTTTGAAACTTTTTTTATAATCGAAAACTTAACGTTTTAAAATATAAGAGGATTATTCCTATATGAGGATTTATCCCACAAGCGTTAACTCCCCCCTCGCCTCCTATCAATTATCGCCTCTTACATTAACGTGGCAAGAGGGGAGGGGTGGAAGGGTATCAGAAAATTTCACATTACATAATTTTTTTGGGTAATGCGTAGGGATACAGACATCAATGAAGGTAGCAACACCGAAGGATTTTTAAAATCAGGTTAGGGGTGATTACGACTAAGATGAAAATACTGAATGTCCATATAAACTAAAAGTGCATTGACATTAACATCTCACAGCTGGGCCATAAGCGAAGTAATAGTCTTAGAGCGTAGAGTCACCACGCTGCTGTAGTATCGGTTGGTGCGCGTGAACTTCACTCCAAGAGTATCTGAGGCAAATTTTCACTAATTTATAGAATAACATGATCTCGATTTCTTACACGGCACTCTATTTAGTTTTAAGAAAAAAAAAATCTGCATGCATAGTTATGTAAATTATTATTATTATAGTTCTTATTTAATTACGTATCTCATTATTACTATCATCCTAGTATTTATTATTAAGTAAGTGACATTTCTTAAACTGTTTAACATTTATGCAACTTTTTAACCGGAGAAATTAGAATACTGTTTATACTCGTACCTGCAATGATAACACTATTCGGTTTAAACAATTATTATATTGTAATATTTTTAATGTTGAAACGGTGATAGCCTAGTGGTTAGGGCGTCAGCCTCCTAATCAGAGGTCGGCGGTTCGAATCCGGGCACGGACCTCTAACTTTTCGGAGTTATGTGCGTTTTTAAAAAAAAATTAAAATATCACTTGCTTCAACGGTGAAGGAAAACATCGTGAGGAAACCTGCACGCCTGAAAGTTCTCCATAACGTTCTCAAAGGCGTGTGAAGTCTGCCAATCCGAACATGGCCAGCGTGATGGACTATGGCCAAACCCTTCTCATATTGAGAGGAGACCCGTGCTCTGTAGTGCGCCGGTAATGGGTTGATCATGATGATTTTTAATGTTCATGTGTATGAATATATAAAATAAATAAACTTAACTAATTATTAAAGAAAATAACTCTGTCAGACGGCATAGTGCCCCCTTTAAAGATGGAAGGCGAATACTGAAAATTTTATAACAATGAGATCTGTAGTATATGCTGACCAGTAAACCAACGACGTAGTTAGTAAATACTCAAAACTTTCAAATACCTAAAACTAACAATATTCGGATAATTAAGACAAGTTAGAGATTATCAGCCGGCCAAATTGTCTGGATATACGCCAAATCCACGCTAACAAATGACTTTCTGTGTACATTACATTAGTTTACGAAAATTACGAGTGCTAGTAAACATAACCCGTTTAGTGCCTCGTTGATCTAGTAGTTAGAATCTTCGTCAACCCAGCGTTCTGATACCAGACCAGACAAAAAATTTATTGTAAAAAATATATTCTATAAATTGCGATGTAAACCGAGTTGCAGTACCAGCTCGGAGTATCGAAATTAGCGCTGTCTTATTTAGCGTTTCGGAACAATGATGCGTATAAACCCATTAGGACTGTGGGTTGACCATACCCTTAACAGGTTAGTATCTTATACGGCATTATCACTTACCACCAGGTGAGATTTCTTCAAGCTAACTTGTAGTGAAATAAATAAAAATAACAAGTGATAATGCAAGTTTAGCCTGCCAACCTGCATAGAAGCAGCTTGGTGGGATCTATCATCCATTACCTTCAACAATGATATGGGCCTCCAGCGTTTACGATGCGTTGAATTGCGAGATGCGTTTAGGACGGATTAGCTATTTACGTTAATACATCAACGACGACCTCCGTAGGGCAGTGCGTGCGCTGTCGCGTTATAAAGTTGGATGTCCTGGGTTCGATTCCCGGCTCTAGTCTGGTCTGGAGGGAGGCTTCGGCCGTGGCTAGTTACCACCCTACCGACAAAAACATATCGCCAAGCAATTTAGCGTTCCGGCACGATGTCCCGTAGAAGGATCTAATAAGGAGCGTGGGCTTACCATACCCCTAATAGGTTAGCCCACTACCATCCAAGACAGCATCATCACTTACCACCATGTGAGATAGCCGTCAAGGGCTAACTTGTAGTGTATAAAAAAAAACATCAAATGTTCGATTACCGTCTACACAATTTTTTTATATAACCTTAAATCTACTGTATACTTCATCATCATCATCATCATGATCAACCCATTACCGGCTCACTACAGAGCACGGGTCTTCTCTCGATATGAGAAGGGTTTGGCCATAGTCCACCACGCTGGCCATGTGCGGATTGGCAGACTTCACACGCCTTTGAGAACATTATGGAGAACTCTCAGGCGTGCAGGTTTCCTCGCGATGTTTTCCTTCACCGTTGAAGCAAGTGATATTTTAATTGTTTAAAAACGCACATAACTCCGAAAAGTTAGAGGTGCGTGCCCGGATTCGAACTGCCGACCTCTGATAAGGAGACTGACGCCCTAACCACTAGGCTATCACCGCTTCACTGTATACTTACTGGTTACAAAATCCTTCAGCGATGTTTTCATATTAACTATCACTGACAACTAAATCACTGCACCCCCTCTTCTTCGTGGGTCGTGTGCCATTAGTGGGACATTAGTAGGCCAACGACGAGGATAATGATAACGTATGTAACTTCGGATACAGGAAATGTTTATGACGGTTTACTACCATACTTGTTCCAGGAAATCTTGCCTATTCATTGTTTCTAAGTGACTAACAGAAGCGAAGCCGTTATGCAACTCAACAAGCTTTATGCGACGAAAACTAAATTCAAAACCACTGCGTAATAAAAAAAAAACATTATGACGTCACACATAAGTATGTCACGAAGGTACCAACGAAATTAACGATAGAAACAACATGCAAAGAATTTTAGATAATAACAGAATTTCTTAAATTTGTCCCCACTTATACTCAATGATTATTATCAAAAATCCTTAGAGTTGATACAACATACTTTTCAAATATTGCCAAGGTTCGAAAATTTCCTTATTCTGTCATAGCAAGACTAATTAAAAAGTGGGTATATGTTGTATACTTATGTAGTAGTTCAATATCTACGGAACCACAGAGAAGGTTCGAAAATTTACCCTATTATTTCCTCATTCTGTCATAGCAAGACTTATTAAAAAGTGGGTATATGTCGTATACTTATGTAGTAGTTCAATACCTACGGAACCACAGTACCTACTGGGGTACTGTGGTAAATGCTAACGTACATGGCATTTTAGATAGCACGCCGTTTGTCAGGTTTGATGCGGGGTTGGCATCCGTCCAGACCATCGGATCGTCTGTTCAACCCTATCTGTCTAAATGATTGTGTGAATATTGATCCAGTTATATCAAATGAGGTTCTGATACCGTCGTGTTTGAAATATGCTTGATCCTAATATTTCGTCGGGATAAATAGGGCTGGAATTTTTCACCAGTAGCGTGTTTAGTATTTGACTAAATATGATCTCACTGGTACATAAATGATGACATGCATTTTTTTAAATTTCATTTGACTATAATCATTTTGCACTCAGCTAATGATAAATGATGCTTTTGAGACTGAATTGGATTAAGCGGGAGGCCTGTCTCATTGATGTATAAGATAGCATGTTGGAATACAGTTCACAGGGCCTGCGATACTATTTCCGGTTTGGAACAAAAATGTCCCCCACATTTTTGGTCCAAAAATCGAGTATTTTATTAAAGAAATTTTCAGTACTCCCATGCCTCGGAGAGCTTGTAAACTGTCGGCCCAGTTATTGCCACAGACAAGAGACGTAATAAAAATAAAGTCCGCCAAACCGCGTTAAAGTATCATGTAGGGCATACTCCAACTTGAGAAGGCCTTGTCCGGTGGTAGCATTGCGGTGCATTTGACAAGTTCTTAAATATATATAGAGTTCGGTCGAATATTTTGCGGGACGATAACATGCCGTGGACAGACCGTCTAACCAGACGTAAGCCAGCTCTGAAATTATTAATTCCCAAATTTAAACCCTCCCCCTCCCACACTCTCCTTCCCCTACCCTCCAAATAAGGTTGTAAAATATTAATCATACAAAATATAAGTTATAGCGTGAGTTAGATATTACACTTTAGTATGATTGTGCCTCAAAGAGCACGTTGAGTAGTCGATCTCTATTCACTATCACTAACACTTGATAATGATCGTTACCTTTGAGCGAAAATCTGTTACCCGATCCCCAAAAACCGCATTCAAACAGTGTGGACAGTCTGAGCTCTAAATCCCTCAATGATGTCTGTACCTAGCACTAGACCACTACCTAATTGCACTAAATGCTGCTTTCTGTGCCGAAATAAAACAGCGAAATGTATGGTGTGCTCTTATATAACGCAAATAACAATATATATTAACATATCTCACTCACACTAATAATATCTAAGTCTTAAGTATGACATATCAGAGTGAGGGAGCGCACTAAAATGCGCGCGAGTCATGGCAATATTTACTTGCCGGGTAAATAACTGTGCACAAAATATGTTTCATGTATGACCTGTAGTTAGACAGTGAAAAGTTTTTTTTATTGGTTGCCCCAGCGTAACCGGGCTGTTTGGCGGGCTTCGGAAAGAAGCTCTGCCAGAAGAAATAGCGCTAGAGCTCGAAGAAACTAAGGGAACGTCTGCCTAAGGGCGCCTCCTGTGAGGCCGAACCTCGGCTTAGGCGACGTTTGGGATAACGGGGGGGCCGGACGATGAGTGTTCGTACGTCTCCGAGGCCGTAGATAGAGCCCACGTCCAAATGACGTAAGATAGCGGGACCGGTTCGCCGGCGAGGACGGTGTGTAGCGTATGGTTGTGTGGTAGTTGGTACGAGTATGTTGTCAGTAGTCATCTGATCGTCAGGGTCATGAAGGATATGTTTAGGTCTCCTCTTTTGGAGAAGAGCGCTTAGGTCGGGGGAGTAAAAAGAAGCCGCAACTACGAGAGGGTTGGGGTGTGCTAGTTAAGGTAACGCATCGAGGAATGGATGCAGACTTACCATTGAATATATGGACGTAAATACTAGCTGGCACAGCGTTGTTCGGCACGCAGGTATAGTTGCCCGCGTGGGATACACTCGTCGCCGGAATGAGGAGGTCTGAAAGCCGTTGCTCAGGGTCCGTGGTGACATTGATGCCGCGTTCAGCATCGTAGTTTATCATTCTGCTGTTGTGGTACCTGGAGAAAAAGTATAAATGTAAAAGGGAGATTTGGGGTTGTTATATCTATATATAGGTTCTTAGTTCATTCATTCGACAAATACAATTAACATCACATTTAAGTATTTTTCTAGCATACTTCATCATGATCAACCCATTATCGGCTCACTACAGAGCACGGGTCTCCTCTCAATATGAGAAGGTTTTGGCCATAGTCCACCTCGCTGGCCATGTGCGGATTGGCAGACTTCACACGCCTTTGAGAACAATATGGAGAACTCTTAGGCGTGCAGGTTTCCTCACGATATTTTCCTTCACCGTTGAAGCAAGTGATATTTTATTTTTTTTAAAACGCACATAACTCCGATAAGTTAGAGTTGCGTGCCCGGATTCGAACCGCCGACCTCTGATTAGGAGGCTGACGCCCTAACCACTAGGCTATCACCGCTTCTCATACTTAAATCACCGTTTTTGGATTAACCTTAAAAATAAACGTCTATATAGTCTATCCTTAAGATCCAATTGCTGATACGTTTTTCATTAATTACGGAATACACCCTTCAGATCTTCCCCAATAAAAATATAAACGTAGAAGAAATTAATGATCTAAATTCCGTTGGAGCACGTACCTACTTCGCCCCTGGCGAAAAAGGAAACCGTTCAATACCTACCTCCGTGTTGGTTTTACCAGGTTCCCTTTGCCAGTTAATTTAAACTTGGAGTATTATTACCTTTACTACGGTAGCGGCGAGATCAAACATTGTTATCATTGTGCCCCCTTCAATTCATCATAAAAAAACGGGTTGTCTAAAAATACGATGCAATAGAAACTACCTTCAGCAATTGTAAGCGTCGAAATTGCGTAATTTTACGAAGTTAATTGAATTTTCTGTGGGTACTTTTAGGTTTCATAAAAGATTTGCTTATTGAATTGGCATAGATACATTTCTTTTTCCACCAGGTGAATTTGCAGGCTTTAGTAGTTTCGAAAACCTCCGTGGCGCAGTGCGTGCGCTGTCGCATTATAAAGTTGGAGGTCCTGGGTTCGATACTCGGCTAGTCTGATCACGGCTTCGTCCGTGGCTAGTTACCACCCTACTAACAAAGTCGTGTCGCCAAATGATTTAGCGTTCCGGCACGATATCCGGTACAAACCAATTAGGAGACCATTTTAGACTGCGTTATCACAGTAGACAGTAGTCTACTACTAGACACTAAAGCTAAGAGGGTTCCAATCGCGCGCAGGTCTAAGAAGAAGCACACAATAAACTTAGCCGTTTTTTTTTGTTATCACCATCTCCAGCAAATTTTAACTAACTATGGATTTAGAGCAATTCACACCGAGCTTTTTATCGTTTATATAATCCTTAATTTCGTAATAAATGTTTTAGTAAGTATAATAAATAGCCACTGCTGATGTCCGCCAGTGAGGCAAAAGATAAATCCTGGTTAATTTCTTTATTCTTAAATTTTCAAGTGTTTTTGTAAACAGAAAAGCAACCAAACACGTACTCACGCACACGCGCACACACCCTCACACACTAAAGGAGCGCTTTCCCAGTCACTCCGTGATATCAGCATGGGTTATGCCTGAAAATCAGCGCTGACGTCAATTTTGACGCAGCATCAAGCTGAGGCAGCGCCTTGTTCAGCCAATGTCTAGACACATACGTTTTTAGATGAGATGTACTTTTTATTTTAAAGGCTGAATAAACGCAATTTTGATATGATTTTGATTTGATTTGATTTTTCATTCTTACATTATTAGGCATGCATTATTTAGCAAACTTAAGACTGTACCGAAATATTTAAAGCCACCGCAATTCGCAAGAACTGACAAACCAATTTACGCCTCATTTCCAATTTATCGATGCCGAACTGCCACCCCGACGTTTGACAGTGCCAAGTCGCCATTCAACCGTGCCAAATTCCTGGCACTTGGCAGAAATTACCTAATTTTGGGCGCAATTTTGCAAAGTTCAATACATTTGCTAAACGGAAGTGTTTCTAAGATTAACTTTATAAACTCTTAAAAGTGTATCTGTTATTCAGTTCAGAAATAATGTACGGGTACCTAAGTGAATTTAGAATGTGTTAAGGAGAAAATATTATTGGTCAAAATTTACTTTTTCAATATATTTAGCTAGTTTAAGTTAAATTTTTACTTAATTATAATACTTATAGTTTTCGTGTTTCGTCACTGTTTTATATACGTCATTGTTTTTTTTTAAACACTACAAGTTAGCCCTTGACGGCTATCCCACCTGGTGGTGATGATGCTGTCTACGATGGTAGCGGACTAACCTGTTAGGAGTATGGTAAACCCACGCTCTTAATTGGTTTCTACGCGACATCGTGCTGGAACGCTAAATCACTGGGTGACACGTCTTTGTCAGTAGGGTGGTAACTAGCCACGGCCGAAGCCTCCCACCAGACCAGACTCGGGCCAGGAATCGAACCCAGGACCTCCAACTTTATAATGCGACAGCGTACGCACTGGGCCACGGAGGTCGTTCAACTGAATTGTCGCGGACAACAACTAGTGTATCATATTAGAATGTTACAAGCCAAATATCAAGTTATCCGAATAGATATTCCGATTTATTAATCTCGGCCATGACTGGTCTGTGGTGGTTACAAACGGGCTTGCACTGACTGAATCTATTCGACTATCCATTCGACTATCCATTCGACTACTTTTTGATGTTATCCATTTTGGAAACTTTTACACCAAACTAAATTACCAATGCAAATTCTTTTTAACTTTGGAGTTGTATTAAGATCAGCGCGGAACATTTTCAAAGAACGATCGTCAAAAGTCGCGTGGAATTCTTGTCATGATCAAGCCATTACCGGCTCACTACAGAGCACGGGTCTCCTATCAATATGAGAAGGGTTTGGCCATAGTCCACCACGCTGGCCATGTGCGGATTGGCAGACTTCACACGCCTTTGAGAACATTATGGAGAACTCTCAGGCGTGCAGGTTTCCTCACTATGTTTTCCTTCACCGGCGAAGCAAATGATAATATTTTAATTTTTTAAAACGCACGTAACTCCGAAAAGTCGGAGGTGCGTGCCCGGATTCGAACCGCCGACCTCTGATTAGGAGGCTGATGCCCTAACCACTAGGCTATCAGCGCTTCACGTGGAATTCTTATGGATAATTAAACAATAACTTAAAAACCCTCTTTAACCAATTAAAATTGAGTTTTAAACAGAACTTACGTTAGTTCAGGATTAGTTGCTTCCTATCTATCCGCGAAAACAGTATTCGACCATGCTTTCGCAATTTAAATAATCGGAATACGCCTCGTTTATCTTGATTTATAAACCATCTGTTAAGTTTAGTTTACGTGGTTAGTGTAATTCTATTCTTTATAACACCGTTCACAAGTTACAAATGTTATAATAATATACATATTACCTATATTGCTTTTACGTGCCCGGTTCGAGGATTAGGGAGGAGACACCTCATGACTTTTGATGAGAGTTTAATCAGCTTTAGTCAAAGGTGGCAAAACACTGGAACGCTTGCTAAGTCCTTATCACTTGGGTGGTAACTGGCCACGGCCTAAGCTTCACACCGGATAAGACCATTTAAAACACACAAATGATTAATTTCTAAATGATCCCGATGGCCATCATCAGATTACTTGCGCAACCAAGTGTTTGCCAGGAGATTTACCTGTTTAAAGTTTAGTTTAAAGTTTTAAGTTAAGGTTTACTGTTTTTTTTTTAATTAAAATATCACTTGCTTCAACGGTGAAGGAAAACATCGTGAGGAAACCTGCGCGCCTGAGAGTTCTCCATAATGTTCTCAAAGGCGTGTGAAGTCTGCCAATCCGCACATGGCCAGCGCGGTGGACTATGGCCAAACCCTTCTCATATTGAGAGGAGACCCTTGCTCTGTAGTGAGCCGGTAATGGGTTGATCATGATGATGATGATTAGTGGTTTAAAGCTGTATAAATTTTGTTGATCCGTTACCACAAGTTTATCACCTGAAAGTGACCTTATAGTTTTGTGAAAGACGAAGTAGTTCATAAGGTCGATTGTTTAAGGATACTAACACTATATAATCACTAATCACAATTTAATAAAACCAATCACCACCTGACCCCTGCGTGAAATTGAGTCCTGTCCCACAACATAAAGAAAATTGTTTAGGAAGCGATTACACAAAGCTGCTACACTGCGGGCGGTCTTAATAATTAAAGGCTAAATTACACTGGTAAAGTAACTGGGTACCTGTTTACTGAGAGTGAATAAACAAGCGAGCCTGCTGGTAAGCAGTAAATATTAAAGCGTTGTTGACTTGTTTACTTAAACGCTCTTGCAAGTTTAATGCCCAATTAAAAGTAATTTATTAATTATTCAGAGTTATTTATTACCTAATACTGTCTAATTTTATTATAGCTCAGAAAGTGGAGGCAATTTTTCGTAAATTGCTAGTTCGTGTAGCAGAATATAAAAATTACGTTAATATTGCAACGAGAATAGATATTCTTAACTATAATTAGAAAATAACGCGATTTTTAAAATTTCACTGAGTCTGGATTATTGAGAAATTAACTATAATAACATTACGTTCTAAGTCAAATAAATAAATCTGAAGTTCTCTTACTTTTCGCATAGTGAACTTACTTAAGGAAAACTTAATGGCTCTTAAAATTCATTTAACGTCTTATTATTTAGCTAACAACTCTGCAGTAAAACTGATAATATAGATATTGTGATAATTTATACCTATGCTAAAAATACAGTTGTTACATTGTCTGGACCTATTTGAGCGCAGGATATCCTAAAATAGTTGCAACATTTGTATTAGAGCTTTGAATGGAATAACAATCATATACCAAATTAAACTAAGGTGATATCTGAGCGGCGAAAAAATATGCCTTTATATTTGACAGTAGGTATTATCACTTATATTATTTTGTCTACGCCAACGGCCATAGTCTTGTATAACGACTTTGAAATAAGCAGATAATTATCTCCGCGCCGTCTAAGTCCAAAAAATACTGATGTAACCAGACGAGTTGGCGAGCTGCGGAAAGAAGTGCTTGAAGCAACGGGAACGTCTGCCTAGTTATCTATGTTCCATTATGAAATTACCGTTTTTTCAAAAAATATTTAACACATATGATTCTTCCAGAGATGGCAGCACTGACGATGCAATATGTACTTCGAACTGGAAAAAAAACTGAGCTATCAGTAGCTAGATTACTCTGTGTTCAAAAAGCTGCGATAGGACGTGTGGTAACATCGTCCGTAATAAAAGATAAATCTGCTACAGATTTAGTAATACACGAATCAAGCCATGTTTTGTTATTCTAATCTTAACCTTTACATTCATTCGCGTTCAAACATTTAACGGTACATAATATGTATACCTACTAAAGAAAATAATACATAACCAGTCTGAGGTATTAATCGTTTGACAAACTAACTTAGAAAAAAATTTCAATTTGACAACTGTCGAAATGTCTTAATTAACCATTCGTCTATTAAAATACCCGACCTTAATTAAAAACCATTGAAAATAATTTAAAAACAGAAGACTAGTGTCTTGAGGCGAATTAAAGACAAATATTTGTTTACTGTAAAAGATGATAAGACAATCATAATATTGTTACTCTTTGGTACCCGTAGACCGAAAACCAACTAAATATATTATTTCAGCATTAATTCTAATGCCGAATCAAAACTCTCACGTTGAGGTGTTAAAGGTGTGTCAACGTGAGAGGCTGTAAGAGTCAACAGCAGCTTCTGCTACCGTCCACATTCACAATTTTGTAATTTTACCACTTCCACGGTTTTAAGATAAATAAAGCGAGGTAAGATAGACGGAGACGAGGTCGCCGACTACACGCTCGCACTTGCGTCACTTCGTACGACATACGAGTACATCTTGAAGGGTGTAGATCAAGTAGGTAAAGCTGAACCAGACTGGCTAGTTTAATTATGTAACTGCTCAATTATGTTCCTTCCCCAGTACTGAAACGTTAAACGAAACACTCGTCTGGCAACATAACGAAGCACGATAAACTTTATTCTTCTTCTTTGTCGTTACACTCTTAACAGAGTGGTCGTGGTCATCATGAAGCAGTGTCTTTGAGGACAGATGTTATACGCCTCACGAGCATCCGCCACTTTTCTCGACTGGCCGAAAGCCTGGTGCACTCGTGCAAAGGACCGCTCCAGCAGACTATCTGATCGGCCCATCGCATGGGTGACCTTCCTCGACCTTCAGTGCCCTCTAACTTTAGTTAAGGGTTATGAAAAACCATCTCTATTCTCTTAAAATTTAAATATCCCACCAGTAGACACAGGCCTTAACCTCTCTTATAGAGAGGGATTCAGACCTTAATCGTCTGCAGTCGATAAGGTCTGGTGGTTGGCACGCTAATCCTTACTAATATTACAAATGTGAATGTAGGGTTGTTTGTTACGCTTTCACGCAAAAACTCAACCGATCGCATGAATTTTGTACACATGGAGGTATTATTATTAACATAGGATACTTTTATTGATATATTTTTTTTACTAATGTTAAAAAAATGTTTTGTTAAAATATAGTTATTGTTGGACTACTCTCGCCCCACCAAATACGTTATGTCGGGTGACACCATATAAACCCCTATCAGAGCGTTGTTCAGCCATTTGGTTGCCTGGCAGCGCTCGATACAGGAGAAGTCACCCGGTATACGTGAGCCATTTTATTCCCTACTTATTTTAATTTTATTTGATTTTTCTGTATTTAGACATTGTTGAGAAATTACCTGCTGTTGATTAATCATTAATGTTGTAAACTGACTAAAATTATTGTTAAATCGAGAGAAAAAGATTAGGTTACGTGTTTGTTCTTTTTTTTTAAATCTATTTCCGGACTTATTGCTAAAATTATCATATTTATTCATTTATATTGTAATGATCTCTGATACTTAAGAGTATTTAATGGCATCAATGCGAGCGGAGCCGCGAGTAAAAGCTAGAACGATATAAAACAAATATATACAAACCAAAAAACAAAAGCCGGTGCTTCCGTCGTCTGCACCACTGAACACTGCAGTCTCAGTGTGGAACCAGGCTTTAGGTATTTTTCTGTAGGCCCTGATATTTGAGCTCTTGCCTCTGTAACAAAGGAATATTTATTTTTAACAAGCTTACATGTTACATTTTAGATTAGCGACAGCACTGTTTCATTCTTTTTGTCAGCGATTGCTGTGTTACATAACGCAAGAGGATTCTCTAATAGAATTCCTAAATTGCAATGCAATGTTGGTATGGAAAGATGTAATGTTGCAAAAGCTGTGATTATAAATAGAATTAGTATTTAGTATTTGTATCTTCTCTGTCACTCCTTGACGACCTCCGTGGCGCAACGCGTGCGCGGTTCCATTTAAAAGTTGGAGGTCCTGCGTTCGATTCCCGGCTCGAGTCTGGTCTGGTGGGAGGCTTCGGCCGTGGCTAGTTACTACCCTACCAACAAAGACGTGTCGCCAAGCGATTTAGCCTTCCGGCACGATGTCGCGTGGAAACCAATTAGGAGTGTGGGTTTACCATGTACCTAACAGGTAGGCCCGCTACCATCTTAGACTGCATCATCACATCATAGTGGATAAAAAAACTACCTATAAGATTTTTTAAAAATTGTATTTGTTCTGTAATAAAAAGCACAAGAGATTAAACAAAGTTACCGAATCACTGATATAAGATCTAAAAAAAAAAAAATGTTTATGTGCATGTTGTAGATAAATATGACTTACCTACCTACAATTTTATTCATCCCATTCTTAGGTATTAATCAAGATGGATATAAGCGGTGATAGCCCAGTGATAAGCGGTGATAGCCCAGTGGTTAGGGCGTCAGCCTCCTAATCAGAGGTCGGCGGTTCGAATCCCGGCACGCACCTCTAACTTTTCGGAGTTATGTGCGTTTTTAAACAATTAAAATATCATTTGCTTCAACGGTGAAGGAAAACATCGTGAGGAAACCTGCACGCCTGAGAGTTCTCCATAATGTTCTCTGGCGTGTGAAGTCTGCCAATCCGCACATGGCCAGCGTGGTGGACTATGGCCAAACCCTTCTCATATTGAGAGGAGACCCGTGCTCTGTAGTGAGCCGGTAATGGGTTGTTCATGATGATGATGATGAATCAAGATTGGCATAACAAGGCAAAAAATAGGCGCCAAAATTACATCAGTTATGAGATCATGTTTCCTCCGCAGTTTCTTATAAAAGAAATAAATGAACATAAATATGCCAACCCAATGTTGGCAAATGTATTGTGAATGTCGATCACGAAATAACGATTCGCAATATTACGATTGCTTATTATATGTTATTAGATTAATGTGAGATTTTTTTGCGTTATATAAGCTTTATTTGGGCGTTTTTCCTAACTACGCTGAATCAAAACACGTTCATTATATTAATATACAGGTTTGTTATCTTAATGCACATGAGTTACTCACTAAGCGCTATGTTTTATATTTTGTTTCTTTAATATTTACATCGCTGGCAAACGAGCAGATGGGTCACCTGATAGTAAGTGATTACTATCGCCGATGACCATCTACTACACCTTAGGAAATGGAGGGTGATCTCACCCTCATAATGAGTTTTATTCAACATTATGATGGTATGCCTTAAATCGCTTGGCGGTATGTCTTTACTAGTAAGGTGGTAACTAGCCACGGCCGAATCTTTCCACCAGACTAGACTCGCGCCTGGAAGGTTATGACGACCTCACCTAAAGTCGGCTAAAGGTACATGTTATTTATTTTTAATAATCTACTCGTTCTCAAAGGTGTGTTCGCAAAGGCGTGTGAAGTCTGTCAATCTGCACATGGCCAGCGTGGTGGACTATGGCCAAACCGTTCTCATATTGAGAGGAGACCCGTGCTCCGTAGTGAGCCGGTAATGGGTTGATCATGATGATGATGATAAATCTACTCGTAACTAGCTGTAATCGGCATACCATGTACAAATACCATTTATGAAAAGATTTGAGCATATTATGGCAAAGATGGATAATTCACTAAAGTACAACGCACTGTGGTAATGTATGGATTAAATTTTATGGCCTTAGTCTTTTATTTAGAAGTAGGTCGCGTTGTTTTAATATATCAGAGCGTGCTTTGTTTTCAGAACAATTGAACCATATAAAGAAAATCTAAGAGTGGGCTAGAAAAATAATGGACTCAGGTGCGCCAAGGGTTTTCTTTGTTGAAACAAAGTTTTAGTAAAGCAAAAGTGCATAACCTGATAAATAATAAAAAATATACAGATAAAAAAACGGGGAATTCAAATATATTGTGTATTAATTTCTGTAACAATAAAAATTAAGAGTTAGTATGGTCCTGTAATATCATGAAGTTTATGATTCAGAAATGGAAAGAATGATCAGTGACGAAACTTCATAGAAACAAAGACACTCAATTTACAGCAGGGATTTGTTTATGTTGCCTCCTAAATAGCTCTTAGACGATACATCTTTGAGAGTACCAAGGATCTTTGATGACAGTTTTGTCTCTCCTTTTGTCTCCTCCTATACTTTTCTACCGCTGAACAGATACCATGCTATGGCACACTATCAAATTTTCTGATACAACCACCAAAGTATATGTTTTCATATCGGCCATCTGAGTTGAGCTTGATGTAATGAATGCAGGCCTTACTTTGTGGAAGTCCATGATAATAAACAGTAAGTATAATTTGCTATATTCCGCTGACAACCGGGAGATTTGTATAATATAATATAGAAAAGTACTTTTCTCGCTTGTGAAGTCAACATCTCCTGAGGATGATCCGGTGTCGGGTTGAAACGTGCGTAGAGGTTCTAGTGGAAGATTTTGTGTGGTATTATATTATACAAATCTCCAGATTGTCGGCGGAATATAGCAAATTATACTTGCTGTTTATTGTTTACACTTGATGTATTTTTTATATTTGTACCACCATTTTGCCACATAATTGCGCAGTATGACAAGGATCGTGGCACAGTGCTGTTGCTTTATAAGGTTGGAGCTTGAACTCGAGCAGGAAATCGGACCCAAGGTGGGTTCAATTCCCAGCTCGAGTCTTGCGGGGGCTTCGGCTATGACTAGTTGCCACCCTACCGACAAAAAAGTGTCGCCAAGCGATTTAGCGTTCAGGCACCATATCGCGTAGAAACCAATTAGAAGTATGGGTTTGAGATGAGCACACTACCATCTTAGACTGCATAATCACCGGATAAGGTGTCTTCAAGGGCTAACTTATGGTGGAAAAATAATTAAAAAAATGTATGCTTGGGTATTATTTACGACGGGATCTTGCGTCGTTTGTATAGGCTGTAGTGGACATCTATCGGCAACATATTATAATTCTATGTATAAACTTTATAATACCATACTTGCGGTTATCTAATGGCCAAATGTGTAAGCTGCCTTTACAGATTAGTGAGGTATTCCATAATGCGGTGTCTAGACAGGTAATTACAATATAAGCGTGTGTTAATTAAGGATTATTTATTTAGTATAACACGCTCTAGTTGCGCGTACTAATTAATATAATTAGATAGGCTTGAAGTGTTACTAAACATACCTCACAAGAAAATTATTGTACAAATATATAACAATCCTTATACAAACACCTCGTATGACAAAAAAATTCTCCAGCGGTCTCTATTCATAATGATATCACAAAGGTAAAGAGTTTGTTTTCTTTGAACTTTAGAAGTAGTATAAGAAAATTTCTTTCTACATTGTAGCAGCCCTATTTAGGATAGTTCAGACTGTTTTATATCACGAACGGCCCTTAGAAGCCAAGTGAAAAAATAATATGTCAGAAATAACGCTAGGCGAAATTAACTAATAGTGCGAGCGAGCGATGCGACGAAGTAAGGTAAAGTTAGTATGGAAAAAATTAACTTATCACTAGTTGTATGCGTATAATTTTCTGGGTAACGGTTTACTACATACAGATCTACCTGTATAGTTTTAAGTTTATTTTTTACAAGTTAGCCCTTGACGGCAATCTCACCTAATGATAAGTGATGATGCAGTCTAAGATGGAAGTGGGCGAAAGTGTGAGTATGGTAAGCCCATAACTCCTAATTGGTTTCTACGCGACATCATGACGGAACGCTAAATCGCTTGGCGACACGTCATTGTCGGTAACTAACCACGGCCTCGCATCAGACCAGACTCGAGCCGGGAATCGAACCCCGAACCTCCATTTTTATTAAGCAACAGAGCACATGCTGCGCCACGGAGGTCATCAAACTGTGTAATGTAAACTTATGTCACTTACCTACTACGTCAAGTCTCAGAAATATACTAGTGGGCGGATGTGATGACACTTGGCATTCGTAGACACCGGCATCACGATTCTGAACGAACCGAACTTTTAGCGTCCAGTCCTGAAACAAATTTGCATTTTATAAAACCTTACCAATATAATCTAAAAAAACCTAATCCAAAATCCTAAGCCTTCTCGTGAATCATTTCATAACCGTGACTTCATTTGACCTTGAAATAGAAAAACAGCAATGGTTACCACCTAAAGTTATCACAGCATATTTAGTTTGCAAAAACCTAGAAAAGTTATTTCCCATAGAAAAAAGGCTGTTTTTAACTATATTAATACGGTACTATAAACATATTACACACTTCCTGAGCTAGCTTTGTGTATGTGACATCCAAGTAAAAAGTCTATTGCTGAACAATACGGAAGTGTTTGAATAGTCCGTACAGTGATCACTGACTCCGAAATATTGTCACTTACCGTAAGCCTAAAAGAAGGTTCTGTATATTTAAGAATTGGTGTGATGGAACTAGATAACGATCATAAATTATGTAAACGCTTTTTTTAAATTTTACATTAAATCAAAGTTTAGTATATTTGTGTCGTATTATGTCATCTTTCTTTTGCAACTTTATTATGCGTACAATTTGCTTATATTGAAATAAGAAAAAGTGCGCAAAACTTTCGATGTTTACTTAAAATAAAACGTCCCGGATTACGCACGGTTGGCAGCACTACTTGGGTTGCCATGTCTATTGTCGCATCCAATTATATAAGGTGTCGTAACCTGATGGCGAGATGTCGTGGAAAAGTAAAATCGTATCCTCTTTGCAAAAGTGACAAAACAAGGAAACAATCTATGACACTGAGGCAAAAAATTGTTTACATGACACTATTTTTATATGCGTTGTCTGGCAAGTACAGTATACCTGTCTAAGACATTAAATAAAATACGTTGTAGATATATGTAATTCAAACTAAGTATATGACCAACGAAATTATCAAAGGCAATTATTTTTTCTAGTTGAAATAACTTATCTTACAACATTGTATGCCAACTATGTTGCCAAAATAAACCTTCTAGACCATTAGTAATTTATTCAGTCTTGTTTATTCCTTTATAGTAATTAATTAAGTAAATTATATTACGAATATGTAACACTACTAAAATGAAACTACATTAAACCTAAAACGTCGTCGATGCCTACGTATCGAAGCAAAGTTATCAGGTTCTCTTATTTGCAACAAGGGGATGATAATTTATTTTTAGCTAATGTTTTGCTCCTTAGTAATATATAATAACCTCCACAAAAACCCTACACCTCCTCCTAAAAAAATATTAGTGCAACAAAGATTCGCCCAAGATTCTTTCTTTCTTAAAACAGAACTATGAAAAGCTATACAAAATTTAGAATCATCTGAGCCCCTTAGTTGACAAGTTTCAAAGTTTTTAATACTGTATAAGTTCATGGATTAAAATCTCGGTGAGTTGTAAAAGTATTTTTAAGTCCTTAAGTGCTTTCCAAATTATGTGGCTAAAAAGTGAAGGGTAAAAGAAAGGCATTCATTCATTTTTAATTTTTTTTTTTTACGAAAAAGGTAAGGAACGTAAGTTAGTAATTAATCATGAAAAATAAATCTACGGGTCATCAAAATCCGATTTTACTGGCTCTTTCGCACGGTATTCAATGGTTAAGAAAAATAAATGTTTTTTTTTTTATTCAATATAATATCTGTTCGACAAACAAACTATAAAAAGTGCCTGTTGCATGAGAATTTAATATATTCTCATCCACGAATCCAAATGAATAAACGTTTAACATTTACCATCCAAAATACTTGCCGACCAACGTGCAAACAGGATGAATTGAGAATATCTCACGTTTTTAAATAGGTTAGAATTTTGCAGCGTAATCTACGATATACGGACACAAAGAAGTGACCTCGACTTCCGGACTTTGAACCGTTAAAGGCTAGTTAAACGCTTGGCCGCTCTTCAGCTTGCCAAATTCAATTTGCTAGGCGTCTGTTTTAGGTCATCTGTGTAGGTTTCTACCTGACTTCCGGGCTGGAAAATCAAGGCTGTCTTAGGTGTTCAAATATCAGGCTTAGAAATCGAATTTAGTCCAGGCGTCTCTTAGGTATAGATCGTTGTTCAATTCGGCCCATCGCCAGATTCTTTTATAAGGCTTTAAATTGCTAACTTTTTGTCACCTCTGGCAAGCATTTTGCTCTTTTTATATCTATATATACTTATATTATGAAGACATATTGCATTTTTAGGAAACTTAAATCAAAGTTCGGAAATCACCGCTGCCCTCCCCCGTGTCTCAGAGAGCACGTTAAGTTTTGTCCTGGTCTTAAAAACGTTATATTAATAATAAAAATCAGCTAACCCCTATAGGAATAGTGTTTTTATGGTTTAAGCAACTCTCCCACGAGAGAGGAACTCTGTGTTTGTGCTGGAGGAATACTTACTTCTGAATGCTGTAAATGGATGGCTTGAAACCTCTGGTCTGAGCTGTAGGTGGTAAGGCCGACTGTTAATAGATGGTAGTCTTTTCTTCTGATCCATGACACCTGGCAATCAAAAAACGAACATTATGTAGCCTAGCTGCAATCATATCTAATGGCATAATATGTTGGTCTATTCATTTTGACATATAAAACCAGATTTGAAGGTTTTCATAATAGAGGTGGTGGGGAAGACGGCAACATTTCCAGATTTTAGTAGTACGTTTTAGAAATTAGGAAGAAGATCACTTTGTAATTGCACATGACATATTTACGAGAAAACTGTCTCATTAAGCTGAAAATGTATTTATTTTATTTTATTTTATTTATTTATTGAGGTTCACAAACAACGACACGGTATGTGCTTATTTAAGGGTTTTACATAAAATAATTATTACCGTGGCGTCAACCACGTAACCCACATTTTAACATATTGAGAAGACATACGTGTACATGTATAACAAACAAATAAAAGGAAAATTTAAAAAAATGTATATAATAAATAATTTGGAATACTCAAACTAACTTGTGTCATACACATTCTAAATATCTATTTTTAAAAACGTGTGTCACAGTGCGAGTATTCCAATATTAATTTATTTAAGTGAAAATTTCTTTCAAATTTTCAATATGTTACTGTTTGAAATTCTTAACAAATACCTTTGTTTCAATAAGTGTATTGTCAAATAAGAAATTTTGTTTTTAAATGATTTATTAAGATATTTTGTTTCATCGAAAGACGTAGCTTTCGTAGAGGTTCAAAGTATGTATTATACTAGAATAAGTTGTTATCAAATAGTACAATATATTATTTAATGATTTACTATGATTCTTTGTTTAAACTATAGACGCACACAAATTTCTCGTCCAAAGTATATAAATTTAACTTAAATTGAAGTAGCAACTTTTTAACAGCTTATATAAGAAAGCTTATAAAAGTAATAAGAATAGTTATTGTGAATGTACTGGAGCGGCGTCCAAACCAAATATAAAGTTTTAAGAATATAAAAAATTGTACACGTCTTGTTGAGAGCTCCCTCTTAAAAACAGTCAACTATGCTTTACCTAAAGTAACAGAGCCGTTCTAAGAGAATGGCTTACAATATAATCAAACGTCTTTGTTATAGCTTGAACAATACACTTTTTAAATATATAATGTTTTGGTCTCCTGCGACTTCATCAGCGTAAAACTTCTGATAAGTTTCCCATAGAAACTTTCTTGATATACTCTGACTCGCCGCGTTGACAAGCATCCTCTTCTATTACGGTTGGTCGGCTCCTTATGATCGTAATGACTGGTTGGTCGACTACTAACTCGATACACAGACGACAGAACTCCCTTCAAGAGACCTATGCCCAACAGTGGTCATCAATCAGTTGATATGATGATGATGAAGATACAAAAAATATTTTTTTATATTAGATCAGTATGTTCAACCCAAAAAGAAAACAAAAATACTGTTCAACTTTATTATTAGATAAAATAAAATTATACCTAGATTTAAAATTTTTATGGAGACACTGTATTTCAAAACAGACTACGAACAAAATAAACGTTAGCATTTTCTGTTCTAATTTACACAAAACCTCGGTTTTACATTAACGTATAATTAAATGTATCATTAATTATATTAACGACCTATAATTGCGCAGTGCCTATACGAAAATTACCCTAAAACGACATTAATAGCATTTTATTTAGAAATATTATTTACGAACACGCTGTTATCACTGAACCGTACATCATTTTATTATAATTTGGCTCTTTCTATTCTATAAAACGTCATCTAGTCGTTTCATGTGACTTCATTCAAGTAATTCCCTTTTTTGAAAAATCTCGCAGGAATTGTTAATTTTAAGAGCAAATCATTAGGAGGAAATTTATTTTTTTTGGTCTCCAGGACTAGTGGCTAATAAAGTATTCAAATAAAAAATAACTAAAGATCGGTTTTGCTGCTAAATCGCTTATAATAGGGCACAGATTTTTAAATCCCGCGGGAGTTTAATACTCCGTAAATACAGATTTTTGTACAACTAACTTCTCGCGAAGAGCGCTTTCTGTTGAAGTATAGATGAATTTGAACTTTAAACCAAGTGAAATAAGTTCAATTCTGCTCATTATTGACGTAGCAGTGTTTCGTTAATCGAAAAAGACTATGATTTTGAGCGTGCAATTCCTATAAAAAGGTTGAGTAGCTAAGAGTTTTTCTTCCTTTTTATGTTGGATCTAGCTATGAGCAAAGGTAATGGATCGATTGGAAAAAAACAAACTAAAAATTAAAAATAAATAAAATTAAAAATCGACATTCCATTTTTCTGTTTGTTTGTTTGCAACTGAAAGTTTAATTACATACGTTGGCGTTTGATAGTTTTAAAAGTGCCTCTCGAATATAATTCTAAAAGTACATTATTTTTTTTGAATATTGTTGATTTTACTAAAAAACTCATGCATCGAGATTTTTGTACTTTAAAGGAAATATAACGTAATTATTCGTTTGCTTGGTTTCAACCGGCTCAAAAAAATAACATAGACTTTTTAATATTTAACAGCAATGAGAGTTTAGCACTTGATGTCTCAAACCTACTAAGAAAAAAACATTTATATGCACTGAAAGACGAGACTACGATTTCATATTAAATAAGCTGAATCCTTCCTTATAAAAGTACGTTACCTTAATATTTTGTAGTGATTATATTATATATGTACCTTCTTTAAGTGTGTATGAAAAGTTTATGGAAAACAGAGAGTTTATTTTTAATCATTATTTAATAATAATTAATAATTAATTAATTTAATTAAGAAATTAAAAAAGTGATCCTCATACTTTTCAGCTTCTGTTAGTCGTAAAAGATTACGGTTAAATTATTATTTTTTCTTTACTTCTAAAATTATAATTATAATTTTTATGTGTGGAGTGCGCTATACTTGAATTAAAGCTCGGTAAAAATATCTCAGTTCAAAGGCAAAAGTTGCCGCAAAGTTTTATCAGAATCAATGGAGTGGAAAACGAGAATAGTAACGAGAATAAATAGTCTAACCAGAATAATACGTTAACAAGGTCTAGGGTTATTGATTGTTGGAGTCCCAAACAAAACCCAAACCCTACGCCGAGCCTACGCGAGACAGCTTTAAGGTTGACAGGTCTACCAGGTGGACAGAAGACGTAAAGAGCGTCTCTAAATACAAGTAGAACAAGATCGCGGTGGGTGTTAAAACTAGGTAGCCCCAGAAAAGGCGAATATTACAGTTCAGAACGCTGAGAGCACGAGATTATGTAAATAAAATAAGTTTAACCACAGATGAGGATAAAAACGTTTTTCAGAGTATTTTTCTCCTGCTTTATAACAACACCCTTCTGGTTAACGAATGTTATAATTACGTATCTTTTCACGCTTTACCTTTTTAAATAATTACCCATTATGAGAATTCCACGGTGAATTTTTTTGCGCGAGGTTTTTCATACGATGCTCCGTATTTTTATACAGATGAATTCGCGTCAGTACTTATTAGGCGACATTTAGTCTTGAATTGTTAAACCAATAAAAAAAAACCCTTTTATAAATTAAATTTGCTTGGAAAGTTAGACCTTTATATATATATATATATATATATTTCTTGTAATGAAGTATTTATATGCGCTATATTATTTTCGCATTTGAGCGTGCTTTTTATTCGTTTACATAACCATTTACATATGCCTGTGCAGTTTCATCTAATTCCATATACGAGTATGGACATAAAAAGTTTATTCGTTCTCATTACAGAGGCAAATAGACAGCGACGAAACTATTAAGGGTCCGTGTTTGTCTGCGAAATTCTACGAACACGCGAATGTTCCCGTAATTTTATAATATGGGGTATGGAAGAGAGAGCTCCCGAGGTGTGAAATTGAAGAATTCATTATTGTAGTACCTTTTTTCGCAATTTAAACCCTATTGGATCGAGTAAAGATCGAGGTTAGGATGGCAGGTATCGCCAAAGGTCGTATTGTGGTGAAGAAAATTAGTTGGTTGTTTTTCATAAACACTCCTTTGTAAGTAATGGGCTGTTATTCTTCTGGAGGGTGGAGACATCTCGAATTGCTGTTAATTCGTTCGTTTGGAATAATTATCATCATTGGACCTTTGTGAAATATTTTATTTGGTGTCCAAATAGATGTTTAACATTTTTATTAGCCACTTTCATCCATTTTATTAGAAGATTAGGCTTACTGTATTGACTTGTATGGCTTGAGTAATAATCACCTTAGTTGCTTAGCCATTGTTGAACTTCTCAGTTGCTTTGTGAATAGCCTCTAGCTAGCTCGACCTGTCCTTTCACTAATAATACCTATTAGTATGGATAAGTATGGATTAGTCTTATTTTAGAGCTGGATGCAAAAACTTGTTACTTTTTATTAAACTAGGTTGCTCTTTTATACTTTTGAAATACAATTTTGAGATGGTGTGAACGAATAATAGAACCCGGCTAAGTCCGACCAGAGCGCGTAAAGTGTAAAAAATCTATCCACGCAATAAAAACGCCTATTTTAAGGCCAATTTGTATAAAGATTATTTTATCGAATCTAACATAACCTGAGCCTCGTACCTTAGAAATAGACGTAAACTCCCCTGGCAATTTAATTAACACGTATTAATTTAATTTGAATTTAGAATAAGCCCTAAAACTAAAGTATTGATAATAAACGTCCTTTTTTTCTGTTATTATCATTATTAAATTTAATTTCGGCATTTAATGCTATATTGTGGCGTATTCATAAGATATAGACGCATATCTTTTTGCGGAAATTTTATTTCATTTTAATATAGTACCTACCTACTTATTCTATAAAACTCACACTTTCTAACGGTGAAAGAAAATGAATTCTAAGGTATTAAAGCTGGTCGACAATAAAGCAAAGAAACAAAAATAATCCACTATTTATAGTCTAAGTAAAGATTCAAAAACATAAAGTTTAGTACGCATGATTCATAATCTAAGTGAAATGCCAGCGCATTAAACACGAAGAGATAGAGTGGCAAAAAACTACGCTATTTTTATACTTTTTTATGTGGAGGCGTTATTTTATAAAAGGAAAGATTGAACCGTCTGAGTGTGAGTTAAGGCACGGTAATATTATGTATACAGTATTCCAACTTCATACAAAGGGACGAAACGCGAGCTATGCATACGCACCTTGATCTCGGCGTGCGCTCGGCATGCAGACAGTCGCGACTGTGCCGCAGTGACGAACGGACGGTGGTTTGTTTTTTTTTTAACAATAACCGCGCGATTTTTTCACTTAAAATAAGTTCAAGTACATATTTAATATAACTAGTAGGATATATTGTGCTGTTTTTGGTTGCATTAATAATAGTTGTTTATAGTACTATTTGTATGAATAATACTAGAAAAATAAAATTGACCGTCTGTTTGTCACTAGATAGCTGAAATTTGAACACAAAATAGGCAAATGTAATTAAAATGCTGGAGGCGGGCAGCCCTATCACATATTTACGTACCGCGCGGCTGTAGGTAAGATACGGCCGAGTTACAATACAGTATACATAATATTACCGTGGTTAGGAAACGGCCAAACCGCCGCATCAAACTGACGGTTTTGACGGCATTCAAGTTAGCGTCATGCGTGTGACCAATCACGAAACGAGCCCGTTTTTTATAGTCTTGTAATCGGTTGACTGCAGGACTGTAGGAAACTGAAACGCTGCTAAAGACTTGTTAACAATAAGTGGGAACAAAGTACATTAAAATACAGTATATAAAAGATTAGCCTTGTTTACTGTATTAGTAAGTAAGTAGCTGCGGCTATATGAGAGCCTAGCAGGCTCTCATTTCCTAGATACGTTATTTTATTAAAACAAAAGTTCCAATGGTATAGGCCTAGTATAAACTTGATTTGATTGCAAATGATTTTTGCTTGAAAAAAAGCTGTGATAGCCTAGTGGTTAGGGTGTCAGCCTCCTAATCAGAGGTCGGCGGTTCGAATCCAGGCACGCACCCCTAACTTTTCGGAGTTATGTGCGTTTTTAAACAATTTAAATATTACTTGCTTCAATGGTGAAGAAACCATCGTGAGGAAACCTTGCACGCCTTAGAGTTCTCCATAATGTTTTTCAAAGGCGTGTGAAGTCTGCCAATCCGCACATGGCCAGCATGGTGGACTATGGCCAAACCCTTCTCATATTGAGAGGAGACCCGTGCTCTGTAGTGAGCCGGTAATGGGTTGATCATGGTGGTGATGATTTTTGCTATATCTGGAATAGGTATTTTTTACTATACTTTTTATAAAGGACATTGAAGGAATACGGTCAGGTTAGACATGCCTGTTTGAGAAAAAGGTATATAATTGGTCGCACACAGATCACGAATTTAAACGCATTCATTGACGCCAGTTTAACAGCTAAAGTCAAGACAACATCTTGGCGTCCAACCTGCCTATTTAACCGCGTTCAAATGTGCGTCATCCCTGCGACCAATCACAACACTAGTTGAACAAGGGATGTACAGTGTTTAGCCTCACTTCAACATAACTGTCATCATTTTATCAACAGATGCACGTCCAGTAATGGGTTGATCATGATGGTGATGATTTTTGCTTTATCTGGTAAGGCGACGTTATATAGAACAACTATGTTCGGCTGAACATTTAAAGGCATTTGGTTTGGCAAGTAACCAGTAAAAATTTCCGTGGAACTAACACACTTATAAAATATTTGGGTAAGACGGTTGTGTTAATTTTTTAGCTCAACAACTGAACTCTTGAGTCGACAACTGAACTCCATATAAGTAGGGGGAAATGATACGACCTGCATACAGAATTTCAATACCATACCCATGTCAAGTTGTAGGATTATGATCAATTATCCAGTAATTCTCAGGAAATAGCTAGTTAGCCTTTTGAGTTAATGCCGTCTATGCGTTTACCCCGAGCGTGCGATCAAATTTAATGGTACGCTGCCGATAATAATTAATATTACAATAACATTAGTGAGCAAACTAAGCAAAGTATTTAAATGCACGAATAATCTAACTGACATAATATATTTTTATAAATCCTGTACTTCCATTTTAGTACCGAAAGGCCGAATCGCATATAATATTCCGTAGGAGGCATCTCGAATAGGTAATTTTTACTATACTTTTTGACTACCTTTAATAATTATTGTTATATAGTTTTTTTTATCCACTACAAGTTAGCCCTTGTCGGCAATCTCACCTGATGGTAAGTGATGATGCAGTCTAAGGTGGTAGCGGACTAGCCTGTAAGGGGTATGGTAAACCTACTCCTATCGGTTTCTACGCGACATCGTGTCGGAATGCTAAATCGCTTGGCAACATGTCTTTGTCGGTAGGGTGGTAACTAGTCACGGCCGAAGCCTCCCACCAGACAAAAACATGCCATTGAAGGAACCAAGGATGAAGGACCTTGATACTAATACGTAGGTTATACATAATTTTTGACTCAAAGTTTCCTATTAAAAGTGGATTAACATCGCGTATTTGAAAAAAAGCTTTAAAAAGTCATACGTTTGTATGATGAATATGGATATGAAAAAAGACAGTCTATATTGAGTAAGTAAAGCAAGTTGAACTATTCCAGTCACATATATTATCTACTTACCCACTGCCACATAAATAAGCGTCATAAAAAATATCACCAACTGGGATCGAAAAAGAAATACACATTTCCGTTATCAATTGAAAACTATTTCTGTCGTCGATAAAAACACGTCATAACGAGCGAAAATTAAAAAGAAACATTTTGTGTCAACTACCGGGGGTGTTAATGATTGCGGTGGTATTCATTATGATATCTAGGTCATATAGAGCTGAACACGTAGACTAGGGAAACTCGGTAGTCATACTGCCATATAATGAAGCAGACCTTGTGCAGCTGACCTGACCGTCCTGACCGACCTGACGTGACCAGAAACGATGCCAATTGTTATTAATCATTCTTTTCGTTATAAGCAGTCTAATGCCAAGTTACTAAGAGCAAGGCTAAAACTTTGGCGTGCAACCTGCATTCACACTTGAATGAAGACTGCGTCCAAACAGGAGTTGAGTTGAGTTGAGCAGGAGTTTGGTGATTGGTTGCTAAAAGACGCAAATTAGAGTGCGTCCATTAACGCAAGTTGAACACTTAAAGCCCAGACCACACCTTAACCTTTTTTTCTATTCGGACTGTCTATTAGCTGTGCTAACCTTATTGGTTGCGACAGCGTAACCGGGCTGTTTGGCGAGCTTCGGGAAGAAGCTCTGCCAGAAGAAATTTTGAGCCCTAGGGCTCGAAGAAACTAAGGGAACGTCTGCCTAAGGGTGCCTCCTGTGAGGCCGAATCTCGGCTTAGGCGACGTTTGAGATAGCGGGGGGGTCGGGCGGTGAGTGGTCCGTACATCTCCGAGGCCGTGGATGGAGCCCACGCCCGGATGACGTAAGATAGCGGGGACCTCGTCTTCGCCGGCGAAGACAGTGTGGAGCGTATGATTGCGTGATAGGTGGTACGAGTACTTTGTCAGTAGTTTTCTGATCTTTAGAGTCGTGAAGGATATGTTTAAGTCGTTTCGGAGAGGAGCGCTTAGTTCGGGGGAGTTGCGCACAATCAACATACACGCCTGTTTGAGAAAAAGGCATGTGATTGGTCGCACACAAATTTAACCGCATTCGTTGACGCAAGTTTAACAGCTAATGTCAAGACAACATCTCTGCGTCCAACCTGCCTCTTTAACAACTTTCAAATGTGCGTCATCCCAGCAACCAATCACAACACTAGTTCAACAAGGGATGTACAGTGTTTAGCCTTACTTCAACATAACTGACATCATTTTATCAACAGATGCACGTCCAGTAATTAGTTGAGTATTTCGTTGGGATTTCTAAATAAAATATATTCGGTGGAATTTAAAAGGACGAATCTAGATTCCTATAGCGAGTCATTAAGAAAAGGATATTGAACGATTATGCGAATTCAATTGTGTATCGTAAAAAAAGGAAAGAGCGAATCAGTGGACATTTGAAGAAAAGGGTAGAATTTCGATATCACGATCTCATGATGTTTTATTGAATTATAATATTACTTTAGATATACAACTAAAATCTGTTACACAATAATAAAATTGATTTTATGCTGATTTTATTCTTATTAAGAACCTAGTTCCGTCGTGTTTTTCCACTAGTCTGTAGCTAAAGATTCATCAGAGATATAACGGGCGTGTCGGTTTACGCAGTCAACCCTCTTAGTATTTCTTCTTATTAAAGAGAGGTTTACTATGGGGCTTAAACCTGCGCTTGTAATTATTTTGTTCTTATATACAAAATACGTAATATTGGTGTTGTAAGGGGAAATGTTTTAAGTACAAGATATTTCCTATTTTATAACTATTTTTTTTATAGACTACAAGGTAGCCCTTGACGGCAATATCACCTGATGGTAGGTGATGACTCAGTCTTAGATGGTAGCGGGCTAATCTGTTAGGGGTATGGCAAACCCGCACTCCTAATTGGTTTCTGCGCGAAATCGCATGTCGCGCTTTGCGACACGCCTTTGTCGGTAGGGTGGTAACTAGCCACGGCCGAAGCCTCCCGCCAGACCAGACTCAAGCCGGGAATCAAACCCAGGACCTCCAACTTTATAATGCGACAACGCACGCACTGCGCCACGGAGGTCGTCATCATACAATCAAAAGTAATTGAATAGAGTATTTTTGGTCCGATTGATTTCTGTACCTTTAACGCTCTAAAAGTACTCGAGTTATTATGACAGTATAAATAAGTATTTTTAAACATTAGATAAATATAGTACTACTTTATTAAACTATTCAGGTCTCAATTAATTAATAAGGAATTGAAGGATTTTATGTGTCTTCTGGTAATTCTTAACTTAAATGTGACGCGATGTGATATTTTAGTTTTTGTTTTAAAATTCGAACCCTTATATTTTTTGCATCATTACGAGTTTTTACTTTGTTTTCGCAAACATTAATTTCTATATTAGTTTTTTTTTTGATGTTATAGTCAACTCACTCATTAATGTGCGTTGCAATCTCGTTCTGGCTACTCGAAAATCAATATTTCATATTATGGCCTCAAAGTGCCTGTTCATATAAATAAATAAAACTATATATATTTTACACTTATTTGGCCAACAAAGATATCAGTAACATTACTAAAAATATTCGTGAACGATCAATCAATGAACTACGTCATATTTTTGTAATTAAGTAAATACGTCATAACAAGGTTATATTGTACGTTTTGGTGCTCTTTTAACATTTTAGTATCAATAAGTCGGTGTTTTTTTGTTTGTTCAACGATCACGTCTATAAGTAGTAGATGATATTGAGACAATATATATATTTTCAATATATTAAACATTTATTTTATACACATTTATAATTCTTTAAACGAAAGGTATACATTTTGAATATTGGATTATTATATATTCGATTTAAATATTTGCACGTCGAAATGTCAGCATAGTTTTTGGAGCTCTGTTTTATCAGGATCTATTTTCGTACCGATATTTCAGCAGATAAAAACAGTATCTATTTCTATTTTTAAAAAAGTCTGCCTTTAATGGTTTGAAAATCCTACCTACAGTTGCCGTGGAGTAGCGTACATGTGGTTTTCTAGGCGGGCTTTTTCTTAGCCATACTTAACATAACTTTAGAATATCCTTAGATAATATATAAGATACCCTGGGAAATATACTTATGAAACAAGATTAGATATTTTGCTTAGACCGTCGTCATAGTTTTATGGTTTAGCAGAGACAGGACTTTTTACCAAAAAAAAAAAATCAATAAGGATGACCTTCTTGGTGAACGCTGTGGTTCTTTAAAAAAAATTGTCCCAAGTTCGATCCATTCGGCATTCGATTCGGCATTTTTTTCTCGTCTGCTCTTTTGGGAGACGTAGAATGCCGCGCAGAAAATTATAAGAAGGTTAAATAAAGAACAGGTTAGCCGGTTAGAATGCAAACATTAAACAGAAACGTTTAATAGGTTAAACTCAACCGTTTATTACTTGATTATTATATCAGCAATTTATGACGCAAGAGATTGGATACTATAGGGGTACTAAACATTATGTAGCTGTCATATAAAGTCCCAAAACTGAATAATTACTATGCATTTATGCAAACACTTGAAACTGGCGGAGTATTCAAATGATTCTTGTTTACAGAATTAACTTTCATTTTACGCCTTACATTCACTTACGTTTAAAATTATCATATGGGTCTTTGTTATGTTAGTTTTTCCGGCTTAAATATTGAATAAAATTCGCTTAATTTTTTAACGTTATATTTTGTATCGTGGAGGCAGACGTTTAAAACCTAAATTTAAAAAATCCAGTTAAAAAAAGGAAACTAAGACTAAACTTTCAAGGCACAGTCGAAACCTCTTTACGTACCGGCTTAAAATATAGCATACTGATTTCAACGACGTGAGTTCTGCTATAAAGGAATTTATGAAAATTGATCACCAATCAACCAGATTTTTATGGTAATGTTACATAATTAATGTTTATTTAATGAAATATTATGAAGTATGTATGAAAGTGTCATGTGTCATTTCTAAAATTTAAAACACATAAACAATGAAATTATTTGAGCTAACGCTTTTTTATGTACCTTTGAATTCAAGCCCACAGTCAGTTCAGTTCAATTTGTCATATAATTAATGTTTATTTAATGAAATATTATGAAGTATGTATGAAAGTGTCATGTGTCATTTCAAAAATTTGAAACACGTAAACGATGAAATTATTTGAGAACGCTTTTTTTATGTACAAAAACCTTTGAATTCAAGCCCACCAGGCTCTGATTTTCTACCTAACCAGTTCACAGTTGCTTATAGGAAATTCTACTTAACTATAGACCACGGTTGTTTATAGGGAAAAAAAATAGTAAAATTTACTTACAATGCCATCTCCAATATTCCTAATGACGCAGGGCAGGAGAGCCGTCGATCCGGTTTGTGAAGTCACAACCGTATTGTTTTCAGTACCGAAATGTTTTTCCGGCGTGCCGAATATGTCGTCTAGGGGAGGGAAAGAGACGGTGAGCTCATTCTGTTCTTCCCGAACCGTTGAGGACTGTGTCGAGGGCGGTGGTGATGGACCTGGTGAAGAAAATATATACAAAATATATATAAATGATATACAAAAAACCGCAATAATGCAATAAGTAGAAAGAGTACTAGGCAATTTTTATTAAATATTATAATATTATATTTAATTTAATATCATCATCACGATCAACCCATTTCTAGCTCACTACAGAGCAGGGGTCTCCTCTCAATATGAGAAGGGTTTGGCCATTGTCCACCACGCTGGCCATGTGCGGATTGGCAGACTTCACACGCCTTTGAGAACATTATGGAGAACTCTCAGGCGTGCAGGTTTTCTCACGATGTTTTCCTTCACCGTTGAAGCAAGTGATATTTCAATTGTTTATAAACGCACATAACTCCGAAAAGTTAGAGGTGCGTGCCCGGATTCGAACCGCCGACCTCTGATTAGAGGCTGACGCCCTAACCACTGGGCTATCACCGTTTCTTCTCTAGTTCTCACTAAATATAATTATATTTAATAAAAACTACCTGAGTTGGGATTTAAACTTGGAACTTCCACTTATAAGAGCTTTGGTCTCAAATACCAATAAGTTTTTTTCATTCAGAGAGTTCAACTGAGTTCAACTGAGCTTATAGTTGGTTTAGGTATACTTTTAATTGAATAGAATGAATCATAGCATTACTATTCGAACAAGCTATGATAACTTTCCAATTCAAGGACTTCGCATTAATCAGACGCCACGAGATCGATATTCAGGTACCAAGTTACTTTCATTGCTTCAATCAGAAGGGTCACATGGCCGATTTTGTGGAATTATGAGACTAGTTAAAATTTTGCAATATTCTACTTACGTGCAAAATTTTAACTAGTGCACGCATTCTGGAAGTATGACACAATTTTGTTTCAATAAACACGGTTGGTGACGTTTTCTTGGGATCAAAAAAAAATCATTATTTTTTTACAGTTTTACTATTACTCCGATCTTCGCGTAATTTTGCATACAGAGATAACGCTGACCCAGTCACGAGTAATATATTATATTTAGCATAAATCGGTTTTTCGATCGCCAAAATATAAAAATACAGGTAACACAGAAATACCTACGTCAGTAGATAGAGTGGTTATATTCAGTATGAAGAAGCAATTTCGTGTTTTAATATGAAGTCAAATGATACGTGAATCTTTGAAAAGAGTCAACAAGCTTAATTTGCAATCCCTTATAAATTCCTTGTTATTTTACCGTTGTTCGTTTTACGTAGAAACCTAATGTTCCACGGATACGTGGACTTAAAAAGTAACGCACGTTCTTTCCCGAGAATAAAATATTCTTTACTGAAACAGATATATATGTATATATCTTAAAAAAAAAAAAAAAACTAAAAAAGAATTTAGAACACAGAAAATACATTATGCATGCCCACGTGTGCACACGTAATGTTGACCTAGACAATTTTTAAAAGTGAAAACATTTCCCCAAACCACAGCTTTCTTTTGTAAATAAAATTGTGAAATGATTTTAATAACTGCATTTACTGCGTATTCCACGATAGCACTTCAATTAATAAAACGTGCCTATTGCTGTGCTGCTGGAGCAGGAGCTTGAGCTGTGATAGCCTAGAGTCCGGGGTTCGAACCCGGGCACGCACTCCTAACTTTTCAGAGTTATGTGCGTTTTTAAGTAATTAAAATATTACTTGCTTCAACGGTGAAGGAAAACATTGTGAGAAAACCTGCACGCCTGAGAGTTCTCCGTAGTGTTCTCAAAGGCGTGTGAAGTCTGCCAATCAGTACATGGCCAGCGTGGTGGACTAAGGCCCAATCCTTCTCATATTGAGAGGAGACCAGTGCTCTGTAGTGAGCCGGCAATGGGTTGATTATGATAGATATTGGTGTCCTGAGAAAATTTCCATTCAGGATTGTTTACGTAGAAATATTTAAATTTTGCTATTTCGATGAACTCAATGGTATTCTTGTTATATTAGCAAAGCAATTGTTTAACTGAAATGTATATTAGGAACTGCAATGTGTACTATTTTTAACCTATTATTTTAATTCAACAACCCATGTAGGTTGTTATCTGTGTACATAACAAACGTTGAGATGAAAAAACGTCTTCTAATTTTTCGCAAGAAAATTTTAGGTCCAACGAGCGAGTAGATACCTTATGAAAGTACGTAAAAAATTTATTGCTGCCTGCATTTTGGACAGAGACCTCCTTGGCTGTGAGAAAATCGGGGGGATTACAGATTCAATATATTTTATTAGTTTTAGTCAATGTTGTTAAACTGAGTAGTTATTTATTACTTGCAAAGTTATATGGGCACGAAAAAACAACAATATACGAGAAAACAGATATATGTTTTAAGCCGCTTCTTGGCTTAGCGCACAACTTTGAACCTCGAGATCAACTTTCATGAAAATACTTCGGAGTGTCCATTTTCATACCTTATTGCTTTTATAAGTAAGTGGTGTAGGCTTAAGTGTTCGTTTAGCGCTGTAATCATTTGCGACAGTCGTTATTCTAACGAGCTATTATATTATACGCGTTTTTAGTGAATTAATCACAAATAATCTTCGAATAAATGCTTTATTTCAAAAAAGTACCTACTGTTCAAATCGTCAAATAATATAGCTTATATTTCGATTACTACTTTCTATCGACTTGTTTATATTTCGATTTTTCTTGCATAAAATGAAACAATAACCTACAATTTCGAAACATTTGGTCCATAAGGCCATCGCGATTAGGGTCAATTATCTTTTTACCCGTATAGAATTCTCGTTATGACAAAATTGAAACCAGACTTATAAAAGAAAACATACTGACATTCTGAAATATTCTGAAATATTTTTCTATTGACGTTCTCGTGGTATCACAAAGTCGCGTTTATTAGCTTGTGTGATATACTTCTTTCTAAAGTAAATACTGATACAGTCAGTATTGTCGCGACGGAAAATCCAATTCTTTTCCCTCACAAAAGCGGTGTATAAGCTAAAATGGTCTTTTGACAATGATATCTTCGGCGACAATCTTAATAGTTTTGTTGGCGGTTAAGATGAAGTTACTACTGTTGCTAAGCGGAATCAGCTCCTGAATACAACGCAATTTCGTTAACAATACACTTCGTTGCTATATAGGAAGTTATTTTGTGAAAAATGATAAGAAATAATGAAGAATATCCTTTTAGCACTACGTTAAAGCATGTTAGTTTATTAACACAAGATAATGACTTCTGACTCTGGGTATTTAGTTTGTCTGTTTAGAAATTTTTAGTACTAAGCATAGTTAGGTAAATGACTTATGCACATGGGTCACATGATGTGATCAGACGAGTCACTAAAAATTTGTATAAAAATTTTGGCCGCTATATCAACCCTGAATTATACACTTAGTTACTATGTTATTGTCATTACTATGTTTTGTATTATTGGTAATAGTACCAATAGTATGTTGTTGGCTTGTAATAGTAAGTTGTTGGCTTGTAGGTAAATAATGGTTGCGCAACAGTTTATATATTTTATTGTTGTTGTAGTTTTATTGTAGACAAGGTTTACATAATATAGTATCCCTTATATGTAATCTTGTCTACAATAAAAAAATAATAAATTAATTTTGGCTTTCGATAAAAACGTAACGTAAAGCTATTTATAAGATACCTCATAAAAATCATTTAGGGTTTTGGTTATAAAATATCAGCCTTGCTACTGCTTCTAGGATTACGAGTATAAATAGATAGTAATTACTTAAAATACTTTGACGACGGCATCTAGTTAGTTAAAAAAGCTGTGATAGCCTAGTGGTTAGGTTAGGAGGTCGGGGGTTCGGACCCGGGCACGCACCTCTAACTTTTCGGAGTTGTGTGCGTAATTTAAGCAATTAAAATATGACTGGCTTCAACGGTGAAGGGAAACATCGTGAAAAAACCTACATGCCTGAGAGTTCTCCATAATGCTCTCAAAGGCGTGTGAAGTCTGCCAATCGGCACATGGCCAGCGTCGTGGACTATGGCTAAACCCTTCTCATATTGAGAGGAGACCCGTTCTCTGTAGTGAGCCGGCAAAGGGTTGATCATGATGATGATGATCTAGTTAGGTACTAGGAAGATGACTTGACAATGGAAAGTTTGTTTAGTGTTGTTTTCAACGCTATAGAAAAATATATTGATAGCCGAACTCTTGGAGTTGCCCAAGGTAAGGATAATATTTAGCAAAGTTCTTTATGAGCCGAGCAAACTTACTAATTACGCGGGTTGATGCGACGCGGTGTGTCGAGATATATTGTTATAATCCTAACGGATGAAAGTTTCTATGGGAGAAAACTTAACTTATGTGTGGCCAAAGACGCAGGAAACGGCTTGTTTCTAAAATAATTCATATACTGTTTCCCAAATTTTAAGAAATCAAATATTAGCTTAAATTACTTTCTCAGTAGGTAAAAGGTATGTAGCATTAATTATGATCCATTTTGAAGACAAAATTTGAGTGGTTGAACATGACATTTTGAGCGTTTACAAAGGGTACAGGGACAAGAGAATTTCACCACAAATGTTTCTGTAAAATGTTGTATTGTAAAATATCTTTACTAACCTCGGACTCAAAAATAGGGGTGCTTTTAATTTGACCTCTACTATACGTCCATTTGTTAATGTAGTAATACTATCTTCTTGGTACAGCCGATTTGAATGCGTTGTTTTTTCTAAATCGGTTTCTTATTAACTGGATTGTTCTTAAGCGCGTTTAATTAGATAAATAAGTTTGTTTAAAGGGTAAGGTTTCTTTAATTAAACTGAGCTCACTATTTTTTATTGAATCGACTACACTTAGCCCGTGAATGCAATTTCACCTGGGGCCAAAGTCATGACTAAGTAGGTAATGGGGCTTTATAGGGTTTGGCATTCAATAAAAATAAACATTTGTGTTTTTTTCGTGACACGATTAGCATACTTTTAATGTATGCCGATACTTAGTCATCAATAAGTAGTAAAAAGTAAACTTTTATGTCAATTTTCATTTTTAACCTTCACGAAAACTATGAAATCACGAAGCCGTGATAATGGTTAGGGCGTCAGCCTCCTAATCAGGGGTCGGCGGTTCGAATCCGGGCACACACCTCTAACTTTTCAGAGTTCTGTGCGTTTTTAAACAATTAAAAACACTAAACATCGTGAGGAAACCTCCACGCCTCAGTGGTCTCCATAATGTTTTCAAAGGCGTGTGAAGTCTGCCAATCCGCACATGGCCAGCGTGGTGGACTATGGCCAAACCCTTCTCATATTGAGGGGAGACCCGTGCTCTGTAGTGAGCCTGTAATGGGTTGATCATGATGAATGAAATCACAGTTATGTAATTGAAATCAATTATTTTAAAAAAAATTGAAGTTATTCTGTAACATTTTGGAATCAACGCGAAAAGAAATTTCCGCGGATATACTGTTAAAACTGAAACAATAAAACCGTGAATTAAGTGAAGTAGAACTAAATAGAGTAAAGATTAAAAGTCACACTCAATTTGCAAATATAATTAAATGTAAATTGTTCGTAGTTACTGCAGATTTTCTATCTTGTAATTTTTTAAACTACCTTACATATAAACGAAATTAATGTTTCTATTTGTGATTTTACGGTGGGCGGCTTCGGCCGTGGCTAGTTACTACCCTACCGACTAAGACGTGTCGCCAAGCGATTTAGCGTTCCGGCACGATGTCGCGTAGAAACCAATCAGGAGTATGGGCTGTCCATACCCCTAACAGGTTCACCCGCTACCATCCTAGAAGGCATCATCACTTACCATCAGGTGAGATTGCCGTCAAGGGCTAACTTGTAGTATATATAAAAAAACTAACTCGAAAGTATTCATTAATATACACACGAAAAGTTTTTTCGTGTGTATAATAATGAATACTTACAAGTAATACTTAACAATTAATTGTCCCATTCAATAAATGGACAATTGCGAGGACTGCGCCAATGCGTTGGCATCCTTTCTGGCAGGATATATTTTATAGCATTAACCCACCACGCTGTTCCAATCACGGTAATGAGAATGCCTTAAAGATGAACATTAGCAATTATTTACCCAACCTGGGAATCAAACCTTGCACTGGAACGACACGACAATTAAGCACTTTGTTTGAACTCAAACGATTTTTGAGAATTGTGATAATTTTTAACACACCTTTATTAGCTTGGTATGTATGGAATGGAAACTTTGGACGCGATTTTCACCGACCTTAAAACGTCGGATTAATTTTAAACTTTGCATATCCATCAAAACACCATGACAATGCAATAATTTTAAAATTTGGTCCCATTTTTCAGATTGAAATCTTCAGAATTAGCGATATTTAATCCGGTGACACGATTTCTCCTTTTCAGTTCGATTATCTACAAAACCGGGTTTTTCAATGTTTCAAACTATTCTATTTTAATCTAGTTCAACTTTACAATGCCAAAATCGTTAATAGAAAACTGCCAAACCTTTGTCTACCAAGCTTAAGCTTAATTCCAGTGTTATAATAGGATTTTTTTAAACCTTTCACTAGTGAAAATTCTAAGTGAAAAATGAACAATTTTAAATTCCCAACCTAGGTATATGGTTGGAGATTAAAAATTGTTAATTAAGATCTATTTTTGACCCACATGAAAAATATTGTCTGACAATTTCACTTGTTTAAGTTCTGTTTTTTATTCCATTACAAGTTAGCAATCTCAACGGGTGGTAAGTGGTCATCCAGTCAGTGATGGGAGCGGACTAACCTGTTAAGGGTTATGGTATATCAATATTCCTAATTGGTTTCTACAGTGACATCGTGCCGGATCTCTGAATTGCTTTGCGACGTGTCGGTAGGGTGGTAATTAGGCACGGCCGAAGACTTCCACCTGAACAGACTCGAGCCAGGAATCGAATCCAGGACCTAACTTTATAATGCGACAGCGCAAGCAGAAAGAGGTCTTCATATATTTTGTGTTTATATTAGTTTACTATTTTATGTTTGATTCCAATGAGAAAATTACAGTAAACCAATAAGCCAAACATGTTTATAGCGATAAAGTCAAAATGATTAAAATATTCTTCGTAAAAATAATAATTTAGGAAATTACCTTTCTTAATTTAATAAAGTATCATGGTAAAGAACAAATGGTAACTTGCTTAATTTCACAATATTTGCGATAAAATCTGTTATAAGGTTGACGTTATTCCTAGAAATAAGGTACCGTTATGCAAACATTTTAATTAATAGTGGCTAACAATATTTTGTTGACAGCAATATACATTTTTTTCCAGTGCAAACTCGCGTAATTGACTTACTGTTTCCAGTAGGATAATATTTTATCTTTCGTTCATAACGTTTTATTACAAAATATACTGTACTAGTTTTATTCCATGGAAACAGTTAGCTTTACCGAGTTTCTTTTTACATTTTTATAGAAAGCAAGCTATCTCTATGCGAAGGTTCACTTGATCAGATGCGAAGCCGACCAGAAGTATCGAAGGCGAATTTTCTAATGTTTCCTCGGCCACGTTATCTTGCGTATAAAAGTATTTCTTATGTTGTGATACGTATATGCCGTATAAATTTCATCAAGGTCAATGCAGTCAGTAAGTTACGGACATAGATAACAAACAAACTCTAATAAACATACAGACGCTTTCGCATTAACAATGTATGTAGGCATGGATATTTTCCTGTGCAAAAATGTGTTATAGATTCCTGAAATTAATTAATTTTTAGTTATATTTTATTGAATTTCATCGTTAGTTCATTGCGATTTGTTGAAACGATATAGAATTTCGGGTATTTTCAATATCTGGGGTTTCATAATATTTTCAATTGCAAAACGCCTCTCTTGTACTAAATGGAAAATACATAAAAATTTTAAAACAAGAAATTCTTCCTAGCAAAGAATAAATTCACAGTGTTTATTGCGTTCGTTACGAAACATGACTTTTGCCCCGCGGCGACATAAATGGGTTCTTTTTTATTTATTCACGAGTGTTGTGGATTATCCCTTAATTAAAACATCTTTTAAATATTATCTGTTACTAAAAATAGTCGTTATTATTTTTTGAATGATTCATCTGTGAATAGACTTATATTGTGTGCGAGAAAGATCTCGCTTACTTATAAGGAAACCAAAGTGATATTTCTTTGCTCCAATGATAAACACGATGACGTTTTTTGTACCTTCTGACTAATAATATGTAGATATTATGCTAATATAATGTTTTTAGGAAGGTACAATGAAACGGAAGAAAAAAATGAAAATATGATACTTTAGTATAGACTTGAATAAATAAAAACTGCGTCTCCAGTTAAAACAACAAAATGAGAAATGTGAAGCGAGAAATCAGTTTTACAAAGATAAAATTCACGTTGTTTTGTTTGCCATTCGTTAGAACGCAAGACTTTTGCCTTGCGGTGACACAAATTGGATGCTCCTCCGTGAATTCTGTTTTTACTGTAATACTTAATATCAAAAGTATTTTTTTGCCAGTTGATTAATTCAAAATTCATGGTTATTCTGCTTTATTCGCGCGTGAACTGTAAACTTTATATAATAACTAAATATAAAACAAAATAGCTTAGCTCATAACTTAAATAAATAAAAAAAGGTTACTTATTAATTGAAATAAAAACAAACTCCAAACTGTTATTTAAAATAAGTCTACTAATGACTTTTTTGTATGTTTATATCGGTATGAAGCTGTGATAGCCTAGTGGTTAGGAGGTCCGCCTCCTAATCAAAGCTCAGGGGATCTATTCCCTGGCGCGCACCTCTAAGTTTTCAGAGTTATGGGCGTTTTTAAGAAATTAAAATATCACTTGCTTTAACGGTGAAGGAAAACATCTCGAGGAAACCTACCTGTGAGTTCTCCACAATGTTCTCAAAGGCGTGTGAAGTCTGCCAATCTGCACATGGCCAGCGTGGTGGACTATGGCCAAACCAATCTCATATTGAGACGAGGCCCGTGCTCTGTAGTGAGCCGTCAATGGTTTGAACGTGATGATGGTAATGATGATGTATCGGAAGATAAATTATTATAGCCTGAAAATTTACTCTTTGGATGGTTAATATTTATGTAAACGATACAGGTTCACGTTATGTAGTTCCCAACTATACTGTCGCACAAAACTAAAACATTTGTTTTGTTGCTAATCAAGATTGTTGGAAGGGTTCCAAAAGACGATTTAGTGCTGCTTAGTAGACAAATAAATATCTGTTGCGATATATTTTCAACTTCGTTTGTTATATAATAATTGGACTACCAAAGGATAATAGATATGCAGATTTACCAAATCTCTATATTGAAAATATTAATGGGTCGAATTAGTTAACGGAAACTGAAAAAACTAGCAGTTATTTTAAAATGTAACGCAACAAATCCAATAAAAATGCAAAATATATCGTTGCCTTATCAGATATTGTCAACTTTTAAAGGCGATCTAAGCGTGTGACACATAGCAACAAAACCGTGTTTAGTGCACCAAATAACGATATATTAAACTTACTCTAATATACATAATTCCTATATAAACATAATAAATATTCATAAAATTTGTTCAGAAATATACCTTATATTTAAAGGCATTATTTATTATGTTGATTTAACTCTAGGTTGATTTGAGAAAGCTCGTTAGGGTCCCATTTTTTCCTTACATACGAATCTAATTTTGATTCAGCTTGCCATTTAGCCTATGTGTAAATCCAGGGTACTATGTCCATTCAAAATTTACGGACAACAGGTTTTGCAGTCAAATCAACAAACAGTTGAAAATCTACCCAATGAAAAAAAACACTTCGATTAAACTAAAGTATCCCAATGACTTTTACAATAAAAATTTATTCAAGATGAAGATTACCTAACAATTTATACTTTTACCATTTTATGTATTTCGACTAAACACACACACACACACACACACACACGTCCGTCACGTCACGTCACGTCCTTGCCATTTTTCTGTATGACTCAAGTGTTCCCAATAAAGATTTATTTTTTATTTTATTTATATTCATGCACAGTAACATCCGAACCATTGTAACACCTTTATAAAATAAAAAAATAAACATATTGCAAAACAGCATATCCTTAGAATGACTTTTTGTCAGATAATAGTTATTCCTCGTAGCAAAAACAGGAATACTGTACTCGTATGTTTTAATATTAAACTGCTATACGCAGCGGTACATCTAGATAGGGAAGCGAAATATTTTTCATTCCTATTTCACCGCTGCTGTTATTAGTCCAGATTTTGTTTTATTTGGTTGTACCAGTTGGCAACTTGCCTTGTCAGCAAAGTAGTTATATTAGAGAATTTGCATTTCAATTCCGTACAATTTAATTTAAAATATTTCTTATCTTTCCTATTCCTCTACCGATGCAATACTATACATTTTTTTGGATATTAAACTGGGAAGTACGTAATATCAAAAATGGTTTGTTCCATTTTTTCAAACTTTAGGGTAATTGGTGCCAACTCTTTTATATATAAAATAAATAATGCTGATTCATGTCTAAACTAAAAAGTGCTTTGTTATTATAAGCTTATAATGCGATTCCCCAAGCAGCTGACCAACTTATCCCATCCATGTGAATTTATGCATCATCATCATCATTTCAACCGATAGACGTCCACTGCTGGACATAGGTATTTTGTAGTGAGTTCCAAAGGCCACAGTCTTGCGCCGCTTGTATCCAGCGGCTCCTTGCGACTCGTTTGATGTCTGCCTGTCCACCTTGTTGGGGGTTGAGCAACACTACGTTTACCGGTGCGGGGTCGCCATTCCAGCACCTTGGGACCCCAGCGTCCATCGGTTCTCCGAGCTGTGTCCCGTCCATTGCCACTTCAATTTCGCAACTCGCTGAGTTATGCATATTCAATAAAAATATAACATTATCAAATATAATTTTCTGAAAGGCCTAGAGCATACCCGTAGCGTCGATATAAATTTAAAAGAGCTAGTATGATGGGGGACCTCTACATAAAGTGGTAAAAGGTGTCATAACAGCGCTTCTACTTGGCTCAAAGCGCTGTTCTTGTTGTTTAGCTTATTTCCGCACTGCCTCTGCATTTCTGATATTATAATATATTACACCTCACTACTGTTAAGGTAACACTATTCATAATTAACTTAATTTGGTGCTGCGGGCTTACACTACCATCGCTTAAAAGGGATTATAATTCCGAAGCTACATAATACACTGTCAAAAATTTAATAAACTTTAAAAAAAATCCTGTTAAATTTTTATATTACTTTGTTTATATTATGGAAATGATTTATTTATATTATATTTTACTATATATCATTAGTATGTATATATAAGTGTTGCGATTTCCCGCTTATAAATATTTGTCGGCTACTTTCGAATAGGTAGCGTGGAAGAGTTTAGTTTTTTTTTTTTGTTTTCGGTTTTAATGGACATAAGGACGTGTTTTACTTCATGACATGTATTTTTTTCCACCTGTGACAAGTATTCGAAATATGTGACAAATGGTTTTGGTTTCAAACTATGAGGGTGGTCTTACACAATTCAGTGAACAGTAAACTATATTCTATACTAGCTGATGACCGCGACCTCGTCTGCGCTGAGTTATTGTGTGTGAAAGTGTTTCTTTGTCTTCCAATCACGGAGCAATGGATTACTAAACAGAAGACCTAAAAAAAAGAATGAATGTGATCGGAGTACGCGTTAGTGAAATATAACACATTTTGACATCCCCTTTCCAATGGGAACCGTGCTGAATTCCGGGATAAAAACTATCCTTTATTACCGGTAAATAGTTTCGGCGTGATGCGCCGCCAAGATACAGACAGACAGACAGACAGACAGACAGACAGACAAAAAAATAAAAATAAATTGTTTTGGTTCAGTATCGATAGTAAAGCATCCTCCAATTGAAATATATTTAATGTACTGAATTCGTCCTGTTACAGTTTTATTATATTATAGATTTAATAAACAAAGCTTAGCACGTGACAGTTCATCTGAATTCTGTTTGTTTGCTCTTTCTAACTTGTTTATATTTATCCTACCTGTCGCAGAATGAGGTCAGCGTTTGCCAATTAACATCTTCATGTGAAACGAGCTTACGAGCTTAAATCAGTTTAACAGATTACATGTTTTAGTCATATCGGGTGCTCTGACCTCGGCAACGTGACTCCAGGAGCAGCAATTTAATACTGAGCTTTTAGCTTGATTATGACTAAGAGGTTAACCTGTAAATTATAAAGCCAAGGAGTTTGTTGATATGTTGAAACGACAAGTGAATTTAGGGGATGCCAGTTGAATATGATTATTGTCTTGCATTAGATAACCGGTAGAATTAAGAAGACTACTCTTGTATATAAAAAGTCCATAAGTGTTCGTAATTTATATCGTAAATATATTTTGAGTAGCCAAGTACCAATCAGTTGATTCTAAGAGTGTAGATGGTAGGTTTTATGTGTAACTTTCAACATACCAATACCTTTTTTTTAAGAATAAAATTTTCATTTTAGGTGTTGTTTATCGGTATACCTAGGAACTTGAACGACAAAGTAAGCTAGTTAATCATCGAATTATCTAATTTTAATTTATAATGTAAATACCTATAGAAAAAGGGAATAATCAAGTCTATAGATATGCAATTCAATAGGTAAAATACTTCTTATAAGCATCTACTAAGAAAGGATTTTTGTAGAATCTACTCCTTTACCCAAATCATAAATCGTATGTAGGAATATTGTATTTTCGCACCCCGTATTATTTTAGAATTTGGATACATTAAATGCAACGCGCTATAAATGATATGTATTAGAAAAGCACAATAAAGCTTGTAGGTGGAAGAATAATTTAATAAAAGTTGTTTATGAAAGGCAAGTCGCCAACGGGCACAACTAAATGAAATATAATCTGCCTAATCTAATCTCTGTGATGGAAATGTAGGAATGTATTATTTAGAAGTGGAAACGTACCGCAGGTTCAATTGGTATGAAAACTCGTTAACGAGAATAATTACATTGGAGTAAGGTATAGTTGAATGTGATGGAGAAAATAATTATTGTTTTCATGAAAGACGTATGTATTCACGGATTGGAATAATGATACAATAATAAATACGTAAGTACGTTATGAATATTCTCTCAGTAGGTATTGTATTATATTTCACATCCTTTCATTGGAATGCCCAAGTACTCTTTTGGTTATAGTGTAAATAAAATGCGAGTTCAATAACCTCGTTACCGATATAGAGAGAACAATATTTATTTATTTTGTACCAATAGCTTAAGACTAAACATAAAAAAAACACGTAAAAGGACAACTTATCTTCAGAGATTTCTTCTACAAGTCTACCGAAAGTAAGAATGAATGAATGAATGGCACAAAGAATGCTGGTAGGTACATACATAAGAATAAACATTAATATAAATAAATAAATAAATAAAGAAAACTATATAGAATATCATCATCATGATTAACCCATTACCGGCTCACTACAGAGCACGGGTCTCCTCTCAATATGAGAAGGGTTTGGCCATAGTCCACCACGCGGGCCATGTGCGGATTGGCAGACTTCACACGCCTTTGAGAACATTATGGAGTACTCTCAGGCGTGCAGGTTTCCTCACGATGTTTTCTTTCACCGTTGAAGCAAGTGATATTTTAATTGTTCAAAAACGCACATAGCTCCGAAAAGTTAGAGGTGCGTGCCCGGGATTCGAACCGCTGACCTCTGATTAAAAGGCTGACGCCCTGACCACTAGGCTATCACAGCTTATAGAATATATTACAAACTAATACCAACAAACAGAGACATACTAAAAAAGGATGGCTTTAGGCCTGTCATAAAATGTTAAGTATCAGAACTTTATTTCGTTTTAACATTTACTCTGGCTGATCAAAGATAAAAGGCGCGCTATAGATCTCAGGGTGAGTGTTTTCAGCACCAAAGCCCAAGCCAAGGCAAGGGGAAAGTTGAGCCAAATTTGGACGTCCAAAGTAGGTTACACACATAGCTTGCGACGTGGGTCATCGGTTGATTTGCGACGTTGCAACTAGGGCATATTACCCTCGATTTGTAGGTGTTTTGTTTGTAGTTTAGTCTTTATGTTGTTCGCTCTGAACTCTACAACATAAATCGATTGCATAGTTGTTACCGAAATTTCATAAACTACGCTCTCAAATAATCCAGCCTTTATTAAATGCGGCAGTACTGCGTGCCAACTCGGTTCGTTAAAAGAAGCCCTTTCGGGCATTTGAATTTTCTTTTGTCTCCGGCGTCGAGTTATAGTCTTAAATATTTGCCAAATTGCAATAGACTTGTAGAAATTGCAAACCAAATTGCATAGATTATTCAAATCCCTGTATTATAAAATTGAAATCTTAACTACGGATACAATATATTTATTTACATTGTATATTGCTTATTGTTTATTAGTCTTACATTTTGTCAAAAAAACTTATTCTACAGTTTTTTAACAAGCTAATAAAAAAACTAAATTTATGTAATATTAAGACGGTAAAGGGGTAAGAACCGCAATGCAGCGTGCCATCTCACTAATGAAGCTAACGAAGGTTTTGCGAAACTGAGAGGAGAAAATGAAAATTTGGAACACTCGCTGGGTCGTTATTCGTTATAATACGCACATTTTTACAAGGACTGCCATGGAAAACGAAATAGTAGGTATTCAATCAAGATAGTCAATTGATATTACTGGACCCTGATACTTTATATTATAACATTCAAGTTATAATATAATACAGCAATGAATTTTATGACGTTTAGTTTAAAACATTTTCATGCAAAACCCGTTATGATTTAAACTTGACGTAATGCATAGCTGCAAGATGTAACTTCAAAATATCTAGATACTATATCATGAGCATATATATATATTCTTATCGTAATTTGTGACGTAATAGTTGGTTAAATCAAATGTATGGAGGTGTCATTACTTTCATAATTTTTTTTCACCATTCATCATGGAGATTTTGTTTGCTTACTACTCTAGCCACATCAATATCATTATGATATTGTTTCATTATAATCCTTAATTTAGGATCGTCTAAGTATGACATATAATATCATATAATGTAAGTAAGACACCGGTACTCTATTAGGTGAGGCTTGACAGTCGAATGAAAATTCTTAGAAACAAAAAATCAAATAGGACAAATTAAAAGGAATTATGATAGAAAAATAATAGTAAATTTGTGGTAAATTTATATAAAAATCAGCTTAATATAAAATGAATTAATAAATAATGATAAAATACGTGGGTGTAGTTTTAGCTTCTTCGTTGCCATATAACTCAAACGAGACCTTCGTATGGATCCAGACAGCACAAAAGTGCTAACATTCGCGGACACTTCCGTAAGTAATGATAAGAAAGCTCGCAGGAAAACAACATTAGTCTTTTTCGCTATCTGACAGTACCTGTCATGTACCACTCTGGGGAGGATATGGACCAGACGAAAATAAAATAGCGTCTGAAGGCAGTTTGTGCAGTTTTTAAAACAATTCAACGTTTGTATCAGCTTCCACGTCGATTGAAAGATAAAGTAATTGTTTTTTCTAAATACCTATTCGAAACACGAACAAGATAGCAGAAAAAAAAATTTTGTTCTGCTGGAATTTTCAGCTTCTTCTGCCTTCTGATTTGTCAGCGTTTGTTTTTAAGTATGTATTACTTACTAGTAAACCGAAGAGGTCGAACGATAATGTATTAAGAAGCTACTGGCTTAGGTTACATCATTCAGGACGATTTTGACGACCTCCGTGAGTGCAGTGAGTGCGCTGTCGCATTATAAAGTTGGAGGTCCTGGGATCGATTCCCGGCTCGAGTCTGGTCTGGTGGTAGGCTTTGGCCGTGGCTAGTTACAACCCTACCGACGAAGGCGTGTCGCCAAGCGATTTAGCATTCCGGCACGATGTCGTGTAGAAACCAATTTGGATTATAGTTTACCATACTTCTAACAGGTTAGCCCGCTACTATCATAGGCTGCAGTATCACTTACCATCAGGTGGAATTGCCGTCTAGGGCTAACTTGCACTGTATAAAAAAAAAATAGACGGTATATGAAATTTTTTTCAATAGTTAGCAAACTTTCGTCTTAAATTTCATGCTAAACTGAACGCAGTAAGTGTGCATCGTAAATCAAACGAAGTTCACATGATAAATTCTTCTTCGATCGACCTCGATCATGACACTTCCAATGCAGTTGTGTGCCGGGTAAGGTGCCAGGAGTGTTCGGCTCACATACGAAAGTTAAGCGCGATTTGTGTCTTGTACACTATTTGATTTAGTTTCATATTTTTGGACTGTTCAAAAATTCACTTAATACTACAATACCTGGAACTCATATTCCACTTATTTGTATTTATATAATCGGTATAATTCAGTACTTTAGTTCCTGTAAAGGTATTGCCAAGTGTCATTAGCGCAAACTTTTTGAGTCATCACGTTTTGAAAAAAATGTTTTTTTTATTTAATTTATTATTTAAGACACCACACAATATAATAATAATAATAAGGTAATATAAATAACTCGAAAAACTACATACTAATTAATACATGAAATCAATTACACAAATAAAATAGAGCAGCTAAATTTTTGTGCGGTTTTGGGGTTGAGATTATGGGACCGTGGGGTTCAGGGGCCGAGCCTGCACGAGCCTTTTGGACGAAAATTTGAAGACGGGTTATCGAATCTGGAATAGCTAGAATTAATTTGGCCATAAAATAATTTGGCCTACAATGAATTAATTTTGCCATTAAAGGGAAATGGTGCCAGCATTTTGGGAACTATGCCTCGTTCCGGTGGCATCGACGATGGTTTAGGTTTAATTTGTTTTTATTTTATTCGTGTATAAAGTTTAATTTATTTATATTTTATTAGAAATAAAATAAAAGTAAATTAAGCCAAAGTTTTTTTACAAGTTGTTTTACTTAATTAAATAATTTACGAAATAAATAAAAATTTACTTATATAATAAAAATATAATCTAATACTCGTCTTATTTATGTAGTATATAAGTTTATGTAATAGTAAGCTATTTGTTATTTCTTGAATTGAAAGCTTCGAACAAAGCTCCTTGCAAACGGCGCGTCTCTGTACATACATTACACGTTTTATTAGCGAAACCAGAACAGCAGCTAGAATTTAGGAGTTATCTAGAATTTAAAACAAAATGAAAGAGAAAATGTATTCTTTTACAAACTTTGCGTAAAATAACACCTGTGTCAAAAGTATTACAATGAATCTGATGCGAAGAGGAACTCTCGCAAAAGGGTCCGGAAAAAACATAAAACGGATGCTCAGAGGGACTTACTGAGTTGGCGATCAAAAGGGGTTATATAACTTTACCCCTTTGAAACGGAAGGTGGCGATTATTCCAACAGCAAAAAGTACCCGTGGACGGCTGACGCTAGGCAGACGACCGGTTGCTAAAAACAACATATTGTCTCCAACTTTAAATAGAATATATGACCACGCATTGCGTGGGATTAGGGTAATTTTTTTTCCTAAAAGTTCTTATGAAACACTCAAAGTGGAAGATCACAGTTTTCTATCTCAAGGCTAGTACAGAATATAAACAAGATGACTCTAAAAGCGTTTAAAACGCTTTTAGAGAAATCTTGTTTATATTCTGTACCACTATGTCTCTTATCTTAATTTTTTTTTTATTTTTGGTTTTTGTCTCTCTTGTCTGTTTTTATTTTGTTTTTAGTGTATATTTGTTTTGTTCATACTTCATTTCTGTGATAATGTTATTATGTGTAATCATTTAATTTAATTAGTATTATTGGATACTGTCCTTTCTAATTAAATTAAAATCAATAAATAAAATAAAAGTACTAATATTTTCATCCTTAATAATAACGTCTGGTGGGAGGCTGCGGCCGTGGCTAGTCACCGCCATATTGACATAGACGTGTCAAGCGATTTAACGTTCCGGCATTATGTCGCGTAGAACTAATTAGGGGTTTGGGTCTACGATATCCTTAACAAAGTAGCCCGCTACCATCTTAGACTGCATCATCACTTACATCAGATGAGATTGCCGTCAATGACTAACTTGTAGGTAGATACAAAATGAACTTAATTCATACCATACATACAAATAGTTCTTTCATACTGTCATAACACCAGATCTGAGTTCACGACTTCTGCCCGTTCTGTCTACGCGAGGCCTACGCTGCTACTAACTTCATACCAATGCTATTTCATTTCGAACCCTAACTGTAATACCTCGTAAGATTGATTTTCTTTTGACATAGTTTAATTGAGATTTTCTCATACTAATGATGTTTACGCTGTAAATGAGTTTGCAGTTGTTTTACATGACCCAATATGTTTAAGTTTTGCGGTTCCTGGTGATTTCATTCGTGTATAAGGTTTAGAATTTGTATGATAAATTGTTCCCATATACATTTACATCCCTTTTCTTAATCAAATCAAAATAGCTTTATTCATATAAACCTATTACATGCATCGATGAACCGTTCACATATATCACATTTTTCATTATTTCTACTCCTTAAGTGATGGTGATAAAGACACTCACCAACTTAAAATTAAAGCTAAGAGGGTTCAAACAAATAATACCAAGATCGCGTCACATGTGATTTTCAGTCAGTGCGAAAACTATTTATTTTTCAGACACTGCGAAGATACTATACCATAGTACAGTCTCTTTGTATTAGCGGGTAAAAATAGTCCCGTTCTTACCCGCTAATACAAAAAGAATTGATAAATTCCTAATACCTATAATAAAAACTAGTTTTGCACACAGACATTGTGACTTATTTGTACCCTACTTATGTAACCTATTAATAAATAAAGAAATTCATAAAATGTTGGGTAAAAAAAGGCTTCACATAAGTTTAAGAAAATTGTTTACAGTTCTTCAGATAGAAAACTCTGCAAGGAATGTACTAGCATTACTTCAGAAAAAGAAAAAAAAACGCGGAAGAAGCCGCCAGAAATTACAAGTAAAATAAAAAAGTGCTTTGTATGCAGTGAATAGATTGTTATTTCATTAAATGATGAATTTCTGTGCTGGAACATTCATTATTCAACATTGCTAGTTGAATAATGAATGTTCGATCACAGATATTCAAACAGTGAACAAAACTACCCGCAATTGAAATACCTACCTTAATACCATTCCTAATAAAGCAGATCGCACACACAAGATGCTTAGAACAATGAATTTTAATATTTTGAATCCATACAAAACATCTGAGTAACTTTATTGCTGAATAATTTCTGTGATATGGCTGGTCAGTTAGCTACTTGCTAAATGAATAAATGTAATTTGTGCTTTGGTTTTATATTTTAGAGTAGTTTTTTTCGCGAATTGGCTCACGTTGAATTTTTTTTTTTCGACTGTTTTTTAGCTGTGCTAACCCTGAAATTTTATTATTAAATTAAGATTTTTTTTTGCCCTAGGGCTCGAAGAAACTAAGGGAACGTCTGACTAAGGGCGCCTTCTGTGAGGCCGAATCTCGGCTTAGGCGAAGTTTGGGATAATATCTGTCCGACCGGGGGGGGGGGGGGGGGGGGGGGTCGAGCAGATAAAGTAAGCTACGCGCGTAAAGACATAGTCTCTTTAAATTCTTTACTTATTTATTTATTATGAACACAAATAATACAAAACATAACAAAAATTGACTAACTATTCCCGCTTCTTTATTCCCGCAAAGCATAGAAACCGTCTAAATATTAAACTCACAAGGAAAAAAGTTTTCTTCTATTTTGTAGCATCATGTTTTCACTCCACAACATTACAGAATGTAACTAGGTGCTGAAGTTAATAAAAATACACCGAGCTGTATTCCCGGGGTGGAAATCCGTTTATAAAATACCCCGTTGAAGTTAAGAATGCAATAAGTTAACCAATAAACTAAATACGATCTGAAAAGAACGCTGTAGCAATAAAAAGCATTTTGTTTGTTCACTGACACGCTCTGTTGATACGAGTATCTCGTGGTTCAATTGTGAAAATAGAAATAGGAATTCTGCACTCGTGGCATTAGGAGCGAAATTTGTTTGAACTCTCCCGAAAATAAAGCCCGTCATCCACTCAAGCGTATATTTACACGAGTAAAATTATAAAACGCGTCGTCGCGCGATGCGACATCTTGTTTTTGTATGATAGAACGCACGCGGTATTTGCGAGTCTTGGTAAAAACATTCTGTTTTGCTGGAATGTTAATTTGGTGTTTATTTTTACGTATTATGACATTTTAGATCGTTTAAGACTTTGTATTTTAATATTACTATAGAAAAACGTGAATTATATTGTAATAAATAAACACATGACATTAACATTATATGTTTATTATGTGTAAAGAAACATTTAAGATCGGTGCTGTAGTTAAATGGAAAATAAGTTATTAACAAAAAACACATGATATTAATTTGATTACTGTGGCAATTATTTATAAGTTTTCAAGTAAGTCTTTAATTTATTTACAAAGTTTATTATTACTATATTTCTTTTTATAGTTTGTAGTTTTCTTTACTATAGTTATTATTCTTTCTTCTTGGTAATTTATGTATATAATAATATATTTTTTATTTTATTTATTTATATATTTTTTTATAATTTTTATTAATATGTATTATATGTATCATATTATATTTTCGTAATTGTACATCCTCAGCCTGCTGTATATATTATATCCTGCCCTATAGGTTGCCTGGCAGAGATCGCTCTTTAGCGATAAGGCCGCCTATTGTACTATTCTTTGCGTTTTTTCTTTACTGTCTTGTATTTCTTCTGTTTTTGTGGTGTACAAAGTGCATTTTCATTTTATTTTATTTTTAAGTACATAAACAATTTTAGTCGAAAGATCAAACAAATTGAACATCCTATTTGGCCTGCCAAGGTAGTCCCAGATCAGGCCAACATATTCAGTGCCAAGCCGTTACAAAATCGGTTTGTTGATTGTCTCGTTCCTTGGAGAAATCGTTTAGGAGTCGTTCTTGGTAACTATCACTACCTTACTATGAAAATACCCGTTAAAGGCCATTTGCCATCTGCAATGCAGGATCGTGAGTGTTTAACATTTAAATACTTCTAACTTAACCTGTTGAAAAGGATGCAGTGGGATATAAAACGCTTAGATCCCGTTGACCGAGGTATATCAGGCAATTATCGCCTGAAAATACGTTCTTGAATCTGAGAGGTTATGATGATAATTCAATAATGAGGCAAATTAACATGAGTAACGCCCACCGTCGCGTTTGTTAATTTTACTACTTCGTAAACTATAAAAAAACTGTCAGCTCATTGCAAAATACACTGAACGAAACAACTGTGATCAAATACCGGATCGACTTTTAGATTGCGATTATATATTATTGGTTCTGTAAGAACGCTAAGCCAAACAATGAACAGTTATCTAATTCTATCTTTATTTGATTTGATCGATATCTCATATATAATTAATCAATAATGCAATGAGAATACAAAAAATTATATATATAATATACATAGTAAAGTTTTGAAGACACTTCATAAGACTACATTGACATTTCATAAGGTACATATTTTAATAAAAAAAATAATTCACATAAATATAAGGATACAATTAAATGAAACGTTATTTCTAGATTCATTATCTATCGTAAAGTTTACTTGATTTGATTTTGTTGAATTAACTTTTCATAAACCTCTACAAAACTAGTTTGCACCTAGTTTCCTTGAATTATTTGTTTTCTTATCGATTTAAGCAACTTCTAGGACTATTATTTAACAACTATTCTATACGTTCATTAGCATTGACAGCCAGTTTTTCTGCAACAAAGTACTGGCACTGTTGCCACTGTTACCAAGAACTTGATTTCTATCAAGATTTTTAGTGTGTTTTAGTAGTTGCAGCATTTCATATTTCTTGTTGGTTTGTAGCCACGTCTGGGGAATATTTTGCAGAGTAACAAAAATGAAGTTGTACATTGCTGTTTAACGAACGGCCGCACGGTGGCTTTATCACATGATCAACCCATTACATAGCACGGGTCTCCTCTCAGTATGAGAAGGGTTTAGTCTAGTCCACCACGCTGGCACATTGCTAAGAATATTTATTTTTTTATTTATTTATTCTTTATTTGTACACCACAATAAAAATAGAAATAACAAGAAAACAAAATAAAGAAGAAGCAGGATACAAAAGGCGGCCTTATCGCTTAGTAGCGATCTCTGCCAGGCAACCTTAGGATTAGGAAAAGATAGAGAAGAAGAAAGTAGGTGGCGTAATATAAACAAAAAACCTACATACAAATAACTAAATACTAATACATAAACCAGATTACATAAATAACACAATATAGTAATAAATATTTAATAAATATACTAATATATACCTTATAAAATATATATAAAAAAAAAAAAACATTAAATGATATAAAAATAAAAGTCGTCATTTTTGAGAAATGTAATGAATCTTGACGGCATTTTTAAAAACAGTGAGAGACTTTGACTGTCTTATGCTCAAAGGGAGCGCGTTCCACAATATGATTGCCTGCACTGTAAATGAATGCTTATAAAATTTCGTTCTATGAAACGGCATGCTCAAAGTCAGCGCACGACATGATCTCTGGTCTGACTGCTCACCAAGAAATCTAAACTTCTCCTTGAGATAGGCAGGAGTTTTTGGATCGAATAGCACACAGTACAGAAGTGAAAGTACATGCAGATCCCGGCGACGGCGAATAGAGAGCCACTTAAGCTTTTGACGAAATTCAGAAACATGATCATATTTGCGTAAGCCAAATATGAATCGAATAGCGAGATTTTGAAGGCGCTCAAGTTTGTTTAGGTAGTCCTCGGATAAATTAAGATAGCTTGCGTCTGCGTAGTCGAGAATAGAGAGAAGAAGAGAATGTGCTAACATAACTTTGGTAGGAATTGGGAGAACAAATTGCAAACGACGTAGCGACCCAATAGCCGCAAACAATCTTCTACTCAACACATTAACATGTTTCGACCACGTAAAATCTTTATCTAGATTTAAGCCCAGATCTTTAACAGTTGCACAGTAATTAATAGTAAAACCATTGTACAAAATTGGAGGGAGATTTCCCCAGTCAACCCTTGTAATTAATCCTGGACTGCCTATGATGATAGCCTGAGATTTAACTGGATTAACTATAAGGCCATACTGCCTGCTCCACTCAGAAATTTCTGCTAGGTCCTTATTAACAGCACCAATAGCAGCACTCAGATTATCAAGCGTTGAATGACGATATATCTGAATGTCATCTGCATACATGTGATAGAGAGAAGATATACGTTGAGTGATTGAATTTATGAAAATAGAAAAAAGTAAAGGAGATAACACGCCACCCTGAGGTACCCCAGCCATGACAACGCACCAGGACGATAAGGATTCATCAATCCGAATGCGCTGCCGACGGCCTCGCAGGTAACTCCGAAACCAGTCTACCACTGATGGAGATATGTTAATCAAGCGTAGGAGACTCAGCAAGATGTCATAGTCAACTGTATTGAAAGCATTGCTAAAATCAAGCAATGTCAGGACAGTGACTTCTTTCTTGTCCATCGCCCAGCGAATGTCATCTGTAACTTTTACTAATGCTGTAACCGTACTATGACCAGGACGAAAACCGGATTGAAAAGGACTAAGGAGGGAATGATTATTAATGAAAAGACTTAGTTGTTGATACACTAATTTCTCAAGGACCTTTGAAAGAAATGGTAAAATAGAAATAGGACGGAAATCGGAGAGAGAAGCAGGACTAGCTTTTTTAGGTAGAGGAATGATTTGAGCGTTCTTCCATGCTTCAGGAAATTCACTAGTAAAAATGGAACAGTTCAGAATATGAGTTAGGATAGGAGAAACAACATCAAGGATAGGTATGATCATATTACGGCTAATGCCATCAGTACCCACAGCATTCGAGGCAATGGACAATATGCTCTTCTTAACATCACACTCAGTGAAAGCTTTGAAGGTAAAAGGTAAAAAGTCAGGAGTTCTAGAGGAAGAAAGGATACTAAGAGTACGATCTTTAACGACACTATCAATAGTATCAGAAGTAGAGAAATGTTTATTCAGGAGCTCGATATCGACATTGATAGAAGTATTATGGGGTGATTTACCAACTCCAAGTGACTCAAGAAATTTCCATGTTTTAGCAGTATCACCGTTTTCAACAGACTTATGAATGTGGCGTCGTTGGGCATCTCTACACAATGTATTACAGCGATTGCGTGCTTTATGATATTTGGTGCGGTTAGTTTCGGAATCATTAGCTTTATATTTAGATTTAGCAGAATTCTTTTTATGCATTGATTTTTTTATTTCTTCTGACAACCACGGAGCAGGCAAGTGCTTCATTTTAATTGGTCTTATAGGAGCATGCTTATCATACAGTTGTGTAATCAGAGAGTTAAAAATTTCAACCTTGCAACTAATCGAAACAGCATCTAAAATAGCACTCCAATCCAAATGGCTGGCATCATCACAAAGATGATTCTTATCAATTCCTCCAAAGTTACGCCGCAGAAGTATTCTCGATTTTGCTTTAGGAGGACGAATCATATAAGAGAGATAGATCAAGTCGTGGTAGGAAAATGCATCAGCAGGACACTGACCATGTTTAAAGACGAAATCCGGAGAAGAAACTATAATTAAGTCAAGAAGAGAGGGAGCACAGCCAGGAGAGTAATGTGTAGCGGCAAGGGGAAGGACAGAAAGATTACAGGCTTCTATTGTAGATAGTAACTTCTTGCTGCGATAGTCATCTTTGAGTAAACACGTATTAAAGTCTCCCATAATAATAGAATGGCTATACATAGGCACTACTTTTTCTAACAAGGCTTCAAAAGATTGAAAGTAACTTGAAATAGAGGGTGGGCAATAAAATACCCCAAGAAGGACTTTCGTGTGGGATAAGAGAACTTCCAACAATAAGTGCTCAGCCGCATCAGGTAGAGGAGGTTGCGAAGACGTACTTACAACAGTGAAAGGAATATGGGATCGTAAATAAATCGCCACTCCACCACCTCCCTTACCAACACGGTCATTACGAATTAGCCGGAAGCCTGGCAGAGAGTAGGATGCAGAAGGCAAACAAGTTTTAAGCCAAGATTCAGACACTAGGATAGCATGCAAATTACAGGAATCAAAAGACGCAAGCATATCAGGAAAATGTGCCGGGATGCTTTGAGCATTAAGATGGACAACATTAAATGATTTCAAACAATCAGAGAAATTAGAATCAAGTATGGCATTAAGAGGAAGGAAAGATGTACTGTGGAAACTATCTTCACCAGAAGATACAGACAGAAAAAGTTCACTATCTATACTGTTAGACGACATAATACTTTAAATTATATAAAATATATATATATATATATAAATAACAAAATAAACAAAAAAACTAAAAAAAAACTAAAAAAACTGGGAATATCCCAATCCGCCAGCTGCATAACACAGGAATGAAAGAAAGAATAATGAAAGAAAGAAAAAAAAAACAGTTTAAAATACAAAGAGTGACAAACAAATTAAAATATAACTTCCAAAAAAAATAACGAACATATAAATTTACAAACAACCAGTGTGCTGCGGGTTTAACTAGATTCAAATAATACATGTAAGTATCCGAACGAGATATCAAACTGACAATGTAGATAAAAATGTCAGTGTCAACTGTCAACTGTCACTTCAACTTTATATAAAGGATAGAATAACTAAACAACACAAAGCTAAATTTATAGATTAAATATACAGACTCACAATAATAAAATAATGAAGAATTATAATATATAAAATTTTAAAAACAAAAGGACTACATACCGAACAGCACACTGGATTGGGTTTACACTGGATTGGAAAAAAAAAAAGAAACTCCAAGGAAGCCAATCATTTCCTGACCACTCTCTTAATCCTTGAACTAGCAACTTTAGCGTCCTTCGGAGCTTCAGCACTAGCAACAGGCGCAACAGCAGCAGCAGTGGCAGGCGCAGATACATCTTTAATAGAGGTGGGGATGGCGTTCAGCTCTGACATAGATGCTACACGATGCCGCTTACCATCAGGGTCAAGCACCATGATACTGCCATCTCGAGTCCAGCACTTCGCCACTCCAAATCGCTGTCGAGCAGCCAGAAAGATCTTGTGGCGGCTTTTAATGAGAAACTCTGAGATAGTTACCCCAGAACCCTTTAAGTTAGTCTTTGCCGACCAAACTGCATCTCTGAGTGACAAATTCTGGAACTTCAAAAGCACCGCTCGCGGCTTGTCACCACCAACACGTCCCAAACGATGACAGCGGCTCAGAGATTCAGGCGACAGCTGTGGCAATTTAAGTTGTTTTGTTAAAAAACTACACACTGAAGCGCCGGGATCTTCCTTGTCAGTCTCTGCAACGCCATGCACCAGAAGAATCTTTTTTCTGGAGCGCATTTCTAACTCATCTTGCTGCCTCCCCAGGAGCTCCACTTGCAGTTGAAGATTTTCCAAGGCAGTTAAGACAAAGGAACGAAATGCTCCAAACTGTATATTAATATGAGGCGTTGGGCTTGTAGCAGGCACAGAACCCTTCAATTCTCTCTGGAATTCTGCCATTCTAACATTAAAGTGATCTTTAATCTCTTCCAAGCCTTGCTTTAGTGACTCCATGATGAAGAAACTTAGTGTCAGTGGAAAGTTAGGTTAAGTTTGCACACAACCAGAATTGTGGAATGTATTTATGTGTAAATAATAGTATGCAAGCTGGCTGGGTAGGGCTACTTACAGGTACATAATTTGTCACTAATAATAACACTTACTAAATTATATAAATAATTAAAATTAGGAGCAGCAAAAATTATGACTTGTTTGTTTTATGCCTACCCACAAAAAAAAAAAAGAAAGCAAAAAAATATCTTTCTCACGATGTTTACCTTCACTGATAAAGCAAGTGATATTTTAATTGCTTGAAACGCACATAACTCTGAAAAGTTAGAGATGCGTGCCCGGGATCGAACCCCCGACCTCTGATTAGGAAGCGGACGCCCTAACCACTAGGCTATCACAACTTCCCCCAATCTATTGCCGTGGCTTATTTTATTTGGATTTAATATAATGATCTAAAAGTACGCGGCAATCCCGTTCTTCCAAAATCTTTGACAGATAAAGTGTTAGTTCATCTATAGATAATACATGGCCGACGCATTTGTGCAAGGCAATTTCCACTTTGTGAAAGCAATCACTGTATTTTTGTTTTCAATATGACTGCATTCCATATAGTAATTTAATATTAACCTATAAATAACGTAAAATGGCGAGACTGAAACATTCTAATAAAACAAACGCGCTCAAGATTTGATTTTAGAAAAATATAAAAATTTGCTTTATTAGAGTGTGAATATATATGGCCAGCTTAGATACATTGTGTGTTGTCTTTGTTTATTTATGTGAAAATTTGACAGTAAATTGTTATGGTACTATTTATTTTCGGCTCAGTGGTTTGCAAAGTCTTGCCAGTCTAATCGGGTTTTACCGAAACGCTTAGGTTTCGGTAAAACCTGTTTTGATGTTTTGCTTCACCGTTGAAGCAAGTGATATTTTTTTTTTTAAACGCACATAACTCCGAGAAGTTAGAGGTGCGTGCCCGGATTCGAACCGCCGACCTTCGAGGCTGACGCCCTAACCACTAGGCTATCACCGCTTCTACATCTTCTTTGTTTTTACATACTACTATACATCTAACAGGTTAACTCTTCTTCTTACACAAACGAGTCACCTGTTATTAACTTTGTGCCCCCACTTTATAAAAGCCCCGCCCCGCCTATCTCATTAACGCCACTGAAAATATTTAATAAAGGTGAACATGATACATTTAATGATTCATTAAGTAATTCCAATATTCCGTTTTTATGTCTAATAAATTATAATTGTTCTTAGAAATCTAGCTTCTAACACAAGTATGCTATATTTCTTATGAATGGTCACGTTATGTTCTTTTTCTAGAAGATGTTTTGCAAAGTGAGACTCTTGGGTTATGATGGAAGGTTGCCATATCCTCTTTTATTTCAAACAACGTCCAGTCTGACATTTGGATTCGGAGCATTCCAGTTTATATACCTGACTTCTGTTAATTATTTATCCTGTCGTGACCGTTATAAATGTTCCCAAGCGAATTATTTGCTCTAAAAAAAAACTTGCCAATCTTGTGATCTAAGATCCCTTGCCACACGTTCTGATACAGCTCTGAAGTGAGTCAAACGAGTTTTATATAATATTAACAATAAACGGCAAGTATAATTTGCTATATTCCGCCGACAAACGGGATATTTGTATATTATAACACCACACAAAATCTTCCACTAAAACCTCTACGCACGTTCCGACCCGACACCGGATAATCCTCAGGAGATGTTGACTTCACAAGCGAGAAAAGTAAGGAAGAAGAAAAGTATTCAGTGTTTGCATTGGCACCGCGTATAATTATTTCATAAAATATGAAATATTTCTTTTTGCACACAATTATAAAAGAACAATAAACCATGTGAAGTCAACATCAGAGGATGCTCGGAGCGAAACGTGCATTGAGAGCGCATTCTGGAAGATTTGTATGCCAGCGTGTGTAAGGATTGAAAATATTATAAATTGCACCGAGTAAATTTGCCTGTTTTAAGCTGATTACAATAAATTAACCTTGATGTTTCTATACCAGATTTTTTGCAAAATAACTCCTGCTTCTAATAAATCACGCCACGCACATACTTCGGCATTGATTAACCAAGTGTTTTCCATACATATAATATAACAGAAACATCATCATCATTAGCCCACGGCTCACTACAGAGCGCGGGTCTCCTCTCAATATGAGAAGGGTTTGGCTATAGTCCACCATGCTGGCCATGTGCGGATTGGCAGACTTCACACGCCTTTGAGAACATTACGGACAACTTTCAGGTGTGCAGGTTTCCTCACGTGTTTTCCTTCACCGTTGAAGCAAGTGATATGTTAATTGCTTAACAACGCACATAACTCCGAAAAGTTATAGGTGCGTGTCCTGGTTCAAACCCCCGACCTCGGATTAGGAGGCTGACGTCCTAACCACTAGGTTATCACAGCTTGTATAACAGAAACGCTAACATTTAAATGACGTTTGATAATCTGTTAAACTAAGCATTATAGAAATGAGTCCTGAACTCTGAGAGAACGTAACTCAAAGAGTTGGCTCGGCACGATCAGTGGCCATTTATAACCTGGAAATGATGCAGTTTACTATTCTCCCTATACGTCTCAAACCCGAAACAAGTGAGCATCTTATATCCCATTCTCTCATCTATCACAATCAATTACCTGAAGCCAATGCTACAGCCGTAACCTGTTTGTTTATTCAAAACCCTGTTATGCTCAATGTTCTGGAATTTGGTTAGCAATATATTATCTATGTATGAGGAAATTTAAGCCCAGGACTGTCTACCATAGTTTAATAATAAATTTAATATGAATGTAAAAGCTCTTGAATATTGAACAGTGAGCCTCCGGGTTTGTTTGTTTGGTACTTACTAAAAAAATCAGTATAGTGCGTATTCATATTAGGCGCACTATTTTTGCCATGCCAAAAGCCTGCTTTAACATCAGCTTGTTAAGTTTATCGTTTCCTTAAACTTAACGTGTCGCGATCTTTATATTCTGGTAGGGCGTTACAACTATGTAAACAATATTGGTAGGAAAATATCTGCAATATTACAAGCGGCATACTTAATAGATGGGACAAATTTCCTCAAGGCGTTAAAAATAGAATATGTAACACCTGCTGCAACTTAAGCTCTCAGACCTTTTTTCGCCTTTTGATTATGTGAAAATCTTTCGAGGAAAAACTGCATTACAGTTCTAAGATATACAGGGCCGCAATGCCGTATTTCACGCTCCAAATCCTCTCATTAGACGGGCCTTGGCTTAGCGTTAATAGGCTGAAAATAAATCACTTTAACAGTTTTAAAATATCCCTGCTATCTAATGTAAGCATTTATAATAAAATATGGATAATTTTTCTGTAAAGCTATTTCATCATAATCAACCCATTGCCACCACGTTGGCCATGTGCGAATGGGCACACTTAACACGCTTTTGAGAACATGATGGAGACCTCTCAAGTATGCAGGTTTCCTCACGATGTTTTCCTTCACCGTTCAAGCAAGTGATATTTTAATTGCTTTAAAACACACATAATTCCGAAAAGTTAGAGGTGCGTGAAAGTGATCGAACCTCTGACCTCTGATTAGGAAGCGGACGTAGTAACGACTATAGACTATCACAGCTTCCAAAGCTATTTACAGGAATTTGAATATATGTATAAAAATACTATATTACAAGAAGTATTAAACGAAAATTCCATCGCACGCGTTAACTAGTTGTAATGTTTATTAGCATATTACGAACCTCGTACACAGAAAATTTATTTTCATAACATCTTGCAGTCTTGTTGATAAAAAAACTTTTTTTTTGTAAATATTAAATATGTTATCTCTAATGATGCCAGATGTAAAATTATCTTTAAGTGTGTTTGAATTATTATTGACATAAAATGCGTTAGTGTGGCTTATTTATAAGAGTTGGAAATAAAATAATAGATAAATCCAATACAATAATTCGTTCAGGATGCTGTTAACTGCAGTTCTTTTGTTCTTCGGCTATGTTTGTCAAAGCGAGGAGAGATAGCTTTGATGCCATTGGCGCAAAAAGACAGCGTCACTGCTAGAGAAGGTCCGAGAAAGTAGCAACAGTATGCTGCATCTGCTAATGACAGCATGGATGCTCTAGAAACTTACACAGATAACTAAATTCTTTATTTATTTTTTAAGTATAAATATTATTGTTCGAAGTTTCCGGCCATTTCTCCCTAACTTCTACATTGCTATAAACTTGACATTGGCTAATCTGTGCAAAGCCATAAAAAGGAAGAACTAATTATTGTTCTTAGCATACATGGAATTGAGTTATTCAAATAAATATATTATTACTAATGGTATATGCATTCATCATGAACAACCCATTGTCGGCTCACTACAGAGCACGGGTCTCCTCTCAATATAAGAAGGGTTTGGCCATAGTCCACCACGCTAGGCCATGTGCGGATTGGCAGACTTCACACGCCTTTGAGAACATTATGGAGAACTCTCAGGCGTGCGGGTTTCCTCACGATGTTTTCCTTCACCGTTAGCAAGTGATTTTTTAGTTTTTTTTTTTTATTATTGAACTTTATTTTGTATCTTCTTAGATCGAGTATTTTTGTTATACATAGAATTCTATGTACATTCGTTTAGTAGTGCATCCTGATGAAATAGTTTAGTGGCGCTTTTTCTATAGCGTTTTTTAAAAATCCTGTTTTGTTTTGTTTCCGGTTAAAACGTTTATACTACATGAATGCAGTGCAGCCAATATCAAATAGTTTTCGAAATGTGAAAGAATTTTGAATGGGTTCAGTAGTTTCAGAGTTAATCGAATACAAATAATCAAACAAAGTAATCTTTCCACTTAATAGTACTTACCTTCTCCAGTGCCAATAACGGTATGGATGAGGAGCACGATGATCGCCAAACACCGTTGCCCCTCCGACATCGCTGTCGTGGGTTCAACACCTGAAATAAAAATACATTTGAATGTCCTACTCAATGAGCTAAAATAGTGATAATTTCTTAGTTTACATATGAATCAAGAAATTTCAAACATGCCGATCCCCTTCTCTTATTGGGGATGAATTTTAGTAACACTATTTATAGCGAATGCTTATACCTCAAGAATTTCTAATCTTACATTAGATCGCTAAATTTCATACATTCAGACCCCCTTTGCCTTATTAGGGATGAATTTTATTAAAACTATTAATAGCGAATGTTTACACTAAAAGGAATTTAAGTGTTTAATGTATTTTCAACCCTGGTTCAACCTTAACGGTAGTTTGTACTCTCTTTATGTAAAATCTTTTAGAATCTATTTCTTTATAACGAACTATTAATCCACTATAGAATAGAAATAGAATCCGATATAGACAGTCGCGACGGAATTCACAATCATGAACATGACTAGGTCAGCCCGTGGCTACGCTCGCGTATACTGTACCTCTATGAACCTACTATATATGTTATAACTGCGAAAATTGCTGCTTGAAAGCACTAGACAGACCTCCGTTGGATTATTAACTTGGAGGTCCTGGGTTCGATTCCTGGCTAGAGTCTGGTCTGGTGGGAGGCTTCGGCCGTGGCTAGTTACCACCCTACCGACAAAGACGTGACGCCAAGCGATTTAGCGTTCCGGCACGATGTCGCGTAGAAACCAATTAGGAGTGTGGGTTTACCATACACCTAAAAGGTTAGCCCGCTACCATCTTAGACTGCATCATCACTTACCATCAGGTGGGATTGCCGTCAAGGGCTAACTTGTAGTGGATAAAAAAATAAAAAAAAAAGACAAAAAACTTCGATTTTCCAACAAACTATCGCAAGGATATAAGTTCAGTTACTTATCCAATTACTCTACAAAACTCTCAGGAATGATGTCGATTATTAATAAATAAAATAAAAGCCATGAACTACATCAGTTGAATTGTCTTGGCAAGAAAAAATTCTGGCAATTTTAATTTACTTCGAGGGACAAATTCCAAAGGTCTCGATAAATTAATCTCTTTACTCGAAAAACTTCACATTACGACCGATAAATAAACCTACCTATCTTTTCTTCGAACAAGTTCAAAAAGGAATTTATTAATTCGGCCAAGAATATTTCATATAAGCATATTGTTAGAATAACAAAATATAGGTACATTTAGGATAGTTTATAAGGAATTCGAAATAACCAAATTATTGACCACGTATTTCCTCACAAAGGAATGTGACCTTTCTCTTTTAACCGATATACCTACTCACATTTTCTTCCACTAAAGGAGAAAGTATGCAAGTATGTAATTTTCAACTTATTTAGTAGTGTGTGTTTAATTGTAAGCGCATGTAAAATATAGCACTATAAATCTACTTTGCAGTGTTTTCCGATCAAGTCGCGTGTTTTTTTATTTATTTATATTATACTTGATAAATTTGTTTGCCCGTGCAACTTTTTTGGGAATAAGGAAAATAATAACTGTGCGACATAAATACAGATTTAGCTATTTCTTATTCCAAAAGCCATTACATGAATACAACAGCATGATATCGTCTTTTGGTAGATCTTTTCTATCTACTAAAAGATCGTCCAACGGAACCATGTCAAGCCTCCGCTGCCCATCTGTCCATCCGTCCTAGTATTTTTATTGCCGCTATTACATCGAATAATCAAAAATTATATAAAGTTGGAAATAAAAGGAAGTCCCCATACATTAAACGCCTTTGCCGACCTCCGTGGCTCAGTGCATGCGCTGTCGCATTATAAGGTCCTGGGTTAGATTCCCGGCTCGAGTCTGGTCTGGTGGAAGGCTTCAGCCGTGGCTAGTTACCACCCTACCTATAAAGACGTGTCGCCAAATGATTTAGCGTTCCGGTGGGTTTACCATACCCCTAACAGGTCAGCCCGCTACCATCATAGACTGTATCATCACTAACTACCACGTGAGATAGCCGTAGGGCTAACTTTTAGTGTTTTAAAAAAAAAGCGTTTTTTTTTTGTGTATTACTCTCGAAATTAATAAATTCTATGTCTATATCTATTTAATTTCGCTTTTTAGATGTAAACGAAATGGATAAAGGTTTTTTCATATCTGTGCTTTGAAGTCAGGTCTTGGTGTAGAAAAATCGTCGAAAAGACACTGATGTTTGTAAATGTTCTAAAGACAGGCAATCGTAAAAAAATGTGTGTTAATAGTTTTTACTTGTACGAGTATATTTCTTTCTATGATGGCTCGTCTTCATTGAAGTCACACCTACAATACGCGATGGGCTTAAACTTGTGAAAATACATCGGACATAAAAAATCAAATTACAATCTGTAAGAAGTCGTAGGCAACATCGAATAGGTCAATAGGTCTGAGATATAAACGGAATCAAGGTCTTATGTGGATCTAGTGGGAAACAAGGTCATCCATCACACTCTACAATTATAATTCCGCAAGTCTATCTCGGCTACATCGTACAATTAATTAGGATAATATCATTAAGTGCCTATTTGAGCAAGGAATATTAATGAATATCATGTAATATTATATTAGTGAGATTATGTTTTTACTTTGCAGCATCACAGACGTAATTATTGTCTATATCTCTTCTACTAACTTATCTTATAATTGCAGTGCTAAGTACTTTCACTAAAAACCGTAATAGATAAACCTCAACAAGTGTGTTTGTAAATAAATTTGTGTCTATCGTAGCGCTAAAATAAACAATTAGATTAAAGTTTTGTTCGGAGAATTATAGTAATATAAAGATCGGTATAAGGCTTTATAACCATAAACACCATATAAAATGCAGAAATAATATTTTATTTCTAGATATATTATACAACTTAGTATCCTTACACATATCTTCCAGGCAATCAATGGCGTAATAAAAGAAAGGGGTATATAGTGAATATACACATACTCTGTCTCTGTCTGTCCACAACAAGCTTAAATTGCATCATCACTTATCACCAGGTGAGACATCTATAAAATCTCTATTAAACAGCGAGGATAGGCGGATACAAGAAACATATAATTTAACAATGTTAATTTAATGAATATCGGCCTTTCCGAACAATTAATTTTGTTAACATTTCTACCTATAATGGCTTCGTTGTAATATCAATTTCCTAAGGTTTATCAGAATTACAATATATTAATTACATAATGATTACATCATTTACCCCTTTAAAATTAAATTGTAGGGTAAAAGGTTTAATTAAGTTCATAATACCATTTCTTTCACAGTTTGAACCCTGCTTTTGAATTGTTGACTAGTTTAAATCGTACAAGGTAAAAAACAAATAAAAAAAGTAATATACATCAGTGTTAAAAATATAGTTTTTTTTGAAGATATCCCACGTAATAGGATAATATTTCCATACTTACGTTTTGTATTGAAATAAAAATATTTTAACTAACTTTTCATAGTCAATCAACTTAATCACATTAAAAACCGTTCGTTTTATTGTTTTTATAAAGAAACCTGAAAGAGAAGCTAATTGGGAGTTTAAAAGTGACCCAGCATACTAAGTATTTATTTTTTTGGTAAAGAAAACCTAATTATCATCATGATCAACCCATTGCCGGCTCAATACAGAGTACGGGTCTCCTCCTAATATATGAAGAGTTTGGCCATAGTCCACCACGCTGGCCATTTGCGGATTGGCAGACTTCACACGCCTTTGAGAACATTACGGAGAACTCTCGGGCGTGCAGGTTTCCTCACGATGTTTTCCCTCACCGTTGGAGCAAGTGATATTTTAATCTTTTTTAAAAACGCACATAGCTCCGTAAAGTTTGAGGTGCGTGCCCGGATTCGAACCACAGACCTCTGATTAGGAAGCTGATGTCCTAACCACTGGGTCAACTGCTAAATATTATTTACGGCTAAAAGGCTTAAGAAGTACCTAGTGTAGCAAAGACTTTAATAAATAAGTTTCCTTTCTTCTAAAATCACATAAATCTCCACCTTTATCACAGAACTAGTTAATTACTTAGAGACGTAGGTAGGACGTAAAGTACAAAAGATTCAAGATAACATATTTTCTCTTTACAGAAATGATACTGATTCGCGTTCCATGAACAATACACATCAAGAACAAAGTGAAATTCCTAGGTAAAGAATGGTCAGAACAAAAGCGAGCATTGTTTTTCATTATTCTTTTACGTTTCTAACAAACATTGGTATGTAGGCTATCTAATTATCCATACAAATGGACATTGTTTTAGTATGTAGGTATGCGGGCACATATTGGAACATTAGCACCGATTAGCATGAAGTTTAAAAGACTAGGATTAATCTGAGTTTTCCTTCACAAGATGGTAGGTTCAACCGGTTTCAATCGAATTTTTCCACATTATAAACTACTTAATGCCGTTTATATCATATATTAATGGAAAAAAACACTGCGTGGATAAAGTCTCAGGTAACTGTTATGAATTAAACTGGTCGGGTTACTGTTTTGACCCGTTTATTTCATCTATCGATTCTAATGGTTTAACTTTTAAATTATAACTATTTTGAGTTTTAGACTTTTGTTCATTATTACTATACTAATCTGGATAACATTTGGCATACTGGTTGCTTGTATCCTAGAGACCAGTAAAATAACATTTGATGGACCAATTATTATGCCCTTATCAGTAATGTGAAAGTAAGTGGTTTAGCTTTTCCATCTTTATTTAAAAGGTTTACCACAGTTTTCTAGTGGGAGGCTTCGGCCGTGGCTAGTTACCACCCTACCGACAAAGACGTGTTGCCAAGCGATGTAGCGTTCAGGCACGATGTCGTGTAGAAATCAATTAGGATAATAATCAATTAGGTATGCGTTTACCATACCCCTAACAGGTTAGCCCGCTACCATCTTAGACTGCATCATCACTTACCAATCAGGTGAGATTGCCGTCAAGGGTTAACTAGTAGTGGATAAAAAAACAGAAGCGTTAATCGTAGGCTAAGCCGCGTGCTAGGTAGTATATGATTATTTTAAATAAACTCTTTCAGGTGAGGTAATAGGAAAATATTAGACGCATTTGTTACGCGTCTAGAACACCGTGAGCTTACTACGAGATTTGTAAGATATCCAAGATACCTATTAGAATGTCACATGTCACAAACATACAAGACTTACATAATTTTGAATCGAGATATAATCAAAGTATTCAAATAACAATATCATAACAGAATGTATATTTATAGCATCGAGATAGATGATGGTAAAATTTATATACGTAACCTTTCAAAATAAGCAACGTGGGTTCCAAATGTTTTCTGGTGTAATAAAAAAACCTCCATTCCTGCTACTCTTATTACCGACATCACAAAGGTATACTTAAAAATTCTATTTATGTAGAATTATTTCTATCTCATTTGTATTATTTTTCATCGTATGTGTAATTCTATAAATAATTATAATTATGTAATTTATAAGCTGTTATATTCGTGCGTATAATGTATAACTAGATAAGTGATAATAAATCGTTTTACTTGTGCATATTAATTGGCTTAAACAGATAGGTAGGGACATCTGTAATTAGTTATTAATTAATGTGGTTAAACAACGTCTCTTCCAAGCAATACCATAAACTGTTGGTTCCAATAATTTGAATCTCATCATAGTTAGGTAATATCATTATTTAGTTACTCTGTAAATTGCATTGGATATAGTTTATTTATTTATATTTTATTGCAATCTATAGGACATAACATACATGAAAAAAAAAAACAATTAGCAACTGGCGACCTTATCACTAATAGTGATCTCTTCCAAATAACCATTTCGTTGAAGGCGATGTATTAAAAATTACACGGAAGTTGCAAAAAAATAAAATAGTTGTGTGAATCTAGATAGGTTAAAAATTAAACGATACAAAATATGAGGTCACTTATGCTTCCTTTTAATGTATTTGTATAGCTATTAAGATCTTCATAAAGAACCGGTCTCCAATAATAATTTACAGGCACAGGTTTTCCCTTTCAAAGATTGATATAGACTTTAGATACCCCACAAAGTTTTAATCAGACTTGGCAGACTTTTAAAATTATCATATTTTTACTGCGTAGTCTTTAAATATGAAAGTAAACGGCACGATAAAAATCAGAATTTTTATAATTTGACTTGTGAGCGCTATTTATGATAAATGATCATCATGATCAGCCCATTCTCAGCTCACTACAGAGCACGGGTCTCCTCTCAATATGAGATGCGTTTGGCCCTAGTCCACCACGCTGGCCATGTGCGATTTGGCAGACTTCACACGCCTTTGAGAACATTATGGAGAACTCTCAGGCATGCAGGTTTCCTCACGATGTTTTCCTTCACCGTTGAAGCAAGTGATATTTTAATTGTTTAAAAACATAACTCCTAAAAGTTAGAGGTGCGTGCACGGGTTCAAACCCCCGACCTCTGATTAGGAGGCGGACGTCTTAACTACTAGGCTTTCACAGCTTCTATTCTATTTCATTACTGTTATAAAATCAAATCTTGATAGGCTGATGAACTGAACTATATATGAATAGCAGTGCATAGCCAAATTTATACTTTTAAATCCATTAAAATATAATAAAAATATGTCCGCTATTTTGATGTGTTGTTATTACTCTAAACTATTTACTACTTAAATAGTTTTCTTTCTTCACCCTCTTACCCTGACTAAAAATGTTAATTGACTAGACCAAAAAAGCATTCCACTTAATTTTCCATAAGCAAAGGAAAGTTTTTTAAATGAATGCTATGCTAGCAATGTTTTAATTACTCAATCTTAGTGACTTTTAAAGATAACTTTGTTTTAAAGAAGTCAAAGTTGTTTTTCTCCCTCTTTTCTTCTCAGAAAAACAATAACACAGTGTAACATCCTGGGCATCTGTTTGTGTATACTAATTATAGCAATAATTACTCTTGTATTACTAACTCGCTTCCAAAGTCCATTAGAGTGGCAAATTTCAATATCTTTTGCAATTTTAACGAACTTTGATAATTTAACAACTTTTTACTTAAAAACTTATTGGATTTAACTTTTTCTTTTAATAGCCGACTTGTAAATGTTCTTATTAGTTCTTATTACTTTCGGCGAAAATTCTCTATATTTCGGTTAAATCGAAACTTAATAGTTATAGTTTCATTTATCAGTAGTTTACATTTATTATCATCATCGTAATTTCAACCCCTGCACTCACAATAAACGCCCACAGCTGCAATAAGTCTATTTTACAGACTCCACTGTCTTGAAGCACAAAGAATCGTTTACAGTTGTTGATTATTGGTAGCACCAACTATTGGTTGTGTTTGGATTTAATAATTCGATCAATGACCACGTTTATTATCCAACTACCCTCCCTTCCTTATCGTGTACTGTCACCAATGGCTCGAGACCTCTCTCTGCGATCGTACGTACGTCGAGCGGGTCGATCTTAGCTTCCGCCATTTTTCGGAGTGTTGTATCGTGAGTGCCGCCGAGTACCATCTGATCCCGCGAGGTGTTTTTGTTCCGAGCCAGGGTGTGTGCTGGCTGTGCAAGTGATTGTGCTCGTCGCGGAAGTATAGGTCGCGGACCTGCTAAGGTTAGCGCACGATTTCCTTCTCCTTCACGCCCCCTTTGCCCGACACGTGGACGCCTAAATTCTAAATTATATAACATACAGTCAACTTGTTCTTACCTTTCGAAGGTGGATAGTTGTGGCATTCGCGCCTCTAATTATATTTAAATAAAGATATAGAAGAAAATATGAGAGTAAAATGTTTGAAGATAAAATAACAAATTCAGCTTCGCTTCGATCCGCTGCCTCAGTACAAATAATTGCAACTGATATATGAAAACTATAAAGCCTATGGCACGTTTAACAAGTTGTGTTTCACCTTGAGCATTAGAAAATTAACGAAAACATGCGATAATCCTGCCAAATTCAATTTCAATATGCAACAAAACTTTGTCTCGGGTATCTCTTATGTCGGAAAAAGTTTGCTGGAAGCCCTTTGAGAGAACGAAACATTTTGAATTGTAAATTTTATTTCTTCGTACGAACTAAAATCAGTGCTTTCACAAAGCAAGAATCTCGAAATTGGTTCCCAATAGTGGACTCTGAGAAAGTTGTACGAGTATGTGACTTTAAAGTTTGACCTATTTATTTATAACAACTTTTAAAAGGCATAACTTTGTTGATACACCTATATGGTTACTGGTGGCTTCTTGAATATTCTCGTCATATTTTTTTTTATATCTTAGCAAATTAGCCCTTGACGGCGATCTCACCTGATGGTAAGTGATTATTCAGCCTGAGATTGTAGCGAGCTAACCTGTTAGAGGTATGGTGAACTGCTTATAATTGGTATTTACACCAAATTATGCAGCAACGCATAATACTTGTAAATATATCAGTTTACCTGTAAGATCTGCATCTTACAGGTAAATATATCAATTTACCTGTAAGATGCAGAATACTGAGTTCAAAACTGGGTTGTTAGTATACGTTTATAGAACGGCGGCTGACAGATGCCGCCGACACGCCAGACTTGGCTTCATTATCGTAACATTAGACTTGCGAGATAGGTATATTAATGTATAAATACGATTAGATTACTATGATATCCTGAAATGTATAATTCTGATACCAACCTTGTACCGGATAAGGAATGATCTCATTTTAAATACTAATAGTATATAATATAAATAGTTTAACAACATTAAGAGACGGATTAACCTTTTAGTTCTATCGTAGACATAGTAAAATCTGGGAATGTTACGGCCACACCATAATTATAATTTTTTTTTTTTTTTTTTTTTTTATTCTTAATTTTTTTAGGGTCTTTGAATCTCACATGAGATTATGCCAGACCCATAATAGCCTAATTAAATTATATACATTAAAAAAACTTAAACAAACAAAAACTTAAACTACTCATAATTATAATTGTAATAACTAGAAAATCACTTTTTTTATATACACTGCAAGTTGGCCCTTGACAGCTATCTCACCTGGTGGTAAGAAATGATGCAGTCTAGGATGGTAGCGGGCTAATCTGTTAGGGGTATGGTAAACCCACACTCCTCATTTGTTTATACACGACATCATGCCGGAATGCTAAAATGCTTAGTCTTTGACGGTAGGGTGGTAACTAGCCACGGCCGAAGCCTTCCACTAGACCAGACTAGAGCCGGTAATCGAACCCAGGCCCTTCGACTTTATAATACGACAGCGCACGGACTGCGCCACGGGAGTCGTCACTTGCTATTATTAGTTAAACTGAGATATAAAATACTTTATTTAATACATCAAAATATACCTTGCAACAGTTAGTAAATCTTGTTAGTACATATATCTAAGTTAATTTCAGTGTATGAATGGTTGTTGTCCTATAAATAAATAAATAAAATATATAATAAATAATTTGCGCTTGTATTATACCTATTTGCTTGAGAAAGTATAATACCTCTATACATATATCTGCCTCGTTTGTCTTTTGGTTACAAGTTCCTCTAAGGATCATGATCCGTATTCTTAGAATCTCATGGCATTCTTGGAAAATTAGTTGAATACATATTGCCGGATTTAGGAAATTGGTTTCGAACCTATTATGTTTAGGAACATAAATAAAACTCGGGAGTTCTAATCACAACTGTATTAGTACCAAAGCAAACACCTTAAATCATCGGTCTCTTGATATTCTTATTTTCTAAAATAGTCAAGCGCAGTGCTGGGAGAATCACAAAAATAAGCCCAGATAGAAGACGGCGGTGTTATTCGATTCGATTCTAGATTTATCGCTTTCAGGTGTGCCAACTGGGCTCAATTTATGTCGCAAATGTCACGTAGGTTGTAGGAGACACGACGCAGATTGTTCCGAATCAACGTTATACGTCCAAAGAGTCTCAACTTTTTTATTGACGTGATCTACGAGTATAGAATTGTGTTATTCGCTCGCTCCCGGGTTCTTTATTTATTTTCATTACATGTCTAAAACGGCTTACGGTTGAAAATATCACAGATATTTTTTATATTACAATAGGACTTTTTTTATATTACACTTAGTTGTAACTGTTAGCTAGAATTAATTTTTAAAATGATATTGGTTATCTATTCATGATTATATGTAAAGGTTACTTTTTTGAATAAATTATGAAATAAAATCAATTTAAGAATAAGAATTTAGTTTTAATTTAGAACGTAGTGTATTAAATAAAATTCGTCCTATAAAACCTTATCTACATCTACAGGTCTGTACCTGTGTTTCATAGTGGGACGTTATAGGAGGATAATGATAATGATTATTTATTATCGTACTCATCTTATTAAGACCCGAATGATGGGCACATTTTTTTTTCGCAAAGGCGACGGAATTTGAAGAAAGACAAGTCGCTACTCCAAAGTGGATAAATGGGCTCTAATCATTGTTATCTTACAGTTTATCGTGTTCTCCAGCTGGTGGTGTGCTAACCAGCGCCAATCTCCTAAAATTTAGTCTGGTACTGAGATTTTTTGGCGGATGTAATACCTAAAATTATTTTGGTTAACATTAAAATCTTAGACTTCTGATGTTTCCACAGTTACCAAAATGTTAATCTTATTTAAATTAATTTAATAATGTCTGCTTATTTGTTTGATTTAATTATTTAGTGCACTATATGAACCAATAAAAAATCAATCAAATTGTGATGTCACACATTTTAACCAATCAACGAGACAGTTCCCCCGTTGCACAATAGTGCGGGATAATATATCAAAGAAACACCTAAACGCAATGTTGCGGCGCCGCAACGCCAAAATCAACATCTTCATACGTCGCATCGTAGAAATTTGCAATGTGCAAATTACCACAGATTGAACCGGTCGCCTTACGCTACGCCCGCATAGTTTTACGATACCCAAACATATAAATACACCTTTAATTATAACGGCCGTTCCCGCGAACCTTTTTGTTCTTATTTTGAAAATTTTAGAGTTATTTTGGAGTAAATCCCTTCGTTCGTTTCTAAAAACCTCCCCATCCGATGAAACAATGTTACTAAACTCTCCTCAGTAAATTTGACACGTATTCGGCGTTCGGTGAAAATTTTATTAAAATTAAAATATCTACGTTTGAAATTTCAGCGATATATTTAAAACATGAAATGCTTGAAGCGTATTTGAAAAATAATTTCTAGAGGCGACATTATTATGAAATATGAGGTTTGTGAAAATATTTTTAATGTCAACCGTATTCTATGAGGCTCTATTTCAAATTGTATTCGGTAAGATTAAATTAACGAAGACTGATATCAAATAAGAAATATTTTTTTTGATATTCGGAAAATAAATCCGTATCATATTAGAAATGTCACGTTGAATAAATGTTGCAGTTAGATTTTTAAATTAAATTTATTTTTATTAATTCGATTCGATTACCAGCAGGGACAATTTGGAAATTTATCATTTATGATTTTTTTTAGTCTGGTTGTTGGGAGTGTTCAGCCATGGCTGACTAGCCATATCATAATCAACCCATTCTCGGCTCACTACAGAGCACGGGTCTCCTCTCAATATGAGAAGGGTTTGGCCATCGTCCACCACGCTGACTATCTCAATATAGCAACCAGAAACTTGAGCCTCATGGCGTAGATAGACTTATAGAGGACGGTTTTGTTTACTTCTTGCTTTACATTTTTCAGGTGTTTAAAGTGTACACGCACATTTACACAACCATCACACATCCACAACAAACATACACAAACCACCAACACATAAACCACGCACACACAGACATCACAATACGGAGCTAAACAATTCCAATTAAGTTACTCAAATCTCCCAGGGTAACTAACTTATCACCTCAAAACCTGAAGGCTTATTTTCAAATTACGCCTAACATTCGTCACGTAAACAAGGGCTTCATATTCAAACATAAATCTTATTTAAACTCAGCTAGTTTACTAAACAAAGACCCTGCTTGTGTTACAGTTTCAGGCGATTTTAGCCCTCATAATGTATTGCGGAACCCAACTCGATCTTTATTAGGCTCACTGTAAAGATTTACGCTCACTGACTGGTATCGTACCGTATCAAAAGCAATAAGATTTATACAGCATGAAAAAGTATTTGAACTGAATAACCTTTTATGAAGTCCATACTTAATATTATAAAGCTAAAGAGGTTTTTTAGTTGGTTGAACGCGCTAATTTCACGAACTTCTTGGTGCGAAACGAAAAATTATTTTTGTGTTGGATAGTGAATTTATAACGAAAGGCTATATCAAATTACGCTACGGCTAAAAGGAGCAGAGCATCTATGAAAAATGTTGCAAAACAGTAAAAAATATTTATTTTGAGATACGTACGGTAGTTACGTACGGTACGGTTATGGTTGCGCAAAAAAATTGTACAACGGAATTGTTACCGTTTAAAAGTTTCTGAACAAAAGTCAGTAATAGAACACGTCAGTGTTTAAAAGTTTGGATTACTATATATTTTTTATGGAACTAAAACTGTTCTAAAATAATGCATTTTTTTTTTAATCACCGAATATTTGATTTCGAACAAATTACCCATGAATTAACTACGTAGGAAAATAATGGTAACACGCGCGCATTTATGATGTGAAAGGCCTGAGGGCGGAACTCTGGCTGGCTGCCGATACTTCAGCGGGGTACTATGGCTCCCTAAGGAACAGATGTGTCCAGCAGACAGCGTGTAGAATATGTTTATGATATCTATATCTTATCTATATGCTGATGGGAAAATATAAAACTATTTATGTTTTTTCAGAACACACAGATAGCGCAATTAATTCACCATCTGTGACAGCAGCAATAATAACCTATATCCTATTTAAATTTTCATTTATTTTATTTTTCTTTGTTTTTGTAAATATCGGTCTTAATAAGCGTAAAGCATTTATACTCTACAAGTAAGCCCTTCACGGCTTTCTCACCTGGTGGTAAAGTGATGAATGCTGTCTAGGATGGTAGCGGGCTAACCTGTTAGGAGTATGGTAAATCCACGCTCCTAATTTTGTCTTTGTCGGTAGGGTGGTAACTAGCCACGGCCGAAGCCTCCCACAGACCAGACTCGAGCCGGGAATCGAATCCAGGACCTCCAACTTTAAAATGCGACAGCGCACGCTCTGCGCCACGGAGGTCGTCAAATTATTGCTATATTTTGATTTAATTGCACCAGATATGAACAAATTTTTCGTCTTTAAAAAGTCTTGGATTTAATATAATAGCCTAAGGAGTCATTTGGGAATGGTTATAAATAATTCAAATTGGTGTTCCAACAAGTGCACGCTTACCTTTAGTGGCGTTTTCTATCCAAAGTGGATTTAAGGGTGTTTACTTAAATAGATGTTGAAAGAGGTAATAAGTCTTTGTGCCATGGTTTATGGGCCGCTACGTTTTTGCAAGCTCGTGTGAGAAGTTTACCTTTGAAAATTCTTGAATAAAATTGTGGCTTGCAATTACATCTACACTGTATTTTTACTCGAAATTCCTTTTATTTTAATTGAACGTAGTTATGCAAAATTTGATATAATATTTGATATATAACAATCAATATAACAATCTTAACATCAGAAGTAAAAATAAACTTGTGTTGCACGCTACTAGACTACAAAAAAATTTAAATTCATTTAAAGGTAATTGTATACGATTCTATAACAAATTACAAAATGAAATTTCTGGGATGTCTTATCTCTTAATAAGTTCAAAGTTTATATAAAACGTAAGCTTGTAGAAAAGTCCTACTATACTGTAAAGGATTATGTAAATGATAAACAAGCATGGGTATGAAATATTGCTCTAATAAGATATCTCTTTAATATAATTTTAAGTGGCATGTGAGTTGGTGATAACAAAAAGAAAATGTACATGGCTAAGTTTGTTGTGGGCATCTTCTTAGACCGGGGCGCATTTGGAATCCTCGTACCTTTAGTTTTAAGTTTACGAATGTAGTTATCACCATTAAATCACTACTATGTAAATTATTGACGCGTTAAAAGTGCCTTTTAAGGGACTATTTGAATAAAGATTATTTGAATTTGATACACCTCAAATACATAATATCTTACAAACGTACAAAAAAAACCACAGCTAGCATGTTATTCTTTGGGGGTGATCAAACTTCACCATCCATTATAGCTTCATTGTTTATTTAGTACCTACTTGATTGTTTACTTAAGAAATTACACAGATAAGATTACAACTTTGCTGAAGCCACTTATTTTTCTTAAATGTATCTTTATACTTGGCAACTTGTAAAACTTATACGTGTAATTAGTTTTTGTTAAGTATTTGTTTGTGAAGCCAGTTGCATGTCCTTATATGATACATATTCAGCTCCATCATTAGACTTTTTTTTTACACTACTAGTTAGGAGTTAAAGATACCAAACTGAAATGGGACTGGGCTGGGCATGTTATACGCATGTCCGACGAACTGTGGGCAAAGGTCACTATACATTGGGTACCACAAAAAAAAACAATAAGACGTCGAGGCAAACCGAAGCGTCGTTGGCGTGACGAACTCGATGCCTATCTGTCGGCTTGGCCCCAAATATCCCCAGACAGAGACAAATGGAAGGAAGAAAGGGAGGTTTTTGCCCAACATTGGGACAGTACAGGCTGATAATAAAAAAAAAAATTAGTTAGCCCTTGACGTTTATCTCACCAGGTGATAAGTGATGATGCCATCTAGGATGGTAGCGGGTTAACCTGTTAGGGGTATGGTAAATCTACACAGTAATTTTTTTTTTTTTTCGGACTCTATATTAGCTGTACAAACCCTATTGGTTGCCACAGCGTAACCGGACTGTTTGGCGAGCTTTGGAAAGAAGCTCTGCCAGAAGAAATTTTGAGCCCTAGGGCTCGAAGAAACTATGGGAACGATTGCCTAAGGGCGCCTCCTTTTAGGCCGAACCTCGGCTTAGGCGACGTTTGGGATAACGGGGGGGGTCGGACGGTCTACACAGTAAACCCGCGCCGCTAAATGGTTTCTACGCAACATCGTGCCGGAACGCTAAATCGCTTAGCGACACGTCTTTGTCGGTATTTAATAGTAGTCGGTAGTATTTCAAGTAATTCAAACTGCTGGGCACAGGCTTCCTTTCTGATAGTAGTGATTTTTAGAACATAGACCCACCACAGTTCTCCATTACGGGTTGGCGGGTTTTAACAATTTTTGTCACAATATTACACACAACCAATACCCAAAATTGCTTACGCTTACCTTACGTATTCAACCCAGAACCTCTCGTTAACTAAGAAACTTCTTAGTAAACTTACTTGGCCAAAGGGTAGTAACATTAAATTAGTTAAGTAAAAATAGGTACTTAAATATTAATAGTGTTCTAAATATTACCATTCGAACGCAAGCTGTAAATAGGTCTAACTTTCTAAAAACATACAGGTTCCCATGAAACTGATTCTAGAACAAAATCCAACTTTAAATCTGAACATCAACGCCAATATTACATCTCGATATTTACACCAATGCGTCAAAAGTCGTGCACTTTCCGTAATATAAAGTAGACAAAAGCTAATTTATTTCTCTTTCCAACCCATAAACTATAATTATTCGAAAAATTACCTTTGCTCTGTTACTGCACTATGGAAAGATAAACCAACGAACTTGCTAAGTATCATTTATAATATAGGTAAGCATTTTGACAATGTTATACATTTCCTTTTGCTTCGAGGTTTCCTACAAAGACAATTTGTAGGAAATTAACTAAGTTACAGCTTCCTCTAATCAGTACTCGTTAACGTCTGTCCAATTAAAATATAATCGACTTTTCCATTATCGTTAGAAAGCTTGCAGAGTACATTTTGGTGTCTCTAGAGAACATAGTTCAGGTTGTTTTAACATAACAAACTTGTATGTGATTTTCGTAGACCTGTTAAGACTGATCATTGGTTACTAAATACTATTATTATTAGTTTTTTTTTCCACTACTAGTTAGCCCTTGACGGCAATCTCACCGGATGGTAAGTGATGATGAAGTCTAAGATGGTAGCGGGCTAACCTGTAAGGTAAACCTATACTCCTAATTGGTTTCTACACGACATCGTGCCGGAACGTTAAATCGATATGCGACACGCTTTTGTCGGTAGAGTGGTAACTAGCCACGGCCGCAGCCTCCCACAAGACTGGACTCGAGCCGGGAATCGAACCCAGGACCTCCAACTTTATAATGCGAAAGCGCGCGCTGCGCTACGGAGGTCGAAGATCTATGTGTGGCCTAGTTAAATGAAATAACGCTTTATTCTAGAAGTGTATATTTTCAATGAAATGCAAAATAAATCCTGTTTCGTCAATTCTTTTATTCTAATGGATTCCATGTGTAGGATTGTATGTATACACCTCATATGTATTAATTGTTGTTCTAATTTAACGTGTTACTTGTTGTTAAGTGTAATCAATTAATACTTATGTGCAAACTTTAAATAATCCGCTCAGTACTGTTAAGCTTTGTACAAAGTTATTTGTGCAATTAGAGTTTGACACAGCTACATTCATAAATTACATTACATTTTGGTACAGCTAATTTAAACATTTCCCTTTTTTTCGCGATTAGTTAATAAGTTGTAATTTGATTTTAAAAGCTATTACACGTCGATTAATTTTCAACTTGAGTGATGTATTATATCAGAAAACATTGACATTCTGTTATTGTCTCTAGCAAGATAATAATGGTCACCAATGTGAAGGAGGAGCCAAAAAGGTCCCAATATTTAACCTTGCGGAATCCTAATTTAACAATTGGCCCATTCAGCCAGTTTTCTGTTACATAAAATATTATAATTCTATCGTTTATATAGTAAGTCAATAAATCTTAAAGTATATATCTATGTTGTTTGCGCTGTTTTTTTTCTGTACAAAGTGGGTTTCTGAAACTATAGCTTCGATGTGAGAAGAGGGCTATATCTAGGAGTGAGTTATGATTTGGCTGACGTTTTTTATTATTACTATATTTAATGATAATTTTATTAGCTTTTTATGTCGTTCTGTTACAATTTTATTTCTTTATTTATTTATTTATCTCCTCTTAATCTAGCTTAACAGGATAAAAACCTAATTTGCTAGAGTAGCCTAATATAAAAGTATATATATATAAAAATTGCCTAAATAATTGTTCTGTAACAATTCCCAGTAAAGTAGCCAAGGTGATAAAATGTCGACGCTACATTACTGTGTAACATTGTACGATTTTCCGTACATTTGAGGAAGCCTGCACCCACATTCTTAATTCGTCATTTATCAAGTGCTAAACTGCGAAGAGAAATATCGTAAGGAAAATAAATGTCCCTAGTTCGCTCAAGGTCTTTTTCCTCTAAGTAAGATATATTTTTCTAATATAACACGGAATCCGTTTGCTACGTTTATATGAAAATATACTGTCTTATAATTTTTTATTCCTAAATCACGAACTGTTTAAAGACAGTTTATTATGCAGTCAAAATTTAAATGCTGGTCTAAATATAATTTAAAAATGAATTTAAACGCTGCTGACATCGTAGACATAGCCATTAAAAATAAGATTGTGGAAGAGAGAAGCGTATTTTTTTTTGTTTTTTAGTCACATTCGACAACTTTTGTATATAGCAGCAAAAAATTGTCACACATGGAACAGTAATATACAAGAAATTGTAGATAGCTGTTTCATATGCGGACACAAGGTGGTTTTATATATTATAGTTAATCTAAGACAAATACTATGATTTCGAACGCATAACCAGTAACTAGTTTTTCTGGAACTCTTTAAATAGATTATAATTTTGAACGCCAAAATCCCGTTTTGATCGGTCTGTAATGATTTTATTTCATTCATTTATCGGATATGTACGAGAGCTCCTTTATTCAATCATAACTTTTAAATGCGTGACTAGCAAATATGAGATATGTATAGATAATATAAGACCTTTTTTAACGGAAAACATCCCCACCGGAAGCGAAACAGGCTGAACTGCGCCGTTTCCGGCGAGGTATGTTGAACTCACCAGTGGCTAGACTGGCGAACAGAATAGCCACTAAAACTCAGCGATGCTCCTTCGCATCGCCTTGTGGCTGGGTCATGGGAACACTCGCGCACTCGTTCGCAATGGTAATATAAGACCAACGCGTCAAAACAAAATCTATAACATCGCAATTACTTACTTAATTGTTATTCTCTATTCTATCTAATTATTAATTTATCAGGTTATCTTTAGAGCTATTTGCATAATAGGGTGTCCGCTTTTCTTATGATTGTTTAAAAATCTCGCAGGAACCGTTGTATTTTTAGGCTTCAAAGTACCGACCCTTAACAAAAGATACTTTATACAAATTGTGGGCAAGAAGTGCATATTTCAACAGATTACATTTACATGTAATCCGTTGAACAATACATTTATCTATTTTATGATATTTTTAAAGATTTTTGGGTAACATATTTCAGATTCCCTTTAGGTGCTTATTTCAATTTTGTTTGAGACTTTGGTGGTAAATATTTTTATATAATACATTTTATAATATATTTCAATGAATTCAAAATTTACCCTCTCTTTCACATTCGACCCATTTTGTACATTTTTTGTTTTGATATGGCGATGGAGTCTCAGTATAACTAAGTTAGCTTTTATTTCGGAAATCAGACAATTTAAATAAAATAAAAATTGTTTTATCGCAAATGCAATGCCCCTTCAAAGTAGCGCGTTTCTTTGATAACGTTAGACACGTATTCTTCAAGCACTGCGTGACAGATTTGACAATTAAAATCCCCAAAATTGGTACGAACTAAAATAGCACGAATGTCGCGGTTTCTGCCGACTAATTACTGTGTGGCGGCCGACAGTCAAACTTTATATTTTCGTCGCGAATTTCATACCACAGTTCGGTTTTGGAGTTCTAATTTTATTTAGCATGAAACCAAGGTTTAATTCGAGAGTTAAGCTGAATTATTCGTTAATTTTAGGAATAGATACGTGTGTAAAACCTCCCCAATGACCGTCCCACCGTTCAATGACCTATAAACGTTCCAGGAATACTGCCTAAACTATTTATAAATGGTGCTATTTGATTTTCGCTATTTTATCGTTTTGCAACAACTTTTGTTTATACACACATAGCAGTATTATTAGAAGGTAGAAGTAGAATTAGGAAATTCCATAATTATGGTAAGACATAGACAATTAGTGAGAAGTTTAACCGGTTTCCTATGTTTAGGGAAGTTGGGGGCTGTAATAGTGTTGGTCAGTGTTCTTTCAGAGGAGGTCCGGGCTCGGTTACGGCTGTACAAAAATAACCCTCCGAGGAGTGGCGAAACGTTAGCATTGTATTTAGTTCTAATGATTTTGGTTTTACTCTAGTTATGTTACGAATATTATTTAGTATCTAATAATAAAGTGTCCGTTACGGAGTGACCTAATCCTAATCGGGATCGAGCCTTATCCTAATCGGGATCAAATAAAGATGTAAAAAAAAAGTGAGATGTCTTATCTAAAATCAAAGATAAGTCATATTAAGTCAATGTTGTCTATAAAACAATGTCACAACCCAACAAACAATGTTAATACTGGTTTGGATGTATAGAAATGGGTAAATTTAAAAGTCTGTCACCGATATCAGCATGAAATTGACTGATTAGGGTTGTTGCCTACAACTATTTTTCACTAAAATTTTTGATAGGCTATATCATCATGATCAACCCATTATCGGCTTACTATGGCATGGGTCTTCTCTCAATATGAGAAGGGTTTGGCTGACTTCACACGCCTTTGAGAACATTATGGAGAACTCGCAGGCATGCAGGTTTCCTCACGATGTTTTCCTTCACCGTTGAAGCAAGTAATATTTTCATTGCTTAAAAACGCACAAACTCGCAACTCTGTAAAGTTAGAAGTGCGTGGCCGGGTTCGAACCCCCGACATCATCATATACAATTCCGGAACAGCACTAGAGTAACGTTACCTCAGAGGTAATAAAAAATCCTTTGTCATCTATGCAAGTATTTGAAACTAAAGTGATCTCTTAGAATTTTGCAGAGAAAACCTGAAGATGGAGAGCACGATTTTTATCCCAGGAAAATTAACATTAATTAAAAAAGCAGAAATAAATCGGTTTAATGCAAGAGACAGCTAGTTAAAGAAATAAATTAACCTTCAGTATACATTGATTCGATTTATTGGACATGATTATTTAAAATTTTCACCCCTATACGCGTTGAATAGGGGATGAAATACCTTATTTTTTATTTATATTGATGTAATTTGGTTGGCTTGGTTAATTTAAAAGGTGAAGGATTTAACTAGTGGAAAATAATTTCTGTACGATTATTTTGAATTCGAATTTGTGTAGGAAATTTTTGTATCGAAATTGTACGCAAACTTAGTCACGGGGGACCGCTAGTATTAAATAAAATGGGTAGGCATATTTTCGGTATTAGCAAAAGAGTGACTCAGTTATTTCGATCCAGTAAAATCAGTTTCAAAGCGAAACCGAGAAATGAAACCTCGACTGCAAATTGTTCAATCAGTCCCCAGAGTACGCCGTAGACTGGAAAAAGCCACTTTAATCAGCTGTTACATAAATATATGCCGACGAAACTCATATTTTTTATGTAAAGCAAACTTATTGAAGTTTTTCCACAAGCAAAATAAGCATTTGTAAAACGAGACCTGTTCACAATTTTTGTTCAACTTCTAGTTGATCTCAAATTCAAAATCAAAATGTATTTCTTTGAAGTAAAAAAAGTTTGAAGTTGGCTGTTTTCATAAGCATTTTTGAAACCTCAAGTCTTTGTAGTGCCTCTCACAATTTTTTCATTTAAACTGGTGATAGCACAGCAAAGTTGTGAGACGACATCGGCTAAATCTGATGTCATTATATCAGGTACTATCTTAATCCATCCATACCTATTAATATATTTAAGAGAAAATAAATTGTTTTTTTTTTTCTTTTTTTGTTTGTTTGTTTGTTATAGCAAACTTATGAACTAACTAGCCGAAAAAAAAACAAAAATTATATTTCTGTAGTAATTAGATTTTCGCTTCAAATAGCGGTATTTATGAAACAAGCTGGCATATACATTGCAACCACGCTGCTATTTCCTCGTGCGCTGTCTAAATATTACGACTTATATAAATACTTTTTAGTAAAAAATACTGCTCTTGTGAATCTAAAAAAATAAGAACTGTTTAAGGTTGGTATTAAAACTTATAAATTGTATTAGTAATAGAAATTTAAAAAAATATATAAAATCTGCATCATGGATTCCGGAGCAACGAATTGGTGCTTTTTGAAATGAATAATTTCAAAACTTTTTGAGCGGTTTTAGAGAAATAACTAAGAAGCTGACTTTCAAAACTCATTAATAAAATTAATAGGTACTGAAGTTTCCTAAATTGCTTTGGCGAAAGCTTTGCTACGCAAACCAATTAAGAACACAGTGTACCCAGTAGCGGAAGTTGGTCAACATAGCACTCGATGGAAGTCAACTGGAGGGTACACTGCAAGATAGGTATTTTATAAGGAGTTCCAAATCTGGCACCGCTTTGGTCCTTAGTTGAGGGTCTACCAAGTCTCTGTTTCCTGGTGTAGGATTCACAGTTCTACTCGTAGTAACTGAACTCCAGCTCACTCTGTTTCCCGAGCTTTTCGCCCTGATCATTCCACTCAACTTAACGACTCTTAAAGTCTGGTTTTCCTACGGTTCTGATTTTTGATTTAATCCCTTAAACCACGAATGTAGATCGCATCCCCCACTAAGGAACTTCGAGCTTTCTTACAGGGTCCATAGTTAGCGAAGATGTGCCAGAGTCATAATCTTATTATCTCTGGCAACACTGATCGAAGATTTTGGGTTTCAAGCTCTCCTTCTCTTCCCTTAGCCCTCCTTTCGTCATTAAATATAGTAAATAAAGCACTACGTTAAATTAAATATTAATACCTATTTCCAACCATATAATAATGGGTGCATGGTGGGTGAAGCCGACCAGTGCACCATTAGTACATCGGTACCCATTGAGTGTATGCACTAGTAGGTACTAAACAGCACAGTGATAGTTTTAATAAGCATATTCATTGATATCTTAATAAACTATTTCTATATCTCATGTCTTTATTGTAAAAGTTTAATATGAAATAATGAGAAAACAACCACTAGTGGTACAATTGCTTTTGATAACAAGCAGTTGTGCGTAACAGTAATTATCCAAAATCAAAAATCATCTTCTATCAGACTTTACATTACAGAACCTGCTTATTAAACACTTTTGAAACATTCATTATTATTTGTTGGTTTTTCAATAGTTGTTAAGTCACTTTGTTTGTTAACTTCAAACGAGGTTTCCAAACGTGCCTCATTCTGAAAGATAGCTCTAAACAAACTCATATTATCATTAAATATCTTTGCAGTGTTTGTTGTATTTGCTGGCTTGGTAATAAAGATAGCTATTCGCTACTCTATTATGAGTGTTGGTACAAATATGAATAAATGAAAACATTAGGAACGCATATAAACCCTTACTACAGTGGTATTACCAGATAGAGATGTAAATGCGGCATTTCATAAAGCAATAAACTTTTATGTATGCGTTCATGACCTACTATTGAAGTAATGCATTCTATTGTAATCTCTATAGCTTTTGTTTCAATGGTTAGAATTGCTTGCAATTCCAATGTTCGGCTATGTCACATCGTTTCATATTTGGCGTCAGCAAGCGTAAGATCACACTTGGGACGTCGTTTCAAAACTTTTTGGCTGTTTGTTTCCCTATACATATTTGACGCTACAAGAATATAGAAATTTCTAAATATCGCTAGAAAAAGCAAACAAAAATCATTAAAAAAATGTGTAAGAAAGAGAGAGATATAACTTAAAAAGTTGGTAATTTTCCACATACGATACGAATTATAAAATTATTATGTGTATAAGTATAAGAAAGCATGCAAATACAAGGGTCTAGGCTCCGAATATGATTTTGTCCCATTTGGTTTCGAGACCCTTGGTCCGTGGGGTCCTACCGCTATAGGGCTTTTTAGGGAAATAGCAAAAAAGTTAGTCGACATCACAGGAGACCGAAGAGCTGCCAGCTATCTCGGACAACGAATTAGTGTAACTATTCAAAGGGGGAACGTTGCCAGTATCTTCAGAACCTTGCCTAAAGGTACTCCTTTTAATAATATATTTTAGTAATTCTAATATATTTTGTAAATTTTTTAGTTTTATGTTCAATATAAGGTTTATTTTAAGTTTCAATTGTGATTAAATTTAAGTAATAAGACAAATATGGCTCCAGTAGATGCCATTTAAGTTATGCCTGTCTCATATGGAATTTAAAACGAAGTTGAATGCAGTAATATACTCTAACCTCGTGACGTAATGGGAAGCGGCGTAATGGAAACTATATAAATATCTGTATACAAAACTGTCGTGCATGATATACTCGTAGTAATTCAATTGTTTCAAATCAAATCAAATGAGAGTTCTATATTTTTGCCCTAGGGATTGCAAAAAATCGGTTTTGAGCTTAGAACCTGCACGTTACTTCAATCTGTTCGTTGGTCTGGATTCACGCTTTCATGACCTGAAATTTTAATGACAGATAATCCCAATACTTAAAATCGTGGTATCCGTTAATTAACCAAAAAAGATAATCATAAATTTGAACATCGGATGTAAAAATGATTTTTCAAATGCATCTGGTTGGTCTGGGAGTTCCAGAGATTACCACGTCCGAATAAACAAAAAGCAAACAATTTCTTGTTTGCGGCACCACACCATTACCTACCTACCTACCTATCGTTTACGATTCATTATTGATTTAAGAGAGTCATGCGCAAATCTCTACGTAAGTAGTATTCTACTTATAATTATTTATTTTCTCTAAAAGCTTTTACCATTTAACGTCGGTAGAGTAAATGTTGTCCGTAAAAAGTTTTCTAGAATAAGAGGTCAGCAGGAAGTTTGCCTAAAGATCGTATACATTCACGAGTAATGACTTCCTTATATAAACAAGATAGCAATTTTATTATTAGAGATGGATAGATCGATGGTATAATCCCGGATGATCCGATACGCAGTGCTATTGCGTTACATTTTACCCCAAATATTATGAACGAATTCATTATCCTTTTTATCTATTTTCTAGAGAAAAATCGGCATCTTAATATCATGCAGTCACTATGCAAAATGCTTTCATATCTTTAGAAACTTTTTAAATTTCGTGTGGCTCGAGTGCACGCTCTCATATCATGCGACCATTTGCGTCTTTGGCAAGCGGTTGCCCCCTTGCCTAATACTTTTCGTTCCGTAATCTATCTTAGATACTAAAATTGTTCTCCTTTTTGTCATCATCATCATCATCATGAACAACCCATTACCGGCTCACTACAGAGCACGGGTCTCCTCTCAATATGAGAAGGGTTTGGCCGTAGTCCACCACGCTGGCCATGTGCGGATTGCAAACTTCACACGCCATTGAGAACATTATGGAGAACTCAGGCGTGCAGGTTTCCTCACGATGTTTTCCTTCACCGTTGAAGCAAGTGATATTTTATTTTTGTTAAAACGCACATAACTTCGAAAAGTTAGAGATGCGTGCCTGGATTCGAACCGCCGACCTCTGATTAGGAGGCTGACGTCCTAACCACTAGGCTATCACCGCTTCTATCTCCTATCATATTTTGTAACTATAAAATAATAATGAACGTTCTTTACGTAATAGTGGTCATGAATTTTCAATAGTTAACTGGGTATCTTCAAATTCCGGTACCTACCCGGATTTGGTGTAAAGCGTAGTGTATCTAGTAGGTTATAAGCAGCATCGTATATATATATATAGCGGCTCTCTGGATGGATTGGTTCAAAGAAACCCAAACTAGTAATTGTTTTTTGCACAATATCGTGTCGGAAACCTAAATTGCTTGGGGACACGTCTTAATCGGTGACTAGCTACAGCTGAACCACTCAGATCAGACTTGAGGCGGGAATCGAACCAAGGTCCTCCAACTTTTATACTGCACAAGCGCTGTGCCACGGAGGTCGTAAAAAAAGTGACACTATGGTGAAGTGAGTTGGTAACAACAAAAATAATACTTCCTGGGTAAATTGTTGTGGGTTTCTTAGACTAGAGCGGCATGGCTCCCTCGTAGTTTTAGTTTTCAGTTTATAAATGTTCATCGCCAACTCACTACTACGTAAGTTATTGTCGCATATGAGTGTCCTTTAAAGGATGATCATCATCATCATCATCATGATCATGATCAGCCCATTACCAGATCACTACAGAGCACGGGTCTCCTCTCAATATAAGAAGGATTTGGCCATAGTCCACCACGCTGGCCATGTGCGGATTGGCAGACTTCACACGCCTTTGAGAACATTATGGAGAACTCTCAGGCGTGCAGGTTTCCTCACGATGTTTTCCTTCCCCGTTGAAGCAAGTGATATTTTAATTTCTTTTAAACGCACATAACTCCGAAAAGTTAAAGGTGCGTGCCCGGATTCGAACCGCCAACCTCTGATTAGGAGGCTGACGCCCTAACCACTAGGCTATCACTGCTTCAAAGGATGATATTATGTTTAAATTAATTATGCACTCTGATGTTGAACGTTTACGTTCAGTATCGGTACATTAAGTTCGACTGCGTAAAGGCGAGCCATGATATAAAAAACAGCGCCACTACATCCCGTGGTCGAGTTTCCGTTCGCTTTTTCATTCGCTTTAATCGTTTTTCGATACGCTAAACCGCATTGCAAGTTGGACAATATAACGCTGATAACCACATTCACTGTACTTGAATCAATAGCACTTTATATATCGTGAAACATAAATAAATCGGCTGGTGGTTCCATTTATTTTGGCGAATTCAAATAAATCGCATCTCGTCTAAACTCCATCAAAAATCAATTTGAAGTGGGTAGAATTCAGTATAGAATCTACAAATTTATTTTATCTTTGAGGATGACTGTGTGAAATGCTACTGGAAGTCGCTTAGCGTTTTCAACTTTAAAAATATCCACAGTTGAATGGCTGAAGTTGATAATATTTTATAACTTTTGCGGTTCCACAAAAAGGCATAAACACAAGTAATTCCATACTTTCATCATCATCATCATGATCAACCCATTACTGGCTCACTACAGAGCACGGGTCTCCTCTAAATATGAGAAGGATTTGGCCGTAGTCTACCACGCTGGCCATGTGCGGAGTGGCAGACTTCACACGCCTTTGAAAACATTACGAAGTTTTCCTTCACCGTTGAAGCAAGTGATATTTTAATTTTTTTTAAACGCACATAACTCCGAAAGTTAGAGGCGTGTGCCCGGAATCGAACCCCCGACCTCTGATTAAGAGGTGGACGTCCTAACCACTAGGCTATCACAGCTTACTAGTTATTCCATACTTTAATTTACAGTAATAACATAATGATGAGTATATTAAAGTTCAACTGTTGGTTCCACGCTCGTAGGCGAAAGGGTTGAACAGCATTGACCTACCTAACTGCTCTAATGTCACAATCAAATCGCATGTTAGTGTAAATAGCCTTCAGTATATTAGTACGAACTCTCCACCAAGCGAGAGTATTCACAGTCAATGTCGGGATTATAGGCGAACTCCATTACCTAATTATTCATGTTATTCAAGTATTATAGTTGATGATCCACGAATAACAGATAGCAGTCCTATTTTGTGTGTGTGTGTGTGTGTGAGAGTGCGCGCGCGCGTTTTTGTGTGTGTTTGTGTGTATTAGTATAAGTTGTTGGTTAGTAAATTCTCAGTTTGTTTTTTTTTTTGTAAAAGCTATTTACTACTAGTTTTAGCCAAATGTTTTGTCATTGGGTAGATTTTCAACTGTTTGTTGATTTTGTTATAATATCAAAAGGGATTTATTTGATCATTTCTACCAATCTCAAAAGTATGTGCTCAAAAAAATAGTGTAAAGACATTAATTATCCTTATAAATTATCTGGTTTAAACTCCGCAGCTTTATATTTTTGAATTAACCCAGACATAGATATGAATCTGATAATAATGCATTAGGTTAACGAACCCTTAGTTAAAGAAATTTATGAAAAAGAAAAGTTACATTTCAAACGGGTTAATTCATATGCATAAATTACCCTGACACGATGAGATCATAGTTTGATAAATATTTATCCGGTTTTCCGGTTTTAGAAGTGTTTACTTGAAGATTTTTATTATACAACGAGCCATACCATTAATGGAATATCGTTTCCCAACGATGTCTTCTTACTGCCATCCAACTCCAATAATATGGCTTAAAGACTTTTAAATCCGGGTAAATGTATCTACAGTTCAGGAATAAAGTTTTAAGTAAAACAACATTTGGTAAACAAAAATGTTTTCTTTACGTTTTATGGTACAGACAGAAACATAAATGAAAAATAGGTAAACACGGATTCCCACAAAATGTTCTTCCTTAATAATCTTAGTCTGAATCATGCTTTGTAGTTATTAAATATATATATAAAAAAATCGTTTCACAGTGTTTCTAATTAAAATCCTCCGAAATAACTTGACTCATTCATCAATTTGTTTTTTGTGTATATTCGGTTGGTCTGAGAATATATTGCAACTATTTTTATTAACCCTTAAGTATTAAGGATGACTCAACCTTATAATTTTAACTTTTCAGGACATTTTTTTAAATAATACTAAATTTTCACAATTTTATTTGTCGTGATTTTATTATTTTATGGTATAAAAAATATCGACTGAACGACTTTATAAAAGCTTAAATTGGACGATTCGTATATTCAGTCATTAATTAGGAGTGTAATAAATACGACAAATATACACAAAAAACACACTTTTTTGTGTATCGTCCAACATAGCAATGGATCGTCGAACATCGATTTTTTTGTAGAGATTGTTTATTTTCGTTCAAGTGTCTTATGACAACTATTCTAACCGAAAAAACGTAAAGGTTCTAGGGGATAGAATAATCTAATACTAAATTATTTTAAATGGCAAATAATACTTTCTTAGTTGGTCGTGGAACGCAGGATAATTTTTATGGAAATAACGTTTGAAAAATCTTTAAAAACTGAGTTCAAGAGAATCGGTTGGTTTTTGCTTTTTCTAGACAAACTTTTGCACCTTAAAAAAACTTAGTATAGTAACATTGGTTTAGTATTTAGAAGTACGATACGCGAGTGGGTATATTTCCTTATAAACTGCTCTCTTATAGTCAGTTTGACATTGTCTTCAAAATAGCAAACTACAAACAAGACACAGAAACCTGACTTTGCTATTTTCAGCCAATTTATTGGGTAACGATTTACGTTCCCACTACAGCAGTCATGTCCAACGCTATCAACGGGACTGCACACGCAGGTGTCGTGTGCAGTCAGGTTGGAGACGGTAATATCGCAGAAGGATGCGTTCATTTGACAACCTAGATATTTCATACAATTTCACGAGCGTTTTGTTTGAATTACCGTACTTCATGATATAATCCGATGACGACTCCAAGCGTCATATATTTCTTAACTCTATATTCACTAACTCATTCAATATCCGACCACTTTATAACCATATCGACAATGCTGCAAGGTTATCACGGCTTGTAATATAGTGGTTGTAGGTTGTATGAAACGAGTGTAAACTTGCCTACGACTATTCTACCGAAAATATCGAAACTCGTGTAAAACGAACAAGCGTGACGTCATGTGTAGTGCGCCGTTTGTTGTTTCACGACCGCAAATAATAGGTACCATGCGGTGGCCCGTCGAACCAAAAAAGTTAATATATTTTGAGAGACGTGTTGACAAAACAAGCGTCAAAGACTTGGTATAAACATTTCGCTTGTACTGAACTGAACCATAAAGTATAGAAAATATTGCACGACGATGTTACCTCTAATATACTGTAAATTATTGCTTATAGAGTTACTCCGAGAGCAAGATAGGAGAAACCGATATTCACGCGTCAGCTCAACTTTTTAAGCGTCTCTTCAAACATAAGATTTGTTAGTTATTTAATAATAATTTACGACATACTGAAACCAAGCCAATAAAACCTTATTTCGATTTATTTGATTTAAAAATCCATACACTCATACAAAAAATTAATATTACTAATACAAGTCAGTTCTCGATGCAACTTTCGCACATATAAGCTTACTTTTTATTGCTGAACGAACACACGGTTAAAGGTTCCATAGTATTTATTTAAAAAATGCCTTTTTACCCATGACCAACCAAATGGACCTTGGCAAGATATTTTATAGCCTGAAGCCTGGTTTCCGGGGTTTTACTAGACCAATTAAAGTTTACGTCGCGTTTCATCTTTAATAGTTTAATATAAGTCATAAATGACTAAGTATATATATATAAATCGATAATCTATGAAACTTCTTAACCGATATTAATATTTTTTACTACAAAGATTTTTCCTTCCAAACATAATATACTCCAATTTTTATTTCAGTAATAATGAAATATCGGCCCTTAATTATCATTTCTTAGATAACCGCTATCAAGATGCTTTATCCGCAAAAGCTTAGCGGTAAATCCTACATAAATACTATTTAATATACTGTTACAGGCATGTTATGTCGTACCTAAATAGTTAATAAATAAAAGGTTACTCTAAGGTAAGGTCATTTAATAAGCAAAGGTCGTTCATCCAGACAAACTTATAAATATAAAAGTTGCCATTAACTGCACATTTTTTGAATGTATGTAATCAAATGATTGACATTTCATTAATTTGAATTTGTCACAACAATTTGTGGTTTATTTTGAAGATCCTCAATAATATACCTTATATGTATACTTAAGGAGATTTAGTCTATGGGTTGCCGTACGACGTTCGGCTCATATGATAAAATAACATTAGGACCTTAACGACGTTTATTTGACGATAACGCGTGTGAATTTTAAGTATTTTATAACAATAAGAAGCGGTGATATCCTAGTGGTTAGGGCGTCAGCCTCCTAATCAGAGGTCGGAGATTCGAATCCGGGCAAGCACCTCTAACTTTTCAGAGTTATGTGCTTTTAAAAAAAAAAAATATCACTTGCTTCAACGGTGAAGGAAAACATCATGAGGAAACCTGCACGCCTGAGAATTCTCCGCACATGGCCAGCGTGGTGGATTATGGCCAAACCCTTCTCATATTGAGAGGAGACCTTTGATCTGTAGTGAGCCGGTAATGGGTTGATCATGATGATGATGATAACAATAAAAACATTTTATAACTTCAAAATGAATTTTGTAATTCTTAAACTTTGTACTTGACACCTTGCATTGAAGACTTTTGGAAAAAAAGTAGGTACAAAGTACGAACCCACAATGAAAGAAGTCTCAACTAATAAAACCTAATAAAAACAGCGAATCACTCCCATAAAAGAACATAATAATTGCGCCGCGATGCCTTTTTATTGTCACCTTTGATCCTGATATTACGGCTTAGAGAGATATTACGGTCTCCTTTGAAGAGAATGTACAATCAGTAACAAAAAAAGGAAAATATCTCCTAACTACACGGGTTTGTACTTAAACTTTTTAATGTTCTATCATCCGTTATAACGCTCAAACTGAATAACAATTTGGAAGATAAAATAATAGATTTTTGATTTGGTAACCCAACTTGCATAAAAAAACTTGTTCCATATCCTAAAATAAACTACAAATAACTATATCGATGCAATATTTTCTACATCAAAATCAATAATAAATGGATAATTTAAACGTATTACTTTTGAAAGCCTTAAATTATACGTAAAAATGCCAATTGCTGTTTATTTTGATATTTTCATGTTCTTTATAAGTATTTCAATAAAGTTGTATAAATAAATACATAAATAAAAATGAGATGATTGAATTTTATAGCACGATCTATAAACGTACATATGTATATATTTTTTTATTTTTATTTAATTATTATGCTAAAATTTAGGATGCAGAAAAATTTATATGTCTTAGTTTAGGATGATAATAAATAGAAGTGTGATGTGCCGATTAGTTTTGTACGGATGGCTTTTGCCGCGTATCTGCAAACGTTATTATATTAAATAAACGTTATTATATAATATGTCGGCGCAAAAGGAGTTATTAACTTCATTCAGCGGCGCCAAGAACAACGAGAATTCAATAATTACCCACATTTGAACCCTTTAAATCACTAATTAATCATTTCTTTGTTAATCAGTGTATTTAGACGGTAGCAATCAATTTTGTACAACCAATCTTTGCTATAAATATGGGCGGTTGATGCCATTCAACGCATTCTCGCTCGAGACGTCGGACCGTTCGGACCACTTAGTTATTTGTCGCAATAAAAGTGTAATCCCTCAAGTTGTGGTTTTAATTACTATAAGCGAAAGTAAACAAAATCAACGATGCTGACGTCACTCTTACTAAAAACAACTCTAACGGCCTTGATTCGACATATCGATACGTTATTTACTTGTATAATTTTATTGGCTTTAATAAAAAAGTCAGTACACATTGACTTATTAGTTATCTGTTTCTTAAACAAGTTGATAAGTTTACCCGCACCGAGCTGCTAAAAAATGCATTGCTTGCGAACCATGAAGCTTAGGTGTAACGCCTGGTGCATAAAATGGGATGCGCAATAAAGTATTCTGCTTTAGAAGCGTATGATTAGCATATCGTTATTTATTTTGCTTCTGGGGTTACGTGGGGACTAGGGTATCATAACTCGCAATATAGTAGCACTTTAAATCATATATTTTTATCCCGATAAGTACAGAGATCCTAGTGCAGTAAGCAGCCCAATAGTGTGGCCCAGTAGTGGCAGTGTAGACCCAATAATTGAAATTATATCCAATAAAGGATGTCCATAGGTCATGTTGCAGACACTGATCTCGACGTAAATCAAACCACTAGACTACAATTATTTTCAGGGGTCTATTTTGTCTGATCTAACCTGACATTCGATATGTAGCAAGAATCTTGAAACGGGAATTACCTTGCAAAACTTCATGGTGGTTTTATGGGTAGTGAAGACAATACACGTGACCTAATGCGTCATTGCTTAACGTGTATTTAAGAAAATCCGTATGGTGTATAAAGATCAAAGAAATAATAATCAAAATGGATATATATTTTGTTTCGTTCTCGAGGATTATAGAAAACTGCTAAAAATTTATTTATTTTTTCGTGACCAACAACACTTATATGAGACTAGCTGACGCCCGCGACTTCATCTGCGTTGAGTTAGTGTTTGTCTTTCAATCACGAAGCAATAGATTACTAACCCGTATTACTTGAAATAATTACTAAACTAAAACAATTGGTGGGAGAAATGAGAGGCGTCCGAGACGTGATAGCACAGGCGGTGGCATGCGCGTGAGCTGCGCCCGGTACTGGACAGTACTTGGACATTGCAACATTACTTTATTTTTCTAAAATAAAAGTAGCCTAAGTTACTCATTATTACACCAGCTACCTGCCAATAAAAGTCCCGTAAAAATCGGTCCAGCCATTTCAAAGATTAGCCGGAACAAACAGACAGACAGACAGACAAAAATTGTAAAAAATGTTATTTTGGTGTATGTACCGTATACATATTCATATGCATGTAGTAAAAAACGGTTATTTCAATATTATAAACAGACACTCCAATTTTATTTATTTGTATAGATATAGAATGGCGATCCCGCACCGGTAAACGTAGCGTTGGTCGACCCCCAACAAGGTGGGCAGACGACATCAAACGAGTCGCAGGGAGCCGCTGGATACAAGCGGCCCAAGTCCGTGGCCATTGGAACTCCCTACAAAAGACCTATGTCCAGCAGTGGACGTCTATTGGTTGAAATCTATATTTTATAATACAGAAAGAAAAACAGATCGGTTTCCAGGACACACGAACAAGAATGCTACACTCGTTTACAGTTGCAAACTCTGTGTACAGTAAATATTTTGTTCTTCGTACAAACAAAGTTACGTGAGACAAAAAGAAAAAAACCAAAAAGTGAATGTTGCCCTTTCAGAGACAGTCAAAATAATTTTCGCCCCAAATAAAACAGGTAGTAAACATAAACCTCAGCATAAAAGCTCTTTATGATTTTTATTTACTTATGAAACAGTCGGCCATTTGAATAAATGCACATAATTTTGCCACGTGACGTTTTATTGTCACCTTTGTACTCCAACATTGTGGTTTGAAGACAGCCATTTCAGGAATAAAATGTATGAATATACAACTGGACATAGCTTTTTTGTTAATTTCATATAATTTGCTAAACATAGTTATTATTTTAACAGCCTTGCGCTGCAGTATTACAAGTGGAAGTCCTAGGTTCGATTCCCAGCTCAAGTGTGGTCTGGTGGGAGGCTTCGGTCGTGGCTAGTTACCACCCTACCGACAAAGGTGTGTCGCAAAGCGATATAGCGTTCCGGCACGATGTCGAGTAGAAACCAATTAGGAGTGTGGGTTTACCATACCCCTAACAGGTTAGCCCGCTACCATCCTAGACTGCATCATCACTTACCACCAGGTGAGATAGCCGTGAAGACGTTAAACATCACAACTTTTACCACAGCTTCTGTGTACCGGAATCCTTGAGTCCCAAAATATTCTTGAACTTCCACTGCGTTCAAATAATCGGTTATAGAACGTTACGAAATGCTTAAAAAATGAATAAATAAATATATTTTTATACCGACATCATAATATTTCCCTTATCAAAAACACTTTTTAAAAATTTACGATCAGTTAATTATAATATGAATTTAAAATTAAGTGTCTGTAATCTGGTTAAAAATGAAAATTCTTTTTGGATTCGAAATTACCGTACGCTTGTATATGTAAAGTTCGTTATCATAAATAATTAAAGTGTACTTTTAACATCTCCGTACGCAACGTAAAAATAAATAGCTAACCATGGTTACTTAAAACTTTACTTTCTACATGGAATTTTGCAACAAAAATATGCGTAAATGCAATTCTCTTTGCAATGTTTTTATAAATTACATTTAATTATAGTTGGTATTTTTGTGCCATTTTATTCGATGAATTTTGGTCATCATTGTAAAGACTTTGATTTAAAGAATACCAAGCCAAAACACACGATCAAAAGAATTCTGAAGGGATGAAAACAGATGGAAAATCTGAAGGTCTGGGCTGTGTAACAGATTCATTAACACCTTCAAACCACCTCTCACCAGCCAAACTCTCTTAATTTTTGCCGAGTGGGTCCAGCTTGTCGTGATTAAAGAATAAAGCTAAAAATATTATTAACTGGGTACTTTGTTTCTTTTTTTTTAAATATAACATTTATAATGTCATCAAAACTAGCCAGATATAATATTATAGAGTAGTAGCCAAAAAGAGAAAACAGTAGAAAAAGAGTTTTTTAGAGAAAAAGTTTATAGATGCTTTATGAGAAAAGACTTTTCTCTTCTCCTAAGCCTTAAGCCCTTGGCCCTGGACTTCCATCTCACCTGATGGTAAATTATGATGTAGTTGAACGTGGTAGAGGGCAAACTCATACTCCTAATTGGTTTTTACGCGTCGTCGTACCGTAACGCTAAATCGCTTGGCGACACGTCTTTTGTCGGTAACCACAGCTAAGTGTTTCGAGCCGTCAATCATAACTCAGAAATTTATAATGTGACGGCGCTCGCGCTGCACCACGGAGGTCACCAGACTTTCGCGTCGATCTAGGAGTTACCGAGTTTAACTTCGTGTCATAAACTCTTAAGTTCGATTTTTGGGTTTGGTCAAAAATACGTACCAATTCCAATAAAAATAATCTTACACACGTCTTCGTTGTCATCGTTGTCTACACTAGCGCTATCATATATATATCACTAGGCTTGGTTATTGTAACTAGTATGCGATAATAAATAATCTTGTATTAAATATAAATAATACGTATAATATTACAATAGTATATTGTAATGCGTGTTCGGGTGCTTCTAACTTATTTATTTATTGGAACGAAGTTCCTTATCGCGCTTTGTGAAAGGGGGCTAGACGGAAAAAATTCTTACGAAAAGTTGTCACGACACTTTTTGTTATTGTAAGCTGTGCGGCGTCGCATGTTTCTCTGTATGTCTCTCTTATAGAAAGCAAGCCAGATATTTTCATTTCTATTTCGCATTGAACAGTGTGGTTCACACAGGTTTTTTGTAAATAATAAAAAATAATAATAATAATGAATCCTGACAGTGTTTCTGCACAAGTTCCGGATATTGCTGATGGAGTACAAAATTGAGCCTACTGATTAAGTTTATATAACATTATATTTGTTAATAATAAAAAAAATATTATTATAACTTAAATAAAATAAAATTTTATTACATTTCCTTCACTAATTAATCGAAAGGAACTTCGTTTCATCCGGGTGTGCCTCGACACCTCTCAAGTTTTTTTTATTTATTTATTTGCTCTCATATCTTACAGACATGAGACCCGGTCAAGGCATTGCAAACAGTAGATACAATTTTTATACATTTTTGATACACATAATATTATAATATAAAACAACTTAATACACGCTTATCACTTATACACGCTTTGTGGGTCTATGTTCCAGAACTCGCGCTTAGTAAAAGTTCTATATCTATTTTGAAAATTACGCAACGCTTTACACTCTGTTAGCTTCTCGATTTGACACTTACTTAAAACATAAGCAACGTCGACTGTTATACGACGATGTTACCCAGTGTTTAACAAACATATTTGTAAGAAAAAATACAATTTATCTGTTAATTAAAGTGTTACCCTTTTACCGTGAAGTCACAACCTCGGCCAGTACCCAGTAGCGGGGCGTTAATAGGCTTAAGTACTGATTAGTACATTAAATTGTGTTAACTAATATGATGAATTGATAGTTTCATGTAGCCGTGTACTTACGCTCGGGAATTGAGGTGAGCCTCATTACAATTATTTAATTAATTAGACTTTGTGAACGAAATTTAACATATAACTCGGAAGGGGCTTAAATCACGAATAAATTACAATGAATAACTAAGTGTTTTTCATTACTTTTGCCCTCAATCAACGTTTGATTTATCATGTGTTTTTACATATTTTTTATGGCAATGGTACGAAGACTGTAATATCATTTTTAGATTTCACATTTCGTTTGAGTTCTGTGTTATACCTATAGAGACTTGAAATATACAGATTTATATAACATTTCAAACAATAATATTATATGTACATCATATTCGTTTCGGACCTAGTGAAATAAACTAGGAATTTACCCTGCGGGTATTTGAATTTGGACTTAAAAAATAAAGTGCAATTTTTTATGAGTGAACAAATCAAGTTCACATGCTATACTAGACTAGTTATAAATACACATGAACCACTTGTAGTTTACAAAACGTATATCAACATCAGTCAATACAATTAATAAAACAACTATATGACCAAAGCAAACCCCCTGACAATTAAGTTTTCTAGTACGGCAGGTACTACAGGTAGAGATTAGTAGTTTAATACAATTGCCTTACCTATATTGGTTTAGACTACTGCCGGCTTAGACTGCATCATCATTTACCACCAGGTGACATTGCATTCACGGGCTAACTTGTAGTGAAACAAAGTAAAAACATGGAAGGATATTTTTAAAACTACATTTGATTGTAAATATATCACCATTTCACGAATGCTAGTTGCTTTCCTACTTACTATTTACATATTTGACGTCTGTGCTAGTAACACTTGTTGTATTGAAACACTTGAAATTTTGTATTTATCCGGTGGTGCAGTAGATAAGTTCATATAATATTCATTCATCTCTGGTTCATTCATGGTCTGGTTTTGTGTATTCATGTCAAAGTCCATGACATTGGTTACCAAATAACCTTGTATTATAAAGATATTCTTTAACATATTAATTATTATATATAAGTAATATACATTACATACATTACATAATATTATTAATCCATACCACGGGTTTTAAGAGCCTATTCTGTTCTGCGAAGGTATTCGAAACTCAATTGCGGGGTGGTTCATTATTGTACTGAAATCCTGGAAATCGTACGCTTATAACACATTAACTAGAGTTGTGTAAAGTTTAGTTTAATAGAAAATTTAATCATATAATACCTAATAATCCTTTGGTAAACCTAGATACGTCTTTTATAGTACACAGAATCTAATAACGGCTGGGAAAGCCAATAGATTATTATTCTAATTTTACGACCGATGCGTCCCATTATTCGAAATTTCAAGGCAAGTCCAACCTCAACGCTTGACTCGATAGCTCAGCAATCATAGAACACAATATCGTCTCCGTAGCGAAGATTAGAGAGGTCTTTGTCGACGATACCCGTATATATCCATTTTACTACAAATGTTCAAAGTAAAAAGTCTCGGCCGAACTACTTGACATATTTTTGATTATGAAAAGTCTGACCATTGGACTATTACATTTTAATCAACGCTGAGCCATACTAATAAACTAGTGCTTTGTTTGAGTGTGAACACTTCACTGCTAATTTCATAAAGGCTAAAAATCCTATGCTGAAAATGACATGTATTTCATTTTTCAGGATGCATAATAAATAAATATATGTGGAAAGTTTCGTAAAGATCCGTGTAATGATTGAGCAGAGCTTTAGGTAACAAAAAAATAGACAAACGCACGAACAAACAGACAGACATACTTTCACGTTTATACTTTTGTACTTCGATTACAAGCCCAAAAATACTTTATTGCCCAATTTCGTCTATTTTAGCTCATAGAGGTAATAATACAATTTTAATATAAACTTTTTTATTGGACCCGTACCTTTTTCTGAATTAAAGCACCCCATGACATATAAAAAGAGCAGGCAGACAAAACAGCACCTGTTAACCACTCTCTTTCACACCGCCCGTGTGGAAGGAAACCAAGTAAACCGACTTTTACATATATATAAACAGAAATCGCACTTTATCACTAAGTTTAAGTTAAGTTTTGAAAGTCACCGACAAGTTAACCTTATCTCCTAGACACGGAATGAAAACCCCACCGTAACTTCCTCGTAAACAATAGAAGATCGGACCATACCGAGGAAGGTCAACCAGAATTCCACTAATCCTTCCTTTAATCGTCCGATTCCAAAGAATGAATTTCTAGAACTGCGTCAAATTAAAATCAATATACTTTTTTTTAAATCTCAAGATAGATACGTGATACACCTTCGGCGATAGCAAATGGAAGTCCTATAAATATATCATAAAGTTATTTGCAACGAATTTACTAATAATGATAATGATAGTGATAATCTTTATTTATAAAACTCAGTACAGCACAATACAATGGAATCCTACAATAAGTTTAAATAGCCTATAGTAAACATTACGACCACTAGTAGTTTATAACATATTAATGTAAAATAAATAGTTAAGAGCGTTCAAAACTAATTTTAAATTGTAAAATATGCTATATAAGATATTTCAAAGATAATGTTATGAAATTACTTTATTTAACTTTCTCCGAAAAGTTTCTAACATTTTCTCTTTTATGTGATTGATCTGTATGAACTTACACCATAAGACAAAAGTCGTAGAAGATAATCCGTATAAAGCGACTATCGACCCCTAGAACCTTCATTAATATTGCCAGGACTCATCGATTATTTGGGCTGTAAGCACTCCTATCTCATACGGGTCGTGTGACTAAAGCAAATGTCATAGATTAATTGGTGAAATCTATACGGAGTGTAACGCATGGGGGGTGGACTGGAGAAAAAAAGTTTATTGACATGCGAATAAAATATACTCATTTACTTACACTGTGCGCTTGCGGTTTTATATTTCGCATATTTTCTCTTAACCGTAAAATTTTACTACACTCCTTTTTTACGCTGTCTTGTTTTATCATATTTTATTTTAAAACCTTCACTCGGGTATATTAAAAATAAAATTTTCGTTTTACTCCAAGTTATGAAAGCAGATCAACCTGTTAGGGGTAAACCATTTATTTGAAATTCAAAATCAAATTTCAAAATAGCTTTATTATTATTCATCATGTAAACCTATTACAGGCATATTATGAATCATTTCGTGCATGCTTTGAATCATAGATGCCTGGCATTGTTTCACTGCCCGTTCTTCTCAATCAAAGGGCTTCATTGTAATCTATTACCCTTTATGCTATAATGTGAAATTACCTTACCTTGCCCCGCACATGCCAAATTAATGCTCCCATTATAAACGGTATTACCATCAACCTATGATATGGGATTATTCAAGAACAACAACAACCGTCAACAGCTGTTGTTAGTTTTTTTTATACACCACAAGTTAGACCTCGACGACATCTCACCTGATGGTAATTGATATTGCGGTCTAAGATGGTAGCGGGCTAATTTGTTAGGGGTATGGTAATAACACCCTAATTGGTTTCTACAGGACATCGTGCCGGAACGCTAAGTCGCTTGGCGACACGTCTTTGTCGATAGGGTGGTAACCACGGCCGAAACCTCCCACCAGGCCAGACTCGAAATGAACCCTCCAAATTTATAATGCAACAGCGCACGCGCTGCGCCACGGAGGTCGGCAAAACCACGTCGTTTATGGTACTAAAGTATGGCGGGTGCTACAGTTATAATATTTATATATCATCTGAAGTAATTAATTTTGATGGCCTAGGGGTTTGGGCGTCCGCCTCCTAATTAGAGGTAGGTAGTTTGAATCCGGGCACGCACCTAACTTTTGAAAGTTATGTGCGTTTTTAAGCAATTAAAATATCACTTGCTTCAACAGTGAAGGAAAACATCGTGAGGAAACCTGCAAGCCTGAGAGTTTATAATATTCCCAAAGGCGTGTGAAGTCTACCAATCAGCATATGACCAGCGTGGTGGACTGAGACCAAACTCTTTTCATATTGAGAGGAGACTCGTGCTTCGTAGTGAGTTGGCAATGGGTTGATCATGATGATTGTGAATTCAACATCTCCTAAATTCTTAGATTTGATGCTCCAGTGCTGAAACGAAGATGCGTTGAGAGCGTAGTTTGTAAAATCTGCGCGCGTTTATAAACATTAAAACAAATATTTACTTCACAATGCAAATACTCGTATGCCCGTTGTTCGCGGGTTACAACAAATTAAGACCAATCCTCAATATAAACATAGATTCATTTGTCTCTGTTTTACATTCACCGTTTGGTTTTAAATATGAACATAAGTGTATAAATCTTAGTCAAGTACCATTTGATTGGAGTCGAGTTAGTTTGACTACCATGATTGTATAAACACGCCTTTACTTAGAGGCCAACTCCCAAAGGCTTTTGGGGTGATAAACATAATCACCGTACGGATTCACTGTCAGAGTTCCCATTAATAAGAAGTGTCGTCGATTATTTGGGTCGTGAACCGTCCCAGTTTACGCGAGCCATGCAATCAACGCGGAGCATTTCAAAGATTACGCCCTCAAATAGAAATGTTAAATTGGAGTTAGCTTAGTGCAATGTAACCCGCCTATATCGTAAACTCGTAGTCTGTTTAACAATCGCACAAAAACTGTAAGTGATGAAGAAATTTGATTTGTTAATTTATTTGCAATACACTCAACAATGAGTCAAAATCTCAATTCACTGTTATAGGCAGTATACTCAGACTCACTGTGTCGCATCGCCATCCCGTTATCATCTATCAATTCGTTTATTCGGCTCCTTAGGGATTTAGTGTGGCTTTAAATGGCGTAAACCCTTAAAGAATAACTGGGCTATCACATGCAATAAATGTTTAAATAGCCGTTTGATGACCTGACATTATTGATTAGTCACATATCATTTTAAATATTTTTTGTAAAAATTCAGTGAATCAATTAATTGCATAAGCAATATACTTTTTTGGAGAAAACTTAAGCTGCGTTAAGAATAATAATCCCACATGTAATTTCAACTATCTCAGTAACAAAAAGGCTGAAGAATTTGTATTTTGTATAACATTTATATAAAATAAAAACTCTTCAACAGTATTTCTACAAGAAAGTTTATCGCTTATGCAATTATTTGATTAACTGAATTTTTACGAAAACAATTTAAAATTATATTAAGTTATCTTACTTATCAACAATTTTCATTACAAATTGTGTGAGTATATATTTATTTTTTCGTTTATTGATATAAATAATGATTAAAGATATACTTCAGTTTAGTGAGAGACTCAGACGAAGTAAAGTTACCTCATATTGTACTAAGTCGTTACTCAAGAACATTATTATTTCAAGCTTTTGTACTACGATTTATATAATAAGTAAGCAAAGTTGTTTTCTTTTGCCACTTACAAAGGGGAAACCAGTTTTCCTTCCCAAGACTTATATTAGATGGCAAAATTGCTGGGAAGAGATTTCCAAGACGTCGAGGACGACTACCCAGACCTAAAGAAAGCAGCACTATTAAGTGCCGCTTTCTTTAGGTATGGGTAGTCGTCCTCGACATCAAGTAAAAAAAAAAGTAAAAAAAAAATAATTGAAGCTTATCTACCTATCTATATTGTTATATATATTGTTATTAAAAATAGTTAAATTTGTTATTCAAATATTCTTTAAGATCAAATTATTATTTATAGCGTAGTATGACTATTATATATTTTAACTACAATTTAGCCCTTGACAGCATTCTCAACTGGTCGTAAGTGCTGATGCAGTCTCAGATGGTGACGGGCTAAATAGTGCGATGTATGGCACTTTTATTAAGCTTATACTCCTGATCGGTGTCTACGCGGCATTGTACTAGTATGTCCATAGTTTGGTAACCAGCAACGCCCGAAGCCTGACGACCACCGTGGCGCAGTGCGTGCGCTGTCGCATATAAAGTTGGAGGTCCTAGTGAGGTAGAAACCAGTTAGGAGTATGGGCTTACCATACCCCTAACAGGCTAGACAGCATCATCACTAACCATCACGTGAGGTAGCCGTCAAGGTCTAACTTGTAGTGTATAAAAAAAACAGACAAAGGAACTTCGAACTAATCTTGAAGAAAAAAGAAAGTACATCTACACGTAATCAAATGTAGTGTTCTACGAAGCACGACTCCAAACTTCGAACTCCGAACGCTACCCACTACAGTAACCCATCCAATAATTGACTTGAGCAAATTCACCTAACTGTATCAATAGATTTCCACTGCCAAAGCCAGGTCACACCGTCAATTACAGAAGGTTTTATTAAAAAAAAGTTGATGGAATTTGTGATCGCGCATATAAAATTGTTTTCGCATAATATGGAATGCATTTCTATTTTAAAATGAAATAAATTTTATTCCGCTAGAACTTAACTCGAGTATTTTAAAGCAAAGATTTACTCGCATTCATTGCATAACCGACACAAGCCTCCAGATGCTTCGTTGAAAAAATATGATTCTCTTTTTTCCTATGTGTGTTTATTTACCCACTTTTTATGGCCGCAGCCTACATGACTCTGCATAAAATGGCAATGATATTATGTTTTCTTTAAAAAAGAGCACAAAATTTTATTATCCCTACACTAATTTCATAAGCCAACTCTTGCCTGCGACTACGTCCGCGTGTTTTCGGTTTGTATAAAAAATCAAATATTGAATCAAGTATTCGATAATGTATATATGTTTGCAAAATTTCTTTAAGATTTGTGTATAAGGTAGTGTAAAAGGCTATTATTTAAATTCCTTGACAACCTTAATCCGGCGCTTTTCTGGGCTAAAATGTGTTCTATATATTCCCAGGATAAAAGCTATTAATATATGTCCTCAATATCAAAAGAAACAAATTGAAAAATACTAATTAAACTACTAACACTATTACTTATTATGATTATTAAAGCTTGGACAAGAATATTGGTTAGAGCAACGGATTCACATGTTTTGCACATAATAATATTTTTTGGGCCTAGTGAAAACCACAGGGTACTTTTTAACCCGGAAAAAATAAGTATAAATATTGATTATAATACACAATACACCAATAACTTATACTATTATATAATTTTATTTAATTCTTTCATTGGCAGTTATGGCAAATTAGTAAGTAGATGCAAGTAGACATAATAATAGGTACTATTGAATAGATGATGTACGCGTAGTCAATATTTTTAAATATTTTTATTTCAGGCAATACACTAAATGTATAACGTATATGTATAATAATGTATATGTATAATATTACCGTGACTAAAGCTAGTCTCTTTAAAGGCGTGCATAGGGTAATAGGGTAAGCTAAGCTTGTGTAGGTATTAATGTGTTATTTTAAATCCCGCAAGAATGGTCCCCGGGTGCTTTTACGGAATAAAACGTTCACCTGTAGTTTAGTATATTAGTATGGAATGGAACACTACTTTTTGCATTTAAATTCCCGATACACATAATGTATTAGGTATATGTATTTACTTATACCTAATAAATATGAACAAAATTATAGATAGCTATTATTAAAATGACATTTATCGACTTACAATATGCAATGGAATGGCAGTTTATGTATTAAGGTTTTGAGCAGTTTAAAATCACGCAGAGGTAACAATAAAATACAAACAATTTTGCTGTCGGAAAAATGGGTTACGTATTTTATGCACACTCCATAAAGCAGCTATTTTATTACACTACTGTGCTCATCCCAACTTCGTCTGGGTAAAATAAAAGTTGACCCCAGACTATAAATGCGTCGAGTAAATTATGAACCAGTAGAAAACTAATTATTTTGTGATATGAGTAAGTTTTAAGGAAGCAGTTAAAATATTAAAGCTAAGTCAGCTATACAACCAAATAAAAAACTATAAAACAAAGTCAGTAGTAAACCTTACTACCTTGTAACATAGTTTATATGAACAATATTTGTTATCTGGTTTTAATTAAATATATATATAGATTTATTTTACTTTTTAATTTTTTGTTCCTACCCATTTTGTCTTGCATCTCCAGGCATCATTATCAACCGAGAATCCTCCGGTCTCCTAACAGAACGTGCGTAATGCACTCTGCGTATAAGAAGTTAAATGGTGTGGTTTATAAGAATTGTAAAAATTACACATTGCAGCAATTTTTCCGGATTGCAAGAAATTCAGCTTAATATTGAACTTAAAACTAGTCAAAAGACATTATGAGTTTAATAAAGAATGATAAATTCTGTGCTCTATCTCCACTATATTAAATCCTTACCACAAAAATTACTGACCCTTGGCAATTCTATTGGGATACATTTGAATCCCCAGATAATATGTTTCTATAAATACCTCCGTTCTCAACGTAACATTACCGCTCCGCTTTCATATAATCCGACGACCAGTGGAGGCTAGAATGTTTGTTGGTAATCTGAATCAGGGGTCGAAATTTACCCCACGAAGATATTTGCATTATGTTTTTTTTTTAATTTACTGTTATTGTTTAAATTTATTTGAGAAAATAACGCACACATTTACCAATTCATTGGCTACCCAAAATTGGGGACTACTTTATGTGACATAGGTTTAATTTGGAAATTTGATCGGGGACAGCTATATATTTTTTGTCGTCTATCTATCTCTTTATGCACAATGCAAAAATGTACTTATCTAATACTTTAAGTCAGGCATCCAACTATTTTTCATTCCGAAATTATAGTAGGGTTTCTGTGGGATAGGGGAAACTATTTTTGGGCTATTTTACTCCATAAATCATTAAGGCCCCTAATCTATAGTAAAAATTGTTATTTTATTTAGAAAAAAATCTTTTAACAGTTTAGTTGTTCAACAGGTTAAAATTTCGTAAAGATGACAGAAAATGGTTTTTTGTAAACTTTAATTTACGATTAATATTATTCGTTGAGAATAATTGATTGTTAATGCGAATTTAATTAATACAACAGGAAGGTCTTAATTAATATAATTGTTTCTTATATTTAATAATTTTTTTTTTTTTTCATTCCACTACAAGTTAACCCTAGACGGCAATCTCACCTGGTGGTAAGTCATGTCATATGCAGTATATAATGTTAGCGGCGTAACCTATTAGAGGTAAGTTAATAATTTAAATCGTACATAATATGTCGAAACTGTGAAGTAACATCATTACATAAAGTTATATTTGAACTGATAAAAGGTCTGTTAAAATTTTTTTGAGTATACTCAAATGTGCAAGCAATACTTCAAGCAGTCAGATTTCACATTAATCAACTAGTGGAACATAGCACCATGTCTATTTGGTTGATGTAATATCAATCAACATGAGTGACACTATAGATAAAAGGTAGGCTGTCTATTGTACATAGCAGAGAGAGGTTAGAGCATCAGTAAATGTTAACATGCAAAGTGCACTCCGGATTTGACTGACAAATATTTGATTGCTAGCTAAACACAAGCTAAGTGAGAGCTTCACGTAAAAAGTACGAACTCGACGCATGAATAAAAGGATTGGAAACGACAATTTCTCTAAAACGTTTCACAGACAATATTTATCTTGCCTCCATAAAAAAACGACCTATAGAGGGGAGAGCCTTGGGAGACGATAAATAAAATCAACTGAAACACTATGTACTTAGATGCTAGATGTCAGATGGTAGCCTTTACAGTACTATTAAATGGGATTTGCTTTGGAGACAGCAGTCAAAATACTCTAACAGAGATTTGTTTAGACGCAGAAAATAGTTGGGAAATACATGCACTACTGTTTTATTTGTTGTTATTCAATTGATCATCATCATCATAATCATGATCAACCCATTATGACTCTTATACCCGTGCTCTGGCTCACTACAGAGCACGGGTCTCATCTCAATATGAGAAGGGTTTGGCCATAGTCCACCACGGTGGCCATGTGCAGATTGGCAGACTTCACACGCCTCTGACAACATTACGGAGAACTCTCAGGCGTGCAGGTTTCCTCACGATGTTTTCCTTTATCGTTGAAGAACGTGATATTTTAATTGCTTAAAAACTCACATAAAAGTTAGAGGTGCGTGCCCAGTTTCAAACTCCATACCTCTGATTAGGAGGCGGACTTCTTAACAACTAGGCTAGATTCAATTGATGATGTGTACAATATCAGGAACGGAATTTGGCTTTGTCCTATCCGGTGTCTCTGAGAGTGCCTTGTTGTGACACACTTTTGAAATATTCAAAGCTCTTCAATTCACATTGGATCAGCTTGTATGGCTTTAATCCGTTTATACGCTGAGAGAGAAGGTTTTTCCCAGCAGTGGGAAATTAATAGACCAGGATTTATTGAAGAGTATGTATCAGTGATATGTTACAATGGCATCGCATATTCACTGTATGGTCTTATAAAATTGAACACGAACGTTTCATAAAGCCCTGTGATCTCTAACGTAAGTATTAATAGGTTTTATGTTTTCATTTGGTCAAACTCAGTGCTTTTAATATTTTTAAGATTTTTTATGTCACATCTCTATAGATAATCACATGGGTAAGTAATGTTCGGGTAAACTAGACAATATTGTTACGGTTTTGGTAATAGAGTATTTGAACATTAGTTATTTTAAACTTATATTTTTTTATAACATTTATAACTTAATACAACTTGGCAAATTGACGACCTCCGTGGCGGAGCGTCTGGTTTAGTCTTGTAAGAGGCTGCAGCCGTGGCTAATCACCACCCACCGACAACTACGTGTCACCAAGCGATTTAGCGTTCTGTCACGACGTCACATAGACACTAATTAGGAGTATGAGTTTTAGTCTAATATGGTTAGGTTAGCCCGCTACCGTCTTAGACTGCATCATCGCTAACCATGAGGTGAAATCGCCGTCAAAGGCTTACTTGTAGTTTATAAAAGAAAAACTAACTGAAAAAATCACCACAAACAATTTTTTTTTGGAAAAACGAAATAAAAGTGCTTTGTTTTCTTTTAAAAACTAGAAACTACACGGGAAACTTAGTGCTCCGCGTTTCAAAGAAAAAATAGAGCGCGAAAAAAGAGACCGCTTATACCGCACTTCTGCGTCAAAAAGCAAACAAAAGGGGGAATAATTTTCCATAAACGTGTATAGGTCGCGTCACGTAAAAAGAGCTCTGTGTACATGCGCAGTGGACAATTGCATAATTTAAAGAAAAAGCGCAATGATTTTAATTGTTGTATGTTATTTAATGATTAAGTATAAAGATTTTAATATTTACGTTAAAATTAGGTAAGACAAAGAGATTATTGTGTAATTTGTATAAATCGCTCATTGTGTATTAAGACCTAACTTAATCAGCCTATAGACGCCCACAGCTGCATATAGACCTTTTCGAGAGCGCGCCTATAAAACAATAATAAACCTATTAAGATCTACAGAGGTATTTTTACGTGACGTCTAAACTAGGACTTAGCACTACTTTCTACGTTGGACATAAATGTATCATCATCATCATCATCAATTTCAACCGATTGACGTCCACTGCTGGACATAGGTCTTTTGTAGGGAGCTCCAATGTCCACGGTCTTGGGCCGCTTGTATCCAGCGGCTCCCTGCGACTCGTCTGATGTCGTCTGTCCACCTAGTTGAGGGTCGACCAACGCTGCGTTTACCGATGCGGGGTCGCCATTCCAGCACCTTGGGACCCCAACGTCCAACGGTTTTCCTATGTGCCCCGCCCATTGCCCCTTCAACTCTCTGGTCCTTCTACGGATCTCATCATTTCTGATTTGATCAAGGTATCATACCTTTATATCCCTTTAAGCGGGGCGCTATATATTCAAACCATCTAAAGTAAAACCTATTTTAAATGACCAATCATTTCAATTACTCATTTGTTATTAATTTACAAATTATAGCGGTGTATTTTTATCTATCTAAATTACTACCACTCCATCTAAAACCAAAATAAACGTTGAAAAGAGGGCGAATAGTTACAAACGGTTTTCTCTGTGTCTGCCTTTGATAATTTCACGTTCGACAGAAGAAGACAAAACATTAATAACTAAACAATTGCTACAAAACGTTTAATTATGGGAAAATGTCTAGCTAGTGATCATAATTTTGTCGTTCGGCCTCACACAAAGCGCCCTTAAGCAGACATTCCCTTAGTTTCTTCGAGCCCTAGGGCTCAAAATTTCTTCTGGCTGAGCTTTTTTCCCAAACCAAACAGCCCGGTTACGCTGTGGCAATAGAATTAGCACAGCTAATAGGCAGTCCGAAAAAAAAAATTGTCAATTCATTTGTACAACCGAATAAGCACCATTATCAGCCAAGTCACGTCTTGTACAGATAAATATGATAAAAAATTAGGGGGCATGAATATTTATTTCCAATGGCCGGGTATGCTCTAATAAAGTTTTGAGACTCCTTGGTGTAACCGTGTTTAATTATAAATATCTTATAGGTCGCATAGATATGTACAAAGTTCACAAGCCTTTACTCATGAAAAAGAAGGATTTTATAGAGTACTAACTTCTGCTAGAGACTTCGTCTGCGTGGGCTTGAGAATTAGGTCTAAAGCTTCGCTCATTAACAATTTTTAATTTTCCGACGGGATCTGTTTGAGAGATTGGTACAGAAAATACATGTCCTATTCCATAGCATCACCTATGCTATGGAATAGGACATGTGTTTTCTAACATGCATACCAAATTTACAAGCTTAGCTCGTAAACAATTTTCAATTTTCTCAAGGAAACTATTTAAGGATTCGGGATGAAAGGTATGTTCTTTTCCATGTCAAAGGCTACATGCATGCCAAATTTCATTCAAATCCGTTCAGCCGTTTTTGCGTGATTGAGTAACAAATATCCTCACTTTCACATTTATAATATATAGGATACAGGAATATAGGATATATTCCTTTACAGGATATGGTCACCCAACCAGAGGTGCGGATGATTTAACGCGCTCTCCAAAGTACGGTGATTCGACAACTAAGATTTCCTAATCCTGAGCTGAAAATATAAGATAAATAAATGTAAGGCCGTGATCTTAACACGGCCTATTAATTTTGTTTCAACTTTTATCAAGCGGCAACAAAAAGGGAATTTGTAACTTCTAATTGATTAGTTAATTTTACATAATTGAGACATTATTACACAGCTATTATGACTCTCAATATCCCTTCGTAATTAAACAAATTGCTTTTGTACTGCTTTGGGACATTAACAAGCTTTTACTATGACATTATCTAAATTTTATTTGATTACCTGAGCCCCTTTTCGCCGACGAAGTAATCAGAGATAATACAGTAGCTAAAATAATGGAACAGAATATGATAATCTGTTAAATTAAAAAAATTACCGCATTTAAAAATAATGTTTTAATGTTCATATTTAATAGCTCTGGATTTTTCATCATCAGTTCCTCGTACGAAAGAACCTTTTCACCTTTTCAAAAATCCATATGCCAACCCTATTCAAATAAAAATATAGTTTCGAATTCGGTTTTAAACGAAGAATTCCTGAGGTAATAAACATAAAGAAATACAACTGAATTGAGAACTTCCTCCGTTTACGGAGTCGGTTAGTAAGAGAATGTTTTTATATTTTTAAATAAATAAATGTTATATTTGAATGGGAACAAGGGTTTTCCTTACTATTTTTTTTTCCTTACAAAACATCGATTTGGGGCCGAAAGAAACACGGTGCCTAAAGCATAAGAAATAATTATAACGTTTATAAGTTGATAAAACTTTGATAACAATAAGTAAACCAAGCAAGGTATATTACCACTTGTTTGTTTGAAATAGCTTATCTGAAAAATTTCTCTGTTCGTTCAAGTGTTCATAAATGGATACGCTCGTTGAGGGATTATTTCACTTACTAATGTGCTTTGCGGTTTCACAGCGGTAACTTTGGTTCGTAATTTACGCATCTAATATGAATTACTCTTCATATTAGACGCGTAAATTAACTCCTATATTCTTCCTCAATAAAAAATCAGATTTTTGTCTGGTGGAAGGTTTTCGGCCGTGGCTAGTTACAACCCTACCCACAAAGACGTGTCGCCAAGTGGTTTAGGGTTCCAGCACGATGTCGCATAGAAACCAAGTAGGAGTATGGTATTTACCATACCCCTAACAGATTAGCCCGCTACCATCTTAGACTGCAGCCATCACAGCAGGTGAGATTGCCGTCAAGGGCTAATTTGTAGAATAAACAAAAAAATGCTAAATTCTTTGTTATTATACAGAGAAGTACTCAAGGCTAGCTGTGCTAATATAAGCATAACTATGGTGCTAATGATATTTAATATACCTATCTATGTATTGATAAGCTTTGAAACTAATCAAATGATTTTAAAAATTCTTTCACCATTAGAAAGATGTTATACCAAAATAGCATAACATATAATGCATTTCAGATAAGTCAAAAGAAAGTATTATCTACCGGCCTTATCCGTGTACGCTAACTAAATGGTATGTTGAACATCCATAAAGATTATCTACAAATATATAAGTATTTTGTAGATCTAAATATCAAAAATAGTCCAGAACATATTATTTGTATAAACACTGCGTGAATTAATAAAGTAAATCTAACTATCGTGTAGCTATGTTTAAAAATAACGTTAATTCAATTAACATTATTTTAATTCAACAAAACTATTTAATTCACAACTAAATTTTACGTGCACAATCTTCGATACCGGTAGTTGAATGGACCCGGTTTAGTTGCATGCATAATTCAAACTTCAAATGTTGACGAAATTGCTCAATTTAAGCGCTATTCAGCGCCTGATGCTATCCAGTCCACTGTTATTTTAGTACTTGGTCACATTTTGGTCCCATTATTATAAAAATGTGAAAAGTATTTTTTTTTGTTTTAGTCACTACAAGTTAGCCCTTGCCGGCAATCTCACCTGATGGTAAGTGATTATGCAGTCTAAGGTGGTAGCGGGCTAACCTGTTAGGGGTATGGTAAACCCATACTCCTAATTTGTTTCTACACCGCTAAATCGCTTGGCAACACGGACCTTTGTCGGTAGGGTGGTAACTAGCCACGGCCGTAGCCTCCCACCAGACCAGACTCGAGCCGGGAATCGAACCCAGGACCTCCAACTTTATAAATGCAACAACGCGCGCGCTGCGCCACGGAGGTCGTCAAATATGTATAATGAGTATGCATATTTGATAATATGATTAAAATTAATCCGATTTTCTTGTATATCCCATATATAAGAACTTCGAAACACGATTACGTTCTTCTGATGAAAATAACTATATATATTTTTGTTTCCATCGTGGAAGAGCTAAACATAGAAAATGCTACCTTTAATGGCTGCATTATGTATTAGTTTGAAACTTTAGATACTGGCTAGACATAAAATATTGGACCCAATTGATAAACAACTGTGACGTGAGACCGGGATTTTAAGCCCTGCTTAGCAACCTCTCCAAAAACATGAAGAAGAAACTACAAGAAAGTCTGGACTGCTCAGTCACGAATACAATTTAAGTGAATTACTACACCAAGATTCAGGGTGAACATTATGCATGCAACTTTAACTTAGATTCTGCGCATTCAGTTTATTAAGTACAGTTTAAGTAGAATTAGCTCTCATCAAATTTACATTCCAGACTATAGGTATTGAGTTTTTCAGCAGAAAGAGGCAACATCTTATACATTTTCCAGTACCTAACCAGTACAGTTAGATTCTGGAAAATTCTCATTATCTGTCCATAGCTAGGAAATTTTGTTTTAATCATAACTAAGTACATGGAAAAAGATGGTGAGGCCGCTCACCAACCAGATGGACAGACCAGCTAAGGGACTCTAAGTGCAACTTTTACACAATTGCGAGACTAGCCTCTTATAGAAGTCGGTGGAAACAATTAATCCGCACGAGGTTGCAAAGACACCTAGACCACTATCTTCAGTAATGAAGGAACGACTGGAGAGAGAAAATTCAATTTTTTTTAATATACAAGAATTTACTCGTATTGTGGTGAAGCCCACGGCTACATCTCAATTTCTCGGGAAGTGGATTATTAGTTCCTTACTCCTTCAGTTCGCAAAGAGGGTGAATATTGTGCATGTTTCAGTCATGCAGAGACCCGACTTAGCCTCAAGAATTTGCTCGACAGTGCCGCACCTATCACTTTAATTTAACTGAGTCTTACTACCATTTTAGTACGAGTTATCCCATTACGAAAACTTCGCCGTCACCTATAATAGTATTTAAGTCTAAAATTTAATAGTAGGTACCTTATAATTGAATTTTAGATTAAAAAGTTTCACTTAGGGAATTTTACATGTATGAAAAATTGATTTAAAACTTAATTTTTGATAATTAATTACTTGTCAATTATAATTATTTTCGTAGCATTCGATAGTAACTATAAGGGTTAAAAGTTAAACATAACTACCGATACCATTACAGGTAACCACTACAACTACATACTTACCTAGTAGCTTAGACTTCAACAAACAAACTCAAAGTGAATTTAAAGAGACCAATATTTCAAAGTTAATTTAAGATTTGTAAGACCCCTTAAATAAGGGTTTAAATTTTGGCACAAGAGCGTGAAGATTATTGAAATAATACTGAAGTATGTGATAGTAGTAAGCCCTAGTATTGAGTTTCATTTCACAAAGCTTTCTAACTAAATCTAGCTAGGTAGAAGCACTACATAATACGTATCATACATACATGCATATAATACGTATTAATAATTAATATTTTACTGCGAAATTCGCTCGGAAGCTCTCTAACTGCCATTGTTATCGAACGAAGTAACAGTCACATACTAGGGGTACAGATAACTAAATAAAATCTACATACATTTTAGATGCATACACAATTCCCGCCTCGAATGTTGATGAAAATTGATCAATTTAAGCGCTATTCAGCGCTTATAGCTAACTGATGGCTATAAATCCTGTTTGATACAACGATATATGAGATGTGGATTCACCACTATTGCCTACTGGTATTAATTTTGTAATATTCATAACTGAGAGCTGGACAGATAAACGGTTTGATTCACCAAACACCTATATTTATCCTTCTTCAGTTGTATGAATAAAATAATACATTTTTTAACGCGCTTTGATTAACTTGGTATGTATGTATATGTAACGGAATTTTAACGTGATTCCCGGGTGGATTCTTCAGAAGGTCAGATTAATTTGAAATTTTTCACACCTATTAAAAACCGATGACAATGTAATAATTAAAATAATTGATCTCTAGTCGGATCAGAATCAAGGTTAACGATTTTTTATATCCATGGACGCTTTGTACCTTTTGGTTTGACTACAAAAACGTGTTTATTATACTATCATATTTTATTAAATACACAACCGAGAAATTTAACAGAAATCCCGTGACAATAGAGAACAATAAGTACAATCTCGTAGCTAAATAACTTAATAGCAAAAATAATAACAGAATAAATTAGCCAAGTAACTGCTTGTGAAATTGCGTGAGCAACGAACTTTAAGAGGCTCAGAAGACTTTCTTAAGGCTAATAATAAATAGCTTTATCATCTTGAAATAATAAAAATAAAAAAAATAGTATTTATGATAAACTTATCTTATAAGACAGCAAAATATAATATTAATTTTAGTCTGTGAGGTTGAGCTAGCATATATGCGAGTTCATAAAAAGGGTAAAATACGAGTATATAGGAAACAAGTCAAAGAGTGGTTGCTAGCCTAGGCAACCTATATATTACATAATCCTGTACATCGACAAATTCCAAAGAAACGCGATAAGTACGCTTTTTTTTGGAAAAACGCTTGCAAAATCGCACTCTAAAACAATCTTCCCTCTCTTGGAAGCATATACGCAATTTTCAATATAATCCCATAAATAACAACAATTGCGCTAAACATTAATCACACTTTTAAACCACCACAGAGCACGTAAGCATTAAAGGCTGCTGAAAGAAATTATACTATTTAATATTCCCGTTTTTTCCATTCGTATCCAATGGCCGAATAAATTTTTCCAGATTTAACGCGTAAAACTTGTCATTTAGGGTGCGTTCACATTCAGAAAATAATATCAAACAATCAAAAAAACCAATACCTTAAAAAGTTGTTGGTGATGAGTTAGGTCTCTTAAATTTGCTATCACAAAATAACAGACTTTTAAAAAGCTCAGTAGCATAATATGGTGTTTGATGGAGAGAGCTTTGATAGCAATAATATATATTCGTGATCATATTAGATATTCAGAAAAAAGAACATCCGCATGACGACCTAAGTAACTGACAGAGTTACGTTAGAGTTACTTAAAGTGACACTGAAATGGGATGGACGAAACTGCGCGTTAAGCTTCCGCTTAACACAGAAGGCTGGAAGTCATAGAAAGCTTAAAACCCCTCCAATATACTGTGGAGGAACCACGACCACAACGATATATTGTGAAAATATAATAACAGTAGTAATGACTGAAGCCGTGATATTTGAAAAACGAGGGTAAAATAAAACCAACTTTCTATCGCCAGCACTGGCAAAGAGAAGTATTTATATTAAACTCCCAACGAATTTCGATAAGAAGGCACCCATCCTCGTGTGTCGTTAGACACATCCTCGTAATTTATAGTGTAACATGACAACTAACAGACAGGCATGGTTAGTTAGACCAATCAGTTAAAGGTCGACACTAATTATTTAGTGTAATTATTGAAAAATAACAGAATGTTCATTATATGACTCATATAATTGCAGTGTACCGTAGCTGTTTGACGAAATCAAGGGTAATGATAATTACTTTCTAATATAACACTAAAATATTCTCGGCTGTATTTGTAACAAAAGTAGAGGCCACAAATGTCATCAATCATGTGTTCTAAGGGCAATCTTGGCACATGTAACGTAGTACCATAATAATATATCGCGGAAAGTTTTATTTTTATCGGAAATGGGCAAAATATATTTTTTAGTTTCCATAGAACTTTACCATAGAAGGAAATATGTATTTTGTGCTGTGTTATTTGATGTAAGACTTGGCTGCTATTAGCTATTATAGTTAACATTTTAAGTATTTTAAAATGATCAGTGTAATATTGAAATATCTAAAACCCATACTGGTTTTATGATATTTTCGTTAATCTAAATTTCCTTTTGTAAAGAATTTTGTATTGTGTATTTTTTTAAATGGTTTCTTAAAAAAATAATTATCGGTAATAGTTATCAATCAATTTATAAGTTTTACTTAAATACTAGTGTTAGGTTAGGTTAGGTTTTACAATTTAAACTGTTAATCGGTGATACTCCATCCTAAGAGCAGTGGATTTCTCTTTCTCTTAATCATACAACTTCTGTTTGAGAATTCGATATTGTACATTCAATTGAAATGAAAACAGTAACAAACATTAAGTAAAAGGAATATTGATCTGCAGGACCGTGAAAGACAATAAAAATCCGTTTCGAGGCCGAGTAAATACCGGATATCGGTTTGTTTAGCGGCGCTTTATCTAAAAACGTTTAATTTCCTTTCATTAAGACAAATAACTGCGGATGTGATTGAGTTGAGCAGTCTTACAATGTTGTAATTGGGTTAAAATTTTAAATTATGTAAAATGTTACCATCATTAAAAAAAATTACAACCTTCCTTCTTTAATATCCACGCTTTACCTTCCCACTACCTCAGGGAACTGGTCTCTTTTAGAATGAGAAGAGTTTAGTTTTCAGGTCTTAGTCCAACGCTCTGGACAAGTGCAGATTTGTAGATTTCACATACATTTCAGAACATTCTGGGATACTCTCAATCAATAACTCAAAAAGTAAATTCACATATGGTCACTTTTGATGCGTCATCAATTTCATACATTACACAGTTGATCGTGATACCTACCCTACATTACTCCAAAAAGTTAAAAGTGTTTGGGTTCGAATTCGGTCCCACCGAAAGAGAGACTGAAGTTTGAATCACTAGGCTATCGCCGCTTCAGAGTGGGGTTATAACCTATATTAGACTATTTGAATATTTTTTCTGATCACTGTTTGTTATCTATTTTTGTATTAAATTTTTCCTGAGATGACAGCACTAAGGAATTGACGAAAACACGATGTGTTGTTACCGATATTGAACTTTGTAATTCAAATTGGTAGATCAGTTTAAAATATGGCGCGATGATACGAGAAGTCACATGGTGGAAGAAGATTTATATTCCTGTTGTATATTAAAGTAATTGTTAATAATTTCAAAAAAGAAAGAAAAATAAATAGTAGCTGGTCGTTTCATTACACCGTGACAGCGGTGGGACTCTCGGTTGGCGAGTGGCTTCTCAGTGGCTCCTATCTGACTCGCAAGACCGCAAGCAAGGCTTGGGATCAAATAGCGTTGTTTTACAAAAGAATATAGTTGCTATAGTTAAGTGTTAGCAAATGTTTTTATTTATAAGACTTAGCGATATTGTTATTCAGTGGTGGTAGTTTAGTTATTATTAATAAACTATTATTTATTTTAAGGCAAAATATTAAAGTTATTAGTAAAAACTATTAAATGTAGGTAGTTGGAAAATAAAAAGTCATTAAGTAAAATACCTTTAATAAGTTCACTAAGAACAGGAATTTTAGTTCTAGGGTTTAATGATCCTAACTTGGCTGTAGCGAGATATTTTTTTTTCTCTTTATTATGATTATTAAAAGGAAAGAAAAGATGGACCATCATAGAATAATACTACTTAATATAACTTTGTCATTTTGTTTCTAACGTTGTCCAGACATAACAGAACGACCTATTTTTCTGTATTATACATTCGTTCTGCTATTCTAGGAGCTATTATTTTAAACGTTTTTTAATCGTGCGAGAACGAACCCACATGCGCGGAAGCTTTAAAAAATGTTTTTGCGTTAAAATAAAAAATGTTATCTCTTTAACATTTTTTTCAGAAACTTCAATATAAAATAAAATAAATTGGAGTTGTATGGAAAAACAAGTAAAGTTTCGCCTTAAAATTATTCGTGAAACGTTTTAAATTTATGCGAGAAGCGCTTTCAAAGAAATCAAATGCCAAACCGAGACAGAAAATCTTTATCCATACCAATAGTAAAACTGAGGAGGTAGCTTTTTTTGTTTGTTTGTTCTTTGGACGAACCTCTGAAACTACCAATAGGATTTGAAAAATCTATTACACAGTAATATAAATATCATACTTATAATCATATTACAAATCTCAACCTTTTCCTTATTGTTAATTCAAACATAAATGGTAATTGGTAAAATCGAAATAGGGTGTTCTACCTTAGTATATTCATTTTCGTGCTTAATTAAGAAGGTTCTTATAATATAAATGTGTTTTTTTCTTCGTATTAGGATCGTGTCTAATACCATGGTATCTTTCGTATTCGGATCCTGGCAGCCACTGCATCTAGTACATTATTCAAGACTGTAATAATTGCTTATTTGCCAACCATCCAAAGGGTAACTTAGAACGATATAACGGAATCTTTAAAGGATTCAACAAAACCGAAACGTACGCACACGTACGAAATGAAGGAAAGCTTTTGGTCTAATTTTTGCAATAAAGGAGATAATGCAGATTTTCCAATCCGTATTACTCTTATGTATGTCAAAAGGTTTTTTTTTTATTCACCACAAGTTAGCCCTTGACTCTCACCTGCTGGTAAGTTCTGATGCGGTCTTAGATGGTAGCGGGCTAACCTGTTAGGGGTATGGTAAACCCATACTCCTAAATGGTTTCTACACGACATCGTGCCGTGAGTAGCTTGGCGAAACGTCATTGTCGGTAGGGTAGTGACTAGCTATGGCCGAAGCCTCCCACCAGGCCAGATTCGAGCTGGGAATTGAACCCAGGAGCTCCAACTTTATAAAGTGACAGCGCACGCACTGCGCCACGGAGGTCGTCAAGGTGTATAAGTCTTTCAGAGCTTAACTCAACTGACCATCTTGTGATGACAACAGCTGACCAGTGTCCAGTTCATACCATTAACTGAGAGTAGGTACTTATTGACGTTTACGTTTGTAAACCCCAGGATAAGCATCAATAACTTACTGAATAAAACTTTAGACCTCCATAATATTTCAACAGTTAAAGCAAGCAGAAAATTTATTCGGCTTGCTGTTTATTTTTTCCTCCGTGAATGCAGTGCCTATTTATCCTACGATAATGTACGCTTAACCGAATGCAAAAGGGCAATAAATGCATGACATTTTTATTTCAACATACGTGAAAAAATGTGTAGAAATATTTTAATGAATATTTTCAAATGCACTACAAACTTGAGAATTACTACCTTTCGTTGTTGCCTTTACTATTTGGAATCCGAATAGATATTCATTAATTAATATAATATATTTAGCGGGTGTGAATCGTTTTGGCGCAATCAATAATTACCATGATAAAATTACCTACCAAGGTGAGCAAGAAAACCAATATTCTTTATAGATATTGATTTTGATACCAATAGTATTTTTTATAAGTAATATTAAAGAATAAAGAATAACCAAGAAAAGATACAACAATATAATAAAATAAAGTTAGACACGTACGTCCATAATAAAAAAACATTACGTAAAGAAATTATATTGGAGTGATAACGATGGTCACAAAGAAAGAAAAATAGAAATCTTAAGGCCCTTTAGATAGCCACGTAATTTAAAAGAGGAGTAAGAAATGTATTTACGACTTATCACGTCAACTTGGGATTCAGATATTCCATTTCCATTTGTTTCCAAAGCTGTTCCAAAGCGATTCACAAAATAACAAAACATTACAGAAAACTTTATAAAATAATATTGCATTACTTCAAAAAGAAAAAAAATCTATTAAATAGCATATATATCTAGTAGTGGATAATGACCGACCGTATAAAAAATCATCCGTAGGAGAACCAATAACTGTAACTGATGTCAGCCCAACAGATTAGCAAGCTGAATTGGCAGTGGGCGGGTCACATCTGTCGCAGAATCGACGGCCGTTGGGGCAGACATGTTCTGGAGTGGAGACCGCGTACCGGTACCGGTACCGCGCTCCTGCTCGCTGGACAGACGACCTGAAAAGGATCGCTGGTAGCGGGTGGATGCGGAAGGCTGAGGACCGTGTGTGGTGGCGCGCTCTCGGAAAGGCCTATGTCCAGCAGTGGGCGTCTATAGGCTGATTGATTCATAAAAATTTGATTATAAGACCACAACATTACATACAACATACACATATATATGTGCACAAGCCTCTTAACTAAACGGACATGTATAAAAATAGTGTTACCCTTTTTAATATGCTATTTTTGAAAAACAATAGCACATTTTTAGTACTACTCACTGACCTCAGACCACGTAAAACTTATCAAAAACGTTACGCAAATAGAATTGAATGGAACTGTATGATTTTGATGTGTGTATATTGAAATTTTCGTTGAGTTAAGAAATATGTTACGGTCACAATAATGGGTCCCCAAAGTGGAAAGTATTAAGGCGCAAACTGACTTTCCACAAAGGGCTGTTGTGTTATTCATGCAATGAATATCGCGGACATTATGTATATGGGAATAAGGTTCATTTTATTGTACCTCTGTGTGTTTTTGTTGGGTCACCGTGAAAGTGGTTCAAGTAAGCTTTCGTATTTATTTTTAGAGATCCGTCATCATCATTAATATCATCATGATTAACCCATAGCCGGCTCACTACAGAGCACGGGTCTCCTCTCAGTATGAGAATTGTTTGGCCATAGCCCACCACGCTGGCCATGTGCGGATTGGCAGACTTCACATGACTTTGGGAACATTATGGAGAACTCTCAGGCGTGCAGGTTTCCTCACGATGTTTTTCTTCACTGATGAAGCAAGTGATATTTTAATTGCTTAAAAACGCTCATAACTCCGAAAAGTTAGAAGTGCATGCCCGGGTTTGAACCCCCGACCTCCGATTAGGAGGCGGACGTCCTAACTACTAGGCTATCATAGCTTTTAGAGATCCGTATGGATTTATAAATAGGAGGACGAAGAAAGAGTAGACGTTTTTGAGCAAAGATCCACCAATGTTAGCTGGCGGCTTTAAACGATTATTATTAGAATGTGTAAGTGGATTCTGTCTCTTCTATGAGAGAGAATACCTACGCACAGACAATTTATAGGCTGATATGATGATGATATTTTTGTGTTAGTTATAATAAAAAAAGTAGTAGTGAAAAATATTTATTTAGAAATTAAAGAACCCTCTATATTTCCCTGCGTGAATGTGACTTCACGGTACTAAGTAACCGGAAAACCCTCATTTCAAATGTAACCCTCATATACAACGTCAATGAAAAAAGAAAAGTTTTCCCGCAAAACTACGAAGCTTCCGAGTTTGAGGCGAAAGTGTTCGTGATGGTTTTATTGTGCTTTCTTATACTACAATGTCGTATTTGTGTTTTTTTATAAGGCTTTTGTATTACAATTTCTGTTCATAATCGCCGTTTTTATTATGTTTTCATTGATTATTCATTTCTACTGTGTTCGTGGGATGCCTACATTTAAATCAGTTGGGAACCAGATTTCAATTAAGAAAATTCCGAATTGATTCCTTTAATAATCTAATGATTTTATTTTTGCCAATTAGTACATGGGAGCCACTTGATCCGTTTAATTATATCCAGTCCACGACTGACTGTCATACTGGTTCAGTCTTAAGTTTCATCACTTGGTGGAATCCAGTGCACAGCCATTGTTGCTACCCGTGTTACATTCATCATCATGATCAACCCATTACCGGCTCACTACAGAGCACGGGTCTGCTCTCAATATGAGAAGGGTTTGGCCATAGTCCACCACGCTGGCCATGTGCGGATCGGCAGACTTCACACGCCTTTGAGAACATTTTGGAGAGCTCTCAGGCGTGCAGGTTTCCTCACGATGTTTTATTTCTCCGTTGAAGCATGTGATATTTTTTTTGTGTTACATTAGATTCACTTTAAATGTTCATTCTGCAACTATTGCAAAAAAAAAGCATTGCAGAAAAAAAACAACGGGGAAATGTGTAAAAGGAAAATTGTGTCTATAGATTATGTATACCTTCACTGATGACTCAATAAAATTCTCATAAAAAAATAATTATTTTTTTACCTTCCTGTTTCCAATGACTAAATTTTAATACCAACGATAAAATTATGAAAATATCCCTCCCCAGTTTTTTTATAATACTAGCTGACGCCTGCGTCTTTATCTATAGATTAGTATTTCGAGTAGCATAGCGTAGAAAAGAAGTAACATTATGACATTAAAATTATCACACAGATGGTAGATTTTTTCCTACTTACTTGACTATCGTCATATTTTGGACAATTCACGTAATATCTGTATAAATTGTAGCCTATGTGTTATTCTGATGTATATTATTGTCAAGTTTCATTAAAATTCAGTAGTGTTTACGTGAAAGAGCAACAAATATCCATCCATCCATCGATATTTACAAACTTTCGCGTTTATAATATAAGTAGGTTTACTTTTATGTATATAAAACTAGCTAACTTCTAGGATCTGTTTGAGCTTCTGGAAATTGAACTCAAATTAAATGACATAGATGTTGCGTTTGTTTACCTGACAATGATTTATAGCATACAATCTAATTTGATATGGTATGCAAATAAAAGCATTTTTTGCACTTGTAGCAAATCAAAGGCAAACAAAAATATACGAAAATCAAGGTTGGAAAAGCTCATCAATCAACGAACCGGCGTTCGGAAACAATTGGCATGATTTATAACTTCGGAATTTGTCTATATTATTTGACGCTCGGAAATTCTTTCATACTTGGTGTTAAATCCCGTATATTTTAGGAAATATCACAACAAAGCTACCAAAACTGGAAGGACTATTTACGTAATCTATATATAGGTACTTATTTATATAGCCGTAATATATTATTTTGAACATGTAACCTTATTTTTAGCTTGTCTAATGAAGTATAATAACATGTTTTAAACTTATTATAACGGAAAAGCGCCTTAGGAACTACCCACGGAATTAAGATGAATAAAATTAATAATAAACCTAAAAAGGATATTTTTAACATGACATGACAGGATATTTTTTAACATGCGAAATTAAACAGTTCTACAAAATTCAGAACTAGCAAAGTTAATACAGATAAAATCGCCGTCAATTGCTGTTGTCCACATATTTAAATAAGACTTATAGAAGCACAGAGTGTTCAAAAGACTAATATGAAATTCCCACATTGACAGACCACGTCCTGAATAAGCCAAAGGTAGTTTTATTTCTTTTCAGTTACGTAGACAAAAATTTTGGTTCAAACTAGTTAATCCATATTGTTTCTTGAATGGGAGCAATAATAACAAGAACATCAGGTTAGGTAAAATATTTCATTTGTAACAAAGGTGACCACAATGTACCAACAATATGTATAGCGCAAAGCGATCTCTTTCAGCCATTCGTTTGTGTAGAAAGCCATTATGAGAGGAGGTGCAATATCGTATAGATGATTTATATGATATAAGTATTTTTATCATATATAAGTTTGCGATGAAGATTTTGTAACTAAATAAAGAGGAACAGTCATAATCTATTGAGATGAGACAGTAACACTTGGCTTTAGAATACTAAGTAAACCCAATAAATCCATGAATTAGTTTTAATAGAGCAAGAGTGGTAGAAATATTGCTGCCTGAAAATAAATCTCTAAATTGAACTGAACGGGCTAATTAAAAAATAGTACAATCCTTTTTTGTTACGAACTTTGTTAAATGGACAGTACTAGTTTTTAACCTGCAAAATTTCATCCAGAGATTATATACAATTGCCAGTATATGATAATGATTAAAATATTGATATACTTAAATGTTTCTCTTCAATACTTTCTAGATTAGTGTCCTTGCTTATATTATACATGCCGTTGATAAATTATTTTTGGTTTATTCTTAAATTACACTGTAAAACGGTTAAGTAAATTCTGCATGCTTGGTTAAGTAAATTTTCTAAAATCTCACACTACATATGCTTCGGATTTTATGAGATTGTTAGGGAATCAGGGATACAGTATATTCGAATAGTAGATACAAGAAGCCGAAGCCACGGAAACTTCTAGAAATATATGCTTGGCATTTCCATCTTTAGCACTTTTACGATTTGATATTTACTGGATTTCCACTAAGACACGTACGAAACACTCGTATAACTAGATATAAGCTATAGGAATACAAATAACATAAAAAAAAACATATTTATTATTATCAACGCTTTACAGACCCGCTACTCTGTCCGCTACTAGGCCTGCTATATAGGTCTCCAGCAAACTAGAGTTTTAATGACTTAGGACGTATTTCGTAATGCTGGCCGAGTGCGAGACCACAAACTTTTAAGAACATTACGAAGAGCTCATGACGAGTTTTTTATAATGTTCATTCGCACGTTCCCTCATTCCACACGTTCACACACGTTCCACTTCACCGCTATAGCGTTATATTAAAATTTAATTTAAATCAGATTACCTCTTTAAACCCCGAAAAGTTTTGTGGTTCCGAGGCTTTTTATCGAACTCGGTCCTAGCGAGAGGGAGGCTGAAGTCGTCACCCCATAAGTCTTATATGTAACATTTAAACAATAGAGAAACAAAAATATTGTAGCAAAAACAGTAAGCAACGCCGGCAGATAGATTTAAAGCTCCCAATGAACATCCGAGGAACGAGATGATAAATAATTCTCGCCCCGTTTTTATTGATCTCAACCTCATTTATAAACGTGCGAGCCAATTCGGAATTTTCAGGGATGTTTAATTATTTTCTGAATTTATACTATAATCAAGTATCTACCTAAGATATTGGACTTTTAGTTAAGTCTTAGTGCTTGTTCTGTCACTATAAACACTTTATAAGGTAATCTACATGAATAAAATATTTATTTAATGGCAAACACGGGTAGTCTTATTAACATCGCCTAAAGCAGTATTATTTTAGGACGGCACTTTTATATGACGTGTATAGACGTCCCTACAGTATGAATAACTATAATTCTGAAAAGAGAGCATCCAAAATATTAAAATAATACTGCTTTTAGCGACGATGTTAAGTCCCCTTATTTGGCGTCTCAAGGTTCTGGCACATGCTTGCCGAGCTACGAATATCGAGATCATTTCAACAGATGGACGTTCGCTGTTTACGTCTTGCCGTCATTCCATCGATCTTCCAAGCATCACATAAGTGATGCAACTAGATTCGACCTACGGCTTCGCCTACATAAAGGTTTATTTTGCTTGATTATTTTTAAATTTTATTCAAATATGAAGGCTGTGATAGCATAGTGGTTGAGAGTTCTCCATAATGTTCTCAAAGGCGTGTGAAGTCTGCCAATCCGCACATGGCCAGCGTGGTAGACTATGGCCAAACTCTTCTCATATTGAGAGGAGACCCGTGCTCTGTAGTGAGCCGGTAATAGGTTGATCATGATGATTATAGTCAGTACGTAAACAAAATTTGGAGCAAATTGACGCCAAGTTCTAAGTTTACCTGAACAAAACATGACGGATAATAAGACGGATGACTTGCAAACTTTCGATTGCGGCAAGTGGTGATAATAAGGACAGTATCCGATTCTCTATATTATATATATATATCTATTATAAATGTGAAAGTGTGGATGCTTGTTACTAAATCACGCAAAATCTACTGAACGGATTTCGATGAAATTTGGCATGCGTGTAGCCTTGGACATGGAAAAGAACAGGCTACCTTTTATCTTGACTCCATAAAGTAATTCCCGAGGGAAAATTGAAAATTGTTTACGAGCTAAGCTGCGGGCAGACAACTTTGAAATTTGGTATGCATGTCACCTATGTTATGAAAAAGGATATGTATTTTCCAATAGTTCCCGTTGGAAGATTAAAAGCGAAGCTTTGACACAATTCTGAAGTCCACGCAGACGAAGTCACGGGCAGCTAGTATTTAATAAATAAAGAGAGTCAGATTGCAGTAAGTATCGGTGAGTGTCACGAACTTGGCTGTCTCTATAAATTTATAAAGAACCACAACCAGTTGAAATAGACTAAATTTAAATTACGTTTATTCAGCCTAAATAAAAGATAAAGGTTTGGTTTCCCAAAAAAACAATATTAATACACATATAGATTTCCCTTAGACTCCCGGTGCGTAGGTACCCACCTAAACATCTAAAACTTATATGCCTATAAATTGGCTGAACAGGCCACCCTCAGATGGTGTGTCAAAGTTGACTACAGTGCTGATTTTCAAGCATAACCCATTTCGATTATGGCAAAGCCTATGGAGCTCCAAGATCATATTATGCCCATAATTTATTTATGATTGTTGAACTTCGCCATCGATTGGAAAGATACATGATGAAAAAAAAAGAGTGTGTGTACTGATGTACACGCGTTAGAAGTTATACTTCTTGGGCGTATGGAAAAAAAATAACTAAAATGCAGTAGTGATTATCGATAAATATTAAAATTGATAAAAAAGATTTTATTCAAATAAAAAAATTTTTGTAGTTAATAATGAAATAATTTTTAATTAACGATGTAAATAAATTATACATACCAACAATTAACCTCAAATCTATAAATACACTCAAAACAGTTTATTCAAATCAGTTTTATCACTAATATTCAATATATATATAGATATAGATATACTAATAAATTATTAGTAAATACTATCACCGTCGTATATGAAATTGATTTAATAAAAACACCAAAATAATATTTATTTATTCACACTGTTTAATTGTACTGTTACGAAACACGTGCTCTAAATATAAAAATACTAGAATATACAAGTTGAACATAGTTATCGATTTTCATGCCACCTAGAACTAACTTCACGATGTAGAATTTAGGTGTCGGTGTGCGCGCGCATCGTAAAAATTCACTCTCATCAGTTTTCTCCATCGCGCCAAAAGAAGTATAACTTCAATAATAATTCTCTAAAAATATTTTTTTTCTGAAGCATGGATTTCCACTTTTTACTAACTCTGATGATACAGAGGAATTTCCTTTTAGAAGCGTGTCAGAACATTTAAAATGCAAACGCTATGTGTAGTGATTTTTTCTTCTTTTTTGAATTCGAGCGTCGCATTCCATTTTCAGTTTGCGTTTTTCTACACTATTTTCTTCGTTTTTGATTGCCCCTTTGAAGAGGAGTAGTTTTTTTATTGACCTCAAAATAAAAACTTGATAACGGTTTCATACCTGTGTACATAACATTTTGTGCCTTGAACTTGTAAATAATAATTTTGCTGCATACACATTTACTACACATACATACATTTTAATGACGAAAACGATTATATTAAAAAAAAACGGACGCTGATATTAGCTGTACTCGTTCTTTATGGTTTTCAGCTTCCATTTAACGGTCAAAAAAATAAGTCATTAAATATAATAATAAAATAAAAATAAGTTTGTTTACGAAGGTGTTAAATAAATAAGAAACACATTAGCTGTTTTCTTCTTATTCGTTCACTCTTGGCAGAGTGGTCGTGGTTATGATTTGGCCTTCACAGCAGCTCCTACGATCTCCTTCCAGCGATTTCTGTCGATGGCATGAAAGGAGCATTCGGATATCGATAAATCTGTAGCGGAACGGATTGAGTCCGTCCACCTAGTAATAAATCAAAGGCTTTCGTCGCTCGTACAATTGCGAATCCTTAAGTTCTTTGGGCATATAACAAGGAGGACTGGTACCATCGAACATCTCGTAGTACAAGGTCGAGTCGAGGGCACACGTCCACGTGCTCGCTCCCCTACTAGGTGGACGGACTCAATCCGTTCCGCTACAGATAAGCTGTTTACTTATTAAAAAAACTAAGTAATATTACTGCAACTACATTGCGCAATTAACCCCGAGATTTGATTAAAGCTTTAAGCGACAATTAGTATACAAGTGACCACAATCATCCAGTTAACGGACTATTGTGAAAGTAATTGTCTTCTTTTGTGTCCGACGAGCGACGAGTTGATTGATACGTAGTTCGCAATTACCCCGTTCTACTGTACAAAGTAAAAAAAGGCTGGCCCTTGTTATTGCAATTAAAGAGAACCACTTTAAACACTTCTTATACCCTTATGTCTTTGCTTATTGCAGAAACCCGATGACTCAAATTAGATAAAATAACCTTATTTTATCTAATTACATCGTTAGGCTGTATAAAAGGTATATACAGTAGACTAAATTAAATTTAAGAAAAGCAAATAGTATTTCACATAATAATAAATCAGTTAGTGTATTGTGTATTAGTCAATGTATTGAATCTATGATAGCCTAGTGGTTAAGACGCTCGCCTCCTAATCAGAGTTCGAGGGTTCGATCGATTCGATTATTTTCATATTTTACAAACGACTTTATAGTCTGCCCGTATTTTCTGTCTGCCTAGCATTCTTTTTTATCTTATATTATTTGGGATGTCAAACAATGAATGTCAGCGGCCTCATCAGATCTATATAAAAAAATTAACTATTGGTTTATTAGCAAACGACGGCATTTGTAATGACTTGTAAGGCATCACGAGGGTTTTTCTGTAGACTGGAGAATATCCCTGTATCATGTATTATATCACGCAGACCACACAATCAATTAGACAGAAATAGACACTTAAAGCTTAAAAGGAAATAGAATCCTGGCTGGCTCTAAGTAAGGGTCAGCATGGAGACTTTGCCGAATCCCCACACACTTTAATATTTAAATTTAGCTTATATATGTAAGACGGTGCCTTCTTGTTTCTTTCGTACAAATTCCCCTAATAAAGGTGTTCCTGGTGGAATATAATCTAGCACTTTGCCAAAAATCGTTGAGTTCATTCTACTGTGTGTATTCTATATTGGGCATAAAGTTATTTTGAATCTGTGCCAGTCAACTTAAGTTGTATTTATTTGTATTTATATATAATCATTTGTATTTATTTATAACCCTTGGTACGCGAAGCATTGTTAATAAAATATGCCTTGAAACAGTATGCGCTAATCAAAATTACTTAACATGCCAAAATAGCTTATCGATTAAACATTCGACATTTGAACACTTTATATCAAGTTGTCCGCAATTAACCTCAACGTCCAACAAAGTTAATGTCCGATTGTGACCCCAAAATCGATGAATTTTACATAAAAGGTCTTAATTAAGCCAAAATTGCGAACGTTTCCTGAAACCTAGCAGCCATTGAATTTGCAAAAGGCATTTTAACTAACTAGTTGAACACCATTATCTCTAACGAATTAAACACCTGCGGTAAATAGTATGATTAAAGTTGTATGTAGAGCTGTAGGTATCCATTTCACACCGATTTTATGTGCGATAGTATGTATTATTACTGTGCACCGATTATATAATATTGAAGTCCATAATGAATTCTACTAAAATAATATTTATAACGTGCATCGATTCGTACTGTAGTCGGATATGTGGTTTACGGAACTAAAATATTGGTTCTCATGAACATACCTCTAATAACACTAGTCTCGCATTCGGAATTCTAGTAACAAAATCCTCAATGTATGTTCTAAGGGACCAGAGAATCCTATCGCAAGGTACTGGCTTGCCGTACATTGTAACAAAAATTATAAATAGGTTCTTTACGAGCCCAGTTCTTGGGGTAATTTTGACTTTTACTGGAATGTTTTTATTAGATATTATGTTAGTTATTAGTATCTAATCGCCTGAAATAAATGAATTATTATTATTATACCGCACATCCACCGTTAAGTATATAAAAAATCCGATGGTAAACAGGCAACAATGCGCCGGTCTTCTAAATTGAGCAGTTATACCCGTTAGCGGCTCATTGCTGCAATTTGTCGCTGCGAATTGAATGTTAAAAAGAATAGGAATCTTGGCTTATTGTTTGTACAAGGTTTAAAATGCAGAAAATAAGGCTTAAAAGTACCTGATTTTCTAGATTGTCTCACTCTATTTTCTAAGTAATAGCTATTATTAATAATAAATATTATTTTTGTAACTGATTGTTGTGTTGTCGATGATTTAGCTGTAGAAACACCGTCGCGTTTGATTTGCTTATACAAGTACTTCAGACCTACTTGGTGCTTAGGGTAATCAAATTGAGCTAAGTATTCGAAGAAAATGCTCAACCTAAGGAGAAAAGCTTTCTTTTGGTTTTGGGGTTGCGGATTGGCGTAGTGCGTGCGCTGTCTCATTATAAAGTTTGAGGTCCTGGGTTTGATTCCCGACTTGAGTCTTTACTGGTGGGAGGCTTCGGTTGTGGCTAGTTACCACCCTACCGACAAAGACGTGTCGCCATGCGATTTAGCATTCCGGCACGATGTCGCGTAGAAACCAATTAGGAGCGTGAGTTTACCATACTTGAGTTTGCAACAGGTTAGCCCGCTACCATCCTAGACAGCATCATTACTTACCACCAGGTGAGATAGCCGACAAGGGCTAACTTGTAGTGTATACAAACAAAAACACAAATTCGTTATGCTAAGTATACCTTACTCTACAAAAGGACTTTTAAAATCTTGATTTTAATTGATTTTTTGCCTAAATCACAAGGGTTTATGGGATATCCGTCCGATAATATGTATTTAGGTTCAAATTCCGTCCACTAGTGTATTTTATTTACTCACGCATGAGCACGATGTTTTGTCCTGTTATAGATTCAGTAATTTTATCGGTACAGTTTTAACTTGAACGGTTGTACGTCTTCTACAAAACCCGTCTTCAGATATATATCTCATGTGTCAATTTGAAACAGATAATTTATTGCAAATTTACCCAAAATATATACAAGGCAAATAATAATTTTAAGTGTTTTGCCATATTTTTGTTACATGTCACAGGCAATGAATCACAGAAAGTGCCAACATTTTCGCAACACCAAGTCAAAAGAGCTTTTCTTCTCCAAAGTCTCGAGACATTTCTGAATGCTCCTGAAAATATTTAAATGTTGAATATTAAAAACTCGCTTCAATAAGCAAACGTTAATAATCAAACATTGAAATCAGCGTGCCAAAGGCAACCGGTTCAATTTCTTGCCTCATAAATTCTATACACATTTAATATTGCTGATGAAAGCCAAAAGGGAGGGAATATCCAAATTCATTATTAGGATTATAGGTCCGCAATTTTCTCCAATAATTTGTACTTTATTCAACGCATTTACGGCCTCAGACAGACAATTACATCAATAATAAAATTGTTTTAAGGGCATCGCCTCGAACATGGGTATATAAAGTTTCTTACACATTTTTTAAGTAAAACTCATTCGTAAACATGTCACACAAATATTTTAGAGAGAATATTATGGTGAAATAAAATACAGTCACCTTTTCTTCTTAACCGACGTACGTCAACTACTAGACATTGAATATAGATTTTTAGTCGGGATTATTCAACCATGAAGCCATGATAGCGTAGTAGTTAGGACGTCAGCCTCCTCATCTAAGTTCCGGGGTTCGAACCCGGGCCTGTACTTATAACTTGAGTTATGTGCATTTTTAAGCAATTAAAATATCACTTGCTTCAACAGTGAAGGAAAGGAAACCTGCACGCCTGAGAGTTCCCCATAATGTTCTCAATGGCGTGTGAAGTCTGCCAATCCGCGCATGGCCAGCGTGGTGGACTATGGCCAAAACCTCATATTGAGAGGTGACCCATGCTCTATAGAGAGCCGAAAATGGGTTTATCATGATGATGATAATTCAACTATGGTTAGATTCCATATTTTATGTCCTTTTGAGGCTCTTTGTAACCCATTTATCTAGAGACAGTACATTTAGTAGTGTAGTGGGCAGGAGCAGTGGGGGATTTTATGTTTTCTAAAATTTTTCTGGTCTGGTTAGGTGGGAGCCGTAGCTAGTTACCACCCTATGGATGAAGACGTGACGCAAAGCGATGTAGCGTTCTAGCACCGTGTCACGTAGAAACTAATCAGGAGTATAGGTTTACACCTATCACATTATCACCAGGTGCGATTTCCGTCAAAGGCAAACTTGTAGTGAAATATAAAATATGCTATATATTGTTTTTATATTCCTATTATAAATTCTATTCTGGAATGTATTCCAACCTATTTCTGCGAATAAAACCGTAACCTAATCGAGTTATATAACATCAAATTGCCTTACCTAAGTATTGAAAGCTATAAGAACTCGGTCCCCCAGTACCATTTATTATTGTTTGTTTTGGTACTGTACTTTCCCGCGTACACGGAAGCCGTAACAATAGGACAACCTACTGCCCAAAAACGAGAAACTTTTGCCTTGACATAGAACGAGAAAGGCCAAATATGTCTCAGCATTTCGTCTCACCTTAACAGTGTATAGATAAAGGGGACCGAATTACAATAACAAAGTTTTTAAATTAGCTTTTGCGCTGTATTCACAGGTAATATATATAAATATATACAGCAGCAAAGTTTTTTTTTCCACTACAAGTAAGCCCTTGACGGTAATCTCACCTGATGGTAAGTGATGATGCAGTCTAAAATGGTAGCGATATAACCTGTTGTTAACCCATACTCCTAATTGGTTTCTACGCGATATCGTGCCGGAACACTTAATCGCTTGGCCGAAGCCTCCCAGACTCGAGCCGGGAATCGAACCCAGGACCTCCAACTTCATAATGCAACAGTGCACACGCTGCGCCACGGAGGTCGTCAAAGTGCAAATATATTATCTCGAATCTCGTCTGCGTTGGCTTCGGTTGTTTAAAATTCCTTTTGTATTCAGTATCCTAAAAGCTCAAGATGACTTGAAAGAGTAATATATTTATATACGATCTTTTGTCAGGACTTTAATTACCTAAATATGAATGCTAAATTACATCATCAGTTTAAAGTTTATTTCAAACGTAAAACGTACATTTCTTGTAGAAAAGTACTATAGTGTAAAGGATTATGTAAACAATAAACAAGCTTGGGTATGAAATATTTCTCTCATAAGATAGCTCTTAAATAATTTTAAGTGACATGTGAGATGGTGTAAGCAAAAATAAAATTTATCTGGTTAAGTTTATTGCGGGCTTCTTAGACCAGGGCGTGTTTGAAAACCTCATAGCTTTAGTTTTATGTTTACGAATGTAGTTATTACCATCAACTCACTACTATGTAAATTATTGACTATATATATATACTATAAAAATATTGAGAAAAACATATTATTCTACTTTAAACGATATAGTAAACAAAGCTATCTGTTATAGTCATACACTTTTACGTACCAGTAATCTATGATCCGGCGAGAACGTCATTTATCAGAGGGGTATGAAAGCATGGCTCGGTATCGTTACCGGCCATATCGGCATCCGATACTGAAATCGGATCGGATAATATTAAAACCCTTCAGATCATATATCAAAATCTACGTACGCCTCGATGACAGCAAACTGATTTGGGTTCAAAAAGAAGGTCGACACTTCCAACTCCTTTTCTATTCTTACGTTAAATCCCAATTTAAGACCCAACCTTTTTAGATATTGAAAGGCAAATCGAAACTTTTTAAATAATTTCCATATAGTAAAATGGAGTTATGCCTTTTGCATTCGTAATATGTACAGATATCATCTGAACATATTACGAGAGCTTGTGACATTTGAACCGTTTGTAGTGGTAAATGTTTTTGTAGGCATTTTTTTTCGTTGTACTGAGAGAGGTGTCAAAAATGTCATGATTTTATTGCCATATTATACTCGTGGAATTCGCGCTCTGAATAATAATAGTCTAATTATTATACAAATAATTACTCACCGACGTATCTTCTTTTGTAGATCGCTCCTAAAATTGGATAATAAATAATTATTTTATTATCAATGTTTTTGATTAGTAAGCCTAGTTACTTAGTCTTTTTTTTCTGCAGGAAAACGGAGCAGGAATAACAGTAGAAGCAAATGCCTACGGTTCTTAATAAAATCATTTTCATTGTTTGCATTAAAATAAAACAGGATTTTAAAATACTCTTTAGGTTTTGCATAATATTTTATCTTATAATTATTAATAAAAAAAAATTCAATAAAAAAGAACCACTCTCCTTAACGAATTATGTTAATCTTAATAATGGACGGAGGTCAAAGATTTTTCTCTCTAAGACCTCATTAATGTCTAATAAACGTGAAATAAAATAAGCAGAGGCTGCCTCTTTGTGCGGTTTTTTTTATGCCGGGTTCTATTAAGGTATATAGTTTCGTAATTTGTTATAATGGATTGAATTCAGAAGAAAATGTGGGTGTAAGATTTGCCTTTATTCTTGAACTTTGGTCTCTTTACGGTACCACAATTCATGTTATAAATAAACTTCATTGCTTTAATTCTAAACACTGTGTTCCCTATACAGTGACGTAATGACTAGGAATCGAAATTTTACTAAACAAAATGTCTCTAGATAACGTCCGAATTCTTAGTACCCTCTCTTGATTAACTAATTGTTAGGTTTGTCTTCATTATTTCTCTTCTGTTTCATGAACTTTTAGTAATTTAACTAAATTTTTAGTAAAGTTAACGTAATCTTTAATTTAATAAAATATCTTTTTTTGCACACAAAAAGTTTTTTTTAAATAATATAACACTTACCAACATCACCTCTCTATAATGGTACAAATATATGTAAACGCTCTACATGCCTGTGATTGGCCAACACGTTGCTTTGGATCGATGGTAATGATTTTTATGGGAATTTCTTAAAATCGCTAGAAAATTGATATAAACTGAATCAATATAATCAAATATACGTACATAAATACAAATGCTGCAAATGTACATTATTATTATTTTGTGAAGTACATGCTACACGAGCAACCGATGATGATGATGGGTTGGTCCAAGGCGCAACCAAATCTATATTTAAGCCGCTGTATATTGATGGGTGATATCAGTTAAACATGAAAAAATGTATTCAAAATCCACACAATTATAGCACTCCATTGAAACTGAATAGCGGTGATAGGCTAGTGGTTAGGGCGTCAACCTCCTAATCAGAGGTCGGCGGTTCAAATCCGGGCACGCACATCTAACTTTTCGGAGTTATGTGCGTTTTTAAAAAAATTAAAAAATATTACTTGCTTCAACGGTGAAGGAAAACATCGTGAGGAAACCTGCACGCCTGAGAGTTCTCTATAATGTTCTCAAAGGCGTGTGAAGTCTGCCAATCCGCACATGGCCAGCGTGGTGGACTATGGCCAAACCCTTCTCATATAGAGAAGAGACCCGTTCTCTGTAGTGAGCCAGCATTGGGTTGATCATGATGATGATGATTGAAACTGAATAATAACATTTGTTCAGTAAACTAAAGGCCTGTTTTCGTAACAGAAACATTAACTTAGTGGTAAGGATTTTCTTACCTTTAATATAACCATTTCCGTTTTAGTTTCAAACTGGTAAGCCCGTGTGTTTATACGAACTTAGTTGAATACACAGTTAAATGGTTTAATTTAATTTGGTATTTAATTAAGCAAATTTGCAAAGCTGCTACCAGGAAGCCCCTTTTACTGCTACGAATTCATAATAATAGTTTAAAAAGAAATAACATAACTAGGCTTCCTCTCCGGAAACTTTGTTCCATACGAGAACATGGTGGAAGATACTTCCTTGTCCGTGGAAATAAAGAAAAAAAAAGCTAATATAAAAGATTCCGATCAGGATATTGGGGCCAAATGTTTGAAGTTTTACAATGCCATTGGTTTCGTTGTAGGGGTGCAAAGCTTGACATTAATTTGACTAGGGGGTTAAAATCACGATCAAAGATCCGGTTTGTAATATGAATTGTATTATAATCACTAGCTAACTAGCTAGATGCAATTTTATCTGTGTTTGGTTTGCTACGGAGATCGACAAAAATTTTTGATCTAGGAATTTGACAAATACTAGTATATCAGAAACAAAAACCAGATTGTCCTTAAATTCACATTTAATACACACAGGTCCTTAGGAAGGGAGAAATAGGATGTCATTTAAAAAAGGGTCACTTTAATTGATTGAGAAAAACAACCACTTGGGTAACTTTTTTCATGGCAACCCACTATAATCTGTAGGTATGATCATCTCTCAATCTGTCAATATGAAAGTAAGAACTTTATTTGATTAGACTTCAAAGTCATTACGACCATCTCAAAACTAAAAGAGTGGTGATGGTGGAACTAGCTTTAACTATTTCTGAGCATGGCAGACTAGCTCTTTGCAGAAGATGTCAGATCAAGTGTGCGTTAGCATGTTGAGGTATTAAATCATCGGGAGTCAAACAACTTTGCGTTATCTTGTATTGTGTACACTTACGCCCAATGTTAAAAATCAATCTAATCAAATAACTTAGTATAACCCGGATTGCGGATCTAATTGAGTAGCGCCATCCTTATCGGCAGCAAAGAGTAGGAAAAGGACAGCACTATTACAATCGATCGATTGGGTTTGTTTATCAATTTCGGCCGTTCGTATAACGCGTATACTCCTGTGTATGAATTATTAACAACAAGCAGGCGACTTCTTGTGCTTAAAAACGGGGTTTTAAAAGTTACTGTGAAATTAACAAGTTTGCAGTTGAAGATGATCTCGTCTCATTCCTGTTTCTGTTCCCGTTGTTACTCCATTTACTAAAATATAAACGTAATTTCAAGCAAGTTTACTATGGAAAATAATATCCCGTGGGAACCAAAGATTTTTCAGGAACACAAGCTATTTTTAGCTTGTGTTCATCCGGGGTATAATCTATCTCAATTTCAAATTTCAGTCAAATTATTTCTGTATATTCAACGTGAAGGAGAAACAAACCATACACGCATACATACAAACTTTTGCTGTTATAATATTATGTGAGATTTATGGAAGAATTGAGTTTATAATTCTTTAGTTTTGTACTCGTAGATCTCTACAAAATTCAAATGAACTGTAAAATAAATCATAAAGATCGATTTGATTGAGACTATACTTATAACTTCCCTTCCAAGTATCGTCATAAATTCGGTCATTGATTTTTAACAACCTTAAATCGCAATTGAATTATTTTCACTTCTCATCCCATTGCTCTCATAATTTGACTAGGTACTTATGTCATAAATTCAAGTTCATTCATATAGACCATATAATTGCACTCAATCAAAATTATACCTACGTTCGTAAATTTTTGTGTCGCTGACCATGAATTCCAGTACACATATTGTACAAGGGAAGGCGGAAACAGATAAGTAATGACTGTGACAGATAATAAATGAAATTTTCTTTATTGGTAAAATATATGGTGTGTATCTGGTCAAGAATTTCAGTAGATATATTGTACAAGGGAAGGTAGAAACAAATAAATAATAACTGTTACGGATCATATATGTTTCTTTTTTTGTAGTTATTGATAATATAGAAGAAACATTCACTTCCTATTAACAGCATCATATTTTTTAGGGCCTTGGAGAGAAATAAATATGCAAATTGTCCTTAAACATATTAGGCAGAAACAGTTATGTTCCAGCACACACACACACGCACACATACTTGTAATAGTAATGTCAAGTCTTTTCATTAAGGCTTCACAATTACCTATGCACGTTAGTAATAGATATAAATGTAAGGCCAATGGAACACCGTCGTATGCCAATGCTTGCAGTTTTGCGAAAGTTATAATTCCACTATGTTTCTATCATAAGTATTTTTTTTTTTGTCTCTCTTTGTCGGTTTTTATTAAGTATGTATTGTTTGCAGCCTTAATGTTATTGTGTGTTATCAGTGAATTTATTTAATGTTATTGGATAATGTCCGTTCTAATTAAATTACAATAAATAAATAATAAATAAACTAATTTCATTAGAATTTAAAATTAAAATCCTTAAATCGAATATTATTAATATTTTTTTATAAATCTATAACAACACACACAATCTAAATAACAATGTATACAGGCAAAGTAATCATAAAAGCGTATTTAACAAGTTCATTTCGCTCCGCTTCTGAATACGCTCTCCCAAATAATGAGACATACGACTAAAACTGAGTAATTAGAATGTTCACAAAACTCAAGAGCGTGATATACAAGCCACGTTGCCTTCAAAACGTAGTATTTAAACTATGCTCCTGATCTATATACTTGTCCAGACTTTGTATGACACAATGTTATATTACATAGTTATATACTAACGTACGCGTTCTCTTTAGGAACATAGAATTCAAAGTAACTACATGATATTATGAGGGTGGTGTGACAGATGTTCCCTTTACGAAAAACATATAAAGAAGGACGTTTCGTTGCGTTAACACACATTTGATCTGAAATCATCTGCTCACCACTCTTTTAGTTTCGAGATGATCGTAATGGCTTTAAAATCTCACAGATAAAGTTCTGACTTGCCTATTGTCAGATTGCGAGATCACACTGACAGATTAAAGTGGGTTAGTGATGAAAAAAGTTACCCTAAGTAGTTGTTTTTTAAATGGCGTCCTATTCCCCCCCTTTCTAAGAACCTACGTGTGTTAGATGTGATATTAATCACAAGATGGTATGTTTCGAACATCTGGGATTAGTCAACTTCCAACATCAAAAAAATTGTCATTATTAAGTTGGAGGTCCTGGGTTCGATTCCCCGCTCGGGTCTGATCTGTTGAGAGGCTTCGGCTATGGCTAGTTACCATTCTACCAACAGAGACGTGTCGCTATACGATTTAACGTGACGGCACGATGCTCGTAGAAACCAATTAGGAATATGAGTTTTCCATGTCCCTAACAGGTTAGCCCGCTACCATCATAGATTACATCATTACTTACCCTATGTTAGATTTGCAGAGGATAAAAAACCAATATACATTCCAAATTTCAGGTCCATAAAAACAAAATAGATCAGGTAGTCAGTAAAAGCTTTTGTACGGTGAAATATATGTTGCTACATTTTCTATTTTTATATTATATTCATTCAGAACGTCTTCAGCTTACTTTTTATAAAGAATCTGCCACCCTAACGTTGCTTGAAAAAGATCGCTCTTAAAGCGATAAGGCCACCTATTGTACATTTTTTTACTTTATATTGTGCCCTTTCGGTGTACAGTAAAGGATGTTTTATTATACTTTGACTTCATATACTAGCTTTGCCTACAGCTTCACCCGAGTGAGAGTGAATTATTTTTGAATTATGTAATAGTCTTTCTCAGCATTAAAGTATACACAAAAATCAACAACTTTACTTGACTGTAACCTTTTTGCTAATTGGCCATCAAACAGATTGTAATAAAAAATGGAAAGTAAAACAAGTAAATTAACCTTGCAGGAATATATTCGTTGCGCTGTTGGTACATGCAAGAAGAAAACTCACACCGCGCTTTTTTTCGGGCTGTCTATTTATTAGGTGTGCTAACCCTATTGGTTGCCACCGGGCTGTTTGGTGAAAAAAATTCTTCTAGTCAGAAGAAATTTTGAGCCCTAGAGCTCGAAGAAACTAAGGGAACGTCTGCCTAAGGGCGCCTCATGTGAGGCCAAACCTCGGCTTAGACAATGTTTGGAATAATTGGGGGGGGCGGACGGTATATCGCCAATTATAATGTTAGCGAAGTAGAATTACTAAACTATCACGTAGTAGGTATCATCTACCAAAATCAATTGGAAAATTTTAATTTAATGCAATTTGAATATTATAGTCTTTTACTATCCATTTCTCACTCTTCCTTGAAGATAAGGATAGCGCTATCGAGTTTAATATGCCATCTGAAGATTTGGGATTACCCTGATTATTAACTGCGGGCGTATATCAAATTGTCATTGTGGCTCAATCTCTAAAAGAATTGGGGTTACATTTCAGCATAAAATATTCGCGATTCGATCACAAAAGAATCAATGCTCAAAAGTTGAAATGAAAAGTCATTCACATTCGGCATTGCAAGTAAGCATTTAATATTAAAAAGAGATCTCCGAAATGAAAATTTCAAAACGATCGATTTTAGCTGAAAAGTGCGACGTATAAATTAATTACATCGTTAAAAAAAACGTTAGTAGCTAAACCGTAAAGGCTAATGAAAATAATTTATGCATTAATTTCATACCAGAGTAGATATTTCACGTGTTTTTTAGAACAAACATACGTGAAATAAGCGCATGAATCTAATATAAATGAAGCTTTTAAATTTAAAAAAATAGAATGCTGAAGACTTTCAGACGTCTTCTAGAACTTGGCTACTTAGAATTTGTTTTCAAACATTACAGATAATTAGATGAAATTTTACTTTACCCAAACCTCGCAATATCAATATTTTTTTTTACTATAGTCAGGTACCTGATAACTTCTACATTACCGTAAACCGAAAATAGAGTAGTCGTACCACCGACAAATTATGAAACTAAAAAAACTTTAAAATAAATATTTATCTTTTTTTATATCCACTATAAGTCACTTCACAGCAATCTCACCTGGTTGAAAGTGATGATATAGTTTAAGATGGTAGCGGGCTATCCTGTAAGTATGTATAATACTTCTTATTGGTTTTTTTACGCAACATCGTTCGGGAAAGCTAAATCGCTTTGCGACAAGTCTTTGTAGGGTGACTAGCTACACACTCGAGAACAATAACCCAAAACTTTAAGATTCCACAGCGTTTGCACTGCATCGCGGTTCGGCCTCAAAGGAGTCGCGCTTAGGCAGAATTTCCCTTAGTTTCTTCTTCGGGCTCAAAATTTCTTTCTGGCAGAGCTTCTTTCCGAAGCTGCAGAAAGCTAACTAAACAGCCCGATTACGCTATGGCAATCAATGGGGTTAGCACAGCTAAAAGACAGTCCGAAAAAAAAAACTGCGTCGCGAAGTTCAACAAAATAATGGTTATTGTAACATTTAATACACAAATTAATATTCTACTCTAAATTTACTTAATAATTTATAGCGCTCCTTTTCCTTCCATCTTGAAAATTCATCATAAATGATATTGCAAGTAAGCATTTCATATTAAAAAGAAGCGCCGCAATGCAAATGCCAGCATGACAGCCTGCAGCGTAAGGGTAAGCGTAATAAATATCTTGACAATGACTGGGTTTTGTTAAATTTAAAAATATAACGTATTATGTGCTCACGTGAATATGTTTTGCCTTCATATGCCCGCTTCGTAAGCGAGCTCATGAATAAGGAATCCCAATGGTTTTTGAAAGTCCCGCCAAAATTGGTTAGTCTTAATGGAGACAAAAATTACAGAGTCATCCTATATTCCAAACAATAGCCAGGTGAACATAAAAAGGTGTTGAATTTTACTAATTTTGTCTTGATGTGTTTGTATTCTTATCGGTTATTACCAATTTCTTTCACACAGCTAAGAGAAATTGGATAAGTGTAATTTTTTTTGCATGCACGGAAATGGCGAACGATATCTCGGGCTTTATATTTCTAAATGGAATTTATCTGGCCTTTCTAAGATCTATTCCGTGAATTCATTCAAAACTGATTTCGCAAGTAAGCATTTCATATGAAAAGGAAACTCACAAACGCAAGTTGTGGAACGATCGGTTATGACGTAAGGACATGATAAATGGACTGGTACTGCGCTTGGTCGCGTTAAAATGAAGAATTTAGAAACATATTAGGTATCTTGTAAAGCTTCTTACTAGGGTTGATTGAAGAACCATCGCAGCTGATAAAATAGTCGCGTAAATCTTTTATTACTATATATAACTGAAGTTGTAACGCTCTCCGTGGCGCAGTGCGTGCGCAGTCGTATAAAGTTGGTCCTGGGTTCGATTCCTGGCTCGACTCTGGTCTGGTGGGATGCTTCGGCTGTGGCTAGTTACCACCCTACCGACAAAGACGTGTCGCTAAGCGTTTCAGCGTGCCGGCACGCTGTCGCGTAGAAACCAATTAGGAGTGCGTGTTTACCTTACCCCATCCACACTGCATCATCACTTAACACCAGATGAGATAGCTGTCAAGGGAAAACTTGTAGTGTATAAAAAAAAGTTGAGCGTAGTTAAACTTTATAAATTGATTTCTCATTATAAAAAGTCATATTTGTATTAATCTAAGAACCAAAATATACTTACGAACTAAAAATCATCGGAACATGTTCAGAAACTACCTTGCAATTAGCGTTGGGAGGTAATAACATTCTCGTAATTGTGACGTACATCTTTAACGTTTGTGTTCTACTAATGATAGATATGTTATAACTCACCGGCCCTTATACTAAATAGAATACGATTAAACCTAAATTTTCTTGTTAAGCAAAAAGGGCAATAAACGCACAAAAATAATTCTGAATTTATAATATTCGTTAAAATCGTAACAAAATAAGACTGAATTCGTCAATGCAAATGAAGATTGTGTAATAAATACGCCTTCCTATCATTATTTTATTTCCGGATTCAGAATAACAAGTACGGTCAGTAGGCACCTCATTTATTCCTGAAAAGCATCTTCTATATTTACATGTATATGGAAAGGCCTACTATTTGCCGATACAATTTTTGGCATATCCGTTTACGTAATAAAGTTATTCAGGGTCGATGATCGGAAAACGTGAGAATTATCACAAACGAATATTTTACGCACCTACCAGCTGGCGTAATTTTTTTTTTTTATGTTTACATCGCAGGCGAACGAGGAGACGGTTCACCTTATGTTAAGTGATTACTGTCGCCTATGGACATCTGCAGCCACAGAGGAGCCCTAGTTGCAATGAAAGCTGGACTCATCCAAGTGCTTTAATACCTTTCCTTTTGATCCGGTCCGGTACGATGTCGCGTAGAAACCAATTAAGAGTATGGGTTCACCACAACCCAGGTTCGTCCGCTACCATCGTAGACTGCATCATCACTTATCCCCGGCTAAGTTTGTTGTGGGCTTCTTCTTAGACCGGGGCGCGTTTGGAACCCTCATAGCTTTAGTTTTAAGTTTACGAATATAGTTATCACCATAATATAACTACTATGTAAATTATTGACGCGTCAAAAGTGCCTTTTTAAGGACTATTTGAATAAAGATTATTTTGAATTTGAATTTTAATTTTGAACTTACCATGGTGAGATTGCAGTAAAGGGAAAACTAGGAGTTTATAAAAAATAATTGTACGCAGCAGTAACATTGAGTAATTAAAAAAGGTAGTACTATAAAAAATCCTACCAATTATTATGCATGTTTACTCTCAAGCACCATGAATGTCATACAATTTACTTGACTCGATTCTTCTTACTTCCTACCATCTGCTGATGAAACTAGGTCACACCATCACGCTCAACTCTTAATTTAGCCCTGCCATAAAATCTGGAATATTTCAGTGAATTTACATTTATTTGTGATAGAGCCACTTCATTACGTCAAGAGTGTTTTCCCCGAGGCATTACTAAGACTGGCGGAATTTTCCCCTTTACATTTCTAGAACTGTAAACATACAAGGCTCTTTTGAATGTGGGTGCAATGACAGTTGCTTTAATTTTATAATTTTATATAAGCAAGCCAATGTGTGTTAAAGGTCAAAGTTTATCATATCATTGCTAGATACTCCAGATCATTCACTTTACACTGTTGGATAAAGATTTCCTCGGTTTTCAGATAGAGGAGTGTATGTGATGATTTTCAAGCTGCTTATATTATAAATTATAGACTTATATAAAGCTATTACCGACATTTTTTAGACCTAAACCAGTTTTGTTTCATGGTCATTTCCCAGAGAAAATTATTATTTTCCCCGTAAAAAAATGTATCCTTTCGATGTAGCTCGCCTAGACTCGTGTTACGCGCCACCGCGAGCCCGATCGGTCTAACGCTTGCCGAGACAAACGACACAAAATATTAAAATTAGCAGAAAAATGCAATAGGTAATCTTAGCGTCAAATAATAGCTGCTAATATTACCTATTCAATTCAAAATAGTAGTTTATAATGATACCTGTGTTTATTGTTATTGCAAATGTCCTATTGAGCCTGATAAATTCTGATCCTATTTCATTTAATATCTCGTTCTCGTCTTGTAGTAAGTTATTTGAACAAATGTTGTCTGTAATAGATTGCTTGCAGCAATAAGGCCATTCTAATAGTAGTCTATAATGATAACTGTGTTTATTGTGATTGCAAATGCATTAAGCCTAAAACTTACACATGCTCATTTAATATCTCGTTCTCTTGCAACAAGTTCATTGAACAAAAGAAGTCTTTAATAGATTTTTGTAGCAATAAAAAAATAAAATAAAGTGTTTCCCCTTCCTCATTTAGTATGAAGTAATTTTCATATTATTAGCATAATTGAAAATATCATTTCTTTTCCATTTTTTATAATTATATTTTATACAACTATAAATACACCGAAACGTAACGTTTTTTTTTCTAGTTTTTGGAACGTTGGAGGTAGTTCGTTCCTGAATCGTAGAACAAAATACGCGTTCGTTCGCTGGCCGTATTTATTGTTAGCGCGCGTAATGCAAATGCGGTTGGCCGTCATAACTATTGATGTTATTCAGATAAAGCTTCAAAATTAACATCCACGTCGAATCGGCGATCCACAGCTGTCATAGCAGATCCACGTTAAGCTGAAAGATTTATACTTTTTATATTTTTAATATATTAGCTATACTTGATTTATATAAATCATGACAATTTCAATTTTTATAACAAAAAAATAAAATATCGCACTAAGATTACTTTAGCTTAATAATACCAAAGTCTATGTTTGGTGCCTTAAAGATAAATACCTTTTATTGGATAGAAATTAATTGCAAATAACACATCACTTGTATACATACCCATTGGTGTGAAAAAATCCTATTGCTTAAGCAATCTCTTTCAGACAACCTTGGGGAATAATGTAATCATCGACAGAAGAAAATATTTGTTCTATATACGATCAAAATATTATGAATATAATATCACACATAATATACAAATGTATAAAGGAGTAATTATAGTGAAATATATTTATAACTATGGAATGAAGACAAATTAGATTTTTTAAAGACAGTATTTATTTTGTGCCGAGCATCGTTAATACACATACAGACACACTTTCGGATTTACAATATTAGTATAGATAAGTACTGCAGCACGTCTCTTAAGAAGATATACATATATATCTCTTCTGTATATATATATATATATCGCATAAGCATCTACATCATAGCATCTGGCGATTTACTTAACAACGGCTTAGTAGAAATCTTATAGTAGCGATTTTAAAAAAATCCGGAGGTAGGTATAGGACAGAAAAACCAGAGATATAGGACAGAAAGATTACTTTGTATGCCGGGTCAAATAAACTTTTACTGCAGGATATAAAAAGGACTGCAACAAACGTCGTTGGTAATAGCTAGTATGCAATGGATTGTTCACTGTATATGTTACCTAAGTAGATACAGTATAAATATCCTACACATTTATATACTCTTTTAACACATCTGTAAAAAACGGCGCACTCCAGCTATCCAATCGAATTTTCGGTACGTCGCGTCGGCACACCTAACAAAATTATTCAGGTTCGATGAACGAAAAACGCGTGTATTATCATAACTGAATATTTTGTAGCAGCGAAAGTGTGTTCGCAGGTTATAAAGAAATCACACGGAAAATATACAGTATTGTCTTTTGTAAATTGGCGCAATATTTTTTTTCCCAGTTGTAATTTTTTTTTTGGATAAAATTTTAATTTCAATACTCATACAGTTAAACATGTCGTGTATAATGATGTATGTAAGCCGTATAATGAATATAGGTACTTTTTATGATCTAGTAACTAACTCGTAACTCACCCTCGTAACTAACCTCTCCGGCTCAAGTCCTTTTGATCCTGGACACCACCTTTATCATAGAAATTTATTCTTGTTACTTTTTCATATCTTTTTTCGATCACTTTCGGCTTTAGCGATAATCATCTCGCATAAAATGGATTGTTTTACTCATTTGTTGCACAATCTAGTATTTTTTTTTTCATAAACAATTTTTTATAAAATATTGCATTTTTTTTAAATAATTAAGTAACTTAAAATTAATTAAGTAATATATTTTTGTGTCTACAATGATTTTTAAGTTTGCTTTAACTAGTCAAACATACTTAGCTTTAAGTCGACAAAGACGTGTCGCCAAGCGATCTAGCATTCCGGCACGATGTCGTGTAGAAACCAATTAGGAGTATGGGTTTACCATAACTCTAACAGGTTAGCCTGCTACCATCTTAGACTGCATCATCACTTACCATCAGGTGAGAAAGAAAAAAAAAGTTCGCCTTTTGTACAAATGTTTCTATAACACCGTAACAATAATATTTTACACTACATATTTAACTGTGAAGATAAAGAAGAACGTAGTTATCTAATATAAATAATCAGAAAACTGTTGAAATAGATAACATGTAGAAAATACATTTGTGATGTATTTACATCAAAGCTCTACGCTACTGAGTATATGTCACTTAAAAGCCCTGAGAGAGAGGCTTTCTATACCATTAGAAAAATAAATCCAAAGTAAACCAACATTTCGATCGCCAGAGGCCAAAGAAATGCGCCAAATTCCTTTAGACATTACTGTGAAATGTCCGTAGGGCTTCCTTTATTAAATTGCTGGAATATCAAACCCAGAATATACTTTTTTCGAATGCCTTCTTGAATGGTATTTATATTTAAATATAGTAAAATAATATGTGGTAAGGGTATATTAGTGTCACGATTATTGTCGATTATTCAAGAATCCTATCCTGGGTTTATAACAGATAAGTATGAAATGTAGGTGTTTTGTAAATCTTATGAAGCAATACTACGATGAAAAGCTGAGCTTATAATACTATCTCAATAATTTCTACTGCTGATTTTGACACTTATTTCTATTTTTACTATTTTTATCTCCAACAAGCCGCGATAATGCCCGCGATATCGTAGATTTTTTTTAATCCTTTAAATATAGTCAACGTTGACTCCAGTTAGTAAATGCATGGATATCAACATTTTGAGGTTCGAAAAAGGATTAGGCTTCCGTCGTTCACAGTTCCTATCATTATCAACGAATAGTAATAACAGTCATTCTAACGGTAGGAATTGCATTGTCGTTAAAATTCCATGCAGAGCATTAACCAAGAAAACGACTACTGTGACGTGCACTGTCGTATCATAAATTGGGAGGCCCTGGATTCGATTCCTGGTTTGAGTCTAGTCCAGTCAGATACTTTGATCGAGGCTAGTTAATATGCTAACTGGTAAAGACATACCAAGCGATTTAGCGTACCGGTATGCCAAGTAGAAAATGATTAAGAGGATGGATTCCGCCGGCAAAGCATCAGGTGACCCGTCAGCTCGTTTACCCTCAACGTGAATATATAAAAAAAAACATCCAAGCATTTTTATCAAGTGGTAATGAATTAAAAAATATTAACACCCTTAAGTGGCATATCGGTTGGAAAATAGGTCAGAGTCTCATATTTGTCTAAGCATAATGGCTAGGGATCAGGAGGACTTGAAATACTACTCACTCATTATGTATTCTATGTTTGTGGGTAAGGTCGTATTATATGTAAATATAACAGTTGTCACTAACTGAATAAAAAGAAAACTCTTAACAACTCTCAATAAAGTTATCTTGATCGTATAATGTTTATATAGTGCATAAGCAATACGAAATAGTTTTTTAAGCTAAGACACTAGACTATTTTAATGTGATTATATGATTTGTTTGTTGTACCTTTCATAACTCTCATGGGAAAATAGTGCAGTGGTTTTCCGTTGCCTTCTGCACCAAGCTTTTATGGTTTATTAGAGCCAAGGTCACTGAAGCCTCTTCCATACCAGGAGGACCTGGTCTTGGTCGGTCACCAGATCCTCGTTCGTTATCTAGCAGGGGGCACCACGAGCAGGTGAGGTTGGCAGTTCGGGCCGTCTAGATGTTATTGTCGTTTTCCCCCTTACCAATTCGTTCCGCTACAGATTTATCGATCTCCGAATGTCACCAACAGAAATCGCTGGAAGGAGATCATAAGAGCTGCTGTGAAGGCCAAATAACCACGATCACTCTGCCAAGAATGAACGAATAAGAAGAAGAATATGATTTGTTTAATCATTAACATTAATTTATATTATCAAAGTCATTGGATTTGAATGTACAATAATATATATAACAACAACTAATACAAAATCGCTGGAAAAGGTGGAATTATTCCATTTTTAATGAAAGGACAAAAAAACTAATAATTCCATGATTCAATGCCTTCTGTGGTAGAGTTGTAACTTTATGATAATGTTATCCTATGTCCTCATAACGCTAGGATGATGCTCGCACACGGTCTGTGTTGTGGCCACATTCGATAGCCAATCTGTTGACCCAATCACTTCGCCGTATTAACGCCTGTTAATTAACATTGATTTATTAATTACATAAATTGACTATGATAAATCGTAATTTGAAAAATAATTGGGTGCTTGCTATCGCTTCCAATCATGTGTGGTATATACGTAGAGTTTGAAGTTTACTCAATATGTAAGTAGGTACTTGGTAAAACTTTTAATTTTAATTGAACAGAATAAAAGTATTTTGTTTAAGATTTATCGATGGATATATCGCAATTTGTAGGACTAGCTTTCGGCCGAGGCTTCACTTGATTCAATTTGGATGTGTCCGTCTTTTGAACTTTAAAACATAAATAATTTCATAAAAAATATATAAAGATATTTTTCTTTCTTACATGATGAATTTTCAAACATGCTTTCTAAGTAATTCCTAATCATCCAAATTTGTAGTTCAGCCCGATCTGTCAAGTAATTTGTGCTGGGCTTTAAAAGATTAGCCATAGCGTTTTAATGTCAAAATGCATCTCAACAAATTAAAAAAAATAGAACAGTCAACTAGGCGTTAGTTTTGATAAGATTACTAGTTTTAATGACACACTCAAAATGTAATCATCTACCTATTCACGGGCATAAACTCTATTATAAAACAAAGGAAATTTATTTAAGTAATAATACTATTTGAGAAATATGGCGAAATTAAAAATCTGCGATTAAAAAAAAAAAAAAAGAGAAATCAGCAATATTTTATCTTTGTTTTTGCAAACAATTGTGGGATTTGTGCAGCTTAAGTAAAGTCATATTATTTACATGTACGATATGAGTAAGCAAACTGAACGAACCGCTCGGGCGCTGCAGGGATGGCACATTTTTGTCTAACGAGAGCCCACGGGAATTATCCTTATCATGACAAACTTGTCTCAAAGAGATTTACTAAAGTTATATTTCCATTTTGTAAAATTTAAACTAGAGTTAGATTCTAGAGCAAATTAGTATAAAAAAACCACATTATCTTCAAATATTATACAGGGGGGCTCATAATGGTTTATCAGACAAAACATATTATATCTACTATAAATCTAAGCGAAAGTTATGCTAGAGCAAGTTCACAGTAAATCCATTTTGTATAATTTTTAAACTTTTTTTTTCAAGAGTGTTTATATTAATTTGTCATATTATATACATATATATATTGTCGTGTCACCAAGAGATTTCGCGTTTCGGCGCGATGTCGCGTAAAAACCGATTATGAGTTTGGGTTCACCATTCGGCTTAAAGGTTAGCCCACTACCATCTTAGACTGCATCATCACTAATTACATTCAAGTGAGATTGCCGTCCAGATAACTTGGAATGTATAATATATATATATATATATATATATATAAACATAATTAGCTTAATTGTGAAATTATACAATTTCAATAAAATAAAATAAAAATTTTACATATATAATATAATATTTGTAGAGTTTCATATCTCAGAAACTTTCAGTCTAAACTTCATAATTACAGTGATTAGACAAACGTTTAAATTTTCAAATATACGTAATTATGTGTAGCGATCTCTTCAATGTTCAACATTTTATAGAAGACTCATTAAAAAATATCACGTGCAACACAGTTTTTATTATTGCAGTTACGTCCTTGCCATTTCCTGTCAGACTTAAGTGATCTCAATAAAGATTTTTTATTATTATAATTTATAAAGTAATATAATACAGCACACAAAGTTATTATTAAAAAAAGACGCACGCTAGTTAAATAGTTTACTGCACATAAATGCAGTTGGTATAAGGTTTATTTAATTTGTATTGTTATCCATACATATGATGGGAATGAAACTTGTTAAAGCTCATTTTAATATTTGTTATAAATTTAATAGATACTAAATTTTACATCAATATTAAGTTGTAAAAATCTCTGTTATCTATTCTATTAAGTTTTAGTTGGATCTATATATTTGTATAATTTACGATTTTGATTTAAATACGACTTATGACCAATGAATTACAGTTTAATTCTTCCCTTGAATCAATCCATTAATTTATTAGCAACGGAAATGTTGTAATCCATGTATATTGTAATAAAATCAAGTGATTACGTACATTGTTTACGAGCCGACGATACAAACAAGCCCATCCGATTTAAGAGGGATAAGTAATACGCTTCGACAGGGACTCCGGGACATTTATTTATCCAATAATATAACATAATTGAGCGTAATGAATTACTGTTGTTTACTTTAAACAACATCATTGGTAGTAAAGCGCTATATAATATTGAACAACAAAGAAAAATTAAACGAGGAATTCAGATTAATATTTAACCACGTTAGCGGTGATAGCCTAGTGGTTAGGGCGTCAGCGTCCTAATCAGAGGTCGGCGGTTCGAATGCGGGCACGCACCTCTAACTTTTTGGAGTTATGTGCGTTTTAACCAGCTGAGGGACTCTAAGTGCAAATTTCACACCATTGCAAGATTAGTCTCTTGATAGAAGCCGATGGAAACAATTAATCCGCACGAGGTTGCATTGACACCAGGACCACGACCTTCAGTAATGAAGGAACGTTTTATTAGCTTCCTAAGCTATCACAGCTTATCATCATAGTCTCATCTCATAAGAGATTAATAGAACTGAAAGACCCACTGTTAGCTTGGCTGCTATATCATGCCAGAACCTTCATCCATTTTTTCTATAGGGTTTTTAAAAAAAAATCTCGGGAACTGTTCTACAACGGGCTTGTCTCTTGGAAGCTAAAAATAAATTTTACATGTCTTTCAAAATTCAAATCTTTATTCAAATAGTCCTTAAAAAGGCATACATTTTTGACGCATAAATTTTTTACATAGTAGTTATTTCATGGTGATAACTATATACGTAAACTTAAAACTAAAGCTATGGGGGTTCCAAACGCGTCCCGGTCTAAGAAGATTATGATATCCGTGAAAAAACCGTATTGAAATTTGACGGCGTCATGACTAAAAGGGTCATTAAATTGTTTATGAGAACGATCTAAATAAATCTTGTGAACCCCACGGGATTTAGGTTTTTATGGTCGACGATGAATTGCCAGGATAATTTCTGTTGTGAATTTACTGGCAATTAAAATTTGTTGTCGGGTGCTTTAAAATGGATTTTCCGGAATTTGAGTTTATCTAATTTTAATGTTTTTCTTTGATCTTACATCTTTTATATTTCTTATTACTATTCATTACGTTGGCATGCTTGAAGTTTACTATGAGAGTTCGATTCCGGAGTTGGATCATAAACTTTTCCATAATTCTAAGTACTAAAATTGTTGGTACTCAGTACAGAGGGTGTTTAGCCCTCGGTCGTTAAGATATATAGAGAGCAATAATAGTTCGTGATAAATTAACCTCTACGATGAACGGGGGCTTGCAACAATCATTTGACGACGATTTGACGACCTCCGTGGCGCAGTGCGCGCGCTGTCGCTTTATAAAGTTGGTTCTGGGTTCGATTCCCGGCTCGAGTCTGGTCTGTTGGGAGGCTACGGCCGTGGCTAGTTACCGACAAAGACGTGTCGCCAAGCTATTAAGCGTTCCGGCACGGTAGAAATCAATTAGGAGTGTGGGTTTTCCATACCCCTAACAGATTAGTCTGCTACCATCTTAGACTGCATCATCACATACCATCAGGTGAGATAGCCGTCAATGGCTTATTTGTAGTGTAAAAAAAAATCTCCTCTCTAATAACACAATACTCAGTACTGAAAAAACATTGTAAACTATTTCACACAATCAAATACCCCTTTGAGATCTCCAAAAAGCCTAATATTAATTCGTAAACTGGTGAAGTCGCTTCCGAGAACAGCTCCAAATCTAATAAAAAAAAATAGTTTACGACATGACTTTTGTAGTGAACGTAAAAGTTTGAACAGTAAAGTATAAGTCGTGAAAGTTAAACGTTGCAGCGGCAAACAATTTTGCAGGCGACTGGTGCGGGAGATGCCAAGTAATAGCTTCGTACCTATATTAAAAACGTGGATAGTTTTGAATGACCAGTTCACTGGATTATTCTCAGGCTTTGAAGCACTTTTTCTGAACTTTGTGGATTCAGAAAGAGTCCTAAAATGTTTAACAATTTAGTCCCCATTCGTTTCGGTTTTTAATCATGCGTGAATCGTTGGGTTTCTCCTAATAAAATATATTCAATGAGTTTTTTTTTAACCAACCATTTTTCAACTATTTTTTTTTTATTTAATCCCGCCGGCATTCTTTTAGTGATTTTTATGGATAAAAGTATTTGATGCTTGTCTCCAAGATGCAAGTTATATCTGTGACAACAACAAAGAAGCAAACAGATTGTGAAAACAGTATTAAAGCCAAAGAGGTAACAAATAAACCAACGGACCAACATATAAACGAGTGGTATGCCCTTCAATGTTGCGCAGAAACTGATTATTAACCATACCAATAACAGGCTAAGCCATCTGTGATTTAACATGTTAATGCTAACCTATACTACGAGTATATCACCACTTACCACCAGGTGACATCGCAGTCAAGGGTTAACTTATTACATAAAAAAAAGGATCTCGAGTGGTCTATTATTTATTTTTTTATTACGTTTCATGAACGGTTTATATTTCGGGCAGTATGTGAATTTTCTGGCTCTTTGAGCATACACACACACGACTTACTCGAAATAGGATTGAAATGAAATGAAATGAAAATATACTTTATTGCACACCAAACTGAAAAGAAGGAGGAAGGACTTACAGAAAATAAAATAGGCGCAAAAGGCGGCATAACGACATAATATATGAACCATGAAAACAAAAAGGATATAGTTTTCGGCAAAAAACACAAGCAAGCGTGTATGCATACGAAGCCAAATAGGGCAAATAGAAAAACACTCACATATGAAAAAAACAAAAAAAAAAAATGCGCAAAAACTAATGAACACCGAATTCATTAAACTCTAGCGAATTAGATTGACAGCCTACTTTTTTTTTAATACAAGTTAGCCCTTGACGGCAATCTAACCCGATGGTAAGTGATGATGCAGTCTAAGATGGTAGCGGGCTAACCTGTTAGGGGTATGGTAAACCCATACTCCTAATCGGTTTCTACGCGACATCGTGCCGATATTAAACTTTCGTTCCGTTATAAGAAGCTTTCAATAATCAAAGGATTCGAGTTAGTTTCATCTAAGAGGTTTTTATTAACAATAAGCTAATAAATATATTTTCATTCATTTATTATCAACGCTAACTTTCTTGTCTAGAGTCTGTACTTACCTACCCCTAGAATCAAATTCATGACTTCGTAATATATTATAGAATATGCTAACCACTAGACCAAAGAGCGTTTAATATTATATAACGCATTAGAAACACATTATAACTTGATAACAAAGCTAAAATACAAGTGTGAACTTAAACTGAAAAGAATAGTTAACAAATGACCTTTGTAAATAACTTTATACTTTGAGCGTAGAGTAATAAAACTTGAGAAAGTTATACATATCAACATTTTGTTACATCTAGAGATTGTACAGTAAGAATATCTTCTTTGTTAATTTATAAAAAAACATATTTTTTTTGCTATAAATCGACAAGTGTAATAGCATGGAATAATTTTAAGCTTACTAAGAATTCGCAAGAAATATAGATTTTGTTACTGACTCGCGCTAATGCCTAAATAAAATACTTAAATGATATCCTGTGACATCAGTCACGGTTATTGTAAGGTATGACGGGACACGTCAAGTGGTTTCGATTCCCGGCTCGAGTTTGGTCTAGTGGAAGGCTTCGGCCGCTAGTTATCACGATGGTAATCACTTAATATCAAGTGACCCGTCTGCTAGTATGTACACGAAGTAATATATTAATAAATACTGAAGTCCTATGTGTGAATAAAAACCATCGGCCGTATATGCTCAAGATTATATTGTTAATCAATAAAGCATTATAATTTCTGATAGGTTAAATATAAACCTTAATTCAAAGTAACAGTATTTATGTTTTTTAATTTCAGTTATAAGTATGCTTTAAAATTGTTACATTAGAACTGCATACAAAAATTCAAAAAATTGGTCGCCTACTTTATAAATTTAGGTCTGTACATGACATATAAATAAATTTTAAAAATTTATACGTAACGTACAAACCTAAGTTAACAAGAGAACTGGAATTTATATCAAACAGCTAAAGCGAAGTGGATCTGTATAAAGCAATAAACTATTTATGTGTAAAAATAAAAATCTGTGTAAGCTTGCATCGATCGGTTAGTGATGAAACTTTGGAAGGTTGTTTGGGAACGCCCGCGAGGTTTTCTGGCCGAAAGTAGTATGCATAACGTATTGTTTTTTAAATAGCATTGCAAGTAAGGGGTGGGGGGGGGACTGGTATTACAAACAATATCAGTATCATCATTAACCGATTATTCTTAATTATATAAATACAAAATAAAACCATCACTTCATTACATATGAAACGTATCCAAGAACGCGTTAAAGTAAGTATATTTGCATTCGACAAATGAAAACAAGGTAATAGTAATTGTGTACATAAAATTAATGGGTTCGGTAATTAAAACGATTGGTTGAATTCAACATTTTCCTATCTTTTTCCCACTTCGTATGTTAATATCGTCTGATTAACATTTGCAGGTAAATTTGTCGAATTTTGTCAATTTGATTTAAAAAACCACAATCGTGTAATGGAAATAACGCCTGGCTTTGGTCACGAGGTCAATTAAGTAGAATTAACGAACATGGAAAAATCAACAGTTTAACATCCGTTAACATAACACCGGTCGGTCAACGCCGAACCTGACTGATATCTAGCAAAAGTTGTTGTAGGCGGGAGTTGTTTAAAGTGCATAAGCGGTTGCAAACGTACAAAACGCACTATTATAGTATAACTAATATTACTATTTTGTTCTAAGCTAACAAAGTTCAGTGCAGTGAATTGGCAGTCAGCCACAGACACTGTTAGTCGCCTTTAGAGACTCATCATGATCAACCCATTCTCGGCTCACTACAGACAGCACGGGCCTCTTCTCAATATAAGAAGGGTTTGGCCAAAGTCCACCACGCTAGCCATTTGCGGATTGGCAGATTTCACATGCCCTTAAGAACATTATGGAGAACTCTCAGGCATGCAGGTTTCCTCCCGATGTTTTCCTTCACAGTTGAAGCATATTGATATTTTAATTACTGAAAAACGCACATTACTCCGAAAAGTTATAGGTGCGTGCCCTGAGTTCGAACCTCCGACCTCTGATTTGGAGACTGACGTCCTAACCACTAGGCTATCACAGCTTAGAGACTCACCGCATTACTTTTCTACATCACCACTGTGGTCGAAAGCAGCCACTTAGCGGCTAGAAATTCCTTTCCTGTAAGGGAGTCAGCTAAGCAGTTAGAAATTCATGGCTGAAAATGATGATCAGGATAATTTCCGTCTCAGGCTTCCATTCTACGCCGGTGCCGCTGACATTTCGTAAATCCACGTATATTGGTGAAATATGCAAATAAATTACACGTTTACGAGGTCCAATATTATTCGAAAAGGTTAAAAGAAGATTTGTTTGGTCACGCAGTGGATAAACCTATTGGCAATTTTGCAGATAAATTGAAAGAGGGTCGTATTTCACGCGTTTGATAAATGAAATCAATTCAATAGCAGATTTGTATCGAAATATGTACTGGACGCTTGGAAACAGTTAGTGATTGATGGTTTTTAATAATATTAATATTAATATTACGACATAGTTCGGTTCTGGCAACGCGTAAAAAATTCGTACTGGGTTACCAAGGACAACATAGAAATTTTTATGACAACCAGAGAAACTCGTACAGGTATCGACAAGTGTTTCACTCTGTTCAGAATAACCCATCTTACGGCTGTAATTATGTCGTTCTGGTCATTTGGATGGCTTCTATTATTGGTTTTGTATCTACATACAGTGGATAATAGAGCTAATTTCGAAGTATCTAGTAAGTCACCATAGACAACACAGAAATTGTTGAGACAACCAGAGCAACTCATACAGGTCGATGAAGTGTTTCACTCTGTTCAGAATAACCCAGCTTACGTCTGTAATTATGTCGTTCTGGTCATTTGGATGGCTACTATTATTTGTTTTATATCTACATACAGTGGATATTTTTGAAATATCTAGACCGGTTGCCATCGGAAAAAGATCTTCGTCATTTATCACATGTTGTGGAGTGTGGAAAGAGACTAAATCCGTCACGATAATGACGACCCACAAGTACAGTTCTGAATTTAAAATTTAAAATGTGTTTTAAAACCAAGCTCTTTGCTCGGATAATTTTTGAAATTGACTCGAATTAACGCCCTAAATGGAAAGCAGCTGCCCGTTGTTGAAAACCGCAGCTCAAAATTGGCGACAGTTGGCAATATCCACTGGTACATTGAAGTTGGTAAATTACATACTTTTGTTCGCAGAATTTATGTGGTCTTTCGTATCCTTAGTTGAATTCAGCTACGGTTTCGAACTTAAACAAAAGCTACAACCAAGGAGTCAACGCCTAAAATAGCGATTACAGAAATTTTCGCATTGAGACGAACTTGCAATCCATGTGTTCATGCTGGTGTCAGATGTCGAAGCGCCAACTTGCCCTAAAGAATGTTGACTTGACTTATGTATACGTTTAAAGAAGCTTCCTTATGAAGCCCATAAAAGCTCATCTTCACTGATTGTGCTTCCCCCCCTGATAGATTTGGTAAGAGATAGCTTTACTGACTCATTCTAAAATAGCTTTTACAGCTGAACTCGCCCAGGCCAAAATCTTTCAATATTTATTGTTGATGACTATGTATTTCTTATTAAAATATCGACCACATTATTATGAGAGAGGGTTTCAGAGCATATAGCCACAACGCTTTTACAATGCGCATTGGTGGGCACATTTTTTTTTACTCCACGTAAGTTAGCCCTCGATGGCAATCTCACTTGGTGGTAAGTGATAATGCAATGTCATATGGTAGCGAGCTAACCTGTTAGGGTATGGTAAACCCATAGTAAAAACTGAATTCTACGCGACAGCATGCCTGAACGCTAAATCGCTTGGCGAGACGTCTCTGTCTTTATGGTAGGAACTTGCCACGGCCGAAGGCTCCCACCAGACCGACTAGACAGACAGAGACCAGACTAGATAAAAATCAGAAACAATAAATTTCTAAATTGTCCCTTGCCGGGGATCGAACACGGGACAATTAAGTCCATAACACAATTGGATATTCAAATTCAAAATAAATCAATATCAAGTAGGCGTATTTTAGCATTTTTTAAGCACCAAGTTTGTGTCATAGACAATTTAATCTATGAACCTGTAACACTGATAAAGCTAAAAAAAGACACCGTACTGTAGGCACTAAACTGCTTTGTCAACATTCAACAAACCGAAACTAAATATTCCAAATAGCATTTCGCACGAACCAATAATTCAGGTACGTCAACATTAACAGATTCACCATTGCATTACAGTAGTAAATGTAGTAGATATCAGTATGTTGGGAATACAAAAACAAGTTTTATTATCGGTGTTTTCACATAGTTGAGTTGGGCATACCTTATAGCATAATTACGGAATACCAGAAGTACTTAGAACTGGATTTCCCATTTGAGACGAAATGTATTAAAGTAAGCAGTCATCATCATCATGATGAACCCATTACCGGCTCACTACAGAGCACGGGTCTACTCTCCTACTAGCAGTAGCTAGTCGGAAATGAAATGTAACTCGATCTGTTTGCAATTTGGATGTACTTTATTTTTTGTTGCGCGGGTTAACTATACAAATCGTCATTTTGAATAATGATCAAATCTAATCGAGAAGTAGTCAATAGTAGTTTATATAAAAGCGTTGAATCACTTTAATGCAATAACTAGGCAAATGGGTGCGAGTATCGGAGGACAGCCGGAGCTTAATTTCTATAAGATTTATTCCTACCACTAGAAAGCGTGCAAGAAATTCTGCAGTAGCTCTTTTCGCAGACTAAGGTAATAAGGAGGTATACTAGTAGTGGTCCATCCATTAAGTAATTTTTTACGTTACACGTTATGAGTTTAGCAGTAGATATGTTTTATTGCTAGTGCTAATTGTTTTTTAGTATATCAGTTTATTGATTCTTTCGTAATATCCAAATGCGAACATTCTGATTAATAAAAAGTCTAATATTGTTGTGGGCTTCTTCTTAGACCGGGGCGCGTTTGGAACCCTCATAGCTTTAGTTTTAAGTTTACGAATATAGTTATCACCATGAAATAACTACTATGTAAATTATTGACGCGTCAAAAGTGCCTTTTTAAGGACTATTTGAATAAAGATTATTTATTTGAATTTGAATTTGAATTTGTCTCGGGGTTTAGCGTTTCGTTTTAAATAGGCCTTTTTTATGGTGACCTTATCACCGAACTTGCATATTGATATTGCTGTTATTGACTGATTAAATGGAACTCGCTTCAATATTACGTATTTCAACCTATAGTGGAAGTGAGTCAACCACTTGGAAAGCATTGCGACCATCACGTCGTCGCTGTGAAAGCTACATGCTATACCCCTCGGGATAAATCCAATATAGAGGATATGAGAGACAAAATTAAAGCACAATGCAAATAAATTGAGATAAATGTATCGAGTTCGTTTGTTATCAACTGAAAGTTAAGGTTTCACCTATGTTATCAATAAAAACATATTAAAAATAGAACCATTTTTTGCGTGGTATAAATCAAAAATGCACACTTAAAATGTTAAATAATTAATACATTCTTAAAATTTTGTTATTAGATATTTAAAGACTACAAACGTTCAAAACGTTTGAAACAAGAGTGTCAATACGACACTCTTGTTTCAGAATTACAATTATCTTAAAGATATATAGATATAAAGCTGTATTTTAGCATAATAAGGCTTTGAGCGATGCTAGTAGGTAAGTACTTGGAACCTTTTTGTGGTCTATGCCTTTTAAATTAAGTCACGCTTGTTACTACTATTTGAGACATACATTTTTAACATATAATAATGTGACTAAATATATTTCGCATCATGGAATGATTTCAACAAAGAATATGGGCCCTGATTTACGAATACGTATTCTCGTAGCAAAGGTTGCGGCTGAAAAATATGCAAAGTTGTCAATTGTTAGACATTTGTCCCAAATGACACGTGATATAATATTTTTCACGTATTCTAATAATTTATACATCGTAAATGTTGGTTTGTAATGAAAAAATACCTTATTTGAAGTGTACTCAATCCTGGAAAATTTGCTAGACCTACTCTTTTTTTTTTCAAATAGCCGTTTAAGTCCGACTAATGTAAAACTTTTTCTTGCAGAAAGCCTTTCCAAAATCTGCTTAAATCCGAATTAAGTTAAAAAATATTTACTATCGTTTCACATTTAATTTTCTTACTTTTATTTAATTAAACATCTTAGTCATTTTTATCTACCTTTAATTTAGGAATTTATTTTTTTCTATTTACTTTACAACTACATAATATTTTTTTAATAAAATTACGTTGAGCTCATTCTTCTATCAAAAGAGCATATCACTAAAATTTGCTAAGAAACAGAGGAGCGGTGTTAACATAAAAAATTATACACATGAATTACGAAACCGTTGCTTATTTGAAAGTTAAAATTAAAGACGCTTACCATCCTATCCTTTTCGGTCAAAAAATATATTAAAAGTTACGTAACTATATAATTCGTATCACACGTATAAATATATTTCTATTCAGTAGTGTTCTAACATTGCCAAAAACGATTGAAATTTTATAAGTCGACCTAAAACGCAAATAAAGTTTCCAATCGTGATCTTCACTCAAAATTTAAACTTATACATAATAATAATAATGTTTACTTACCCAAACTACTTCCAAAAATAACACATCACAGACACAAAATTTTTTAAAAAGTTTCCACTTCACTGTTTCTCAATCACTGCATAATATTTAGGATTCACTTCACAGCATTTTAACACTTCGCGGGTTTTCGTAAGCGTGGGCCCGTGACAACCACCCAGTACCGGCACGGTTAACACTCTAGCCCCCTCCTACAGAGTTAACCCTACGCATGCGTGGTACAAAACGAACATAAATTTAGGATTTGCGGGACGTCCCGATCTGTGTCAATGTTCCGATCCTCGATTTATCGGTCTGAACACTTTTTATGTGGTTTTTTTAAAAGCCTAACGTTATACACGGATCATTTTTTGCCGGATGTAATTTATAGTTGTATAGATATAAAAGGTTTTATTAGGTTTAAAATATTACAAGAAGCTTAAACAGATGAAAACGATGATCCTGCAGAAGAATAAACTGTAATCATCGCCTTCCAGGAAATAAATGCTGTTTTATACAAAATAAAAGGATATACAAAAACCAAAAACAAAGGTCATATGTCACTTAAATTAAATCAACTTAAATAAATTATGTCATTAAATAAATATAAGATGAAGAATGTATGTAAGAAATACGTATATATCGTTAGTAAAAGCAGTGGTGCGTAATCTGGGTCCAACTGTCATACTATAAATAAATATCTCATCATCATCAACCCATTGCCGGTTCACTACAGAGCAGGGGCCTCCTCTCAATATGAGAAGGGCTTGGCCATAGTCCCCCACGCTGGCCATATGCGGATTGGTAGACTTCACACACCTTCGAGGACATTATGGAGAACTCTCAGGCGTGTAGGCATCCTCACGATGTTTTCCTTCACCGTTGAAGCGAGTGATATTTTAATTGCTTAAAAACACACATAACTCCGAAAAGTTAGAGTAAAGTGCCTGGGATCGATCCCCCGACCTCTGATTAGGAGGCGAACGTCCTAACAACTAGGCTATAACAGCTTCCACTTAATATCTACTTCCTTGTAAATAAATCCATTATCCATTTAGTTTTTTCCTAGGAGTATATTTCAGCCAGGATCGGAGGGTTTATGTCTTATAATAACCGTAAACTAAAAGTGAAAAATAATGCTGTGAAACCTCGGGAACTGATAGTTTATTTTTTACGAGTTATAAAGGTCAAAGGTTATCATATTGTGTTAAAAGCGGTTCATAGTCATGATGTGCATTTATTATAAAAATGACCTTGAAAGTTTTTTTTTTTTTTATTTATGTTATTTGCTAACAATTACAGTGTCAAATAATTTTATGGTTAATAACAGGTTAGCCCGCTACCATTCTAGACTGTATCATTCCTTACTACCAGGTGAGATAGCCGTCAAGGGCTAACTTGTGTTGTATAAAAAAAAAACCCTGAAAAATTTGGTCGGAGTATTTTTCAGGGTTTCAGTAAATGGTTTGATTCTAAGTTTTTTTTTATGAAGTCTTCTACAGCTTAATACAAAATTGGTTCTTGTTTAGTTTCCCAATGAAAGAACGTCTAAACAAGTTTTGGTTCTAGTAACAGTTATCAATAATTTCTGATTAAGATACGTACCTGTACGCATCGTGCATCGCATTACTATTATAGCGTTGGCCGCGGTCGAGTGCACGAGTGTTCTCCCGTGACCCAGCCACCAGGCGACGCGAAGGAGCATCGCTGGGTTTTTGTGCGTATTCTGGTCGGCAGTATGGCCGCCAGGGAGTCCCACATAACCCGTCGAAAGCGGCGCAGTCTTGCCTGCGTCGCCTCCGGAGGGGATGCGTAAAAGCATTTCCCAGCGTGAAAAAAAGGACTATCGTGGCGTTACTAAATTCTTTCTACATTTCCCTATCGCATCAACAAAATCAAAGTCGTTACTAGGTATGTTCATTTCGAGCGCTTAACGTGTAAGCACAAGATGAATTGTGCTAAAATATCCGGTAAAGCCTGCTAATGCTGCTTGGTATGCAGATGTGAGTGGGAAAACACTCCACGCTATTGCCCCGTGAAATTTTTAGCCTTTGAGCATTAGCAGTCCATTACGCTGCTGTTACATGGACTGAAAGTCTGCTACAATGTAATTCGTAAATGCTTTTGGCGTTTGGAGATTGTGTGTGCCTCTGTTTATGTGCATACGTTTGTTCCCTTTTTCCTGAAAAATTTCTATGCTCATATGTTTTTAAGTAATTCAAATATCACTTGCTTCTACGGTGAAGGAAAACATCGCGAGGAAACCTGCATGTCTGAGAGTTCGCCATATTGTTCTCAAAGGTGCGTGAAGTCTGCTAATCCGCACATGACCAGCGTGGTGGACTATGGCCAAACCCTTCTAATATTGAGAGGAGACCCGTGATCTTTAGTGAAACGGCAATGGGTTGATTATGATGTTTTCAATCGGCTTAAAGGGTACTGCAATCGTATTCTGCCCCAGAGGACAGTGCAATGGTTTAAGTTTTATTTGTGTATAAGTAAGCCTTGATGATCAATTGATTTTGTATATTTGACTTAAGATCACGAAGTCCTAGATTCGACTTTTTGACGACCTTTGTAGCGGAGTGCGAGCGCTCTCGCATTATAAAGTTGAAGGTACTGAGTCCAGAGTCTGGTATGGTGCGAGGCTTCGGCCATGGCTAGTTACCGAAAACGACGTGTCGCAAAGCGATTCAGCGTTTTGACACGATGTCGGGTAGAAAACAAGTGTGCGTTTACCATACCCCTAACAGGTTTGCCCGCTACCATCTTAGACTGCATCATCACTTACCACCAGGTGAGATAGCCGCCAAAGGCTAACTTGTAGTATATATTTAAAAAAAACACTCCCATGTCGGCCAAAATTTGAAAATGGAAAATGTACTGTTATTTTTACAATAACTATTCAAAGAAAATGTAATCTCCGTCAACCAAGAAAAGTACATTTATTAAAAAAATAGGAACAGAATCAAAATTTTATTCCATTTCTCTCGAAGAAACGGTGGAAGATACATCTGCCCACATAGACAGGACGGTAGATAATTTTCCAAACAAAGTTTTGAAACCATTAATTTCATAAAGGCACTCCAAGAAGCTTATTTCTGTAATTCTGTAAGGACGCCCAACGTACTCATATTTATTTCAGCCAAATAAAATCGCTAGCTTTATTTCTCTAGGTCAATAAGTATAAGATTTCGTGTCTAGAATTTTAATTCTCCCATCGAATCCTCCAATTGGATTCCCTTTTAATTTTCCAAAAGTCTACTACATAAAATATCTTCTCTACCTACTTAGCGAAATTGCCAAATTTACATAAGAATGGCAGTAAAACCTTTATAAGGGACGGAACTGATACAAAACAAAATCGTAATTTTTGTCGTTCATGTCTCTAAAGGTTTCCTTTTTATTAGAATTCCTCACGCAGAATGCAAAATTCTAACATTTCACATTTGGGGATGCCAAATAATTCCATAGTTTATTACTTATTTAATCTTTTTTAAACGGTGATAGCCTAGTGGTTAGGGCCTCCTAATCAGAGGTCGGCGGTTCGAATCCGGGCACGCACCTCTCACTTTTCGGAGTTATGTGCGTTTTAAAAAAGTTAAAATATCACTTGCTTCAACGGTGAAGGAAAACATTGCGAGGAAACCTGCACGCTTGAGAGTTCTCCATAATGTTCTCAAAGGCGTGTGAAGTCTGCTAATCCACACACGGCCAGCGTGGCGGACTATGGCCGCCACGCTGGCCCTTCTCATATTGAGAGGAAACCCGTGCTCTGTAGTGAGCCGAGAATGGGTTGATCATGATGATGATGATGATGATGACATATAAAAATGATCATCAGAAGCTTGCTAAGCGTGTGATGTAAGTTAAGATCTCCTGTTAATAATTGGTAGGACATAAATAGACTAAAGCCTAAGAAAATAATAACTAGAGAATTTAATTTCGTGATATCCTAAATAAACTAGTATTAGTAGTTAAACTCTACAATACTGCACAGTGGCAAGCACTCAATAAAGGGATCTAAAATCGTAATTACTAAGCTGATCATGTATTTATTTATTCGTAAAAATAAAATAAAAAATAAATAATTTTTAAAATTCTGCATCAGTAAATAATATAATAGAAAAGCTCAAATCCAAATCTCTCAAATCGGTTTGATATTGTTTAAATTATATATGTAATTAAAAGCAAATGAGAATAATTCAGTAACGCTGTTTAAGACATAGCGGTGATTTATTTGCGCATTCGAGGCTTTCCCTTGCACATAATGCAAAAGTCACAACTGTACCTTAGTTATTCTGAAATCGTTATTGCACTGAAATTAGAATTAGCGGAGAATTTAATTTTTAATAGTTTTCTTTTTACGTCTGTAGTCCAGTTATTTGGGTTCAGAGTGGTCAATCAAATAAGTTTTTTTTTCGTTTGACCACTAGGTCAATAGCGGCTTCATTTTGATCCGTTAAGTTGTAAACTAAAAAAAATTGCGGACGAAGCCGCGGGCAACTGCTAGTACACCATATATCCACCAATGTGATGTCCTTCAGTCAACCGAATCTCAAGATTATCTTGATGAAATTTCAATAAAGCGAACTCATTTAAACTTACAGCTCAATATTAGAAAATCTCTTTTTTTTAAATACGAGCATAAGCCAATTACCTGCGCAAAGGTCAAAAGCCAGTATGCCTTAGTTCATACGTGTCTCGCTCAATAACTCAACTCATTTTACTAGTAAAGTGCGTCACCCCAGTGCTAATATTATTCCGAGAAGAAAACGAACTTAATATGAAGTAAACAAAATACGAAGCAGAAGACATTTATTATTTGCGATTGCTCGTTCAAATATTTGTGTGTACAAAGACAGATTTCAGCGGAGAAATATGGCTGAAATATTGTAACGTATTCTTATTATTTAATAATGTACTAGTACAGACGTAGAACTTTTCTTCATTAAAAAATAAAGGCTAATGTGTTCAAAATATATCTTGTTACAAGTTCCGGCCCCCTCCACTGCGACGTCATCCAGTTGACGTGTAGCCATGACATTAGTTAATTGATTATTGATATTTGTTGAATTGTTCGGTTATTGTAACTATTTTGGTGAATGCATAATTATTAACCTTATTATACTAATACTTCATTAAGTATTGAACATATGTTTGGTACTAATTATTATTGAGACACCTACTTAACGCTGCTCGTCGTCTAGACATAACAACGCAACATTTCTCACGCGTAATAATCTAATCCAACTCTTATAGAGAGTGATGTAAAAACTTTGGTCATTCTATCGCTTTTTTGCAGACAAAGTAAAACCAACAAATTTCGTTCCGTCTAGTGCCTACCTCTAACGATTTGGGTATCTGCCATATATCGTTCGTTCGTCTCAATAATTTACTTCGTGTAGCAAATGCTAGCTACCCAGTGCTGATACCTTAGCTGCAGTACATATTCACGCGGCGTGTCATAAATAGTTGCAGCTGTTACCAGTGCCGAGTTGGACAAGAAGCGCATATATAATAAATAAACCTTATGAAAAATGATATAGAATATTTTTGTAGCTTAATTTTTGTCCTTTTGGAGTGGAGGCTTGAGTGCAAGAGGGGTTTTGAGTCTACTGGGGTCTCTAGAGCTGGCATTTAACTCGGCCAACCAATTAGTTTGGTTATTCAAAGGGGTCCATCTTGGGTATTATTCCTCGTTACGGTTGTATCGACGACGTTTTAGTTATTTTAATGTTGTTTTATTTTTATACCTAGGTTTGTTTTCCAGTTTATTTAAATAAATTATTTTAAATGTGAATGTAGTTTTTTTTATTCTCTACAAGTTAGCCCTTGACGGTATATCTCACCTGGTGTAAGTTATGATGCAGTCTAAGATGGTAACGGGCTAACCTGTTAGGAGGATGGTAAACCCATACACCTAATGGGTTTATACGCGACATCGTGCCAGAAAGCTAAACCACTTTGCGACAAGTCTTTGTCGGTAGGGTGGTTCCTAGCCGCGGTCAAAGCCTTCCACCAGACCAGACTCGAGCCGGGAATCGAACCCAGGACCTCCAATTTTAAAATTTGAAAGCGCACGCCCTGCGTCACGTAGGTCGTCAAGTAACTAAAAGTACCTACACCGTTTAACAAAATTGATTGTTACATTTTAGCAGTTGTTTTATAGAATCACGAATTATATTAGAACTTTCAAAAAAGAACAACACATAAACTTTTTGAAAGAAATTATCCCAACTGGTAACTTAGAATATTCCAACATGAATTTCTTTATAAATTTCCTGAAAACAACACAATCTTTTGTTGTTTATCGTTCTAGAAAATTGTGTTGTTATATTTCTTATTTCTTCTCCGTGCTACGGTTTGTTTTTTTAAATCTGTGAGACTATTCATGTTTGCATCTGTATAATATTAAATGAAAAAACGTTTTGAATAATAATGTTTCATAAAACTTTATTTATGTACCGAAAATTGTTTTCATTATATTATGCATAAGTATAATAAACAGAAAACGCAATAGTTATTAGTAAATGTTATGTTGTTATAATGTCGTGCGCTCAATTATAAGGGGGCCATTCCACTAGTTACGAGCGATCCATATGCTCCATGTGGCTCTATAGCTTTAAGCTCAGTCCATTTTAGTTGAGTAGTGAAAACTGACTCATTAACCTAAACTACGCCTCTGGCCACTATCAGGTGATAGAGAAGACTGAGAGTATGCACAAATTACAAGGAAATCCTCACTCTAGAACAGATTGGCCGAATTGTTTTAAAGTTCGGTGTTTACTAAGGATAGGGAATGTCGTCTAAAGGCGTACAATAAAACTCAAGCAGTTGCCATGGGCTCGTAGTCAAGCGTTGGCCTTAGATCAGATTAGGTACAGTCAGTTACTATCTCCCGTATTCAAATGGGTTCATTGCGTGCTAAGCAAATTTGTTTGAAAGCTAAAACAACTAAGGATATAAAACAAAAAATCGACCTCATTTTTTTTTTTGACTGACTATTAGCTGTACTAACCCTATTGGTTGCGACAGCGTAACCGGGCTGTTTGGCGAGCTTCGGAAAGAAGCTCTGCCAGAAGAAATTTTGAGCCCTAAGGCTCGAAGAAACTAAGGAAACGTCTGCCTAAGGGCGCCTCCGTATGGTCCGTACGTCTCCGAGGCCGTGGATGGAGCCCACGTCCGGATGACGTAAGATAGCGGGGACCTCGTCTTCGCCGACGAAGACGGTGTTCAGCGTATGATTGTATGATAAGTGGTACGAGTATGTTGTCAGTAGTTCGTCAGGGCCGTGAAGGATATGTTTAGGTCTCCTCTTTCGAAGAGGCGCGCTTAGGTCGGGGGAGTAAAGAAGCCGCAACTACGAGAGGGTTGGGCTGTCGGATTGATTTCTCGAAATAGCTTTTGCGACGTCATTGGCCAGCGTCACACGCTTAAAATAGCTACGCATCTTCACAAATCCCCCTAAAATGTGGAAAGACATCCTTAGATCTGATTTCGTCAGCGGAGATTTCGCAATCTCCCAATTTAAATCAACTCATGAACCTCTACGTATTCATATCAAGTTCTCGCCTGTGGTGAAAGGACAAAATATTATAAAATAAGCGAGGAAAATGCTTCATTATGCCAAAAGTAACTTGTGAAATTAATTTTTAACACGGCTAGCGACAAATTACACTTTTTTTCGCAGCGAACACTGTTTTGCGTCCCGGAATATGACGGATGTTTAACGAGATTCAAGTCTTTAAAACGGTAATTGTGTAAGAAGCAAATCTGAGTTCCTTATTACGGATCGTAAAACTGTTGTTATCATCATTATACTTTAAACTAGTCAATATGCAAATATATAGAATGTGAGTTTGTTGTTTTTTCGTTAATTAAAGGACGTTACTTAATATAGTTACAAATCTCCAGGTTGACGGCGGAATATAGCAAATTATACTTGCTGTTTATTGTTTATCATAGACTTCCGCAACGTAACGCCTGCTTCTATTCATTAATATAGCTACGTTATGTTTTAATCCTTTCCTTATTAAGATGCATGACAAAAGCCTTAATTGTTCTGAAAAAAACTAAGTAGGTATTTTTCGACGCCCGCAGATTCAACGTAGGATGCTTTTAATCTCAACTCACACAACACAACAGTGGCGCAGTTAGTGCGCTGTCGCATTATATATTTATAGGTCCTGAGTTCGATTCCCAGCTCGAGCCCGGTCTGGTGGGAGGCTTCGACAGTGGCTTGTTACCACCCTACCGATAAAGACGTCTCAAGCCATTTAGCGTGTCAGCACTATGTCGCGTAGAAACCAATTAGGGTGTATGAGTTCACCATACTTCTAACAGGTTAGCCCACTACCATCATAGGCTGCTTCATCACTTACACCATGATGAGATTGCCGTCAAGGGCTGCCAGACTCGAGCCGGGAATCGAACCCAGAACCTCCAGCTTTATAATGCGACAGCGCACGCACTGCGCCACAGAGGTCGGCAAAATCAAATATCATTTGAAACGAATGCGTAATACGAGCCTCGTACCCAGGCACGGCCGGGAGTAGCGTATTCAGTGACAAATTAGTGATAATTTAGAGTACTTGTCTGAAAGCTTTCAAGCTATTTGTTTATATTTTTATTTATTCTTTATGTTGGTAGTACTTGTGATTGGTTACCTAGTTATTAATATGAAAATACTAGACATTTAATGGTATAGGTAAATATTTAATTACCACTCCGAAGTTTCAAATTTCTTATTCAATACTTGACCGCTTTTATCATAAAGTAAACCAAACTTACACTAGTTGCCGAATGTTAAAAAAAACCTACTTTGATTTTTTTGATTTCTGAGATGACCGTAACCGTCAAGGTAACCGGTAATAGATAAATATACATATTTATCTGTTAGGTTATGTCCTATTATCCTGTCTTACGACACTAAATTTATCAGAAAAGATATAAAGAGCTATAACAAAATTATATAGCGTGAGATTTCATTGTAAACAATGCAAGAATTGCTTAGTATTTAATGCAGAACTTCAATTAACGAAATCTTATACTAACTACGTATCTAATTAATATGCATTAAACATACATTTGTTCTTTATTAGCTTTTTTTTTACATATTTTTAAATTTGCCCTTGACTACAATCTCACCTAAAAATGATATTGTAAATGATGATTGCTGGTAGCGGGCTAATTTGTTAGGGGTATGGTAAAACCATACTCCTACTTGGTTGCTATGCAACATCGTGCCGGAACGCTAAATCGCTTGACGTCTTTGTCGGTAGGGTGGTTACTAGTTAGTTAGTTACGAACAAGGAATCGAATCCAGAACCTCCAACTTTATAATACGACAGCATATGCGCTGCGCCACGGAGGTCGTCAAAAACGTGAAATACATATTTATAGCCTGCTTGTTAAGATTTCCATCATTCTGTTAATAATAAACTTAGAAAACTTCATCATAACGTCCTAATACTGCCTACGCTTTCCAAAAGAATACGTTTATGTTGTACTTAAATATTCTTTAAAGCGGCTAAAATTTGCCCGAAAATTTCGGAAATTATTTTCGTATACCCAATAAAACTTTATTTAAGCGCGCTGTTTGCGCTCTTAATGAACCGTGTTTTCTGAAAGGAAGTTCTAAGCAACAAAATTAATTTAAAGTCGCCGTCAGAAAAGCAAACATTACCTACTTTGACAATAGATGATAAGAGGGAAGTTTTACTCGACGGTCACTCTGTTTTTATTAAAAAACTTGCATACGATATTACGTGCTAGTTTATCGGGAAATATGGAACTCCGTGAATAGTTTCAATCTTTCAACAAAATTCCTTGTCTATTGCTTGTATTAGATTATTTAAAAAAATGTTTCGGGAGTTTGTAAGTCATCGTTAGAAATAGACAATAAGATCTACTTTATACTATAGCCATTAAAAACTGGTGAAGTCCGTGTAACACGCAATTTAGGGTTCCGTAATTGTAAATATTTGAAACTTGAAAGAGATATCGAAATAAAGTACATTTTATTAATGTTACTCACTTACTTTAAATTAAATATTTACATTAATTTATAATTTCACAAACCCTTAAACACCCGCAATATTGTTGAGAGGCTTAATCTAACGATGAATTAATTTTTAAAATCGATTAAGTGGTTCAGTCATGAAAACTTAAAGTGTAGGCGCAAATTCATATTTAAATAGGTTTTCTCAGAAAGGATAACACAATTTACGCGTCCTACTTAAATACATTCGTCCATCTAGGTACGGATATCAGGAGAATTTTATTCATATAGGCATCATCTATGTACCTTGATAACAGCAACTAAAATTCAAGCAATGGGGCTACATAATGTCTTTATGTTAGCTCAGGGGGGCAGCGTTTGGGAAACTCCGTGACATCTTTTCGTCCAAAATCCCTTAGTGCCTGAAGACTAAAGTTTTCGAACAGTGCATGTTGCCAGTGATGACTTACGGCTCTGAAACGTGGTCGCTCACTATGGGCCTCATAAGAAGGCTCAGAGTCACTCAGCGGGCGATGGAGAGAGCTATGCTAGGAGTATCTTTACGTGATCAAATCAGAAATGAGGAGATCCGTAGAAGAACCAGAGTTACCGACATAGCTCAGCGAAGTGGCAATGGGCACATAGCTCGGAGAACCGATGGACGTTGTGGTCCCAAGGTGCTGGAATGGCGACCACGCACCGGTAAACGTAGCGTTGGTCGACCCCAACTAGGTGGACAGACGACATCAGACGAGTCGCAGGGAGCCTCTGGAAGCAAGCGGCCCAAGACCGTGAGCATTGGAACTCCCTACAAAAGACCTATGTCCAGCAGTGGACGTCAATCGGTTGTTAATGATGATGATGATGATGAATGTCTTTATGCAACAATATACGCTGAATGTAATACATTCTGTATTAAGGCTCCTTTTGATAATTGCTAAGTTAGTGTGCCATTAAAATACAACATCAAAGGAACTAGTACGTGCTTTAAAGGAGCAAAATTCAACGTACTGCTCTTTTGACTACCGAAATTGATTCGAGAAACACGTGAGCGAAGACTCTCGGCAAAGCTTTCATGATACTTTTTGAAACACCGCATCTTATACAAAATGCAAGTTCTAGTTTACAGTTCTGTTGGAAATAGGACTTTGAAATCGCTGCCGTAAGAAACATATTTATTCAATTTCTAAAGTAATTGAACAATATCTAGGAATATTCTCGCAAACTGCTACAATTTGTAGGAAGTGAATTGTGTGACTGATTTGATGTCAATTAGCAGAATAGTTTATTTTTCATTTGTGTCATAATACGATGAATTGAAATCATAATATAGTTTTGATCTGAGATATTTTCAATATTATTGTATCTCAACATGATTTTGAACATCACTTATTAGCGATTCAAATATCTTTTTTTAGAAACGTTATTGCACAAATAATTGTACTTAGGCGAACTTAATGCTAAAAGCATTCCCCACCAGTCAACCTTGGACCATTGAAAAACAACAATGGTAGGCAATATATATATTAAAGTAATACATACAATAATAAAATAATGAAAAAAAACAACAAATAGGTAATTAAAAATATATTATAAATATCAAAAATGCAATACCAGAGTTATATACACACACACACACACACACACACACGCGCGCGCGCGCACACATATAAAACACATGCTAGCAACTATGTTTGTATCATAGAGTTAAGTTCCAATTTTCCAAGATACAGTATACACTAGTTTGGAAAGTGGAAGATGATAAAATTATTTATCACTGTAATTGTTAGCAAATAAAATAAATAAATAAATAGAAAAATAGAAAATGTAAACAAGTACAAAATAATAAATAATAATTAATACCCACAAAGCAATATTTTTTCATACTCTAATTTTAAAACAAGAAACACTTAAAAATATCTAAGAAAGTTTGTAGATATAACAGCTAATGCTGGTGACAGCTAACAGCAGTGACATTATCAATACCTGTACCACCACAGTCCTGTCATGAACACGAGAAACGAATAAAATAGCGGCAAAACTTAAATACGTATTATATACGTATACTATTTTAATATATTTTGAATTTGATTATTTCCACATACGCGTGTATTAATTTGGCTATATGTTAACTGAGTGGCCAGGTTCTCAACCGTAGCCCTATCTGTTAACTGGTTCAAAAGGGTGTGGTTTTACTATGAAAACTTCTACTAGAACTGTCCCCGCTAAAATTACATTAGATATAATAGAACATAACTACCTGTAAAATATGATAGTGTGTGACACTGTTGTGATCTACACGGAATAAAGGTTACTTATTAAATTCACTCGTTTTTATTACTGTTCTAACCTCATAAAATTATCTAAGCATGGTAGTTTGTTAAATTAAGAGTTTTGCTGTTGCTAGGTAACGACCCTCTATATTCACCAACATCCCTTAATATTTATGTTGGTAACTATCTAGTTACTTTTTTATCAAATCTCAGTCTCTGGACTCCCTATCTAGTAGCTAGGTTATATACAATAAAGGGAAAGACAAAACGGCATGGCATCAACAATTATTTGTATTAACATAAATCTTTGTGTTAACGATTGTGAAAAATTATAACAAATTAGTCTTCTTTTTTTATAACTTTGTTATCTTGACAATAAACAACTATGTATTTTTGAAATTAACTTAAATAATAATCAATTTGACAAAAATCAATCGCGCTTGTACCGCGTCCTTCAAAAAAAAAAACGCCGCCGCTAGTTCCCGCTCTTTTTCTCCCTCACTTACGTTCGAAAACCGAAGTTGTCTCTTCTTTAAAATGAGCACTCGTTCGTCATTTGACATTTGAAATTGACAGTTTATATTCGTAATACAAATATTAAATTAATTGTACTGTAACACTACAAATAAAATTCAAGCAAAACTTGCAAAACGAAGAACGCGTTAATCACTTTAACTGGCGCCCAACGTGGGGCAGTGCACATTGCCATTCTCCTCGGTTACAGTACTATAATATGATCTCTAACAGTCGGCCTTTCCTGATCAATTTCCCGTCCCGGGAAACTACCGTTGCACGCATTTCCTTGCCTGTTTTGCTGAGACCCCTCAGCTATACTTGAATATTAAAATCATTATAATTTGATCAATTAATCATTGTTTCTCGTCTCGACTGAAACCCCTTCATGTTTTCAGCCTTAAACGGAGTACAAATAACTGAGACCCCTTCATGTTCTCAGCCAAATTTGAATATTCAAATCATTATAATTTGATCAATTAATCATTGTTTCTCGTCTCGACTGAAACCCCTTCATGTTTTCAGCCTAAAACAGAGTACAAATAACTGAGACCCCTTCATGTTCTCAGTCATAAGGATTAATCAACCAATAAGTAATTTACAAATTTTAGCTTAACTGAGACCCCTTCATGTTCTCAGCCAAATTTGAATATTCAAATCATTATAATTTGATCAATTAATCATTGTTTCTCGTCTCGACTGAAACCCCTTCATGTTTTCAGCCTAAAACAGAGTACAAATAACTGAGACCCCTTCATGTTCTCAGTCATAAGGATTAATCAACCAATAAGTAATTTACAAATTTTAGCTTAACTGAGACCCCTTCATGTTCTCAGCCAAATTTGAATATTCAAATCATTATAATTTGATCAATTAATCATTGTTTCTCGTCTCGACTGAAACCCCTTCATGTTTTCAGCCTAAAACGGAGTACAAATAACTGAGACCCCTTCATGTTCTCAGTCATAAGGATTAATCAACCAATAAGTAATTTACAAATTTTAGCTTAACTTAGACTCCTTCATGCTCTGCTCGTGACTGCGCCGGCTCGTAAATGTCTAGGCGCCTATTTCACCTACGAGAGCAGCCTTTGCGCTTAGAATTCCCGGAACGTTTTCTGCTACGTGAATGACGACTGGATCTCCTTGGTCGCTTACGCACCGGAGATTCATCTCTCCGGATCGAGACGTCAGAGTCTGTCTCGGTTTCTCGACCCATTTAGTTCTGAAAAAGACGTCACAAAAGTAATTTGCTCCAAACCGTTTTAGAGTTCAAATGTTTTTTTTTTTTTTTTTATAAATATTTATGAGATATTGCGCAGGTCAAATTCACATCAATAATTCACTTCACATAAATATTTTCCTTGAACTTAGTAGCTTGTAGAATTCTAACTAATAAAATCTTTTCTGTCATACACTAGCAGTCAATATACTCAGCTAAATAATCTTTATTGGGCGTGATTTCTTTCACCGCGTGTGATTGACACGAACACGATTATATCCCAAGTTCTGAACTGTTAACGATTGTGAAAAATTATAACAAATTAGTCTTCTTTTTTTATAACTTTGTTATCTTGACAATAAACAACTATGTATTTTTGAAATTAACTTAAATAATAATCAATTTGACAAAAATCAATCGCGCTTGTACCGCGTCCTTCAAAAAAAAAAACGCCGCCGCTAGTTCCCGCTCTTTTTCTCCCTCACTTACGTTCGAAAACCGAAGTTGTCTCTTCTTTAAAATGAGCACTCGTTCGTCATTTGACATTTGAAATTGACAGTTTATATTCGTAATACAAATATTAAATTAATTGTACTATAATATGATCTCTAACATTTGTACATCACAGTTACGATTATCGAAGAGTACAAATATAATTTACTATACTCATCTTCGGGTAACGAGTCTTAGTAATCCGGCACCAGAATCACTTCACCTCGGCCGCCACCTCGGCCACCAGCTTTCCTTGTAGTCTTCACCACCAATCGTAACCTTCCCATCCGATCTCCACCGCGGACTATTCCGTTCTCTCCAAAAAGCCCACACTTATAAAAATAACGTTGATTGTTTAATGGTAAACAACTGACTTCCTATTTAAGAGGTTATTCATAAATCCTATTATTTATGGCTTTTAGACATCATCACTGATTCACATCATCATTTGTTCTATCGCCCTTTTTTCCAATCTTGACGTCTATTCACCTTTTTTTTCTATTTTTAAATCTTTTTATCTTTTTTGTCGGCAGTCAATTGTTCAATCATTAAATCCTTATTTTTCCAAATACATATTAGAACTCCTTTATTGCATAGTTATAACATAATACATAGTATTTAGTTACATTGTAACTAGTATAATAGTTACTTTATACTTATTTTTTGGTGTAATCTAACACGGCCATACTGATAATGCTTCGTTCTCGAAGCATAAACAAAAAAATATAAAATAAACACAATGAAACTCATACTTTCAAATGTTAATACATAACATTTTCAGCCACAAATAATAAAACAAATTAATATTTAATTTTCATCAAAAAGAAAACTTCTTTCATTTTCTTGCCAACAACAATTGTCTGGCAACCAGATGACAATTTTCAGAAACTACATCAAAACAACATCATGACTGTGGCAACCATCAACTACATCAATTGTTTCTTACCAGCATCACGACACCTGGTAACCATAAACTACATCAAATTTTTCTTGCCGACAGTACATATGTGTTTACAACTAGACCACACTAGGCCTTTACATCAATTTTTTTTAAATTGTCATCCTCCAAAACAAACCACAAAACTCAAGTACATTTGTGTTTTTAACTAGACCACACTCGGCCTTTTCGTCATTTCATTTTTTTTTTAAACCATTTATTCTCAAAAATAAACCACCAAACTCAAGTAATCTAACAATGGCCATCAATATAATTTTTACTTAAAACTAAATCCTAATCACTGCTATTTACAATATCATGTTCAACAGAAGCATTTTGATCTATCCATTCACCGGGCCAAAGTCTTAGTTTTTCCTTAGCAATTGTAATATTCTTTAAACTTCCCTTTCCTTTGAGTAAAAATCTATCATTTTCTAAAATATTAATAATTTCATATGGACCTTTAAATTTAGCCTTTAATTTATCATGTCGTCTATGATCTTGATTTACATAAACAATATCACCAATATGATATACAATATTATTTCGCCTGGATAAATCAAAACGTTTTTTAAATGCATTAGCTGCATGGGCTAGTCGCTGTTGAGCTAGTAGTCGCTCGGCACGTACATCTATTAATTCTCCCTGCACATTATCGTCACTGTTTGTTATATCATTCAATCGAGCCTGTATGCAGGGTATATTCCCATCAACACCCACCAACAAACGAATAGGAGCAAAACCAGTAGACTTTTGTATAGTAGAATTCAGTGAAAGTTGAACTTTCCATAATTCGTTCGGCCAGTCTGACGTATTACATGTATTTAACATATTTATTATCGTTTTGACATATCGCTCTATTTGACCATTACCACGAGGAGAGCCAGTAGTAACCATATGATGCTCAATATTCCAGTCACTAAACAAAGCCTTTAAGAGTTTACATGAAAAGTTTGTACCTCGATCTGAAATAACAAGTGATGGAGTCCCAAATAAGGTTAATGATTCTCGTACAATGTTTACCATTTCAAAGCCACCCATTGTTTTTAATGGTTTTAAAATACAATACTTCGTAAAGCCATCTATAATCATAAGAATATGCTTATACCCCTCGCTAGATTTCTGAAAAGGACCGGTACAGTCCAAATGCACAGTATGAAAAGGAATCGGGTTTTTTTCAATGGGATGCAACATGCCTTGTTTGGGTCCTGAATGTGATTTACATTCTGTACATACTAAACAATGAGAAATATATTTCTTAACAAACCCTGTTACACCTGGAAACCAAAAGGTCTCAGAGATCTTTCGTAGTGTTTTATCATAGCCAACATGGCAATTTTCATCATGAAATAATCGCAAAATGCTTAATCTACTGCCCTTAGGTACATACAACTTCCCCTTACATTTGGGCTCCGTCTTATAATATAGTAAGTTATTTCGTAAAAGGTATTGATTTGGATCAAGATCACCTACTTGCGCTTTCTCCATCAAAGATTGAGTTTCGTTATCCTTTTGTTGGGCAATTTCTAACCATGAGTAAATTGCTGCCATTACATAAATTGTATCGTTATTAGTAACTATATTAAGGTTCTCAGCTATTGGTTGAGATAATTCAGGGACATGTCTTATTTCAGTAACTTGTACTGTCTCGTCATGATTATTAGTTACAGGATTTCGACTCAAATAGTCTACGTGTCCTATAAATTTTCCCTTTTTGTATACTATTTCATAGGAAAAATCTTGTAAATATGTCCACCATCTAGCAACGCGTGGTGAAATATCCTTTTTATTTGCAGTAGATTTGATAGCATTACAATCAGTAATTATTTTAAATTTTAATCCTAAGAGATACACCCGAAAGTGTTTTAGTGCATTATAAATAGCCAAGGTTTCTAACTCATATGAGCAAAATTTGGACTCTGACGGGGTTGTTCGCTTGCTATAATATGCTACAACTCTGTTCATACCATCAACTTTTTGTAATAGTATTGCACCATAACCCTGGGCACTAGCATCCGTATGTAATTCTGTAGGGTGTGAGGGATCAAATATAATCAATAATGGCCTAGATATTAAATGTTTGATGACATATTGTCGTGCCTCGTCTTGTTCTGGCCCCCAATCCCATTTTTGATTATTCTTGGTTAATTTAGTAATACAAGAGGTCCGAGAGGCAAACTCGGGAATGAACTTCCTGAAGTAACTGGCAAGACCCATGAATTGGCGTACTTGTTTCACTGTAGTGGGAATTGGTGAGCTTTCTAAGGCAGCGATCTTAGTTACACTAGGTCTAACACCCTCTGCTGATATATGCTGCCCAAGATATTCAATACTTGTCTCAAAGAATTTACACTTCTTTAAATTTATAGTAAAACCTGCACAACTCAAAGCATTAAAAGTTAAATCTAAATATTCAAGTCCCTGCTCAATAGTTGAAAACGGAATAAGTAAGTCATCCACATAGACAAGCAAAAATTTAAGATGACTTACAGCCTTTGTTATAGCTCTTTGAAATACTGATGGACCATTGCAGAATCCGAAAGGCATTTTTAAAAATTCAAAGTGGCCATCAGGGGTAATAAATGCAGTATATTTAATTGAACCTGGTGCAATAAGAATTTGGTAGAATCCATTCTTCATATCAATTGAAATAAAATATTTTGATTTACCAAGTTGATCTATCTGATCTTCAATAAGAGGTAAAGGAAATCTTTCCCTCTCAATTATTTTATTTAATGCCCTATAATCTACACACATTCTGTCGCTGCCGTCTTTTTTTCTTACTAATAATATTGGACTTGCGTAGTCAGACTTACTTTCTCGAATTATGTTATTGTCTATCAATTCATTTACAATTACTTTGACCTTTTCCCGTTCAACTGGTGCTAAACGATAAGGGCGATAGTAAATAATTTGATCAGATTTTAATTTAATCTTTAGTTCACCAGTATTTACCGTGCTAATCTTATCAGAATGTATAACTGAAGAGTATTTTTTAAATATTCCTACAATTTTATTCTGAAGCCCCAGGTCCAGATGTTGAATTAAATTTAATAATTGAGTTGAATCATCATTAAATGCCTGATATTCCATCAAATTTATTTTGTGACTTATTTGCTGAATCCCTGTATTACGAATTAATCTACTTCCATTAGAATCGGTAACTATGGTTATATCTGGGTATTCAATAGCATTTCGCCCTATTATACAATCATATTTAAAATTAATACTTTTAATTACATACAAATCTAATTCAAGACAAATATCATTAAATTTAACCGGCACTGTTATTTTCCCCTCTGCATTTATTTTACCAGTTCCTATACCATCAATAGTTAATAGGCATGGCGATATGTGGCAATTAAGGCGTTTGGCAATCGAATATTTTATGACACTACAACTGGCCCCTGTGTCTAATAAACAATCTAGGGGGTGATCATTTATAATAATTTTTGTTAGTCATAAATGATTTGCAGCAGACTCCTTAGCAACTCTTTTCTTATGAAAACAATAATCAATTGTATGGCCATCCTTATTGCAAAAGACACAATGAAGTTTATTTGCAAGCGTGGTCTCTTTGACTTCATTCCGAGGAGGGTCCTTTGAATCTATAGAAACTACTGATTTCCTTTCCGAGCAATATTGAGAGATGTGACCTGGCTTGTTACAGCTAAAGCAAATACGTTCCCTATAAGGCTTTGGATTGTTTAGCTTAAATCTTTTTAAAATGCTTGGCCCAACACTGGCATTTTGATTTTCTGCAATTTCTATTGTACGTTTCCTAGTTGATTTTGAGAATTTTGAAAACAATGTTATTAATTCTGAAGTTGTAGTCACTCCAGAATTATGACAAGTCATTTTAATATTAGGTTCACGAATACCCCCACATATAAGCTCGATTAATTGACTCTCAGAAAAGTTAATTTTACAATTATGAAATAGTTTCAATTTCTCCCTGGCATAATCACAATAAGAATCATTATTATCACTTGAATATAATACAGCTTTCGTTAGTTTCTCAGCAAGGTTCTTTTTCTCAGGATACAACGAAATAATGTCATTTTGAAAATTCTCCCAATATCTGCCCTTTTCTGGTTCCCAAGTCTCAAACCAAGACAATGCAGAACCCCGTAGGGCCTTACCCGCTTTGGCTACCTTCTGTATACTGCTCCAACCAAGCTCGGAGCTGAGTGACTCGATGCTTTTGCACCACGATGCTGCGCCGTTGTCGCTCTTTTCAGGATAAAAGACAGGTAGTGCGATGTCATCACTGCGATGGTTAGATGTCAAAGAGTCACGAATACTCTGCAACACTTCTTGTAGCTGCTCAGTGCTCAGATTCATTGTGATCTGTAATTACACGAGTAATCTTATTAATGTAGACAAGATACGATCCCACTTCTGATATTAATTTGGCTATATGTTAACTGAGTGGCCAGGTTCTCAACCGTAGCCCTATCTATTAACTGGTTCAAAAGGGTGTGGTTTTACTATGAAAACTTCTACTAGAACTGTCCCCGCTAAAATTACATTAGATATAATAGAACATAACTACCTGTAAAATATGATAGTGTGTGACACTGTTGTGATCTACACGGAATAAAGGTTACTTATTAAATTCACTCGTTTTTATTACTGTTCTAACCTCATAAAATTATCTAAGCATGGTAGTTTGTTAAATTAAGAGTTTTGCTGTTGCTAGGTAACGACCCTCTATATTCACCAACATCCCTTAATATTTATGTTGGTAACTATCTAGTTACTTTTTTATCAAATCTCAGTCTCTGGACTCCCTATCTAGTAGCTAGGTTATATACAATAAAGGGAAAGACAAAACGGCATGGCATCAACAATTATTTGTATTAACATAAATCTTTGTACATCACAGTTACGATTATCGAAGAGTACAAATATAATTTACTATACTCATCTTCGGGTAACGAGTCTTAGTAATCCGGCACCAGAATCACTTCACCTCGGCCGCCACCTCGGCCACCAGCTTTCCTTGTAGTCTTCACCACCAATCGTAACCTTCCCATCCGATCTCCACCGCGGACTATTCCGTTCTCTCCAAAAAGCCCACACTTATAAAAATAACGTTGATTGTTTAATGGTAAACAACTGACTTCCTATTTAAGAGGTTATTCATAAATCCTATTATTTATGGCTTTTAGACATCATCACTGATTCACATCATCATTTGTTCTATCGCCCTTTTTTCCAATCTTGACGTCTATTCACCTTTTTTTTCTATTTTTAAATCTTTTTATCTTTTTTGTCGGCAGTCAATTGTTCAATCATTAAATCCTTATTTTTCCAAATACATATTAGAACTCCTTTATTGCATAGTTATAACATAATACATAGTATTTAGTTACATTGTAACTAGTATAATAGTTACTTTATACTTATTTTTTGGTGTAATCTAACACGTGCATACGAATTTCATGGCATTTGCTGCTCTTAGATATTGAACCGTACATATTTATTTTACGGTTAAGCAACGGTAGTTATCATACGATAACGTCTTATAACATATTATATATTTATAATTTGCTTATATCTTCAACTTTTTAGGATATTTTTTATGACCATTAAAATATCAGGTAGCATAGTATATGTATTAATCCAAAAATTGGTGACTTTGATCGGGCGAAATTAGTTACTTAATAGAATAAAATATATATTGAATAACGTACCACATCTCTCTTGAATTTCGTATCAAGTTAAGTCGAGGCTAACGTGAAACCTAATACGAACTGGGCGGTTTCGCTGGATAATGAATCTATGTAGTGAGACCACAATTTCAGAAGTGAAATTTAGTTAGTTACTTAATAAAGCATACATTAACACGTTATGATATGTATCTTAAAAACATCAGCACAATCTACCCATTACCGGGCCACTAAAGGACAAGGGTCTCATCTCAGAATGAGGAGGGTTTAACCGCAGTTCAACATGCAGCTAAGTGCGGGTTGGAACTCTCCACATGCTTTAGAAAATACTATGTGGAACTTTCAAGTTACCGATGTTTTCTGCACCGGTAAAGCAAGTGATATTTAATTTCTTAAAACGAACATATAACTTCGAGTCAGAGGAGCTCGGTTGGAAGGGAGAAACACAAAGGACTGGCTGATGTTTGTACTATAAGCTATCATTGTTACTAGTAAACGATGTTTTGTAAAGAGAAAACCTGTTTATTGCGGCTCCTGATTTGTTAAATTATCGCAACAACTTAAAAATTAAGCCCAACTTCAAAGTATCCCTTTATTTTTTCTTATTTGTTATATCTGAGAATTAACCATAAATTATTACTTAAAACTTAAATATATTTTTTTCCTAAAAAATCTCGTCGCAGTTTATAGTTCCATACCGAGTGACTAACATAGTTGACCTTCCGCAGGAGTGCAAGAAAAACATTTTTTATTACCGATTTTTGACGATGTCCGTGACGCAGCGCGTGCGCTGTTGCATTGTAAAGTTAGAGGTCCTGGGTTCGATTCCCGGTTCGACTTTGGTCTGACGGGAGGCCTGATGATTCGGCCGTAACTAGTTACCACCCTACCGACAAATACATGTCGCTAATGGGTTACCGCCGGAACGCTAGATCGGCACGATGTCGTCTAGAAACCCATTAGGAGTATGTGTTTACCATACCCCTAACAGGTTAGTCCACTACCATCTTACACTGCATCATCACTTACCATCAGATAAGATGCCGTCAAGGGCAAACTTGTGGTGTTTAAAAAAACCGATCATGAGTTTAAAATAAAAACTAATGCACTAATACACTATATCAGACTATAAGAACGCTATGTGAAATAAAATAATATGGAAAAGTAATATCAGCAAAAATTACAAGGAATTTCCAAAGTATTAGGCACGTTTGGCTGAACGTCATTATTAGCGACGCGACGGCGAGAACTGTCTCTCGGGTACCGAAACTTATGAACACACTAAGAGGGCTCCTATTAGCTTCATGCTCCTTCGAAGGTGATAATGTTCTATAATGAAGGCTCACACAATGTTATCTCAGCAATTATTTCTTGTCCCATTTTGGTGGACATGGAAAATTTTGGGTGTGCTCAGCCGACTTCAAATATATTTATATACTAGCTGACGCCCGCGACTTCGTCTGCGTTGAGTTAGTGTGTTTGTTTGTCTTTCCATCACGAAACAATAGATTACTAACCCGAATTACTTGAAATAATTACAAGATAAACATTAAAGTATCTCCTTTCTAAAAAAAAGAATGAGTGAAATCGGAGTACTTGGACATTGCAAAATTACTTTATTTTTTTAAAATAAAAGTAGCCTAAGTTACTCCTTATTACATCAGCTACCTGCCAATAAAAGTCCCTTAAAAATCGGTCCCGCCATTTCAGAGATTAGCTGGAACACACAGAAAGACAGACAGACAAAAATTGTAAAAAAATGTTATTTTGGTGTATGTACCGTATACATATCATATGCATGTAGTAAAAAACGGTTATTTCAATTTTACAAACAGACACACCAATTTTATTTATTTGTATAGGTATATTGTTAAAGAGCAAAATTCAACCGTGTAGCCGTGATAGCCTAGTGGTTAGAATCAGAGGTCGGGGTATCGAACCCGGGTACGCAACTTTAACTTTTTGGAGTTATGTGCGTTTTTAAGCAATTAAAATATCACTTGCTTCAACGTTGAAGGAAAAAATCGTGAGGAAGCCTGCATGCCTAAGAGTTCTCCATAACGTACCCAAAGGCGTGTGAGGTCTACCAATTCGCACATGCCCAGCGTGGTGGACTATGACCAAACCCTTCTCATATTGAGAGGAAACCTGTGCTCTGTACAGAGCCGAGAATGGGTTGATCATGATGAATGATGATATATTGTTAGAAACTGGGTGAAATTAATAACCATTTCCTCTTTATTTACAACTATCTTTATTTTCTTTGACAATAAACAACTAATTAACATAATTAATTACTATCAATTTATCTAAATCAACCGCTCTGCGTCGACCTTCGTGGCGCAGCGCACGCCTTGTCGCATTATAAAGTTGGAGGTCCTGGGTTCGATTCCCGGCTCGACTCGGGTCTGGTGGGAGGCATCGGTCATGGCTAGTTAACACCCTACCGGCAAAGACGTGTCGCCAAGCGATTTAGCGTTCCGGCACGATGTCGTGTAGATACCAATTAGGAGTATGAGTTTTCCATACCCTAACAGTTTAACCCGCTACCATCTTAGACCGCATCATCACTTACCATCAGGTGAGATGCCGTCAAGGGCTAACTTGTGGTGTATAAAAAAATATCTATAGGTCAGTAAGTGCTAAAAGTGTAAAAAAACCCTACAAGCTATCTGATTTTGTAAATGCAAACTTATACCGCAAAATAACGGTCTTTTACCAAATCCCCCGTCCCCGACATTGCCTCAATTCACTGCTGGATATAAAAATTTATAGCCACGCTTGTGTTCTCGGGTTTAGTAAAGATTTTAAGTTGAACTATCGCCAAAGTTGAGCTTATTTCCTCTATCTCCTTGTGAGCATCGTTCACTTGATAAAACTAGTTTAAAGGTATTTGCATTTTTTTCGCCGGGAAAGCTGTCACTATCTCCTACATGTTCGTTTGAATAAGAAATTATTTTAGATAGTTATCTACGACTTCGTCTGACTTTTTTTGGGTTTTTTATAAGCGGTAAAGTATGTTCCAGACAAACTTTCTTCTTTATCGAGATCTGTGTTGTTGTTCAGCTGGGTACTAGTACCGAGCGACGATAATTAAGCGAGAACGATAATTATAAAATCAAATAGAGATCAAGCTTTAATATGCCAAACTCACTGAGATCAGAGAGATCTAACACAGCATTTACAGCAGAAGTAAGTTAGCAGTAGAATATTTCGTATTATTTAATGGATTTTATCAATATTTAGGATCCCACTTAAAACCAGCGCTATGGTTTGTCCATGGTCGATATCAGCATAGGGTCAAATTATGTTATGAACTATATGTATACCGCGCCAAATAAAAAACTTTTTCTTTCTTTCAACAACATAGTTATAACTATTATATATTATATTTAGTCTGCGAATATATAATATATATAGCTATGTTGTTGCTTGGAACTTGGGCCTCCTAATCAGAGGTCGGCGGTTCGAATCCGGGCACGCACCTCTAACTTTTCGGAGTTATGTGCGTTTAAAAAAATTTAAATATCACTTTAACGGTGAAGGAAAACATCGTGAGGAAGCCTGCACGCCTAAGAGTTCTCCATAATCTTCTCAAAGGCGTGTGAAGTCTGCCAGCGTGGTGAACTACGGCCAAACCCCTCTCATATTGAGAGGAGACCCGTGCTCTGTAGTGAACCGGTAATGGGTTGATCATGATATTATATTTAGTGCCCCAAGCGAATATTGTTCATACAAACTACATGTATATTCGATTTAGGAACTAAATGAAATAGATATAGTATGATAATAGCGATAACTACATTCGTAAACACAAAACTAAAACTATCAGGTTTCCAAACGCGCTCTCTCTAAGAAGTCCTTAATTATAGTAGAATTGATTTTAATTATCGAAATAAAGAAGTATTACATTTTTATTATCGAATAAACACTTAGCCAAACTTTGATGGAGAGAAATAATTAAAGTTCAGGTTCGATTAAAATCTCTTCAACCACCCTAGGAAAGGATTACACAGAGAGTAAAGGAAAATGGAAAAGCTCGCAATTTATTTGAACATTCCTTTAGAAGTACATAATTATCTGTTTGACCAACAAAATGTTTTATAGAAGTAAGTATTAATAAATAATAATAAATATATGTTTCACGTTAATGTGGTCCAAGTGTTAGCATACTCAATAATTGGGTAAAAGGTATTTGAAATCATTAACACTGATTGGGATTCTCATCATCTTCCGCAACGCGGGTATTATAAAAACAATTAGTATGACAGGCGGTCTTTTTCTTTTCCGGTGCATTCGGCGATCCCTCGAAAAACATGGTCTCGAGTTCAGTGTCTCTTTAAACGACGGCGTGGAAAGTTATAAGTGTTTTTGCATAATCTATGTATTTTGTTCAAGTGTAATAAATAATAAGTGTTAAATAAGTTAACGTAATTATTTCAATGGTAATAAAAATTGTTCAGCGAGTCTATATATTTTCTTTCACTAGTATGGATATTTCTTAGTGACTCTTAACTGTCTAACTATACCTTATTTCGCAATTATACTGGGTATTCAGGTATTAAAACATTTACGAGTACGAGGACGAGTAGTTGTACCAAAATTACCGATCTCGTTTGGTTGGCCGTCGTATCTATAAGTAACCTTTTAAAGAATATTATGTAGAAACAATAAAGTCTGAGTGCAGAATCAAAAGCAGTCAAGAATAAGCCTAGTATTTTATTGTAGCCATAATGACCACTTCGCTCGGTCACTCGAACTTCAATATTGTGTTAGAAGTGGGTAAAACTTAAGCGATTTTATGAATAATGACTTCTCATAATTTTCTTCAATTCGATTAAAATCTCTTCAAACTCCAATCACCGTAAAAAGGTCCTACACAAGAATAAAGGAAAAAGTAAAGTTCGAAATTCTTTGTAAAGATCCCTTGAAGATTGTTTTTATCAGATTAACCCACTAGAGGCTGAAACGCTTGCGACTGAACAATGTCTGTTTTCACCAAATCAAGTTTGTAATAATTTCATTACTATTAACGCACTTTTGTCGTAAAATATTTTATCAGACAATTTTTAAGCTTTAAAATACTTATATTTTCATATTTACAGTATTTCCATTTCTGAATAAAAGATCCATTATTATAAGTAAGGTTATCACTAACCGCCGTAAATTTTACAAGGGGTAAAACCATAAATATTTATTTAATAAATATGACCATCGTTAGCAATATTACTTCATTTTGTATCAAATAAAGTTATCGGTTGTAAAAAAAAACATGTTGAACAACGATTGTACATTGTAAAATATGCTAACGCGTTTTTGCAAAAAAAAAAAAAAAAATTGTCCATTGGAATCCACGAAAATAATTGCCAAATGAAGAACATTACTTTTCTATTAGGTACTTTTATTGTTAATACTACAACAATGTAACCTTAATTATATTTTGAGATATTCTTAAGGAAATTAAATTTCCAAAGAAGTGTTGGTCATGCACTATCATAATTTTAAGTTTTTAAATGTATTCCTTGAAACTATTTTACAGAAAGAACAGTCCTCTTCTGCGTCAATATTAATACTGTGTCAATATTTACAGCATTACTAGTGCATTAATAGTGAAAGATGTGAAAGCATACAACCATAATGAAAGATTATGGGTTACTAATGAGGTGAATTACAAAGGTGTAAGAAACGGTTGGGAAGGCGGAGGTCCTTCCTTAATGAAACGCTAAATGCCCAGGGTACACGTAGACTAATAGGAAGTTAGATAGGTAGATAAATATTTCTAATACGATAGATAGATAGGTGGATACCTATCTATCTATATATCATATTAGCAATATGAAATAATCTATCGAAAAAACATGGATCGCTTTCTAACTTTTTTATATTTCCTAAACGGAACAATTTGCCCCGTTACGTATATGAAAAGTAAAAAAAAAAAAAATTAATTCAACGTCACCACAACACGATTGTCGGACGCTTGTACAATAAAAAGGCTAAAATAAATCGCTTTGGAGGGAAAATAATTCTGTTACGGAGTGGCTGGCTCTTGAAGCAAAAATTATGCCGAGAGACCTTTTTTCCTATCGATGACAATGGCATTTTAGGTATCCAAACGCGGTCAAGTGGGTTTCTAATTTACATCCAATTTTTCTTTGCCTCATGAGCTGGGAGCCAGCACATGTTAGATAATTGGATCTTGTACCTAACCTGCACATTTACGTTATCCATCGGGACTGGAATTCAAACAAAATGAGTTGACCCATATAGAACTTTTTAGTGAAGCCAGTGCCAAACTGTAGACGCTGCTGCACTGGACCAATCCCTCTGACTACATACAAAAACCGAAATAATCACATTTATCTGTATAAGCCCGGTGTTTTAGATGATCTAATAGTAAGTTATGTAAGTGTACCTTACAAGACTAGATGTAGAAATGTAATAACATTTCCTATTGTAATACATAATAATATGTTGTAGTAAACTGACGACCTCCGTGGCGCAGTGAGTGCGTTGTTGCATTATAAAGTTGGAGGTCCTGGGTTCCATTCACGGTTCGAGTCTGGTCTGGTGGGAGGCTTCGGCCGTGGCTAGTTACCACCCTACCGACAGTCGCGTAGAAACTAATTACTAGTATGGGTTTACATGGTACCTCTAACAGGTTAGCCCGCCACCAAGTGAGATTGTCGTCAAGGGCTAACTTGTAGTGGATAAAAAAAAACTTCGCTTAACATAAACGTTTGAAAGTGTAAACTTGTTTAGGTTGTATCTGTAACGGAATACTGAAAGGCTCTATTTTACTTCAGTAATACAAATATTTAAGCCTGAAAGAATGGTATTTATAAAACAAGCCAGGAGAAAAACCACTTTAGCGTGCGCTTCACGAGCTTGATACCAAATTCTCAGGCATGAATATTAATAATAAGTCTCAATATAAAACAAGAGCAATAGCATTTTTTTTTACCACCAATACGTAAAGAGATCCCTTCGAAAGTAATGGGCAAATAAAATCATTCCGAATAAAATACGTTGGATATTCGCGAATATTTTGTAGCGCAATTAATTTGAAAAGCCACTTAATATTTTGACATAGATGTGAAGAGGGTCTCTTTAATAAAGGATCATTAACTTCACTCGTAAGACTTTTTTGTTTCAAGTTAGAATAAATCTTTATTTAATATAAAAAAAAATGTGGATATTCTCATCACACTTGCACATAGAATATGCACATCTCTGAATGTGCATATTCTATGAGATTTCATTAGATTTAATGGTCTTAAAGATTTTACTTTGTTTTTGTCCATATATTTTCAGTATTATTCCCATTCGAAGTTAGTAAATTAGCTTTCTCCAGCCCGCTACGGAGAGCAAGCCACAAGGTCACAAAGTTAAAGCCGAACAATATACAATATATCAAGAGGGTCTGAGGTCCAAGTATGAGAGAAGAATGCTTTACCTGTGACTTAAGATACTGATGAAAAGAGACAAAATTACGTGCGCAGCACAAATCTGTGTCATTTAATACTAACTTTTGCTACACAAAAACGCTCAAAGTCAAAAACGCTCTATGGATCGCTAGAGAGGCCCCTCGTTTTCTCCCTCGTAGTTCTCATTCCCGTAGAAATTGGGGGATAACATATAGTCTATGTTCTATCGTTAAAGGAATTTCAAAAATCAGTTTAGTGGTTTAGGCGTAACAGCGTTACCACCAAACAAACATACTATAATTCAGAATATTGAACAGAAACTGACACTACTAAAATAAAAAACACACTGAGTTATTTTACTTACTTTTATTTTTGTACGTATGATGAATACAATAGTATAAAATGTCACATGGTAGCATGAAAAGACCTGTCCCAGATTAAATTAATACATAGATAATAATATCTTGTTCCTAAACAATATTGCGTATGGATAAACTTCTAAAACCATAACATAAATCTTATGAAAAAATGGGTAAAGGTTTGTTACGTCGTCCGGCCTTGGCACACGCCAATAAAGTTCAGTAAATGTAGACCTATAGGAAGCAACCAATCATATGAAGAGGGAGCTCATGCTAAGCGGTATTTTCTAAGACAGTATTTTCTATGGCATATCCTTATCTTTGTGACTTTGTGAAATTTTCATATTTTCGTTTTACTTTGGCTCTTTGGTTACTTAATTCTTTAGAAAATTCTCTTAATTTCTGAGTTTCTAAAGATACTGATGTAGCATTTGCATATTATTCAGTAATCCACGTAGCAGATAGGTACACAGAAATAAAATCTTAACTCATAAACATAATAAAGATGGGAAACGTAAATTAGATTACTCAAGATATAATTAGCATACAGTAATAGAAGGCCAGAGATCTCGACCAGTGTGAGTTAACAATGACGAATTTAGGCTCAGAAGTATAGTTGCTTAATACTGGTATGATAAGAAAGCTCAAAGGTACTCAGCAGAAAATGGCACGAGCTATACTGGGGCTAAATCTAAGAATAAAATCACAAGGCCTTTCGAAGAAAAACCAGTGTTACCAAATTAGGTAAACAAAAACCTATAAAGTCACAAATGCTGGAATGGAAACCTTACTCCTGACTTTCTGCTAGTCGATAGACATCAAAGGAGGGGATACAAGACTGTGATACGAGTAGATACAATTCTTAAAAGAGACTCATGTCCAGCAGTAGATGTCCATAGATGAGTTGATGGTGATAACGATAAAATTATAATTTATATGCCTAAGAATATTTGAACGATATTATTCCACTTGAAATATCAACTAAGTTTTTTTTAGAGAATTTGATTTCATAGGCCACAGAATTTGTATTACCTTCATCCCAATATAATTGAGTTTTCAGAGAAGCAAGAAGTACTGAAATATCTTAACTACTTTGAACGTTTTTGACGCGTGAAATGATCTTGAAATACAATAATAATTTCAACAAAAGTAATTTGAATTTATAATATCATCCTATCGGAGGTATTCTATTTAACAAAGAAAAGTCATTTTATTTTATCTATATAAATATGAAATAAAAACTCAAGACCAATTTGCCGGAATTATAATAGTAAAAATTCAATATTCGTAAAATTTGGAATCATTTTCCTTTCCTTTCTATTCCATAGGTTCGAGATTCATTGTTATCGACAACAATAGTATAAGTAACTCTGCAACTGTTTATCGGTAACCTTTTCGACCACTACACCTTCAGGTTATATATTTCAGTTCCTTATATGACATATCGATGATAATATATACATTTTATGTATAACTTCTAAACGACTTGTTTTGTGTAACTTAAGCAATCGTTTGTTCTTTTAATGGTGTAATATAACTTTCATAGTATATATTTACTTATCTTAGACTGTTATTATTGTCAAATCTCCGTGATTTTTTTTCGATGTCATTTGATATAATTCTTGATACATATTGTAATTGAGAAAAAAAAGTCATTACTAAACTAATAACAAGTCTTTACAAGTATTATTTTATAAAAAAGCTAATATAAATATAAATCGATTATTCTTGACTTGCATACAAAAATAGTGCCAAAGTTTACCTGCGCTTGACATAAAAAGGTCAGAGGGAACATTGGAAGTAGTTATCATTACGTGAGACCGGTAGACCAATGGATAAATAATCGTAATTTTATGACTACGTGGTACTGATTTCATCTATAGATCTAAACCGAACACTCTTGTTCAAGTCACGTAGAATTCACAATGTCTCCGACATCCAACGCGAATAACAACAGTTGGTAATGGGAAGTTTCTTATCCGAAAATTACGTTTAAATTCATTTGTACCAACGGAATTTTAAAGATACCGGTATGAGAATAATTTTGTTATTGTACATCGTTCCTTAGTGCTCACCTGTCGAGATTACAAATAGCTTGCTCAGTAAATAACGGTTGCCATTAGACAAATATATGCAATAGGAATACGCAGGTATAATGCCTGCTATTCTTAATTTGTATGAACATATTGAGATTGAGCATATCTTGATCAACCAAGAGCCGCTATAGGAGCAATCGCTATTGTTGATATTTTTAAAGCTAATTAAAGTTTTCTTACATAAATTAACAAACAAATCAAGCCATTTCCCAAAAATCAGGGGAAAATCTTTACTTCACGTTTTTTAAAATAAAAATCGATCGTTAGGAGCAGCTTGATTTGATTTGGCTATAAATTTTAAGTATAAATAAAAGATTTTGGAAGAGTAGGTAACTATTTCATATACACCTATATTGTAATATAAAATTTTTCGTTGCATCAGTTGTTCATGTACTGGTTCGATTGTAGGCGCAATATAATAAAGGAACTATATTTTTTTTTTACTGGCTCAGTTCTGGTCACGTTGGAGGTCTCTTTCGTAGCTTAATATCACATTCGGCAACAAAATATTTCCAAATGAAGGAAAGCGTAAGCTATTTGTTCATAACCTTCCATTTATACATATTGCTTCCACTTGATCCCGCTTCTATCATATAATACGTCGTTTATTACCTTCAGGTAAAAATGTAGACCAGTTAAAAATTCTCGTATCTTCACTGTCTCATTTAGTTCTTCCGTTTTTGTATACCGCACTATACAGATCTTCCAGAATGCGCATTCAACGTTCCACTCTGAGACTGGAGCATCCTCCAACATAATTCAAACGTACAATTATAAAGCAAAAGAACGCTGTGAATTAAGAAGCAAATTAAGTTGAACGTTCACTGTAGATCATGCACTTGAGCAATACAATATTTTTATTATTATCAAATTATCAAATAATAAAAATATTGTATATGAGTTAAGGGCGTCCGATTTGTTTTTTTTAAGAGTAAGTAAGAGTGACGTCACGCTTTTGTTAACTTTCGCTCATAGTAATTAAAACCACAACTTGCGGGATTACACTTTTATTGTGACCATTATTAAGAGGTCCGAACGGCCCGACGCCTCGAGCGAGAATGCCACGAAAGTTAACAACCGCCCATATTTATAGCAAAGCATGCTTGTACAAAATTGATTGCTATTGCTAAGAGTTCAAATTCTTCTTCTGCATTTTCTTGGCGCCGCTGAATAAAGTTAATAACTCCTTCGCGCCGACATATATAATCCAAATAAAATTTCGAACAGTAACCTTTAATACATAATCTATACTAGTACTACGCAAAGAAGACACAAGCACTACTGATCTTACTTGGGTCGAAGTTATATAAAAAACAGATAATAGTAGTACATCCCTCACTGCCTAATCAGTATTGTTAGTATGTATCCCCTTTACCTTAATAATAAGCAACATTTTCCATAAAAACAAAGAAGTTCAATAAAATATGCTTTTTATTCACAGCTAGAATGAGACCATAAAAAAATTTTTTGTTTGCTTACACATAGCATAACTAAAAACTTTCAGCGCAAATGAAAAAGATATTTGTCTAGCTGTAGATACGTAATGAAGCTTCTAGCTTGCTGAGTCAGTTACTCTAGTCAAGCGAGGTAAATTGAGAACTTCTGCAGTAGGATGTTGGAACTTTGTTGAAGTGTAGATGCGCAGGCAAGGTAAACTTTACGGTTCCAACATGTATGTGCATTCGTGTAATGTGTTATGCTGTGTCACACAATATTATCAATCTTTTCAATGCCTTTGACGACCTCCGTGGCGCAGTTTATAAAGTTGTATTATAAAGTCGAAGCGGTGATAGCCCAGTGGTTAGGGCGTCAGCCTCCTAATCAGAGCTCGGCGGTTCGAATCCGGGCACGCACCTCTAACTTTTCGGAGTAATGTGCGTTTTTAAACAATTTAAAATATCACTTGCTTCAACGATGAAGGAAAACATCGTGAGGAAACCTGCACGCCTGAGAGTTCTCCATAATGTTCTCAAAGGCGTGTGAAGTCTGCCAATCCGCACATGGCCAGCGTGGTGGACTATGGCCAAACCCTTCTCATATTGAGAGGAGACCCGTGCTCTGTAGTGAGCCGGTAATGGGTTGATCATGATGATGATGATGATTATAAAGTCAGAAGTCCTGGGTTCGATTCCCGGCTCGAGTCTGGTCTGGTGGGGCTTCGGCCATGGCTAGTTACCACCCTACCGACAAAGACGTGTCGCTAAGCGTTTTAGCGTTCCGGCATGATGTCGCGTAGAAACCAAGGGGTGTGGGTTTACAACACCCCTAACAAGTTAGCCCGCTACCATCCTAGACTGCATCATCACTTACCACCAGGTAGGATAGCTGTATTAGATAATATAATAAAAATAGATAATCACTGATTCTAGAAAGTTCAACCAATAATTAACACCTACTACAAAAATACAAAAAAAAATTATAAAAGACAGATAAGAAGAAAACGCGTATAAGTATTTTTGAAGTGTGATTTAATATTGAATAATGAGTGTTGGTCACAATATCATTCATATATTCATATCTAAATACTAGGTAATGTTATGCGCTCGCTTGGTGCTCTTTTACTTACACTTAGCACCAATGAGTCGGTGCCATGTTTCATTTTCAATGAACCAGACCAGACGCAGTAACAAATATATCATCATACTGTGTGGTTTGGTTCCATGAAATGCGTCTTATTTAGATAATAAATATTAAATATCTACAACCGCTTTGAAGAAGTGTGGTGAATTTATGAGCGGAGATCTTTGCTTTGCTGTTAGACATTTGCATGTAACTTTTTCTGTAAGCTACGCGGAAAAAAAATGTTTAGTCTCAAGGGAAATCAAATATTTTACGTGGGCGAAGTCACCGGCTACCACTATTAATCTATAGTAGCAGATTCAATCCAATATCAAATCAAATAATACTAGGTTATGTTATGCGCTCGCTTGGTGCTCTTTTAACACTTAGCACCAATGAGTAGGTGCCCATGTTATATTTTCAATGAACCAGACCACACACGGTATGATACATCATCATAATGGGTATGGTCTTGTTCATTGAAAATAAAATCATCTATCACTTTTATTGTAAATGTCTCCCTTTCACTAATCATGACACGTGACACGGGGAAGGGCTGTTTCTTATATTTTATAGAAGTCCGATATATAACTAGGAGACATGATTAATTATCAAAAGGTTTCTTTATTGGTTACCGTACCGTTACTGCCTGCCAAGTTAGCGAAATAAAAATATGCAGTTAGATTAATAAATAAATTACCTTTGTAATTGGTTTTTCTCCAAGAGCCTTTACAGGTGTTGAATTGCTGATGAAAATTTGCATGGGATAATGTTACTGACAAATAAATAATTGGACCTTTGCCCGTTTACAAAGCTGCGGGCATCCACTAGTTACAATGTTAATTTGCATTTCAGACAGTTTAAAACGTTATTTCTGTTATGAAAAGTAAAGTATCTATAACTTTCTGTCATCATCATCATCATCGTGATCAACCCATTGCCGGCTCACTACACGTATTTGTAAAGTGGTCATAGTCCACCACGCTGGCCATGTATGGATTGGCAGACTTCACATGCCTTTGAGAACATTTTTAAGAACTCAAGCATGCAGGTTTCCTCACAATGTTTTCCTTGGCCATTGAAGCAAGTGACATTTTGATTGCTCAAATTCCGAAAAGTTATATAGTTATTAGGTGCGTGTCCGGGAAAGAAACCCCGACCTCTGATTAGGAGGCGGACGTCCTAACCAATAGGCTATAACAGTTAAACATTCTGTATTTATAGATATCTTTATAACATTTTAAGATTTAAGAGCTTAAACTATACTCAAGATCTACTGGAATTTTTCAAGATGAACTATATCTAAGTATACCAATATTAATTATTATATAGCCAGAGCTGTTACACGAATTGATAACTCTCTGAACATAAATTATAATGTCTTAACTTTTAATTATATCTTAAAACAAATATTCTTAAACGATATTTTGAAGCTTGAAGTTATCAAGATTCAAGACAAATACCTATTAGGTGCGTCATTCATCTTCCAATTTCAAGTTCAAATACTCATTTTAGTTCAACCTAAATACGAAATACGTATAAAGATATATATAGTTTTCTTAAGTCCACTTATAACATAGAATAACAAAAAAAACCCGGCTAAGTTATGTTTTTCTTCTTAGACCTGGACCCGATTTGAGCCGTCTTAGCTATTTTAAGTTGTCCATTGTAGCTATCACCATCACTTCACGAATAGAAACAATGAAATGAACGTTCATAGATGCCTGTAATAGGTTTATGGGAATTAAGCTATTTTTGATTTGATTTGATTTTGATCTTCTCAGTGCCAACTAAAGTTTGTGATTTCTATCGCATTGTCTCAACCAGTATGTTAGGCCTGGTTAAGTAAAGTAAATTATTCAACATGGGGGTAATCTTATATTACAAATGCCGAGATAAATCCCGTGCGAAAGAGGTATCTTAGATCTTACAGCGTAACAAAAGTATTGCTTCTAAAATCATGAGTGTACCTACTGAGGGATTTAGGGGCGTCCAATAAGAAGACAGCGTTACCTTTGCGTTTAATTCTCTACTTCCAGATCTCGCGGTTGGCAACACCTCAGTATAACGTTTCGTAGATAAGTTTTGGAGGGAATTTCCAATAATCTATTCTATGGTTACAATCGTACGAGCTCTGGCGAGTGAACTCATTAATCGAAGCGAGATAGCAATATGAGACTAAGCTAAATATTTGAACCGAACCGAAATTTTAACTGAATTTGAACCTATGTGGGATGTGATTATTTCAAATCACATTATAATCCATAGTTGAAATGAATCGCTGTACATTGTGGTGGTCTTGTAATAAGGTATATTTGATGGTTTGTGCGAATGGTGTGAAATGCATCTTAATTTGATAATAAATATTACATATCTACAATCGCATTGAAGAAGTGTGGTGAATTTAAGAGCAAGGAGACCTTTGCTTTGCTTTTGGACATTTGCGTGTAACTTTTTCTGGAGGCTTCTATAAGCTACGCGGAAAAAAAATGCTTAGTCCCACGGGAAATCAAATATTTTAGGCAGGGAAGTCTCCGGCTTACACTATTAATCTGTTACAGCAGATTCAATCCAATATCAAATCACAACCAAAAGGTCTTCCATACTAAAATGTATTTACCCTAAGTCTACAGTTTGAAATTACCTTTGAATATTGTTTAATTTACAAAATTGGTCTATATTCGTACTAGGCGTACCTATTTGATTGCGTGAAATTTGATATTTTGGAATTCATAGGATTATTAATATCATAGCATACCGTCGATAATAACATTACCGTAGTTAATAAAATAAATTGTGCACCAGAATTCACTGATCGATTAATTGACTGACCTAGGTATATAGATGTAGGTCTTCTTCGAACTGTTTCATTCCAATATCGGTGATTCAACCTTGTGACAAAATAATACCTCCAGTGGTTTGTCGGTTTTTGCGTCTCGATACAGTAACGAAAATATAACTTTTTCTTTTGAAATATTTGGGAGCAATTTTTTTTTTTTTTAATTGTTTCACCACAAGCCCTTGACTACTTACTCATATATATCTCACCTGATGGTAAGTGATGATGCGGTCTAAGATGGTAGCGAGCTAACCTGTTAGGGGTATGGGTAAACTCATACTCCTAATTGGTTTCTACACGACATCGTGCCGGAATGCTAAATCGCTCGGCGACACGTCTTTGTTGGTAGGGTGGTAACCAGCTACGACCGAAGCCTCCCACCAGACCAGACTCGAGCCGGGAATCGAACCCAGGACCTCCGAATTTAAAATGCAACAGCGCACGCGCTGCTACACGGAGGTCGTCTTTAATAGGAGTTGACATTATTGAAATTCCAAAGTTGACATTATTGAAATTAAATTTAACTATTTTACCTACAGTTGGAGGAAATATCAATTGTATAACGATTACGAAATTTTTTCGGAACCGATGGGATTTGAATCCACATATGTCCGGCAATAGCGGCCTGAATGTTTTACCAACCAAGCAACGGTCAACACTTTTGTCTGAAGTGGCAATCTTCTGTTAATGTGTTATTTTATTTTATTTAGATTGTTTTAATTAAGGTAACATAATAATTATATTTAATTAGATTATGTTTTACTATTACGTTAACTTAGTTATTTTGTGTTTAAGTCATCGCGTCCATGATTTTAGTAATATTTAGGATGAACACCGGCGCTACGGCTTGCTGCAGCTGATGCTGAGTGGGTTGCCTTTATTTGGTCGCTATCAGCATAAGATATTACCTTACGTGAAATTATGTTATATACGCCGGTATATGGCGCTAAATAAAAAAATCTCATAATGAGAAGAGACCCGCCCTATAGTATTTCCTCGATTAATGAGTGGCTGATTGGTAATAGATGGATAACAATAATCTTAAACGTAGACCATTATTGGAAACGGCTTAGACTAAAAACTGATAGCTTGCTTTACATAGTTGTAAACACTTAGATAAATACGCCAGTTAAATTTAAACTTTTCTTCCAATGTCCTCGTGGCGTCCATTGTTATTGCTATTTTTCGTGGACCAATCACTTGCCACCATTTTGGCGGGAACTAATAGCGTGGCGGCATGACATAGTGACAACCAACTTAATCTTCTTCTTCTTTGGCCTCGCCTTATCCCGTTACGCGGGGTCGGCTTTTTTTATCATCCGGCGCCACGTCGATCTTTCTTTAGTATCCTCATCATTGAGGCCGAGGCATTTCATGTCCTTTTGGACATTCGTCAACCATGTAGTTGGGGGTCTTCCCCTTCCCCTTTTCCTTGCAGCCATGGAAAGGCACTTTTTCACAACGTAATCGTCAGGTCTACGCATTACATGTCCGTACCATCTGAGCCTGGATTCTGTTATTTTTTGCGTTATGGGTGCAACCTTAAAACTTCCCCTTATGTATTTATTGCGTACTTTATCTTTTAAAGTCACTCCTGCCGCCCATCTCAGCATACGCATTTCAGTGGTGTGTAATTTCTGTTCATGGGTTTTTTTGGTTGCCCAAACTTCACTACCGTACAGTAGTGCTGGTCGTACTGCCGTTTTATACACTTTGCCTTTAGTTTTTATTGGCATTTTAGTGTCGCATAGCACTCCACTGAGGGTACGCCACTTCATCCATCCAGATGTCGTCCTCTGTGTTATATCCGCTTCTATAGAGCCATCCTCGGAGAGAACGGATCCTAGATATTTGAATGTTTTAACCCTAGGGAGGGCCGTACCACCCAACGTAATGCCTGAATCAAGTGGGGCGTTGGGATTAAAATTACAGAACATATAATTGGTTTTTGTTCTGCTAATACGCAAACCATTACCTTCCAGCGACTCTTTCCATCTTTCTAAGTCAACCTGTAACTCTCGGACATTATCAGATATGAGAACCACATCGTCTGCATACAAGAGATTCCATGGAGTTGGTTTCTGAATTTTTGCCGTTAGATAGTTCATGACTATGTTAAATAGCAGAGGGCTCAATGACAACCAACTTAATACATTTATAATATTAATCTAGTCAAATTTTATACTCTTACGTGTACGTACGTACGTACGTATATAGATTAATTACATTTTAACCCTTAGAAACAACTTAAAATATATATGCCTTAATTAATAAATACATCATAATTTTGAAATATATAGCTTCTTAGAATCGCGGCGATAAAAGTGTTAACATATGGAACGAACATAGAATACTTTTATTCTGATAAAAACAAACAATTCCCACAGTAAATGTAAGTCTTAAGCATGAGCTATTAGATTATAATCTCATCGATCCACACTAATTAAAATACATATCTGTAGTTACTATAATCTCTTGCTAGCTAAGCTAGCTAAGCTATGAAGCTTTAGAACGATATATTTTGAATTTTGATTTACTACTGCCTTAAACTAAAAACCTCGTGAAAATTTCAACAACATGGCATGCGAATACCATACGGAATAAATATGGATAATTTTAATGTTTATCCATGTAATTTGCATTAATTGATTACCTATACTAATTGAAAATGAGCTATAATCGTTTTGCTATAAATTGGAACTCAAACATATGTTACGATAAACACAGGTTATGATATTTAATTTTAACAGATTTATAATAATTTAAATATTACCCAGTCTAGCTACTGGTATTTGAATACTCTGATTTATTAATATGGTCAATGCTTAAATATGTTAGTGAATGTATGAGTTATATGAAACATGTTACATGTTATAACTATAACTTTAACTAAATAGTCTAGTCTACTCTGCATTATGTGATACGTCTGTTTAACCCAACTGAAACAATGTGTAAAGTTGTTAGTGTACAGTGTTTAAAAAAATACCACGACAACCTCCTTGGCATAAAGTATGAGGTCCTGGGTTTCAGTCCCATAATGTGTCTGGTCTGATGAGAGGCTACCGACACAGACGTGTCACCAACCGTTTAAGCGTTCCGGCACTAAGTTGCATAGTAACCAATTAGGAGTATGGTTTTACAATATCGGGTGGAAACTAGCCACGGCCGAAGACTCCCACCAGACCAGACTCGACCCGGGAATCGAACCCAGGACCTCCAACTTTATAATGCGACAGCACACGCGCTGCACGACGCAAGTGGTCTAAATTAAATTACTTAAATAAGTAGTTTAAGCAATATTCAAGTACAAAGTCATTGATATTTACTTGTAATTAAAACAAAAACCTATGTAAGTAACTTCAATACAGTACAGATAGGAACAAAGCATCTTATTTGGCGTTAAAGCTGGCACTGTACCTTGCTTTAAAACGCGAATCCTTTTCAGGTCTTAAATTATGTATTAGAATATACGAGTTCTAAAAATAAATATATTTCTATATTAAGTCCGATGAATTCGCTCCCTAGTCACGTCGGTACTACGGTCCGGGAGTGACGCGAATCCGGGATATGAAACCGACGCCAAGGAACGTAGCATATTCGGCATTTACTGTGCATACGTTTTGCATTTTGAGTAGATCTGTGATTTAAAATTAAATCCGATTTCCAGTGTAAACAAATATTCGACTGAAACTATAATATTTTAAGTTAGAAATATTGAATTGGGAAAATCGCACTGTACTATTAAAGTATTGCTTATGGTTATTCAACTTAAAGTTTTTTTTTTCTCTTTTTATGGCTTTACACAGATTACCCAAGTCAAGTTTTAGCAATGGAGAATTGAAAAAGGGCGGGAAAGCTTGCACTCGGCGAACGCGGCTCTCTCAAACCTTTCCCATATTCAAAAAACTAGCCACCTTTTAAACGCCTTTTAAACTCAAAGTTTACTCTATGTTTAGTATGTTAATTATTGTGCTTACGAGTACCTATGGTTAGTTGAGCATATACATTGAACCTTCACCTTCACCATCATTTTAAACCATTTATATCTCAGCAAGAGTAGGGTTGTGAAACTGTGTACGTGTGTATAGTGGATTGGTAGACTTCGCACGCCTTTGAGAACACTGCAGATTTCTCAGGTTTCCTTACGGTGTTTTGCTTGGTGGCTTAAATAGCTTTGTTCAAGTAGACTTATAACGTGCTTTTCCTTTTTTATAAGTTTTCTTTCTTTTCGGGATTAACAGTTTCGGTGGCTCCAATGATATATATATATATCTCTCATTGGATGCGTTGCCGGCTGAACCATTCAACCTCCTAACCGGATGCTAGCATCATACCGGATAATCCCATTTACTACCCACATACCATACTCTTGTAAATTGTAATTTAATAATAGCGTTTATCATAAATTTACCATAATAACTTTACAACTTGGTACTTCTTTGGTCGAATGGTAAGCATTTACAACTATTTACGTTTACTATTTACTATACTGCTAAATATTTTCTTAATATATTCTATTTATTTTGTAAAATACAGAAATTATTATCTTATTATCTAATCATATGAGTATTTTTACTAGCAGCCACTGAAGAGTTCGTCTATCGTCTGGCTCCATCATCACCACCATTACTAAATATAGCCTAAGTTACTTTCTGACAAAATAGCTTTCTAACCGTGTAAGATCTCTTAAAATAGGTTCGGTAATTTCATAGTTATAGATCAAACAATCAAATGAACAACCTTAATGATAAAATTATAGATATACGAGTATATATTGGATGAATAAATAGGTTAATATTATTTCATGCACAGAAAATACATCTCACTTAAAAACATACCAGATCAGTCGCAAGATCTAAAATATTAGGATAGGAAACTAAAAGCTGGAACTAAAACCGTAAATCTCTTCACGAAACAGAAAGATAACGCGGAGTTTGGAGCTGTGAACATTTACATATTGTGCGGCTATAGTGCAAGTGGGGAATGAAAACTTCGTCAAGCTTGTTTTAAATGTAAATTTCGTCTTTATTTATTTTTGTATACTTACATATCAATATCAATATTTAAGAAAAATAATAATCTGCGACGACATTTTTCATCAATTTATAAAAGATAACAATATTTTTAGCACTAGATACGCCAGATTATTATTAATGTTAAATGATGGGTTGCAGACGATTCCACGAGTGTTCCCGTGACCCAGCCACTAGGCGACGCGAAGGAGCATCGCTAGGTTTTAGTGGGTATTCTGTTCGCCAGTCCGGGGAGGCCCACATACCCCGTCGGAAGTGGCGCGGTCTTGCATGCGTCGCTTCCGGAGGGGATGCGTAAACGCATTTCCCAGCGCGAGAAAAAAAAATGTTACAAATAAGTCTAGAATGCTAAAACAACGGATATTATAATGGACGAAATTAATTCAATAAGTAGCATTAATTTCTTTCGTCTTTATAACATGATCCCTATAAGTAATTGATTCGTTAATGAATAACTTTAATTCATTATTTAAGGTTACCATCAATTAATGCTTTTAAATAACTTTAAAAATTATAAGTATCTATGTAGTAATTGAAGTTCTATAATATCTATCCGCTACAACTGTGACCACCCAGCTCAAAACGTCGTCTGATAGTGTCACGTAACGTGGATAAGGCAGTTCCACATTACACAATTGCACTTTATCTGTGGGCTCGAACATTTTAGCACCTCGGCCTAGTTTCTCTTTAAAGCAGGTTTTTACCGTCTTTTTAGTGCCGCAGACCAAAATTGAAAAACCGGAACGATCAAGTCACTCGGTCTTTGTGTTTTTATACTGCTTGCCATCTATCGGTTTGCCTTTATTATTCTCCTTGCAAAGAAATCTCGATTTAAATTTTCAGGATTATAAATTGGTACATAATGAATCTACATTATATATAAATGTATGTAAAGGTAATTATTATGACAAATTATGAAATGACATTTCCGGGATTTCTCTAAATCAGTTCAAAGTTGACATAAAACGTAAGCTTGTAGAAAAGTGCTATTATAGTGTAAAAGATTATGTAAATGATAACAAAACAAGCCTGGGGATGAAATATTGCTCTTATAATATACGCAAATAAGTGGGATCAAGAATACCATTTAAAGGATTATTTGAATAAAGTTTATGATTGATTCTCTATTTAAAGCATATACATAGTTCACGAGAAATACATTATTATGAATAATAATTTATATTTACGAAGGAGTTATACAGTAATTTACTTTAATAATTTACTATAAAGGATTTTCTTTTATAATTGGCAATGGCTAAAACCCGACTAGATTAATCACAAGCAAGTATAATTGTTTACCAGTTATAAAAATTAAAATATTATGTCGACTTCACATACCTCACCCCCGGTTTCCGAACCAGGTAATAAATAACTTTTGCATATTCTGCGGTCTGGTCTGGTGGGAGTTCTTAGGTTTTATACTAGGAAATGGATATGATTTCCATTCCATATCATCAATAAAGTACGTATTTCATCTTATTCAAGATGCAGTTGTATTTTTCATAACATATTAACTACCCACTCCAGTCTGACACGGAGTGCCGTCATCTACATCGCATCGCCCGTCATAATTGCAGCGAGATGGTTCAAACGCGTAGATGTATGTAAAAATAACACTTTCTCAAAGTACCAATTTTATATTGCCATCCTTTAGTACGTCTCAACTGTCATCTAATGACCCGATTTTAGTCAACATTTCTGGAAAAAAAATAGAGTATAATATCGTTACACCGAATAAAGTCTAATTTGTAGTACATTAACAACTCATATAAAGAACTTCTTTAACTACCAAATAGGAAATTTCCTTAAAATAAACCATAAGATAAACATTAATAACTGCAGCTATCTGAAAAATCAAATATATTTCCAAACTACCGTATCGATTTCAGATTATATCTTCATCATCCTAACTTAGGTACTTCTCGAGGGAAAACTTGATCCCACAGTAATTGGCTCTTATAACTTACGTTATAAGGTTGGAATTAAAGAGCTCCGATTGTGTTAAAATAAATCTTGTTGGTTAGATCTCCTATTTCCAAAATGATATTTTGTTGAGAGTTTATGATCACTTTTGCAGAGATAACGTTGGGAGGTCGAAATGATGCTTTTCTTTCGCTCTGAATACTGATCAGCATCAGTAATCTTCTTTTACAGCCCCATGCATTTGAAAATCATAAGATTTTAAATAGGTGTTTTAAAAACAAAGTTCTTCGTACTAGTATTGCATGCGAATATAATCTTTCTTATTTTTTTTATTCCAATACAAGTTAGCCCTTGACGGTAATCTCACCTGGTCTACGATGGTACAGTCTAAGATGGTAGCGGGCTAGTCTGCTAGGGGTTAAAACTCCTACTAATTGATTTTTACGCGACATCATGTCTGAACGCAAAATCGCTTGGCGACACGTCAATGAAAGTCATCGAATATTTGTGATAATTTGAATATATTGTCGACTTTTTAAACAGCTAGAATCTGCTGAGTCTGGAGTTCCTCTCGCATAAAGATATCATGGTTCTTAAATGCGTGTTGGGATTTTGTTTTTCTATATATTATATATCCGTTTAGGCGTCAACATTATTTTTATTAAGAAGCGGTGAAGGAAAACATCGTGAGGAAACCTGCACGCCTGAGAGTTCTCCATAACGTTCTCAAAGGCGTGTGAAGTCTGCCAATCCGCACATGGCCAGTGTGGTGGACTATGGCCAAATCCATCTCAAGGTAATGGGTTGATCATGATGATGATGATTATTTTTATTTAAACCAATGAAGTCCACAGCTGGAGTTATCAATCCAGCACCTTGTACCCGAACGTCCATCGGTCCTCCCAGCTGTACCTCTCTAGCTTCGCCTCTCACTCAACATTGCTGGTCTCGAAATTTAATCTTTTGCAAGCATCTTTCTAATGCAAGCAATTTGCACGCATATGTGACAGCATAATGGAAACAAAACTGTACGATTGTTATTTATAACAAATTACCCACTTAAATCTTAAAGATATCTCTCAATAAGATCAAAGTTTTTGTTAAACGGAAACTTGTACAAAACTCTTATTTTTATATTAAGGATAAGATGAAGGATAAATTTTGGAGGTCCTTGGGTTCGATTCCCAACTGTAGTCTGGTCTGGTGGGAGGCTTCAGCCGTGGCTAGTTACCACCCTACCGGCAAAGACGTGCCGCCAAGCGATTTAGCGTTCCGGCACGATGTCGTGTAGAAACCAATTAGGAGTTATGGGTTTACCATACCCCTAACAGGTTAGCCCGCTACCATCTTAGACCGCATCATCACTTACCATCAGGTGAGATGCAGTCAAGGGCTAACGTGTGGTATATAAAAAAAAAAGATAAATGATATAAAATCATGAGTGTGAATTGCTCCAACTTCAAAGCTAATTATTATAGTGACATGTGACATGGTGATAACTTAATGCGAAAAACGTAAGTTTGCTGTCTGAAGAAGAAGTTCTTAAACCTGAGCGTGTTTGGAACCGTGCTATGTTATGATATAAGTTAGCGAATGTAGTTAACACCTCATGAAGTGAATATAGGTATATAAACGCTTCATAAATGCCTGTATAAGGTTTACATAACTAGAATATTTTTTGCATCATTCAATTTGTTTGATTATATTTTGTATGTAAGTGTCAATAGAGATTATAGAAATGCAATGACACCAATTTTATTGAGCACACATCGCATTTCTAAATTGAGAGATATTAAAATAATCTTTTCTTTCTTCCTTTCAAAATAACATTATATACAAGACTACAATAAACTATTGACGCTCCAATAACTGATACAAGGGTTTCTCGAACAGGAAACTAATTTTCTCCCTCGGATGTATCCCATAATACAAGCTGAAGGTAATTCAAAGGTAAGGGAGCGATATGGATAGCTTTATGTTGAAAGGAGCTGAATAAAGTAACTAACGGGCAAAGAAATCACCCAATATAGTCGAGTTCCTGAAAAGAGGTTATGTTAAAGCCGCCAAGTTATTGAGGTGGTTATTAATTCATAACCTTACCTATATAATTAGGTAAGGTTATCAATTAATAACTAATTGTATAGGTAAGGAAGCGGTTACAAACTTTATTATATGAATAGGTTATATTACAATATAAATAAAAATATTGCCGGTGTGTAACAGTATACCGATTTCAAACATTTCAACCCCGTCATCAACTATTTTAGCATATTGCATTTCGGTTACTGCTGTTGAGTCTCCTCTTTTGTAGGAGAAGAAATTTAGAATAAAGTCCCTTCAAGCAGAGATTGATTGATTGAGAAGCTGTGATAGCCTAGTAGTTAGGACGTCCGCCTCCTATTCAGAGATGGGGGGTTCGAACCCGGGCACGCACCTCTAACTTTGCTATTTAGAATATCATAATTAAAATATCACTTGCTTCAACGGTGAAGGAAAACATCGTGAGGAAACCTGCACGCCTGAGAATTTTACGTAATGTTCTCGAAGGCGTGTGAAGTCTGCCATTGCCAATGCAATGGCGCGTGGCCAGCGTGGTGGACTAGGGCCAAACCCTTCTCATATCGAGTGAGCCGATAATGGGTTGTTCATGATGATGATAATGCAAGTAATTGAAGCGGACATTCTTGAATGTGGGTTGGCGAACTATTATCATGATTATCATATGTTAGTGTATTCCTTTTAGTGTAAACAAGACCAAGGGTTTAATGTGCGACAGCGAAACAGACCGAAAATCTTTTTAATTTTGCGATTTTTTTTTGTTTTATATCAGTCTGGATTTTGATTCAACCTAGCATAAGACCGTCCGGAGATACAACTTTTGCTACGCTTAATAAGCTCATTAAGTGGAGGTCACGCGCGGACGTTACACTAAAGTAACTACAAACTCTAGACTCTTTCTTACACGAAACGAAACATATATATACGAAACACATAAATCTTTGATTCTTGCAGAAACTCCGATGACTCAAATTAGATAAAATAACCTTATTTTATCTAATTTAAGTCTTCAGGCTGTTTAAAATATATATATATATGTAGGCGCGGGCGGATTTTGACTTGATCCGTCCGACATCGTGTGGGCAATTTTCAGGTACCGTGCAATAAGAACACCTTTAGATTTGACTCGATTTCTTCAAACACTGAATTTAACTAATATCGTAAAAGTAGAACTTTTAAGATAATTACCACCAAGAGAAACGTAGGACAGTTCCGTGACAACGTCTCTTTTTTTTAACTTTTTCGTTGACGACCCTGTCGAAGCACGTCAAAACTGTTTACGCTTGCTAGCTGGCGCGCTTGCGTTTCATTTAGTATACGTACTAATTTCCGGCTGCGAAATATACAATATACTAAATTCAATTTTATAAAAGAAAATATTATTTCATATAATATTAAATTAGTCAATGTATTGTGTATTAGTCAATGTATTCTAGCTTTGATAGCCTAGTGGTTAGGACGTCCGCCTCCTAATCAGAGCTCGGGGTTTCGATCCCGGGCATGCACCTAAAATTTTTCGGAGTTATGTACGTTTTCAAGCAATTAAAATATCACTTGCTTCAACGGTGAAGGAAAACATCGGTAGGAAACCTTCCTGCCGGAAAGTTCTCCGTAATGTTCTCAAAAGGCGTGTGAAGTTTGCCGCACATGGCCAGCATATTGGACGATGGCGAAACCCTTCTCATATTAAGAGGAAACCCGTGCTCTGTAGTGAGTGCAATTGGTTAATCATGACGGTGATATATGTCTATTACAAGATATACTTGCCAGACGACCTCCGTGGTGCGGGTTTATTCACAATTTATTTCATAATCATAATCATAATAAATACATACCTAATAACAGAAAATACATAAACACATATTATTAGGATCAGTACTGGCTGTCCTTGCTAGATTCTGTCAATCTATGTTAAGGACAGCCAGGGTGCTAGGGTGCAGGGTGCTATCGTGTTGTATTTAGTGGTCCCTTGTTAAAATTCTGGCTTGAGTATAGTCTTTTGGAACTTACTACTGGGATATTTACACTGGAAAAGATATACCACCAAACGACGATGATGTGGTGGGAGGCTTCGGCCGTGGCTAGTTACCACCCTACCGACAAAGACGTGTCGCCAAGCGATTTAGTGTTTCGGCACGATGTCGTGTAGAAACCAAGTAGGAGTATGGGTTTACCATACCCTAACAGGTTAGCTGGCTACCATCTAAGACCGTATCTTACCATCAGGTGAGATGCCATCAAGGGTTGACTTGTGGTATATAAAATAAAAAAAACGAACTATAACTGCGATGAAAATAAAAATTACAGTTATGGTTGTCGCTGCGTATTTTTATGATAGCGATGTACATTTTATTTCAATAAGTTGTTTTGAAAATAGTTTTTTATTATTATGGCTGCAAATAAAAAGCCAATAACTTTTCAAGCTTCCACTTTCCTACAATAACGCACACAAAACAAGCTGTAAAATTCTAGTAGGTGTCCGTCTAAAATCATTAAAATAACGAAATTTTAATGATTGAATTTTATTGAAAAGAAGCGGCGATAGTCTAGTGGTTAGGGCGTCAGCCTCCTAAACAGAGGTCGACGGTTCAAATCCGCACCTCTAACTGTTCGGAGTTATGTGCGTTTTAAAAAAAAAAAAATATGACTTGCTTCAACGGTGAAGGAAAACGCCGTGAGGAAACCTGCACGCCTGAGAGTTCTCCTTAATGTTCTCAAAGGCGTGTCTGCCAATCCGCACATGGCCAGCGTGGTAGACTATGGCCAAGCCCTTCTCATAATGAGAGGAAACCCGTGCTCTGTAGTGAGCCGGCAATGGGTTGATCATGATGATGATGATGATGATGAACGAAATTTTGAAACAGTTGCTTATTTTGAAAAGTTCGTTGATAAAAATGAAACACACCTATTTCACAGGTGAGTTTCACTTTAAAATTGTAAACGTGTACAGTCATCCATTTCATTTGCATATATTCCGAACTATCACTCACAGTTATTTGCACTATTTGAAACGTCACAACTTTTGACTATGTTAATGGGTGTTGTAGATTTATTTCACATTTTATATGAATCTACGTCACCTATTATTACCGTTTTTTCCAGTCATGCATTTATTTGTCCAGAAACATTAAAGGCCCGTCTGTCATATGCATTTTATTATGTTGTTGAATTTGACGGATTACGATTTGATAAGGACTGAAATTTGAATACTGTTGCGTCACAACAGTACTGTTGCTTTGTTGACGACCTACATCTATTATACATCTACATCATTATAAATTTGAGATCCTGGGTTCGATTCCGATAAAGACGTGTTGCGTAGAAACCAATTAGTATGGGTTAACCATACCCCGTAACAGGTTAGCCCGTTACCATCTTAGACTGCATCATCACAATCTGGTGAGATTGCCATCAAGGGCTTGTAGAGTATACAAAAAAAAAATAAGTACACAAACCATCAGTATCAGTATTTAAAACTTCAAGAATAAAGTTACTTGAATCGCATTGTCTTAACCATACTTCATTAAATCAGCGAAAGGTCGGGCCCCACCTGTGCCACGAGTAAGGCTCGCTCAACCGACCACTGGACGCATGAGTCACACGTGTGCTGCGCCGAGTCCTAAGCGGTAGCCACACTCATGGCGCTCTTCCGTAGGCTCTCGCCATGCAACCTTGCACAGATACCTGCGATAATCCATCCTCATTACTAAGGTTCGCGATCCTTAGCATGGATCACCTTCTTCCGTATGATGTTTCTCCAGATGGTTCTGTTTTCGGCATTATGTAGTGCGGTGGGACCATCGAATGATATACAGAGTGCAAATTACTTACCGTGTCTTAGATATAAGCTAACTAAGATTGGGATGTTATAAGCATTTCGAGGGGGTTGATCAATCTAGTTCTTTTCTTACTTTATATCAGCGAATTGAATTGTAAGACATCGAAATAGTTGACACCAACAAAGCCTGTTTTATATACGCAACACAAAAATCTGGAATGCATTTCTGGCCTTAATCTCCACCTATATTAGTGGACAGGCATCTTTTATTCCTTACCTAGCTATACAACGGAAGGACAGAAAAACATTTTAAAACGTACTTTTGGACTATAAAAACGAGGCCATCCTCCTTAGGACCATTATTTTTAAAAATATGATAAAGTAGCAGAATTATACTAAAAAAATGTTCTTTTTATTATTTCTAAAAATACTCGTAAAAAAAAACCTGTTCTGAAAAATAATATTGCATTATTATAACATAACAAACTGTTGCTGCAATATAAATTGATAATATTAAAATAAAAAAGTCTCAGTAAAATGGAAGAGATGTTATTTTCAAAATATGCAAATGTAATGGATGGATTTATAGTTACTCCAGTCTTTTATTTCTATTTGTAGATGGAAGCATTCACAAACACTCTCTGCTTTTTATAAACGGTTTTCTATTATGTTCAGTCACGTAATGACGTGTTTTGACGTTTTGTCAGATATATCGTACAATTGATTTTGTTATGGATATGGCGACGTTTTATATGTTTATATTCTAAAGAGCTATATATAGATATACTCGTAATAATGCAATGTAACAACATCTATAATATTTTAAAGATATACCTGTTTGAGTAATAGAAAATTATGTGATAAGCAGCTTCGGTTCGTTCTCCATGCATCCCGTTACATATAAAAAGTTCCCCGATTCCTTAATTATCCATACAGCATGCATTGTATGATTGGGAGGCTGACGTCCTAACCACTAGACTATCACCGCTTATATTATAGTTCGGTGATAGTCTTGTCGTTAGGGCGTCAGCCTCCTAATCAGAGATCGGCGGTTCGAATCCGGGCACGCACCTCTAACTTTTCGGAGTTATGTGCGTGTTTAAACAATTAAAATATCACTTGCTTCAACGGTGAAGGAAAACATCGTGAGGAAACCTGCACGCCGAAGAATTCTCCATAATGTTCTCAAAGGCGTGTGAAGTCTGCCAATCCGCACATGGCCAGCGTGATGGACTATGGCCGAACTCTTCTCATATTAGAGGAGAACCGTGCTCTGTAGTGAGCCGGTAATGGGTTGATCATGATCTATAATATAAAGAGAAAACAACAAACCATTGAACGCGTTCTACATTCACTATTAGGAAGTGCATCGCATAGAAATTAAACTGAGTGATTTTGCTGCATGTTGAAGATTCATGTCCTAAGAAGACCTGATAGGTGCTCCTGAATTAAAACAATCATTCATATTTTGCTCATAACACCAGTGGCTTTGTATTCGGGAACTATGTGCGCTCGCAAGCCCTCATCGCGTTTATTAGCCATTTGTATCTATACGAGGGAACTATAGCAGCCTGTGAAAGCGGAATTAATTAAAATTTTGGAGAACATCCAACGTGAGATTCTGTTTTCGAAATTATGTATTCTACGTTAGCTGTTACTCATGACCTGTAGAGCATGAGAATGGAAACCAAACCCTGAAATGGTTTGGTTAACCGCCTCATACAGGAGTGTAATGCTTTCAACATAACTTCTAAATCATCATCACGATGATGACCCGTGCTTATTAATGTATTGCCACAAGTGTTTTCTCAGTCTAAGAAGGAATGTAGGCCATGCTGGTCTCGTGCATATTGGCACATCACATTGAGGAGCATTCTAGAGAAAACCAAAGCATGCATGTTTCCTCACGACTCCCCTTGCTTGCACTTGCATGACCTTTAACATAAAAAATTACAGTAGATCGATATCCTCCGAAAAGGGCGGCTGAAGTCTTATCACTAAAAATGACTGTTTTCTTTCTTTCCCAATTTTTCGAAACGCCTAAATAGATTAAGGATATACAGAATATCGCCAACAGTGCGTGTCATACTAGCACAATGTGAAATACCCTAACTCCTGAATAGACAGTCATATGGAACTACGCGCGAAAATTATATCGATGCTAATAACATCAAAATTATTTTATTCATGTAAACCGAATACATGCTTGCATTTATGGATCGTTCCTATACTATATTTCTTCATTATTTTAATTCGTGAGTTTATCACTACAGTTGTTAAACTATAACTAAAGGTAAGAGAGTAACGCGCTCAGGTTGAGAATCACCCTTCAAACATCTAGAAATACACCATATGATCATATTGTCATCATCATCATGTTCAACCCATTGCCGGCTCACTACAGAGCACGGGTCTCCTCTCAATGTGAGAAGTGTTCGGCCATAGTCCACCACGGTGCGTGCCTGGATTCGAACCGTCGAACTCTGATTAGGAGGCTGACGCCCTAACCACTAGGCTATCACCGTTTCATCATGTTGATCATATAGTATCGAGCTTTAAATGTAGATGACCTTCAAAGTCAATAAATCTATTACAAATGTTACCCACTTAGATCTGCTTGGCCTACATACACCACCACATGCGTGGTGCGTGGAGCTAATTGTCCATTTGCATGAAATAAGACTAGAAACTGGATAGTCATAAATACCTCGTGGCGCATCTGTACCGTCCTCCGAGATGTAAACTCTTGCATTTACATCACGGATTCAAGTGCGCCTGTTGGATTAATGTTTTGGTTACGTGATCAATGGATCGTGTCGTTAATGCAATGTAGAAGACGTTCTACATATTTACTCATTAAAGAATTGATAAAAAAGCTTCAGAAATTAATTAACGATTTTAATATGTTTATTTTCTTTATTACACTACAAGTTAGCACTTGATTACAATCTGCCCTGGTAAAGTGATGACTGAAGATGCAGATTTTAGCGGGCTAAACTGTTAGCAGTATGGCAGTTTTATACCCATCTTACTGGTTTCTTAGCGACATGGTGCCGGAACCCTCAATCGCTTGGTGGCATGACTTTGTCGGTAAGGTGGCAACTAGTCATGGCAGAAGGTTTTTTTTTAAATTTTCCCTGGCATCAAACCCAGATCCTTCATACTTCTACTAGTACGGCCTGACATCTCAGGCCTTACTACATTAAATATAATTATAACCCTACCTTACTATACCCTTCCTTTAATATAATTATGACAATAACTCGTATGTATATTGTATAGTAAGTTTCAAATTAAGATAGTAAAACCATCAGAAAGTGCCGAGGTATAAATTTTAAATTTTAAAATTAAAAGTCTTGTACTCGTAATTAGCTACTAAAAATAACAATGTTTACATTACACTAATTCAAAAGAACTAAAATGGCTTTTGAAATAATCAACTTAATTTTGTTCTAAATAGCTCATGAACTAAAATAATTAATGAACAAACGTAGTTCGTTCTAATGCACCACGCTAACAACTCATTCAATTGCAAAACAAATCCTAACATGTAGCAGCATCGGCGCTTTGAATTAACCCCTTTGACTCCAGACAAATAAAATTAACACGAGCCGAATGAACGATGACAATAATTAACGTTGCCGAGAACCGACAAACAGTTCGTTGGTTAACCATATCAAAAGTAGATATACTTAAGCATACATTACTGTAAACATTGTTGGACGGAAAGCGTTATCTAACATTATATAAATCATCATAATCATGATCAACCTATTGCCGGCTCACCACAGAGCACGGGTCTTCTCCCAATATGAGAAAGGTTTGGCCATGTGCGGCTTGGTAGACTTCACACGCCTTTGAGCACATTACTGACAGTTCAAAACAGTACTAACAGTTCAGACGTGATTTAAAAATAATTGATAGAATGCTGACGAAGTCGAGGGCAGCAGCTATTAATAAAGAAGATAGAACCAAGGGACAGTTCTAAAAAGGGAAGAAGAACAAGAAGAATTAACAGCAATTTCATATCACTATCATGAATTAGGGTAACTAGCCACGGACGAAGGTTTCCATCAGGCCAGAATAGAGAAATCTTTAAAAAACTATGAAATACCAAATTTATCTACCAGGGCTTTCCATTTTTAATACAATGATGTCTAATATCATAGATCGTAAAATTAATTAGAAAATGATTTTACATATGTAATTTTTATCCTGTAATAATAATTAGGACAGAAAACTGCATTAAGGCTACATTTAAACGAGTAGTAAATGTATTACGTTCCAAAACTAGGGAAAATTACGACAGTAAGTGGTACAGGTTTCTTTACAATGCCGATAGAGCGCAGAGCTCTACTTGTACACTAAGCCAATTACAACGTATGCAAAGTTTTCAAACTTGCCAGCATACGCCGAGTGAAAGTTTGAGAACTTCATACACCACTCACTGCTTACAGGAAACCGCAGACAAAACCTACTTTTCGCAACTTATTCTAGATTCTGTCAGCGACTTTAGTTTGACTTGTTTCGCATAATGATCAATTTATTTTTGTTATTCACTTGAAATGTATTTAAGTATGCCCTGTATGTGCCCGGTATGCCCTGTGTGAAGTCTGCCAATCTGCACATGGCCAGCGTGGTGGACTATGGCCAAACCCTTCTCATATTGAGAGGAGACCCGCGCTCTGTAGTGAGCCGGTAATGGGTTGATCATGATGATGCCCTGTATGTCTTGATTTTCGATTAGACACTATTCTCATTTCCAATTAATATAACTAATAAGAAACATCCAACAAGAAAAATATCGGAGTCATAACTTCCAAATGATTGACCTATACCGATAGACCAAATTTTTATTGTTGGGAAACAAACTGTTCCCGCAGGGTTTATGAAAAACCCAGGTACACAGTTGAAGTCTTGGGAAAAACCTTGTGTCTTTTTAATTTTCTAACGTTGTTTTTTCATTAAATACCTACGCATTTTTAATTTCGGGTAAATCGGAGTGCTCAACAAAAAGATTTAATTACTCTAATTTACTCAAAACCTAAGTATATATAGTATAGTCAGAACGTTTCAACGAATAATTTCCGCTCAAATAACTCCTAGTTTTCAACTAGATGAAATTAAAAGGGAATTAAAAGTTCTAATGGATTATCTTTTGTAATGCAAGATGGTCAGTTTTGTGTCATTTACTATTTTCGTAGGTAATAACTGCTTTTGATTTCGTAGTTGTAGAATTTAAACATACCTACTTAATGTGGTATTGATCTTTGATAGGTTATTTACCGTCCGACCCCCCCGTTATACCAAACGTCGCCTAAGCCGAGGTTCGGCCTCAAAGGAGGCGCCCTTAGGCAGTCGTTCCCTTAGTTTCTTCGAGCCCTAGGGATCAAAATTTCTTCTGGCAGAGCTTCTTTCCGAAGCTCGCCAAACAGCCCGGTTACGCTGTGGCAACCAATAGGGTTAGGACAGCTAATAGACAGTCCGAAAAAAAAATGATAGGTTATTGATTAATGTCACATAATAAGGTCAAACCCTTCTCATATTGAGAGGAGACCCGTGCTCTGTAGTGAGCCGAGAATGGGTTAAACATGAATGTCACATTAAAGCAGTAAAGCTTCATTAGCTTATATTCGCTAATCGAGTAAAATTCGCGTCACAAACATAAACCTGACACAAACTTCAATGTTATAGGTTAAGATAAGGAAAATAAACGTTCATTAAGTTCAATTACTCACATGATTGTAGGCGTATCGCATCGTAAATATTATATCAGTTCCCCTCGTATTGACCTCAATTACTAATTAATTGGAAATCGTACCTCCAATATTGATCAAAGGTATGATTTTTCTCTGTAAAATAAATGCATAGCACTGTAATTTAACTTTTGCTTATAATTAATTGATTAAGTACTTCGATAAAACTTCAATTGAAAACACATATCAATAACTCATAGTTCGCTAAATAAGGACTGGTCTGCACTATGAGCTTGCATTGAGTTTTTTTTAATTCAGGAATTCTACTACTTACTGATCTCTTAACTTAAACTGTATCGACACGTTAGAATACATTACGAAAAAAACATTGTTTTTGTTAATTGCTCTGGGCTAACCTAACCTTTGCTTAAATGCGTATTATTGAGAAATAACAGTATTTAAAAAAAAAAATTGCACATAATCCAAATCCATGTAAATAAGGTAATATCAATGCTATGATAGGGTTGATCATGATGAAGGTATAACGTCCCTAAAATAAGAATTATATTTCAGAAATGAGACCACCAACAATATTTAAGTAATACTACATTAAGCGATGGTAGTCGCCTCTAACTTTTAATTTACATATATGTTATAATTATAATATTATATTTATATATAAGATTTTCTAGGCATGAATAATATGAAACTCGCATTTATGCATGTACTTTTTTTATACTTTCATCATCATCATGATCAACCCATTACCGGCTCACTGCAGAGCACGGTTCTCCTCTCAATATGAGAAAGGTTTGGCCATAGTCCACCACGCTGGCCATGTGCGGATTGGCAGACTTCTCACGCTTTTGAGAGCATTATGGAGAACTATCAGGCATGCAGGTTTTCTCACGAAGTTTTCCTTCACCGTTGAAGCAAGTGATATTTTAATTGTTTAAAAACGCACATAACTCCGAAAAGTTAGAGGTGCGTGCCCGGATTCGAATCGCTGACTTCTGATTTGGATGCTGACGCCCTATCACCTGGACTGGACTGGACTATCACCGCTCTTTAGTTATAACAATAAAATTATATATTTGTGTGAGAAATAGGAAATAATTATCCATATTCCCAGCTAAAGCCTCTCAATAGCTTAACTTATGGCATAGGGCTTTTAGCAAATAAGTTTGTTTACTATTCGCAACTCGTTAGCAACAAGTCAATTGGCATACATTCGAGACATACTGTTTCAAAGAGTTTATATATAAATAAATGTGAAGTACTCGTTGGTATGTAAATGCAAGGTCAGCGTTGTTTCCGTTCCCGTGGGGATACGGGAATAAAATATGACTGCTCTCTGATAAAACAGCTTTCCATCGATGAAAGATATTTTCAAATCAATTCATTGGTTTAGGCTTGAAAGTATATATAATGTTAGCTAGGATTAAGAGGGTTTCTTATGTGAAGGAGATATTATACCCCCAAGCTCTGTGAGTCTGGCTTTAGTACTTAATGATCCAGTGCACAATTACTGAAGGCTTAAGCAATGGCCGCGTTTCTTCTGGGGTCAATCTGTATATAAGGTTTTAATGAACCGAGTATGATAAAAATGCCTGCTACATGCTTCGACTGTTCATTGGTTTTTGCTTATCGATTTATTCGAGTACAATCTAGTGGAATTTTCTGCTTCTTCTCTATATTGTACTGCAGTTTTTGCCATCCGCAGCCTACTATCTCCCTCTGATGGAACTTAGACCAACCTCTGAACTCCAAAGCTGTTTGGTTTTAAAGATTATTGTTTAATTAGTGATAACAACAGCTGGGACCAACGGCTTAATGCATTCTCTCCAATGTATGTACCATAATTCCATTTTTCCCTTAAACCTTCTAAGTTACTATAAGATTTTTTTTTTAATGCTGGGATATGCGTTTACGCTACCTACCGGTAGTGGCGCGGGCAGAGCTGGGCCGCTTCCGGCGGGATATATGGTTGCAGGCGGCCAGACTGGCGACCAGAATACCCTCTGACTTTTTGGCCTATTTTATTTAGGATTAGGAAGTGATCCTATATACATACCTTTCTTTATTCAGTTTCTTTATAATTGACATGTCATTTTAATGCATGTCGGCTACAGCTAGTTTTTATATTATAAGATGATTGTAACGCAAGAAAACTATAGTGGCTAACTAACGGCTCGTAAAATATTCGTAGTAAGATATTAATTAATTGATATTTTTTAATTTAGGATGACTAAATTTAATAAAAGTAAGTTAACCTAAAATACATACATTATAAATACGAAATATATATATATATATATACGCTATAAGCTATATATATATATATATATATATACGTTGAAGTAGAATTACACACTGGGTCCGTGTGTATGTAGCCAACGCATCTATGTGCGCGCGCTACTGTTCTAATTGGGCGTTTGATTGTCGATTGTTTTTGCAAAAAAATAAACAATACCACTTGCAACGACTGCAGTAACAGTTCCGTTTGATTCGTCCTTTTTATAAACGTTGTCGACAAATAATTTAGCATAACCAAACACATTCAATTCAAATCTGAATATTGCTTTATTGCAACCGTTAGTGGCAAATTGAGGCACGCAACATCGCGTCAGAACACATTGAGAATTCCATACATCCATTTATATTTCCTAACTTTTTAAGATAAAAAAGAAATAAAAGAAATCTGGTAGTATTTGGTTTATACCACTACCTCATTAAAAATATGATCAATATATTATAACTGCGATACTTTAAATTAACTAATTGAAATCGATGCTCTTATCACCACGGTAGAAGAGCGATTATTCTTTGATAATACTTACCGATTTTCTCATAAAAACGAGAATATCTCACGACGCTGCTCTAATGCAGGATAAACCTTTTCGAGGCACAGGGGCTACCGCTGATTTCCTAACTCACGGATGTTACTAAGAACATTAACACATAAACTTTTAAATAAAATTTTTGACCCGCCTCAGGAATCAAACCGAGAACCTATTTACACAACTATGGACAACAAGAGTTTGTCCATAGTTGTATAAACTAACAACTAGGCTACTACTTGTTACTGAATCGCTTATAGAACTAGCATGCTGGCATGCATAAATAAATCCAATCCAATAAATATTAGTTTCTGATCCTCTACTGGATATTGGAATGCTACATTCGTTTTATATGAAAATTCAGCGTGCCTAGGTAATAAGATAGAGTTCCGAAATTAAAACCGACTACAGTTATTCTAAATGCTAATGATATTAAAAAGTCAGTCAACTTAGTTATTAGTTATTCATTAGTCCTTAGCCACCCTTCCAGTAATTGACTTGTAAATAAGATGTCAACAGAAATGGAAAATGTAATATTAACTTTGATTAGCAAAACAACATTAATAATTAATAAGGTAGTTCGATTAAACTTAAAATTATCCTACAAATATTATAATATTAACGCGAAAGTTTGTAATTATGGATGGATGGATGGATGTTTGTTAGTCTTTCACGTAAAAACTATTGAAAGGATTTTTATGAAACTTTTCAGACATAGACTACAATTTATAAAGATATGGTCATACGATAAATAGTATAATATTTAAAATCATTTAATTAGATATTAAAAGAAATTAAACTTTAATTTATAACTTTTTAAATAAACACGAGGTTTGGCTTCACGATGTTTTGACATTTGCATTTGACAATGACAGTTGATACTTGACATTTAGCAGTGTGCAGTAGCTTAGATTTTTTTTTTAAAGAAAAAAGAAAAAAAAGAAAGATAATAAAGATATTATGTAAATCGTCCCAAATATTACGATAAGTGTCAAGTACTCGTAAGTCGAAATAAATCTTCCATCTGCGTGATAATTTTAATGTCATAATGTTACTTATTTTCTACGCCACGTTAATATAAGCTACTCGAAATACTAACCCTGCGCAGAAAAGTCGCGGGCACCAGCTAGTCTATAATAATGACCCATAATGCTAACCAAGACCCAAGCTTCTTGTTTATAAAATTCGAAACACCCTTTTGAACATTTTCGTATATATATTTCGTGTATAATAAAGAGTATCTCTGATTATGTGGAACCCGCTATTTGTCTATTAGTTGAATGTTATGATTGCAGTTTACAGAATAAATGGATAACTATTTAATAGCTATTCCTCTTTAAAAATATCAAAAATGTTGTAGCACCAATTTTAAGGATAAAATGTGGGGATATATGCTTTTAAACATTAAAAATCATATTACGATATCAAGGATTACGTAAACGATGACGATGACGACCTTTTACTTTTAATTTACTAAAGAACTCAGGGAATACGCCTATTATATTCATTTGTATATTTGGAATTCATTTGTATTGCGCTTTATACAATAACCGACCCTGAGATTATTTATACGCGTATTTTTTTTTTTATAAGTGTTGAAGCCAACGCTGATCAATACCAAGATTATCTGAATGTAGAGGATGACACTGACAAGGGTTTAGGGTATTTTCTGCCCCATCGCCTAGCTGTTTCGAGTCGGTAGATTCCGATGAGAAGGGGTTATTTGGACCTTCCAATTTTACAAGCTTTGAAATTACGAGAGGATTATGTGTGGAAAGAGTGCTTATTACCCACTAAATTTGTTCATAAAAACACCTATAACCTAAGTGTGATTTGGTCTAGCACAAAAGGTTTCTTATCAAGGTTCAATATGAAACACCGCGTTTGATGGACACCTTAAATCTTCACCGTTATTATATTATTATTATTTGTCTATTTGTTTTTGTAGCAATAGAACTACACACTCCGTGATCAACTCTCTATCAAGACAAACAGATAAACGAACAGACGCTCAGCCGCGTCTTAGCAATAGGGCCCCGTGACACCTTTTCGGGTTCGGAACCCTAAAAAAGCCTAACGCTAGAAAATGCGTTTACGCATCCGCTCTGGAAGCGACGCATGTGGAACTTCCGGTGTGGTATGTGGGACTCTCAGCGACCAGACTGTCGACCAGACTACCCACTAAAATCCTGCGATGCTCCTCCACGTCGCTTGGTGGCTGGGTCACGGGAACACGAGTGTCCACAACCCGAATTCTAAAACGCCCAACTGACTAACTATCTCAGTGATCTACTACGCCAATATTAAATTGGGAAATAGTTTACTACAATTAATTATTACGATTCTTAGAAAGTATGTTTAAAATATTAAAAAGATAAACAAGAGGTTAGCAATTTTTATAAAAACAGGGGAATACTAGCCCCTAACAACATTGTAAATATAAAAGTGTTTCGGTTTGTTTGTATGTTTCCTGTTGATTGTCTCCACCATTTTAATGCAAACACCGTCTGGTGGAAGTTTTCATCCATGGCTATATGAAATGAAATGAAATAAAAATATACTTTATTGCACACCATACAAAAAGAAAAAAACAAAAGAAATAAACACACACAGAAAAATAAATAGGTGCAATAGGCGGCCTTATCGCTAATGAGCGATCTCTACCAGGCAACCTAGGACAAATAAGGAATAAAATATAAAGTAAGGCAAAAATATAAATTATATGCCACCGAACTGTCAAAAACCTATTCCCCTAAGAGCCCACTACCGGCTTAATCTGAATCACAACTTAACACCAAGTGAGAGTGCCGTAAAGGGCTAACTTTTAATGGAATAAAAAGAAAAAAATACATTGTTAGAAATACATTTTATTGCAATAACAGAATTCCAAACTCATTAGAGTGCATTGCTAAATGCATTCGTATCAAAAATGATAACCTTTCAAATGGATATAACTTTTGTTAACTTTAGCTTGAAATCCATTACTTAATGAAATAAACTGTACATTAGTAGTTGCTTGTGCAACAAGGGAGAAAAGTTTGTTTTTGTTTCGAGTTCAAGTTTGTATCTTAAGCTAGGGAAAGTTTTTTTAACTATTGAATTCTCAAGTTGCAATCCTGATTGTATGAGTAGTAAGTGAATAAAAAGTACGAGAAATGTATCAAATGTAACGTAACTCTGAAAAAATGTAATGAAAATGCGAGGGAGTTTACGGGAACGTTTTGCGAGCTAATGCAATTTGAAATGGCAATTTGCAGCAGTATAAATTCAAAACAGTTATTTTCTCTGAGAGAGCCAAAATTGACTTTAACTCGCTGGTTTGAAGAAGCAACAAAAGTGCGCTTTCGAGATGAGAAATAATTTGTCAGGAATTAATTATTTTTATAGCTCTACCGTTTTGGATAGTGCCAAAACTCTAATTAGAGACATAATATCCTATATCTAATCTATCTAACTTATATTATACCTGTGAATGTAGGGTTGTATGTTACGCATAACATACAATATTAAGTTCTTGCGAATTTTATCAATAGGATAAAAACACGGACGTAGTCGCGGGCAACAGCTTATTAATTACAAATACATTAGCTTTAGTAAATTTTTAATTAATTTCTATTAAAGGATGTTTATTTATTGATCTTTTATTAAACCCTAATTTAGTAAGAGATACATACGCATTTCGAAAAGATTATTTTTTAAAAAAAAATCTTAACCGATCTGTTGATCTGTTGATCTTGTTATTAACCGATCTGTTGATGAGCTGGCTGTTATCTTGTATTCAAAGTGATTATCCTGTAGTCAAATACTTTCATATCAAAAGCGATACTTTATTAAATTTACACAAAAGGTGTAGTATTAAAGTATATGGGTAAAATAGACAGAAAATTTGCCAGGGAAATTCGCTAGTTCTCGGGATTTTTATTAAACTAAAACAAACGTTAAAAAACCGCTAGTTTGTTTACGTTTGTTTTACTTGCAACAGCTAGTAGTTATCTTAAATTAATATGACGGATAATTATTTATGTTTTATCTTACTATTGGGTTCTTGTTGGGTTTCTATGCAATAGGTAATTGAAATATTTATCTTTTATTGTTAAATACAGTAACGTAAACTTTTGACAACGGCACAGTGTTGAGCGCTGTGGTCTAGTGGGAGGTCCCGGGTTTCATCTAGAAATTTATCATTACTAATATTTGTCTGATCTGTTCTGGTAGTTCTTTTCAATGCCTATATACCAGCCTTCCGGCAAAGAGGTGCCATTAACCCATTTAACGTTCTGTCACGATGTCACTTGTGGTTGATTTCCACTTTATGCTTCATGAGCTGTACAATAACTTTATAATCTCCCAATATTCACGTTTTAACTTCGAAACACTGAAACGTCACACCGAAGTCGTTAACACTATCATATCATGATAATTAAAATTCGATGAATTCCTGATATAGGCCGCTTTCAAAATTGCTGTTTACAACCAATAGGTTAAGTACTTTCAAGGCAAAAGTAAACAGGCATTTACTAGCAAAAATGCGTCCCAAACTGTACCATTCCCACAATTATCAATGGTAATATTATATATAAAATATGAGAACTGAGAATCGCTAAAAAATAATATCACTGATACTTTTTGTATTAAATACATAGTATGTAATACATACATATTTTTGTATTACATACATAGTATGTAACACAAAAAGTAGGTAGTTTCAGGTTCTACGTTCACAAAATCACGATTGCTAACGTATTCGCATGAACGATTCGTTAAGTCTATTGAAGTACCCTTTCGACTTATACCTCTTTGTGATACATGATTTTCATAAACCAATCGATTGACGTCCGCAGAAGAATATATGTCTTTTATAACGATATAATATAATATCTTCATTGTTTAAGGAAAAGATAACCTCTTCCTAACACTGCCTTATCCGATAGGGGGTTACCCATACAGTACCTTGACACATTTTTGTCTTTCAACTAAATGCCACACCTTTGTAACTCTTGTTCGTAACACGTTGAATTTGTCAGTAATTTCATTGTGTTTCTATCATTGAAACCTTAAATAGCTGTACTTCCTTTTTCACTTAAGACAGACAAAAGTTACTGCAGAATTTTTATTGCGCTGTTGTGAACTCTTCGTTCAAAATACAATGTATATTTCGTGTAATTTTCCCAGACCAGAACAGATAGATATTCAGAACCCGACAAGAACTGTTAACTTAAACATTTTAAATAATTCATGTTTACATTTTGCGAACGCCTCAACGAAATTGCTTAAAAAATAACTAACTCCCTTAGCTAGGACGGAGCTAAATGAATAATCGGACACTCGTGGATGTACGAAAATAAATAAATGTGACGGCTAATTAGCTACACATTACAAAGTATTGAAAAGGTCAAACTCTTATGAACTGCGATTGTAGGCACAGTTCAACTTCCATATACCTTCCATTTACGTGTAAATTTATTTTTTTAAAAATCTACACTTTTATAAAAAAAGAAGAAAAACCTAGTCGATTTCCCGAAAGATAGGCTAACAAACTAACCCTCCCACCATCAAAACTAAAACTTACGCCTCTAGTCCCGACGTTATGTCTGTAAAAATATATAATGGTCTGCCAGACTGCATTCGAAATAAGAAAAAGAAAATGAATTTTACAAAGTATTAAAGAATTTTTTATTAGAGAAGTGGGATTACTCAGTAAACGATTTTTAAACGATGCAAGTAAAAATAAATGAAATCGGTCTCTCTACTAAGGTCGATTCCAGACCAAGTTGCAACACCCAAACTGGGTATGTGTAAACAATATGCAACGAAATAAATAAATAAACTTAATAAAAATAAAAGATTTAAGTCAGTCAGCTTAACTACTGTAAACTACGTACTACTCTTATTTCACGAGAAATGATTCTAGTACTCAGATTCAGTACGCTGTCCAGACATGGATAGGAGGGCATTAGTAACGAAGTCAGAGTCTTGCGCGACGATTGTTTTACCAACTCCCCTAGACAAAAAGAAAAAGGTATTTTATTATACCTGTCCAGATTAACAAAGTTCACTCCAAACTTAGACAGCGACCGACTTGGGTCAGCGTTACTTACTCGTACGAGCACTTTCGACATATTTACCTCAATAGATATACCACGCTTACGTCCATGGTTCTTTAACACAATAATTCTTATAGAATATAATAAATACCTTAAAATTACTAAATAGAAATATCACTGACTACGTGCTCTTATGTTCTTTTAATTCTTATTTATCTATTCCTATTTATTATGTATGTTAATTTTATATTACGGTCAAGCTATAATAATAATTTCTTTGTTTGTTTTTATGTTCACTTATTTATTTAGTATCACATTTAAAAATATTTCGTTATAAAAGGACAGGACGTCAGCTTATCTTTACAGAGATTTCCTCCTGGAGCCTTGTATGATTTGTTCATGGAGGAGATGTTTTTAATTACTAAACTGAAAATCGAAAACAAAACAAAACAAATATTTCTTTATGCAATATAGATAACCAAATGTATAGCATACCTAACATTAAAAAAATTAAAATTCGCGTTGTATAACGAAACTGTAGTGATACTTAACGAGTACATACAAATAATTTGATACTTTCATATGTTATGTGATAGGTTTCTACGTATACAGTAAGATACTCAAATTTCAATGGTTAAGTGTAAACTTGGATAAATACGCCAGTTAAATTGAAATCACCACTTTATATTATTACCGAATTAATGACACATTTAACACTACTTCATTTTATAATTACTATAATATTTAACTGGCGTATTTATCAATGTTTACATAAGGTAAACTCCGCGTTTTCTTGACTCCGGAACATCAAATCAGAAGAGATCTCACAGTTAAGATTTCGTAAAATAAATTACACGGCCCAAGATTGCGTCACTGTAATGAAATTAATTGACGCGTTCACTCGATTATTTTGAGTCTGCTCTTTGACTGACTGACGAAATGAATTAAAAACTTCTGTTCTAATTTGGAGTAAGTTGTTTGGAAAATTACTGAATTTCGGAGACAGAAATATCATTAAGCGAAAATAAACGGAATTTCAGGAAACAAAAACGGTAAGGATACCCGTTCACGTAGAAGTTGAAACATTTTAACTTGTATTCACAACGGACAGTTGTCTGAAGGGAAAGTTCAAAAGCCTTGAATTTTTAATATAATAAGTTCAGCGAAGTAAGGTTAGCGCATTGAACAATCCTTAGGCCATACCTAATAATTAATATGTAGTGAATATTTGTACGCATAAAAGTAAATGGGGCACCATGAATGTATATTGATTAAGTTGTCCACCATAATATGATAAAAAAATTATTGTCTGATAGACTGACTATCTGATCTATCAACACATAATTTAAACCACTGGATGAGTCAGGCTGTAATTTGGAATCAAGCTGCTAGAAAGTAGGCTTCCGCTTAATTTTTTTAATTCTGAATTTATATCAAGAATAAAAGATGAAGGCATCAAAAATAGATTTTAAAATCTTTGCTCTTTTAGGGTAGTTTCGCTTCGCTAAAATAAGCGACGTGAAATAAGCATTAAGTGGCTACGTGGATGTTAGAAACCTATAAGAAAAAGAAAGAAAAAGCCTAACTAATTCCGGCAGTGCCTTGCCGCAACTTTATGCCGAGAAATTATTTCATTTCATTTCGAAATCGTAATGGCCTCTTTGACATTTTCCCTACCTGTGTATTCTTCCAGAGTAAATAACATCTCACAAAATAAATAATTTTTGTTCAGTATTTTTTGTGGCCGGGAGGTTGGTGGCTTGTTTTATATGTGTGGTATTTAAATTATCTGAACTGTGAAGTGTAAAGGGTGTATACCCCTAACAGTTTACCCTCTCAGAATGCATCACTTACCTTTTTTATTAGTTAATTCAGGTTATATTTATGTTTATGATTATGAAATAGAAAAGTTTCATCAGGGTAAAACAAAGAAGAAAATCTTTCTCATAGTTTTCCTTTAAGTCATCTTTGTTTTATTTTTCATTCCTTTTATGTCATCTTTTTTATTACTATTCGAAATAATTTTTAACACTGCAGTTTTATTTTTGGATTTTACTCTTTAGTCATAAATGTTTAACATTATTTCACCAGGCTGTCATAACATCTACAAAGATTCTCTGAAACGGTTTAAATATGTATATTAATTCCACCAGCGTCATACGTTGCGGTATGAATTTTTATGATGCCTGATTATAGCCTTTACGTGGTACGATTTTTATAGGTCCCAAAGGTCATATTAAGATTGCAAAATCGTTTATACGTCGTAGTAACTTAAGCCGATGTATGTATGTCTTTTTCAGGAATCACATGCTTGAAGCTTTAAAATATGAGAGTAATTATTTATTTTCTATGACCAAAACATGGTATAAAATATTAATTTATAGATAAAATAAAAACATGATAAACCTTAACCTTAAAAGCCCTTCTTAATAGAGAGCTTTTAGAACTCAGCTATTTCATTATTTTATTGTTGTTTAGAAAATCTATACAAACTTTGCGTATTCAAAAATCAAAGTTACCCAAACAAATAAAATCTACAATTCAGGTAGGTATAGATTTTATATACAATACCCATTTAGACAAGTACTTTGAGTACTTTTAAAAGTGAGTTACACTTCTAGGTCGACAATAAATCATTCAAATAGACTTGTAATCGAATGCTATATTTATAATTAATTAAATAAATGAATTCGAAGAAAATTAAGCAATAAATGAGATAAGAAAATTCGTCGGTAACAGATGTTGTTCAACTGTTTGCTGAAAGTGATAATTCATTTGACGATTTGAAATAGAGCTGTGATTAATTTTTATCTGTGGTATCAAAATTTTAAGCGCACTCGCAATCCATTAAGAGTATATATACATTTTTACATTACGTTGTCTTCATACAATGAGTGTCAACTGTAACATCACTTATTCAAATTCAAATTCAAATAATCTTTGTTCAAATAGTCCTTTAAAAGGCGCTTTTGACGCGTCAATAATTTACAAAGTAGTGATTTGATGGTGATAACTACATTCGTAAACTTAAAACTAAAGCTATGAGGGTTCCAAACGCGCCCCGGTCTAAGAAGAAGCCCACAACAAACTTAGCCAGGTAAATTTTCTTTTTGTTATCACCGTGAGATGCCACTTAAAATTATATTAAGAGCTATCTTATTAGAGCAATATATTTCACACCCATTCTTGTTTATCATTTACGTAATCCTTTACACTATAGTAGGTCTTTTCTACAAGCTTACGTTATTGTTGCTAAGAGTATGTTACGATAAGAATTTTAAGGATACAGGGCAAATTTTCCAGTCTATATCATGGTACTTTTGATATAATTTAACATATAAACTTTTTCAAAATTTGGTAGGCACGAGCTGATCTCATGGCAGTTTTGATCGCCACGCGATTCAATTACTAGGAATTAGCTGTAGCCAGTGACTTTGGTCACGTTTTTATGCGTTACGGTTTTGTCTGGTGGGAGGCTTCGGCCGTGTCTAATTACCACCCTACCGACAAAGACGTGTCGCCAAGCGATTTAGCGTCCCGGCACAATGTCGCGTAGAAACCAATTTAGAGCGTGGGTTTACCATACTCTTAACAGGTTAGCCCGCTAACATCCTAGATAGCATCATCACTTACCTCCGGGTGAGATAGCCGTCAAGGGCTAACTTGTGTTGAAAAAAAATAAAAAAAACCTGAGCCGTTTGCCCGAGCTAAAAAGAAAAAACGAAATAACTCATATTCGCATTTATAATAAAAATTAAGAATTTGTATTGGAGCCCGCATGCAATTTATTTCAATACAAAACGAAAAATAACGTGAAAATTAAACTTTGTTTTTCGTAGAAGTCTAATTTATATTACTAACTAGCTATTCCAACGGTTAATTTTTGTGAGGATATAAGATATAGCTAATCCTTAATAACAACGACTGAAAATCACACTTAATTTTAGAATTATTTTTAGAATTTAGAAAACCAACTACCTTATTATGGGTTGCTCATAGGAGATAGGTATACCTACGAGTATAAATGTATTGCAGAATTTAGATCCATTCTATATCAGTAGTTTATTATTATTTTATTATATTTGCAACATGGACAAACGAGCAATAGGCTCGACCAACTTAACTGATGTTAAGTGGTTACCGTTTCGCATGAACATCTGATGACCCTGGAGAACATGGAGAACAGCATCACAGGATGCTTTTTTTTTTAACACTGGGAAATGCTTTTATGCATCTCCTCCGGAAGCGATGCAGGCAGGACTGCGCCGCTTCCAACAGGGTATTTGGGACTCTCCGGCGGCCAGACTGGCGACCAGAATACCCACTAAAACCCAGCGATGTTCCTGGTGATGGGTCCCGGGAACACCCGCGCACCGACCGCAGTTCAACCAGCGACGTCCACCGAGGCAGACCCTCCACGGGGGGCCTATGATTGAGGCCCCCTAACTACGTCCACAGGATGCTACTCCTAACCTGTTTTTATTCGACATTGTACTGAGACGCAAAATCACATAGCTTGGCTTAAAAAATAGTAGAAAATATAAAAGCTGTCTTTTAAAAGCCCTTTATTTATTCATTTCCACGCGATTCTAAATGATAATAAATGCAAATAAAGTTTTTATTTCTACGCGCGTGGTGTATTTAATACATCTACAAATTAGTGCTGCTATTCCTCTAACTAATTGTTTTGTGACTGACTAAGCAATGTGTAGTAACTATAAGATCCTTTGAGAATCTGAAACAAGGAAAAAAAATTAAATGGTAAAAGTTGTTTTTAGATTTGTTTTATTGAAGTTAAAAATCGATTAAATAAAACTGACACACTGACAAACTTCGAAAACCGTATGGAGTACCAGTGTGGTTAAAAGAAATTTAGTATCTTATTTTTACCATAAGAAAAGTATTAAGAAACTTGATCTTAAAAATCCTCCCAGTAGGAATTGAAGAGGGAGTCAAACTTTATACATGTAAAAATCGATTTTCTTACATTTACTAATTTGCCTCCTAATCAGAGGTCGGGGTTTCGATCCTGGGCACGCACCTCGTTTTTAAGCAATCAAAATACCACTGTCTTCAACAGTCAAGGAAAACCTCGTGAGGAAACCTGCATGCCTGAGAGTTCTCCATAATGTGATCAAAGGCGTGTAAAGTCCAATGTGCACCTTCTCATATTGAGATGAGACCCGTGCTCTGTAGTGAGCCGGCAATGGGTTGATCATGATGATGATTTAATATGTAAAAAACAGTAGCTGTCCCTAAGTCATTATGTAATGAAAAATAAAACTTACACTTAAAAATGTAGCAACGGTGATTGTATTGAAAGGCCCTGCGCTGAAAACTATAGCTTTATTAAATTGATCACTGAGAATATTAATATCTTTCTGTTCTGATACATCACGAGTCCACCAGGTACTCTCATATGGTCCAAAAGTCAAATCTTTACTCTGGAAATAAATTACTTTTCTTATAAATGCTTTTACGGTAATTAATAATAACTAAGAAAGAATTATTTATAAGCATTTATATTAATTCTATAGTATTCATTATAATAATACATTAATAATTTGTTTTTTCTCAAAAAAATTTAAATGCACCATCCTCAAGTGATAATGATGTCTAACGTATAAGCCCATGTGCTGTAAACATACTCGATTACGTTTTATAAACGCATGCATGCAATTAATACAGTAATCTAAAACATTGAAAGAAAAATAATTTTAAAACAGAAATCTAATATGGATTTTTCAAGTCAAGGAGTCAAGAGCGCAATAAATAGAATTATATACTTACAACATATAAAACCTCATTGCTGTGCCAGCAATACATGAAAAGTTGTGATACTCCAAATATTAAATATTCTGCTGTTATGAACCTTTGCAATGCGCTTGTCTCAAACTGTAAGTTAAATAATATATATATGGTAAAAATATATATGATATTACTCTATTTTTTTATTGTATCAGTTGAGTTCATCGACCAGTCCTATAGCTTAAAAGCGTGCTTTGAGATAATTATTTGTAGCCATTGTCTCGTTAAATCAACATACAATTTAGTCTTTGACGGCAATCTCACCTAATGGTAAGTTACGATTATTACAGTCTAACGGATTACGCTATCATGTTAGACTGTATAACATGATGGCGTAATCCGTTAGACTGTAATAATCGTAACTTACCATTAGGTGAGATTGCCGTCAAAGACTAAATTGTATGTTGATTGATGTATAACATGATGGCGTAATCCGTAAGTGCATGACATACAATTAAATTATTTGTTGGTACGAGTAGGATGGTAACCGGCTGCAACCGGAGCTTTGAATTAAAAGCACCGTAAATACGAAAAGACCAAAGCTGGGATAGGGTAGGATAGGGATAGTTAGGGCATCAGCCTCCTAATTAGAGGTCGGCGATTCGAATACTGGTGGGCACGCACCACTGACTTTTCGAAGTTATGTGCGTTTTTAAATAATTAAAATGTCAATTGCTTCAACGGTGAAAGAAAACATCGTGAGGAAACCTGCACGCCTGAGAGTTCTCCACAATGTTCTCAAAGGTGTATGAAGTCTGCCAATCCGCACATGGCCAGCGTGGTGGACTATGGCCAAACTGTTCTCATATTGAGAGACGACCCGTGCTCATGAACTACGAAAAGATAGTTAAATATAAACTGGGCAACTTACTGTTATCTGGTAGGCGGTAGCACATAACATAACTGAACAGACTACTACATACAGTAGCATGATTGGCGCCAGGCAGGAGTCGAAAAGTCGCGAATATCTAAAACAAAACACAATTCCAAACCATTACTTGGGTCCCGTACCCCCAAGGAGTGTGGCAAGTGGTAAGGAGACAATTTTACTATTTTGTACTAGTACATTTTTACTTATTTTAAATTTTGTGCTTTTTACGTTAAAATTGACACTGTAATTTTATAATTTATGTTTCACTCTCGAAACCCTTCGTATCTAAATCCAACACTCACAAAGCAAACTTAACGTGGGTGAACGATATAATTCGAGAATGTACCCTATAATCTCGATTCTGAAATAAGAGTAATAAAAAAACACAATCTAACTCTAGCAAAACTATTGAAAAATTATTTCTTTCTAAGAAATCTTATTACTCAGCTGTATAATATCTCAAAGGTCATCTTTTATGATATATTATAGGTACGGCATAGCGTACAAAAACTGGACTCTCATAACTTGGTTTTGTAATACGACGCTGGGATATTGATAAAATAAATAAAGTATTTTCGGTTATAGTTACGTAAAGTTGATGAAACTTGCTTAGTAATAATATGAGAGTCCAAAAAAAATCTCAAGATTATATTAAGTGCAGATGTAAACCACAGATTCTTAAAACTCCACTTGTGTTGTAGATTTGAAAACCAACTACGTATATGAGATTTAAACTTTCTAATCTGCACGGTGAATGAAACCAAGCCTGGTTATTTTGTTATTAAAAGTAAAACAAAAGGGATTACAGCCTAATACATAAAAAGAACGGAGAGAAATTCTCCCCAACAAATAGTTAAATACATAGAACTCATTGCTAGCTTTGTTCAGGTCACTATTTTGAAGTGTTTCGTATATAGAATTGAGTATAGAAATAGCCTGCTTCCTGAAGATCATCATAGAATCAAAGAACGCTTTTTTTTTTATAACGGAAAAGCGCTTTTTAGACTAATTTAGTGTAACCCTAGAAAGTGTCTGGTTCCTGCAGAATTAGTTTATATCGGAAAAACGTAGATATGAACTCAGAATGCCCGCTGAGTTAAGTTACAAAATATAACGTATTACAGAATAATTTGTAGAAAATGTTACAGAAACTATAATACCTGCATCGCTCCTAGACAACACTAAATGCTAAAATAACATGTGCTTGCGGAGGATACCAGTTAAAATAATAAAGCAACGGTAGAAAAACATGACGTGCTGTAAAATTCAAAGGCCGCAGCGACAAAGGCATCGGCCTCGGTAAACGTTCCAATTGGCAAAAAATAAAAAATATTGCCACAGAATTGTTACTTTTTTTTTTTTCAACGAACGCCAAGTTTTTGTTTCGAGTCAAATACACTTTTTGATTGAACGTTGAAACCCCAGTAATTAATAAATAAAAACTATGCAGGTCTGGACTAATATAGTTCAATTTTACCTTGTGGTAAATTGATAACCTCTAAAATGGTAGCGGGATATCAAAGCGCTTAATCGCTTGGCAACACGTCTGCGACGGTAGAGTGGTAAATGGTCTATGCTGGAGACCCCGCTAGACCACTCGGAGACAATTTAAATATTAAATAATCTTAAATTTCCCGGAGCCGGAACTTCCCATTGATTTTATAAATTTCGTTCGCTTTATTACTATTGACAAGTCGCTTGCAACTTCGTGCGCGTAAAAGTTCATGTTATTATGTAAATTCATCCAATAAAAACATCTATTCACTATTTTCTTAAAGATTGTAACATGAGAGATTATAAAGATTTATTTTATTTCATTGAAACTTATACGCATATTTCAAGCCTTTTGAGGGAGATTTTGCCTACGAGTTAAAAATTTAATGAAACGTATGACTTCAATGGTATACTAAAGTTACTGCTTAAGGATATTACAAAGCAATTGCATTTACATAATATCAAATTAATCATTAAATGAGAACTAAAGAAGAACTGAAAAGAAATGAGAACTGTGAACTATAGGTGATTTAATCATGAAGAAGATTGATAATAACCTAAAAGAATTCTTTGGTCTTCACGCTTGGGGTACCTGAATAATTATTGACATAATATTTCAGGCCATTCAGAACTAATCATCCTTCAAAATAGAAAAGGAAAACTTTTTTACAATATACGATTTCAAATGAATTATCGCAATCGAATGGCAATAATTATATAGATACATAATCCCTTGTTCTGTAAAAAAAAATATGGGAATGAAAGGGTGAAGATAAATATTAATATTATAATGCTTCTACATAACATTTTAAGCATAGTAAGTACTCAAATAGTTTAAGGGATTATTGAACAGCTTTTTATTTTCATATTTCAAAGCCAATAAATATACAACTGTTTATAGTGTGTTTTATACTCGTCTATTAAATAAATCCTTCGCTATTTTTATTGCAATGAAAAACACGCAAGAATAATTGATAATAATTCTCTAAGCTTTATTTGAAATGCGAAAGTTTGTCTGATTTTATTATTTTTGTTACCTACATCTGGCTCAAAACACAGATAACTAGCATCCTGATGACGATCATGGCTTAGTGTTTAACCCAGAAAAGTACTCTGGGACCACAAATATTTGATTTACGTAGTCTACCGCCACTTCGCTACAGAGTTTTATATTTAAGGCTTTCTGTCATAACTTCTCACCGATAAGACCAAAAACAATCATAGAAAGCATCGTAAGAGATGTGAGCATCTTTACAATAATTGACATTGGGGACCTTAAAAAAAATTACTATTTTGTTTGTGCTAAACGAAGTTTTTATAAGATATGCAGAATATTTTCATGCAATGTATCATGCTGTAAAAAAAATCATGGTAACAATGGGTCCCTAAATCTGCCTACCTAATAATAATTATAATCAAACAATAAAAAATGTCTGAATATTTCATAAAGCATGGGAACAATAAATAGACATGTAGACATGGGCAACTTCAAAGCAAGAATATAAGAAAGTAAAAGATTAAGCGTTGGATAATCTTCAGATTTTAACGGAATAAGTCATTTTCCCCGGATTTGTAACTAAGCCCTATTTGGCAGAAGGATTTTCAGGAATTATCTGCAAAGCTAAAACGTAACGTAAAGACAGAAGTGTGCGATCAAAGGAAATGTATTTTTGTTACCTCCCATTGTCTTCACGGATTATCTGGTTTTTTGTTCCCAGTCTAAGTAGGTACCTTCCACCCTTAAATGTTTCAGATACTTTTAGTATCAATAATGTAGGAGATGTAGTCCTTAGCTTAGCTTATGGGTCATTCGAGATTCAAAAAAGAGTCTAATCCTTTTTTAACTATACAACCAATATACGAAGTTTATTACTAAGAGAGTTATAGATTTAGAAGGTTAAACGGTACTAAATCAATATATCCAAGATTGAATTATACTATATAGTTGTGCCACAGTTTCCATGTAAATATTTTAGTACCGAACGATAAGCAGAATATTTTAGTTTTTCACTTTTTATACCGTCATCGCGAGCAGACAGGTCACCTGATGTTAAGTGATTATCGTAACCCATGTACATCCGCAGCACAAGAGGAGTAGTAGTGGTGGTGGTAGGTAAGAAACCGCGGCCATAGCCTCCCACCTAACAAGACTGGAACTGAGAATCGAACCTGAGACCTCCCACACTGTAAAATGACAACGCGCTGCACCGCTGCATTGGTAAAAAAATTAGGTTGGTAATTTTTTTTTAATTTTATAAATATCATAAGATATATTTAATAACGCGTAGGGTTGGCTTATCATATGCTATTAATAAGTAATGTTTATAAATGCTTCTTAGCTGGAGAAATTGGACAAATTTAAATCGAGAACCGAATGAGAATGTGCGTAGTCGGACATATTGCCTAGTTTGATCATCCCTTGAAATTGCGGCCTCAATTATTCGATAGCTGACGCCCGACTCTAAAGTTTTCATTACTTACCCATTACAGTTTAAGAACATACGAGCAAAATCAGGAACGAAGTTAAGAGTCAATTTAACTTGCACAGTAACTGTGTAAGTGTACATTCGAGTGATAAAATTCCTTTGACTAAGTTTATGAGTGCAGATGTGAGCGAAAGTTCGACAGTTTTAAGTTAAATAAAGTTTATTTGACTAATTATATATATCAGCGAGGAAACGTGTTTGTTTTAAAGAAGGGGGAAGGGAGTTTCTTCAATTAAGCTTCTGTAACATCTACACTAGCAACTACTAACACTACTATAACTTTCTTCGAAAGGTTCTTGAGTTTTGATATCATGAAGGTATCTCGGAGAAAAAATAGACGTTAAGATTTTAATTTCAATAAAATTATTTAAGAACTAACTTTTAGCCTCGGCTTCGCTCGCATTGAAGCCAACCAATAAGAATCAGAGATCATTACAATAGAAATGTATAAATATGATAATAATTAATTTAAAAAAAAATCGGAAAACAAAAATTTTTAAATGTAATCTGTGTACTTCTTAAACCTTCTTCTATCTAATCTTATACCCAAAGTTTCATGATGATCGGTTAATTAGTTATCGTGTGAAAGCGTAACAAACAAACATACATTCACATTTATAATATTAGTAGGTATTCTCAAGTTACTTACTTGAGTAATTCCACGTGCCTGTTATGGCAATTTTTCATTCTCAACCTAGTTTCTTCATTACTGATAGCTACATCTTCCGTACCAAAAATATAACTACAATCCTTCCTCAAACCTTCTAATTCTCCTTTGAAGAAAACCATTATAACTATAGCATTAGTGTCAAATGACGTGATCCATCCACCTCCATAAATAGCAGCAAAGCTTTGATAGACAGAAGCCAGAAGGTATCCCAGCATCGTTCTTTTATTGAAAGGTACCCAAGAACTAACAACTTCGGTGTACGCTTCGGTGCCATTTTTTACGTTCTGTCTATAGGTTTCCGAGAAGTAGTACTTATACATCGGTTGGCTGATGACGATAGCCACTGTCGTGTACATGAGAATCCAGTAGTAGTAAGTGATTTTCCTGCTGTATTTAGTATAATTATTGATTATTGCTGTTTGCTCAACGTTTAGGGTCTGCCTTTGTTTGTTATCAGCTTCACTCACATAATTTATAATACTCTTCCAACGGTTTTGCCAGATAAGAAAGCTCGTAACTTTACCAACACTGACAGTTGCTAATAAAGTGATTTTCAAGTTCGTCAGAAGTAGATTTATGTCGTATTTGACGAACCAGATCTCAGCATATTCTGTTGCAGTGAACAAGATCACCGAAATGTGGAGACCTAAGTACATCCATTTTTTTAACCAAAACTCCGGCAAAATTAATCCCCAAAACTTCAAAGCGTTAATGTTTGGGCCCAGCAATGGGTAATTTGAATCTTCAAGCCTGTTTGAAATGTATTCAAACATCTTTAGAATGTTGCTTAAGCGATCACAGTAACGCAAGTGACTCATTTTAACTTTCTTTGTAATTTTATGAAACACCAGCGAAAAATATAGCGTGGTAATACTAATTAGGTGTGGGATTATTACGTTGGTTTTGTTATTTTTTTAATTAGTAGCTTTGTCTTTATAGGGATGTGAAGCCAACTGTACCGATGTTAACTAAATGGGAGCGACTTGTAACAAATGTTTACTTACAAGTATGAATACTAGTACTGGCTTTACAGTCATTGCATCAGGATAAGGCGTAGTGATGCTGACCTCATGACACAACAATAAGTCTTCATCTCCAAACAACCCATTTAATAAATTGTTCCTACCATCTATTTATGTCACTTTTCTTAACCAGTTTGATGGAGTAGTCGGAATAACATAGGCAACTACTTTTCAGGAGAAATAATCAACTTGTTTATATTACTGTTAAACTATTCTGTTAATTAAATCATTAAGGCAGAATAATAATTTTATGTCTATTAATACAACTTTTTCTGTGTGAATTTTGTTTACTTATAAGATTGAGTGACTCGTGTTTCCAACTTGGAAGGTACCGTAAGTATGCTCCTTTAATCGTACGCGTCATCGTGCCGGAACGTTAAATCGGTTGGCGACACGTCTTTGACGGAACGGTGGTAACTAGCTATGGCCGAAGTGTCCCAGCAGACCAGATTCGAGCCGGGAATCGAACGCAGACCTCCAACTTAATAATGCGACAGTGCACGCGCCGGGCCACGGAGTTCGTCCAAAATGTGAAAATCCCTAAAAAACTTGTCTAGCAAGCAGTGTCAAAATTTATTTCTGGACGAAAATAGTTATACCTATATTTTTAAATATGCAAATAAAGCCGTCGCATTTCAATCAAGCTATTATGTACGGATATCAAAACTGATATTTCATTTTATTTCTGAAATAAAAATATACTAAAAAAATTTTTGTATTCTGAAACGAGTAACAATTTTTGAACTATAGTGACGATAAATTCTACTACTTAATTCTAATATTTATTATTATGTTAGTTTGCCAACACTTGCCTGGCATTATCAAAATGTACTTACATACTTACAGCTGATTAATGCCACTGTAATAGCAGGGTTGGAAGTGTAAATATCAAGAAGCAGATAATTAGATGTGCCTCTAATTAGGCCGTCTCATTTTCAACATCAAATTGAGTTGGCTTAATAAGGTTGTCAAATAATTTCCGATACTAATAATGATGTCTTACGAAATATATAATGAGTAACATGAAACAAAATGTCCGAAAATAATCTGTTGGGTACAACATTGAAAAGAATTAACGATAACGATTTATAATAATACTTGTTCATAAAAATATTTTAATATATCCAAAAAAGGAGTTTTAACGGTTCATGTATGTGAATTTCTTTACCATACCATAACTCCTAAATGTAGGAATAGATACAGAAACAGCCATATATTGATGCAGCGATGTGTTTAGTTGTTTACTACTACTAGTGGCAAAGGCATACCGCCAAGCGATTTCACGTTCCGGTATGATGCGGAGTAGAAACCGACTAGGAGGATGGCTTCAGCCTGGTGCTGCAGATGTACTTTTCTTTTCTTTTATCCTCTACAAGTTAGCCCTCGACAGCAATCTCACCTGATGGTAAGTGATGATGCAGTTTAAGAAAATAACGGGCTTGCCTGTTATGGGTATTGTAAGCCCATACTCCTTTTTTTTTAGGTATTATTTGGATTTCTCGCGACATCCTGCCGAACGTTAAATCCCTTGGCGACACGTCTTTGTCGGTAGGGTGGTAACTAGCCACGGCGGAAGCCTCCCACCAGGCCAGACTCGAGCCAGAAATCGAACCCAGGACCTCCAATTTTATAATGCGAAAGCGCGCGTGCTGCGCCACGGAGGTCGTAGAAATTGGCAACGGTAATCATTCAACATCATATAACCGACTGATCGCTTGCTCGCGACGTTTTATAAAATAAATAATTGAAAAAAAAATTGTTTGCCTTATCTAAAATTATATTTTAGATTGATAAATTAATTTCTTAAAGTTAATTTGAACTTCTGCGTTAAAATATGGCGTGAAAAAAAATCTAACCAAGGATGTATCCCCGCCGCTTCAACGACTGTCAATACGAGGATTATCTGAATTTTAGAGGATGACAGTAACAAGGGTTTCGGATATTTTCAGCCCCATCGCCTAGTTGTTTCGGGTCCACAGATTCAATGAGATGGGGTTAATTGGAGCACTCAATTTTCGAAGCTTTGCCGGGTTACTTTCGATTCGATCCTTATATTGGGTTTTTGTTATACTTTACGCGCTTTGTAATCTAATTTTTATTAGGCTGACATTTTTTAGGGGGAAAAATGCTGGGGATCAAAATGCGTGTTAATATTTGATGAGCATATGAGATATGAAGCTGTATAGCCTAGTTAGAACGTCAGGCTCCTAATCAGAGGTTGGGGGTTCGAACCCGGGCACGCACCTATAACTTTTCGGAGTTATGTGCGTAAGCAATTTAAATATTACTTGCTTCAACGGTGAAGGAAAACATCGTGAGAAAACCTGCCCGCCTGAGAGTTCTCCATAATGTTCAATGGCGTGTGAAGTCTGCCAATCCGCACATAGCCAGCGTGGTGGACTATGACCAAACCCTTCTCATATTGAGAGGAAACCCGTGCTTTGCGTGCCGTGAGCCGAGAATGGGTTATGAAGTAGACACCTGAATAGATTCCTTTATTGCTACGAGTAATTCTTCAGCATAATCATATTACTAAGTTCTCTTTCCATTATTTGATTACAATTACGTAAGTTGATTAATGGCTACAACTTCAAAATAAACTCTCAAGATTATTTCAGTGATATAACGTTTAAACAGCTCTTAACTCGACTCAGTCGACGGTTGCAAGAAAATTTTGAAGTGTCGACCTATAAACCAATTTTGTAATAAGAACCAATAACTAACCATTAACCAATCAATAACCAACCAACCAGTTACCAATCAATAACCAACCAACCAGTAACCAATATTGTTGTTGTTGTAATAAGATTACAAGTTAGTTCCGGTATCAACGGAATGTGATAAAAACCGATGCAGTTGAGGATGTATGCGTGCTTAGCTCAACAGATGGTAAATTTATCGCTTTTTAAATTTTCACCCCTTAAAAATAGCATTATTTCCAAATTCTGATTTTCTTGCTACGGCTTTGTTATTATGCCTATACCTACAATGTTGTAATAAAAAAGGTTTGTGTGTAACCATTTTGTGTCATAAAACAATGCATAGATTTCTGTACAGTTTGACGAGAAGAAAGATTGCATCATAGAGAGATTGCATCACGAATAAGGGACACCGGTCCGCGATTTTATCTCGAAAATTTCCAGTTCAGAGTCCAGAATTTCCACAGAATTTGGTCAAAACCTTAATCCATGCCACAAGGTCGGGGGCATAGACTAGTTTATAAATATAAAAAAAACAATAAATTTAACCACGTGCCGTTGGTAACCGAATATATTATAATTTCTCTATAAAAGGTCTGTCTAGCATGTGCATACACTCAAAATCATTTTGAAGACTTTTTGCGTTAGTACCACAGCCGGAATAAACCAGTTTGCGTAAATTTGGTATTGGAGCTTTTTTGCATTTCATACAATAATCATTCTACCAAATTGGTATTTCGTATTAAAAAACAAAAGTCTTCAAATTTATAAGCAGAATGTAACAACAATTTATAAGAAACATCGTGCAAAACATGTTACCCATTTGTTTGCTTGTTCTGATATAATATTTCTTTTGCAAAGAAATCCCGAGAAAAAGAGCAACACAATAATATTTACTATCAACATCCAAAAGGTTCAATATTGTCTGCAAAAAAACAATGACTGTAATACCAGAAGAAAGTAGAAACGTGACAAATTTACGCGCACCTAACTGACGAAACAAATCCGGGGATTAATATTCCTGGGGCTCGATAAAATTGGCAAAAATAAGGCTGCAGACTTATAGAAATAAGGCTACAACAGTAATAATAAGAAACAGTGATACAGCAAAAGTTTTCTCCTTTATTTAACAACTGAATCTGTCTAGTCTGTGCCATAAACGTAGCAATAATATTTTACCCCAGCGGTTTGCATTCTAATTATTTAAAGGGCACGTTAGTTCTTATACAATATAAACAATTCGCCCGATTGTATTTTTATTATATAAACGTATGTTTGTTTGTATCTGTGTAAAAAATGAAGTTTTACAAAAATCTATTATAACCTCTTCGCGCTTAGTTACGTTAAGCATATAGTGGGAAAATACATAATATGTCAAGAACTTCTAGTACTTGTGTTATTATGCACATATCCAAGCCTCGTCGACCATTATATAAATATGATAAAACTTTCGATATGCTAGTCCAGTAATTTTAGGTTTTATCTGGGTAAAAATTCCTAGTGGGCTGGAATTTTTGTATACAACTACAGTGCAGTGCTATTACGAAGATGTGAAAAATTGACATCGATATGCCGGCTAAAAAATTACAAAGGTCAAAAGTTCACGAAAATCAATTTTTTGCAAATATTTACCGCAATAAAGGCGTTAACAAAAATTCAACTCACTCGGAATTATTCTCCTGATAAATTTATTTAAATTAAAATGCCTAAAATGACTGGACTATGTGTATAGTTAATTTTATACTTTTTTTTTTATACTCTACTAGTTAGCCCTTGACAGCAATCTCACCTGATGGTAAGTGATGATGCAGTCTAAGATAGTAGCGGGCTAACCTGTTAGGGGTATGGTAAACCCACACTCCTATTTGGTTTCTACGCAACATCGTGCCGGAACGCTAAATCGCTTTGCAACACGTCTTTGTCGGTAGGGTGGTAACTAGCCACGGCGGAAGCTTCCCACCAGACCATACTCGAGCCGGGAATCGAACCCAGGACCTCCAACTTTTATAATGCGACAGCGCACGCACTGCGCCACGGAGGTCGAAATATATACTTATTATATTATATATTATTATACTTAATAGCTTTAAATGTATTTGTTACAAGAAACGCACTGTGCAGATCAAACAAAAAGGGTGCGATCGACACTGGCTCAGTTGTGGATCGCTTTTGCCTTTGTTTGATTTCTGGGAAACACAATTTTGTGTATCTATTTTTTTATAAATTTCCTACTACATTCGTAAATCCATCGGATACGATGCCAAACAGATACCAATCATAGGGGTAAATATAACTAAAACCGTTAAAGTCAGTGAGATTGCAGTCAAGGCAATCTTGTAGGACAATAATAATAAAAAAAACTTCTTCAGTAGTCTACTCCGGTAAAATAAATATGGTATTAAGAAGTATAGCCACTAGCGCTTAACGATAATATTTCAGCTAGACGGAATCAAATGAATCATACTGCATAACGGTTTTTCCTTACGTGATGATTTCTACCAGTAAACTCTTAACAAAAGTCGCTTTAAAAAACTTCATTCCAATAAATACGGGTATAACTTATAAACAGTAAAGAGTCTCATGGAAATTCAACTGCGTGCCCGTGAAAATATGGGTCGCGAGTAAATATCCTTGCACTAAACCATTCAAAACTTGTATAAATCGCAATGAAACCTGTCCTTTGATATTTCTTTTGTTTTCCGCTATTTATTCAGGGATAAAAAAATACAAGAAATGTTTACATGCAAGAAGTTAAGTTAAATCAAAAGTTGGGTACATCACTTCCCTTCGCTGTGATACTGACAGCCGTCAAATCGTAAAGAAACTTGAAAGATTTCTTTGTTCCCTTATTCAAAGCAAAAGTTACCTGTGAATACATTTGGGCAAGAAATATTGATATTTGCCATAGCAAGTTTTAAATTGTTACAAAAAAGTTTACGAATATGACAGTACTACTTCATATAACATACATGTAAAAGTAAAAAAGTGCACATCGCAGATAAGCTTCTATCCGTAACTCAATAGGAACTACAGTAGGAAAGCTTGTGATCCGAACCGGAAGTCGAAAATAATAGGTGAGATTAGCAAGCTGCAAAAGCCTGTTTATATAAAAGCACAGCTAAGTAACACTTGACGAATCTAACAAAAATTGGCGTATTCGCCTACGTTTTAATAGGCATAATAATATAGGTAAGCATCCACTACGAAAGGATAACAGAAAATTATCCACTAAGTGGGCACAACAGGTTTATGAAATTTGTGAAAGTCTATCAGTTTTTAAGTGAGAAACATGAAATAATAAACTTGACGAGTGGAGCTTAAAGCAAGTTACTAATAAAGTACTTGGGTAGCAACAATAAATTAATATGACAGCAATCAGAGACCATCTAGTTTTAGAATCATGTACGACAGACAAGAGAGTGGCATCGCCCCCTCCCTTTACGCAACACGAAGTGACGTATGCAGGTTCTTATAAGAATCACCGGCGCGGGACGGCGCATTGCATTCATTGCATTTTGTCGTTTCAGATCGGTGGTCGACAAGCGGTAGTACATAGTCGTACTTGGTGGAGCGTATAGTCTGCTCTTTATAAATAACGATACTTATAATTGTATTTCTATTTTACCAAGAGTATCTGGTCTCTTTGCCTGAAACTACCCACGTCTACCCAAATTACCCACGGATACGCCCCTATCAATCCTATAAAGAATTTAGTAGCATTTTATAAAATAGAAAAGACCAATGCCTCTGTTATTATATAGATTGCAGATCTGCGTATGAACATTTTAAACTCTTACTTCGTTAAGAACAAATGACTCTTCTTATCGTTATTAAGTTCTAGTTACAAAGTTTAACATCCTCGCGTTAATAGAAGCTGAGCTGGTTTAATTTTACTACTTTGATAAAAGTTCCCGCAAGTCAACTACACTGCCCGGTTGGTGAGATTAAAAGGGTATTTGCGGTTATTGTATAAAAAAGAGTCAATACTGGAATTGACCCCAGACACGAAGACCAGTTGCAGGTTAAAGGGTGAAAGAAACTGCACAGTAAAATATAATTCATTACTGTCGTAACAAGGGTGAAGTTCTGTGGCCTGAATTAAAAATTTCCTAATTCTGCAATGGGCGAGTACTGGGCACTAGCCGATAATTGCGGGTCGTAGATGGAGCCGGCGGAGACACGCGTCTATTCCTTAGGCTCCAAGTTCAACTTTCGAGATGCAGGTCGGAGGAAATCTATCTGGTGTATCTTGGAGATGTATCCTTGGATGTGCAGTTTATGGGTAGTACACTACACGCATGCACTATTTTACTTAGACCAAGGTGCATTCAGCGTTAGTTTTAAGTTGACGAATATTGTTTTCACCATCACGTAACGAAAATTAAAAAAAAATGTAACTCTTTATAAATGTACTAAGTTAACATGAATAAAACAATAAACAGCAAGTATAATTTGCTATATTCCGCCGACGTAAAGTTACTTTACTTTTCGTGTTTGTGAAGTCAACATCTCCTGAAAATGATCCGGTGTCGGGTCGAAACGTGCGTAGAGGTTCCAGTGGAAGATTTTGTGTGGTGTTATATTATACAAATCTCCCGGTTGTCGGCAGAATATAGCAAATTATACTTGCTGTTTATTGTTTATCATGGACTTCCGCAAAGTAACACCTGCTTCTATTCATTATATGAATAAAACAGTTTTGAATTTGAATTTTGCGCATACATTTCATTATAGATTAGATGGCAGGGATCAAAACCTTACAGGTCGCTGTACACTACTGGGCCCTTTTGTCGGATGAAAAACACAATTTCATCTTCTGTCACACAAAGAAACAATTAGGTATCTCTGTGCGAGATCTTTAATAGTATCCTAAGGTAGAGGGTGAGTTTGAAAGGGAAGAATAGGTACAACTATAGTAAAGCAGGACTTACACGTTTGTACCCGGAACAAAAAGAATGGCCGCTTTGTTTGTTCTTGCGGCACTTTGTAATATCAAAGTGGATGGACCAATTTGAGTACGACCTTTTTCGTACCGAACACTTCTGTATAAATCCTTTTTAACTTGTCTCAAACCAACCTTGTGACATTTTTCAATGCAAAATATATAAAGCATTAAGAACATTATGTTTTAAAAGTAAAAAAAATACAAGTATTTATATGTTTGTATTTTATTTAAACACAAAGAAAATGACGTTTTATGATATTTGTTGTTTATGTTTGTATATATTTTAAACGCTTTGCATTTTTAAAAGTAATGAAATTTTTGTTTTACATTTATCTTGTTATGGGAATAAACCTCAAATGAAGTTAAAATTGTATTTGTTATTATTTAATGTCACTGATTGTTCTCGTACTGGTAATTAAAAAAAAATACTCGAAAGTAATGATTAAATCAGTAAAGTTTTTCGATCGCCTAGTTTTACTTATTCTACATAGTTAGATGTTCCATTTGAGTCTGATTTTAAACATTCTATCTTTTTTTTATTTATGTTATTAAGTATATGATGGTCAAATAATTAAACACTAAGAATTATTCTTGAATGAAGAGAAGCCTTTCCCTAATGCTGCTTTATTTCTCGCTCTTACTTTTTCGGTTAGATTTTCGTCAGTATCCCATTTTGCAAACCCCAGTTTGGTCATGGCGGAACTCCTGTTAACTTTTCAATTAATCTAATCTCGAAACCTGAAACGCGTCTCCAATAAATTTTATGAAACTTTTTAGATGACACGACATCAATGCATATTAAATCGAAGTCGTAACCAGAGCGTCATGGTTTTTTTAAATTATTTATACACTACAAGTAGGCCCTTGGCAGCTATCTTGCCTGGTGGTAAGTGAAAATGCAGTCTAGGATGGTAGCGGACTAACCTGTTGTTGTTGTTGTATGGTTTCTTTCTTTTTATAATTGGTTTCTACGCGACATAGAGCTGGCTTAGCGACACGTCTTTGTTAGTAGGATGGTAACTAGCCACGGCCGAAGTCGCCCACCAGACCAGACTCGAGCTGGGAATCGAACCCAGGACCTCCGACTTTATAATACGACAGCGCACGCACTGCGCCACGGAGGTCGTCAAATGACATGGTTTTTGTTGTTTTATTTAGCTCTGATAGATAGAGATAAGAATCAGTTAGTGGGCTTCACACATCTCTTGCATTAAATTATCGTATTTATTTGGAAAAAAGGCACCCTATATCCTATGGCAACGTTGATAAAAGTCAGTAAATGAATATGTGATCAACTTCTTATTTTATATAATATATTTTACTGCCTTTCTAACGAAAGTAGGATTAGGAGCATCGCTTGGATAATTTAATATATAACGGGCATAAAAAAAATAATGAAGAATTTTTTTGCAAGATCAGAACACGAAAATATACCTGTGTAAAGTTAATTTATTTCACTGGAATATATAATTAGATTTTTAGTAAACAACATACGATTTTATTGTCAATTTGACAAATCGCATTAATAAATTATTCAAAATTTTGCACATATTGTACTGCGTTATTATCTAATAAAGGTGATTTAATATCATATAGATTTATCAACGAAGTTAACTAAAAAAACCTCGAAAACAAGCTTACTCTCTCTCCAGTCGTTCCTTCATTACTGAAGATCGTGGTCCTGGTGCAACCTCGTGCGGATTAATTGTTTCCACCGTCTTCTATCAAAGGCTAGTCTTGCAATTGTGTGAACTTTCAGCTGTCCCACAGCTGGTCTGCCCATCTGGTTGGTTAACGGCCTCGCGATCTTTTCCGTCTGTATTGCCTGTCACAATAAGTTTTTCTAGACTATCACTCCCACGTCGCATGATGTGTCCGAAATAGGAGAGCATTCGTTTACAAATAACGCTCATTGGTATAAAGACGAAAAAAAATGTTGACTTCTAGGTAGCTGTTGGAATTAAGTAAAGGTAGTTTCGAACGCAAGTTAATTTTAAAATTTGAAACACAAACATATTTATGGTATTATCGTTGCGTTTAGCGAATCCTATGTTGTAAATAACGCAGAATGGCGTGAGTAGCTATATGAGGCTTGAATTCACGCACGTTTTAGCTACACAGAGGATGCTACGAGTTCAAGTGTACTCGTACAAATGTAAACTTTAATGTTCGTGGATAAGGGCTATTTATGTTTGTTTCAAATATTTGCGTACTAGATAGCATATTTTAGGAAGGAAATTAACTTGTTTGTTCTTAAATTGCTTCTAAAGTTTTGTTGTAACACGTGAGGTAAAAATTGCGAAATCCAACTTTATGATGATGTTTTTGTGTGTTCAAAGCTTTTTAGATATCAAACTTTGTTCCCTATGTGTGGCTTCACGGTATAGCTGAGCTTATCATAAATACAGATTTGAAATAATACGAATGATATCTCTTAGCCTGAAATAATGCAATTTAAAAAGAGAACTTTAACATACGCTGAAGAAGTGTCATATGTAAAATACGAGTGCTGATTTAATGTATAATATAAGATAGATATATAACGTATCACGTTCCATCACCCCTTTAAAATAGAGCTAGCAGCTTTAAAAAAATAGCAGACTTCAACGTTGGGTACCTGACATATATTTTCGATCTTGCATCAATGTCGATATCTTTGGAAAGATTACAAGATATAAATCATAAATGTAGTTCAAAAATGACTTGCTAAATAGAAAGTACAAAACTAACCTTAGCTATAACTTTGTCTTGTATCACTTGAAAGGCACGGGAAAGTTTCGTAAAGGTTTTTTATGATGATTGAATAGGTTGGATGTTTAGTACGAAGCATATCTTTGAAAAGATATATGTTATTTTGTCACAAAAAGTTACTTGGAAAAATACAGATTTTTCAGATAGCAAGAATCTATCTAAAGAGGACCTAGGGGAAGTTGATTTTATGGATTCATTTAACTATTAACAAGGACAACAACAATAAAATATATTTATCAGGTAAGGTCTGCCTTCCCAGAGAGGTATGTAACGGCAACTTTATTGCAGCGATCCTGTAGGAACGTAAATCGCGAGTGTATTGATTATCTCCTTTTTTCCTTGTACCTAGTTTTTGAAATGTAAACGTCGGTAATCTTTCTTAATATTGGTGTGCGTAGTGTTTACATTGTTTTGTTGTTGTAGCTGTGATAGCCTAGTGGTTAGGGCGTCAGCCTCTTTATCAGAGGTCAGCAGTTCGAATCCGAGCAATTAAAAAATCACTTACTTCAACGGTAAAGGAAAACGTGAGGAAACCTACACGCCTTAGATGGCCGCACATAGCCAGGAAGGGTTTGGCCATAGTGGACTATGGCCAAACCCTTCTCATATTGAGAGGAGACCCTTGCTTTGTAGTGAGCCAGTAATGGGTTGATCATGATGACGATGAATGTATACGTTGTTTACAGTTTGGCTCTTTACATATAAGCAACTAAAAACTAACTAGAGTCAACTTTTTCGATACTCAATTGTAAAATCTAAATACTCAATGGTTACGTAAGCATAGCGAGCGTAGAAAGTATATCATATATGATAAAGTGACAGCATCAATACTGTATTGCGGTATTATTGCAACCTGTCTGACTGATACTACCCACTTAAGAAGCAAATACGTAAAAAACCAGTTCAAGTTATAATGCTTTTATTTTAGGCTTAGCCATTGCCGGATAAAAAGGAATCCTTTTTTTTTACAACAAAAAAGTAAACAAGATTGCGGTGAAAAACGATCTGAAATAAATCGTGCATAGCTTGGCGTTGTTCCAGATGCGGCTGTGCTGTAAAAATTTAAATATGGTCGTCTAAATGCTCTTTGCAATACATTTGCTCGTAAATTGAACTATTTGACGTTGATTAGCAGATATTAACTGCATAATGTGCGGTAAAAGAATAACCCCACGATAAGCAGGTTATCTTTAGATATGTTTTATTGTATATGTCGGCGCGAAAGAGTTATTAACTTCATTCAGCGGCGCCAAGAAAATCAAAATTGAATAATTACCCACATTTGAACTCTTTGAATCACTAATGTGTGGCATTATCGCTCGAGACGTCGGATCGTTCTGATATACATTGATTGTACATTGCGCACAAATAAAGTCTACGAGTATTAAAACGAAGATACTACAAATCCAATTTCTTTGAATTCAAAATAGTAAGACATTATAAATTCGACACATGTTATTTCTTTGCTATAATTAATCAAATCAGATTTCAACGAAGCCTGAATTATAAATAACAATCAATTTAATCTAAATCGACTTCAAGCAGAGGTTATTAGAACCGACTGCGTATCTTGTATAATTATTTATTACCTCGAATCTTCTAAACGGCTGGATAGATTTCTATAATTAAATTATAGTTTTAATCGTCTTAAGAACTCAATACATTAATTTATAAAGTAACTAAACTTTATAGGTTACATAAAGGTCGCAAATAACCATAAATTTGTAAGCATTCAACATTTTAAATCTATTACACCAGTTATTGTCATGCCAATTTTTATTTATTTATAATCTAAGTTTAGATTAGTTAGAAAGTTTCATTTCATTTCGTTTCAAAGGCCCATGTGTGCCTCCATGATACTTTGAGTTTATTGTTATTTGTTATCACATTATCACCATTATTCTAAGCCAATTAGTTATCATTACGCTACTGCATTCAGCTTTAATTCTTTTTTTTTAAACACAACAAGTTAACCCTTGCCGTCTCATCTGATGGTAAGTGATGATGCGGTCTAAGATGGTAACAGGCTAATCTGTTAGGTTCCTACCAGTTAAGTTAATACCCATACTCCTAATTGGTTTCTACACGACATCGTGCTGAAACGCTAAATCGCTTGGCGACACGTCTTTGTCGGGTGATAGGGTGGTAACTAGCCACGGCCGAAGCCTCCCACCAGACTAGACTCGAGCCAGGAATCGAACCCAGGACCTCCTACTTTTAAAATGCAAATACCTAAGCGAATAGTTTTAAAAGATTACCAAGAATATACCCATCACTCTGTGCTTTGACAGTAATATACATATAATAAAAGCATATAACATGAATTCATTCATCAAATCGTTGTAAAACAAAGATTATGTCGCGGTAACAGCTAGGATAAAGATGAAGGCAGATTAGGAGGGTAAGAGAAATCAGCCATTTTGCCATAAAATAATATAATGTTTCCGCATGTCACTCAGCGCTCCAAAGTTTCGAAATCCTGACGCCACTTCAGACAAACAACGCCTTGTTTAGAAACAAAAGGAAACGAAACATTAGGAAAATATAAAGCTGGTTAATATGCAAAGAGGAGCAAGCTTCTTAATGTAAAAGTTTTCTAATCGTTTTTGAGACGGCAACATTTAGGAATAGCAAACTGGGACTATAAAGCCTAAAATCGATTGTCATAACTTTTTCTATTCACTTAGAGACTGAAAATCACTATGCCATAACTATATCGATTGCAGATTTCCTCACGATGTTTTCCTTCACCGTTAAAGTAAGTGATAGTTATTAAAATGAACATAACAAAAGTCATAGGTTCGTGCCGGATATCGAACTGAGTCCCCGGAAAGTGTGGCCGGAGTTTTAACTACTAGACTATCTGCGCTAATGTAATTAATATTACGCTAATGTAATTAAATATACACTCCACTTGGGTAATTTGGAAAATGTTCGATAGTTAAATATCATATTTTGGCATAAAAGATTATTCTGACAAAGACATAACGCCTAGCGATTATTGTAAGGTGAAAACAATATAACAATATTGTTATTTTACTGTAATATTCCGCCCTCAAACACATACATGTAATAAATGTTGGGGTGATAAGGTTTTGAAATAGACTGTGCACTCGAAAACGTACTGTACGCCAAACTAGTTGAGCAATAGACGACCAACTGGTCACAGGAAGCCGTTGGGTATAGACGGCACTAGCTCCTGGAAAGTTCTGCAAAGGACATAAATAATGAATAGAAGGAGGCGACTCATGAGTAACTCGTAAGTCCATGATAAACAATAGTAGTGGAGAATGCCGGTTCTGCAGCACCCCCGAGGTGCTGTCAAAAAAAAACCCCCGCCGGAGGCGAAATTTTTTAGAGAAATTCTAATAAGATTCCAATAAGATTTCACTTGAACGGTTTTCCACTTAACTCCTATACCGATATCGGTGCCGAGGATTACCTAACCTAACCGAAACCTTACACGAGTTCTCGATTCCAATAGGATTTCACTTGAACGGTTTTCCACTTAACCCCTATACCGATTTTGGCGCCGAGGCTTACCTAACCTAACCGAAACCTTACAGCCCCCGGGTCCTTCCACATAAGATTTTTCTAAGGGATAAAACTTCTAACCTAACCTAACCTACCCTAAACCTAACAGCTACACGAATTGAACGATCTTTACGGGAACAACACGTTTGTACCGCGCCACGCCCTTACAAGCGCAACTATAATCAAGAGAATAAATCGCAAAAGTGAAAAATTTCAAGTGGCGCCTGGAGTGTCATACATCAAAACATGCGGAATTAAACGGCGCACCTAATAGTGAAAGTACTATCCAAATCGGGGATACCAGTGACGAAAAAAGTGGGAAAATAGTGACCCCTACTTGTTTTTGGGTGTTTCGGGGTCCTACCATCGCGGCCCACCTTCCGGCACCGAAAACCAAAATTTTCCGACCACACACACCGGGCGGAGAAAAACGCAGAAAAATAAAAAAACACGTGATGGCTAACTCTGCCCCTGGACCTGCGCAGAGGATCCGGTAAGCGCCACCAGATTCCCACTAGAAAGACGAACCTAACGACATATCACTCCGCTCAAGAAACTCCCGCCAGCGGTTTCTTAGGAAAAGCGGGGGAAAAATTCCAATGTTTTTCAAAAATTAATTGCGGGTTAAACAGATCGATAGCGTATATTTTTTTTTAAATTCAGGGGTGTGAACAGCCCTCAATAATCACATCCCAAAAAATCAAGAAAATCCATCTAGAATCTCCGCGGATAATAAAAAGTTTTCCCAAAAAACAGTGGAACCAAGGGAACACCTTTGACTGTTCGGAGGCTCTCTACACCTCCCGACAATTTTATTTATTTATTTATCCAAAGCGCCACCAACAGATTTATATGTAAAAAAAAAATAATCATTTAAAAACCTTAACTGCTAGGATATACATATAAATCAATTTAGAGGTAACTACAGCATGCCTAATATAATAACTTAAGTCGACGCTAATATGTCGCTAGTAATATAATATGGAAATTAACAAACAGCAAATAACAAAAACACAAAAAGGAACTTATTACAAAAGAACAGAAAAGTAAACCTTGTGTTAATAATAACGAAATAAGGAATATATATATACCGGTATATACGCACTATGCAAAATCTAACTAGACTAGGGTTTTTAATATTTTATTTTTGAAATTGTGTAGTTTTTTGTTAAAAATATCAATCGAATCATCTTTAGAAACGAAATGTTTGTATAAATTGCTTAGTCGGGGTATCAAAGAGTGACTGGCGACCAAGATTAGTCCTACAAACTCGGTGCGTGAAAAGTGGAACAGGGTAGCGCGGGATTCGGATGGGAACCTTGAAAGAGATTTGGTGCAACAACTCTGAGTTATTAAATGTACCTTTTACTAGCTTGTGCAAGAAGACCATATCATGAATTTTACGTCTATCGGACAATGAGATTAATTTGAATTAATTTTTATCTTACTATTAATAATAATAATAATAATAATAATAATGGAAGGGGAAGGAACTGCACGGCCGCTTTTTTAAAGCTCTTAATGAGCCACACGTGGATAAGAAAGCGTCCGTGCAGTGGCTGCGCTTCGGTGACCTCTTTGGGGAAACCGAAGGTTTTGTCTGTGCGATACAAGATCAGGTGGTTAAGACGCGGAACTACCGAAAGTATATTCTGAAGGATGGCACTCACGACATCTGTCGAGCCTGTCGCCATCCCGGCGAGTCACTCAGACATGTGCTTTCGGGATGTTCTGCGCTTGCCAACACTGAGTATTTGCACAGACACAACCAAGCAGCCAAAATCCTTCACCAAGAGCTTGCTCTGAAGTACGGTCTCCTGGATGAGAGGTTGCCCTATTACCAGTACACACCGGTGCCGGTACTCGAGCGCGACGGAGTCCGGCTCTATTGGGACCGGTCCATTATCACGGACAGGACTATTCTCGCGAATAAGCCTGACATCGTGTTGGTGGACCGGGCACAGTCGAGGGTGTTTTTGGTGGACATCACCATTCCATATGACGAAAACCTCGTGAGAGCTGAGACGGAGAAAAAACGCAAGTATCTCGATCTGGCTCACGAGGTTTCCGACATGTGGCATGTGCAGTCTGCTGAAACCATCCCAATCGTAATATCTGCGAATGGGTTGATCCCAGTTAGCCTCGCTCACCATCTGAGGCGACTGGGGTTTCGTGGCAGTTCGCTCGCAGCCAGGATGCAAAAAGCGGTCTTGCTGGACTCGGCTAGGATAGTCCGCCGGTTTCTCAACCTGTCGCCCTGACCCCTGGCCGTTTGGTCTCCCCTGCCAGGGTGTAATCCTCCGCCCGGTGCAAATATGTATCTATGTAATGTATATGTAGGTTTATTTATTTTTATCTATTTAAGTTTATTATATCTCTTTTGGTTTTTTATATATATTTATTTTGCACACGGACGTGAGAGCTAATATATAATGAAAATAATAATAATAATAATATTCATTTATTTCAGGACTTGATACCCATAGTTGATACATAATATTAAATTTAACCTAATATAAAATAGTACAGTACAGTACCTTATTATTTCTTATTTAGAACTGTACGTATCTGTCGCTCCTTATACCGCCGGTATACCAGGCCCACAGGCCAAAACGCGGGATCTAAAAATGCATTAATTTTACTAACACGTATCGTTACCTTAAATTAATAAGTTAAGTAAGTTTTAACTTATTAAGTTTTAACTACTACTATTTAGTTGTATTTAATATCTGATTGACTGTTGGGGGCCTTATACACCCTCCAACAATTTTAACTTAGTGTAAGTTTTGTTTTTAATTATATAGTAGATTAAAATTTTGACTTTTGACTGTTGAAAACTAAAAATGTTCTAAGACTAAAAATTGTAAAAAATAGTAAAAAATTTAATAAAGCAAAAAAGGTCTCTTTTAATGAAAGAGGACACCCGTATAAAAAAAAAAAAAAGCTAACAACTCCCGGCTCCTTCCACATAAGATTCTTGTAAGGGATAAAACTTCTAACCTAACCTAACCTAGCCTAAACCTAACAGCTCCCGGCTCCTTCCACATAAGATTTTTCTAAGGGATAAAACTTCTAACCTAACCTAACCTACTCTAAAGCTAACAGCTCCCGGCTCCTTCCACATAAGATTTTTCTAAGGGATAAAACTTCTAACCTAACCTAACCTACCCTAAAGCTAACAGCTCCCGGCTCCTTCCACATAAGATTTTTCTAAGGGATAAAACTTCTAACCTAACCTAACCTACCCTAAACCTAACAGCCCCCGGCTCCTTCCACATAAGATTAGACTAAGGGAATAAAACCTAACTTAAATTAGAGCTCAATCAGACTGCAATTGTGAAGTTTGTCAATCAAACTCCCATGCCGAGCTTTTTTATTTGTTTTTTTTTTTTTATTTACTACAAGTCAGCCCTTGACAGCTATATCACCTGGTGGTAAGTGATGATGCTGTCTAGGATGGTAGCGGGCCAATCTGTTAGAAGTATGGTAAACCCACGCTCCTAGTTTGTTTCTACGCGACATCGTGCCGGAACGCTGAATCGCTTGGCGACACGTCTTTGTCGGTAGGGTGGTAACTAGCCACGGCTGAAGCCTCCCACATGACCAGACTCGAGCCGGGAATCGAACCCAGGACCTCCAACAAACGCGTGATGCGCTACGAAGGTCGTCAAAACTCAGAAAAAAAAAAGGTAGCAGGTACCACGCAGGTAGGCGACCCGTCCCCGCGGTCCGTGCTCCTATAAGTTTATCTTTAACCGACATCAAAAAGGAAGTGGTGTATTTTCATGAATGTTTAAATAAGAGTTCATAATGTTATTTCTCCATTGTATTGATGCATTGTATGACTGATATTGAATAAAATGAATGAGTAAAAATATAATGTGCAATTGGTTATTTAGACATGTATTTTAATATGATTATATACTGTGTGTTACACAACCAATGCCGTTTTTTGCTGTCGTTGATATTTAGATACATCCACCAAATCAGTTTTTATCGCCTATTAATTTTAGGTAGATACAAAAAAAAATATGTCACCATGCAGGTGTGCTCGTAAACATGTCCATTGTGTTTGTTTCGAATATTTATTATCTTATTGCGAACGACTTTAACAAAAAAATTAACCTATAATGCTCATTTCAGGAATTCCCTGAATATACGTTACATTTTCTAGATTATATAGAGGTTGCATTTCATCATAACACACATAATTTGCTCAAACCGTGTGCTACATATATCATTAGTGATTTAAAAAATAATTGTAACAAAGTTTGATTTACCGCAACCACTTGGACATGCCACTATAGCCGTAAATGGGTGGATAAAATGAAACATCGTAAACAAATGCGTGTGGATTTAGTTATGGTAGATAAGGAAATGAATACGAAATAATACAACAGTGATTTTAAGTATCAATCTAAAATATTTTATTTCCCTTTTGTACTAGTGGTCTAACGAATGTTGGATTTTTCACATTCGCGAATGCGAATGCGATTGCGAATAGTTATCTTCAACGTTCGCGAATGCGAATGCGAATGAGAATATTTTAAAATTTGAAAAAAAGCGCGCGTAAGATGTTTGACAGGTTCGACGTTTCGTGTCGGTCATGTTTAAATTAAACATAGTCGAGCCGATATTAGTTAATTGTATGAATTTAGTCACAGAAAGTTCATTCTAAAAGTTTTAGTTTAAAAGAACCTCCAAACTTTTATTTTTAAAATTTAACATTCCATTGTGTTTTGCAATTTAATTGTTAAGAATTAAAAATTACAACAAATTTAATAATAAAATAGTCAACATGTTATTAGAAAAACTATATTTTGTGTACCTTCTTACTTACTTACACATCATTATTTTTATTCATAGATAAATAACTTGCAATTGAAATCAAATGTTAACATAACAAGTATTAGAAGTTTACTTTAGCTTAAAATAAAAATAATTATAATTTTGTTTTTGAAACAAGGTTTATTTACAAATTGTTAAGTATTCGTTGTTTTGTTTTTTAAGTTATATTAGTATATTGTATTCATTATAAATATATTTAATTCCTCAGATAAAGTGGAATGAACAAATATACATTTAAAGTCAAAGGTTATAAATAGGTAATACATTAGATATTTAAAGTTTAATAATTTTGTTTCAAGTAATTGTTTAGTTTTTTAGTAAATATAAACTGTAAACTTTATTTAAAAATGGTAGTAAAGTAATAATATACTACTAAATAAATTCAAACCTTACATAGTTGTAACAAGGCTGATTAATGTTAGATTTGATCAGATCTCTGAAGTTCTTTTTTCATAAATGAGACTTTAATTTAGAATGTAGAAGTATGATTTAATAAAAATATCTAAGTGTTATCTATTGTACAATAATTTCCTTTTTGATTATTAAAAACATTCGCTAAATATTAGCATAATTTTTTCGAATGCGAATGCGAATATTGAAAAATATGTACATCATTTTGTACATATTCTTAAATATATTTTCTTAGTTCTACATAATAACTATACACTTTAATAATTATGACAGTTATATATACATTTCAATACGCATGTATTGTAATATGTACATGTGTATATACATCATCGAAAAACATTATAGCTCATTATTTAATGTAGGTATTTTGTAATGCCCCCCCCAAGCTAAAGTGTCAGTGGAGTTATTAATTAAAAATCGTTTTGTGTCTGAATGTGATAACGATATTTTATAAATTTTTTGAGTGAATATAACATGCTTTATAGATCTAAATCTAAACATTTCACATATTTAATTTTTTTTTTGATCGAATAAGATCTGTTTTATAATTTTCAATTTTAAACTTTTTTGTTACTGATTTGTTAACCCCTTTTGCTCTGGCAATTAATTTAATTTGTGTATTATAGCGCCATTGATCTCAATCCAACAAATTCTGTTACAATCGTTCCATTATTTTCATCTTAAAAAGAACAATTTTCTTTTTATTAATGCGCGAAAATTTAAACATATTATCAAGAGGATAATCTGAAGGATCAAAGTATTTTTTTAAAATCAGGTTTAATGTCTGCATTAAAATTATCCGTTATAATATGATAAATGAAGCTGTCAGTGTCAGTATATAACATTTTACAATGAGAGTTTTTAAATATAAATCAGTGTAATTTTTCATATTACGACATTTAAAATGATTCCAAACATCTCTGGCATGTTTATAATACTCATTCGAAATAGTGGTGTTTGTAAGTGAGTTAAAAAATTGATATTGAGTAGGGAGCGACGTTAACTTTAAGGATTCAAATGTGACATATATTCATATGGATACACACCTTTACGTTTTAATTAAAATAGATCCTTCTGACGCAGAAATGTTCACTTTGAACATTTCTGCGTAATTCAATGAAGTCATCAAAATTCAAATTATTTGTTAAGAATTCCAAACTACATGATAAAAATTTAAAAGAATCTATAAATATTAATTCAATTTTGAGGTTTTCTGTGACTTTTAACATTTTTGAAAACGAAATGTATAAAAATGTTATTCATGAGTTGCTTGATAAGCTTATAAAGGAATATAGGTCAGTTAAAATTAATTTCATTTTAAGTGGAGATTTTATACAAGCAACAAAAAATCTAGAGAATTCCTTCGATTTTCAAACGATTAATTAAATTTTTGTTAAAATCAGGATGTTAATGAAATATACTCAAATTTGTATACTGAAATTTCGAATAAAGTTTGTAATTTTGAAAAGAAAGATAGTGGTTGGAGACTTAAAAAAATAATTACATTGATTTAAACATAAACAAATGGTGATATATATTCATTTGGTTACACACCTTTACGTTTTTAAAAAAATAGATACTTCTCACTTTGAAAATTTCTCCGTAATTCAATGAAGTCATCAACATTCAAATGATCAAACTACATGATACAAATTAAAAAAAAACAATAAATCTTAATTCAATTTTGAGGTTTTGTCTGACTTTTAACATTTTTGAAATCGAAAATGTTCTTTATTTTGAGGTATGACCTTTACCCCACCTTCTGAATAATTTGACGAGTGTACAATAAAATGAGCATCCTAGTTATAGGACATTCCATATCAACTGGCTTCTTTCCACTTGAGACCGTCATTAGCAATAACAATAGGATTAAGTCGTGGCGGGTGAATCCTTTGTATTGCAAAACACGTGCGGCGTTCAAACGGTGTTTCAAACGTTTTTGATACTTTCCCTATGTTATCTTCCTTTAAATAATATAATCAAATAGAAATAAATACCGCTCAGTTGTTTTTTAAAGTTTGAAGAGATTAGTTCAGTGGAAATATTACGTCTTCCGATATGTTTCGTCCTTGGGTGAAATCACCTTCCACTGTGCCATGTGAAAATAATAAAGACGATAAGCCGAATGTGTTCAACAAGTCGTGATGCACAAATAAGTCTTTTGAATGTTTGTTTTAATTTAATTGCAGTTCAGAGTGAGAAAGGTGCTCTGAAATAACGAAGAAAAATATTCTATGATTATTCAAAAGTATCAACACTGGTTGGTTTGCAACAAAATAGATAAGGCCGAAACGGCTTCTTTAAAAATGAATGGGCTCTATGAGTGTTTGGTTTATTACCCCTATTGTTTAGGTTCAAGTGGAAAGAAGCCAGTTAATATGGAATGTACCATACTAAAGTTATGAAGAATCACAGGGATAAATCGAGGCAGCTCAAATTTTTTACCGCGACTTTTATGCCAGACACCTGTGAAAACTCCAGTGTACTTAACAAAAATCTATTTTAAAGGTTGAACTCAGTTTTTTATTACATATGTAACATAGAGTGGCTCTAGATATTTTTTCATTGCCATCCACTGAATCGATTTCAATTAAGTATTCGTTATAAATACGGTTTATGTCCTCATTTAAACAATCCATAAAACTTTTGAACAGTTACTAGGGGAGCGGAGGGTAGTACCGTACACCTAACTTTGAACGTATTTTTCCCAAAATCTATTAGGCACAAGATCAAGTATAGTTTACACAGTTACTCTAAGTTTAATATAGGTTTATATAACCAAAGCGAATTTAAATACAATTACCATAGAACCTTCAAAAATATTTTTTAAAAAAAAGTAGAAAGTACGAAATTACCCGATACTAGAGGGTAATTTCGTACACCGTTCGTCTAATTTCGTACATACTTGTAAGTATAAAAAAACATAATTATAGGTACCTATTCAAAAATAAAATAATGTGTTTTTATTAATTAAATCTTTATTTAAGTTTTTAAATACCTAAATTAAACATTATTCACAAAATATACACAAATAATTTTCCGCAGAGTTTTTACCGCTACACAAAGAATGTGCCCACATTCCACAAGACACACATCTGTACCATAGCTCACCGTTTTTGTCAAATTCATTACATAGAACGCACAATTCATTTATTCCTGACTGACCTTCTTCATAAAATTGACCATCACAATCATCGTCATCGTCACATAAGACGTTTTCATCAACTTCCGAAGAAGAACTTGAATAACTTTTGGTTTTCTTAGCCCGTTTTTTATTTCTCCCTTCAATATGTTTTTGAGATCCTACTCCTATTTCTTTTTATATATATTTTGTTTCTTTAAATCTTTTGCTTTGTCTTTTTCTTTCTTTATGAACTTTGTCTTCTTTTTGTTTCTTTATAGTCTTTTTCTCAGCCTTGCTTTCTGTAAGAGTCTGGAGTAGAAGTTAGATTTACAGAATGCTGTTTACTTTTCTTGCCTCGCCCTTTGCCTTCTTCTTGTCTTTTCTTTTCCTCTGGCATTGGAGAAATGTCGCAGAAAGATACTGCGGTAGTAGGTCCAGGAGATATCAGGATTTTTCTCCTAACACATTCTATATCTTTATTAGACTCGGGAGATTGAGTCTCTTCTTTTATCGGGTTTAATTCTGTCTTTTCTGTGGCAAAAAAATCCGCAATTGTACTAGGACTTTCAGAAGACTTAAAACATTGGGAAACTTGGCTGCTGACACATTCAATCTCTTCATATGTAGGCTCAATATATGAAATTGTTTCTTGTTCATTGATCACAATTCATAGCGGGTAATACCGTACAGTGTACGGAATAACCCGAAAGCGAATTTCAGGTTTTAACTGGCTGTGATCACAAAAACATCTGCAATGAAACCGTAAATCAGCCAGAATATTGTGCTAAATATGCTTACAAAATGAAACTGACTATCACCACTAAATAATATGTGTATAATATGTACTTACGGCTTATTTACACGTGCTAGAAATTAGTAAAACCGAGCGCAAAACAACACAGCGACCGATAGCACCACTGTCGCTGCACGGACAGACGATAAAACTTGCGAGAATGCGAGGCATCACTAAACGAACAAGTGCGACAGTGACAGACATATCTACGTGGCTTCTTTTCGAAAAAAAATGATGTACGGAATTGGCCCCTGTACGGTATTATCCTCCGCTCCCCTACCCGCATACGTTTTGTATTGAAATAGACTATTACTGAACGTGCATTTGATGCAGTACCCAAAATTATATACTTCATGCTTTTGAAAATTTGTTGTATATGAGGTAGATGGATTATTATTACATCCTAGTATAGGGTTTAAAAATGCTTCAAAATCTGCATATAAAACAAAAGGCAATTTTAACGTCCTCTCGTGCTTATTTAAAGTTACTTTAGCTTTGGAAATATCGGGCAAATCAATTCTAATATGATTACAATCGAACTCTTGATGAGATATTAATTTACAGTCTCTTTGAAAGTAAAGCAAAGCAACCATCGCAAATATATTTCGTGTGTCCGTTTAATTGGTGACTAACTACTCGGGAAAGGTTTTTTATATAACAATAGTGACCATAAGAACCATTATCTATGTAAAGTAAATTAATGTGTTTTTGTTTTCGGCATTTTGTAAAATGAAGTGGACCAATGATGTTTGTGGAATTACTTTTAGTATAACGTTCAAGTCCAAAAACATTAATACTAATATTATTATTTATTTAAGTTTATTTAAGTGCTCAATTTTTTTTTTATATCTTTTAATTTTACCAGAAATAGAATATCTGTATAATTTAAAGAGTTTTGCACAGTACAGCCCATTGAAAACATTGATAGTCAGCGTGACAGCGTGCTTATGTTTGATATCTAAAGATCTATATAAGAAGATCCTCGTAACGGGTTAAATTTGTTTATGTTTAAATCAATGTAATTATTTTTTTAAGACTCCAACCACTATCTTTCTTTTCAAAATTACAAACTTTATTCGAAATTTCAGTATACAAATTTGAGTATATTTCATTAACATCCTGATTTTAACAAAAATTTAATTAATCGTTTGAAAATCGAAGGAATTCTCTAGATTTTTTGTTGCTTGTATAAAATCTCCACTTAAAATGAAATTAATTTTAACTGACCTATATTCCTTTATAAGCTTATCAAGCAACTCATGAATAACATTTTTATACATTTCGTTTTCAAAAATGTTAAAAGTCACAGAAAACCTCAAAATTGAATTAATATTTATAGATTCTTTTAAATTTTTATCATGTAGTTTGGAATTCTTAACAAATAATTTGAATTTTGATGACTTCATTGAATTACGCAGAAATGTTCAAAGTGAACATTTCTGCGTCAGAAGGATCTATTTTAATTAAAACGTAAAGGTGTGTATCCATATGAATATATGTCACATTTGAATCCTTAAAGTTAACGTCGCTCCCTACTCAATATCAATTTTTTAACTCACTTACAAACACCACTATTTCGAATGAGTATTATAAACATGCCAGAGATGTTTGGAATCATTTTAAATGTCGTAATATGAAAAATTACACTGATTTATATTTAAAAACTCTCATTGTAAAATGTTATATACTGACACTGACAGCTTCATTTATCATATTATAACGGATAATTTTAATGCAGACATTAAACCTGATTTTAAAAAAATACTTTGATCCTTCAGATTATCCTCTTGATAATATGTTTAAATTTTCGCGCATTAATAAAAAGAAAATTGTTCTTTTTAAGATGAAAATAATGGAACGATTGTAACAGAATTTGTTGGATTGAGATCAATGGCGCTATAATACACAAATTAAATTAATTGCCAGAGCAAAAGGGGTTAACAAATCAGTAACAAAAAAGTTTAAAATTGAAAATTATAAAACAGATCTTATTCGATCAAAAAAAAAATTAAATATGTGAAATGTTTAGATTTAGATCTATAAAGCATGTTATATTCACTCAAAAAATTTATAAAATATCGTTATCACATTCAGACACAAAACGATTTTTAATTAATAACTCCACTGACACTTTAGCTTGGGGGGGGCATTACAAAATACCTACATTAAATAATGAGCTATAATGTTTTTCGATGATGTATATACACATGTACATATTACAATACATGCGTATTGAAATGTATATATAACTGTCATAATTATTAAAGTGTATAGTTATTATGTAGAACTAAGAAAATATATTTAAGAATATGTACAAAATGATGTACATATTTTTCAATATTCGCATTCGCATTCGAAAAAATTATGCTAATATTTAGCGAATGTTTTTAATAATCAAAAAGGAAATTATTGTACAATAGATAACACTTAGATATTTTTATTAAATCATACTTCTACATTCTAAATTAAAGTCTCATTTATGAAAAAAGAACTTCAGAGATCTGATCAAATCTAACATTAATCAGCCTTGTTACAACTATGTAAGGTTTGAATTTATTTAGTAGTATATTATTACTTTACTACCATTTTTAAATAAAGTTTACAGTTTCTATTTACTAAAAAACTAAACAATTACTTGAAACAAAATTATTAAACTTTAAATATCTAATGTATTACCTATTTATAACCTTTGACTTTAAATGTATATTTGTTCATTCCACTTTATCTGAGGAATTAAATATATTTATAATGAATACAATATACTAATATAACTTAAAAAACAAAACAACGAATACTTAACAATTTGTAAATAAACCTTGTTTCAAAAACAAAATTATAATTATTTTTATTTTAAGCTAAAGTAAACTTCTAATACTTGTTATGTTAACATTTGATTTCAATTGCAAGTTATTTATCTATGAATAAAAATAATGATGTGTAAGTAAGTAAGAAGGTACACAAAATATAGTTTTTCTAATAACATGTTGACTATTTTATTATTAAATTTGTTGTAATTTTTAATTCTTAACAATTAAATTGCAAAACACAATGGAATGTTAAATTTTAAAAATAAAAGTTTGGAGGTTCTTTTAAACTAAAACTTTTAGAATGAACTTTCTGTGACTAAATTCATACAATTAACTAATATCGGCTCGACTATGTTTAATTTAAACATGACCGACACGAAACGTCGAACCTGTCAAACATCTTACGCGCGCTTTTTTTCAAATTTTAAAATATTCTCATTCGCATTCGCATTCGCGAACGTTGAAGATAACTATTCGCAATCGCATTCGCATTCGCGAATGTGAAAAATCCAACATTCGTTAGACCACTAGTACAAAAGGGAAATAAAATATTTTAGATTGATACTTAAAATCACTGTTGTATTATTTCGTATTCATTTCCTTATCTACCATAACTAAATCCACACGCATTTGTTTACGATGTTTCATTTTATCCACCCATTTACGGCTATAGTGGCATGTCCAAGTGGTTGCGGTAAATCAAACTTTGTTACAATTATTTTTTAAATCACTAATGATATATGTAGCACACGGTTTGAGCAAATTATGTGTGTTATGATGAAATGCAACCTCTATATAATCTAGAAAATGTAACGTATATTCAGGGAATTCCTGAAATGAGCATTATAGGTTAATTTTTTTGTTAAAGTCGTTCGCAATAAGATAATAAATATTCGAAACAAACACAATGGACATGTTTACGAGCACACCTGCATGGTGACATATTTTTTTTTGTATCTACCTAAAATTAATAGGCGATAAAAACTGATTTGGTGGATGTATCTAAATATCAACGACAGCAAAAAACGGCATTGGTTGTGTAACACACAGTATATAATCATATTAAAATACATGTCTAAATAACCAATTGCACATTATATTTTTACTCATTCATTTTATTCAATATCAGTCATACAATGCATCAATACAATGGAGAAATAACATTATGAACTCTTATTTAAACATTCATGAAAATACACCACTTCCTTTTTGATGTCGGTTAAAGATAAACTTATAGGAGCACGGACCGCGGGGACGGGTCGCCTACCTGCGTGGTACCTGCTACCTTTTTTTTTTCTGAGTTTTGACGACCTTCGTAGCGCATCACGCGTTTGTTGGAGGTCCTGGGTTCGATTCCCGGCTCGAGTCTGGTCATGTGGGAGGCTTCAGCCGTGGCTAGTTACCACCCTACCGACAAAGACGTGTCGCCAAGCGATTCAGCGTTCCGGCACGATGTCGCGTAGAAACAAACTAGGAGCGTGGGTTTACCATACTTCTAACAGATTGGCCCGCTACCATCCTAGACAGCATCATCACTTACCACCAGGTGATATAGCTGTCAAGGGCTGACTTGTAGTAAATAAAAAAAAAAAAACAAATAAAAAAGCTCGGCATGGGAGTTTGATTGACAAACTTCACAATTGCAGTCTGATTGAGCTCTAATTTAAGTTAGGTTTTATTCCCTTAGTCTAATCTTATGTGGAAGGAGCCGGGGGCTGTTAGGTTTAGGGTAGGTTAGGTTAGGTTAGAAGTTTTATCCCTTAGAAAAATCTTATGTGGAAGGAGCCGGGAGCTGTTAGCTTTAGGGTAGGTTAGGTTAGGTTAGAAGTTTTATCCCTTAGAAAAATCTTATGTGGAAGGAGCCGGGAGCTGTTAGCTTTAGAGTAGGTTAGGTTAGGTTAGAAGTTTTATCCCTTAGAAAAATCTTATGTGGAAGGAGCCGGGAGCTGTTAGGTTTAGGCTAGGTTAGGTTAGGTTAGAAGTTTTATCCCTTACAAGAATCTTATGTGGAAGGAGCCGGGAGTTGTTAGCTTTTTTTTTTTTTTATACGGGTGTCCTCTTTCATTAAAAGAGACCTTTTTTGCTTTATTAAATTTTTTACTATTTTTTACAATTTTTAGTCTTAGAACATTTTTAGTTTTCAACAGTCAAAAGTCAAAATTTTAATCTACTATATAATTAAAAACAAAACTTACACTAAGTTAAAATTGTTGGAGGGTGTATAAGGCCCCCAACAGTCAATCAGATATTAAATACAACTAAATAGTAGTAGTTAAAACTTAATAAGTTAAAACTTACTTAACTTATTAATTTAAGGTAACGATACGTGTTAGTAAAATTAATGCATTTTTAGATCCCGCGTTTTGGCCTGTGGGCCTGGTATACCGGCGGTATAAGGAGCGACAGATACGTACAGTTCTAAATAAGAAATAATAAGGTACTGTACTGTACTATTTTATATTAGGTTAAATTTAATATTATGTATCAACTATGGGTATCAAGTCAAGAAATAAATGAATATTATTATTATTATTATTTTCATTATATATTAGCTCTCACGTCTTATGCAAACTCGGTGCGTGAAAAGTGGAACAGGGTAGCGCGGGATTCGGATGGGAACCTTGAAAGAGATTTGGTGCAACAACTCTGAGTTATTAAATGTACCTTTTACTAGCTTGTGCAAGAAGACCATATCATGAATTTTACGTCTATCGGACAATGAGATTAATTTGAATTAATTTTTATCTTACTATTAATAATAATAATAATAATATTCATTTATTTCAGGACTTGATACCCATAGTTGATACATAATATTAAATTTAACCTAATATAAAATAGTACAGTACAGTACCTTATTATTTCTTATTTAGAACTGTACGTATCTGTCGCTCCTTATACCGCCGGTATACCAGGCCCACAGGCCAAAACGCGGGATCTAAAAATGCATTAATTTTACTAACACGTATCGTTACCTTAAATTAATAAGTTAAGTAAGTTTTAACTTATTAAGTTTTAACTACTACTATTTAGTTGTATTTAATATCTGATTGACTGTTGGGGGCCTTATACACCCTCCAACAATTTTAACTTAGTGTAAGTTTTGTTTTTAATTATATAGTAGATTAAAATTTTGACTTTTGACTGTTGAAAACTAAAAATGTTCTAAGACTAAAAATTGTAAAAAATAGTAAAAAATTTAATAAAGCAAAAAAGGTCTCTTTTAATGAAAGAGGACACCCGTATAAAAAAAAAAAAAAGCTAACAACTCCCGGCTCCTTCCACATAAGATTCTTGTAAGGGATAAAACTTCTAACCTAACCTAACCTAGCCTAAACCTAACAGCTCCCGGCTCCTTCCACATAAGATTTTTCTAAGGGATAAAACTTCTAACCTAACCTAACCTACTCTAAAGCTAACAGCTCCCGGCTCCTTCCACATAAGATTTTTCTAAGGGATAAAACTTCTAACCTAACCTAACCTACCCTAAAGCTAACAGCTCCCGGCTCCTTCCACATAAGATTTTTCTAAGGGATAAAACTTCTAACCTAACCTAACCTACCCTAAACCTAACAGCCCCCGGCTCCTTCCACATAAGATTAGACTAAGGGAATAAAACCTAACTTAAATTAGAGCTCAATCAGACTGCAATTGTGAAGTTTGTCAATCAAACTCCCATGCCGAGCTTTTTTATTTGTTTTTTTTTTTTTATTTACTACAAGTCAGCCCTTGACAGCTATATCACCTGGTGGTAAGTGATGATGCTGTCTAGGATGGTAGCGGGCCAATCTGTTAGAAGTATGGTAAACCCACGCTCCTAGTTTGTTTCTACGCGACATCGTGCCGGAACGCTGAATCGCTTGGCGACACGTCTTTGTCGGTAGGGTGGTAACTAGCCACGGCTGAAGCCTCCCACATGACCAGACTCGAGCCGGGAATCGAACCCAGGACCTCCAACAAACGCGTGATGCGCTACGAAGGTCGTCAAAACTCAGAAAAAAAAAAGGTAGCAGGTACCACGCAGGTAGGCGACCCGTCCCCGCGGTCCGTGCTCCTATAAGTTTATCTTTAACCGACATCAAAAAGGAAGTGGTGTATTTTCATGAATGTTTAAATAAGAGTTCATAATGTTATTTCTCCATTGTATTGATGCATTGTATGACTGATATTGAATAAAATGAATGAGTAAAAATATAATGTGCAATTGGTTATTTAGACATGTATTTTAATATGATTATATACTGTGTGTTACACAACCAATGCCGTTTTTTGCTGTCGTTGATATTTAGATACATCCACCAAATCAGTTTTTATCGCCTATTAATTTTAGGTAGATACAAAAAAAAATATGTCACCATGCAGGTGTGCTCGTAAACATGTCCATTGTGTTTGTTTCGAATATTTATTATCTTATTGCGAACGACTTTAACAAAAAAATTAACCTATAATGCTCATTTCAGGAATTCCCTGAATATACGTTACATTTTCTAGATTATATAGAGGTTGCATTTCATCATAACACACATAATTTGCTCAAACCGTGTGCTACATATATCATTAGTGATTTAAAAAATAATTGTAACAAAGTTTGATTTACCGCAACCACTTGGACATGCCACTATAGCCGTAAATGGGTGGATAAAATGAAACATCGTAAACAAATGCGTGTGGATTTAGTTATGGTAGATAAGGAAATGAATACGAAATAATACAACAGTGATTTTAAGTATCAATCTAAAATATTTTATTTCCCTTTTGTACTAGTGGTCTAACGAATGTTGGATTTTTCACATTCGCGAATGCGAATGCGATTGCGAATAGTTATCTTCAACGTTCGCGAATGCGAATGCGAATGAGAATATTTTAAAATTTGAAAAAAAGCGCGCGTAAGATGTTTGACAGGTTCGACGTTTCGTGTCGGTCATGTTTAAATTAAACATAGTCGAGCCGATATTAGTTAATTGTATGAATTTAGTCACAGAAAGTTCATTCTAAAAGTTTTAGTTTAAAAGAACCTCCAAACTTTTATTTTTAAAATTTAACATTCCATTGTGTTTTGCAATTTAATTGTTAAGAATTAAAAATTACAACAAATTTAATAATAAAATAGTCAACATGTTATTAGAAAAACTATATTTTGTGTACCTTCTTACTTACTTACACATCATTATTTTTATTCATAGATAAATAACTTGCAATTGAAATCAAATGTTAACATAACAAGTATTAGAAGTTTACTTTAGCTTAAAATAAAAATAATTATAATTTTGTTTTTGAAACAAGGTTTATTTACAAATTGTTAAGTATTCGTTGTTTTGTTTTTTAAGTTATATTAGTATATTGTATTCATTATAAATATATTTAATTCCTCAGATAAAGTGGAATGAACAAATATACATTTAAAGTCAAAGGTTATAAATAGGTAATACATTAGATATTTAAAGTTTAATAATTTTGTTTCAAGTAATTGTTTAGTTTTTTAGTAAATATAAACTGTAAACTTTATTTAAAAATGGTAGTAAAGTAATAATATACTACTAAATAAATTCAAACCTTACATAGTTGTAACAAGGCTGATTAATGTTAGATTTGATCAGATCTCTGAAGTTCTTTTTTCATAAATGAGACTTTAATTTAGAATGTAGAAGTATGATTTAATAAAAATATCTAAGTGTTATCTATTGTACAATAATTTCCTTTTTGATTATTAAAAACATTCGCTAAATATTAGCATAATTTTTTCGAATGCGAATGCGAATATTGAAAAATATGTACATCATTTTGTACATATTCTTAAATATATTTTCTTAGTTCTACATAATAACTATACACTTTAATAATTATGACAGTTATATATACATTTCAATACGCATGTATTGTAATATGTACATGTGTATATACATCATCGAAAAACATTATAGCTCATTATTTAATGTAGGTATTTTGTAATGCCCCCCCCAAGCTAAAGTGTCAGTGGAGTTATTAATTAAAAATCGTTTTGTGTCTGAATGTGATAACGATATTTTATAAATTTTTTGAGTGAATATAACATGCTTTATAGATCTAAATCTAAACATTTCACATATTTAATTTTTTTTTTGATCGAATAAGATCTGTTTTATAATTTTCAATTTTAAACTTTTTTGTTACTGATTTGTTAACCCCTTTTGCTCTGGCAATTAATTTAATTTGTGTATTATAGCGCCATTGATCTCAATCCAACAAATTCTGTTACAATCGTTCCATTATTTTCATCTTAAAAAGAACAATTTTCTTTTTATTAATGCGCGAAAATTTAAACATATTATCAAGAGGATAATCTGAAGGATCAAAGTATTTTTTTAAAATCAGGTTTAATGTCTGCATTAAAATTATCCGTTATAATATGATAAATGAAGCTGTCAGTGTCAGTATATAACATTTTACAATGAGAGTTTTTAAATATAAATCAGTGTAATTTTTCATATTACGACATTTAAAATGATTCCAAACATCTCTGGCATGTTTATAATACTCATTCGAAATAGTGGTGTTTGTAAGTGAGTTAAAAAATTGATATTGAGTAGGGAGCGACGTTAACTTTAAGGATTCAAATGTGACATATATTCATATGGATACACACCTTTACGTTTTAATTAAAATAGATCCTTCTGACGCAGAAATGTTCACTTTGAACATTTCTGCGTAATTCAATGAAGTCATCAAAATTCAAATTATTTGTTAAGAATTCCAAACTACATGATAAAAATTTAAAAGAATCTATAAATATTAATTCAATTTTGAGGTTTTCTGTGACTTTTAACATTTTTGAAAACGAAATGTATAAAAATGTTATTCATGAGTTGCTTGATAAGCTTATAAAGGAATATAGGTCAGTTAAAATTAATTTCATTTTAAGTGGAGATTTTATACAAGCAACAAAAAATCTAGAGAATTCCTTCGATTTTCAAACGATTAATTAAATTTTTGTTAAAATCAGGATGTTAATGAAATATACTCAAATTTGTATACTGAAATTTCGAATAAAGTTTGTAATTTTGAAAAGAAAGATAGTGGTTGGAGTCTTAAAAAAATAATTACATTGATTTAAACATAAACAAATTTAACCCGTTACGAGGATCTTCTTATATAGATCTTTAGATATCAAACATAAGCACGCTGTCACGCTGACTATCAATGTTTTCAATGGGCTGTACTGTGCAAAACTCTTTAAATTATACAGATATTCTATTTCTGGTAAAATTAAAAGATATAAAAAAAAAATTGAGCACTTAAATAAACTTAAATAAATAATAATATTAGTATTAATGTTTTTGGACTTGAACGTTATACTAAAAGTAATTCCACAAACATCATTGGTCCACTTCATTTTACAAAATGCCGAAAACAAAAACACATTAATTTACTTTACATAGATAATGGTTCTTATGGTCACTATTGTTATATAAAAAACCTTTCCCGAGTAGTTAGTCACCAATTAAACGGACACACGAAATATATTTGCGATGGTTGCTTTGCTTTACTTTCAAAGAGACTGTAAATTAATATCTCATCAAGAGTTCGATTGTAATCATATTAGAATTGATTTGCCCGATATTTCCAAAGCTAAAGTAACTTTAAATAAGCACGAGAGGACGTTAAAATTGCCTTTTGTTTTATATGCAGATTTTGAAGCATTTTTAAACCCTATACTAGGATGTAATAATAATCCATCTACCTCATATACAACAAATTTTCAAAAGCATGAAGTATATAATTTTGGGTACTGCATCAAATGCACGTTCAGTAATAGTCTATTTCAATACAAAACGTATGCGGGTAGTAACTGTTCAAAAGTTTTATGGATTGTTTAAATGAGGACATAAACCGTATTTATAACGAATACTTAATTGAAATCGATTCAGTGGATGGCAATGAAAAAATATCTAGAGCCACTCTATGTTACATATGTAATAAAAAACTGAGTTCAACCTTTAAAATAGATTTTTGTTAAGTACACTGGAGTTTTCACAGGTGTCTGGCATAAAAGTCGCGGTAAAAAATTTGAGCTGCCTCGATTTATCCCTGTGATTCTTCATAACTTTAGTATGGTACATTCCATATTAACTGGCTTCTTTCCACTTGAACCTAAACAATAGGGGTAATAAACCAAACACTCATAGAGCCCATTCATTTTTAAAGAAGCCGTTTCGGCCTTATCTATTTTGTTGCAAACCAACCAGTGTTGATACTTTTGAATAATCATAGAATATTTTTCTTCGTTATTTCAGAGCACCTTTCTCACTCTGAACTGCAATTAAATTAAAACAAACATTCAAAAGACTTATTTGTGCATCACGACTTGTTGAACACATTCGGCTTATCGTCTTTATTATTTTCACATGGCACAGTGGAAGGTGATTTCACCCAAGGACGAAACATATCGGAAGACGTAATATTTCCACTGAACTAATCTCTTCAAACTTTAAAAAACAACTGAGCGGTATTTATTTCTATTTGATTATATTATTTAAAGGAAGATAACATAGGGAAAGTATCAAAAACGTTTGAAACACCGTTTGAACGCCGCACGTGTTTTGCAATACAAAGGATTCACCCGCCACGACTTAATCCTATTGTTATTGCTAATGACGGTCTCAAGTGGAAAGAAGCCAGTTGATATGGAATGTCCTATAACTAGGATGCTCATTTTATTGTACACTCGTCAAATTATTCAGAAGGTGGGGTAAAGGTCATACCTCAAAATAAAGAACATTTTCGATTTCAAAAATGTTAAAAGTCAGACAAAACCTCAAAATTGAATTAAGATTTATTGTTTTTTTTTAATTTGTATCATGTAGTTTGATCATTTGAATGTTGATGACTTCATTGAATTACGGAGAAATTTTCAAAGTGAGAAGTATCTATTTTTTTAAAAACGTAAAGGTGTGTAACCAAATGAATATATATCACCATTTGTTTATGTTTAAATCAATGTAATTATTTTTTTAAGACTCCAACCACTATCTTTCTTTTCAAAATTACAAACTTTATTCGAAATTTCAGTATACAAATTTGAGTATATTTCATTAACATCCTGATTTTAACAAAAATTTAATTAATCGTTTGAAAATCGAAGGAATTCTCTAGATTTTTTGTTGCTTGTATAAAATCTCCACTTAAAATGAAATTAATTTTAACTGACCTATATTCCTTTATAAGCTTATCAAGCAACTCATGAATAACATTTTTATACATTTCGTTTTCAAAAATGTTAAAAGTCACAGAAAACCTCAAAATTGAATTAATATTTATAGATTCTTTTAAATTTTTATCATGTAGTTTGGAATTCTTAACAAATAATTTGAATTTTGATGACTTCATTGAATTACGCAGAAATGTTCAAAGTGAACATTTCTGCGTCAGAAGGATCTATTTTAATTAAAACGTAAAGGTGTGTATCCATATGAATATATGTCACATTTGAATCCTTAAAGTTAACGTCGCTCCCTACTCAATATCAATTTTTTAACTCACTTACAAACACCACTATTTCGAATGAGTATTATAAACATGCCAGAGATGTTTGGAATCATTTTAAATGTCGTAATATGAAAAATTACACTGATTTATATTTAAAAACTCTCATTGTAAAATGTTATATACTGACACTGACAGCTTCATTTATCATATTATAACGGATAATTTTAATGCAGACATTAAACCTGATTTTAAAAAAATACTTTGATCCTTCAGATTATCCTCTTGATAATATGTTTAAATTTTCGCGCATTAATAAAAAGAAAATTGTTCTTTTTAAGATGAAAATAATGGAACGATTGTAACAGAATTTGTTGGATTGAGATCAATGGCGCTATAATACACAAATTAAATTAATTGCCAGAGCAAAAGGGGTTAACAAATCAGTAACAAAAAAGTTTAAAATTGAAAATTATAAAACAGATCTTATTCGATCAAAAAAAAAATTAAATATGTGAAATGTTTAGATTTAGATCTATAAAGCATGTTATATTCACTCAAAAAATTTATAAAATATCGTTATCACATTCAGACACAAAACGATTTTTAATTAATAACTCCACTGACACTTTAGCTTGGGGGGGGCATTACAAAATACCTACATTAAATAATGAGCTATAATGTTTTTCGATGATGTATATACACATGTACATATTACAATACATGCGTATTGAAATGTATATATAACTGTCATAATTATTAAAGTGTATAGTTATTATGTAGAACTAAGAAAATATATTTAAGAATATGTACAAAATGATGTACATATTTTTCAATATTCGCATTCGCATTCGAAAAAATTATGCTAATATTTAGCGAATGTTTTTAATAATCAAAAAGGAAATTATTGTACAATAGATAACACTTAGATATTTTTATTAAATCATACTTCTACATTCTAAATTAAAGTCTCATTTATGAAAAAAGAACTTCAGAGATCTGATCAAATCTAACATTAATCAGCCTTGTTACAACTATGTAAGGTTTGAATTTATTTAGTAGTATATTATTACTTTACTACCATTTTTAAATAAAGTTTACAGTTTCTATTTACTAAAAAACTAAACAATTACTTGAAACAAAATTATTAAACTTTAAATATCTAATGTATTACCTATTTATAACCTTTGACTTTAAATGTATATTTGTTCATTCCACTTTATCTGAGGAATTAAATATATTTATAATGAATACAATATACTAATATAACTTAAAAAACAAAACAACGAATACTTAACAATTTGTAAATAAACCTTGTTTCAAAAACAAAATTATAATTATTTTTATTTTAAGCTAAAGTAAACTTCTAATACTTGTTATGTTAACATTTGATTTCAATTGCAAGTTATTTATCTATGAATAAAAATAATGATGTGTAAGTAAGTAAGAAGGTACACAAAATATAGTTTTTCTAATAACATGTTGACTATTTTATTATTAAATTTGTTGTAATTTTTAATTCTTAACAATTAAATTGCAAAACACAATGGAATGTTAAATTTTAAAAATAAAAGTTTGGAGGTTCTTTTAAACTAAAACTTTTAGAATGAACTTTCTGTGACTAAATTCATACAATTAACTAATATCGGCTCGACTATGTTTAATTTAAACATGACCGACACGAAACGTCGAACCTGTCAAACATCTTACGCGCGCTTTTTTTCAAATTTTAAAATATTCTCATTCGCATTCGCATTCGCGAACGTTGAAGATAACTATTCGCAATCGCATTCGCATTCGCGAATGTGAAAAATCCAACATTCGTTAGACCACTAGTACAAAAGGGAAATAAAATATTTTAGATTGATACTTAAAATCACTGTTGTATTATTTCGTATTCATTTCCTTATCTACCATAACTAAATCCACACGCATTTGTTTACGATGTTTCATTTTATCCACCCATTTACGGCTATAGTGGCATGTCCAAGTGGTTGCGGTAAATCAAACTTTGTTACAATTATTTTTTAAATCACTAATGATATATGTAGCACACGGTTTGAGCAAATTATGTGTGTTATGATGAAATGCAACCTCTATATAATCTAGAAAATGTAACGTATATTCAGGGAATTCCTGAAATGAGCATTATAGGTTAATTTTTTTGTTAAAGTCGTTCGCAATAAGATAATAAATATTCGAAACAAACACAATGGACATGTTTACGAGCACACCTGCATGGTGACATATTTTTTTTTGTATCTACCTAAAATTAATAGGCGATAAAAACTGATTTGGTGGATGTATCTAAATATCAACGACAGCAAAAAACGGCATTGGTTGTGTAACACACAGTATATAATCATATTAAAATACATGTCTAAATAACCAATTGCACATTATATTTTTACTCATTAATTTTATTCAATATCAGTCATACAATGCATCAATACAATGGAGAAATAACATTATGAACTCTTATTTAAACATTCATGAAAATACACCACTTCCTTTTTGATGTCGGTTAAAGATAAACTTATAGGAGCACGGACCGCGGGGACGGGTCGCCTACCTGCGTGGTACCTGCTACCTTTTTTTTTTCTGAGTTTTGACGACCTTCGTAGCGCATCACGCGTTTGTTGGAGGTCCTGGGTTCGATTCCCGGCTCGAGTCTGGTCATGTGGGAGGCTTCAGCCGTGGCTAGTTACCACCCTACCGACAAAGACGTGTCGCCAAGCGATTCAGCGTTCCGGCACGATGTCGCGTAGAAACAAACTAGGAGCGTGGGTTTACCATACTTCTAACAGATTGGCCCGCTACCATCCTAGACAGCATCATCACTTACCACCAGGTGATATAGCTGTCAAGGGCTGACTTGTAGTAAATAAAAAAAAAAAAACAAATAAAAAAGCTCGGCATGGGAGTTTGATTGACAAACTTCACAATTGCAGTCTGATTGAGCTCTAATTTAAGTTAGGTTTTATTCCCTTAGTCTAATCTTATGTGGAAGGAGCCGGGGGCTGTTAGGTTTAGGGTAGGTTAGGTTAGGTTAGAAGTTTTATCCCTTAGAAAAATCTTATGTGGAAGGAGCCGGGAGCTGTTAGCTTTAGGGTAGGTTAGGTTAGGTTAGAAGTTTTATCCCTTAGAAAAATCTTATGTGGAAGGAGCCGGGAGCTGTTAGCTTTAGAGTAGGTTAGGTTAGGTTAGAAGTTTTATCCCTTAGAAAAATCTTATGTGGAAGGAGCCGGGAGCTGTTAGGTTTAGGCTAGGTTAGGTTAGGTTAGAAGTTTTATCCCTTACAAGAATCTTATGTGGAAGGAGCCGGGAGTTGTTAGCTTTTTTTTTTTTTTATACGGGTGTCCTCTTTCATTAAAAGAGACCTTTTTTGCTTTATTAAATTTTTTACTATTTTTTACAATTTTTAGTCTTAGAACATTTTTAGTTTTCAACAGTCAAAAGTCAAAATTTTAATCTACTATATAATTAAAAACAAAACTTACACTAAGTTAAAATTGTTGGAGGGTGTATAAGGCCCCCAACAGTCAATCAGATATTAAATACAACTAAATAGTAGTAGTTAAAACTTAATAAGTTAAAACTTACTTAACTTATTAATTTAAGGTAACGATACGTGTTAGTAAAATTAATGCATTTTTAGATCCCGCGTTTTGGCCTGTGGGCCTGGTATACCGGCGGTATAAGGAGCGACAGATACGTACAGTTCTAAATAAGAAATAATAAGGTACTGTACTGTACTATTTTATATTAGGTTAAATTTAATATTATGTATCAACTATGGGTATCAAGTCCTGAAATAAATGAATATTATTATTATTATTATTTTCATTATATATTAGCTCTCACGTCCGTGTGCAAAATAAATATATATAAAAAACCAAAAGAGATATAATAAACTTAAATAGATAAAAATAAATAAACCTACATATACATTACATAGATACATATTTGCACCGGGCGGAGGATTACACCCTGGCAGGGGAGACCAAACGGCCAGGGGTCAGGGCGACAGGTTGAGAAACCGGCGGACTATCCTAGCCGAGTCCAGCAAGACCGCTTTTTGCATCCTGGCTGCGAGCGAACTGCCACGAAACCCCAGTCGCCTCAGATGGTGAGCGAGGCTAACTGGGATCAACCCATTCGCAGATATTACGATTGGGATGGTTTCAGCAGACTGCACATGCCACATGTCGGAAACCTCGTGAGCCAGATCGAGATACTTGCGTTTTTTCTCCGTCTCAGCTCTCACGAGGTTTTCGTCATATGGAATGGTGATGTCCACCAAAAACACCCTCGACTGTGCCCGGTCCACCAACACGATGTCAGGCTTATTCGCGAGAATAGTCCTGTCCGTGATAATGGACCGGTCCCAATAGAGCCGGACTCCGTCGCGCTCGAGTACCGGCACCGGTGTGTACTGGTAATAGGGCAACCTCTCATCCAGGAGACCGTACTTCAGAGCAAGCTCTTGGTGAAGGATTTTGGCTGCTTGGTTGTGTCTGTGCAAATACTCAGTGTTGGCAAGCGCAGAACATCCCGAAAGCACATGTCTGAGTGACTCGCCGGGATGGCGACAGGCTCGACAGATGTCGTGAGTGCCATCCTTCAGAATATACTTTCGGTAGTTCCGCGTCTTAACCACCTGATCTTGTATCGCACAGACAAAACCTTCGGTTTCCCCAAAGAGGTCACCGAAGCGCAGCCACTGCACGGACGCTTTCTTATCCACGTGTGGCTCATTAAGAGCTTTAAAAAAGCGGCCGTGCAGTTCCTTCCCCTTCCATTATTATTATTATTATTATTATTAATAGTAAGATAAAAATTAATTCAAATTAATCTCATTGTCCGATAGACGTAAAATTCATGATATGGTCTTCTTGCACAAGCTAGTAAAAGGTACATTTAATAACTCAGAGTTGTTGCACCAAATCTCTTTCAAGGTTCCCATCCGAATCCCGCGCTACCCTGTTCCACTTTTCACGCACCGAGTTTGTAGGACTAATCTTGGTCGCCAGTCACTCTTTGATACCCCGACTAAGCAATTTATACAAACATTTCGTTTCTAAAGATGATTCGATTGATATTTTTAACAAAAAACTACACAATTTCAAAAATAAAATATTAAAAACCCTAGTCTAGTTAGATTTTGCATAGTGCGTATATACCGGTATATATATATTCCTTATTTCGTTATTATTAACACAAGGTTTACTTTTCTGTTCTTTTGTAATAAGTTCCTTTTTGTGTTTTTGTTATTTGCTGTTTGTTAATTTCCATATTATATTACTAGCGACATATTAGCGTCGACTTAAGTTATTATATTAGGCATGCTGTAGTTACCTCTAAATTGATTTATATGTATATCCTAGCAGTTAAGGTTTTTAAATGATTATTTTTTTTTTACATATAAATCTGTTGGTGGCGCTTTGGATAAATAAATAAATAAAATTGTCGGGAGGTGTAGAGAGCCTCCGAACAGTCAAAGGTGTTCCCTTGGTTCCACTGTTTTTTGGGAAAACTTTTTATTATCCGCGGAGATTCTAGATGGATTTTCTTGATTTTTTGGGATGTGATTATTGAGGGCTGTTCACACCCCTGAATTTAAAAAAAAATATACGCTATCGATCTGTTTAACCCGCAATTAATTTTTGAAAAACATTGGAATTTTTCCCCCGCTTTTCCTAAGAAACCGCTGGCGGGAGTTTCTTGAGCGGAGTGATATGTCGTTAGGTTCGTCTTTCTAGTGGGAATCTGGTGGCGCTTACCGGATCCTCTGCGCAGGTCCAGGGGCAGAGTTAGCCATCACGTGTTTTTTTATTTTTCTGCGTTTTTCTCCGCCCGGTGTGTGTGGTCGGAAAATTTTGGTTTTCGGTGCCGGAAGGTGGGCCGCGATGGTAGGACCCCGAAACACCCAAAAACAAGTAGGGGTCACTATTTTCCCACTTTTTTCGTCACTGGTATCCCCGATTTGGATAGTACTTTCACTATTAGGTGCGCCGTTTAATTCCGCATGTTTTGATGTATGACACTCCAGGCGCCACTTGAAATTTTTCACTTTTGCGATTTATTCTCTTGATTATAGTTGCGCTTGTAAGGGCGTGGCGCGGTACAAACGTGTTGTTCCCGTAAAGATCGTTCAATTCGTGTAGCTGTTAGGTTTAGGGTAGGTTAGGTTAGGTTAGAAGTTTTATCCCTTAGAAAAATCTTATGTGGAAGGACCCGGGGGCTGTAAGGTTTCGGTTAGGTTAGGTAAGCCTCGGCGCCAAAATCGGTATAGGGGTTAAGTGGAAAACCGTTCAAGTGAAATCCTATTGGAATCGAGAACTCGTGTAAGGTTTCGGTTAGGTTAGGTAATCCTCGGCGCCGATATCGGTATAGGAGTTAAGTGGAAAACCGTTCAAGTGAAATCTTATTGGAATCTTATTAGAATTTCTCTAAAAAATTTCGCCTCCGGCGGGGGTTTTTTTTTGACAGCACCTCGGGGGTGCTGCAGAACCGGCATTCTCCACTACTAACAATAAACAGCAAGTATAATTTGCTATATTCCGCCGACAACCATACAAAATCTTCCACTAGAACCTCTACGCACGTTTCGACCCGACCCCGGATCATCCTCAGGAGTAAAGTTTTACTTTTCTTGCTTGTGAAGTCAACATCTCCTGAGGATGATACGGTGTCTGGTCGAAACGTGCGTAAAGGTTCTAGTGGAAGATTTTGTGTGGTGTTATATTATACAAATCTCCCGGTTGTCGGCGGAATATAGCAAATGATACTTGCTATTTATTGTTTAAAGGACATAAACTCTCTAAAAACTCTTGATTTCATATTATTCATATATAAGTTTCGATCTGCAACCATTAAATGGTTATTTGAGATCTATCATTCACCCTCGCAAACCTAGATGGGTAGTATGTTTATTTCACAAATAAACTGAGTGCGTGTTGAACAAACATCAGCATTAGATTCAGTGGCTTTTATCTTGAGTGATTCCCTTGAGAAAAGTAAATAATTGTTGCATGTCGAGATAATTGATTTTTGTTGCTTTTTTTTCTTTGCACTCTTTTGCTTCACCTATCTTTTCTTAGCTGAGTAATCTAAGTTACATTACGCAGCATAAAGATGTAACAAATTGATAAGATGTTAAAAAAAAAAAATATTTTCGTTGCACCTCGAATTTAACAAATAGAGTCTGAACGGAGTCTAAAGATCGACCATTTTAGATAATTTTAATCAAATCAAATTAATACAAACCTTTGTACAGATACTAACTCGGACTTTTTTGTGCTACAGTAAAATAAACGATTCGTTAGATAAAGTAAGACTAATAATTTACGTTTGATAATTTAAATTGTCCATTACTGACAAGAAATTATCGAAATATACCTATGATGGCGTTATAAAACTTGCTTGGTGAGAAGAGTCTTATGATTCATTTACTAATCCACAAAGATACAAATCCATGTCCTACTTCAGAAATTAAAGAAATACAAAAATATTGCTTGTTTACAAAATAGTTAATAATTTTTGAGAGCACTAAATAAATTAATGAAAAGGAATTATCTATGGCTAGTGGAAAAATAAATGATTCCACAATACCACTCAAGAATTTCATTAGCCATTATATATAATTAGCAAAGATAAAAGAAAATTCTAACAATGAAGTCCCATTACGTGTGCATCGAATTAATGAACTTGAGGTAAAAAGATTATTTGCGTGGCCAAAGGCAAACAAGAAAGACAAATCACAAAATGCTTTAATGTAAACTTTTTTACTTGTAACCTTACCACTAAAAATTTGATGGTTACTTTGTTTTTAGAGAATAAGACAAAATGTTTTATACCAATACCACTTCGGCAAATTAAAGGTGCCTGCAGAAAAGCTAACCACGCGTATATTTTTTTGAACTCTGAAATCATAAATACATCAACATACTGTGCAAAGGAAACAACTGTTGATGGCAGAGTATGCCTGCTACTAATTTTGTATGACTGGATTAGTTTGACCTTAAAAAAGTAGCTCATCCTACTGTTAGTTATCAACCAACGTCCCATTTACCGTAATCCATATCAAAAACATAGATCTTTAAAAGCGATTTAAAACCCGAAGTTTTTGAGATCCTACAAATTCAGATAAATTCCATCATAATCATCATGATTAATTTGTTTACTTAAGTCTTAATAATGGAAAACACAACTATATACTCCTTTACAAACATTAATTCTTCTGATCTAAATAAAAAAAATTGATTAGAGTAAAGGCAATGTTAAATTATTAATAAATAAGCCTATGCCTAGTTGTGGAATATTAATAGGCGATATAATTAAGTTATATCACTCTGATCAACTGGTTTACTATATCAAGTGATTGCTGAACTGATTTAGATAAAATTTGCCATAGAGATAGATAATAATCATGAATAGCATATAGGCTACTTTGTAAGCCGGATTATTTTACAGTTCACGTGGGCTACATTACTGTCTATCAGACTATAGTGCTAACCACACATCAAAGTTCCACGCGAACAAAGTCGTGGGAAACTGCTATAGCGATTGTACTGATCATAACAAAAAATAAGTCTTCCGCTATCTTCCTTTATTATACTGTGTCTGTTAAATTTTATTAAGAAAATTGCAACTTATTTGTTTCTTTTTCTTCGCTCAGGCAGTAGGGCTCTTAGAAACTTCTACCCGGGTTGGAACAAAAACTAACGCCGTTATTGTTATCCGGGCGATGCGGCGACGTTAAACTTTCTATGCAAACTGACGGTGATAAGGAGAATTATTTATTTTTTAGTTATTTTAATAAAGGCGAAGATTTACCACTCGATATTTTTGTTTAATCGATTCCAGTGATGTCTGAGATATTCAGCCTATTATTATTTATATATATAAAAGAAAGTCGTGTTAGTTACACTATTTATATATCAAGAACGGCTGAACCGATTTGGCTGAAAATCGGGGGCCAGGTAGTTTAGAACCATGAGACGAGGATACCTTTTATCTCGTTATATTTCCCGCGGGATTTGTGAAAAACTAAATTTCACGTCAATTAGCTATAACTATAGTTTCAGCTTGCCATAGAAATTTTCCTCGAATTGGTAGCTTATTTCATAGTAATTTTTAAAAACCCCTAATCTACGCGGACGAAGTCGCGGGCATCGACTAATAGAATCACTATCGAATGGTTTGTGTGAGTACTTACTCTGCTTGTTAACAGGGCCTCATACATTGGCATGTTGTAATGGTAATTCTTCAATTGAAATCCAAACTTGCATCTCCAGCCATTCAAACTTATTACTGATAACTAACAGGCCACCTAGAGAACCGAGGGCTGCAGGTTGTTGGTTCCAAGAAGATTATGTCTTGCATCTGATAAGCCGTGCACTCCACGTGTGTGCATAGGTTTTTTGACCAGGATATACAGAAAATTGATGCAATATAGTATAGTAGAATAATTAATGTCTAATATAAGCTATACAGAGCTACTGGGAATGTATGAAGTGGACCCTAAAGTGTCTAAGTATATTTTTCATGAATGACAAGTTGAAATACATTTCTCACAAAAATGTTTCCATTTTCCGTGGGTATGCACTGCTATTGTGCGTGTATGTTTTGCATGCTATTGATACACCAAAATACGTTTGAAAGTGTTCCAAAGAGTTGGTGGCATCAATAATGGGTTCGGCTTCCAAAACCTTAGTGAGAGTCTTGTGTATGTTGAAAGATCTACAACTTGCTGAGTCTCGTAGAATCATTACTGGTCTGGATCACGTCTGTTTGACCTTACTTTAAGTATATCTTTATGTTCATTTCGTGGTAGCTAAAAACTTTCGTGTCTTTTGTGTGCGTTTTTTTTGGCATTTCAGTGTATACCCTGATGGTATTGTGAACTGGTAGTGTATTTTCTGCTGTATCTTGGTGCTTTCTGTTTTATTTTATTTTTGTCTAATTACGGTTGTTTTTATATATTGTTGTTGTGTAGATAGTAGTTGAAAGTGTAGATCTAAGTCCGTCGATAATGATGGCGTCGTAAGCATGCAATATTTTGCATGCTTACGACGCTAGACGCTAGAATCAGAATATTTTTGTAGTCCTGGCAGGAGAGATGCGACGTGAGTAATAATGTTTGTATTGTACTTGCGTTTACTTTTTTACTTGTAAAACAATTAATATTCTGTTTAGAAAATATTATTATAATCATAAAAGACTCTTTTAATATTTCTTACGTGAAGCTTTTACTTCAATAATGTTATAAGTAGTAAAGAGAGTTGTCATTATCCAAGTATCTCATCTCCGTAAATGTGGTAATGAGAAAAGTTTGCAAGCTAATTTGTTCTGTAATCAAGGTATCTTGAAAATGTTTTCCACTGGTTTTGCTCTTAATTATGGTTAAAATATTAGATGTATTAATAAAAATAATAATTTCATAAATGGCACCCAAATTTCATGTTGATGAGCTATACACACTAAGTATTAAAAAATAATCAAAAAAAAAATACGAAATGTAAAATGTTTTTTATCTAATATTTTGTACGAGTAAAATGTTTGATTACAAAATCTAAAAAGAGTTGGAAAGGGCTTTTTAAACCTATCTTTTTCGAAAAGCCTTCGCTAAATTTATGGACTTAATTTACTTTTTCCCTGGGACATTAGGTTTCTTTGTCACGAACCGCACTAACGAGTGTCGTTAGGCATGTCTAACTGTACCTGACAGTCATTTCTATTAACCCTCTTTAAAAGAAACCGTTTTGTTTCCAATTGTCTAATGACTATTGGGTTATTATTATAAAACAACCACTCAAAGTATAGTGGGCTTACGGAGAGTATACATGGCCAATACATGTTTGAAAATTAAATGTATGTCCATAGGAATAAAGTTCAATAAAAAACGCGACACAATCACAATCTTAACATTAGAAGTAAAAATAAACTAGTTTTGTGCGTTACTACTAAACTACATGAAATTAGAAACTCATTCAAAGGTTGTACTCATTGTATACAATTTTATTACAATTTATCAAATTATATTTCTGAGATGTCTCTCAATGAGTTCAAAGTTTATACAAAACGTAAAATTGTAGAGAATACCTATTATAGTGTAAATGATAAACAAGCTTGGATATGAAATACTGCTCTAATTAGATAGTTCTTAAAAAAAATCAAGTGGCATGTGAGATGGTGATAGCAAAAAAAAAATTACCTGGCTAAGTTTGTTGAGGGCTCATTCCTAGACTAGGGTGCGTTTGGAACCCTCATAACTTACGTTTTAAGTTTGCGAATCAACTTATTACTATGTGAATTATTGACACTTCAAAAGTGCCTTTTAATGGACTATTTGAATAAAGATTATCATTGATTGATTGATAAAAAATAGTACTATACTGATGGAGAACCACAGTATACATTATAATGAAAAAAAATGTACTAAATTTCAATGTATGCAGTGAAGATCAAGATATCACCCATGTTTACATTAATGGCCACGAATTATTTAAGCAAAATACCGTTAAGCTCGTTGATAGTACATGTGGACACGTTTGCGTCACACATGGCAAATCTTGTGACGACCTCCATGTTGTAGTGGTAAGCAATGTCTTATACAATAAGTAGAAGGACTTGAACGGTTTGAACCCCTGCTTAGACAATTTGGGAATTTATTATTTGTGTGTCTTTTCGACAAAGATATGCCGCCAAGCGATTAAGTGATCCGATACAATGTTTCATATAACTGGTATACTGAATATGATCCCTTATATTATATTATTTAATATACTTATAGTACTACTTTATACTTATATTATTTAATATCATCACTTATAACTAGGTGGGATTGCTGTCAAGGGCTAACTTGTAGCGAAGTAAAAATGAAGTCTTCATGTGATGCCGATATTCTTACATGAAAGCTTAAATATACATTATTTGAAATTATAACCATAACTTAAAATCGAGTATAACTTATACTCCATATAGATGCCCCATGATGTTCTAGCAACGCGTTTCCAATATATTTCTTTTTATATATTGACTGCACCACTTCTCACGTAATTTCACTTCTTCTTCTTCGTCGTTACACTCTTTGCAAAGCGGTCATAGTCATCACGAATCAATGTCTTTGAGGCCAGATGTTATGCGCCTCACAAGCATTCGCCACTTCCCTCTGCTGGCCGCAAGTCTGGTGCACTCGTGCAAAGGACCACCCACAGCAGACTTTATTTGATCGGTCCATCGCATGGGTGACCTTGCTCGCCCTCTGGTGCCCTCCACCTTACCCTGCACGACAAGACGCCCGATGGAGTCACTCTCACGCCGGGAGACGTGACCAAAAAATTTTAAAATGCGACTCTGTACCAACGTTTTCACGTACTACCTTACATATATCCCAAATGTTGATCTTACTCCATAATAATATGTCCTAGACGAAAAATTTAAACGAATCAATCACTGCCAAATCATTAGAGAATTCAATTGCCCGTACAATTCATTGTTTACCCCTCAATTACTCAGAGAGAAATTAATTAGGATGGGAAATTTCGGGGAAGGGCGTAATTTAATACAATAAATGGGTCTTACTGTAAAAGATTGGCAAATACATCAATGGAGAGTCGCAAATGTCTTCATAAAATCAAAATGGCTCGGCCTTTGTAGCGTTCGAATTTAAGCTCCTTGTTTCTGTTTATATTTGAAGGTATTGTTTACATTTTATCCACTCAATTTTAGTGACAACTGAAACTGGGCTACATAAAATATTTTCATTTATTAAAATTTGTGAATACTAAGCTCCGATTAGAACCCTTATCATTTCATAAATTGGAAAAGTTTTTTAAAATTCCGTTTTAATTATGAGAATGTTTATCTTCAAAGAAATGGAAGTTTCGAGAAGAATTAAGGTACAACAGAATTGTATTATGCATATTACGGAACAAATTAATATTATTATAGCAAAAAAACTTTTTCTTACGATATAAATTCTTCTTCACCGATAGACGTCCACTGCTGGACATAGAGGTCTTTTGTAGGGAGTTCCAATGGCCACGGTCTTGGGCCTCTTGTATCCCGCGGCTCCCTGCGACTCGTGTAATGTCGTCTGTCCACCTTGTTGGGGGTCGACCAACGCCTCGTTTACCGGTGCGGGGTTGCCATTCTAGCACCTTGGGACCCCAACGTCCATCGGTTCTCCGAGCTATGTGCCCCGCCCATTGCCACTTCAACTTCGCAACTCGCTGAGCTATGTCGGTAACTCTGGTCCTTCTACGGATCTCTTCATTCCTGATTTGATCACGTAGAGATACTCCTAGCCTGAGCCTTCTTATGAGGCCCATAGTCACTCAGCGATACAAATATTTTTAACTAATTTAAAAGCAAAGTTGAACCGATACACGTTGTCCTTATATTTTAGTTAGTTATAACAAATTTATGCACGTCATCTTCAGTTTGTTCATAATTTCTTCTAATAACATCGCCTGAATAATCTTTCTGACAAGCATTTTTGTGGTATATAAAAAACTATGTAACATCTTAAATACCTACGTGTTGGCTTAATCTGAATATTTTCCAAATAGAAAAGTGGTAGAATACACAATATTTTTGCAACCATAGGATGGATTTTGATACATCGTAAGTAAAAAAGTAATAAAAAAACAGTGCTTTAACGATATCTGTAATTACCAAGATTGACGCGATCATTTAACGTGCTATTAGAGGCGGATAACACAAATCCCTTGACAACGACCTTGAAAACGCAACCTCCGTGTCGCAGCGTATGCACTGTCATATACTGTATTATAAAGATCCTGTATTCAATTCTCGAGTCGAGTCTGGTCAGTGAGCCGCTTTGGCAGTGATTAGTTATCATCCTATAATCAATAACATCTCGCTCTGTAATAAAGAAAAAAATTTGTTAATCATAATTTTTATAAATATTCACAATCGTGAGTCTATAAATTGCGTCTAGAAATGGAAAATTCTGTAAATAATTCTCTATCACTTAGGCCGTGTTTAAACTTCTTTTTTTACTGTTGACAGTAAAACGTGTTTTTTACTGTTGACAGTTGCGCAGTTTATTACTTTTACAGTCATACTTATTTTACTATTAATTGCGTTTATTAAATTTCTGTAAGATTATTACAATAAGACACACGAGAGGTAAACAAGAAACGTCTATTAACTGCTTTCATTCAGCTTTCACTGAAGCCGGTTTCTGTTAACTTAATGGGCGGATTCGTGACTAAACTTTGCAGATTTTGCAGAGTTTGGGAAAATGCAGTCTAACTGAAGTGAGGGCTACATTGCAGTGACCAACCTGGGTCCTTACCAGCGGTCGGGTTTGCGTACTGTGGGTGATCTATCCCAAGATTCATATTTTACCAACGCATCTACGAATTGACCGCACGTAGGATGCAGATTTGGATGTCACCGCTTAAGGTGTAATTTGCCTTGCTTTTAACGATTGCATTGTATGCTGCTTACTGCACAGCGATAGCTGACTTAGTTAGATCTCAACGCGACCAAGAGAATACCACCGCCCTTCTCCAAAGTGTAACAGTGAGTGTCGAAATCGGGTTTATTTAAATGGGAATTTCAAGAGACTGATAGATCGGTAATGACATCCCTTACTCTCAATATAACCATACACTCCAATAATAATAGTCATACTCGGTTCATAATAGTCAACAGTTTTGATTAGTTAAATAAACACAAAAATGAGTGCAAACATTTATGATAATTAATTGGAAAAGCCGTGTCATGTAAGTTTGATTTACTACGGACAAATTAGTGCAATAAATTTTCGAGCGAGTATAACATTTTACATAATACGTAACAATAAATGTTTTGGGTAATAAGGATAATACCTAGAACTATCTTTTCTGTTTGATGACGTAGTAATAAATGTTTAGGTTGTAAGAATTATCCATTATAAAGGACAAATTTTGTAGTTTATTTAAACGACCAGAATCGCAGCTGCTGTGGCCGTAAATGAATGTGGGGGGACATCGGATAGTTGAGACACTTATCATGATCAACCCATTACCGACTCACTACAGAGCACGGGTCGTCTCTCAATATGAGAAGGGTTCGGCCATAGTCCACCACGCTGGCCATGTGCGGATTGGCAGACTTCACACACCTTTGAGAACATTATGTAGAACTCTCAGGCCTGCAGGTTTCCTAATGATGTTTTCCTTCACCGCAAGTGATATTTTAATTTTTAAAAACGCACTTTACTTCGAAAAATTATAGGTGCGTGCCAGGATTCGAACCGCCGACCTCTTATTAGGAGGCTGACGCCCTAAACACTAGGCTATCACCGCTTCTATGTAGTGACACTATAAAACGATAATTATCTTATATATTGAGAAAGAGATCACCGTTATAAAACCTTAACCCTACCTAACGTATACCTTAGGCGTAACATTGGCTTTAAAATATTTCAGATAATTCATAATAACTACGCACTAAAACCACCTTAATTAAAAATTTAAAATACGAATTCGCCCCGTACCTATGGGTTAAATCTGATAGGCATTTTAAACAAAAGGGTCGAACACTAACAACATAGAAATAACTTCGCAGTTTTTTTAAAATCCACTAGCTCAATCTAAGCCAGCAAATCCTGTTTTTTTATTAAAAGGGTTTAAATGACTTATTTTCTAACTGGAATACCAAACATCGCATCTCATCATTTGTTTAAGTTGATTCAAACAGTCGATATTGCATGGGTTTAATATATTGAACCAGCATACCTTCCAACTCATCACTGAAGACGCACTTACACAAATAGGACTCTCAGAATACTTAATCCTTAGATTTTCCACCACTGATCTCTGTTTTGGCACGTGCACCACCGATGGCTTTATAACTCTTACAGCTTATTGCTCTTAACTCTTGCTTGCTTATGCGTTTATATCTTCAACACTCGTACATTCATACTTAGTGTTCAATTTTTGCTAAAACATTCAATCCGACACCCCAACCCTCTCATTGATGCCAGCTTCTTTTTACTCGCCCGACCTAAGCGCTCCTCTCCGAAATAGGAGACCTAAACATATCCTTCCTGACGATCAGATGACTACTGACAACATACTCGTAACACCTACCACACAATCATATGCTACACACCGTCTTCACCAGCGAAGAATCCATGGCCTCCTAAACATCGCCTAAGCCAAGGCTCGGCCTCACAGGAGGCGCCTTTAGGCAGACGTTCCCTTAGTTTCTTCGAGCCCTAGGCCTCAAAATTTCTTCTGGCAGACAGCCCGGTTACTGTCCAATAGGGTTAGCACAGCTAAGCTAAGTCCAAAAAAAAAATTGCGAAAACGTATGATCAACTGAAATCACTCAGAAAGAAACAAACCCCAAACAAAATCTAACGATCGGCAAATACAACGTAATTCAATATAGCTAAGTAACATCATTAATTACGTAGACTTGTAAAGTACAAACACCTAATGCTAAGGTATAATTGGTTTCGAGAGTAATGCCCACTAACTTGTATCAACTTTTCAGTGTGCGAATTTAATTCTCTATTTCATTCACTCTACTGTAAATTAATAGTATTAATCATAGTTTAATGAACCCAAGCTTTCACATTGAGTGACAGTTATTAACGACGCGACGCAAGGATCAGGGTTCAGATAGCAATATGATATAAATCCCATGAATAATATTATGTTAGACATCATTCGCTCCTACATTTAAGCATTCGTCTATGCATTTATTATTTACTAGCCTTATCTTGCGATTCAACATGCCTTAAATGAAACAGTAATATTCTTATTGGCTTATTCATGGTTTTTTTTTATCCACTGCAAGTTAGCTCTTGACGGCAATCTCACCTGACGGTAAGTGACGATGCAGGCTAAGATAGTAGCGGGCTAACCTGTTAGGGATATCCCTATTAGGAACCAATTAGGAATATGGGTAATGTATGGGCTTACCATATGGTAAGCCCATACATTACCCATATTCCTAATTGGTTTGTACCCAACATCGTGCTGTAACTAGCCTGGCGTGATTAGCCACAGGCGAAGCCTGACCAGACCAGACTCGAGCCAGGAATCGAACCCAGGACCTCCAAATTTATGTGACAGCGTGCGCACTGCGCCACGGAGGTTAGTGCAGTTTCTTGGTCAGTATATTTTTAATCTATTGAAGTTCACTTTAATAGTATAGAGGGGATGTAAAGCTTATATCGTCGACACAACTTCAATGTGCATTTGCGGGATTTATCATCAATTAACGGTTTTAACAATAATATAGTTGACAGGTCATGTACAGTCATTTTTCTCATTGTTGAAACGAGACAGCTATGTCAGACAAAACATAAAATGTCTCTTTCAAACCGTTTCTTAAGACTGAGGTAAGGTTAAGCAAACTTAATAGAAAATAGTATAATAGTAATTTAAGTAATCGAGGTTCCAAATAAATGGATTAAAGCTATCAAGGCAGTCTAAACTATTGCCGGGATATAGAAGTCAGATGCAATTTTAATAGCCCGGTGGTGTACAGTCATTTTTCACTATTCTCAGTCAGTAATTGTTGAAACGAGACAGCTATGTCAGACAAAACATAAAATGTCTCTTTTAAACCGTTTCTTAAGACTGAAGTAAGGTTAAGCAAACTTAATAGAAAATAGTATAATAGTAATTTAAGTAATCGAGGTTCCAAATAAATGGATTAAAGCTATCAAGGCAGTCTAAACTATTGCCGGGATATAGAAGTCAGATGCAATTTTTATAGCCCGCTTACGGACCGCGTAAGCAAATGAAATAGAAATACTTACCGCTCCCGAAGCCAGGAATTTAAATCTAAGTACGAATGTAAAGTATCTTAGTCTACACTCGCAGAGTAATGTCTTAATCTCGTGTAATGGGTTAACTTTGCCCGTTAAAGTGAATAGTGATTGTTATGTGGTTTATTTGGTGCGGAAAGGCTTATTCGGTCTGGTAGTGATATCATTCTTTATAGTTTATAGATAACTTGTTTGCTATACAAAATGAACACACCGACAAATGTTGCAAAGATAAAATATTTGTTTATTTGTATTCGAAAAAAGTAATTGTATCCCAAAGTAACATACACGAGTCAGATTAAAAGATGTTGATAAACTTTGACCCCTACATATGCTGAATCCAGGATTTAGCATAATAAAAATAATTAGCTGCTAGTTCTAATGTATATGTATAACTATGAACGTTATCATCATCATCATGATCAACCCATTGCCGGCTCACTACAGAGCACGGGTCTCCTCTCAATATGAGAAGGGTTTGGCCATAGTCCACCACGCTGGCCATGTGCGGATTGGCTGACTTCACACGTCTTTGAGAACATTATGGAGAACTCTCAGGCGTGTAGGTTTCCTCAAGATGTTTTCCTTCACCGTTGAAGCAAGTGATATTTTAATTTTTAAAAACGCACATAACTCCGAAAAGTAAGAGGTGCGTGCCCGGATTCGAACCGCCGATCTCTGATTAGGAGGCTGACGCCCTAAACACTAGACTATCACCGCTTCAAATGAACGTTATATACACGATATTATTATTGATTTATTTCAGCAATTGAAAGAGGTATGTTTTATTAAAATATTATGACGTGTGGTGAATTAATACCTTTTATGATTCACGCAATTCGACACGTGCAATAAACCCCGACTGCCACGCTAGCCACGTCGAAAAAGGATTTCTGTTTGCGCTATCAACCGCATAGTTTCATCCAATCTTTAATAGACCATGAAAAAAATGGCCACATCTTTTTTCACAAGTATTTTTTAATGAATAAATTACCATTAAAGCGGTATCTTAACTTCTCAGTTTCTTTAAGTAAATTTTCCCTTTAAACACAGTCAAAGGGATTTGAAAGTTTTTATTAATAAATTGAATTGAGACCATCAAACATCTGAAGGGCCTAAAAAAGCCTTATTAATTAACCAGCTTCTGGTTACGAAGCTGAATTATAAACGAGGGTTGGCAAAACAGTTGAGCGACTACTCTGAGATATTTGGAATCGAGGCCCAAAGCAGAGAACTGTGCCTCTCTTTAAAAAAATCGCGGTTTGATATTATATAACTAAGCAAATCATTAATTGAATATAAATCATGGGGAAAAACTATAAAAATCAGCTACTAAATAGATACCATAACAGTAAAAAAGGATCTTAATGAGATAGAGGCATATATCTAATAGACATTGGTATAGAGCTCTGATCCCTCAGAGCCCCGTTTTATTGCAAAATAACCAATAGACCATAAATATTTAATGTTTTGAAATCTATTGTTTTGATATTATAAACACATAAAATCTAAATTTATATTGTAGTTAGCATAGTAGTCGTTTTATGATTAAAGTCTCATGTTGCATACAATCGAATGCCTTGAACAAATTACAGAAGACATCGGGTGTGTCACCTGACTCCTTATAAATTTTGCTTCAAATATCTTTTGTATTAGTCCAATTCTAGCGTTGGTTGTTGAGGAATCCTGAGTGAAATCTAATTCTTTTAAGTGAAGTTTATCTTGTAAAGTAACTTAATAAACATAATATGACATATTTTCGAACATAACAACATTTTAGATCCTTACACTGAATGTGTACCCACATTACAGACACCAGTACCAGACCCACAGTACAGATTTTAACCTAATAAAAGATTTAAAAACAAAGGTTTTTTTGAAACAATAAAGATTGTTTCAAATGTAATGAACGATAACAACTGCATTAGTTTTAAAAACTGTCTCAGCTATTAACGCCTACCTCTGGGTATTTCATTAGAGCAGACAATAAATATATGTATTTAACTATAGTTATATAAAACGTTACTGGGGTCAGAAGTACTAAACGATTTGAACAAAGAAACTATCATTATATTTTCAGCTGCAATATTTTGTGAGAATAAAGGATGACCGCACTAAAATATTACCCTTCAATAGTTGCGAATAAAACAAAAACTTATCGGAGTGGTAGGAGTGATTTGTAATAAATACATTTAACGTCAGCGACACGACGAGAAATCTATTTGCAATAAATATCCTTTAGAGCTTTCTAATGGGATGAACTGCTGCTACCTTATTACAGTAAGACATTCTTCTTCTTGCCCTTATCAGACACTATAGGGGTCGATATAACATATTGTCTTCTACGAACATGAAGATTTGTAATTTTGACTTTAACATTTCTATTAGACCGAGCTCCTCCTTGAGGGCTCTTTTTCAAAGAAAGTTCTTTGGGAATGTCTTGTATTTTCAGAGTTTACAATGAAATATCTCTAAATTAAGATTTATGATTTTGCCATATAAAGCAATAAAGCAGCGTTTAAAAGTCGTAGCAATAAGAATTAATATTTAGTATTATTTAAGTGTACTTACCGTTCCTCTCAATCAAATTTAATTATATTGCTAACTCTGCCTGCGTACAATTTGTTAGAAGTAAAGCTCCCTCAATAAACTTTCACCCTGTGAACTACAACCTCTAGAGATGATCTTGAGAGCACGCCGTTATATTCAAGTATAGCTCTATATTTTGTTATAAATTTAAATTAAGAAATTATAAGTAAAATTTGTCACAAGGAGCCGCTGGATACAAGCGGCCCAAGACCGTGGCCATTGGAACTCCCTACAAAAGATCTATGTCCAGCAGTGGGCGTCTATCGATTGAAATGATGATGATGATAAAGCAAAATTAACTTAACAAATTTTTACGTCTAATTTCAAATATATTGGGCATTCATAATTATATTTACATATATACTCGTACGAGTACATTTACGCCGTGGAACTATATCCCGTGGGCAAATCATTATTCCGAGTCTATATATAATTCGAACCGCTTGAATTTTTTTTACATAATATCTATGAAGTTGACAATTTTTGATCTTGTATGTATTTACATTGCTACCCATATGACTCTAAGTCATAAGGCCGCCTTTGCACCTGAAGCTTATTTCTTTTCTTGTGTTTTTCCTTTTAGTATTGCTTCGTGTGTTAAGTTGGAATATAGTTGTTTTATCTATCTTTTCTTCGAGCTACAATTCTACTCGTGTACAGGGCTTAATCTGGTTTACCCCTTTTGTTAGGGCTACTTTGAAAAACTAACGACTTTAGTAAAACTGTCACCCTTACGGTAGAAATCCATTCCATTCCTCCATTGTAGAAAAAAACCTGTATCATATACTGTTCAATCTTCTACTTGTCGCAATTGTTGAGTTTCATAAGTCTAAATATTCTCAATAGGTTTTCCCTAAGCGAAAAAAGTTAAAATTAACATAAAGAATTAAGGTTATGATCGTATAAATAATTAATTAATTCGTCATTGCAATAACTGCTCATTTCTCTGTATCATCTTCCCAAACTAATTATATCAAAATCTAACAAATTAAACTGAAACGACCTAAACCAGTCCTGTATAGAGTACGGGTCTTCTCTCAAATCTCAAGGGAAGACTACCCAGCTAGAATTGAGACTCAAAACTTTATGAATAACACTCAAACAAATCAACAAAGCCGGAGGGATACTAAATTCTTAACCACAACTTCGCTACAGTTTTATTACTATAAATAAAAAAGGAACATATCTGCAGAAATCTCACACTTATACTCGTATATCAATCAATCATCAACTAGTACCAGTACTAGTGAGTTGATGGTGATGCCTACATTGTCAACTACTAAACTAAAGCTACGAGAGTTCCAAACGCATTCCGGTCTAAGAAGAAGCTAACGATAAATTTAATCGTATAAGTATTAATTATGTTATTCACATCTCAAATGTCATCTTTAAATGATTTAAAATCCATAAATAAACACCTGGTGAAAAAAAAAAAAATTTATTTATACAATTTTATTGCATACAAAAGAGAAAAAAAAAGAGAAAAAAAAAGAAATACATAATATAAAAGCAAAATGCGATTTTATCACTAAAAGCGATCTCTTCCAGACAACCAGTTTGTTTTTTTTTTTTTTAATATATTTATAATATTATCGTAAGCTTATAGAAGGCACAATAATAACATCGTACCGTGTAAGGAGTGAATACCCAAATATTTGGTCAAAAGTGGGATTGATTCATCAATCATATTTCCCTAACAAATATTAGGATACATGCTCACGTGGAAAGGGGCACATGGCCCGCATTACATTATGTAATGTGATCTCTGTTCTCTGCACTTCAATCTCGTACGGTAAATAAAACCAGCCACGTATTATTCTTAAATCTATTCTCACAGATATTATGATTTTGACGACCTCCGTGGCACAGCGCGTGCCCTGTCGCATTATAATGTTGGAGGTCCAGGGTTCGATTCTCGGCTCGAGTCTGGTCTGGTGGGAGGCTACGGCCGTGGCTAGTTACCATCCTACCGACAAAGACGTGTCGCCAAGCGATTTAGCGTTCCGGCACGTGGTGGGCTATGACCAAACCCATCTCATACTGAGAGGAGACCCGTGCTCTGTAGTGAGCCGGTAATGGGTTGATCATAATGATGATGATGAATACATGTAGCAATCACTAGAATCTGTTACTTTCACATTTTTACAGATCGCTTATTAGTCTCGAAAGCTTTTCAAATGTCAATTTCTTTAATGCTCTTATCAAAATTAAACGCACTAGTTCTTCAATAAATACCGAAAGAACATTATCATATTATTATGTAACGGAATACCAAGGATTCTATAATGTAGCTCCCAGGGGTACATGGTTATGAACTAATTGGTTTAATACTATAAGCAAGTGAATGAATAATTGAATAAACCTACAGCGTATTAAAGCGGGTTATATTAAACGAGCCGTGAATTCTCTGTTTACCTTAGTTTATATAACAATGACAGTTTCATGGTTTAATACCTCAAGAATGCGAGTGACAAGGGTTTAAAAACTGAGATCTCAGAGATTCTCCAGATTGTTCGAGTTCATAATGTTAACTTTATTGAAGTACTAAAATAGTGTAATAATCATCATCATGATCAACCCATTGCCGGCTCACTACAGAGCACGGGTCTCCTCTCAATATGAGAAGTGTTTGGCTATAGTATACCTCGCTTGCCATGTGCGAATTGGCAGACTTCACACGCCTTTGAGAACATTATGGAGAATTCTCAGGCGTGTAGGTTTCCTCACGATGTTTTCCTTCCTTTTGACGATCTCCGTGGCGCAGTGCGCGCACTGTCGCATTATAAAGTTGGAGGTTCTGGGTTCGATTCCCGGCTCGAATCTGCTCTGGTGGGCGGCTTCGGCCGTGGCTAGTTACCACCCTACCGACAAAGACGTGTCGCCAAGCGATTTAGCGTTCCGGCACGATGTCGCTTAGAAACCATTTAAGAGTGTTGGTTTACCAAACTCCTAATAGGTTAGCTCACTACCATCTTCGACTGCATCATCACTTACCATCAGGTGAGATAGCGGTCAAGGGCTAACTTGTAGTGTAAAAAAAAAACTGTTCAAACAAGTGATATTTTAATTGCTTAAAAACGCACATAATTATCAAAGTTAGAGGTTCGAGGCCTTGGTTCGAACCCCCGATCTCTGATAAGGAGGCGGATGTCCTAGGCACTACGCTATTACAGCTTCCAATAATATTGCATTATTTTTTTATATTTGGTCTTAGAACCAGTTGAACAACCACCCAATAGCTAATATACCCCACACTACTAATTGGTTTCCACGCAACATCGTGCCGGAACGGTAAATCGCTTTTCGACACGTCTTTGCCGGTAGATTGTTACTAGCCAAGACCGAAGCCTTCAGAACAGACCAGACTCGAACTCGGGACTTCCAACTTGTAATGCGACGGCGCGTGCACTGCGCCAAGGAGGTCGTCGAAAACGTAATACCGACTGAACCCAAATACACTCTCTATTGTTTTCTTAAGATTTTTTAGAAAATATCAACCTTACCAACATTTTTTTCTTTTTTTTTCCGCTGGGAAATGCGTTTACGCATCCCCTCCGGAAGCGACGCAGTTTTGACGGCGTCGCTTCCGACGGGGTATGTGGGACTCGCTGGCGGCCGGGTTGGCGACCAGAATCCCCACTAAAACCCAGCGATGCTCCTACGCGTCGCCTGGTGGCTGGGTCACGGGAACACCCGCGCACTCGACCACAACCCAACCAGCAGTGTTCGCCGAGACAGACCCTCCACCGGGGCAACCTTACAACATACAATTATAATAAAAACAAACAATAATTATTGTACCACTAAGGTATAAACGTCTATCACTCATCGTCGATCGCGTTATTATTATTTTAATTAATCACATCTTTTGTTCGCTACACCACCAAGATTATAGGCTTTTTTGTTACAATTCTAATTATTATACCTTTATCTCCACAAGTCGTATTACGTTATAAATGAATGGCCTAACGAAACCGTTTTAGGCATTTCTAAGCACAAAAGTAGCTACATACGACCCACTGCATTCTTTCGGGCTCAGGTTTCTTTGTTCTTTGATCCTATTAGAGACGTAATTTCTAAATGGTATCTGTTGCTGGTACAAATTGATAAATTCTTATAAAATCAGTCATTTGTCTACTTTATTGTAAATTGTTTATAATATATTGCAGGGTAAGGATAAAAACCAGTATTTTGTATAAATCTTAAATGTATGTAAATAAGGATATAAATCTCAATTCGGGAACTTCATCTTTTTGATTTGTAGTGAACTAATAAGACACTACAATGGAAAAGTCGGCATAGAAAATTTTTATAGTGAAACATTAACATAATTTTAGGTGATGCTGAATAAGGATTTTTTATCTGCCACTTGAGAGCTCTTAGACGTTGTTAATATAACATGTGGTTCAAACACAATTAAGTAGACAAAACTTTACACAGATTTTACTTATTGTTGAAACGAGAAAGTTTAACGTCAAACACAACTTTGTCTCTATTTGACGATTTTTAAATTCTGAGCAAAGTCCCAAAATAAATGAGGAGCTCAGCTCGTTTGCATCTTTTTTGTATGTGTGTTCACCGATTTGCTCAAAGGAGACTGAAACAATTTTGAAAATTCTTTGATTGTTTGAAAGGTATATACTTCTCAGATTACTATTGATGAGGGTATAATTTTTAAACCTATCTACAGTGTTTGTTAAAACCTCTCAAGTTTTTTTTTTATCCACTACAAGTTAGCCCTTGACGGCAATCTCACCTGATGGTAAGTGATGATGCAGTCTAAGATGGTAGCGGGCTAACCTATGAGGGGTATGGTAAACCCATACTCCTATCGGTTTCTACGCGACATCGTGCCGGAACGCTAAATCGCTTGGCGACACGTCTTTGTCGGCAGGGTGGTAACTAGTCACGGCCGAAGCCTCCCACCAGACCAGACTCGAGCCGGGAATCGAACCCAGGACCTCCAACTTTATAATGACAGCGCGCGCGCTGCGCCACGGAGGTCGTTACTATCAATAATCAATCAAGTATCAATATATCAGTCAGGAGGAGTCAATAGGAATATACTAATAACTCAATTGTTGAGTCTTATCCTGGTAATTATAAGACTTTACAAACATAAAATAAGACAAATTGATTTAGTCAGAAAAGAAGATTTGAATAAACACGACACGATCTTCAGTAATGAAGAGACATGAGAAGTATTTTGAGGTAGTAAACTGACATTTATTGTTCAAGTTATTATTTCATTAATTATTTATATGAGATAGATTAGTTTGTTCTCTGTATAGTAAATCCTTTTGAACCCACATATTCAATTAGATTTCTGTTCCAAAGTGATATAGAATACGTAATATTAATACTCGTCTAGCAAGGTTTAACTAAGGTGTATACGAACTTCTATGTAATCAAGTAAATTTATTAACTAAAATTAGAATAATTATTCAACAGTTTTAGAATAAGTAATTTTAGGAACCGGTAAATTTTGAAGTTCATTAACATCTCAAAGATGAAACCATGATCTTATTTAATGTTGCCTATGAATAAATAGCCCTGATGCATGATTAATTTGCTTTTACTACTAATAACTAATTTACCAGACAGACTTGCCTTTTAAAAAGAGAAAATTATGTAAGCCTTCTTGAAATAAATTAATTCTTTGTTTATATTTGTTAAGTTTGTGTCTTAAAAATTGTTTGATCTATTTTTTATCAATGATTAGTCTTGGGAACTTGAATGTTGAGTTGTTGCGACCTTTTAAAGTTTACAGGGGATTATCATCTTTCCGAACAGACCGATAAAAGTTACGTTAAAGTCATCCCTAAACTATTGGTCAGCATAGGAATTAAGTTTTATAAACAGACTTTAATTTTATGACTATAAAAATGTGTAGTGTCCGGGTTTTCCCTGTACTTACAGCATAAGACTATATTACCTATTTGATAAATTAACTCATGCTGTAAAACAGACTATTCATGAAGATATGTTTAAATTATCATTTTAATAATTTATACTAATATCTTCGCTTAAACCAAATGTTTACTAAGCACGTCTTATTTTCGTAATGATGAGGGTCAAAGAGTATGTAAACACAAAGTTATAAAAAAACCAATACAGTGTTCCAAGACAGTATCTCTGCGTGTACATGGCTAAGTTTCGCAAGCCTTCCTAGATAGCTAAAACACGATTTATTTAGTAATATTCATCATTGTTTTAACTAACCTGTCATTAAGTTAACTTAAGTAAATATAATGAAATCACTAAATTATATTTCAAACAATTTTATGTAGTAAACAAATACATTTAAGATCTTTCTGAATTACGCACAAATCAAAGTTATAAAAAAGACCAATAACAACATTGAATAAAATCTTTATTATTTTCGTTTAAGGCCCCGCAATTAATTGTTGGTGCTGTTCACTTTAAGGTTTAATGGTCTGCAGAAAAGTCCTCTCCTGCCAAATATTTGCGACCGAGGTCGTTTGAGCGCTGACCTACTTAAGTAGTTCAGAACTTCAACAGCTTAACGGTAAAAAGCCATCAGAATCGATGATGTCGATAAAGATGGAACGCGGCAATTTATTGTTCACAAGCGATAAAGCGTATGCATCATAGTTTTGCTTAAATTTTATATAAAATTATCTTGATGAACTTTCAGATGCACTACTCCGCCACGAAATTAAGCAGATCCTCAAGATTCCTAAAAGTCAATGCATATTATGTGATAGATCCCGTAGTGTCTTTCGAGAATTCTAATAATAATGATAATTTCTGTACTTGTTATTCAAATAAGTCTATTAAGCAATGTTTTGCATACAGATATGTTTTAGACTCACCACATAATTGTAATAATTTTAATGTTATGTAATAATTAGCTGCTGAAGCCGATCTAGGTAGACCTACGCTTCAGCTTCAGCGCCGTTTGATTTCTTACTAGTTTTTCTTGAATTCCTCTCGATGTCTCTTTATTCACCGATTACCATCACATTCAAATTAGGTCACCATAACATTTACTAAGAAAGTGAAAAAGAAAAAACTATCACTGTCATAGGCACCAGTAGTTTAATGTTATTTATAATATAATATTATTAAATATATATTTTATTTTTTACTATATGCAATTTAATTTTAAATTATTTTTGTTCAACTACATAAATTCCGCTTACATCTTAGAGTTACTGGAAGAGGGCTCTTATAGGAATAAGCTTTCCTCTGCATACCTCTTTTGTATTTGCACTATCCCATTTCTGATGCACAGATAATAAAAATAACAAAAAAAAATGTTGGATTTATCGAATTTCAAACTTTGTATTTATTTTAAACCTCTTTTAGCCACATACTTTAATCTCATGAAGATGCCATGGTTACGATATACTCGTTCAAATATCACGGCTCAAGTAATCACGTAATTCAAGAGCTCGTTAAGGGGCCTTAACGACCTTGCGTGCCTCTTAAGTATAGCGTAACGATGACGTACCGTTTTGAATCGGCGATGTCAAACTACGGTTTGATCCCTATAAATTAATTTCCCGTAACGGACGAACCATAGCTTTAAGGACATGTATTGCGATTTACAGGGCTCTTGAATTATAGGGCTCTTAAAAATATTTCAGCTCCTTTCGAAGCTATGATAGCCTAGTTAGCCTAGCTATATTTGTAAAATACAAAGGCGTGAGGCGTGCCTTTAGGAAGATTCTAATTTCCATTCAGTTATCTATAACGGTAGACATATATTTCAATCAGCGGGCTGTATGCATAAACCGTGAAAAAATTGCTGTATGATTCTAAGGTGTATTTTGAATGTCGCTTTATAGTTACCAATGCAATAAAACAACAACAATATAGATTAGTATTTTATATTGCACCTTGGTACGTATACTTTTTATGCAAGTTGACATTTAGCGTTATAAAATAAAAGAGAAAAATTAAAGAGACTGTTACGAACCACAGAGAGCAGTAGGCATTGCAATATATCATCATTAAAAGCTCATACAAGAAGAATAAACATAGATTTTATTATTAACAGCTTTTCTTTCTGAGCCTATGGATTATTTCAAACGATAGTAAAATATATTTCTTAAAATAACGACGGATGTATTTATTGCAAATTAACTCGAAACGTGTCCGTATGTTTCTAGAAGACATGGTGTGTCGATCTCCAAATCGAAGCAATAAGGCGAGAGGAAACTTGAATAAAGAAAGAAAAGTTGTAACATTTTTTTTATTACCCTACAAGTTAGCCCTTGATGGCAATCTCACCTGATGGTAAGTGATGATGCAGTCTAAGATGTTAGCGGTATAGTAAACTGACACTCCTAATTAGTTTCTACGTGACATCGTGTCGGAACGCTAAATCGCTTGGCAACACGTCTTTGTTGGTAACGTGGTAATTAGCCACGGCCGAAGCCTCCCACCAGACCAGATTCGAGCCGGGAATCGAACCCAGGACCTCCAACTTTATAATGCGACAGCACACGCACTTCGCCACGGAGGTCGTCAATAACTATCTGTAGCTTAACTATAAATAAGACTACATTTTGATAACTTCTAGGTTGTCTGATAGAGATCGCTCTTTAGTCACCTAATTGGTCACTTTAAAAAAAGCTTTTTATTTCAGCTTCAATGGTATATCACACGAAATTGATTTTTGATATAACTTATTACTTTAATATACCAAGTTTGTCGTAACATAATCTTGCTGCAAAGCTAGGCACAAGAATCTAAACAATTCTTTTCTCACCTAATAATTCGGGTGATGACCAGTAGCTATTTTAATACTCAATTATGGCTCGGAAATAGAATTATTAATATAAAATTTGTTTAATTGGTGTTAAATTTCTATAAAACCGTTATTTCTAAATTCACCGTAATATACAAAATTAAATTATTAATTGTTTTGCTTTGGTAGTTATTAAGCTGATTCCAGTAAAATAACAATTATTATTGTGGGTAGAATACATAATTATATATAACTTTATATCAACTGTACCGGAGCGCTGGTTGATAATGAATTAGTGCTCATCAACCGAAACAAAAACATGTTCCGATGTTCCTCAAATACTAACACAGTAATTAAAAATTATGCATTCATTAAATTCCAATCAAGTGACTGCAGATAATAATGTTTAGTTTCCCTAAACGCTAGTCGATTATGTAAATGTTGATCAATTTCACCAAAATTGGGTTAACTGCGCCTAAATTACATACTGGTCCAACATAAGCCCAATATTAACGCATAGCACCTATTGCACTACGCACTGGCTAAATTACAAAACATTAAAAATATCATCGTTATCATCATGAACAACCCATTACCGGCTCACTACAGAGCACGGGTCTCCTCTCAATATGAGAAGGGTTTGGCCATAGTCCACCACGCTGGCCATATGCGGATTGGCAGACTTCACACGCCTTTGAGAACATTATGGAGAACTCTCAGGCGTGCAGGTTTCTTCACGATGTTTTCCTTCACCGTTGAAGCAAGTGATATTTTAATTTTTTTAAACGCACATAACTCTGAAAAGTGAGAGGTGCGTGCCCGGATTCGAACCGCCGACCTCTGATTAGGAGGCTGACGCCCTAACCACTAGGCTATCACAGCTTCTAAAAAATATCAGCTTACAGCTCAGACTCCCCGACCAAGTATTCCGGACCTTACGGTGATTTATGGTTATCTTAGTATCTAGGTTCATTTTAGTTTATTAATTTTATTTTCAACGGGATTACACAATTTTGTGCACGCTATTTTCGCATCAAGAAGGTAATTGTATAAATAAGATATTAGTGCTATGGCTGAAGTACTACATAATGCCGGAAACAGAACCATCTGGAGAAAAATCGTACGGTGATCCATGCTAAGGATCACGACCTTCAGTAATGAGGATGACGATGCAGAGAGAGGGGGATGAAGTACAACAATGCAATTTTTTGTCAGTTTGATATTTTTGTTTTAAAATTAATTCTATGGCCTTATACTGAAAACTATAGCACATTTTTTTTATATATTTCATTGATCTGTACAAGACCGCGTTGCTAAGTTTACGCTCACTAATATAAAGAGTATGCGTACTTTAACAGTATTCCACTCATAATATTAACATTTTTCCTATGAAATTTAGGCGCATCAAGATTTTATCATTTGTAAGATAAAACATCAAACTGAATGCCAAGTACTGTACGGTACAAAAGTTTATAATGAGTCTTTATGATAAAATTTTATAATAAATGCTAATGAAGCTATGTTATTTCTATGTTGTTTACAAAGTATTGTTTCTTAATTTATATTTTAATTAATTCCACAAGCAACCCGGATTTGTTTGCACATCGGTTGCGTTATAAAGCCATGGGCCTAAACAAACGTTCTGTTAAGTTGGTCAGCTGATACAACAAGCGTTGGCTTTGCTATGATGCTGTAATCTTTTCCACAATTATCAACTTATTTGCGTATTTTTTTGTACCAATTACTTAATAGTAAACATTTTTTTGAGCGCAGTGCGTGCGCTATCTCATTATTAACTTGGAGGTCCCGGGTTCGATTCTCGGCTCGAGCCTGGTCTGGTAGAGGGCTACGGCCGTGGTTACCACTCTACTGACAAAGGCGTGTCGCCAAGCGATTTAGCGTTCCGACATGACGCGTAGAAACCAATTAGGAGCGTGGGTTTACCAAACTCCTAACAGGTTAGCCCGCTGCCATACTAGACAGCAGCAATCTCTTACCAGGTGAGATAGCAGTCAAGGGCTAACTTATAGTGTATACCGATAATGCCTTCAGATTGATACTCGATGCTTGTAGGCTTCTTCCTAGATCAGGCGCGTTTCGAACCCTCGAAGCATTATTTTTAGGTTAACGAATCTAGTCATCACCATCAACTCACTGCAATGTTTTTGACGTCGACGTTGTATTTACTGGTATATATAAAAAATAATAATTTCCCTTTAAACAATATTTGGGTTTTCTGTACTTTTATGGTGTTATGATGTATATCTGAGATTAAGGGGGTCTGTTAATTGATAATCTCAGATTATACATACTCTTTTGATGTCAACTCTGATCTGGTTGGTTTATGTATTATGTTTGAATTACTTTAAATTTGGAATGTTAGATTTATTTCTTTAAATTGAATTTTGTCAAATTTGAAGATGCTGTGACAATCGCTCGTAGAAGCAACATATCTGAATATCTGACATGCCCTTTGTATTTTATACAACGTGCTGGAACGCTAAATCGCTTGGCGACACGTCTTTTTCGGTAGGTTGGTAACTAGCCACGGCCGAAGCCTCCCACTAGACCAGACTCAAGCCGGGAATCGAACCCAGGCCGTCCAACTTTACTAACTCACATTTAAGACTTGTTCAGTGTCTTAAGTGTGAGTGAGGGAAGAGATTTTTTCTCCACCACAGTAGGTGTACCGTACTCGTTTAAGCTTCTGTCTAGTTGTAGTAAACATTCTGTGTGCTTTAAAGGACTGGACAAGACAGGATGTAACAAAAACCAGACATTATATAAGTGCTTTCCTCTCATGATAACATATTATAACGCCCATATCTATCACAATAATTTGCATATGTAATGCGGTATTATGTCGTGGTCCAAGGTTTAACAAAAACGTATATATTATAAGAAAAATAGTCGTTTGATTTGCTACGTTCATTTATAGACTAAAGGTCACTAAATTTGAAACAGTGAATCCACATAGTGTTTTTCGTATCACTTTGAAATTTCTTTTGCAATCTGTTTTCAGTGTACATTATTGTATGTAAATGTTTAAAATAATGTTATTTTATTATTTCCGCTCTGAACTCATAACAAAAATACCCGTTAAGGGATAATATGGAAAAAAAAATGTCTACTAGTAGAAATTTCTAAGTCTCTTATTACTTGTACCAAATAAAAACTGTGGGGTAGAAATGAGAGGCAGATAAGCGCACATCCTGTTACTGAACTTCCGGTGAAGCTTCTCTGAAATGTGACGGTTTACACAGTTTCCTCGTATTTCCACTCTCATCAGGTTGTCAAAGCCACTATCTCGTTACTTATGAGTATGTTCTGTCTAACTATCCAGCCTTGTACTCGTTTTGTATCAATCTACCTAAATGATTTTACTTTTTTAAACTTTACAGCTTTGATTAACTGTAATTTAGTTCTAAGTGGAGAGAAGCATTAGTTATATATTTAAAAAAGTTAACGACCTTTTTTAAAAAACTGTTTGAGCAAAACAAGTGTTGTAAATTAAAACTTATATCATCATCATCATGATCAACCCATTGCCAGCTCACTACAGAGCAGTACTGACTCTGTAGTAAGTGCTCAATATGAGAAAGGTTAGGCCATAGTCCACCACGCTGGCCATATGCGGATTGGCAGACTTCCCACGCCTTTAAGAACATTATGGAAAACTATCAGGCGTGCAGGTTTTCTCACAACGTTTTCTTCACCGTTAAAGCTAGTGATATTCTAATTGCTTAAAAAAACGCACATAACTCCGAAAAGTTAGAGGTGCGTTAGAACCCCCGACCTCTGATTTGGAGGCGGAAGTCTTAACCACTAGGCTATCACAGTTTCAACACTAAAACTTATGTATGTTTTATCATACATAAACCTGGAGATGGTGATCTGAACTCTATAATCTCTATTAATTTGGCCACATCTGTGGTACAGTGGTCTTAATATTGAGAGATCCCGAGGCCGAGGCGAGGCGTATGGGGACCAATTTTGAATTTATAAATTCCCTATTTAAGTGTTATGATAAACAAGTAAAATATTTTAGTATTTTAACTACGTGAGATTTTATTTGTATAGAAAAAAGTATAAAATATGTTTGACTAGCAATTACGTGTTTTAATGTTATGAATGCGTTAGAGAAATGCGTTGTTATAGAATGCTCTGGAATCGAGAAACGTGCGTAGAGAGCGTATTTTAAGAATACGTGTGGTCTTGCGAAGAAACTAAAGAAAGAAATTATAAAAATTGCTTTGAAGATTTATCTGGGTATCATCGGCGTAAAGCAAATTAAGCTTTAATTTGCTTTCCGAAGAATTTTAGTTTTTGTAATATTTCATAAAACAAAGAACAGACTTAACTTAATACCATACACGGCTGATATAGTAGGAACCTACCTCTAAATAATAAAATATTTAATATTAACCTACAAAGATTATTAGAAATGAAATATATTTAAAAAAACTTTCACTTTAGATCTAAACGTTGTAATTCACAACGAACTGTAACCATCTGTGTACATTGGCCAATTTTGTATACGAAATTTTTCGTATCCCAAACAAATTCTCATCTCACGGGAAATTCGTTGCACTGACTTACCCGGTACCTGTCGGAATAAATTTATTTACGCCAAATAATCCCCAACGGTTTCGGAATAACTTTGGTGCAATACATTTAAATCTTTGATTTAATATTAGCAACTAGTAACATATCGGCCTATTTTAGCTATTAGCATATATTTAAGTGGCATTTGAGATGGTGATAACAAAAAGAAAATTTACCTGGCTAAGTTTTTTGTGGGCTTCTTCTTAGACCGTGCGCGTGGGAAACCTCATAGCTTTAGTTTTTAATTTACGAATGTAGTTGATAACTACACCATGAAATCACTATTATGTAAATTATTGACGCGTCAAAAGTAAAGGACTATTTGAATAAAGATTATTTGAATTTGAATTCATATTTCACTGTACTGTAGCTAACTTAGAGGGTCTCCTTATGACTGAAGTAAAATCGTAACTGGTAGAAGTTACTGATACATAGTGTGCTGGTTGAAGTTAGAAAATAACTGGTAGAAGTAACAACTACCAGTTATTTTGTGATTACTCTTAGACGAGTAGTGAAGAAGGCACGTAAATTACAAATGAATTATAGTTGGTGAAATTATATTGGTCACATCCTGTGTAGAAATTAAAGCCATTTTTCCAAGCAGGTTCACGGCTGGAATTCTCGTTGCAAACGCGCAGGTTATTCATTATTACTTATGAATTTAGTTTATTTGATTTAAATGAATTTTAAATGTTTTATTATTTTCAACAAATCTTGTGGATATAGCATAATATGCTAAACATAAAATTATTAGGTTGTCATATTATAGTATTACTAGATGTGATATCGAGGCGGAATTCGTAACACTTTAAGAATGCCATCTATCGTTGGTAACCTGAACTGGCAATTTACAGACTACGATAATTAGTGTGGTGATTTGAAAGTTTTCAATTGCATTAGAAAACAAGGAAATGTTGAAAAATTTGACTTACTTCATACTAATTAATTATCTAAAGAGATAAATCAGGCATCAATATGACCATTAGTTTTCACGAAGAATAATATAATATGTGGACAAATGTTTACTTGACGCTAAAAATTCTAATCGCATCATACAACTATTTACATTCGGAGTACGATAAAACCAACATAAAGTGATTGTACATCAAAGCCTAACCGGTCAAACGTTTTAGTTTCCCAATTCCAATTTTATTCCCAGTGGCCTATAGGATCGACCAAAAAACTGGATTTAAAGTGGACGCAGTAAAACAAGATAGATTTCCCGGGAGCACAATTAACCGGGACAGCGCTCTGATTTCGGGACGATCTTATTGCGGGACCCTAATCACATTTTAGGATTTTCCGATGTAGATCGAATTGATTTACATTGTTATTACGACTTCCCATACTACGAGGGTGTGAATAGTTTTGTCAAAAATATTCCACGCTTTCTTGTGAGTCCATTCGTCTGTTCCCTCGTTACCTTCATGTAAGCATTTATGGCTGTGCCAGCGTTGTGCGTGAAACATATTCCTAGTGGCCAATATAACCGACAAAGACGATCGCCAAGTAATTTAGCGTTCCGGCACAATGTCGCGTAGAAACCAATTAGGAGTGTGGGTTTACCATAACCCCCCTAACAGGATAGCCCGCTACCATCCTAGACCGCATCATCACTTACCACCAGGTGAACTTGTAGTGCAAAAAAAACGACCATAATATTCCTGGATTTAAAGAAGACACAGCGAAACAAGAAGGATTTCCCGGAAACAAAATTAACCGGGACAGTACTCCGATTTCGGGACGATCTTACTGCGGACCCTAAACACGTTTTACAATTTTCTAATGTAGATCTAATTCATTTACATTGTTATTACTTTTTCTCAACTAGGAGAGCGTGTTGATTTCAATTACACTTTTTTTTTTTATTTGCACACACATTATATCATACACACAAGTAAAAAAATGTAAAAACCATTTTTTAAGTTATCTGTAATTATTAGTTATTATTAGTTTTAAGTACTTTTAGTTAACTATTTATAGTGCATAAGTTTAGCAAATTGTTAAGGTGAACTCGCCGTCCTCCCCATAAACGTAAAGTTTCTGGAGGACGGTTAGCTTTACAATTAAAATGTGCTTTAAATTATTTTCGAACAATAAAATAATAAAAAAAAAAGTAAATAATTATGACTGTGAAAGCATTGTGCGTGATAATTAATCCCAGTGGCAAACTGGCCAAATAAGCGGATTTACAGCGGATGCAGTAAAACACGCTGTTTTTCCAGGGATTTATAATTAACTAGGACAGCCTTCTGTCTCGGCTCTCTTCTTATTATGGCTTCAACTTGGGTTGGCCAATAAAAATTATTTATTTTTAGGTATGTTTTCAAACAACTCAATAATGTTTACCAAGTTATTTTTTGATTAACGTATCTAAGTAGGTACTCAGTGCCTCAAATAAAAAGACCTACATAGATTCTACGAAGATATTGCGAAATTATCTCTCAGAAAGAGCACGGCTGATACAAAGTAAGTAATTTCGTACGTGCTCTCTGAAGGGTTCAAGAAAACCAATTATTGGATCCGATCGGCGCCGAAGATGTAATTTTGCCCATTTGTCACACATTTTTAATGTTCCCGTAAGCTCATGTAGAAATTTGATTTAAAGAGAAATAAAGCTATATATTATATACCACTTACCACAAACACACATACAAAAATAAAAATCAAGGATATGTATATCACTGAACCAAGGATCAGTTCATTGATAAACATGTATTGAATCGTTATATTTAATATACTAGCTGTACCAGGGGTTTAACATATGTAACCGTAAACACGTAAACGTAAATTTGCATTATCAAGAACTGAACGTCTAAAAACATGCAAGGGCAAAGTTCATCTACATCATATTGTATGGATAATAATATTTTGTCTAGTGAGAGGCTTCGGCCGTACCACCCTACCGACAAAGACGTGTCTCAGCATTCCGGCAATTAGGAATACGGGTCTCCGATACCCCTAACAAGTTAGCCCGCTACCATCTTAGACTACATCATCACTACCAGGTGAGATTTCCGTCAAGGGCAAAAAGGTCAAGGGCGTAGTGAAGAAAAAAAAATAAAACCTTATTCCAATAATGAGAATTGAAATCGTCTTTTAATTTTTAAAAGACACGCTTTATTCACAAAATGCTTACAAAACATAATTCGGTATTGGGAAATCATTTTAAGTAAGTGTTTTTTACCTATACCATGACTATCTAACCTCCACGTGTGCCCAAGCCTTGGGTCCCTTTTGATTCAACCAGGGGGAAGAGCATTCAGGTGTGTTCACCCTGGAAACATCGGCTAAAAATTTATCTTACCGGATATCGTATGGCATTTAGGACTGCCAGCGGCCAGAGTAGCGACCAGGATACCCACTAAAACCCAGCGATGCTCCTTCGCGTCGCCTGATTTTTAGTGGTCACGGAATCGCTCACGAAAATTTCATTTTATCAGAGTACGGAAGTTTGAAGGTTTTTATATTTTTATTTAATCTTAAGGTACATTGACTGAGTGCATATCATATAAATATTATAAATGCATAAGTTTGTATGTGTGTGCGTCTGTACGATTGTTACTTCTTTACGCCAGAGTTACTAAACCGATTTAGCTGGAATTTTAGTGAAGATAGATTGTAACCTGGATACATTAATCCCGGTAAAATCCATGGTTCCCACGGGATGTATTATGCCATACCTACTTCTTCTTCTTCTTGCCCTTATCCCACATTATGTGGGGTCGGTACAACACGTCTTCTTCTTCCACTCACTTCTATCAGCCGTCACCTCACTACCCACACCTTTTACCCGCATATCCTCTTTTACACAATCCATCCATCTCTTCTTTGGTCTCCCTCTACTCTTTTGCCCTTCCACGTTCATATATAACATTCTTTTAGTGACATCACTTTCTTTCCTCCGCATTATATGACCATACCATGCCAGCCTGTTACTCCTCATCTTTTCTGTCACTGGCGCTACTTTTAGACTTCCCCTTATATATTCATTTCTTATCCATTCTTGTCACACCACACAGCCATCTCAACATTCGCATTTCTGTCGCATGAACTCTTCTTTCATCCGTTCTTTTTGCCGCCCAACATTCTGATCCATACAACACGACAGGTCTTACGACTGTTTTATAAATTTTCCCCTTAAGTTTAAGGGGCATTTGTGGGTCGCATATCACTCCTGAGACCTGTCGCCATTTCATCCATCCCGCATTCATTCTATTGCACACATCTCGGTCAATATTACCGTCGTTTTGGAAGAGCGGGCCGAGGTACCGGAAATCCGAGCAGACTGGTAGGGATACACTATTTAAGGCAATTTCGGAGAAACGAGAGGGGCCGCCAAAATCACAAAACATATGTTCAGTTTTCGTTTGGCTTATCTTTAGGCCCACGCTCTCTAATTTATGTTGCCATTTTGCCAATCTGCTCTGGACCTCAGACGCATCCTCTCCGACAAGAAAAATGTCGTCAGCGAATAACATGCACCAGGGTGCTTCCTCCTGTATGTTTGATGTAAGAGCATCCATTACCAGGAGGAACAAGTAAGGGCTCAAAGCCGATTCCTGGTGCAAGCCCACTTCCACACTGAAGCCATACCTACTAATTGTACCTATACAGTTTTGTCATTAAAGAAAGTTATATGTAGGGTAAGTCTTTATTCTTTTGTTGTCACAAAAATTAAATTCGTACTAAAATCCTACCAAATAAGCTGTGATAGCCTAGTGGTTAAGATGTCCGCCTCCTAATCAAAGATCGGCAGTTCGAGCCTCGGCACGCACCTCTAACTTCTCGGAGTTATGTGCCTTTTGAAGCTATTAAAATACTCTACTCAGTCGCTTCAACGGTGAACGAAAACATCATGAGGAAACCTGTATGCCTGAGATTTCTACATAGTTTTCTCAAAGGCGTGTAAAGTCTTCCAATCCGCACATGGCCAGCGTGGTGCACTATGACCAAACCCTTCTCATATTGAGAGGAGACCCACGCTCTGTAGTGAAGCGGCAATGGGTTGATCATGGTGAAAATCCTACCTCTTGTAGGATGAAATATTGTATGACAATGACTAGTCAAGCTTCCTACCAAGTACAAGTTTTATTGCGAACTTGTTTTAGTGTTTAATTTATGTTTCCAAACATATCAATACTGATATCAAATAGGGATGTAACTACGAGATTGTACAATCACACTAAATGATCAATAGGTAACATATCAGATAACATGAATGTACGTGTAATCGCATAATAGATACAGATGTTCATTTATATGGATACAATTGTTATTAACCTATACATATCAATTTGTAGGTTCAACCTATATAACTCTGATTGTATCTTTACACGCTTCTACTATTCATGTGTGGTGCACCCCTATTTTACAATGTAGTTTTTTTTTTGTTCCATAAGTACTTGTTGTGCCTTGACTGCAATCTCAACTGGTGGCAAGAGATAGAGGAGGAACTATGCAAAGGCGGCCTTATTGCTTATGCAATCTCTTCCAGACGACCGTTGGGGAAAGAAGTAAATAAGAAATTTCCTATTGACTATATGGTTGGCAACCAACAATGCTAGTTGTGCATTATTAACTCCTGCCCTGACAGTTAATTCGTAACCGTATTGAACCACTGTCCTAGATTTTTCTAACTGGACCTTCTTTGTCCTTTATCTGACCTTGAATGTTTAGATCTATGATACCACTAATGAGTATCGCCGTCTTTGTTGGTAGGGTGGTACTAGCCGTCGAAATGTCCTAACAGAAAAAAGGTATTAAGGTATGGAAGAACTATAAATTCGAAAGTTGTTTTTAAGGGAGAACAAAAAGTTATCTCATATTTATTATATATTACTAGATTTTATGTAAAAAAAATATAATTTAAGATCTTAAACACTTTTAGTGACAAATTTTTATTTAGAAAATCCGGTTAGTTAAATAGCTAAATAGTAGAGATAATATAAGTAAGCCTCTTTATTCTCTCTCTCTCACTAAATAACTTTAATTTGTGGCTCTGTTGCTGCATAAAAAAAGTCATCATCGTCATGATCAACCCATTGCCCGCAAGACAGACAGACGAATAAAAATCAGAGGCTTAGTATGCAGTACGTATTGGGGCTTTTTGGGTACAAACAAAACCCAATACATATGGTTTCTTTAAAGAAACACTTTTAAAAGCAAGCTGCGTACTTATTTGGTTTCACTTAAGATACTCTTCCAGTTTCAGGAAGAAGCGGGCCTCTGGCAGAACGCCATTTTCATTAATTCCTTTTCTTTGCCCTATATTAGTTCTTTCCAAGCCAGACTGTTGCAAAAAACTACTAAGAAAATTACCCTCCCAGTAATAAAGTTGAACTGCTCGTAAATGTAGAACGATCCTTGTTGATATTATTGTATCACTAGTCATAAAAAAACAAATTTGCATCAATATTTGATAATAAAAAACTATTTTTTATATAAAAGTAAATATATATTTTTTAGGTTTCATCACAAACATTACATAAAGCGCAATTTCAGTGATGATTACGTAAAGTTTATTTAAGTTGGCAATGGGATGGGAGTTTGTCTGATAAGTCAGTCATCACTTACCACCAGGTGAGATTGTAGTCAAGTGCTTATTTTTATTAAATTAAAAACACCTGATAATAAAATGTCCATTATGGATTATTATGAGTATAGATAGTAGTGGAATTTTAATTTTTGATTTATTTGATGGCTTTATATTATCGTTAAATGTTAAAGCTGAAAAAACTTAAGTAAAGATCTCATCATCATCATCATGATCAACCCATTATCGGCTCACTACAGAGCACAGGTCTCCTCTCAATATGAGAAGAGTTTGGCCATAGTCCACCACGCTGGCCATGTGCGGATTGGCAGACTTCACACGCCTTTGAGAACATTATGGAGAACTCTTTCGAGTTCCGTCGAAGCAAGTTATATATTATTTTTTTAAACGCACATAACTCCAAAAAGCTAGAGGTGCGTGCCCGGATTCGAACCGCTGACCTCTGATTAGGAGGCTGACGCCCTAACCACTAGGCTATCATCGCTTCTGTAAAAGAAGCGCTTAAGTAAAAATCTCTGTAAACCTTTTTGAAATTCGTTTATCGAAAGTGAGACCCTTTACAATTTGTAAACTTAGTCACGTACGCTATTCATATTTAATTGATGTTAAAAATTTATGCAAGAGACAAACCAGATTCAAAGCCTTCATTATCATCATTATATAAGGAATAGTCGCAAATTAGGTCAATCAGGCAAGTCGAGTGTGCACCGTATCAGTTAACTGGTGGACAAAGAAGAGGTGAATGGGGGAACCGGTCGTAAGGGGAGAAGGCTTAATTGTATATGTCTCTGTACTTAATCTTATTGTGATTATCAGGTGTTAACACGTCGCTGTTATAGCTTGGTTATGTTGGGTAATTCCATTAATGACAACAAAGTAGGTGCTTTTAGATACATGTATTAATTTGATCTTCACATGCCCTATATAACTAAACTAAGTAAATGCTCTCTCTTGCCAAGAATATCTGACATATATAATAAATGTGTAAATAAAAAAAAAGAAATAGATTTATTTCATAACAAATATATTAACTACAGAAGTAAAATTATTGACATCCCATATAATAGTACTAATTGACATTTCTAAATGAAATTTTGGCCCTCTTTTGATTTCTTTCTTTTGTAGTTGATCTTTTATGTTACGGTTTTTTTTTATTATTACTATCATTTCTATATATTGTAAAGTGACTCAAGCTAATAATTCAAAATGTTTCGTAAAACATTCACATTAGATCACAACGTTAAAAAATGGTGATGAAAAAATGTATAAGCTATTGGTTTTCCGTAACAAATAAATCTTTATTCCATGAGTGTTACCTACTATATGATCGATTCAAAGCATTTAAAGGCCTCTCGATAGTTGAAAGTAAACATATGCACGAGTAAGTTTGTTGATTGTTTCTTTTTACGCAGCTACTCTTAAATTTAAAATCTATCTAAAAACTAGATTTAAAAGGGTACTCTAGAGTTAAAAGAGGGTATTCTCATGTAAAAATAACCGCCTAAGTTTGTTATGGACTTTTCCTCAGACCAGAGAGCATTTGAACCCGTGTAGCTTAAATTTTAAGTTAACAAATCGCTACCACCTAACAATAATAGATAAAGTTTATGAAGGCTTCATAATATGTGCCTGTGCTAGGGCCTGCGTCATTAAAACTTTTAATTTCTCTCTGAAGAACTGATTTTGAAATCCCAAACCACATAACTAAATATAACTGAAAGCTATTGCGGTTATCCGAAAAAATAAAGTTAGATACACGGTTATAATAATATATAGGTAAAATAAAACTACTTGTTCAATTAGACAAAAAACATTATTTCGCATCGCATATTATAATTACATGTTTATTTTAGAACTTGCTTTGTGATCTTTTAAGAGCTAAGGCAGCAATAGTATTTATTTCATATTGAAAAGCTAAGCTGTATTTTAAAATATTTAAAAAATAACACTTATATTTTTTATTATCTACATATAAAGTATGTCCTTAAGATACCTCAATCTGTTACTAATATACACTTATATATATCATCATGATCAACCCATTACCGGCTCACTACAGAGCACGGGTCTCCTCTCAATATGAGAAGGGTTTGGCCATTGTCCACCACGCTGGCCAAGTGCGGATTGGCAGACTTCACACGCCTTTGAGAACATTATGGAGAACTCTCAGGCGTGCAGGTTTCCTCACGATGTTTTCCTTCACCGTTTAAGCAAATGATATTTTAATTTTTAAAAACGCACATAACTCCGAAAAGTTGGAGGTGCGGATTCGAACCGCCGACCTCTGATTAGGAGGCTGACGCCCTAACCACTAGGCTATCACCGCTTCTACTGTGTTACTTGTATGTATTTCACTTATATATGACAACTTTAAAATAACCTTTTTCCGCGAGCAATATTATTTTTATTATCATATGTGTGAAAGAGTTCTCACACCAACTTCTCAAATCAAGAATCAATCATAACACGAGTAAAGTCGCAGAAAACTGCTACTTGGTACATAGTGGAACAGCACCATAAATAATACCGCGACAAGACAAAAGTAATATCATGACCCTAAAACATGGACTTAACATCGCGATATTGTATGGGTGTTGAAATACATAGTAATAACAATACAAATCAATTGCACTACATCGGTAAGACCTTAAAGACCTAAAAAGTGATTAGGGTCCCGCAATAAGAGCAAAGCTGTCCCGGTTAATTGCGCTCCCGGGAAATCTATCTTGTTTTACTGGGTCTGCTTTAGATCCAGATTCTTTGTTTGTCGGCGCTAACAATCGATGCGAACTAAATTGGTACTTATCGGAAAACCTAAGCAATTTGCGGTTAACTTAGCCGCATGTATTTTTGGAGCTAATTTCCTTATTAAAAATAACTTTATTTTATCATCAACATTAGGCTTTCAACATCCCACTGCTGGGCATAAACTTTTTATAAACAAAGGGGTTTCAAAGAGATTACGCAGCTCAGTGTTGATTCCATTTTTTTTCTATTCACTACAAGTTAGCCCTCGACTGCATCTCACCTGATGGTAAGTGATGATGCGGTCTAAGATGGTAGCGGGCTAACCTGTTAGGGGTATGGTAAACTCATACTCCTAGTTGGTTTCTATACGACATCGTGCCGGAACGCTAAATCGCTTAGCGACACGTCTTTTTCGGTAGGGTGGTAACTAGCCACGGCCAAAGCCTCCCACCAGACCAGACTCGAGCCGGGAATCGAACCCAGGACCGCCGACTTTAAAATGCTACAGCGCACGCACTGCGCCACGGTTAAAGTACTTGTTCCATGTTTATGATAATTACCAGGACCGTTACAAAAAGGGTGCATCAGGCTTTCGGTCAGCCGAGAAAAGTGGCGGATGCTCGTGAGGCAAATAACATCTGTCCTGAAAGACATTGCTTCATGATGACCACGACCTGGGTTCGATTCCCGGCTCGAGTCTGGTCTGATGGGAGGCTTTGGCCGTGGCTAGTTACCACCCTAACCATACCCCTAACAGGTTAGCCCGCTACCATCTGAGACCGCATCATCACTTACCATCAGGTGAGATGCAGTCAAGGGCTTACTTGTGGTAAATAAAAAAAAAACACTCTGTCAAGAGTGTAACGACAAAGAAGAACAAGTATTTTAACAAAAATCAAACTAAATGGCTTAAAAACAAACCGTAGCAGAACGGATGTTGTGAAATATTCACATTAAATGTAAAGCAATTTTATGTGTCCATATCCTACCAAAAATAATACTTGTCTATTTTATTAATTGAATAAGTAATAAATAACAATCTTTTGTGAAAAAATTATATTGGACCAGTATAATAATATAATTGTCCCAAAGAAGCTCCATCAAAGTTTAGTTTATATAATTAATTAAGGTAAAGTGACCTTTCGAATCAACTTTTAGTGACTTATAAATAAGTTAGATATCGAATTTATAACTTACTAGTTCGTTATAATGGTGTTGGAAAGTTCGTGTTACATTTTCATCTATTTGACGTTTATTAATTTTTTTTATTGTCTGTGTGTATAAGTTTAATACGGATACTAATGCTTTAATGATGCGAACGTTTTAAAGGATGGATGTTTGTTACTCAATCATGCCCATTATATGAGTTGCATTTACGTTGCATTATATGAGTGCAAAGATAGATTATTGTCTGCAATAGCGCTTCTCCCCGAAAATTTAAGATTACTGTACGCGTACAAATAAAATTTTTACACAAACGATCGCGGTTGCGGCTACTGTTTCATTAGCCTAAATATATTTGAATGTATGATTTTTTGAAATAGTTTTATATATATTCCAATTTAATTTGTGAGGGTTAAAATTGTGGCCAGTTCTAAGAAGAAACCCACAACAAACTTAGCCGGTTTTTTTTTTCGTTTTCACCACCTCGCATAGTTACATAAATTATAATGCGCTATGAAGTTAGACGAATCTCAGTCAAAAAAGAAAAAAAAATTTAAAACAAGCGAACAGTTTAATTCGCGAGCGAGCAAATGTGTTTGATCTCAAAGTCAAAAGTTAACCTTCAATCTATATACCAGACTCTTTCGAGTTTCGAGTTAAATGACACCTCACTTTTCTACTGTCGAGAAATGTAGGTAAATTTACATATAAATTGTATGAAAAGTAGAGTTAGGAAAGTTTAACTAAGCCGATTTTGTTATTAAAATCTAACTTTTCATTTCGTTAAACCCACTTTATTAAGGTGGTTAAAGGGTTTATACGGATTATATTTTCGATAACGATCCGTTCTCGTATAATCTGCTTATAGGTTTGTACATAACAAAAATATTTAATTTATCTTGTTAGGTACTTTTTTTATAAAATGTATCCACCACGACAAAAAAAAAGTTTAAAAATATAAACTTTTTTTTGTCGTGGCGGAAAAGCTTTTACGACTTTCTTGTGTTGGACGAGGTTATGTGGGACTCCCACCTCCGGAGGGTATACCCGAACTAAAACCACCACGGCATGTCCCTCTCGATGGTTTTGCTGAACGCTCGGAGGACCAATGAAACCTGACTTCAATATAACATTCTAATGTTAGTAAATAATCGTTGCTAATTTAAACATATGTAGCAAGCACATGTTTGGAAGGGCCCTTTGTTAGATTAATGATGATTTTAAGCGATTATCAGCATCCATTAACTATTACAGTACCAGAACAACTGCCAATGCGCTGCCGGCTTCAGAGAATTTTATCACCGATTTCGTAAATGCGCACGCACATTTTACGAAATCGCTGATTCAACAGAAGCTATTGCAAAACAAAACCCTAAACAAATTGTGTACAATTAAATTATAACTCTTGCCAAATCATAATTAACTTTACCACAACTTGACGCTCAGTTTCGTTTGTTCGCAGATAATATATATACATTCATATTACAACTCAGGGAATAAAATTAATTTTTAATGTTAATTTTGTTTCATCCTTTACTAAAAGGCCGGTTGCAAAAGGGGAAAGTACTATCAGTAAATTAAGATAAGTACAATAATTTATTTGTGAAACTAGATGGCGCTGTGCAGTTTTGCATCGCGCTATTACCGGAAGCCTAGTGGTTAGGGCGTCAGCCTCCTAATCAGAGGTCGGCGGTTCGAATCCGCGCAAGCACCTCTAACTTTTCAGAGTTAAATGCGTATTAAAAAAAAATGTTACTTGCTTCAACGGTGAAGGAAAACATCGTGAGGAAACCTGCACGCCTGAGAGTTCTCCATAATGTTCTCAAAGGTGTGTGAAGTCTGCCAATCCGCACATAGCCAGCGTGGTGGACTTTGGCCAAACCTATCTCATATTGAGAGGAGACCCGTGCTCTGTAGTGAGCCGGTAATGGGTTGATCATGATGATGATGATGATGATTACCTGAAGGTATGTTACCTGTTAGTTGGATTACGACAAAGCATCTCACACTCATAATCTTTAAACATTTAGTTCTCAAGTTTTTAACTCGCGCTAGCGTTGTTAATTCTCGTTATTCCTATATATATAGAATGCGAAACAGTGTGCAGTTTTCTACTTGTAGATTGGAGCTAAGGTCAGGTGATGATCGTGAGGATCGTAAAGTGAGTGAGTCCTTCAGCCGTTCGAGGTCCCCGTTCTCTTATGTAGACCAATCCGCGGAAACGAATGGACCGTGCGATCCCCGCGTCACTCCAATTGTCGCCTTAACCGAGGTTAGGCGACGATTGCCTCACATAAGGCCCTTATACAATACGAACAATTCTTTTAGAGCATATAAAATATGCAGTGACCAACATAACAACATCTGTGTTCACATTTATAGTCAATTTAGTTCTTACATTCCCATGGCAGAAAAATGGCAAAAAGAGAAAAGAGTTTCATTGTCTAGATATCAATAAGTGAGAACTAAACATTTTTTTTCAACGGGGTGTGTTTTTTGTTCGAAGATTACTTTTATAAGAGATGAGTCAAATATACAATCCTGCATATTATAATGATTTCTTTAAAGGCTGATGTTTCAATCGGCAGATATTTTGCTTGATTGTTCCTTGACGATTTGTGGTAAAAAAGTTGCTAAATTTAAACAGCTCGACAGCTATTTTGATAAATTTTGTTAACTATTATGTAGATTGGTGAAGGTCTTAACTATCGCTGAATACGATATATAGCATTTATATTGAGATCCAGATCTTTTACCGATTTCGTCAAATATCGTTTTTAATTCTGCCTCAAAAACATGCTTATATTTATAAATATTTAAAATAACTGGACGAAACCAATAATATTAATTAACATGTATTTACGCACTAAAATAAATCGAGAATCTTATCAATAACTTTGCGTTACACGAATGTTATAAGATTGTATAAGTTTCACCTCTCCTAATATTAACGTTGATAAATAGCTTAATTATTAAGTTAAATATTTCGTGTACAATATTTCAAACTGTCGACAATGCTCTTGGATTCGTGTAGGCGCTGTACAACGATTGCTTTTGCCCTCTAATTTGTCAGCAGTGTTTTCCCAAGCGAGACCATTTGTCGCTTTTCCCTCACTTAGCTCTGTGCTAAATTAACTCAATTTATTGCTCCTGTGCTGTATAAATGAAGGACAAACAAACAGATAAACACACTTTTTATTTTTAAATAATTGTAGTACGATATATAAGATTCCATAGATCTACAACACTATGTCGACCTCCTTGGTCGCACTATAAAGTCGAGTCTGGTCTGTTAGGAGGCTTAAGCCGTGGCTAGTTACCGTGACGTGTCACCAAGTGATTTAGCGTTCCGACACGATGTCGCGTAGAAACCAATGAGTAGTATGGCTTTAGGTTAGCTCGCTACCATCTTGGACTACAAAATCACTTATCACCAAGTGGGACTGCCATCAAAGGCTAACTTGAGTGAATTTAAAAAAAAACTATTGCCAACCCTAACTGAAAGTATTCTCAATATTATCTTAGTCTGGTTTTTAAACCTAGTAACAACTTTAATTATAGATATTTATATTTAAAGAAAATATACATTAACTAGCAATCTTACAAAAATGTTGCCATATATATTATTTTCCAGCAAAAATACCAGAGCCCTTATTTATTTTTTATTACATTATGTGCGTAATAACAGCCTATTAGAGACTCGAGCCTAGAGCATTTTATCAAAAGGTTTATTAAGACATTCTTTTTAAACTCTTGTTAGTTTAATTATAACACAAGAAAAACCATTTCATGTTAAAATAATTTTATTAAGAGAAAATATGTTATGCAACTTCGCAGCGCAGCGCGTTCTTGTATTATAAAGCGCGAAGTCCCGGATTCCATTCCCGAATTCAAAGTTCATTCAAGTCTGGTTTTGTAGGAGGAATCAGCCGCGGTTAGTTACCACCTTGCCTCTACTAACAGAGCTACTTCGTCCGCGTACAACCTCTAATAATACATTTTTCTTATACAAACTTTCGTCCCATTTTTACAATAGATACTTAGCGACGCGGTGGGTCGGAAATCAAAGACTGTTTTTTTTTATAAAAGTATTGTAAGCTGTGATAGCCTAGTGGTTAGGACGTCAGCCTCCTAATCAGAGGTCGGCAGTTGGAATCCGGGCACGCGCCTCTAACTTTTCGCAGTTTAGTGCGTTTAAAAAAAAATTAAAATATCACTTGCTTCAACGGTGACGGAAAACATCGTGAGGAAACCTGCACGCCTGATAGTTCTCCATAATGTTCTCAAAGGCGTGTGAAGTCTGCCAATCTGCACATGGCTAGCGTGGTGGACTATGGCCAAACCCTTCTCATATTGAGAGGAGACCCGTGCTCTGTAGTGAGCTGGTAATGGGTTGATCATGATGATGATGATGATGATGATGATGATTGTAACACTGTTTTGAGGGAGTTCATAATTTGGTAAGTTGTGCCTTCACGCTGCTCGATCAAAAGATCAGTTTTCTTAGTGCCTCTAATTTTTCGTGTTCCTTTTTGACGACCTCCGTTGCGCAGTGCGTGCGCTGTCGTATTATAATGTTCTGGGTTCGTACTGGAGTCGATTCTCGGCTCGAGTCTGGTCTGTTGGGAGACTTCTGCCGTGGTATCTACCACCCTACGGTTAAAGACGTATCGTCAAGCGATTTAGCGTTCCTTAACGATGTCGCGTAGTATTGTAGGCTTACCATACTACAACTCCAACAGGTTAGCCCGCTAACATTTTAGACTGCATGTTGTCCAGGTGAGAAAGCCGCCAGGGTTAACTTGGTGAATATTAAAAAAGATGTGGTGTCGTGGGGCACTAGGTAGGAACGAAGTTCCTTCGGCTAATGTAGAATCGACACAATTTGCAACAAAAAAATCGCGTTGAATTTTATGTATGGTTTTCTTGATTTTTCTCTTAAATTTTGCTGATTAATTTTTATTTAAGTACAGGAAAGTATTTAGGAAATTTAGTATTTTAGGAAATAATAAATTACGTAAAATAAAAAAAAATCGTTATTCAAATTATCAACTAAAATAACTAAATATGTCTCGTTATTTTTGTTGGATGTTGGGGTCCCAAGGTGTTGGAATGACGACCCCGCACCGGTAAACGTAGCGTTGGTCGAGCCGCTGGATACACGCGGCCCAGGACCTAGGCAATTGGAACTCCCTACAAAAGACCCATGTCCAGCAGTGGACGTCTATAGGTTGAAATGATGATGATGATTTTTGTTTGACAACATAAAATTACATAGAAATAGAAATAATTAAAGAGGGAGAAAGAGAAATGTATTATACACTACTCGCTTGTGTATACGAATGTCGCGCCTGCGCACGTCTTATTTAACGGTTTTATTCCACGGACTTTTTCATACGGTTTTACTATCACATTTTTTTCAGTTCGGTCCCTATCTCCTCCAAGCCTGCCGTAAGGAACTTCGTTCCAAAAACCAAGCCCTTTTTACTAATATCTATTTCCTTGACAACTTTCATTTTAGAGTCTCTCCTCTATAGCACTCTATGCTTGACGTTTCTGTTAACACGTGCTCTCCACACGCAGCGCTTTATTAGACTGCTTCCTGAACCGGGCTTGGTCTATTGTACGCCATGGTCCCAATTCCCCTCTTATAATACATGCATCACAATGCCTCTATTATTTTCTATAATTCCTTTGTAAGAGGACTGAATCTTAACTAAACAGTATATAGTAGACTGTAGTGAATCTTTAGCAGTGCGTTCTGCATTTCGTCCCGAAGAGAACAAGTCACAAGCTTACCTACATCACTCCCCTTGTGAGAGGAATGCATCTCAATTAAACAGCTCATGTATTCGACTTTTGACATAGTTCTACTGCATATTCTGTTAATATAATATATACTCCAAACGATAGATATAGAAACGGCTAGTCTTGTGTATTTCAGTTATTTTTATCATGGCTTACGCTATTAATATTGATATCAAATTCGTGCTGCAGAAAATGGCTGTTCATATAATATATGAAACAATTAAAAAGCTTATACAAAACGTTAACTTATAGAAACGTTGTATTATATCATAAAGGGTTATGTTAAAGATAAACAAGTTTGGGTACGAAATATTGCTCTAACAGGATAGTTCTGGAATAGATTTGTAAATATTACTTATCCGGCTATACCTGTTGTGGGCTTTATTTTAGACCAGAGTGAGTTTGAAACCCTCTTAGCTTTAATACGAGTAGTGTACGAATGTAGTTATCCAACCAAGCAACAACTCATTACAATTTTATTGCCGTATCAAAAGTGCCTTTTAAAGAACAATTAAGACTTAAGTATTCGATTGTTCGATAGTAATACATGAAGTGCATTTAATAAGGCACATATATTTGGGTTATTCCAGCCCATTCCGCCATTTTACAGTCGCCAGAGCCTCGTCGGTTTGGTGGCAGGGTGCACCACGGGCAGGTGAGGTTGGCTATTTGACAGACTAACTAGAACCCGCCTCCCATTTACACCCTTCCCATTACCTCTTCCCATTATATTTCAAACATAACAAATTGCGTGGCATCCAAACGTAAGAGTGCGTGAGTTACTTTTTCGTAACGTGAGTGTTGTGACGAAAGTGAATAAACGGATCATCGCAACGCTACGCGCGACTGGTTGGGTTTACTTTAGTTTTTCTATTTGCTATTATTTTGCAAGCTGTTCAAACGTGACCTTATGAACCGGACGTATGGACTGAACTGTTCAAATAAAACAATTTTACTTTACTAGTACACATCTAAATTAGCATACCTACGTATAAATTATTACAGAAACCATTTACATATTATATTTAAGGGAAGTGATTGCACGTTCACGAGTTTGTTTAAAAAAATCTAAGTTGTTGCCTCTATTTAAATTGTTATATACACTGACAAATCTAATTCAGTAAAATTTTCATTATCTACGCTCTAATAAATCTCTATAAACTAGGGGAAGGCTGCCATTAACAAGCCTCCTGACAGTCTAGGGGGGATCGTGCTGTCCCGATTCTCTCCCCTCTCCACGCGGAGCCCCGTCTCATGGCTGGGGCGCCTGTTAGATGCCCGGGAAGAATACAATGGTGTTCCCCGGGCGCCTGGAAAAAACTTAGCGTGAGGGACACGCCGTGGTGGTTTTTAGTTTGGGTATACCCCCTAGGGGGGAGTCCCACATAACCTCTAGTCCTGCCCAAGGGACGGAAGTAGCAATAAAGCTTTTCCACCACGACAAAACAAAAAAAAAAGGGGGGAAGGCTGCCATATCAGGCGGCTATGTCTGTATCCTTGATCCGATAGTATGTTTTATTACAGATCACGAGATCCTGGGTTCCAACTTCAGCCAGTAATGCTTAGACATTGAATTTTCTATATCATCATGATCAACTCATTCTCGGCTCACTACAGAGCACGGGTCTCCTCTCAATATGAGAAGGGTTTGGCCATAGTCCACCATGTGCGGATTGGCAGACTTCACACACCTTTGATAACATTATGGAGAACTCTCAGGCGTGCAGGTTTCCTCACGATGTTTTCCTTCACCGTTGAAGCTAGTGATATTTTAATAGCTTAAAAACGCACGTAACTCCGAAAAGTTATAGGTGCGTGCCCGGGTTCGAGCCCATTTTATATTAGGAGGCGGACGTCCTAACCACTAGGCTATCACAGCTTACCTTCTATAGCTTATTTTTCATATAAAAATGTTCATTGCAAGTCCAAACTTTTATTTTTACCAAAAATCGTTAAAACCTGCCAACCTACCTTGGAGTAGTGTATTGGATCAGTGCACTTCTTTCTTCTCTTTTATGACAAAAAGGCCTATTCCCAGTAGTGAGACATTAAAAGACTGTAAATAATTGATGATGACAAAAAATTTGCCCAATCAATATACTTTTTAAATGCAAATTTAATTAGGTTTTATCCATAATAATAATACCTTAAGAAAATCCTTGGAATCAGTCTGTCTCCGCCTGTATATCGGTATTTCTTGGTTTCTAAAATAATGTATTTTCCCTTTGTTGGCTTAGAGGTGATAAAATAATATATTATAATTCTCAAATCATGGTTTAAATAATTTTCTCTGTAAAGGGAAATCTCCGTGTACCTAACCAAACGCATTGAATTAAGACCCTAATGTTTTTGAAGCGGAAAAAAATGCCCTTCTCTATTCATTGCGTTAGTTGTGTAACTGAAGGTACAACCAGTTCGTAAAGCCTAAGTACCTGTAGCACCCCTCCTAAGTCCTACCGAGGGATATTGCATCAGTTGAATGCTAAACGGTAAAGTGCGTCCAGTCGCTAGATTCGAACAAAATGCGGTGGCTCGTGGTTATTTTGATTTGTGCTGTGAACATTGTTTTGGCGGAAAATGGAACGGGAGCCGGTGAGCGCTACACTTTAATTTAGTTTTCTATTTTAACTTTTAAAAGTTACGCTGACGTGAAAGAGTCAATGGTTTTAGTATATTGCAATTTTTGTCAAATTGAATTGCTTGTAGCTCTAGCTGAAGCATTGGAAATGACAACTTTCTGGAACAGCATATGAGGACAAAAAAATATTTTGTCCTCATAAGGATTTTTTGCAATAATTAGGATCAATTTTTAAGTATGTTTATTTATTTATTATATATATATTATATCATATCATATATATAAATGTGTTATTTTTTTTTTCAATTTATCTAAGTATATTTTTGTATGTAGTTTAAACATACCTTGTTTGATCTATTCCACTTTATAAATTCACCTTACTCACATCTAAGGGTAGCTGGAAGAGATCTCTAATAGAGATAAGCTTTCCTTTGTATACTTCTTTTGTAAGAGTTTGAGTGAGATATCACAAATTTGGTACATAAACAATAAAAATAAATAAAAGATCAATGACTAACGAGATAGAGTTCAAAAATTAAAAACAATTTTCACATGAGCATACATTTGCGATCTTAAATATACATGTTTAAATGCATTAAAATAAATAACATAACGATATTTCCGTACGCAGAAATCTTTTTATGATCTAATTGTCCAGTACCGGCACGTTAATTTAGCTGGGGCATTGAACTTTATAATTTAAAACAAACAAATATTTACTATCGTGCTTCTGAAATCAGAGTTAACTTAATTTAGAGACCGTGAAGTTATAATGTATTGAACATAAAAAATAATTATCGTACAGATTTATATTTAATATTGTATGAATTGTATGTAAGGCATTGAAGATGTAGGCACACTTTAGAAACTCGTCGTAACTTTATCTTTGTGAGAAAAATTATACTGATGTATTTTCTATGACCAGAATCACACAATAATACATAAACGGTTTTTTTTAATTTTATGTGAGGAAATGAAGAAAATAATTTTTACGTGCCTGGAAACCTTATAACATGAAGTTAGTAATAATGTACCACATTCCTGCAAATAAATATATTCTGTTCTATTCTATACTTGACTACGGTATTGAATATTGAACTTAAAATCAATTGATTGATTTCCAAACTTCGGTAATTTCAAATAAAATAACTACCACGACATTCTAAAGATGGTTCTATTGGTACCCAGAAACACTTTCGTTTTTCATGTTCGGAGCTTCGGCAAGTAGGTACCTATCCGAAAGTCTTTTGATTTTAATTTTTTTATTCCTAGGTTGATACAGTCCCAAACGAATGTATATGTTAACGTATTAAATATGTGCAACTTACAGTATGGTTTTAAAAATATATTAATCTAAGAATCGGTTCAATTCGTTAATTTTACTACTTTAACGTTTAGCTTTTATAGGTAAGTTTCACAATAATGCATTTTCTATAAGGGAAAGGCATCCACTGCACGGATTAGCCAAGTAAATTAGCAATAGTTACATTCATACCAAACCAGTAGTTTGCGAGAGTAACTCTGGACCTGTGTGTGTGTACCTAGGGAGTATGTGTTGACTTCGATAATTTTTTTCTTTACCTCACTAATAAGATGAAAAAACAAAACGTAAATTATTTCGACAGGTAGCTTCAATTCTTGCGGATGTTTTAGCGTAATCAACTCTAAAAAGAAAATTACAAGATTTAATCTTATTAAAATAAACTCCTAGAAACTTTTTGTTTCAGTCTAACCTCTTGCCTCTATTTGTTTGCCCGTTTCTTCTTTTTTCTTTAGGGGTAGATTAAAAAAAAAGATTCCACCATCCATAACTAACGGAATTTTAATCTGCCATTACATATTTAACGATTACCATTTACCAATCTGACTTTTCCCCTCATAATCAAAAAATGTTAAACCGGCTTTACTTTTGATTTTAAAATCATCATCATGTTGATTGTTCATTGTTCATATTGATGTTCATTTTAAAATCATCATCATGTTGATATTAGTATTTTTTGCTTAAAATTCGTACCGTTATTTTAACTGATGTCACTTTTCTCTCGCTCCAAAGCCATAGTATTGCGTTATATCATATTACATACTAACGATTATTAAATTATAATCATTCATCATTATTCATGACCAACCCATTACCGGCTCACTACAGAGCACGGGTCTCCTCTCAATATGAGAGGGGTTTGGCCATAGTCCACCACGCTGGCCTTGTGCGGACTGGCAGACTTCACACGCCTTTGAGAACATTATAGAGAACTCTCAGGCGGGCAGGTTTCCTCACGATGGTTTCCTTCACCGTTGAAGCAAGTGATATTTTAATTTTCTTAAACGCACATAACTCCGGAAAGAATCAGGGCATTCGAACCGCTGACCTCTGATTAGGAGGCTGACGCCCTAACCACTAGGCTATCACCGCTAATTATAATAATATAGTATATTTCCATAAGTAAATAAATACAACATGAATTACTTTGGATAGCACATTTCATTCATCACACTCAATTACATTCTAGCAATTTATATTTAGTGTGTTTTTCTATTCAGTGATATGTCTGAATATAATATATTGTATGGATTGTTTAATATAAAATATCTCTTCATTAAAACAACTAGGTAACTGGACCTACTGCTTGCTGTTAACATAAATCTTTCCGTACGCAAGACTGGTTAGTTGCGACACGCTACTCCGTACCGGCCTATAATCAGATAATTTGTACTGCACTTACACTTAAAGCAATTATTGTAATATTTTGTACAATTTTCTCCGGATTTGTTAGAATTGATGACAATTCAGTTCAACACAAATAAAAAATACAACAAGGACGATCTATTCACGCCTTATTCTGATCATCAATTTACGAAGGTTCGACATTGACTTTAATGTTTAAAAAATCGAGAACCTCTTTGACTGTATATCATTTCATTGTAAACAATAGATGCAGTTTTGGAACCATTCGACTATTACTCCATGCCAGCACTATCAGAGCTGGATGATTTCGACCTGTGTTTGAAAAAACCGAACTCTGTATATTGTATTGTGGACTTTGAACTGCTGGAGGATGACACGCCTTTGTACGAATACATCAAAGTAAGTGGAATAGCTATATGCAATCGTACTCTTGCAAATTATTATTTAAGGTGCATGGATTTTAATGAAATTTCAGTATTTTGTTCCTGGTTATGTGTGGGGGCCATCCTCCGGCCAGGTGGAGCGATGACCTCCGAAGAGTGGCAGGCATCGACTGGATATGAAAGGCCGAAGACAGGATGAGTTGACGCTGCTTCAAAGAGGCCTATCTCCAGCAGTGGATTATTGTTGGCTGATGATGATGATAATGATACGTTTATGTACAATGTATGAATGGTTTGAGGCCAGATTTCCAGCTAAAGTTATCGAACGTTCATATTGCTAGATTTGGAGAATCGCTGTCGAAATATAAATTTTTTGTTTTTAAAAATATACGTTGTTTATCTAAACTGCGGGTAGAAAACACTACGTTCTAGGCCTGCAAGTGGCCGGGGTTTTAGATATGCATTTCAAATTTATTATTAAATTAATAAAATAAATAAATAAAAATGGCTTTATTATTTTTTAAATGAACAGGAATCTAAAGCCAAAAAAAACAGAGCTTTCCCGGCCAAAGAGAACATAAACGCGTCTCGGCCATTAATTTGATTCTTCCCACTCAAGGTTTTAAAAATTCTTGCACGCGTAATTGATAACTATATGAAATTAATGCATTAAATATTTCTTAAGCAAAGCAAATTTAACGACTGATTTAATTAAAAACAGGCAAAAGACATTAATGAACATCTTTATTTTTTTGACCGTATTCTTTTTCCTCGATATCTCTCAAACTTAATTTTTTTGCTTGCGGGAGCGTGCATATTTTGGGGAATTGGAAAGAGCCCTGTTCAACTCGTTTACTAAACTAATATCCTTAGTAATTTCCTAGATTTTTTTACTTTAATTTTTTTATTCGAATTAAAGTTCTGTTCACACCCAGTCTGTATGTATGAGTGTGATTGTATATTCTTTTTTCAAATATAATAAAAATATTTTGTGTTCTGTGCATTTTTGAGAAAAATATTGTAATTTACAGAATTTCTCCTCGTTTTCGTACAAGAATTATAAACACACAAAATTACACAGAGGAGTATGTGGCTCCGAACATTGTGGTCTGAATCATACCCACGGCAATGTTAGCGAATCCACCACCAAGGCTCTCAAGGAATGCTTCAATAGAACTATACATCAGGGTTATGGCTTACAGGTATGCATTACTAATATCATAAGGAGGAAGAAAATCCTAAGCTTAGATGTAAGAGCTATGATAGCTCATTAAAATATATGGGTTTTTGTCATTTTTTATTCAAGTTGGTGAAAGACAAAAGAGGATTGACTTCCTTACGAACTTTTCCTTTTCGATGATTAGTTTGTATTTTGTTTGTGTTTGCGTTTGGAACCCTCATAGCTTTAGTTTTAAGCTTACGAATGTAGTTATCACCATGAAATAACAACTATGTAAATTATTGACGCGTCAAAAGTGCCTTTTACAGGACTATTTGAATAAAGATTTTGAATTTGAATTAAAAAAAAAAATTAAAAACTGCAACGACTGCGTAGCATGTTCTAATACATGTCAAAGTTACGTTTTAAAATAGACACACACAATATTGTGTGGTACGCGTGAAAGGAATAAAAGCATATAGAATTATAATGGTGTGTTAAGATAATCTGTTAAGGAATCTTAATGGTTCAAGATTACTTAGTCCAAAATTGTTCTTTATTCGACGATGTCTTAAATAAACTGAGATTTAAACAATTTCTTTTTTATATTAAGTTTTCTAGCTGATAGTTTTTGCTGCTGCGGTGAATATTTTGTAGTCCCTATTGATATGGGTAATGGTCATCGATACCAATAGATTTTTAAATATTTAACCTATATTACACAAATTTATATTATATACTTTAGTATAGTGGTGCCTGTAGCTTGTCGACGATGCGTTTGACGACCTCCATGGCGCAGCGCGTGCGCTGTCGCCAGTATAAAGCTGGAGGTTGGGGGTTCGATTCCCAGCTCAATTCTAGTCTGGTGAGAGGTTTCGGCCGTGGCTAGTTTCCACCCTACTGACAAAACCGTGTCGCCAAGAGATTTAGCATCCAGTCACGATGTCGCATAGTAAACAATTATGACTATGGGTTTACCATAACCCAAACAGGTTAGGCCGCTACCTGCACCATCACTTACCATCAGGTGAGATTGCCATCAAGGGCAAACTTGTTGTGGATAAAAAAAAAGCTTGAAGATATCAAACTTCGTTTACCACTTTGTGTGGGCATAGCCTTGCTCAATTATAACGTTACTGTAATGATAAATTACTTGGCATAACTTGAGCCAATGCCCAAATTATTCTCTAAAAGATGAATTTCGGGGCAGGGCGCCCTGAATTATACTTACCCTACTTCTAAGTTTTCCCGCGTAATAAAAGGATGTAAAATACTTGAACTCTTTATGAACTCCAAGGTTTCATAATGGTCTTCGCAAACTAGAAGTGCCTGCGGCGTTTTCTAATTTCTCAAGTTCCCATGGGTATAGCTTCCAAAAAGTTAGTAAGTGTATAGCTACAACAATATACTCAGGTTCAGCGACAGGTTCTAAAGTTTGATTTAAGATGGGCTTTATGGTACGATTTTGAACGTAGGCAGATTTATTTTATACATTGTTCATACTTCACGTGTCAAAAGAAAAAAAGAATCGTTTATTTTTCATTTCTTTGATAATACATGATATATATAGTGAAGATCTCCTAGTAATGATCAAAATACCTTGGCCATTGTATAGGCAGATTTATTTTATATGTTGTGCCACATGCTCAACGTGTCAAAAAAAAAATATATGACTGCATATATTGTGAAGATCAAAATATGTGCGTCAGGATATCTTCCTTTTACATACCAAACAAAGAGTATATATATAAAACGATTGTGTACAACATACAATCGTCTTGGTGTGTATGAGTGTTTTTTTTTTTCGAACTGTCTAACTGTACTAGCCATATTGGTTGCCACAGCGTAACCGGGCTGTTTGGCGAGCTTCGGAAAGAAGTTCTGCCAGAAGAAATTTTGAGCCCTAGGGCTCGAAGAAACTAAGGGAACGTCTACCTTAGGGCGCCTCCTTTGAGACCGAACCTCGGCTTGGGCGACGTTTGGAATAACGGGGGAGTCTGACGGTGACTGGTCCGTATGTCTCCTAGGCCGTGGATGGAGCCCACGTCCGGATGACGTATAATAGCGGGAACCTCGTTTTCGCCGGCGAAGACGGTGTGTAGCGTATGATTTTGTGGTAGGTGGTACGAGTATGTTGTCAGTAGTCATCTGATCGTCAGGGTCATGAAGGATGTTTAGGTCTCCTCTTTCGGAGAGGAGCGCTAAGGTCGGGGTAGTGTATGAGTGTGTGAATGCGTGCGCGTATGTGTGTTTGTGTTCCTGTTAACGTTCCAATGTATTCCATGTATGTGATTGACCAATTATATTTGAAATGGGAAAAAAATGAAGAGATTCCTTATACATTTACTTACTAAAAATTTTTGAAGAAGCTTACGGAACGCACTCATGAAAATGAAAAAAAAAACATAAAATATAACGTATATTAAGCTAAATACATAATAAATATAAGCTATTATTATGTAAGTACCTAGGTTTCAAATACGTTGTAAGCCGATTAATCCAATTGCTATGGATTTAATTAATTGAGCATAATAATACTTATAGTTCAATAATAAAAATAATAATGTATGATGTGAACAATGGTAAAGCTTCGGTTGTATATAACTAAGATTTTACATTTAAAACTAAAAATGAAAATTCTCATTCACTTAAGCATTTCTCTTAGAAAGCTGTACGATTCTTTCGTTTCTTATACTTACCCATTTCAAAAATATATTATGTAGTACCAGGTTTTTTAATAAAACCAATTCAAATACGAACTTAAAATAGCTACTTTAGTTATATAAAGTACGTATTTTTAGGCATTGTTACATTACGTTTTTGATATCGTCAACTTGACTATTGATTTTAAAGTAAACTTAGTCGATAGAAATGAATATTATAATTTAGAATTTTGGTTATCAGGTAGATTCTCTATCCGTGAGATATTGCAAGATCCAAAATGACCACATACCCGTCGATGCATTGGACTATGTCATAGGAGCAATACTCTTGCTATTGCTCTTTGTGAACCTTGGATGTTCGGCTTATTACTTCTTATGGCCACCAGACGATGGAGAAGGTATGTTTTTCATTTTATTTAATTTCCTGTTACGTCCTCAACAAGTTAGCACAAGTTGAATCGCCAGTTTGCTGTAATCGCAGCGTTCCTTCAATTAACTTCAATGGCAGCTGTCATCTATAACAATTAATTTTATTCCTAATCTGTATACCAAATATTAACCAATTCTAAGAAGATCTTTAGAGATACTTTGAACCATTGTTACAGACATTGAAATTACTGATCAGATTGTCATGAAACTTTAGTAGGTGTTGAAATTTTATTGTTCTGGAGACACCCGCGAGGGGATGACCTAAAAAATCTATTTATGTTTTTTTTTTTTACGTGGCGTTGCAAATCATGCCCCATTTAGCTATAACAAAAAATACTCCCTTATTTTCTTCACACCACCAAATGTACCTGTCTTGACGTTCATCCCTCAAAGGATAACATATTGTTGATCTGCACGAGGCTCTATATTTATTCTCTTCATTAGTCATAAATTCTCATGTCCGGAATACTAAGAAAATTCCAAAGACACCCCCTTTTATCAATATATACAATACGATATGGTGTAACTATTAAGAATTATAGTGAAGTAGTTCAACTTAAATAGAAAAAACAAAAAAACTCAACACTGCAAATCTGAAGTTAGTTTGTATCTTCAAAGGACAAAAGTTGATATAAATGTGTACCTATATGTATAATTTCATTTTAAGACCTTTTTGTTAACTTAAGGGTAAAAAATGTTATTGGTCTCTGAAATATACTTTTAATGATAATCGTCTTCCAACCCGCATTATAGCAGCGTGGTGTTTCTATTCTCTAAATCCTTTTACTCCAATGAGGTCCTTGCCCAGCATTAGGGCCTTAAAAAGGCTGGTACAGATAATGAGATGAAATAACGGGTCAATTGTTTTAGGTAATCGATTCATGTTGGCTTTCTCCGTACAAAAGAACTGGAAAGCTTTGAAACATGGAGGCAGCGCAGAAGGTGGCATCTTTAAATGCTTTCAAGCGATGAGGTGAGTAACTTTAATTATTTATAAAGTTAACTGTCTGTTATTTAATAAATTATAAAATTTATTTAAAAAAAACTATGACTGGAACTGATAATAGAATCACAATGTTTTTTTTGCAGATTTTACACCATGGTTATGATCCTTGGCCTACATTCAATGATTTTCATTGGCTACGGATACACAGAAAATCCAGAATTCATTGAAAAGGTATGACTTTAAGTTATAAGTATAGGTGGTACCTACTAGCAGACTGGAAACTTATTAATTCAAATAAAAACATATTGCGTTACGCTACTGAAAACGTATTATATGTTAAAACCAATGAACAGCTATTAATAAAATATTTTATTTATTACGTCGCAATATACTTTAAAAAAACCGCACACCTTTTTTTTTATACAATACAAGTTAGACATTAACGGCTATCCTACCACCGGCCACCTGGTGGTAAGTGATGATACAGTCTAGGATGGTAGCGGGCTAACTTGTTAGTGGTATGGTAAGCCCACACCCCTAATTGGTTTCTACGCGACGTCGGGCAGGAACGCTAAATCACTTGGCGACACGTCTTTGTCGTAGGGTGGTAACTAGCCACGGCCGAATTCTCCTACCAAACCATACTCGACACACAAACGGACCTAATATATTAAATTTAATGCCAATTATTTACACTAAGTAAAGATTGTTTTGTGTTAATTAAAATCATATTGATTTCTCTAAATAACACTTTATTCTATTAAATATGTAATATTACAAAACTTTAAGACTAAGAAATAGACTTTAAAACACTTTGAGTTATGAACTTGTAGTGCAGTTTATAGTTAATATATATAGTTTAAAAAAAAATCAAATTACCGAGGCAAAGTTTAATAAAACGAAAACTTGTAAAAAATTGTGAAAATAAAACGCTGCTTAGTTTGTTGTTGGCTTCTTTTGAGACGCGCGTTTCAAACCCTCATGATTTTCGTTTTCAGTTAACGAATGTAGTCATAACCCCACGAATTAATAATTGACAAATACAAAGGTATGAATCATGCTTTATATATGCCTGTACTAAATATTCAAGTTGAATTTTAATTTGAATCGTACCCTAGTTCCCAAAAACTTCGTATGTTAAAGTCCCTTTATATTGTCTGAGTTAAAATATCTCAAAGCTTTATTGAAAATGTGATCTGTACTTTAGACTAGTGATACAAAATTTAATACATTTTTGAAACAATGCCCTCTTTGAAATTTGTCAAGTTTTGATAAAGCGTATAGAAATATTCTATTGTGATTTTCGTGTTATTTAATATCTTAGCTTTTGTTGAAAATAACACCGATGTCAGAAGAATTATAACGGATCTGATTGATCAGGAACTCCTATTAAAGGTTCTGAAATAATATCATACGGATATTCAAGTACAGTAACTGACTTTACGATTAAAGTGGAGCGGTATAACCTTGTCCCTTGGAACTGGGAGGTGTACTTCTTAAAACATACCCAAAGAGGGAAGGCGACCGGTTGTAATAAACATGCCATAACCACAACAACATGTCTTTGAGTTTAAATGTGAAGAAGTTTAATGTCAACTTCACAGCGTGGGAGAAGGGAAAAAGACAAGAAAGTTTTTTTTGTAAAACCTCTAACCGATTGAAATGAATCATTTTGGGGTCGTATACATTCGTACATATTTCCCCAGAATATGACTCGAACAGAATGACAAGTTAACCTGTTAGGGGTAAGCCCATACTCCTAATTGGTTATATCGTTTCGGTAGGATGGTCACCAGCCACAGCCAAAGCCTCTTACTAGACTAGACTCGAGCTGGGAATCGAACCCAGGACCTCCAACTTTATAATGCGATAGCGCATACGCTGTGCCAGGCAGGAGGCAGGCATGAAAGAAAAATAAAATCTTTACAATGCAGGACCGAAACAACAGTATTTAAAAGAATTAATTCTGTAACATTTTTAGAACTGTCTATTTAGGTAATCGATTATAACCGTGTTTTAAATAGCTATTTCAGTTCTTGTAAAGTAGTTCTAAGACTAACTAGAAACCTAACAACCAACTAACTTGACAAACTATTGCTTCAACCGCACGTAATTTGTGAATATCTAAACTCTATCTCTTGATAATGCTTCGGTGTGATTGTGATACGTGTTCAGAGTTACAATTGATTAAAAAGGGTCTGTAACCTTTACTACGAAAACCTATAACACTTTGAATATAAGACGCAAATATAAATTTGTAAGTGACTCAGAAATACTATACTTATTTGAACGTAGAACTTGACTATCTACACTTAAAATAAATACGCATTTTATTGTTAACCTAATATCAATTTATATGTATCTCAATTAGAATAAAGATTATAAATACTAATCTAATAAAAAAAAGTGTAAAGAAACGCTATAAAAAGGTCTACAAAAATTATTGCTATAGGTTTTTGCTATTACTTAGCTTTAAATGGCAAGTTTGAAACCGTTAAAGCTTGGTAACTGTTAACGAGTATAGATATCAGCTTCACCTATATATTAGAATACATAAAAATCAATACAATGTAAAAGCACTCTAAACACAGCTGCGATGAAAACTAATTTTATTGTTCAAGTTTATATGCGACCTAAGTAAATTGTTTAAATGAAATATTCCTAAATTCTTCGTATACCGGGAAACCAGTCTACTAAATATTTTCCTCCCTAAAAATTACAAACAGCTGATCTCGAAGTTCTCAATGTTTTGTATAAAACAAGTTATTCTTGCTTTTATTTATTCAATTGATGTATTCACCGAATAACCTACAAGGGTATTTTATGATCCAATAAAAACTGGCGTCTGTCAGCGCTGGGGGCTGTCTGAAGAAACGCTGAGGTATTCATATCTACAGAACGTGTGTACACTTAAATCTGTTACAATATATATAGCAAATACAGCCAAAAACAGCTTTCGGTCTACACCTCTTATACATACGGATAGATTTCGAAACACTCTTCCGAGATCCGCGCTTCAATTAGGAAGCAAGTTAAGCTTAGCATCAGCTTATAACCTGCGTATCTTTAAAACAAAAGTGAATAGACATTTTCTAGGCCAGCGCATCTTAGGTAACATCTGCTACAGTCTCCATCAGATAAGATTGCTTTTAGTGCGAACCTATGTAAAAAGCGACAACACAAATAACTAGTTAGTTATTATTTTTTATTATAAAGTTGAAGCGGTGATAGCCTAGTGGTTAGGGCGTCAGCCTCCTAATCAGAGATCAGCGGTTCGAATCCGGGCGCGCACCTCTTATTTTTCGGAGTTACGTGCGTTTTAAAAAAAAAAAAAATATCACTCGCTTCAACGGTGAAGGAAAACATCGTGAGGAAACCTGCACGCCTGAGAGTTCTCCATAATGTTTTCAAAGCGTGTGAAGTCTGCCAATCCGCTCATGGCCAGCGTGGTGGACTATGGCCAAACCCATCTCAAATTGAGAGGAGACCCGTGCTCTGTAGTGCTGGCAATGGGTTGTTCATGATGATGATGATGACTATAAAGTTTTCGTCATTTTATTCATTGCACTTTAAATACATTCCATTTCGAGATAAGATAGCTGATATAGAAGTATATCGGCTATCTTACTGAAATTCCAATGGTTGAATTATTTTACTAAAGTGCTTTTCTGTTTTAAATGAAACAATCATCTACTTTGGTATATGAACTTTGTTATTCTTATAACTCTAATTCTAACAGCCAGTCTGAGTACGAGTAGCTCAATGAAAACTGTCTGTACTTTCTTACTGAATTCAAAATGTAGAATCAAGAAGTACTTGTATTATATGCAATTATTTTTTTAACAATCTATAAAGTTTATGAAAATTAAAGTTTACTTAAAAGTATAATAAAGTAATGTTTACTGTTTACTGTTTCGACAAGATTTTTGAATTGAATTAAGCGGATTGATAAGGATAACTTTTAATTTATCGATCTGGTTTAGTAACACTACTATTTTTTGTTTATAAGGCAATCGTGTCTAGAAAATGTGCAAAATCTGTTTGAAATTTACGTATAGATTTTTAACAAGCTAACAATAGGTATACCTATTTTCGAGATTGTACAGTAAAATATAACAAACATCTTGAGACTATTCTGTCGTATATGTGTACACTTTTCTATGTATAAATCTAAGTTTTATGGTAGGTATACTTGACAGCTTTTGTTCTATTTATGCGACTCCCGAATATTTGATGAGTGCTTGCTAAAAGTTCTTTATTACATTTTTTGGTGACTTTTAACTTTATGAATATTCATGAAAGCTCTGGACTTCATTACGTTAACACGATTAAGTCCGAAACTTAAAACCTACTACAACAAATTTTCTCATTTAATAATACTAATTTGTAATATAATTATGGAATGAACATAATTAGAACTTTTGTTTAATCATGAACTGCATGAAAAAGTAGATGAATTTTTAAATTATTCTTTGCATTCATCCCGTTTTTTGACGACCTAAGTGGCACAGCGTGTTTGCATTTCAAGATACGAGGTCCTTGGCTCAGGACGAGTATTTTTTGATGGGAGATTTTGGCCGCATTGACCTGTTACTGGCAAAACAATGCCGCCACCCGATTTAGCGTTCCCAGATAATTGCGATTAGAAACTTAAAAGGTGGATGGGCGCAGCCGGCAACGGATTGTTGACACCTCTGTTGCTAGTTCATGGACGATGGTAGTGACATCAGGTGACCCGTTTGCTCGTTTGCACGTAAATGTACAAATAAAAATAAATTTAAAACTAACTAAACTAGTTTTTAATTTGTTTTTATTTCATCATGATATTACACGAAAGTCAGAACCTGAAAATAGTGAAACGTTACCCTGTTTGGTAAAATAAAATCAAATTAAAAATAAATGACAAGTACACAACAAAATCTGTATTCCAGTATTTTTTCGTTCACCATTTTTGAAATAAGGTTGCGTAACGATATTAAATTTTGTGTTTGTTTTAAAAATTTCTTCGCTGTATTATCAAAAACGCTTATTTTATTTTACCAAATAGGGTGATTTTAACTACCGCGTTCTTAGTGTCCTAATATGTCATATCTAGCTCAGTATGGGGGATAAGACAGGATGCAAAGAATAACAAAATAGTAAGAACGTACTTGATTATAAGGTTTAAGAACTTCTTATTATTTCTGTACATTAGTAATATATCAAAACAGTAAAATCGCTTAGGCGATCGGATTTATTGCAATCCAGTTTGATAGGTTGTAACACTCGTAGTTCTAACTAACGTATCCTAGTATGTAATCACATTGCTACAAGCAATATCAGGTCGTCCGGAAAGTGTTGCAAATGTACGTTGCGTGCATTCGCCTTACATTTATAGCTACTGATGAATCACATTATGCTTAAGTTAGTTTTATTCGATCTAATTTGATTCAATGACTCGAAATACATCACGCTGATTTCACGCGAAAGAATCTTCATCATATAAAACGTAAAATGTTTGCTCTTGAACGGTTGCATAAAGAGCGTTTGTCTGGTGGGAGGCTTCGGCCGTGGCTAGTTACCACCCTACCGACAAAAACGTGTCGCCAAGCGATTTAGCGTTCCGGCACGATGTCGCGTAGAAAACAATTAGAAGTATGGGCTTACCATACCCCTAACAGGTTAGCCCGCATTATTACTTACCATCAGGTGAGATTGCCGTCAAGAGCTAACTTGTAGAAAAAGAAAAAATAAATAAATAAGAAGCGTGATTGTAAGCGCTCAATGAAAATGTACTTAATTTTTGTGTAATTGTATCATTATCATCAATGCTGCAGTGGGCCTCCTCTCAATTGGGAGAAGTGTTGTGGTCGTAGTCCATCATGCTGGTCAAGTGCTGATTGGTAGACTCCACACGCCTTTGAAGAACATTACGGAGAACTCTCAGCCATGCTGGTTTCCTCACGATGTTTGACTTCACCGTTAAAAAATTTTAGCACCTTTATTTAATTTAAGATTGCATAAATTAAATTTAACGCAGATATTAATTTCAATTAATTTTATATTTATAACTGTACATTATTAACAGTCAGTTTTACCGAATAATAAATAAATTATAGCTGTATACAAAATTCAGTTGTATTAATGAATCGTTAAATTGCATTTTTCTTCACAGTCTTACGACGATTTCTTCAAATCCCTTCTTTTTAACGCCCGAGTGATCGTCCAAATCTTCTTCGTGATGGGAGGGTTCCTTATGGCCTACAAGATGATGGTTTACGCTGAAACTCATCAGTTCACACTAAAGACTGTTCCAATGGCCATCATCAATCGGTGGTTTAGGTAAGATAAACATAATATTCAAAATATACATATTTCTATGGTAATCTTTGACGACCTCGTGGCGCAGCGCGCGCGCTGTTGCATTTTAAAGTTGGAGGTCCTGGGTTCGATTCCCGACTCGAGTCTGGTCTGGTGGGAGGCTTCGGCCGTGGCTAGTTACCACCCTACCGACAAAGACGTGTCCGGCACGATGTCGTGTAGAAAACAATTAGGAGTATGGGTTTAACAAACTCTAAGAAGTTAGTCCGCTACCATCTCAGACCGCATCATCACTTACCATCAGGTGAGATGCCGTCAAGGGCTTACTTGTGGTGTATAAAAAAATAAATCTTAAATTTGTATAAAAAGATTAGCTGTCACGCTTCGTCCACATGGATTTCCTATTTTCTTGAATCTTTATAATCGATGAATTTAATAGGATAGGTGTATTATTAAAGATCTTAATGTATATTAGTTTTATTAGAACATCTTAATATGTTAATAAACGCTTCAGTCTTAAGAAAAAAAATGATTTAGTGTTGTAGATTACATACCTATTATCCCTAATGGAATAATTAGAATGCTTTTGTTATCATGATTAGTATTTAAACGCGTAAAGCTCGGGCTTAATTTTAGAAGTACGGAAATAATGACTCAACCTATACCTGACTTACGCTAACTAACCAAATTAATATGTGTCCTAGGTAAAATTTTAACGTATTACATTTTTAGTTGTAACTATTAAAGATGTTTGAAGAAAATATCCCAGTATTTACACACATCAATTCAGGGATGTCACACGCTCTTACACTTTTTCAACCAGAGCGGCATCGTTCTTATTTTCGTATCGTTTTTATCTAAGTATATAAAAAGCTTCACTGACAGACTGATTGATCTATCAACGAGCCCAAATGGCCAAACGGCTGGGCGTATCGAGCAGAAATGTAACATAGGTACCTCTTGTGACGTAGGGAAGCGTTGAGAAAAGATTTTTAGGAAAATCCCTCGGGCTCAAGAAATGTTGCAAAAGTGATTTACTTTTCATGACGATGGAGTCCTGAGTAAGAATTAATATTGCTTTATACGTATTATATTTTTAATTGTTCAACTCATTTAGACTGCTCAATATCAGTGAGAATGTTATACGAAATGACAATTATCAAGTTAGAAAGGTTTCTCACTTGTTAATCGTCATAAACGATGCAAAGATTCTTTTTGAAAATTGGAAGCAAGCCTTACTTAATGTAACGGAGAAATGAGTTGAGCAAACTGTCGAGTATATTAAGTATCTAATCAGTAATTTCATTGAAGAGTGTCAGCTAAGTCGCTGGTAGTAAGCCAAGCTAAGAAAGTTTAGACTAAAGAGCCAAGATTGCAAAACTGCTCGAGATATTTGAGCAGTGCAAGAATGCAACTTACTTTGGAAGCCCATCAAATTAGGTTGGAGACCTTCAAGAAATATGTGCGAGATGAGAAAAATGCTGGGTTACTTGGGGATTAAACTTAAACGTGTTTTGATTTCCTGTCCCTACTTCATAGTAGTACATTATACTATCGTTCCTTTAAAGGAACACCATTTTCCGAGTTTTCCATGTAATGTAATTTTTTTTCGTATTTTTTATGTTAAATCCATTATATTATTAGCCTATAGTGTGAATTTTAAAAGAATCGCAGAAAAAAAGTTGGTTCAGGAACAAGTGGGTTAATTTGGTCGCTGTCAAACTATTCAACTAAAGATTATTTAAAAAAAAATAGTGTTTAAATTGTCCAACAAACATTCTTGAACAGCATTAACTTTCAAATATAAACATGTCCAAGTGGTTTTACAGCAATGTCTTGCATTAAGAGTACCCAAACGCAATACTAACAAAACATTTTTCCAGGTTAATGCCAGCAGTTCTCGTGGTGATGGGGTTGGCAATGACTTGGGTGCCTCATTTGGGTTCAGGCCCTATGTGGGACGCGGTGGTTAAACGTGAGCGAGACATATGCAGGAACAACTGGTGGCAACTGGTGATTTTGATGCCGAATCTCTTCCCGTTTGAACACCTCTGCTTGCCCCAGGCTTGGTAAGTAGTAATGACTTTTAACTAAAGCTGAGTAGTATGTTGTTTTTTAGGTGTGATCCCATTATTAGACAGCTATACTGACCACGAGTATACAATTTTCATTATTATCTTAATTTTGAAATAAATGAAATTCCGTCCGATACCATTTAAAAAAGATTATTAGGTTACTTAATAATTAAACTGTCATTTAAATACATGTCACTGTTTAACGACAAGTTACTAGAAAAATCGAGAAAAATAACAAATTTAATTAGTTTTCGTTACCACAAAGATGTTAATGAGAAATTTTCAAATTAATACCAAAGTGTAACAAAATTAAAACTTGAGACTGCTATATTCCTGTTTTCTTGGAACTCTAATCATCAAGTAATGTGTGTAAGTGAAAATCTCTATTAATAAAATGTGACCAATCATAATACAGCTCCTAAACTCTCTTTGTTGTGAGACAGGAGGTCTGTGCCAAGCTTGGCAGCTATATTTAAAGAGTTCCTTACGAAAATATAATAGAGTTTAAAGTTACAGTGAATGGCAAACTGTTCTACGGGTCATTTGTGAAAATGGGGACACTCCGGTGTCTATATAGGATCTTTAGTTTCGCTGACGTTAGTACCTATGATAAGAAAATAATGAAGTAGTTAAATTCATTTTTAACTGGTCTGACTCCATTCTGAGGGTATAACAATAAATAATTACACAATATTTTTCTAGCCAAAATGTGTCGCTAAACCAGATGTACTCAGTCTTAAGAAATTCGAGTCCAAGGTTTATTTAATAGCAAACTCATGATGTGTACCACTTTGCTCAGTGCAATATGTTGCGAGATTGCACAATTTTACACGACATAATGATATTTGCCTCAGAGAAATCGCGTAGTAAAAATGTTATCTTAGAGATGCTTTGTGATAATTCAGTTAACTAAACTTGTTAAGACATTTTTATAACGAAGGTATTTGTGTCAAATAAAACAAACTTTTAACGTGTGACTATAATAATCTTCATCATTATTTCGACTTAATAACGTACACTAGACATAGATCCTTTGTATTTGTAGGGGTTTGCAAAGTCCAAGGTCTTAAGGTCTGGTTCACAGCGACTCCCTGCGAATCGTTTGATATCCGTCAACTTAGTTGAGAGTCAACACCTTATACGCTAACTTACATCACAACAATCAGCTATTACAGCTAACAATATCACGATATTTTATTGTACTAGGAGTATAGTTTTACCATACACTTTGCACTTTGTAGCATCACTTACCACCAGGTGAGATGCCGTCAAGGGCTTACTTGTAATGGATAATAAAACATTAGCTCCACAACTCGCTATGCTATGATTAGATCACGTAGAGATATTCCAGCATAGCTCTGTCAACCGCTCACTGAGTGAATCTGAAACAGAGATCTATAAAGCGCGCTAATCTTACCTTACCTCTGACTCGAGACTCAGTTCAAACGAAACAAAGTCATGTGTGTCTGACATAAATCTGTCTTCATTTAACACAAACTTTGGCTGAGTAAAGCCAATAAATCTGAGCCTGAGTCTACGTAAGCGAAAAGTTTCAGAGCCATAAGTCATCACTGGCAATACGCACTACCAATACAATATGATGCCTATTAATATTCTATACAACATATACAAGTAGTATATATTGTATACACGAATATATGTTGCATAGATTACCCTTGTAGGTATGAAGATATACGCCTAATCGGAGAGAGGGTACTGTGCCAATGGGATAGATACCTTTAATTTGCATGATTATTCATTGCAGTACTTCATCATGATCATCCTATTCTCGGCTACAGAGCACAGGTCTCCTCTAAATATGAGAAGGGTTTGGCCATAGCCCACCAAGCTGGCCATGTGTGGATTGGCAGACTTCACACGCCTTTGAGAACATTATGGAGAGCTCTCAGGCATGCAGGTTTCCTCACGATGTTTTCCTTCACCGTTCAAGCGAGTCATATTTTAATTGCTTGAAAATGCACATAACTTCGAAAAGTTATAGGTGCGTACCCAGGTTCGAAACCCCGACCTCTGATTAGGAGGCGAACGTCCTAGCCACTAGGCTATCACAGCTTCTATTCCAGTACTTATAGAGTAATAACTATGCAAAGTTTTAATAAAAAAATACGCGGTGACTATACGGTCTAATGGCGTCACGAATTACAACAGACAACAAAAAATAAGGCTAAAGTCCTAGATATTAATCTTAAAACTGTCATTGCTAGAACACTTAAACACGTACACGTTTAAGTTTGTTGTGAACACGTTACTTACCGTGAGGGTTGACAGTTATATTGTTTGTGTTTTTTATATATTAAGAAAATGTAATATTGAAATTTACCATATGAATTAATAATAGTTTAGCACCTTTTCCGAGATCGTTAAATCAGTAGGCGTAGTTTTCTTTCTCTGCTTACTATTAGCCTGATCCAACAAACAACATCCAACTTATTTAGCTTATTGGCTCAAATAGACGTCACGAAGTTATGACACCGTGATGGCAGCGCTTTTTGATGTGACTGATCTACTAAACTAACTGTGCTAACTAGCCATATCGCCATTATCCTGGTTTAATCAGGGTATGCAGGCAAATAATAAATATGGAAAAATCTTACTTAGACATAAACTTAATTTTTTTTTTATTTTTAATATAAAAATAAAAATAAAAATAATAAGAAAAACAAAAACAAGAAGAAGCGGGATACAAAAAAGAAAAGAAGAAGAAAGTAGGCCACCTTGGCCAGGCTTAATATATAAACAAAAACCTGCATACGGATACCTACAAACCAATACATATAGCAGATTACATAAATAATACAATACAGTATTAAATACGAGGTACGGGCGGTAAACCTACCGCTGACGTAATCAGTGCATTGATAGTAACGACGCATGTAACTAGGAGTTCAAGGCCGGCCATGTTTCAGTACATGCAGTACTGTACTGTTATAATGAATGCTCGAAGTTGTAGCCGTTAGCGAAACACTGTAACTTGAAAGTACAAAGGACCTATTGTTACTCATCTAAACTCATGTTATAAAGAGGGAAGATTTGTTTGTTTGTGTGTAGCCTCAAAAGACCTTCGTATAGCAAGCTGGTGGAATAATTGCTACCCAGATTTTTCCTCGTTAGCTGATTGATGGACACGTTTTATCTGCATGAATACTATTATTTATAAAAATACTAACATGCTTTGAATATATCTAATAAAAGAAGTATATATAACTCATAATAAGACAATATTCGCTCGGGGTCGGGGACGGTAGCTAACCGTCAGTAAAACAAAAATACGTTCAGCGACCACTAAGGAATTAAATATTCATGGCTAACAAATTAAGAAATTATCAAAAAAATACCCATTTTTTTTTTCGGACTGTCTATTAGCTGTACTAACCCTATTAGTTGCCACAGCGTAACCGGGCTGTTTGGCGGTCGAAAAGAAGCTCTGCCAGAAGGATACGGATTTGATTAATCAGCAGTGAAGTGGTTAATGATTCTCTATTTGAACAGAAGAGACCTCCAGATGCTATCGATACAATGTTCGCGGTACACCGTCTTTGCCACCAACGTGGATCCAAGCTATTTATCAGCCCCTTTTAGGAGAATGGAGCAGTTGGCCTTAGACACATTGATTAATATTGTGTATTAATCAATGTGTCTAAGGCCAACTGCTTATTTCGATTCATGGGTCGGGCCAAAAAAAATTATTTTCGGGTGAGGCTGGGAAATAGGTGGTGTTAACATCCTTGTCTCTGAAAGCACGGGCCCGGATTTTATGACCGTTAATCAATTCATCTCATAGCAGCATGGCGGATTTACAATATGGTGTTTCAAGAGATCGGTTTCAAACTGCAAGACGTAATAGGGATGCTAACGAATCTATTTTGATTAAATATTTTTGAAGTTTATATTCTGTCTCTAAGTTCAATTTTTAGAGCCAGAAACAAACTAATTCCCACGTCCTAGAAAATCAGTGACAAGTTACCGATCTCACGGTAAATGCCAGTGGAAATTGCCAAGATTTCGCATTTAATTGACATAAACGGCCTGACGTTTGTAATTTAATGCCAAGACATCATATCCTGAATCGAATTTTACATTCGATATTTTACAAAAGTTTTCTGTACTACTGAATTAGTCTAATCTATCGTATGTTAAATAAATAAGAATTGAATCACATACTACACAAAGCACATATATATATATGTATATACATATATATATATGTGCTTTGTGTAGTATGTGATTCAATTCTTATTTATTTAACAATATATATATATGGATTTGGCGGTGGCCTGTTGCTCCGGCATACCTCTTACTAGCGAAACTGGGCACGCTGTGCCCGAGGAGAGTCCGCTGCAGCGGACATCCGCTGGTGGAGTTGCGGTTTTATGCGAAAGCCTTCCCGTGGCGCCACCATAAAGCGGTGAATAGAAACACGTGGGGCTTTTAGTCAGTAGGAGTCTGACATAACCTCTGTGCCTCCCCGTGGCAAAGAGTTATCCATGAGAATTTACCCACTTGTTATATTTTTTTTATTTGTGAGAATAATTTTTTATTTACATTTCTTTCCAGGTATTTAGGAACTGACACTCAGCTATTCTTCGTCACTTTAATAGTTTTGCTTGTCATCTGGAAGTGGCCAAACACTGGAGTTCCTATCCTATCAAGTGTCATGGTCATCAGTCTCCTCATTCCGTTCTTACAAAGTTACTTCATGAATCTACTACCAATCAGAGTCAGCATATTCCCGGAGTATGTATTTTATATTATAATTATTTTAACGGCCTCAATAAAACAGTACGTGTTATTTGTTATTTATTATAGTTCCAGTTCCTTCACTTTACTAAGAAAAACAATAGCGAATTAGATATCTGTCAAAGGAACCACAATGAATGAGGTCGCCATGGTTTTTAATTTGATAACGTTCCTGCAGACCAACGAAATAAATTGTTGCTTACTAAATGAAGACAAGCTTTTTCTAAAAGGCTTATTTCGCTAATATTTTTCGTTTTTTTTTTTCTAGATCTATAAGAGATATTTTTGGCTATAACGACACCTTCTACCATGCTTACGTTTCTGCGCAAGGGAATTGGGCTGGTTACCATCTCGGAGTCCTGACAGCATGGTTTTATCATAAGGCGCAGACTAAGAAATGGGACTTAGGCGAATCTTGGGTGAGTATTTTTAGATGAATGATAAAACATAATTATAACGCATAGTTTTGTTGCGTTACCTAAGTTTTTTGTTTTATACACTACAACTTAGCCATTGACGGCTATCTCATCTGATGTAAGTGATGATGCATTCTAGGATAGTAGCGGGCTAACCTGTTGTTGTATGGTAAGCCCAAACTCCTAATTGGTTTCTACGCGAAATCGTGCCAGAACGCTTAATCGCTTGGCGACACGGCTTTATCGGTAGGGTGGTAACTAGCCACGGACGGGCTTGGTCATAGTCCACCACGCTGGCTATGTGGGGATTGGCAGACTTCACACGCCTTTGAGAACATTTATTTATTTTATTTATTTTTATTATTTTTGTACCAAATTTGTTATAACAATAACTTACAAAAGAAGTATAGAAGGGAGGATGGAGAACTCTCAGGTTTCCTCACGATGTTTTCCTTCACCGTTGAAGCAAGTGAGATTTTTTTTTTTTTTTAAACCCACATAACTCCGAAAAGTTAGAGGTGCGTGCCCGGATTCGAACCGCCGACCTCTGATTAGGAGGCTGACGCCCTAACCACTAGGCACTACACTAGGCACTATCAACGCTTCACACAAGTAGTACACAAGTAGTACTGCACTTTAATTTACACACGCACAAGTATTACACTTTAATTTGTTGCGAAATCTAAATATTAAGTATCTACCTATCTACTTAAGTTTTTTCCAGTATATAATTTTAATTATTAGTTTACATAGCTTACTACCCTTTACTTCAGTGAGTATTGTAATAAATGAAAAGAAATCATAAGGTGTTCGACTCTCGGGTCGCATCAGATTTGGTTAGGTACTGCATTTTACTTTTTAGGTTATAATAATACCATTTACCAGCCAGTGTTTCGGAAAGCACCCCGTTAGGTCGGTCCTGGTTATTATTACTCAAAGTAGAAGACCACTTATCCAACTGTAGTCAGTTGGACTACAGTTAGATAAGTGGTCTTTTAAACACTGGTTAACAATCTATACCAACCCTAATCGGAGAAGCGCGGTGGTTATATGCTTTAGTGTTTACAAATTTAACCTATTTATAATTATCATATCGAAATGAAACTTTGTTTGTAGTTCAGTTGAACATAATTTGTTATCAAGGAGCTAATCATGCGATAGGGCCAGGTTTGTAAAACTGGCCCTAATCGCATGATTGACTCATCAATGATTAAAAGAAACCCCCTCAAGTTAATACTTGCACGATTTTTAGCAGAATCGAATAAACTTTGGTTAGTAACGAGAGTAAGGTGATAGAGCCAGGTTGTTCTTTTATTGGCATGTTTCTTTGTTTTGTTAAAACATATTCTTGTTCAGACATTCACATCAAAGTATTTTTCGATATCACGAAACTTTAGAGGTTTCGACAAATTTCCTCTCCCGTCCACAAATCTATTTATTGATAAAATTAGTGGCAGCATAATATCATGCTATGCACGTATATAACAAAAGTTGTGCGCAGATTTAACACATCATGGAGTCTCAAGAGAGAATGAACCAGTTATTGTAAATTTGTAAAATTGTTAACCATGTAAAAAAAAATTGTACAACTTTTTACGTTCTGTCATGGTATCGGCAAATGTTTATTTTAATATTTCCAGCTTTTGAAGCTTATGTGCTTCGTGTCAATCCCAGTTGCTCTCGGCACAGTGCTCATGGGCTGGGACCTACATGGGCGAGAGGCATCAGCGTTTGAATCAGCTGTCTTCAACACGTTGAACCAGAACTTCTTCGCGTTGGCCATTTGTGTCTTTATTATTGGATACTTCTATAAAAGTAACAGTAAGTGTTCTCCGTAACTTAACAGGTTATTTGTCGAAAAAGTTTCTATAACAAATGAAATCTGACTGCCTCGTTGAATTTTAATCATAACTTATTTTGTAATCTGTTGATTAACTTATTTTATAATCTGTAAAATAAGTTAATCAACCGATATAAATACTCGAAAACTACCCGATAGGGTATATACAAGATTGGACAGAAGAATATTGTAATGAAAACCGCATTACTGTCAAACTCTCATACGTACATAAAACTCACAAGTGCGCGGTTGCAAGTTCACATTACTTGGTACTTAATATTCTTAATAAAATTATTCCGAGTAATTCTTATTATTAGACCAGAGTAAGCAACTTGGCAATGTTGCCCTTTGGCCCTTGGCTTCGCCTCTTATCACGAACAATATCATAGTAATCAATATAATTAAAATTTCATCGAGAGCTCCTATCGGTATCTTAAAGTTCAATAAAGATGGTACTAAAGTTATAAATAATCGAATTGTATAGCTTGGAGTCTCTAAGTTCTAAAGTTCATTTTCTATTATGTACAAATGTACAAGTTAAGGTAAATAAAAAAATATATAAATTAATTCCTACCCTTCAAGACCAACTCGAACATTAAAATTGGTAATTTGACAATATCTTTTATAACTCGCCCGGCATTTTTATTCCAATACCTCGTTTGTTACGATTTATTTAGGCAAAAGATAAGGAGCTTATGGAATAAGCTAGTATCATAATAGAAAAAGGTTTTATTAAAGTTTGATAATCTAGAATATAGAAAAGAGTATAAATAAGTTACGGTGATACTTGCTTTTGTATGTAGTTTCATCTGCAGTTAAACAATCTTGAGCGTTTATAACAATGGATATATTCACGCTAATTGGATATTTAACACCTATAGCTCTAAAACCAAATGCTGGGAACGTGATAGCATACCTATACACAATGCAATATCAATTGCATAATAATATTGGAGCTGTCTTATCCCGTAGTATCCATTCTCAATACTTGTAATGTATACTTATGTATTAGTACATATAGTACGGGCCAAGACAGCTCCAATATTATATATGAAAATTGGTAAGACTGTTTGATTGCATACAATTTCAAGCCTCAACCGCTTTACAGGTTTCAATAACATAGATATAGATAGATAGATCGAGCTGAAAAATTATATTGGATAGTTTTTGCCCCGGAAAATGAAGGGGTTCATTAAAACCGTATCCACGCTGATCAAACATTGAAATATAAATATTTGTTTATGAATGTCCGAAATTAAAATTGTTCCGGTTTATCACTGCTAAATTTAATTGAAATCTCTTTAGCTGTGTAAGGTTTAAAACGTTTTTTTTTATCTGTAATTCTTCGCGCCTGTATTATTTATAAGGAAATAAAGACATTAAAACATTAAAATTAGCCCCTGCCAATATTTTAACAGCAACGTCTAGAATACGGAAATGCTAGTAAATAAATGTCCATAAACCAATGTCGCTGTAAAAGGAAATTGTAAAGCACTCAAACCCTTTCAAACGACCCTCCGATTCATACTGGCGATGTTATTAATGGTTCCATTATCCGCTTTATATTTCATAGACTAAGTAAGTAAATACGCTTTATTTTTTCCTCAAACGACGACCAAACTTAATGAAAAGCCAATTAATCTAAGTTCTGCAAGTTCGCAAGTTGTTGGGTCACTGTGCAAAGAGTATGGTTTCCACCAACCGTGCGGTTTGATCGCCCCCTTTGCTCTAAAGTGGGTTCCAAACAGTATGCAAGACTGTAATTACAACCCGTGCAGCTGCTACTATCATTCCTGTAACTCTGGGATCTTTGGTGGACTCGATAACCATTTTTGATGTCTTGGAACTGTTTAATTATTACTGAATACTAGAAAAAATGAATCAAACTTAGCCAGTAAAACCTTAAGCAAAGAAATTGTTTCCTCTTGGTATTGATTGACATCATCATGATCAACCCATTGCCGGCTCGCTACAGAGCACGGGTCTCCTCCCCCATGGTGGACTATAGCCGGGTTCTGGCCATAGTCCACCACGCTGGCCATGTGCGGATTAGTAGACTTCACACTATTTTATGGAGAACTCTCAGGTGTGCAGGTTTCCTCACGATGTTTTCCTTCAGCGTTGAAGCGAGTGATATTTTAATTGCTTAAGAACGCACATAACTCTGAAAAATTAAATGTGCGTGCCCGAGTTCTAATTAAGAGGCGGACGTCCTAACCACTATCCAATATATCAATGCTTTTTCAATGACATGATTTTTTTTATTGCCATGATGTTATTTAAATATTTCGTATCTATTGCTATTATATCTATAAGATATGTTGTCTTTCAAATCGTATAGTTATATTATTTCTATTAAAACTGTATTTTGGAGGCGACATAAGAAATGATTATTTCTTTTTATGCAGAAATCTACGTAAATGCTGTGGAATGGGGACCTTTACAACCACTCGGCAGAATGTCTTATTGTGCTATGTTGTTACACGCGACAGTGCTCAGGACTTACGGCGGTCAAATGAGAAGATCGTTTTACGCTACAGATTATACTGCTGTGAGTATTTGGAGTAAATGTGGCTTACATCGACGATGGTGCGTAGGATACCGCGAAGACAAAAGAAAATAATAGGCACTTGCGAGTCTACTTTTCGGTTATTTATCTCAGTATCGTTGACAGTATTGTCATATATTTCGCTGCTCCTATCCAGTCAAGCAAACTAGCCCAAAACCTGTCCAAAAACCAGTCAATAACTTCTGCATGACGCAGTACAAAATTTTGAGGTTTAAAAAACAACAAGATAGCCTCAAATTCAAAATATACCACAGTTGTCTGATATTGGAGATGAAAAAGATAAGAAATTCACTAAAAATTGCAACTTTCAGTTTCAAGAAATCCGCATCAGATTGGAATACCAAAATGCGAGTCCATTCAACTGAAGACGTAATCCCGTTAGCATCGGAATCTTGAATTAAAAACGACCCCCGAAGCGATTTCCATTCCAATGTCCCCAAAGATTAGAAACTAAAAACTTCTTCCACTTGGATTCAAACAATTCTTTATATTTTTTGTATAATATCATATTTTTATAGGAATTAATTTTAATAATTCTCTCATTTACATAATAATATGAAGTGCGTGCTAACATGAGTAAGGTAAGTTAGGTCATTGATGTAAATGAGTAACCGAACAGGCCCTAAGATAGATCCCTCAAGGACCCCTATTTCACAAATGAACCATTAAACCGCTTCCCATTAACTTTCTGAATCTTAATCATTAAGATATCAATAAATCTAGAGCCTTAATTCCAACGAATTGATTAATTTCAAGTTAATGCTAAAGAGGTGAATTTGATTAATCCGTAATATTGTTGGGTTCTCTTTCTGTATATATAACAACTTTTCATGAAAAGAACATGACACAACCGCTTATATCACTGTTGATATAACATTGTTAATATCAGATAAGTTCATAATGTCAGACTTAAAAGACTATAAACCAGGCGTCCCAAAGGGTTTCTGGTCGAAAAACCTCTATATTATATTATCTTTTTTACCCGACATTCAACTCATGCCGAATTCTAGGTTCTTGGTAAATAAATATAACTTATTCATTTAAACAGATCATGCTGTTTGCTGGAATTGTTTGCACTACTTATTTATGGTCCTTGCCTCTATACCTCTTCGTGGAAGCACCATCGTGTCAAGTACAGAAGATTCTATTTGGGCCAAAGAGACAAAAGAAGGAAATGGAGAACGGCAATCAGACTTGCGTTAAGCCCGGAATTTCAACCGTATCGGTATCAACTGTTTCAACACATATCTAAAAGACTTATTATTTTTATATTTTCTACTCATTGTAATAAAATCTAATTATACCTTATTCTTTTTATTAATTTAACATAATTATCAAATTATAATATTTAGTTAAGTATTGTTAACAGCTAATAAAAATTGTTGATATGAATGAATTTTAGTACTTTATGCTCTACATAAAATATTGTTTCTTTAAAATGTTGGAAATCAAAACAGGTGTAGGTAAATATTATCTACAGAACTTATGTTTTCCCATCTATACTTACTACTCGGTAATATTAGGTCTAGTTAAAATGAAAGTGCATTCTTTACTGATAATTCCGCCGAATTTTCATTAAGATATCATCATCATCATCATGATCAACCCATTACCAGCTCACTACAGAGCACGGGTCTCCTCTCAATATGAGAAGGGTTTGGCCTTTGAGAACATTATGGAGAACTCTCAGACGTGCAGGTTTCCTCACGATGTTTTCCTTCACCGTTGAAGCAAGTGATATTTTAATTTTTTTAAAACGCACATAACTCCGAAAAGTTAGAGGTGCGTGCCCGGATTCGAACCGCCGACCTCTGATTAGGAGGCTGACGCCCTAACCACTGGGCTATCACAGCTTCTTATTAAGATATATGTTGTATTAAATTTGAATCTATTTATCTTGTCTCCTCTACTACATATTATACACAGGATCATACTATTTTTGCTATAACTTATAAGCTCATAAGTTATCTCTATATCAATGAGATAAGCACTAGTTCTAGTGGAGAAAGAGAGTGCATCCGTCTAGAAGTATTTAGGCGGAAATATCTTGAAGGTTTTTGAGTATTGAATGATAAAATATAGATTATGCTCTTAAAAGCACTTGAATACTCGATCCTATTTGGACTTAAGAGTTTGTCATTCATTCGAAGTATCCTAACTTTGCGTAGTTATCGCAACTAAATGTAGATATAAAGTATTGAACAACATGAGTGATTTCAGAATGTTGAATGATTAAAACATAGCTAAAGAAAGATAAGAACCGTAATGCTTTTTTAATAATTGTACCTAAATAAGTATAAACAATAAAATGACTTTATAATAATCATCGATCTACATTTACTTAAGAATCAGTTAGTAGAGATTTTCTTTCTTTCTTCGAGAAAAAAGAATTTAAAAATCCGAAAATTAAAGTGGTGATGCAACTCGATGGTGATTGCATATAAAATTAGTTTCAATAATTCTGATTCGGTGCTGGCGTAATTATTATGATTCGCATAACTTCGCTTACAAATTAGTTTGTTTAATCATTAATTATTAGTATATTTGAATTTCATTTTTCATACTGCCGCTGTGGTCATTGAAATATGTAAAACCACTAAATAAATAGAATAATATGCTAGCCGGTTTGGTAACAAAATTGACGTTTTCATTTCCAACTAAAAATGTGAACGCTCGGCTCGTCTAAAACTATAGACGTGAGTCAACTGTTTTTGATGGTTTTTGAAGCATAGATTATTAATTGAACGGTCGTATTTTTACAAAAAGAGAATGTTTGAATAATATCAATGTGTAAAAAACATTACATATTGCATAAATTTTTGCCTGTGAGATTGAATTTATATTTAATTAGCATATCTATTTATGAACTTTTCGTTATATTATACTGTTTTTCTGTTTCAAAAGTTACAATAAAACTTGTAAATTGATGTATTTCAGAGACATGACAAGTGATTACTGATGACTACTGACTGGTTTCGAAACAGCTGGGTTATTTCTTATGCAAAAAATAATTCATGCCTTCTTTTAACAGATGAGGTAATTGTAACAATATGTAACAATATGTAACAATATGTAACAATATAATAATAACTAATAATAATAATAACTTTATTTATTTCAAACAGTTTAAAATTATAACAAATTCCAGTGGCCTCCACACTAGGTGACCTGTATTGTGGAGACCATGTTGTTTATCACTTTTTGACATTACTAGATGTTACATTACATTAAAAAATTATAAAGTTACAATGTACATTAGAAAATAAATACACATATATAGATATCTTTATACTACTTAAATCTATATAATGATATAACATATAATTTTGTTAATATATAAATTTCACATTCTGTTTGGCATTATAATTTGTTCTGTGTCTTGATATGTTAATTTTTTTAGCCACTTTGTGACGGCAAGACGTGCTTGTTTAGTTGTACAGTGTTTCAGGCTGCAATACCTAGCAACAAAGTTGTAGATTTTGACATCTACATAGGGCGTGAAACGTCTAGCAAAGGCTGTTCTTGCAGCTGGAAGATTGATTTTTAACACTCTTCTCTTAAAAATGTTGTCTACGTTTGGAGATTGAAGTAACTGCCTGTGTCTCATTAAGGCTGTTTTCGGTATGAAAAGTTGACGAACAGTAAGCACTCCACTATCTTTGTAAAGTTGTGTAGTCGAGTACCTAAAGGGTTTCTTTAGCATTACTTTTAAGACAGACCTTTGTGCTCTCTCTAAATCAATTAAATTCGGTTTATTAGGTATGTCTCTCAGTCTTCACAGAATCCAAAGTCTCAACCACTAACAAGACCAATTCTTATACAGAGTGAGCAAGACTCCCAGTTTTTTTTTTTATCCACTACGAGTTAGCCTTTGACGGCAATCTCACCTGGTGTAAGTGATGATGTAGTCTAAGGTGGTAATGGCCTAACCTGTTAGGACTATGATAAACCCATATACCTAATGGGCTCCCACGCGACATCGTGCCGGATTTCTAAACCGCTTTGCCACACGTCTTTATCGGTAGGGTGATAACTAGCCACGGCCGAAGCCTCCCACCAAATCGAACCCAGAACCTCCAATTATAAAATGCGATAGCGCACGCGATACGCCACGGAGGTCTTGATGCTATATCTTTGCTTTGAGACTTTGAAGCATATTGCGTCCCACAAAAATGACCCATTCACGTCGCCAGAGAACCTAGCATCGATCATATTAAATGATTTACTATGATCGCAGCATATTTGTGATAGCTCAGTGAAACCAGGAAGACCTGTTTTGATTATACCATACTGAAATAGCCTAATGACATTAGTTCGCTAGAATATCCGTAAACCCCAAACAAATTTGTTTGGAGTAAGTACTTCCTGAGATGGGGATTGTTTGATGTTTAAACTACCGGCCCTGAATCACCCTAATGAATTGACTATTAAGTATTATTATAAATTATATCAAATACAATTATTATCTTAACACAACCTAATTTTTCTACGTAATTATTATTTTGTACTGGCATCATGCACAATGAATTATTTTATATGACCTGATGCCTGCATTTGTGCATAGATTATTTTTTATTATTAAATAGTTGAGAGAGGAATTGGGCATCTGCAATTGAATTTTTGTTCAGATAGACAATGGTCTAATAATTGAAGGGAGTAAATAGTAGGTATTAACTATTAAAGTAACGATCAAAATTGCATTCTGTGCTAATTTGTGTACATGTATTAATTATAGTTAAGTCTTAAGTGAAGAGTCAGGAGTAGTGAGGAGAGGAGAGGAGAGGTGAGGATCTTTAAGGAATTTCAACAAAACTAAACCGATGAAAAAACTTCATATTTACAAACGGACAGATTTACGAACATCATACTCAAAGATTATTTTAGGATAAAATTTACCTTTTAGGAGTAGAAGTGGTATAGATTACGTGTAATCAGTTGCAGCGTCTGAAAAGTTGTCGCAAGTCTTAATTTTAGAGAGCTCACTATAAAAAATATTTTAACATGACAACGTTCAAGTGCTTTGAGAAAAGTCGCATTATTAAATTGATAACAATGAAAATGAAAATCAAATCAAAGTTAAAACTTTCTCCTGACACGTAATCTTAATATACGAGTCGGCTGAAAAGCTTCTAACTCACGTGGCTCAAGGGTAAAAAATATCATGTGCAATAAATAATCAATTTATTCGTTTGCAATCAGCAAATGGTTTGTATTGTGTATAATGAATAGAAGCAGGCGTTACTTCGCGGAAGTCCATGATAAACAATAAACAGCAAGTATAATTTGCTATATTCCGCCGACAACCTGGAGATTTGTATAATATAACACCACACACAATCTTCCACTAGAACCTCTGCGCACGTTTCGACCCGACACCGGATCATCCTCAGGAGATGTTTTATTGTTTGTATTGTATATAACTCATTGTAAAAAAAAACTTGAATAAGGTATGCACAGTTTTTTTTTCGTCCACTTTGGGTGGATACCAAAAAAAACAAAATTAATTTATTTTAAAAATATTTTTTTTGTTATTACAATGAAATTAATAGGAGTATTACAGTGAGGAGAAAAGATCCAAAAACAGATACTAATCGAAGTCTTCGTGTAGTAGTATTACCATGGATTCAACAGACGTTAACAAAACAATAAAGGTCATAGACGGCATTTTGCGTGATATATGTGGAATTTTATATGTCCAGTTTCTAATATTGAAATATATAATATTTTTTTGCAGAATTCCAAAGAGAACTAATCCTTATTACCGCTGAATAAAGACTAATTTTAATATCTGATCATTATTTTCCTGATACAGTTAAATCCGCCATAACTGGTTTGAATTGAACGCAAATGTTACGACCACTGTGTCGTAACAGCCAGTATACAAATATGCTGTTTTAAACTGTTTCTATTCTACTTTACTCGTTATCAATGATCACATATTACTTATACAATAATTTATTTTATAATTATATTCGACTTCACATCATAATAAAATCAATTTTAACCTTTAACCTTTTGTATATTTTGTACGAATTTGGGAGAATAGTCACTGTAGTATAGTTTCGCTATAGTCTTTTCTCTTCTGTTCTCTATCTATAATCAGGTCGTCTATAATCAGTTCCTTATTCCACTATTTGCTGCTTACTATTCAATACCGGTTTATTGTAAGAACACAGTATCTCATTTATCCTCTGCGTATTAACGCATCTTTTATTATTTTTCCTCTCTAAAGGAGGAGAATTAAAGTGATTTACTTCACAGTTGAAGAATAACGAACAGCCGATGAATTTATTTTTCGTGCAAACTAAAAAGCCATACCGTAATGGATAAGACACATTGATGATTTCTGAGTCGTAATAGTCTTATCTAATAAGGTTTATCAATTATTGACGGGGACCCTTGAACGGGTTTTTCCAACATGTGTCAGTTATTCCCCAATAGTCAGTAACAAAGATGATGTTCGACTTTATAGCACACGTATCCGACATCTCAACCTTTACACATGATAAGCATAAAGTAACTTAGCAAATATTATAAACAAATGTTTTAACTATAATGTGTAAGAAGAAAAGAAGAAAAGTGTGTGTTCAGTGATATATTAACGATTACATTATGACGAAAGTGTTACAACAGTCAATAGTAATAATATTGTCCGTAGTTTTGTATGTCAATCCTATAAAGTTTTATAAAAGTAACCGCCGTGGCCCCGTTTATCGTGCTCTCCCATGTGAGGGGGATGAAAATATTGTGTCAGCCTTCCAAGAAGGACTAGCATCAGGTTATAATGTTACTATACAAAAAGACTTGCAACCAGCTACCAGTATAAAGTTGAAGTTTGATTCACTAGCAGCAGTTATTCTGGTAAGTATTTATGTGGAACGTCACTATTGCATAAAAACGATGTTTTAATCTGGAACGAACAAATTATTATTCTAACCTAAACAATAAACACAATTGACAGTTCCGAATAATAAAGTATGAAATGAAAGTGAATGCATCGAGGGCAAAATATTTCTAGAATAATTTACATAAACAATATTATGAGTAGGAATAATAATATTAATATTATCGAAATAAATATTATGACAACTAGATAATGTGTCCAAAATTACCAAACGGTGTGTGGGCCGTCCTCCAGCGAGGTGGAGCGATGACCTACGAAAAGTGGCAGACATCGACTGGATTAGAAAGGCCGGAGACAGGATGAGTTGGCGCTGCTTCAAAGAGGCCTATGTCCATCCGTGGATAAATGTTGGCTGATGATGAACTCGATAATAATATTTATTTTATTAAATGATACCATGAAACTATAAGAATGTTTTTTGATGGATGTTTCGTAAAAACTTAAAACTTATGATAATATGTGAATTGTAAATTGTGTTTCTATAGTTAAATATTTGCTGACCGTGAATATATTCGTTCGGAAATTTGCATTGTAAGTGTGAGAACTGACGGCCTGATCAAACAATCTATCCCACGGAACTTTTACCTATTTGCTAACTATTTTGATGTAGTATTAAATATAGCCAATGTGCTTTTCCAAAATATTATCCTTCACTATCCCAGCAAGCATGGGTTCATCATCATCATCATCATGATGATCAACCCATTACCGGCTCACTACAGAGCACGGGTCTCCTCTCAATATGAGAAGGGTTAGTCCACCACGCTGGCCATGTGCGGATTGGCAGACTTCACACGCCTTTGAGAACATTATAGAGAACTCTCAGGCGTGCAGGTTTCCTCACGATGTTTTCCTTCACCGTTGAAGCAAGTGATATTTTAATTGTTTTAAAAACGCACATAACTCCGAAAAGTGAGAGGTGCGTGCCCGGATTCGAACCGCCGACCTCTGATTAGGAGGCTGACGCCCTAACCACTAGGCTATCACCGCATGGGTTATAAACATCCAAACCTCGCATTTATAATAGCAACAAGACTACCGACAGTCATCGTTAATTTGAGCCCATAAGTGTTTTACAGTTCAACAAGAAATTAATGAAAACTTCTAACCGGTAATTATAGCATAAAGGATTACATGTTAAAAAAGCTTGCGTACAAATTGTTCCTACTAGATTTGTGAATTACGAGATTTTTGTGATTATCACAATCAAAAGAACACCCGATTTAGATTGTTACTAGTCTTTTATAAACAGACTAGCTAGTTTAATAGCTTTATATTTAAATAAACAAATTTGTCGTCAACTTTCGATTTAAAATATTAGAATAAGCTTTTGAATAATGAAAATTTCGGCTTTGACTCTTTGACTTTAGGTTTTACTTGTAATAACTTATTGGAACTTTTTAATTAACGTGCTGAAGATGATATCTAAATGATACTCTGCTGGACTTTGACTAAATTATTTTCGGAGTATATCCAGTGGGTAGTTTCAAACTCTTTTCGGGGCTTTTAATCCTGAGCTTGCTTCGCGCAGTACGTAACACACTCCCTTCCGTAATGGGCGCGACATTTAAAAAGTATAGATGTGAATTCCACTCACGACAGTTTAAATTCTATACATGATGATGAAGATATAAATATAATGTCATCATCAATATCTTCAGAAACCAATCACAATGCTATTTCAGCATATAGCCCAGTTGCAGATCAACATTGTATCACATATAAATAACTGATAAATATAATACTTATCATAAAAAGAAATGGTGATAGCCTAGTGTTTAGGGTGTCAGCCTCCTAATCAGAGGTCGGCGGTTCGAATCCGCGCACGCACCTCTAACCTTCTGGAGTTATGTGCGTTTTAAAAAAAAATATCACTTGCTTCAACGGTGAAGGAAAATATCGTGAGGAAACCTGCACGCTGGAGTTCTCCATAATGTTCTCAAAGGTGTGTGAAGTCTGCCAATCCGCACATGGCCAGCGTGGTGGATTATGGCCAAAACCTTCTCATATTGAGAGGAGACCCGTGCTCTGTAGTGAGCTGGTAATGAGTTGATCATGATGATAGAAATAAAAATAAATAAAATTGTATTTCAGGATGATTCGGCGAAATTTTCAGATGATCAAGATGATATACAAAACATTTTTAGTATATTATTGCTGAAAGACAACATCAACTTTACATTTAACGTTAGGGGCCAGGCAGCACCCTTTGCCCCTCCATATTTAACCAGTCTCAAAATTAATGATGAAGAGTTTTGCAACCGTCCTAATTTGGTACGTTAAATTTGTAATAAATTTCATTGCATGATCATTTTTTCTCTTAAAGTCTGACAACCTCGTTGGTGTAGTTTTGAGATCTGTGGTCTAATAAGTGGAAGGTCTCGGGATCGATTCCCGTGAGCAGAGACTGTTGAGAAGATTATGATTTCTGAATTTTCTCTGAGCTGGTCTGGTGGGAGGATTCGGACATGGCTACCAGCAAACAAGACAAAACAAAAAAACAAAAAGACAAACAGACCTACAATCAAGAAGACCTGCAATCAAGGCATATATTGCCGCCACGATTTCGTGTAGAAAACACCTACTGGTGTTGACCAAACCCTCACAGGTTACCACTTTACCATCTTATAGTGTATCATCACTTGCCACCAGGCGTGATTGTCGTCAAGGGCTAACTTGATTAGAACAAAGAAAAAACACAATTATTCGCAATTGATATATTAACAAAATGTTCTGGAGACACAATAACCTCTCTCTTTGCATTATAATTGATATAAAAGCAATTTTGATTATCTCATCTAATCAAATAATAATATGAGATAATGAGATGAGGTTATAGGACTAGTAAGAAAATCTGATAGATAATATTTTTTGGTATCACAGACGTACTTCAAAGACTTCCCAGTTGGCGTTCTTAGTAATCCTGACAGACAATGTGGTAGGCGAAAAATTTGGCACACGGAGCTAATAGTCCAAGGTGTTAACACTAAAGCCGGTGATTGGCCGTGGCATGCTGCAATACTCAGACGGAAACAATCCTCTTTTAAATACATATGCGGTGGATCCTTAATATCAAAATATTTTATTTTAACAGGTAAGTACCTTACCGATAAGGTTAGCTAGCGTTAAGCTTAGCGTTCCGGCACGATGACAATGCAACCAATTAATATGGCTTTACAACGCCCCTAACACTTTAGCTCCCTAATATCTCTCTGAGTTCATCATCACTTACCACTAGGTGAGATTGCAGGGAAGAGCTAACGTGTATATTAAAAATAATAGAAAGTCCAGTTGTGTATCAATTAATTTTAATTTTTAATGCAACGTAAACGAGCAGAGCACAAGAGATCCTTTAGTCGTTTTTTTTTTTTACGCACGTCTCTGTCTCATATAATTCATCCCATAATTATTGTTTCTATTTTTACAGCTGCTCATTGCGCTACACATCGAGGCAATTCTATAACACCTGATATTCTTGGAGTAGCATTAGGAAAATATCACCTATTTCAAAGCGACAAAGCTATACAAGAAAAAGAAGTATGTATCCTATTCCTAAATAATCCCCTATAAATTTATAAATGGGACTCTGAGTTTGTTTCTCTGTTACGCTTGCACTCCCAAACTACTAAACTTATTTTAAAAATTCTGTAACCAATGGAATGATATATTATTAGCGAGTAACATAAGCTATATTATATTATTATGTTTTAACGAAAATGGAATCTACGTGGACGTCTAAAACCGTAAATCTATGCATATCATAAATGATAATGTGAATTTGTTTGTTTGTTTTACACTTTTAAACCTACACTGCTAAAGTGACCGTCGTATGATTGGCCATTATTGAAGTCATACGGTTCTTTAAAGCCAGATAAAAAGTATTCGATCGACAAAAATAATTGTATTCGATGGGTTCTTTGGTAATATAAAGTCGTTTTACATGAAAAATAAATGTTGGTCTAGCTCTGGTTTTTGATATATGAAAGCACAGAAGTAAATAGTGGGTTTCCTTCTCGAGAAAATAAAAACACTTATCTAGATTTACTGTTCTAATGATATAGAGTTTGATTTACTTATCAGATTTGAAAAAAAAATGCTTTATTGCCTGAGACTATTCCTGAAGGCTATAAGGAACTTCCTGGAGATTAGAGTTTGTTTAATATCACGTTATGAACCTTGGGAGCCGGACAAACCAATTGATATCACTTGGTCTTATAGTGGTAAATTTTATATATCAAATCGATTTATACCCAACATTTATAATATCATGCATAAATAAGCCAATGGTACCACATATAACTACTTTGTGTTTTAAAATATGTTACACGATGTAGTAAAATTTGTTAACGTAATGTTTGTATATTTATTTCATGTATATATTATACTTTAGATATGTATTATTTGTATTGTTATTATTTTATATATGTAGTAGCATGTAGTTATTAGTGTGTATGTATGTATATATATATATGCAACTTCCGTGTAATTTTTAATTCATCGGCTTCTACGAAATGGTTACCTGGAAGAGATCACTATTAGTGATAAGGTCGCCAGTTGCTAACTTTTTTTGTAATTTTCATGTATGTTATGTCCTATTGTTTGCAATAAAGTTGTATAAATAAAATAAATAAATAAATAAAATATGGTTTAAGCGTGTACATCAATACGTATCAAAAAATTTATTTTTCTCTTTTTGTGAATTCAGGTACACGAAATATACATTCATGACGAGTTTCGATACTCTTCACTCAGTAATGATATCGCTCTATTAAAACTGAGCACTGAGGCGGTATTCAACAACTATGTCCAGCCAGCTTGTCTCTGGAGTGAGAGTGTTTCCAAAAAACTTAAAAATGATGCATATGGCACGGTAAGTTGCAATATATATATATATATTACTAATATCCCAACTGTATTTGTGTGTCTCCTGTAACACAGTTTAAACTATCGCAGGAGACAGGGTTTCAGGGTTTCATACTAACGAAATGTAAATTATGCTTTTGAAAAATAAAGATTATTATTAGTAGGTCAGGACGTCCGCCTCCTAAGTCTGACTTTACGGAGTTGTGTGCGTTTTTAAGCAATTAAAATAACAATTGCTTCAACGGTGAAGAAAAACATTGTGAGAAAACCTCTACGCCTGAGAGTTCTCTATAATGTTCTTAAAACCGTGTGATGTCTTCCAATCCGCACATAGCGTAAAGGACTAAGACAAACGCTTCTCATATTGAGAGGAGACCCGTGCTCTGTAGTGAGCCGACAATAGGTTGATCATGTTGATGAATATCCCAGGTACCAAGTGAGATATTATTTATAACGTGAACTTAAACTACAACCTACAAAAATATAAAAATATAAAAGTTATTACAACATGCCAAAGAAGAAGACCGACGTTGTAGATGTTTTTAGCGCTAAACAGCCAAGCTGAATCTTTGCGTTAAAACTGAGTCAAACCTTCTGTCACCAAACGAGGCAAATAAACACCATATTTATCGTAGAAAATTGGCACTGAGACTGAGATTTATATATTGTACTTTGTGTTTATTAACTTTCTGACTTGGCGTTGTGTTAAAAGGACACGAAAGTTGTTTTTCTCTTGTTTTATTGGTTTCTTAAGTTTGAGCAAAGCCAAAGTGCACTCTATGGAACCCAGCTCAAGTCTCCATAGCCCTAGGGTGTCTTTGTTAAATGTTACACTCTATTAGTACCGCCTCCTGGGCTTAGCCATCTACTGTAACAGTTTTTGACATTAAGTAATGTAAAAGTCAATGTATATTTTTTATTCTTATACCTAAAATAAGTAATTAATGTTTACGTCTACCTAATTTAAAATAGCACTTCAAATGGCATTTAATGACACATTGTTTTTCTTTCCTAATATTTCTGACGACCTCCGTGGCGCAGCGCGTGCGCTGACGCATTTTGAAATTGGAAGTCCTGGGTTCGATTCCCGGCTCTAGTCTGGTCTGGTGGGAGGCTTCGGCCGTGGCTAGTTACCACTCTACCGACAAAGACGTGTCGACAAGCGGTTTAACGTTCCGGCACGATGTCGCGTGGGAACCAATTAGGAGTATGGAAACGTTCCCCTTAATAGGTTAGCCCGCTACCATCTCAGACTGTATCATCACTTACCATCAGGTGAGATTGCCGTCAAGGGCTAACTTGTAGTGTATAAATATATATATACATCAGTAATAAAAGAATTTAAAATAAAGATTTGCACACACACAAACGTGGAGTCGCTTTCGATTATCAAAACACTATAGTCCAAAGTAAAATGGAACTATTTTTATTTTACAAACTTGTGCTTTTACTGAAGTGTGGATGATAGGATTCCATCTTCTATGACGTCAGTGTTTTCAATATTATAAAACGATTGTGAGCTAATAAATTTTGTACATACTAAGATAAAATATATTTTTTATAAATTGTGGATAAACTAAATTTTCAGGTTGTTGGGTGGGGCTTCGATCAAAGCGACTCCCTGACAACAACGTTACATGCGGTGAACATGCCAAAAATATCTAACTTGGACTGTATTTTCAGTAGACCGGAATTTTACGGAAACTTATTAAAGAATAAAAAAAGATTCTGTGCCGGATATAATAACGGTGAATAAACTTAATTTCATTCTTATGATCTATAAAATATTTTTTCTATATTTAATGAAAATACATTTATTTATACCACACTAATATTATAAATGCAAAAAAATGCATATAAGAGTGTAAAGTATTACTCCTTCAGGCTAGATCTACTGATCCAATTTAGCTGATATTATAGTAGATTATTAAAGTTGTGATAGCCTAGTGTTTAGGACGTCCGCCTCCTAATCAGAGGTCGGGAGTTCAAACCCGGGCATGCACCTCTAACTTTTCGGAGTTATGTGCGTTTTTAAATAATTAAAATATCACTTGCTTCAACGATGAAGGAAAACATCGTTCTCAAAGGCTCGTGTGAAGTCTGCCAATCCGCACATGGCCAGCGTGGTGGACTATGGCCAAACCCTTCTCATACTGGGAGGAGACCCGTGCTCTGTAGTGAGCCTTCAATGGGTTGATCATGATGATGATGATAGTATTATAGTTTATACCGTGAATTAGCAGATCTCCCTCGAGTTCCTTGAAACTAGATTTATATATTGGGAAAAGGAGCAAAATCTAATATGTCAACTTCAATCACAAGGGTAACTTATGTAGCATGAATATTTTGATTACCGGACGTAACAGCTTGTTAATTAATAAATTAACTATTTATCATTTTTAATAATTGTTGTAATCCACTTTTTTATCACAGGTACAACGGCATGTAACGGCGACAGTGGTGGTGCTTTTGTGTACTTCATTCCTGATATAGTGGACTATACAGGATCTTCTGTCCCTGGAGCATGGCATATAAAAGGAATTGTCTCAACCACGTTGTCCAGACCTGATGCCGCACTTTGCGACCCTAATGCTTATGCCATTTTTACCGACGTAGCCAAATATTTGCCGTGGATACAAAATATCATCAATACCTAAATTGTGAATTGTCTGCAATAAACATATTTAACTTATGTTGTCGGTTTGGAAGCATTACACAATTCTATAAACGGTTTGAATTCCTGAATAATAGGTATTTCAGATGTCCCTTTCATGGAAATATAATATATGGATGCAAAATAAAACTTATAATAGTTTGTTTATTATTTTTTAAAATTTGAATTCACTGTAGTTTTCGATATAAAAGGTGAAGCTAAATGATAACCCCACGACTGTTTACGATATCACTCTACAGATTGAAAATATACATAATAATACGAATCTCTCGTTCGGATGATATTATTTTGCCTGCTCGTTATGTTTATAGCAATTTATATATATAAAAGCGAAAGGTCACTTACATACTTACTTACATACTGATTAAACACGAGATCTCAAAAACTATTGTACGTATAAAGCTATAATTTAGCAAGTAGGTAGTTGATAGTTAAGAGATGTCAGCTAAGAAAGGATATTTGGAAATTCCACCCCTAAGAGGGTAAAAGGGGGTTTGGAAGTTTGTATGAAATTTCTTTGTTTTTAGAGTTAGAGACACAAAAATTTGCATTAAGATTAATAATAAATAAAAAACATGAACATCAATTTTTTTAAATATTATCTGTTAAGGGTGGTAAAATAGGGGATGATAGTTTTTGCTTATTTTTTTATTATGAAGTCTACAAGCTTGAAATTTTGAAAATAGGTTTCTTTTAGGGCGTAAGTATAAGGTTAGAATTTTTGAAGTGAAAACTTCTTTAGCGGCGTTGAGCACTTTTTCTGTAATGGGTATAAAATCTTAAACTCGCGTCAGGACACGTGACCTGATCGAAAAAGCGTAAGACGGATGGAGAGTAGACAGCTATCCCCTCTCTACGGCGCGGCGAAAATGTATGCCTGGGCCTACTGTTTCGTTTAGGCAGCGCAGGGCGCTTGCGCGAATGTTCGTGTATGTTTATTTCCATGGCAACGAACGTCAACCTACACGCTACTAACGCGCTACGCTTTATAATTCAAAAAGTATCGTTTTTACCTGCAGTACTGTTACAGAGTCATAGTTTTTGTATTATTAAGTGATAGGAGAATCGTGTAATGTGATATTTCAAGAGATCATTATGGTTTTCTTCTATTAAAACTTGTTTAACTTGAGCATCGGAGTGGTGTCAAAACGAAAAAGTCAAAACGGTTGTCATAAATATCCACATAATATAAATATGAATTGCGGTGCCTGTAACTCCAGCATTTCTGTCACTCAAAAACGCGTGAAGTGCTCAAGCATCGATTGTTTACTCGTATATCATTCAGATTGTGTTAATTATGGTGAGACTTCAACCCATCGGTCTAAGTGGATATGCCCAACGTGTATTGCCAAGCGTCCTAAGGCAGATAATATTAATACTCCAATATCCAATAAAAGGAAAAATGTGCAGCGTGCGGACGTTAATAGCTCACCTACATCAGTAGACATGTCCCTTGATTGTCTTTTGAGCGAAATACGTAGTTTTCGAACGGAGATAAATCAAAAGCTTGAAAACCAGCAATCTACCTTGGGTAATTTTAACATAGCCATAATGAAATTACAACAAGAAGTTACCGGAGTTATAAAAAAATTTACTACTATACAGGATGAGCTAAATGAGGCTATCAAATCTCTTAAATTTTTGTCTGACTGTCACGACGAACAGAATACTTTAAATAAGGACTTGTCTGCCAGAATATCTAAACTGGAAATTGAGAACTTGGAACTACGATCTCGGTCGACTGAATTTGAATTTAAAATATCTCATATGGAGCAACAGTCTCGTGACAGCAACTTAGAAATTCAATGTGTTCCCGAGCATCGATCAGAAAATCTGCTAACAGTGATTTCTCAATTGGCCAAGGTGGTTAATTTTCAGCTTGGACCCACTGATATAGTAAACTTTCATAGAGTTGCAAAAATGAATACCGAATCCAAACGCCCACGCAGTATCATTTTTAAACTATCTAGCCCACTTAAGCGAGATAACTTTTTAGCGGCTGTGAGAATCTTTAATAAAAAACATGCAGCTGACAAACTCAACACTTCTCACCTAGGGATTGCCGGTACTAAGCAGCAGGTTTATGTCGCAGAGCACTTGTCCCCAACTAACAAACGTCTGCATGCATCAACTAGGCTTGCCGCACAGGAAAAACACTATAGATACGTATGGGTTCGAGGAGGCCGTATTTTTGTGCGCAAGAACGATGAGTCACCGTCAGTTCAGATTAAGTGACTTGGTCTCGTATGATTCTCGGTTACTATCCTATAATCTTATGTCACTAAAGAACAGACGTAAAATGTTAGACATGGTTTTTTTCTACAAAATCATTAATGGATACACTGATTCACCGGAAATCCTGGAGCGTCTGAGGTTTAGTGTGCCGCGTAAGGGTAGTCGCCTCCGGAATCGAAAACCGTTTCATTTACCGTTTTGTCGAACCAAGGCAGGTCAGCATGCGCCTATCTATAGAATATGCTCAATGCTGAATGATCACAGGAATATCTGCGACATCTCCTGCAGTTCTGTAGCCTCTTTTAAAAAGCAAGTAAGACTATCTATTACAGCATTTTAATGCTGTAATAGTCTTACTTGCTTTAGGTATAAATTGAATTATTTAGTTGTAAGGTTAATTTTAAGGTTGTGCATGCTGTGGTCATTTCTAGAAGGCCACTATCTGGTGTCTGTTCTTCTGAAATGTTTTTTGTTGTTTTTAGATAGTGACTAGTTTAATGATCCAATAAAAATAAAAATAAAATAAAAATAAAATAAATGTTACAGCGTGCCACGCGCATCCATGGATGGTGACAGCTGATGGCTCGACCGTCTGTGTAGTGATCACATTGTTGTGTATTCGTAAAATTCGTGAATGTAAAGTGCTTAAAATATGGAAATTGAACAAAGTGCATCTATTAATGATAAAAGTGATGAAGAAATGGCGAAAGAAAATGAGTGAGTACTTTATAAATATACTAGATGAAAATTTAATAAGTTTTAATTTTTAATTAATATAATTTTATAATTAAGGTTAGGTTTCGATCGAGTCTATCGTACTGCTTAACGGGTGTAAACAGACCCTTCACGAAGCCGTCAACCAAGCATTCTGTACATGAAACTAAGTAACACTGCGCAAAAATAATTGCTGGGAAACGGAATTTTTTTTTGGACTTTAAAAATAATCAGATTTTTGTAGCGGGTAATGGTTTGCGCGCAACCGGCTGTTCGAATGTGTGCGTACACGAGTACACGGACACGGCACACTGCACACACACACCCGACCGGCTCGAGCCGCGCCGCGCGTTGTGTTAACGCTTAGAATTCGATTTTGCAAAAAAGTTGAAAAAAAAATGGACACTTTGACCTTCAATATCTCCAGAACCTGTGGTTTCCCAGGTATTGTCTAGAAGAAAAAAATGATCCCAATGATGGGCAGAATATGTGGTTTTCGTTTTCGTTAAGGGTCTTTTTACACCCTTTAGATACATATGAACTTACATAGTATAAATGTAATATTTGTAATATGTTTATACTTTATAGCATTAACCTATATTTTTATAACATCACAATAAGCACATGTGCGGTGTAGGTTTACCAAACAAATAATTTCGAATGAAAATAAATGAAATAAAATGATAATAAATAATCTCCGTTTTTCAGAGAAAGAAAAGAAAAAAAAAGAACGGAATCGAGAATACCAAAAGGCATGGCGTCAGCGTAAAAAAGATTTGAAGAAAAAAGATTCGAAGGAGGAAATAGAAGAAAAAAAAGAAAAAGACATTGTGAGAATCAAAGAGCATATTATCAACGTACAAAAGGTTTAAAGGAAAATGACAAAAATGTAGAAGAATTGTTCCAAAAGCAATTAGATGATTTGCAAATGTAATTTGATTTAATTTGTAATAGTTTTAAAGTGTTAAATTTTTAATATAATATAAATTGTCATGTTTGTGTACGATAGCGCAATAAATGAATATTGTATTCTACCACATAAATGATAGTACTTTTATACTGATAAAGCAATTGGTGCAAAATTATTCCCTAACCATTCCAAAATAACAAACATGCTCAACGTTAATAATCAAGTTTTCACTTCTGCCGGCACTCCCGGAGTGCAACCCGTCTTTTTTTTTTTTCATCCAAATCTACCCCGAAGCGGGTAAATGACGGGTTTGATGTTTGTATGAAAGTCCTATGTTTTTTAATTTAGAATCACGAAAATTGACAAGCGCAATTTGACATTTGCCTGTAGCTTACTTTCTGAAGCAGGGCATTGGCCGCACTGGTAACCTCAATCTAAAGGGAAATTAGCAATTCTACGCAGACGAAGTCGCGGGCAACAGCTAGTAATTATATATAATCAATACTAGTAAATAATATCATCTTATTTATTATTTTATTCAACTTTATTGTAATGCTTATAAAGGACATAACATACATAAAAATAACAAAAAAAACAGCAATTGGCGACCTTCTCACTAATAGTGATCTCTTCCAGGCAACGATTTCTTTAGAAATTAGTTTAGGCCATTTATCAAAGCTACCAGCATCTTGGGTACCTACCTAACTACTTGGGTTTACTTGACTTATTTCAAATTGCCTTGGGTTTGAAATAAATCAGCTTTGGGTGTGAAATGAGATTATGCTTATGCTTTATGTAAAGCATGATGAAACTTAGAAAAAATCATTTAAATATAGATTATTTGGTCTCACAATGGGCGTCCGCAATGATATTGATTTTTATTCATAGACGAAATTCACTCACGATAGTTCGAACTTTATGGCTTATCTTATTTCAAATGTTGTCAATATTTTTTATCACAGACTGAATTCTTCCAATGCCGTAAATACTCAGGTCCCAGGTGTATATTTTTATGGTAAAAAAAAAAAATGTATCGATATAAAAGCTTCTTCTTCCTACTAGTAAAGGAATATTAAAGTATTTTTATGGCTTGCCAATCTTAAGATGATCCATGGAATAATTCTATTTACATCATTTTTCACCGTCAGACCCCTGCGTCGGATATATCATTTACGGGTAACCTCGACAAAATGTTCGTGTCGGCGCCTGTCAGCCTTCTTTAAATGGATTACACTCTTTCCAACAAACTTTATCCGAGCAAGTGTGTAGTTTTTTAAGAGATGACTTCATTTATATATTAACATTCCAAAATATCTGCCAAGCTTACACTATTAGTAAGATTTTTTACAGGATTTAACAAAACACAGAGCATTTCTGTTCGAGCTCCTTAAAAGTCCACAAAAGTTCTCGCCTATTTGAACTCAAACTCCAGTATAAGTCAAGTTTAGGTTTTGACGTTATCAGCAATATAGTAATTGGTTATAAATTATTGTTTGAAAGTGTTTTAAAAGATTCGTGGTTTTGCGTTTTATAAACGCGTGATGAAAAAGGCGGGAGACTTCGTATATGGCGGGCGCGGTTTTTTCACGCTTTTCTTGAATTAATGTTTTTTGGCTAATTTTGAAAAGGAATGGTGTTGGTTGTGTCGTGGATATTATAGTTTTAGTGTCGTTTGTGTATTAATTTGTGAAAGGTTTGACGAAGCCGCGTCTGCCAAGTGTGAAGTTTCCCGCCATTTTTCCGGAACTCCATTGCTATAAACTTGACATTGGCTAATAAAGCCATAAAACGAGAAAAAAAACGCGTGATAAAAACGTCGAAATACATACATTTATAAATATAAACCTAATTAAATACAGTCACCTCTTTTTTCATAAACTATACACATAAAACATTTCAATCTACGTTGGTTGGATAAGTGCGGTCATTATGACCTAACATTGAGTGCAATAATATAATATAAAATTGTAACGAATTGTTTTGGATATTTTCATTACTTTTAGATTCACGATCATATAATTTATTATAGATTCCACATCAATAGAGTTCTTTGGTAGACCAGATTTGACTAAGTGAAAATCTTATTTACTTTAGCGGGAACGTAAAATAGATTCACAGATTTTACAAAAGGCCTTTGGAATTCATTACTACTTGTTTACGATGCTTTGAACGACACTTGTAATTGATTAAGTCGGTCGGTAGAAGTACGCAAAGTTAATTAAATAACTCTTATATTTGTGTAAAAGGTAACAGTAAAAAAAGATTTTTGTGGTTAACATTAAAATAAGATTTTAAACTCCGATACGTACATTCCCGCCCGAGATTTGTACGCGCGAGCGTAGCAAAAGAGTACTTACATAGTTGAAGTATGTGGATGGAAGCATTGCCCATGTTAAAAATACTACTTTTATAGCAATTATAAGCGAGAAGCATGAGGTAAAAATACAGTTTAAAATTTGTTTTTAGAAAATTTAATTTTTATCTCACCACTGCATGGAATAAACAGTAGTTAAATAGTCCTTTGCCTGTATTGTAAGGAAATCAGGCGTTCATTACGTATTTTTTTGTAGCAATACAGTAAATAAATTAAAAAAATTAATTATTAATAAATACCAGTCGAAGTCGAAATATTGTTTTTAAAAAACTTTTTGATCGTTTCTGAATATACTCGTAAATATCAGCTTTTGTCGTACATTATTAGAACTGTAGTAGCAATAACAGGTTCATATTCAATTCGAGTTCTTCCATTAGTAACGCAAAGCCTCAACCTGTGATAAAGAGGGGGACATAAACCTCCTAAAATGACTGCTCTGTCAGTACCAAGCACGCAATTTATCCCTTGCGAGGAGATTTTTAAAGTGAAATAAGTATTTTATGCGGCTTTTCTTCGAATTAAGTGCCTTGGCTGTACAGATATTACTCTTTTACCGGAGCATAGAGAGCAGAGTTTAAAACATCTGGGATATGAAACTTTGTGTTATGGTTTTTTTTTGTATTCTATATTACCAGTTTTCCGAAACTCCGGTTATTAGATTAATAGGGATTAATAAGGTTTGACGACCTCCGTGGCGCGCAGTGTCGCATTATAAAGTTGGAGGTCCTGGGTTCGATTCCCGGCTCGAGTCTGGTCTGGTAGGAAGCTTCGGCGGTGGCTATTTACACTACCGACAAAAGACGTGTAACGCCAAGCTATTTAGCGTTCCGGCACGATGTCACATAGAAACGGATTAGGAGTATGAGTTAACTATATCCCTAACAGGTTAGCCCGCTACCATCTTAGACTGCATCATCACTTACCACCAGGTGAAATTGCCGGCAAGGGCTAACTTGTAGTCTATAATAAAAAATCAAAAGTAATACAACAAGAATGCATGATTGATCTATTCATAATCATCATCATGCTCAACCCATTATCGGCTCACTACTGAGCACGGGTCTCCTCTCAATATGAGAAGGGTTTGGCCATAGACCGCCACGCTGGCCATGTGCGGATTGGCAGACTTCACACGCCTTCGAGAACATTACGAAGAACTCTCAGGCGTGCAGGTTTCCTCACGATGTTTTTATTTAAAAAAAAAAAAAAAAATTACGATTACCCAATAATAAAAGTTTACATACACGCGTGGCTACTTGTCACTTTAGGCTTATCTATCCAAAATCATTCAGAACATTTATATCTAAGTTAGTTGCGGTTTTGGGTGACTACATGGAATAACTAATATTTTTAGTTTCGATTAGATCCCTGGCATTTAAATGATACTAAATATTTGTAATATTGGTTTTTATATGGTATATAAGGTAAAACAATGTTTATATTTACAGTAACACTTATCAAACTTAACATTTTTCGATAAAGTTAAAAGATTTATTTGAATAATAATATTTTATATATATAGGTACCTGACCTATTAATAAATATCTGATACCCAAGCTTTACTTTGATTTAGCAGACATCACATAGATTAACGAACTGATATTTAGATACGATTCATTGAGTTCAATTCCAGATCTGTGTATTACCCCTATCCAAGTCCTTTGATATTGAAATATGAATACAACGAATTTCCGAAAAAGTAATTATTTTAGGTTTACGTGTATTTTAGAATTTCAACCTCTGTCACATCAAATCAGATAGCGTTAAAGTAAAATTTAAAAATAGACTCCAAATCTGAAATATACTAAGGGAATTTAAGTAGTGAACTACTGAAATTCCGTTAGCCAATAAATTATTATGGCTATTTAGGAGCTACGTAGACACGTTTCGTTATCATCAAGGGACACATGAAAGGAAACCGTAATTGTTGTACCTTGTTACCACCATACAACAGGAGATCCTAGGGTAGAGAAACTTCTGCTCTATTCATTACATTTGCATGATGCCAAAAGATTAAATTTAATATATTTATAATTATCCCTCTATATTATATATATAATATATTAAGTAGCTCGCAGTATCTTTGCCTTCGTTAATAATTTTTTTTTCCGCTGGGAAATGCTTTTACGCATCCCAAGACTGCGCTGCTTCCAACGGGGTATGTGGGACTCCCCGGCCAGACTGGCGACCAGAATACCCACTAAAACCCAGCGATGCTCCTTCGCGTCGCCTGGTGGCTGGGTCACGGGAACACTTGTGCACTCGACCGCATGCCAGCCAGCGGCTTCCGCCGAGGCAGACCATCCACGGGGGGCCTATGATGGAGGCCCCCTAACTCTGTCCGAGGCGTGCCAGGACCATTGGACGCGCCTTTCGTTAATAATAGATAATGGACTAACCATACAAATTATAAAGTCTGTTTAAAACATATATCAAGTATTTTTATCCTTGCAACCCACAAAAAGTTGGCAATAAAATGTGATTTAAACGAATTCCCAACTAATGAGTCCGTAATTTCTTTTATTAAATGAAAATTGGAAATCTCTTTAACTGTTTGCTAACTAGTACAGTAATAAAATTCTTATTCTCTTATTCGCGTTCCAGGGTTTAGTTTGACTAGAAGAGACTAGATGGAATGAGATTTTTTATCGATATATCTAACTTTTTTTTTTGTACACCACAAGTTAGCACTTGACGGCATCTCACCTGATGGTAAGTGATGATGCGGGCTAACCTTTTAGGGATATGGTAAACCCATACTCTGAATTGGTTTCTACATAACATTGTGCCGGTAGTGCTTAATGCTTGGTGACACGCCTTTGTCGGTAGGATGGTAACTAGCCACGGCTGAAGCCTCCCACCAGGCAAGACTCGAGTCGGGAATCGAACCCAGGACCTCCAACTTTAAAATTCAATAACGCACGCGCTGCGCCACTGAGGTCGTCAAACTACTATTGCGCTAATTAGAGCCCTACTTATATAAATAATATTGCCAGAGCTCTAATAAGTAGCTATGAAAGGGTTGATCATTGATATCCTTATAACGATTTGACGATCTCCGTAGCGCAGCGCGTGCGCTGTTGCATTTTAAAGTTGGTGGTCCTGGGTTCGATTCCCAGTTCGAGTCTGGTCTGGTGGGAGGCTTCGGCCGCGGCTAGTTACCACCCTACTAACAAAGACGTGTCGCCAAGCGATTTAGCGTTCCGGCACAATGTCGCGTAGAAACCAATTAGGAGTATCGGTATACTAGCCCCTAACAGGTTAGTCCGTTACCATCTTAGACTGCATCATCACTTTCCATCAGGTGAGATTGCCGTCAAGGGTTAACTTGTAGTGTATAAAGAAAAGATGAGGAAAACTCAAGCTGGTATCGAGGATTTTTGCAGCGCTTAAGAACGCTAAATCGTACAAATATTTTCGTGCGTTTCCATTGGATATCAAGTTATTAACGATACAGATCATTACTATGTCTCGCAGTTCGATGGTAAATATATACACATCAAGAATAAATAATCTTAAATTTAAATTTGCTTTAAAACAGTATTTATATGGAAACGAAAACTATTATTATTGTTTTTTTTTTTTAATTTTTTTGAATTAGAAATCGCTTCTAGTGATAGCTTTAAGTCACAGGACATGAAAAGACACTCCTTAAGAGTCGTCTTTCTCATTAAGCCACTCTATAATCAAGATAGTTCTTTTCCGGGAGTTCGCAATCGCCTAATTTATAGTTCAGATTACTGTTGCTTCCTCTATATAGAGAGCTTTACAATAATCGTTTTTTGCAACGGCGTGGCTGTGGTTAGCGCCCAAATTGTTTCCTATTAGTTTTTCATTCCTCTACAAGGTAAACATTGATAGGAGTATCACCTAGCGAGTTGGATTGACCTGGTTTTTTTATACACTACAAGCGAGCCCTTGACAGGAATTTCACCTGGTGATGATGCGGTCCCGGTGAGTCTCACTAGAAGATTTCCCCCCGTAAACAAAAAAAAAAAGGGGTATGGTAAACCCACACTCCTAACTGATTTCTACGCGACATTGTGCCGGAACGCTAAATTGCCTGACACGTCTTTGTCGGTAGGTTGGTTACACGGCCGCAGCTTCTCACAAGACCAGACTCGAGCCGGGAATCAAACCCAGGACCTCCAATTTTATAGTGCACCAGCGCACGCACTGTGTCACGGAAGTCGTCAAAGTCATGTTAGGATTATTTAAAAATAGAGGCGGCTTTAAAGCTATACTTCTTATTGGTTTCTATGCGAAATACTGCCGGAACGCTAGGCCAGACAAGATGCCAAGGATTGCACTGTGCCAGTGAGTTCGTATAAAAATAATTCACTCATATTTCAGGACTTTGATGAAGTAAAGATGTTTCCAAAAATATAAAAGATCGTTGACATAATAAAACGTGGTTACGCTGATAGGCCCATCGCTCCTGTTTTCAGTTCAGAGCATCCTGATACAAGTAAATTTTAATATTAATTCTTAACAAAGTAACAATGCTGCGTTGATAAATTTCTATTAATAAAATATTTTTGATATATATTTACCCTGTTATTAATAAACTTTAATAAGATCCTCGATTAATATTTATTTATGAAAAAATATATAGACAGTCTTTATGGTCATAAATGTCTTCAGTTTACACCAATCTTATCCACAGACTTAATGTAAAAGCAATTACTGTTCATTGTTACAGAAACGGCTGTGAAACATTGTTACTTTAGCTTTTATCATAACCAACTGTACGCAGTCATACATTTTTAAATAAAAAAACATTTCCTGAGTCCAAGAGTAAAATCTTCGCAGATTCTAGTAAAAACACAAAATACTGTGTATAAAAATGAATAATAGTACATATTAGTTATTGTACATTTAGTTTCGTACTAAGTTATTTGTTAGAAGCTGCGAAAGCCTAGTGGCTAGGTCGTCCGCTTCACAATCAGAGGTCGGGTGTTCGATTCTGGACACACACGTTTAACTTTTCAGAGTTATGTGCGTTTTAAAGCAGTTAAAATATCACTTGCTTTAACGGTGAAGGACGATATCGTGAGGAAACCTGCATGTCTGCGAGTTTTCAATTATGTTCTCAAAGGCGTGTGAAGTCTGCCAATCCCCACAAGGCCAGCGTGGTGGACTATGGCTAATCCCTTCTCATACTGAGAGGAGACCCTGCTCTGTAGTGAGAAATCAGTGGGTTGATCATGATTAGAACATAACTACCAGAGCCAACATATTCGCATTGGAGCAACGTGACGAGTTAGAGATCTAATATTCTCTCCCCTTTCTAGGAAGAGGTCGTAGCCAAGCGATCATTTTTTTTTTATGTTTGTATGTTCCACCATGCGATTAGCTACAACAGCTATAAGCAGATTTTTTTCAGGTTTCGTTGACATGTGAGGCTGTCCATCGAGTGACGGATCTGTGTCTTAGATAATTGTTTTGCTCAATCTGTGAAGTCCCATATGGAACCGCGTTTAAGCCTTCTAAATTCCAAACTGAGTGCTGTAGCCAAGTTGTTTTGATGATAGTTTAACCGTTCTTTATAGGTCTTTGCTGTGTTCAACTTCTTCTTTTATTATTTTTATGTTGAGATGCTCGTGCTCTTCCGCAACCTGGTAATCATAAAAAAAAATCCTATTAAGACTAGAGACGAGATACTCCTATAAACGTCGTCGCCAATAAATCAATGTCGTGCTCACAAATTTGCTTGATTCATTTATTGTGAACTAAATCCTTACTCCAAGTGGTCATTAAGCGCTAACTTCAATAATTTATGCGAGCGCTTATTAGTGATCGACGCGACAGAGTCCTCCTCCGAAATGGCGTCACGTAGAACATTCACAGAGCAGGGCTTAGGAACAGTAATCCCTTATTTCTGACCCTACAGAATTTATTTGGAGGTCTGAGAAATTCCCTCACAAAGACGTGCGTAGAATTCATATTGGTCCTCAATAGTTTTTGCTTAATATACTGATTTGTCCACCGACTTCTGAAAAAAGGAACATATTCTCAATTGTAACAGAGCAATTTGCGTTACCTTCTATATGATCTGCTTTCGGTCCTGGTGACATAAAAACAGACAGACTTGAATTTTTAAGTGTATAGTATAAAGTATGTCTACTTGAAATAAATGAATAGGAATTTTAATTGTTTGATTTAGGTTAGTTTCCTTTTATTTTTTTGCGTGCTAGGATTTTCTCCGCTCCTTGAATGTTTCTTTCGATAAGGAATGCTCTCGAATTCTCATGTAGATCATGTAGACATTCTCATAGAAATATTTGTAAACGAATTCCACCAAATTAATATAATTGAGCCAGTCAACTTTAAATATCAATTAAAAAAAATATTGTCGTTTTGATGCTTTAAAGCTTACATTGATGCAACATTGTAGGTTTAAGCTATAGTTCTATATTATTTATATTTCATTGGAAGCGCCAAAGCCGAATTCACAAGCCAATCTTTTAAGACATTTTTTATTAGTTTTTGCCTAGAATTTAGTAAATTCTGACTGCCTCATTATTCTACTTCTTTTTTTAGGATATTATTTTTAATCGATTTAAAATAACAATTTAACACTGTTAGCTTACCATAGGGTCAATAACTATATCGATAGTAAGCTAATGAAGGAATTTGTTGGGCTAGGTCTAGCGTTTTTTATATTGTCACTATAATTTATATTACAATTATTTGAGCGATGGTGTATCTAGAACAAACATTTATATTGTAACCAGACTGTTCTTCGGAGCAGCTGAGCCAATTTTGAGGAACTTCTCAACACAGAAGTTTACCTGTCAGAAATTACTTCAGAAGTGCTAGTTAAAGCACTTTTTGTATTGATTAGCTATCTTAAAGGGGTTTACACGACAGTCAAAATTTAAGAAAGTTTCATGAAAGTATAGGACACAGTAAGCAAACGTATTATCATAATAAAATGTAAGCTCATGGGCAACCATAAATCTAACTTACGGTTGCCCACGAGCTTAAAAAACAATTTTGAGTTTGTCATATTTAATGCAAGTGCTGTGTCACACAGATACCATTTTTGGGCAAAAAAAGCGCTTTTAAAGTCACCATCGCTGACCAACTATATTACAAAACGTTCTCTTTTTTCCATCCGGTACGTTTAAAGCAGTTTTGGCAACCGCTCCACACATGTTGACAATACAGACTAACGAGTTATGGTAGCCTTTCACTAAATAACGACATTATTGCAAAAAATAGATATGTGCGTTGCATTACCTAAGTTCCAAAACCTCCAATCGACAACTCTCGAATAAAAAGCGCATTGAACCATAAAATGTTAAAAGTAACGTAACGTTATGTTTCTTGTTACATGGGATAGGTACAAATTGTTAGAATTCATATTTTAATTCCATACTAACGTTAGGTTATAACCATAGTTTATTCTCCTCTATCTTGACCTTGACGTTTTACACTGAAAACAATAAGCTTAAGGTTTAAAAACCTCTAAGTCAGCATCCCAAGTAAGAAGAGGTAAAAATGAAGCAGTAATCAGTATAAAACACTATAACTTTTTTTAATAATTAAGTTATTATTTTGTTTTTTTTTTTTTCAAAAAGTTAGAATATTCTATAACCATTTGTTAATTATCGTCCATTTTTGTCGGTGATTTATAACCGGGGTATGCCGTAGAATTTCATTCAATGTACCACATACATACATACATACATATTCATATATATGTACATAGTGTGTGTATGTTTGAAATAGTTAAGCATTGGTATATTATTCTATTTTTGCTTCCAATAAAAACTTATTTATAGCTTTAAATGAAGGTTTCTATCAATTTATCCATGAAAATAGCGCCACTTTAACCTCACTTGCGTACAACTATTTCTCGGAAGTTCTGTTTAAATTTTCCTATATCGTCATTGAACCTACACCGCTACAGTTGTCGAAATTTTTCTGACGTATAGATAGTTTTGGAGATATTTTCATCGTGGATGTGTTGAGTCTTACATGCTATTTTTTATTTTGGTGATAGGAAAAGAACGTATTGAAAATATCAAGTCAGAGATTTACTGAGGTACCCTTAAATACTATACCATATAAATTTATTTATTCGGCCCTCACAATCTCATCGAATTTCTTCACAGTTGTAGTTTACGCTCTGAAACGGACATAGAAAAGGTATTTAAGAATTCCCATGGGATTTACAGAAACATGTTTTGGACTTATTTATGATGAGCAGTAGATATTGTGTGAGCAAGTGAGTTCCTTGGTATTCAATTCATGAGGAAGAGAGTAGTTATTGAATAAACACGGATAACACCAATGCACTAGAATAGAAACGTCAGGCCAGCGTATAACTCAAACATGTATAGACCACGTATTCACGCGCCTCGCCTCCGCGCTTACAGTATATAGTGCAACTATAAACGATTGTATAGCAGACCATAAAATGTTAGCATGCACGATAGCGGGCGCGCGCGCCGCTCAGCTGCAGCGAATAACGTACGGTACCCGCGCGAACGTCAAGTCAAATGTATCGCGACTAATTACTGTACTTAATAATAAGCACGTATTACAAAAACTTAGTCAGGTTGACTGGAACGCAGCGCTGTCGTTTAAGTATCCAACTGAAATATATGAATTCATGTGCAAACAGTTTAATATAATTTACAGTAGTTGCTCGCGAGTTATAAAGTTTAATGAAAACAAAAGGAGTAATTGCAAATGGGTGAATAAAAAAATGCTTAAAATGTGTTCACAAAAGAAAAAATTATATTTAATATGGCTTAATAATCCAGAAAACATTGACAACAAAATTTTATACAACAAATATAGAAACAAAACAAATAAATACATAAATTATTTAAAGAACAAATACATTAGGGATGAAATTCGGAAATATTTTAAGAATTCTAAGAAACTATGGAATTTAATAAATGAGATATGCGGTAAATTTAGGATATCAATAGATGAATTATTATTGAAGTCTTTTAAGTTAGATAAAACGAATTTGGCTAACAGTTTTGCTAAAGAGTTCGAGAAAAATGTAAACTCCATAGCTGTATCATGTCAAAAACCACTGTACTATACCTCTGGAGTTTTTGAGAGGGCAGAGGTGGCAATGAGGCTAGAGCGGGCTACGAACCATCAGGTCTCGAAAATTATTATGAAAATGAATGAAAAGAAAAGCCCAGGATATGACAAAATTAGAGCATGTGATTTAAAAAAATTAAACAATAAAATTACACCAGTGATGACTCACTTGATAAACACCTGCATTGCCACCTCATCCTACCCCGATGCCTTGAAGATTGGAATAATTAGACCAATATATAAAGGCGGAGGTCACAAACTTTTTAACAATTATCGACCAATTACCATACTGTCATGCGTCGACAAGATAATTGACAAGTACATAGGTGATAATATAAATAAATTCTTACAGAAACAATATTATAAACATAAAACAATTTGGGTTTCAAAAAAATCGAAGTACTTCTCAATTGCTATGTCAGTTTACAAATGAGATCAACGAGTACATGAATGATATAAAGCATGTACTCGTTGTTTTCATTGATTTCAGTAAAGCTTTTGATTTGTTGATATATGATAAGCTATATAAAAGCATGATAAATTGCGGTATACAGGGACCCCTTTTGGAATGGCTTAAAGATTATCATAGAAATAGAGTAACATGTGTAAAAATCGATGATATTATGAGTGATATGACACAAACGACCAAAGGAACAGCTCAGGGATCGATACTAGGACCTACTGAATATTTATTGTACGTTAATGACATGTGCAACCTATTCCATCAGGGATCTGTGTATCAATTCGCAGACGATACTTGTATAATTGTCGCTAACAAGGACCTGCGGGAGGCCGAGCGCCTGATGCAATACAATTTTGACACGCTATGTAAATGGGCTCATGATGTTGGTCTAGTTATAAATAATAAAAAAACGAAGGTAATGCATATCCACTCGGTGCACAAAAAAACAGATCATAAGGTCCGTATAGTTGCGCATTCACACGACTGCCTGCACGGCAATATAAAACATTGCAGTTGTACTCCTATTGATATGGTTAGGGAACATATGTATATTGGTCTAAAAATCGATTCTCATTTTAATTGGCAACCTCATATAAACTATGTTTGTGATAAGCTGAGAGCTATCCTAAGTAGGTTACATATACTTAAATATAAACTTCCTTACAAGACGCTAAGATTACTTTACTTAGCACTGGCAGACTCAATTATTAGCTACGGCCTAAGCAGTTATGGCAGAACCTTCAATACATATATTACACACATATATAAACTACAAATAAAAATGCTTAAAGCGATTGTACCTAGTAAAATCAAACTAAAATATTGTAATGAATATAACGATCTTTTTAAATATTGTAAAGTGCTGCCGGTGCAGAAGAAAGTTAAGCTGGCCATACTTAAAGAAGAATTTGCCAATATAAAAAATATAAAAATTAAAGAGCGGCGCAATAACTTGCGCAAATTGCCTACCTTCAAAAAATTTATCATACCGAAAACCAAAAACATGTATGGTAAAAGACATTATAAATATATGCTACCTAAAATTCTTCAGGATCTTCCGAACTCCTTACAATTTTCTGACGTTGGGAAGCATATATTTATAAAAAAATGTAAAAACCATTTTTTAAGTTATCTTTAATAATTAGCTATAATTAGTTTTAAGTTCTTTTGTATTATTATATTTCTTTTGTATGTAATTATTTATCTTAGGTGAACTCGCCGTCCTCCCCATAAACGTAAAGTTTCTGGAGGGCGGTTAGCTTTACAATTAAAATGTTTTTAAATTTATTTTTGAACAATAAAATAAAAAAAAAAAAAAACATAATAGCTTCTATTATTTATAGCAGAAGAATTTATTACTTGAAGTGAATAAATAAAAGGAAGCGTATTAACCAGTACGCAATTAGATTTTTAGGCCCCATTATTTATCGAGAATGTCTGCACACAGCAATATGGTAGCAAATTTACTTTACTCAGAAATTGTTGTCTAATTTATATGCAAATGTATGCAAAGTCGAAGATAAAGCCTTTGAGAGGAATATGGTGTCGGAAAAGTTTTCGCGCGTTATAACGGGGCAAATCTGGGGATTTATTTTTACTGCTCCATGTTTTTTTTTTTTAATTTTTGAGGCTTTTAAGAGGGAAGGTATCCAAAAATATGCAAGCTTAAAAAGCACTTACCATATAGTAATTTAAGCAGTGATATAATAATACAATAATTGTACATTGTGTACTTACAGTGCCTATTAATATATTCTTTGTTTGACTGAACGTTAGTCTTTGTATATTATGTAGGTAAAAGGACTTAAAAGAAAATGGCATTACTTGTGTACTGTTGTAGTGAAGTTTGCTTAAATTTAAAAGGAATACAAGCGAATAATAAAAAACAGAACAGAAATAATAAAAAAGTGCACATAAAAAAGTGCATATCTTCCGAATCGCCAAATTCCAAATAATATGGTGTGTTAAATTACGCTGTGACAACCAGTAGGTTCCGCAACGAAAGTGAGAACAAACAACAAACGGCCTTTCACTATTGTAAAATGGCGACCTTTAGGAACAACGTTATAAACTGTTTGTGAACACCGTATACGGCACGATTAAAAAAAAGCATTATATAATAATAAAAACAAAAATGCACCCTAAGGGAGGTAAAACCTCCGTATCACCCGCGGAATCGTTGAACAAACGAAAAGAAATCGGTTGCCTGGGGGCCCCAAAATCAGGACAAGCTACTCCATTATGCATGTAGATGTTTCAAATGTAGACTTACCTTATATCTTGGGAGGATTATTCTGTGTGACAAGGAACATTTAGAACGAACCACAAACGCGCATATATTATGTTTGTTTGAAACTGTAAAGTTATTATTGAGAGTCTTAACACGCATTAAAGAAAAAGGAAACCGTCTTCAATATTTTTAAATCTTTACTTTAACAGCTCGATCCCGATTAGGATTACGTGGCTCCAGAAGGGAAACTGTCTATAATTACTTAATAATGTTCATAACATTATAACTCGTGTTACAACCAAAATCATATAATGCGAACGTATTGACACTCTCCGGAGGATTGTTTTGTACGAATGAGCGCCCTGACCCTTCTAAAACAGAACTGACCCGAGCGCTATTACAGCCCCCAACTTCCCTAAACAGACCCAGTGAGACCCATTGTCATTCCCGGACATCTACCAGCCGCCCCAGCCTACCGCCGGGCCTCCCACCCTAAAACGGGGAGTAGAACGGCTAGACAAGACAGTAAGGAGACTAGTAGTAGACAAAGGCGAGCAGCTAGGAGGTGGTCCAACCTGTTTCTTCGAAAATGTTCATCATTCCTCCTGAACGATGAACCTGAATGAGACCTCCTGGGCAAAAATCCACCACACAGCCGAATTATCAATTCACCGATAACACCAATATTTTATTAACCTTTACAGCAATCTAACGGTTAATAAAATATTTTTTTTAATAATATTCGGAATCGACGTGTTCATATACTCTGAAATACGAGGGATTTCTTCAGAAACCTGAAGGCTTAAATATTTTTATCCCAACCACCCGTCATATGTTTTGAGATCAGCAAATATTTCTAAGAGATATGAGGATAACTTCGCAAAAAACATACTCGTTGAATTGATTAAAAGGTTGAGTATTTTCTTGATGACCTTTTGAGGTTTCGCGCCTCAAAATGAAAAAACTGAACCCATATTGGAGCACTTTTTTTTACATCTGTGTCTGCCCGATTCTGGCAAGTCTCGAATGTAGAGCTATTGCTTTGAAATTTAAACTACATACTCAGGTCAACAATTCTGTGAAGCTGAGACGAAATCAACGTTTATGCCGCGTATTTCAACACTCTACTGAATCCAAATTAAGGGTTGGTACTTTTTGATAACCTAGCCGAGACCTGCATATATGAATTGGCAAGTTTATTGTTATATATAATATAAGTTGGAGGCCCTGGGTTCGATTCCCGGCTCGAGTCTGGTCTAGTGGAAGGTCTCAGCCGGGGCTAGCTACCACCCTAACAACAAAGACGTGTCGCCTCGCGATTTAGCGTTCCGGAACAATGTCGCGTAGTAACCAATTAGAAGTATGGGTTTACCAAACCCCTAGCAGGTTAGCCCGCTACCATCTTAAACTACACTTAAAAACACCTGAGATTGCCGTCAAGGGCCTCCCCCGACCTAAGCGCTGCTCTCTGAAAGAGGAGACCAAAACAGATCCTTCATGACCCTGACGATCAGATGACTACTGACAACATACTCGTTCCTAAACGTCGCCTAAGCCGAGGTCCTGCCTCAAAGGAGGCGCCCTTAGGCAGACGTTCCCTCAGTTTCTTCTAGCCCTAGGGCTCAAAATTTCTTCTGGCAGAGCTTCTTTACGAAGTTCGCCAAACAGCCCGGTTACGCTGTGGCAACAAATAGGGTTAGCACAGTTAATAGACAGTCCGAAAAAAAAAAAGTCAAGGGGTTACTTATAGCGTATAAAAATAAAAGATTAAAGTTGATCACTTGAACCGTGACTAGCAAAGCATTTTATTGTATCTGCTAATGAGTGCTAATTAAGTCAACCGCGAATTTTAGTGGGACAACGTTCCCTGCTGCTCTTCTCGTCTGTAATTACTCGTTCAGACAACCACAATTGCGTTGCTTTAGACCACAAATCTCCGTGCCACCTGCAAACGCACCAATTCTGGATAAAAGTCAACAGAATAAGGCCGCAGCGGGTTATATACATACATGTGGCGGTGGTATTAATATTTAACGCTGTTTAAACACGTGTTATTTGCCAAGCAAATTGTTAGTATTTATAATTCAACACTATGCGAAGCTGTGATAGCCTAGTCGTGAGGAAACTTACATATTATATCTGAAAGGTCTCCGTAAAGACTTCACATGCCTTTGAGAACTCAAAAAAAGTCTGCCAAAGTGAAGTCTGCCAATCCGCACATGGCCAGCGTGGTGAACCAAGGCCAAACCCTTCTCATATTGAGAGGTGACCCGTGCTTTGTAATGAGCCAGCAATGGGTTGATCATGATAATAATGATCAAGCTTAGTCTATTAATACCCCATTGCCTGGATGCATGCACTCCAAATTTGACGGGACTGGAACACAGCCGCTCAAACATTCACTACCAAACGTAAAAATATAATCGTTTGTACACAAGACGTATTGTATATGACGGCAATCAGAGAGCAGCGCCATCTAGTTTTGGAGTCCTGTACGACAGACAAGAGAGTGGCATCGCCCCCTCTCTTTACGCAACAGTAAGTGACGTATGCAGGTTCTTATAAGACTCACCGGTGCGGGACGGCGCATTGCATTCATTGCATTCGGTCGGTTCGGATCGGTGGTCGAGTCGCGGAAGTGCATAGTCGTACTTGGTGGAGTGTATAGTCAGCTCCTTATAAATTACCATACTTATAATTGTAATTCTGTTCTACCAAGAGTATCTGGTCTCTTTGTCCGAAACTACCCACGTCTACCTAAATTACCGACGAAGACACGCCCCCGCCCCGTAGTCATCCTATATATAATATTGTGTCAGCAGAAAACGATGGAATTAACGATCGAATAAAAAACAATACATTCGATCGATTTTTATTTCAAATGAATCAGAAATCTTCAACTTGAAATCGTGTCTAACAATGTTGAAAATGGCACGTCGACGCAAACTTGGAGAAATCATATTAGCCGTAGAGTTAGACATTTCCTACAATACAATGTTTAAGAAGCGCATTGTCAGCAATCTTCAATAGTTCTTACAGACTATGAATAAAAAACAAAGATGCAATACTATTTGAGTTTGCTGGAATAGCAACTCTTTCATTTGAAAATTGATTTCAATACATGCTGAAAAAAAAAAAAATATTTGACTACTATGAATATATGACATGACGTTCAATTTTGTACCTCACAATCTGAAAGATTTGTAGAAGCTGTCCTTAAAATTTCGAGTATGAGTGTGACACGATTTAATAACAGCGTATATACGAGTACTTCTCGCCAGTGATCAATTTGATATCGAGTTTTGAAATTCATACATTTAGCTTTCCGGAAAACGGACATGTATGCAAAACTTTTCAGATTTATTATCAGACTTGATTAAAAGCAAGAGGTTCTCAATTCATTTATGTATATGAGACATATATACTTGCATACACGGTGACCTTTTCAAGTGGTTGTGCATAACCAAATGAGAATCTATAAAAAATAGCGCAGTAACCAATGGAGTTCGGGCGCGATTTTGTCGAAAACGATAGCCGCAACATTGCATTTTTAAAATATCATTATTTCCAGGAATAAAACAACTAATTATAGAAGTTATTGTCGTACTAACGCCAAACTGTAGAAGAGAGCTCATGTTTAATATTATAGATAGATACGCTTTATTGCACACAACTTAGTAAAAAACAACATTATGGGACACTTCGTATATATAGTTATGCAAAGGCGGTCTTATTGTATAAGCAATTTCTTCTAAGACATCCTACAATAGTGTATACATATATTTTGTTGGCGTTGGATTCAGTGTAGCTTCAAACTGATGCGGTCCCATTTTAATTTCATTGGTATTAGATCCTTGACTCTTGAGTTATAGCAAAGGACTTCTCGTACACTCTACCACTTATATATGTACTTATATAGTTTATTGGCTTCTTCTTAGACCAGGGCGCATTTGGAGCCATAGCATATTCGTATCTTTAGTTTTAAGTTAACGAATATAGTTATAACCGAATGTATACCTTTTTTTTCGGACTGACTATTAGCTTTACTAACCCTATTGGTTGCCACAGCGTAACCGGGCTGTTTGGCGAGCTTCGGAAAGAAGCTCTGTCAGAAGAAATTTTGAGCTCTAGGGCTCGAAGAAACTAAGGGAACATCTGCCTAAGGGCGCCTCCTTTGAGGCCGAACCTCGGCTTAGACGACGTTTGGGATAACGGGGGGGTCGAACGGTCGAATGTATGCCGACAAATACGTGTCACAAAGCGGTTTAGCGTTCCGGCACTGTGTCGCATAGAAAACCATTAGGTATATGGTGTTACCATACTCCTAATAGATTAGCCCGCTACCATCTTAGACTGCATCATCACTTACACCAGGTGAAATTACCGTAAAGGGCTAACTTGAAGTGGATAAAAAAAATAAACATCAAATCACTACTCTGTAAATTAGTGACGCGTTTGCCTTTTAAAGGACTATTTGAATGAAGATTTGAAAATTTAAATTTGTGGTTTATCTTCACTGGTATTTTCTTCAAAGCCACATCTAGAATTCCAAATCTATAACAAATGCTATCAATCCAGTGCAAGGCGGAATACAATGAACCACTTCGCTAGTAGCAAAGTCAATTCAAGCAGTACCTATCGAAAGAAGTATACCGATGTCATTTATTCTATATTTAGTCTTACAAGGGAAGCTAGATCTATACAACTCAAAGCTGCTTTCCATAGAAAGAGGTGCGTAGGTGCGGACCCTTTAAAAGCATTGCAGTATAATGTTATCTTAGCTTAGCCTAGAATAACACTGATGAAAACGTGTTTACCATAGATGATTTACCAATTATGTGGCGCAGCCTATGAGGGTATGAGGTTAGCTGGAAGAGATCTCTTATAAAGATAAGCTTTTGTATACTCCTTCTATAAGTGTTTGATATCACATATTTGGTACAAATAAAAAATTTAAAGTTAGACGTTCTGGGTTCGATTTCCGGCCCGAGTCTGGTCTGGTGAGAGGCTTCGGCCGTGGCTAGTTACCACCCTACAAACAAAGACTTGGCGCCAAGCTACTTAGAGTTCCGGTACGATGTCGCGTAAAAACCAATTGGGAGTTATGGGCTTATTATATCCTAACAGGTTCACCCGCTAACATCTTCATCATGATCAACGCATTATCGGCTCACTACAGAGCACGGGTCTCCTCTCAATATGAGAAGGGTTGGCCATAGTCCACCACGCTTGCCATGTGCGGATTGGCAGACTTCACATGCCTTTGAGAACATTATGGAGAACTCTCAGGCAGGTTTTTTCACGATGTTTTCCTTCAGCGTTGAAGCAAGTGTTACCATCTTAGACTGCATCATAACTTACCATCAGATGAGATTGCCCTCGGGGGCTAACTTGTAGTATATATAAAAAAATACAGTATATTGGTTCATACGTTGTACTAAATGAAGTCTTGAAAGTGGTTATCACATTAAACAAGATTAATAGACCAGCTCCGTCATTTCACTCATTGCGAGCTCGGGACAGTAGAACAAAGTACAGACTTTTTGGCTGAGACAGATAAGAGCTAAAATACTTGAGTGAAGCACATAGAGCGATACATTCGGATGAGGCGAATATCGGCAATGATTTAAATATTTTCATCATAAAAGCTTGGGTAGAGCATAAATTGTAAGGTCAGTTTTCTTAAAATAAATTGTTAAAAAATCTTAATTCTAAATAGCTTTATTCAAGTAAACCTTGTTACATCTGTGAAGCGTTCATATATAATATATTTTCTTCCTCCGACCTCCGCGGCGCCTTGCGTGCGCTGTCGCACTATAAAGTTGGAAGTCCTGGGTTCGATTCCCGGCTCGAGTCTGGTCAGGTGGGAGGCTTTGGCCGTGGCTAGTTACCAACCTACTGACAAAGACGTGTCGCCAAGCTATTAAGCGTTCCGGCACACTGTCGCGTAGAAACCAATTAGGAGTGTGGGTTTACTATGGTAAACCCACCTCCCCGCTCTCCCCTATGGTAACCTCTAACAGGTTAGCCCGCTACCATCTTAGACTGCATCATCACTTACCATCATGTGAGATTGCCGTCAAGGACTAACTTGTAGTGTAAAAAAAACATTATTTTAATTGGTGGGATGATGGTGATAACTATAATCGCCGACTTAAAACCAAAGCTAAGAGAGTTCCAATCGCACCCAGGTCTAAGACGTTCACAACAAACTTAAGCGGGTTTTTTTTTGTTATCACCATCTCACATAGTCAATAATAAATTATCATTAGCTATGAATTTATAAGTACACCCAAACGATTTTATCGTTTACATAATCCCTTATATCGTAATAGGATTTTTCTATAAGCTTCTTTGCTAACACTAACCCCATGGAAAGGCTCTGAGAGCACTCTATGCTGTAGATTTTTTGTGGAAGTCCATTTTTAATTAATATACAAAAAACCTTAAATTTAAAGTGCTGTAATTCGCGATACCAGGCCATTCTGTACGGTTTAATTTTGTCTGGTTTTCGTTTGCTAATTTCAAATAAAGATGAATGTTTCCAATAGATCCTTATGATAAATAATCATAAGATAAAAGTTATTAAAAATAATCATAAATTGGAACGCTTTTAAAAATTATTGTTGGCCACATTTGGCAAATATTTAACGAGACAGTTAAAATGTCTCTTAAAAGTCTCTTGTCAGTCTCTTAAAATCAACATTACATGTGGATCAAGTGTTGGTAAATGGGCCATCTCAATTAATTTCACTGCAAACATACCATATCCAACTATTTTTCAATATTGCTTGACCAAAAATCTTGCTACGTTATCTTTGTATAGACAGTACTGTAATGCCGACAAAGCAATTTGTGCGACACAATTCATTAGTCGACTTATGGATTCTGTAATATAATAAAACCACTCAAGTGCTAGTGCGTACACGTCGGGATCCTTACCTTAGATACATCCATACATATGGTACGAAATACTTATTTCGTTTAATATAATAATTAGACTGTCTACAAATATATATATATATATATATAAATCCCTTCTATTGTTTCTCGTGCCACATAACTTTCTAGACATGAGCGCGATTGAAATTTGGAATCCCCTTAGCTTTAAGTTTAAGTTGGCGAGTGTAGTTATCACGCTCACTTCACGATTAAAAACAAGGGAAAGTGTGTAATAAGTTTACATGATTCATCATCATCATCATCATGATCAACCAATTACCGGCTCACTACAGAGCAGGGGTCTCCTCTCAATATGAGAAGGGTTTGGCCATAGACCACCACGCTGGTCATGTGCGGATTGGCAGACTTCACACGCCTTTGAGAACATTATGGAGAAATCTCAGGCGTGCAGGTTTCCTCACGATTTTTCTTTCACCGTTGAAGCAAGTGATATTTTAATTGTGTAAAAACGCACATAACTCCGAAAAGTTAGAGGTGCGTGCCCGGATTCGAACCGCCGACCTCTGATTAGGAGGCTGACGCCCGACGATTAATATATAAAGACTTGCCTTCGCAGAGATTACAAACTTGAAATTTTGAAAGAATGCTACTGTTAATTTGTGATATAGGCATTCACACAAAAAATAAATTATGATATTCTATTCCCAAGGATGTTATTAATAAAATAAAATCAATCATATTGGAACATTTTATTGTTATAATAAAGAAATCCTTTAAACTATGTAAAAAAAGAAAACGTAAAGAGGTGCCTTAAATCGACGTTTGAACAAAATGATTGCCGACATCTAAGGAAATCTCCTAAACTTCTTTAACTTTTTCTCGAAAGGGAAGTCAAGTTTAAACGTTGTTGGGTAACTCTTCTTTTTGAAGAAACTGGCATTAGTCACGGTCGATGTAACACGGGGAGAGCCGAAAATTATCAAATCGACTACTTTTTCTTACTTACGTATAGTTTTAGTAAGGAACAATTTAAAAGTTAATCTTTGATGTCTACTTATAAAAGACTTATGAAAGGGTATATAATATTAGGAGACGTTGAAGAAGTACTAAACAAGTTTATTTCTAAAACATCACCTAGCGAATTTTACGGAAAAAAAATATATCCCTTAGTAAGAACTAAAATGCATCCTTGAATGGGTACCTCGTTGCTAGTTAGTCTTTTTTTTATACACTACAAGTTAGCCCTTGACGGTTATCTCACCTGGTGGTAAGAGATGATGCGGTCTAAGATGGTAGCAGACTAACCTGTTAGGATATGGTAAACCCATACTCCTAATTTTTTCCTACGCGATATCGTGCCGGAACGCTAAATCGCTTGGCGACCCGTCTTTGTCGGTAGGGTTACTAGCCACGCACCTCCCGCCAGACCAGACTCGAGCTGGGAATCGAATCCAAGACCTCCAACTTTATAATGCGCACGCACTGCGCCAAGGAGGTCAAACAGTCAGTCTAGTGCTGATTATATTTAAGAACAAGTTACGAGGTCCTGGGTTCGATTACAGACTCTGTTTTTTTTTTAGCTTTTGGAGTAATCTGTTGGTTATGCTTACGTGATTTTTAACTATTTGTAACAACAAAATTAATTTTTACGTTATTTCAATGTTCGACTGTCATATTCTATTGTTATGTAAATTAGATTCGCGAGGAGATATGTTTATTTGGGTTCAGCGTGTAAGAGGTTCATAGTCAGAGAGATCATTGTCTCTATTCCTTTGTTTACTGCAAACTATTTATCTACGTTTACGTAAAAAAATATATAACTACTTATTTTATAAACTATAAATTAATAGGCTCTCTAATAAAATGATAAAACGCAATAGTGCCTCCTCCGGTGCTGCATATGTTCATAAACGGCGGTAATCACTTAACATCACGTGACCCGTCTGCTCGCTTGCCCGCGATGTCAATATTAAAAAGAACAAAAAAGTGCGTGCGGGTAAGAATGATAATAATATAAAATTACACTGGAGAATACACACAGTAGTATTCTATATAAAGATTTGATTTAATGCTAGAGTTGCATTAAACATGACATGGCATAAAAATATAATTACATTATACAACGATCATGATCGGTCATCATCATCATCATGAACAACCCATTACCGGCTCACTACAGAGCACGGGTCTCCTCTCAATATGAGAAGGGTTTGGCCATAGTCCACCACGCTGGCCAGTTTTGATCTAACTACGAGGGAGCTATGTTGCAATCCATCTAGTATATGTGTATCCAGAAATATGCTAAACCCATAATTTTTTCACATACCTAAATCCTATAACTAAAAATATAAATTATTTCGTCGGCGGATTTTTGAATTCCTCGAAATGAGATTTATTTGGCTCTAAATTACAATATTCATAATTAAATTCATATAGGTATACTATATATTTGTTATATACGAGTACTTTTCACAATTTGCAAAGCATGCCTAAAGTATAATCGGCTTAAATTTCATTTACGGCTTCATTATCCGATAGTTAGCGATCCTTCCTAAAATATGGGTATTTACTATAAAGTGATCAGAAATAAAGTTCGATATGAGTTGAGCATCATTAAAATTATCGGCATATAAATCCTTTCACAGTATTTCAAACATTGTTCAGATATGACTGTATATTTAAAGGAGCACACAGAATTTCAATCCTAACGTTGTTGAGGTCGTCTGGAAGACTCAGTGAGTTGTGACCTTCAAACTGTCTGAGAAATAGAGAGAGTTAAAAAAAACAATAAATTAGATGCATAGTACACGTTATCAAGCTGTAATATAATTCAAAAGTAGGTTACAAATCTAACATTGTTAAAAAACAATGTTAAACTAAACCCCCTAACTGTCAATAAATTTAAACGTTACATAGTAAAGTGGCTTTGTCTTACAGCAATGTAGAAAACTTTATAAAATAATGCTTTCCGATATAAATACTTAAAATACACACACACACACAAACACACACACACACACACGCACGCACACACCCACACACACACACACACACGCGCGCACACACACCCACACACACTACAACGGCGCTAAAACGGCAACAAGTCTTTGTCGATAGGATGGTAACTAGCCACGGCCGAAGCCTTTCACTGGACCAGACTCGAGCCGGAAATTGAACCCAGGGCCTTCGCGCGCTACGCCAAGGAGGCCGTCATAAGGTATGTGCTTTCAATCTACAAAACGTCCGGCAAGCTATAAAAGCGACGAAAACTCTTATTTGAAGAAAAGTAATACATATAGTTATTTATATAAAACATGTGTTTGCAATTGCTGATCAGTAAGAAAAGAGTACCCTTTTGTGTAGGACTGGTTATCATAAATATCAAAAATTATTGTACTTATTTTCTAATAAAAATAAGAAAGAAATAAGAAAAAGTTATTTTATTTGGCGCGATATACAGGCGTACATAACATTTTTTTGACGAAAGATATGTTATGCTGATACTAAATTATATAACAATACGAGCAAATAAAGGCATCCCAGTCAGCATCAGCTGCAGCAGGCCGCAGCGCGGGTTAAATAAGTGTCGACTCTTACATTATATCCAGTAGGTACATGGTAATTATAATACACATCACGTAGGGAGTCTGAGATACAGCGTATTGAATTTTGGTCACGTAAAATCTGTATTTTCTCGTTTTATTTTGGGTACCGTTAAGTTTAATTTAATTTCAAATGGAATATCGCATTCTTTCTCGAGCATTGTGTAAGAAATAGATTAAAAATATTTCTTATTTCATTTTGCCGCAGTATTCGTTCATCTTCTAAATATTTATTTCATATAAAACAAATATGTTTTTATATTTAATATATGTAAATTATTATTATTATTATATACGAGACAATTATAAATTATTATTAACTATATGAGATGGTGAGATATATGAGAGATATGTATCTATATATATAAAAGCGAAAGGTCACTTACATACTTACTCGTACATACTGATTAAACACGAGATCTCAAAAACTATAGGACGTATAAAGCTATAATTTAGCAAGTAGGTAGTTGATAGTTAATAGATGACAGCTAAGGAAGGATATTTGGAAATTCCACCCCTAAGGGGGTAATATACGGGTTGGAAGTTTGTATGAAATTTCATTGTTTTTAGAGTTAGAGACACAAACTATATAGGTTTCTTTTAGGGCGTAAGTATGAGGTTAGAATTTTTTTTTCATCCAACCTGAGACCTGGACCCGATTGGATAGATCTTAGCTTTAGTTTTAAGTTAATTTATAGGTAATATAACTGTCCGTACTCACGTGTCAGTTTAACAACGCTTATTGCCCGGTTCTCGAAATTCCTCAAATTCATACAGTCCTAGTAATTTCCTATCGTTTGCGAGATTTCCATAAAAAAGATTCTGGGCTTTAGAAAACCATTAGTACCGGGTAAGACACGGCGGCGAACCAGTCGGTTCTGATTTCGTAGTGTAGTAACTCCCATTTAAACAAGTGATCAAGCGTGACACTTGGTTACCTAAGCTGATATCATGACTTCGATGACAAACTGCGATTATATGTACGCACTGAATCCTTAGATGCAGCTGCCTCATTAAGGGTCATCAAGTGTTGTACTTCCAAAAACTCCTTGAACCCGATCAAGTCACAATAAAATAGGTTCGTGTAAGACACAATATTTTGTCACGTTTAACCGTTCTAACTAAATATATATAAGCTAAGCCAGAGTTTACTGACCACTGTTTACTCTGCTACCCTGTGCTAGCGGGTGGAATACGTGGTAAACTTTTATCCCTTTATTTTTTAAATATAAGTTCACTATAAGTTAGCCCTTGACGTCAATATCACCTGATGGTAAGTGATGATGCAGTCTATGATGGTAGCGGGCTAACCTGTTAAGGGTATGGGATAACCTGTACTCCTAATTGGTTTCTACGCGACATCGTGCCTGAACGCTAAATTGCTGGGCGACACGTCTTCCTCGGTAGGGTAGCCACCAGACCAGACTCGAGCTGGGAATCGAAACCAGGACCTCCAACTTTATAATGCGACAGACACGTTACGGAGGTCGTCAACTGAAAAGATGTGAAGATAGTATATGTCTATATAAATCGTCTAAACACATTCCTAGCCTTGATCTTTTTATGCTTGAGAAAACTTCGTAAAAGAGTTTCAGTTGGTTAGAATTCTGTGTCTTCATATTTCATTTGGGTATATAACAAATAATGAATAGAAGCAGGCGTTACTTTGTGGAAGTCCATGATAAACAATGAACAGCAAGTATAATTTGCTATATTGTCGGCGGAATATAGCAAATTATACATGCTGTTTATTGGGTATATAACGCAACAACGTAAGTAAGTGCACATGGAACATTTATTCATCATGATCAACCCATTACCAGCTCACTACAGAGCACGGGTCTCCTCTCAAAATGAGAAGGGTTTGGCCACTGTCCACCACGCTGGCCATGTGCCGATTTGCAGATTTCACACGCCTTTTAGAACATTATGGTGAACTGTCAGGCGTGCAGTTTCCTCACGATGTTTTCCTTCACCGTTGAAGCAAGAGATATTTTAATTGCTTAAAAACGCACATAAGTCCGATATGTTAGATGTGCGTGCGGATCGACACCCGACTTCTGTTTACGCGCGACGCGGGCATCAGCTAGTATCATATATGAACGCTTTTTACGTCTGTAATAGAACTAATTAGCTTACACGAATAAAGCTATTTTGAATTTGAATTGGAATTTAATAAATTTGTTATCTATCGAACTAAAGTGCAGAACCTATCGCAGGCCGAGGACAACGGCGATCATATGCCCCAACGGCTCGCTATGCACCGACTGTACTCTAGTGAGGTCACTTAGTTTTATTTATCGATAAAACGCATCAGACTGGAATATAAAGCATTTTTTTTCTGTGTATGTGTGTTCTTTGCTGCCTTCTGTTTCTTCTTTTGTGTGATTTTCATGACGGAGGTTACATGGGTTCCCCCCCCCCCTTCTCCTCGTCGGAAGAACAGTTTTGATAATTTTATTAATAGATAGATAGATAGATCAAAATCGTATGATCCAAATTATAAACGACTAACTGCTCTCCGCGGTTCACTTGTGCTACAATAAAGTGTCATAAAGTTTCATTTAATTTCATACAAGGCAATACATTTCTCACCATATTCATAGTATTGCGTGAATTTTGAAGTACTGGATTTTCTATAACTATTTTTAAACTCCATGATCCTGTGCTGCTTGTATTCAATTGCTTGCCTGATTATAATTTTGTAAACATTATTAAAAATTCAATAACGAATAAGAGACATAATAATAAAAAATATCTTTTTCCGACTAATATAAATTAAAATATACATATATAATAAAGCCTTTGTATGTAGGTTTGTTTCAAACTAACTTTGCAATAATTCAATTGTGACACATTAAATTATTTTTTAATACACTACAAGATACAAGTACATCCCCTAAACGGCAATCTTACCTACTTGGCTAACCTGTTATAGTATAGTGGGGTATCGTAAATACTCCATATAGGTTTCTACGCGGTAACTAGCCACGGCCGAAGCTAGACCAGACCAGACACAAAATTAGACTCGAAGCAAGGAACTGCAACTTTATAATGCGACAGCAATCTCCAACTAGGTCACCAAAAATGCTTGCATACAAAATATCGCAAATATACAAAATTATTTAGATGTAAGGTTAATTTTAAGGTTGCATGCTGTGGTCATTTCTAGAAAGTCACTATCTCGTGTTTGTTCTTCTGAAATGTTTTTTGTTGTTTTATGTAGAGAAAGGGTCGAAACGTGCGTAGAGGTTCTAGTGGAAGATTTTGTGTAGTGTTATATTATACAAATCTCCCGGCTGTCGGCGGAATATAGCAAATTATACTTGCTGTTTATTGTATATCGAATTAATAAAAAAGGTTCAACCCTATCGATTCCACGCTCAACCGCGGCGCGATAATCGATGTAACATCGATACCGCACCGCGCTAGTTAATCCAACCGCAAATACACGCTCTCGTAATCTCCTGATAAGTTCAGTAGACGTCCCGACAGGATCCCGTAAACGTGAACCGCCAGTACATATTTTAAATTTTTCATTATACAGATAACATATTGTAAAGGGCAAGGTTTTATCTGTATATACGATCTGCTTGGTCACAAAGTAACTTTTTTAACGTTTGTTATTTTGTGCCTAACGATGATGAAGGAAAAACACCTTTTAAGTTTATCTTAATGCATTATCGTGGTATATTACTTTTTTTATGATACGATTTTGAACTGAACTGCCGATGTCGTTGATCGTTTGGAAAAAAAAGGATTGTTTTAAGTATGAAATCACAAAAATACAATCATGAAAAATATGACAAATCCACTGTCTTGTTCATACATATCCTGCTCTTCACTCTTCTAACCTTGACTTTTATCAATGTGTCATTTCTCCACATAAGAGAAACGTTTCAACGTAGATTTACACAGAGACCTACCGATGTTATAATAGATATTTTAAAAACTTCTCCAAAGCTTACTTTGAAAAAGCCACCCCAACCCGCTAGAGGTTAAGGCCCTCTCATCAAGAGACGCCGCAAAGGCCAGGCCAATTCCTAACATCAAAGTCTCACAGGAGGCGTCCTTAGACATTCTTCTAATTCGGAGACCTGGTTTTCTTCCCCAGGCCGAGCTTCGATGAATGTACTAATATAATTAATGCAAATGAAACAATTATCCAAACCTCACATTCAATTTTAAATATAGTATTATAGAAAGCTTTTTCATTATTATGTATTTCCTAATACTTAAATATCCATTTTGCATAGACAACATAAGTTAGGAAAACATTACATAAAAACACACATTAGTTTCTTGTTATAATTAAACAATGATGATGCTACTTTGCCTTTGACTATGCAATATATTAAAAGTTAGTTTACATATAAATACTTAGTATTAAAGACTTATATCAAAATATATTTTATGAGCGTAGCGTTGCAATTTATTTTACCAATTCAAATGGCTTACTTTCACTTTGACAGTATTTACAAATATGTACATACGATCTGATTTATATTTACACTAGAATGAAACTAAAACGTTTAAAACAACTCACTCGTTATTTGCTAATTGATCAGATAACAGCTCGCGTTTATCGTACCGATAGGTATCAAAAGTTACGCAATCAAATTAATAGATTCAAATGCAGAGAGATGTTTTGATTTTAAGGATCAATATCTAGCAAGTGTAATTATAACTATGCGTATTGGACAGCATGGTAATCCAAACAATCAATCAATCAGCCTATAGACGCCTACTGCTGGACATGGACTGCCTTTCAAAGAGCGCGCCACCACACACGGTCCTCCGCCTTCCTCAGCCAGTCCAGTCCAGTGAACAGAAGGTCGTCCTACGCTGCGCTTACCGGTACGCGGTCTCCACTCCAGAACACGTCTGCCCCAACGGCCGTCGGTTCTGTGACAGATATGACCCGCCCACTGACACTTCAGCTTGCAATCCGTTGTGCTATGTCAGTTACTTTGCTTCTCCTACGGATGTCCTCGTTACGTTGTCTCTCAGTCCATGTTTCTACTCAGTACATCATGACCGGTAAGACGCAGGCGTTGGAGACTTTTTTCTTTAGGCATTGGGGCGAGTTTAAGACTTAACTCAGTTTTCCAAATGCATGCATGGTAATTAGTTACAGTCAAATTGTCCAACCCGACTAGCCCAGAGAAAATTCAGAAATAATTAATTCACAAAATTTATATTCCTCTTGTAAAAAATCACTTTACCACTACAAAGTTTTTTTTTTTTTTTTTAATTTTATTTAAACGGCTTTTGTCTTTAACATTTTTTCTTCAGCAGGACAGTAGGTTTAGGTTCTGTTTAGTAGTCACGTCACTTGATCTCAAGATCAAATGTAAATTAACTTTAATGCCAGACTTACGTTCAATCTTATAAAAAATTGTAAGTTAGGTCCTCAAAATTTTGATCCATGCATATAAAAAAACAGATTAGGCTAACATCAATTTGGAACAATCTGTTGAAATTCAGTATCAGTTAAATGTTACTGATAAATGTATGCGTAACAATATCCCACTATTTCAACGAGTTAAAATAACCGAGTTAGCCAGGCACATTCCCTGCATTGGATTTCAAAGAGTTTTAGTGAAATCCTTTCGCGCTTGCTCAGGTGAAAATGTTAGGTGGCGTGCCACCGAGCTTAACAATAGTTTTCTAGTATATGTAACATTTAATAGAAGTGCATATTCTTTGTGTCCGGCTTCAAAAACTTAGACTATTGTTTCACAAATTTAAGTTAATTGCTTTTCAAATAATTTAACCTAACGTAATATAGTTAAGTTGAGGCCATTGTATTATAATTAATGTAATTATTCATATTAATTTAACTTTACACTTTTTTTCATACACTACAATTTGGCCCTTGACTGCTATCTCACCTGGTGGTAAGTGATGATACAGTCTAGGATGGTAGCGGGCTAACCTGTCAGGGGTATGGTAAACCCACACTCCTAATTGGTTTCTACGCGACATCGTGCCGAAACGCTAAATCGCTTAGCGACACGTCTTTGTCGGTAGGGTGGTAATTAGCCATGGCCGAAGCCTCCCCCCAGACAAAACCGTCCATTAAGTGCCGTGAAAGCCTAGTGTTTACGACTGTTGTTGTTCGGAGTGTCCATCGAGGGGACCGAGTTCGACCTCTTACGACCTTCGATCGTTAAAGTAAAGGAAAAAATCGCAAGGAAATCTGCATATCTGAGAGTTAAAAGCATGTGAAGCCTATTAACCCAGCGTGATGGACGATAACCATAACCCTCATCATACTAGGCTGACCCAAGCTCTGTAGTAGATAATGATGAACTTCATATTTTTATACATGTATATTTCATATTAGTTCACAGAATTAAATTCTTCTCAGAACTTAAATAACCTAGTGTGCTCACAGCTTCTTTGCATACATCTACGTTTTCAAGGGACCCTTTAGAAATTTTCAGGGTGAAAGCTTTTGAGATACTTCATCGCATTTGATCCTAAAATACGTCCGAGATCAATTTATTTTGAGAATCCTTCGGTTGAAATGAAAGCCCTAGCCAAATGGCCATTGTTGCAATTAATTTGGAAACTCAATTACCCTTGTATTAGGCTTGTTCATTGTTTTCTCAAACTTACAATTGGTTTATAATTTATACTATCCTTTATTATTATAGACGTATTATAATGCCTTAGGAATTTATTTATGAATGAACAACAATTAACGGTCCTGTTTATTTAGAACACTTGTGCATAATGCTCGTAGATTTTCTTAAAAGAGTGAAGTAAAAAGTCATAAAAGAGTGAAGTTAAAAGAAGTGAAGTCTACTTATTCATCCAGCGTGGTGAACTACCGCCAACCAACCATTCTCATGCTGAGAGGAGACCAGGGTCCTGTAGGCCTGTATAGTGCGTTGATGATATGTATATAGATGTGTAATATTCAAGATTTTGGTTTTTTTGTAAAGTTCTTTTGTTGGTGTGTGGTAATTGAAGTGAAATAGTGCCTTGATAAGTTTGTTTTGTATACGTTGTAATTTATTAAGATGTATCTTAGCAGCCGATCCCCAGATTTCTATTAGGTACTCTAAATGTGGCTTTGCTAGGGCGTTGTAAATAGTTGTCCTTATTTTGGAAGGAATACAATTAGATATTTTTCGTAATACCCCTGTGAGTGATCTTAACTTTGAAATTAATTGATCGATATGAGAGTCCCAAATGAGTTTGTCATCTAATATTAGGCCTAAGTATTTTTCTTTATGAGATCTTTTTAATTTAATATTATTTATTGTAGGTGGATTATAGTTGGGTATTTTTTTATTCTTAGCGCTGAAAATCATGTATAATGTTTTAACTGTATTAATTGTAAGAAGATTATATAAAAAGTATTCATATAGGATATTTAGATCATGTTGAGCTTGTTCCATAGCATCATGAATGGAATGGGCAAAGTAGAATAGGCAAGTGTCATCTGCATAAAGTGTTAAATGTCCTTTTAAGTTTAAATTTGATATGTTATTTACGTATATTAAAAAGAGTAATGGTCCTAAGATTGAGCCCTGTGGAATGCCACATTCTACTTGCTTATAGTAACTTTTATTATTAGATATTTGGACGATCTGTTTACGGTTAGTGAGATAAGAGGTAAATAAGTCTAGTGCTGACCCTACAATTCCAATATTACCTAGCTTTTGCAGAAGTTTTGAGTGACTAACAGTGTCAAAAGCTTTTTTTAAATCAATAAATATTCCTACACATACATGATTTCGATCTATATTAGTCTTTATTTTTGTAATTACATCAATTGCTGCTGAAAGTGTATTCGATTTAGATCGAAAACCGTATTGCTGTTCTATCAAAAAGTTTTTATCACTTAAGTATTTATTTAATCTATTATAAATTAATTTTTCAAAAATTTTTGAAATTACAGGGAGAACTGATATTGGTCTGTAGTTGTTAGGATCAGCTTTTACGCCTGCCTTGTAAATTGGACTGACTTTTGCTATTTTGAGGCTGTCAGGAAATACTCCGTCTATGATAACATTAGGTACACGTTTTTGATCTATTTAGACGAAAAAAACCCGGCTAAGTTTGTTGTGGGCTTCTTCTTAGACCGGGGCGCGTTTTGAACCCTCATAGCTTTAGTTTTAAGTTTACGAATATAGTTATCACCATGAAATAACTACTATATAAATTATTGACGCGTCAAAAGTGCCTTTTAAAGGACTATTTGAATAAAGATTAATTTGAATTTGAAAACATCAACAGTGTGCTATGCGATGTTAATTAAGGAGATGGGTTCAAACGGTAACGCATCAATGCTGCTGATGTTCAATGGCGACAGTAGTCACTGAACGTCAGGTGATCCATCTGCTCTAAACATAAAAAAAAATGTAATTAACTAATACATTCCTTCCATTTTAAAGTTCTTTATTCGTAGTTATTTCAGTTGTGCGTTGTTTAGTCAACTACTAAACAACTAGTCATGGTAATGTTTCATAGGTCAAATTAGAGAAACTTAAGATGACGTGTATCCAGATTTCATTATCTATTACGTACACGATCTGTTTTATCTGTCAAAATCAAAATCTACACAATAACTACAACATTAAGTAAATATCGTGATTGATACAATGAATTGAATAGAAAACAAAAGATTTCCGCAGGGTTAAAAAAAAATATTAATAAGGTAGTAACGATATGGATTCCCATCATCATCATTTAGGCTTTTACGGTTATTCTAGGTTTAAACATTGTCTCAAAGGTATTTTCTCTCGTAACTATGGAAACCAATCCGTGAACGACAGTTACGTCCATACTTACTACAGCTAAACCCGACGACCAAAAACGCTGTCCCGCCGCTGGAAAGCCTTAACTTAAAATCTTAAACTTATATTCTAATTTTAAAAAGAGATAAGGCCTTTTTTTTTCGTTTTATGGCTTTACACAGATTAGCCAATGTCAAGTTTATTATTTTATTAGTTCTCTCTTTTTATGGCTTTGCACAGCCAATGTCAAGTTTATAGCAATGTAGAATTTAGGGAGAAATGGCGGGAAACTTCGCACTCCGCGGACGCGGCTCCCTCAATCCTTTCCCAAATCAATACTTGTTAACCATTCAGAAAATTAGCCATTACACAAACGAAACCAAAACAGTCCACGACACAACCAACACCAGTCCTTTTTAAAATTAGACAACAAACATTAATTTAAGAAAAGCGTGAAAAAACCGCGCCCGCCATATACGAAGTCTCCCCTCCTTCATTTTATGCTGCACCATTTTAATAGGTTACAGAATATCATGCCATATATGCAATATATCCGATTGTCTGTTCCTTTTGTTCTACCCAAGATTCCTGGTTTTATTATAAACTTAATTTGATGTGTATAGGAGGCATATAGACAGAGCTGCGTCGTCTCGAGCATTATTAAATTTCTATCACGTACGCAACTGAATTGTTCTCTTCGAATATTTCTGAGGCTCTGTCGAGATTAACGTTATTTGAGTAGTGAGATAAAATTAACTCTTATGGGTTATCCGAGGGCTATGATCAAGATATTGAGCCGCCTTTAGTAGCTTCCAGCTGTTAGCTTGATCGTCTGTCCATCTACTCGGGGTCCACTAATTCTACTTTATCGGTGGTGGTCTTTCGTTCACCTTCAGATCTATCTATTATCGGATCAACATAGATTGGACAACCGATAGATCCCGTTGCTATTTTTGCTTTACAGCGTTCATTTGTGTCAGTATTGCTTATTACTTCTACGGAACTGCAAATTTATAATAAGATCTCAAAGTAAGACTACGATTAGGGCATGAATGTAATGTTAATTAAAAAAATATGTCATTTCACCCATTTTGAGATATTTATTTATTTATTTATCTCCTCTTATTCTAGCTTAACAGGATAAAAACCTAATTTGCTAGAGTAGCCTAATATAAAAGTATATATATATATATATATATATAAATTGCCTACAATTATATATATGTACGTGGTTGGAAAACAAAAAATAAATATACTTCTTTGGTAATTTAGCGTTTATCATAGTTTATCGAAATAATTTAGTTACATCGAATAGCGCCTACCCTGGAATCAGGAAACGGTATAACGAAGCAGATAAGTATTTGAGTAGGCTATCTCTGATTATTGCCCACAGACAAATTAAGTTAGCTCGATCTGTTTCCATTCCTTGGCAGAATTATGTGATTGTCATGTGTAATATAGAATTGTTTGTTTAAGAAGACGATTAATGAGAATTCTACAAGAATGTTATTTTGTCTTATTTATCTAGTAATAAAATCAGCAGTACCACCACAAAAAAAATGCAAATATCTGAATGTGAGTATACCTAGCACGCCTTGGACGGAGTTAGAGGATCTCGTAGATGGCCCTAGGTGGAAGGTCGCTAGCTTGATTGCGGACGAGCGTTCCCATGACCCAGCTACCAGGGTGTTCCAGTTTGCACTCTGGCCGCCGGTGAGTGCCACATATCCCACATATCCCCAGGAAACGAGGTAGTTCTGCCTGCATCGCTTCCGGAGGGGATTCGTGCACGCATTTCCCAGCATTAAAATAAAAAAGTTCTATAATAATAGATAAAATATAAGCACGTTAAATGAAGCATATATTTCTGATCTTGATTCAAATCGAAAGAGCAAAACAGGCTTTACCGGTTCGTCGCTTATAAAAAAGAACAAAACTCTTACTTATTCATATCTGTTTAAAGAAACGAAACAAAAGCAAACAAGGAAAAACGAAAGCAAACCTTTGAATTATAAATAAATATTTCGTTCATTTTTTGGTTTGAAGAGGCAGAACAAAATCATTAAATTATATTTTTACGTATTTAAGGATATTTATGGATATTTATATCACGTGTGTGTGCTTGGCAATTTTCTTTGCATGTGAGGGCAATTTCAAGGTAAAACGAGAGGCACGACTAGTGAAAATGTATTTTTCGGGCTGAATGCTGAATACTATATAAACGCTAGTGGTCTATCTCCTTTCGCCTTCTCCAAGCATCTTGACACTAGCGAAGTGCATTGTGTTAGTACGAACAAAAAAGAAAAAATAACAAGAAGAATACATAAAAATCTTTGTCCATCTTTATGACACACTGAAGCATATCTTGCCTTGTATATAATAGCCGTTATATACTCGTAATTTTCAGCCGGAGGACCATATATCTATATAGTTCATAAGCCCATCGGTAATTCAAACGATGCACTATACTGTAGCTTCTGGCTTCTGGCGAGACTGATGTCCAATCAGAAGTTATAGAATCACGCAATTTATTAGTTTTTCCTAGCTGATTACCGCGATTTCATCCGCGAAAATAAAGCGGTTTTAAAAATTCTTTTTATTCATACTTATATTTTGAAAGCGAAATTGTGTTGTTTTGTTAATGATTCACTAATATTCTACGTTTGACTAAACAACGTACTAAACTTGGTGAAATTTAGCACTCCTTGTAAATGAACAGAAAACTTCACTGCCAATGTACCATCCCCGCGGAGTTAAAAAAAATACAATTTGCAGCTAACCTGATTATGTCGAAATTCTGAATAAAGACAGATTAGCTTCTGGAGGCGGCCATCGGTTATTTTTAGTCCAGGATAACAAACAGTTCCCACGAGAATTTCATATAAAAAACGAAACAAACGCAATACAAAATCACGAAAGAATAAATATTTATAATAGATAAATCTCTTAAGAATTTAGTGCAAAGTAATATTAATCTTTTCGACAATTCCATTTCGCCCATTTATCACCCGGACAAATGTTTCGTTTGATGGACGAAATTAGTTTTTGTAGTTAAAATTAACATCATTAAGCGATTCATCACTTGTCGCTGTATCTGGCCTTCGGAAGCTGTGCGAACAATCGAATTAAGCGAGGTCTCCAAGTCTCATCTTATAAACGATGGGTACTGTATTACCTGCCAATAGACCGTTCGTCTCAATTTTATCAAAGTGAAATTAAACGAGCTTGCTTGCCTGTAATTGTATTTTGTCTAACGGTTCTCTGTCAACATATGTAGTTTTTCGCCCATTGTTAAGCTCCTGAGCAACATTTTTTTTTTTTTTATCCACTACAAGTTAGCCCTTGACGGCAATCTCACCTGATGGTAAGTGATGATGCAGTCTAAGATGGTAGCGGGCTAACCTGTTAGGGGTATGGTAAAGCCATACTCCTAATTGGTTTCTACACGACATCGTGCCGGAACGCTAAATCGCTAGGCGACACGCCTTTGTCGGTAGGGTGGTAACTAGCCACGGCCGCAGCCTCCCACCAGACCAGACTCGAGCCGGGAATCGAACCCAGGACCTCCAACTTTATAATGCAACAGCGAGCGCGCTGCGCCACGGAGGTCGTCAAACATCGTTGTAGCTTATTTCAATTCTCAACTGTTTAACCTTAGAAAAGGGAAAAAAGTAAGAGTAGAAAGTTTTGTATTTCATTCACTGTCTGATGACGATGATTCCTCAGTCTTTTAACGCCTCACTATTAGAAACAAACCTTTCTTCTCTATATTTCATATAAGAGAGGGCTAAGGTTAGATGGCGGGCGTTAACGTTTTTTTTATATATTATTCACAAGGCATAGAGGCGAAAATGGCTTATTAATCAATTTAAACTTGAGATTGGTTTACAGAAAATTCCACATTTAGAATACCCGAGCATCATACACTTCGTATTCTGTACTCAAACTGCCTATATATAATAACTAGACACACAATTTAACAATAAATTAGATAATTATTTTCACAATAAATACTAGATACCGATAGCTTTTTTATCCTCTACAAGTTAGCCATTATAACTTACATCTCAGCTGGTGTAAGTTATAAAGCAATCTAAGATGGTAGCGGGCTAACCTGTTAGAGGGTAAACCCATACTCCTAATTGGTTTCCTGATCGACCGCGTGCCGGAACGTTTAACCGCTTGTCGGTAGGGTGGTAACTAACCACGGCAGTAGCCTACCACTAGACCAGACTCTACCCGGGAATCGAACCCAGGACGTCCAACTTCATTATGCGACAGAGCGCGCGCTCCGCCGTGAATGTCGTCAATGTACAATTTTGAATATATCTAACGGGAATGCACCATATAGCACTTTGAAAATTTTCGATAAAATTTCTTGAATATCTCAGCGCAATATGCAACGCAGCCTCAAAGAGTGTACGAGTAACACGGTAACCTTGATGAGCAGATATTGGCAAAATGGAATTTGTGGTTTGAACGCTCTACCGCTAAGCCCGCACATACTATAAAGTACGGTAAGTGAATGCTTTTGACGCGTTACAAACCATTAATCAAGGGAAAGCTCGCGAAAATTAAATTGTTACTCAAATTGCGTGGGTGTGTGCTAATTATAACCCGTTCGGTCACGGTCAAGGACTAATCGGGACGTGATTAAAGCAAAGATATACAGATGTATATAATAATATATAAAAGTACACTGTGGATGGCAAGGAGGGCTGTCTTATCTATATAACGTAGATATCCGGTAAGATGTATTTTTTTTAAATTTCCCAAAAACGATGTGGTGTCGTGGGACACCAGGAACGAAGTTCCTTCGGCTAATGTAGAATCGACACAATTTGAAAAAAAAAGAAAGAGGGAGAAAGAGAAATATTATACACTAATCGCTTGTGTATACGACTGTCGCGCCTGCGCACGTCTCATTTAACGGTTTTATTCCACGGACTTTTTCTTACGGTTTTACTATCACATTTTTTTCAGTTCGGTCGCGCAGCAAAATCCCTATCTCCCCCTAGCCTGCCGTAAGGAACATAGTTCCAAAAATTTCCCAACAAAATAGGTAGATAGAAAATACTAGAATTATTTGTCGTAAAATGGAACTTAATGGAAGTAAAACCACGGTTTTATTAAATTCAATTACAAAAACGGCATTTTCAAGTAGTGGTTAGTGATCACACAGTCTAAGATAGTGCCGGACTAACCCGTTAGGGATATGGTATTCTCATTATTGCATTTAATAGCTATTGTTGTGAATTATTTTCTTTATTATATATTTACAAAAAAAAGTAAATCATTACACCCTCATACGTGGAATAATAAGGATATAAAATTAAATGAAACAACTATATCTCAAATTGAAATAAAGGCGTTAATAATATGTTATTTCTTGTAATGGAAATCGATGACTCACTATTTACTTAACGCTAATGATCCATAGATATGAGTATATTTAACTTTGTGCAAATTCAAAATTTTATGGACACCTCAATTAATAAAAAAATTGTTAAGTTACATGTTCGCGTATCTTAACTGTCAGAATGATAACATAAAGCAGTTTTTTTACAAATAAATGGAACGTTAGTATGGATTAATACTGCCAAAATTATATTTTATATTAAATAAACCCTTCATGTAATAAAATGGCGTTGAATTTTAACTTAGAGATTTGTGGTTTTCTGTCTTACAAACTGCCTACTTCGCTCAAATACAACAGGAATTTGAGGGCGATCTAGAGACTTTTAAAGTCTTAAATAATATGTTAATGTACTGAAATATATAATACTTAAATACCATTATGACGACCGCCATGCATGTATGAATTTGAAATTTAATCCTATAGGTACGAATGGTATGAAATTCTCGACATTAATATATATGCACATTAATTAATGTAAAGGTAGGTTTGGTGAGATAAGAACCTTTTGGTATGCAGGTCCTAGATTACCACTAACTACTAAAGTTTGAAAGTGCTGCAAAGGCTAGGTAAAGTTTTTATTAAAGGCTGGAGTTGAAGTAACTTCCGATATCAGTTACTGAGGAAACATGATACAGAATACGAAAAACTTAGTTTTCTCAAGTGTAAACTGGAGTGCATTCTTGTGGAGGAATTTGATTTTTAATTTACTTTGTAAACAGCATTGACCCAGTTTGAGAACTCATTCAAAGGAAATTGTATTTCATTTTATATTATAATAAAAATTCCCTATTGGTATCTTGGACATGTCTATCAATAATTTAAATTTTTTTTTTAAAGCGAAAGCTTATAGAAAAGTCCTAATACGAAATTAAGGATTATACATATAAAGGATATAAAAGCTTGGGTGTGAATTTCTCTAACTTCATAGCTAATTATAATTTATTATTGATTATGTGAGATTGCGATTTAAAACAACCCGTCTAAGTACACTGTGGGCTTCTTTTTAGACCTGGGTGCGAATGGAACCCTTTTAGCTTTAGTTTTAAGTTGGCGATTGTAGTTATCACAATAATGTGAAATGTGATGTGTATGATTCATAGATGCTTGTAATAGGTTTACGTTGATAATATAAAAACTATATAAAGCTATTTTTATTTGATTTGATTTGATATGAGTAGAGTATCATTGGTAGGAAAAACAAAAAGCAGCATCATATAAGAAGGCATATATCCAATGATAACCATATATGCATGTTGCTGTTGAAGTGAATAGTTTATGGTGTATAATTTAAATCCATGAAATATACAACATCTTTGATGAACCATACACAGTTGAGTACATATGGACCTTGAAATTTCGGTTAAAGCGGTGATAGCCTAGTGGTTAGGGCGTCAGCCTCCTAATCAGAGGTCGGCGGTTCGAATCCGGGCACGCACTTTTATGAGTTATGTACGTTTTAAAAACTTCAACGCTTTTGCTTCAACGGTGAAGGAAAACATCGTGAGGAAACCTGCACGCCTGAGAGTTCTCCATAATGTTCTCAAAGGCGTGTGAAGTGTGCTAATCCGCACATGGCCAGCGTGGTGGACTATGGCCAAACCCTTCTCATATTGAGAGGAGACCCGTGCTCTGTAGTGAGCCGGTAATGGGTTGTTCAGGCAGGCAGGACCTTGCACAGGTTGGGCAGACTTGATCGAGATGATGATGAGACGCTGATATAGACGCCATAGATTGGAATGAAAAACACCGATGGGGCCAAGACACTCACTCACCTGATTTCGTAAAAATAGGACGAGAAAATTGAAGATATAATTGCTTAATTGCCAATTATAATGTCGAAATAATAAGCGAATAGGCTCTTAGAACGATGCGTGGTATTTTATTCCATTGATAAGTGGAGACTTGAAATCTTAAGGAAAATTTCTCTGCGAAATGTTTTTGGCACAATCTATAAATATTTGTCTTGACTGCACACGTCTAAAGCGTATGTTGGTATTGACTTAAGACAACACAATTTATTTTTTGAAGAATCAAACATCTCTTTATGCCGGGACTATCAAAATTAAAAAAAGCGTACAGCGTCTATCCCAGACCGTAAAATAAGTTTACTGTTAGTGAGCGTATCTAAGAGAATTGTCTCCAGATTTATCGAGTCTTTATTGCTTTAAACTTTTAATTCCTCCTCTTGGACGTGAGAAGATTTGGAATGACTTTTAGTTGCCACCTCCACTATTGAGTGAATCTCTTCGTGTCATCAAGTTCAAAGTGACCAAATAAGTCAACTTGTACCTATACTTTGATATTGTAACCTATGAATTTAATGAGAAATAGTCTTAGGCTCGCCGTGATTTTGTCGCATATTTCATGATGAGAATATATTATTTAGGGTTGAAAGCTTTCACTGGGTGATGCTATTCAATAGTCTCGCTCTTTACTTAGATCATCTTATGAATAAATCATTTTAATGTCCCACAGCTGTGAACCGCCCGCTCACCCGCGTGAGTTTTTAGATCTTAACACCTCAATTATCACACTTTTTTTCTTCTCATATTCTAGCTAAACTAATAATAAAATGAAAGGTACACTCTTATTTTTCTATTATTTAAGTCTAGTTATAAAAGATTTTCCATCGCCAGTCAATAATAATTCGACGAAGTAAAACTTTCATAACAAGGTACTTGGATCACCCTTGTAATTGAATAAATTTGTTTCAAGACCCTCGGAGAAGCTAAAAGATATCTGTTTAATATTCATATAAATTTAACCTTCACCACATTCTTTAAATGCTTTTAAGTGGATAGGTGAAAGACAAGGCCTTCAAAGAATATATAAGAAAGCTATAGCTTAGAGGTTTGACTAAATTGCCAGGTAAAAGCACAGTGCAGCCCTTTTTTCCACAAAGATCAAAGGGAAAAAGATATCCCCACTTAAAACCTGTAAATTTGGTTTAATTAAGAGATTGAAAACAGAATTGGCGCAATTCTTTCCCTGATTGATTATAGACTGTTTCTTCTGGGCTCAGGCAAAATAACACATTTTCGCTTAAATATTCGCTTTAAGCCTTACTAACGGCAGCATCTATTTTGTAGGTAACAGCAACTTCGAAATCATTCCTGCAACGAACTGTATGCTTATTTGAAGAGGTATAAGGGTCCATTTTGTAATCTTTAAACCTCGATTAAAGTGAACTCGGGCACGAACTAATTTTACGGCGCACCGCGGCTCAGAGATGTTAAAATTTGTATTTCAGAGTATTTTATTACAGTGGCTGGTTTTCCGTAAATTGGACGGAATGGGAGGACTGACATAATTCATGTTTGTAGGAAAAGTAGGGTCGCAATACATAAAAGAAAGGCTATAGCAATAAAGGTGTTAACTCCTTACCACCTTATTACAATACTTGATATTTTCTAGACTATTATGGCATAACTAATCGAATACGTAGTTTTAGGTGGGTGCTATTACAAACTAAACATCACGATAAACCCAGTTCCAGCTCAAATAATCTGTATTGAAAGTTGTTCGGAGAGTCAATTCCCGTAAAACTACAAATTTCGTTTTTCGATTGTTTATTTGTGTTCTTCGAACTCTTTTCTATAACCGCTCCTGTACTGAGTCGAATAAACACAGAGTTTTTGCGCGATGAATTTATTTATATACATGTCGGAAAACAATCTTATTTACACTTCGTCTTTAAGGACTTGATGTTCCGCATGTTTTATAAATTTATAGCACAATAATTTAAAAAAGTATGCTTGATAATTTTACATGTATAACATGTATAATTATGTATCCAAGCATTAAGTGTAAAGTATGTTTTAAAATATCAAAAATCATTTTTAATAAATAAACATAAAGATTCAACTTTATATTTGAACTGATTTTATTTCGTTAAATTTATTTTAACACACTTTTTTAAACAAAATTTACACCAAAAAGTAATGTCTATATTGCTTATATAACCAGACAAGCAAGTAATGGAGTAATTATTGATCTCCGATCGCTGAGCACGCTCGTGATCGTTTGTCAAATTTAAGCGTGCATATACGCCTAAACCTTAATACTTGGGACTTTCCTTAAAAATATTAGACCTTGGGGACTCAGAATATGATACTACAGTCTACAGGCTTAGATTTATCCGGATCAGCGAGATAAGTTAAGTTACGCGGCGTTTCGTGATATATTTTGTTATCAACAAAATGTGATTAAAACCCGAAATAAATTATATTCTTGACTGCTCGAGATGTATAATCTACGATATTTTGAAGATGAAGGTATACCTGAAAGCAGATATGTCTACAGTAAATGGAAAATACTTACCGACATTGTTTTTAAGAAGCCTTTATTTTATTAATCTACTTAAGTCTGTATATTTTTATTGGTTGGGTGTCTACCTCTGGCACGAGGTCACCATTTGAGCAGCTTGGAAACTCATCGTCCTCTGTGATATGTCTTACCCGTTGCCACTAACTCTGTGTTTCGTTATTATCTTTATCGATTTTTCTAGACAGGCAGTATCTATTTAAAATATTTACTCTATGCCTATATGAACAAAAACAATTTGTGAATGGAATGGAATTTGTAGACGTCCATCGGTTGAGATGAAGACGATGGTATTTCAATGGAATGGAAAAGTAATTAAGCCGCACGGTTTAAATATAAATGAGTTATCAAACGTGTTTGGTTTTCCAAATAATTGTTATTTAATGAGTTTATTATAAAAATGTTTCTGTGGAGACCTTTCGGGCTTCCGATTTGAAACATGATTTTCACAAATGACTGATTGGATATAAAGCTTGTTTGTGTGTTTGATAAAATCCATTATATTTTTAGTTTTAAACTAAAACAATAGTTTTTCTGCTGATGCGATTTTGAGCGCGGCGACAAATATATCACCTTTAAGCAGGCTTTGATTACCATGAGTTTAATTCATGGTAATCAAAGCCTGCTTTTCACAACCACAGCACGTGTTCTGTCGTATTATAGATTTGAAGATTCTAGGTTTCCCAGATTGAGTCTGACCTGGAGGAAGGCTGCGGCCATGGCTAACTACCGCTCTACCGATGTTATCTAATTATCAAGCGATATAGGGTTGCGGCACGACGTCACGTGAAAACTAATTAGGTGTATGGGCGAATCATACCCACAAACTTTCCACCAGGTAAGATTGCTATCACGGGATAATTTTTAACGTAATAGAAACAAACATTCTTTCATACTTTTAACAAACTTGATCTACTGAAATTTTAAATGACAAAAAAATATTAAAATTAAATTTAATACTATATTCCAAACAAACGTTAGAACACATCGTGGTCACATTACAATCATCTTCAGCGCCAAAAAAGACAACAAGAAAGCATCCCTTATCGATTATTAAGTACAAATAAAAAACTAAAACACAACGAAAAGCTTTATTACGGTTTTGCAACCTAATTAATATCAATATACACATTTTAATGTATGCAATATAGTACAAGGCTGTGTTAACAACTTGTGATAACTGTGAGAAATGAAGCCTTAAACGTTTCTTAATAAAATGCTTTTAATATAGAGACTGACAGGAGGGTGAACTTGTGACCCGGGTACCCTTAAAAGGACCAGCTATTTTAATGTTACGTACAAAACAAAATAAAAGGTATTAGGGCCCTGTAAGTCGAGTTCCATATTTTTTATGAAGTTTGGAAATATTTTCCGGCGTTAAAAAGCGCCAAACGGCGAACAAAAGTTTTAATTGCACTTCGAATTAATGCCTATTCGCGATGGAAGTTTGAAAATTCACGAAACTTCGTCACATGACATTAAATATAGTATTAGTAAATGGCTAGTTAAATAGTCAACAGAATTTAATAAGAGTGGCATGCTTAGCCGGAAGAATCAGCGGTAAATGTTTGAAAATACACGTAACTTTATCACATAAAAATAAATCTGGTAGTAAAAAGTTTAGCTCGTGAATATGATTAAGTCAGTATCAGTTGGTCAATATTAGTTTTCCAGATGTTATCTCATTTAGTCAATATCAGTTAGGTAACATTAGTTTTTACAAATTTTTATGTTTGAAATGGACGTGTACCCACAATCAATGTTCTACAAAGATATAGTTCTTCGCGATATAGAAAGAAATTAAGAAAATGTATTTATTCTCATATAGTGTTACACATAGTACATCGTATTCTAATCAGAAATATTATGTACGTCTGTAACACCAACCAGAATAATGCACGTCACTGACTGTAACTGAGACCTGATTGACAATATGAAGTGTTATTTCCGTGGAGACCCCTTCAGTAGATAAATATGTGCAGTACGGTACTGGTAATAAAGTTTTTAGAAAACAAACATTAATGAAAAGGTACGAGTGTTTACGAGTATAATGTTTAGTTATTAATTATAAAGATATATATGTATTAAATAAATTATATTTCTGTGCTGTTAGCTCTGTTGCATTCTAAAGTTCGAGGTCCCAGCTCGAGTCTGGTGGGAGGCTTCGGCCGTAGCTAGTCACCACCCTACCGACAAAGACGTGTCGCCAAGCTATTTAATGTTCCGGCACAATGTTGCGTAGACAACAATTAGGAGTGTGGATTTACTATACCCCTAACTGCATCATCAATTACCATCCAGGAAGATTGCCGTCAAAGACGTTTAAAAAAAGTAAAAAAAAAGAAAAACTAGTTATATAATACTCAGCTTTATTTTTTTAGTCAAATTGTCAGAAAAATGTCATCTTTCAACAAAGACTGTACATTTACAGTCTTTGTTGAAAGATGACGTTACGTATGAATACTTTGAAATGATATGTACATTTTATATTTTTTTGCTTGGTAGATAATCGATCGATATTTATTACGATGCTTCGATAGGATATGACTACTTAAAATGAAAGCTTTCTTGATATAAACTCTGGGACAAAATAACTCTAATAATATAATAAAAATAGCTACTTTGAAGGCCCCCGAAATCGTGAAATATCAACGTAAAATGAAAACAGTTATATACTCTCATAGAGTTATTTTCAATGAAATCTCAAAAGCTGAAGTAATATTTTTGAAGGTTTGACTTACAATAGAGGCTAACCCACATAAGTTTATTTTTATAACTCATATATTTCAGTTTTAGAATTTTGGGCCATTGATTTAAATGTTTGAATGTGTCCCAACTCAATAAGAAAATATTAGATATTTAATATTTTATTGCGTGTCAAATACCCGCCCGTGTAGTGTCTAAATGTAACGGATTCTGTAGAGATGAAGCTATAAACGTGACATTTTATTTATTACGGTGCTCAGTTTCGCCGGGGTTTTTTTAGATTAGAGTAATCATTTCAGAGTGACGCTCTTGGTTAATTTATTTACCAGGAAGTGTTTTTAAGATGTACTATTCTTACTAGGCGAACCTGCGACTTCATCCGCGTAGATTAAAATAAAAAAAAAAAAGTTAGAAAAGCAACTTTTACTCATATTAGCGAAAATATAGATGACCAAGTTTTTTGAGATTCAAGGGACAACTAATAACTTTTCCAGTGTTCCAGAAGCTTTCAGAGTTCGAGGTTCCATTCCTTAACAATTTACAGTAATAACAATTAAATTGAGATTCGAAGTCGCATACTTACACATGCAGAACATAATTAATAAAAATAGTTAATTTACATGTAGAACTATTTTTATTGAGTTTTGCATTCACTGTTAAGTCTTAAGTTATTTAAGTGAGAGGCTTGCTACTATCCGCTAAGGAGTTCTGTCCTATTATTGAGGTAGGGTTAATTGATGAGGATGATTGATGCTCATGCGGCCCCACTTAGTCCGGTCGGCAAACATAAGACGTAGGCGGGCACCCAAAAGTGTGCCAGGAAACTGTGGAAGGTATAGAGAGGCGTGCAACTAATATCACTATGTTGAAAGACGAGTCTGTCATAGAATGTGTTTCCTCGTTAGACACTTTAACCCTAGAGTAATAGCTCTTACATTCCCACTCCACCTGGCCCGGCCAGTAATAAAAAAACAATACAAGCTACTCATATATGTCGGCGATTAAGACTCTCAATTGATTAAGATACGCTCAATTGACTAAAGGAAACTCTCAATTGATTATTGTTGTGACGGAACTGAGTGATCGGCGTGACGTCACATGAGCGGAATCGTGTTGAGGCGCCGCTTTCCACGATGATTCCTGACTCGGCGGTTGCACGACTCGGACGTTCAACACGAGACCGTTGGTTTACTCAACTCCGATTAGGACTGTCTTGCTATTATCATTACCGGATTTTATTTGCCTGAGACCTACGCCATGAATCTTGTGAACCCTGTACCAAAAGGCACTGCAGCCACCTAATACCGCTCATCCATCCCTGGCGACGACATATATATTTCTAATACAGAATACCTCACAAAATTAGATTCGTAAAGTTTTAATGGATCCAAAGCTATACCTAATAATTTGTCAATTAGAATTCCTAGGTCCTACAGCACAATAGTATTAGCGTCAAACAATAAAATATGTTACGTATATTTTGATGGTTATTATAAAAAATATTGAATTAAATTTTCGTTGAAAAGCAAACATATCAAAGCGATTTCTTTCAAACATATGACTATTGTTCTTTCAAACATATAACAGTTCAATAACTTTGTAATGAGTTTATATAATGATTTCGCATAGACAATAATTGTACACAACTTTATGTATATTCGATTAATAACCTTATAATTTCAATATCAATTTATTTACCGATATTCATTTTCTTTCATGTTTTAATAATAAATTTATGAGAATTATATTAAAAGCAAAATATTCATCTTTTAGAGAGGGAAGAGAACTAGGCAAATTTACTTATGGCTTTGTTAGGAAAACGCTATTAGTGGTCTTGTTCGTCTGCTGAATCTATTTTTTTGTGTCATTTAAAAGTATAAACGGAACTCAGTAGAGCTTTGAGCCTCCATGATTAAACATCACTATATTTATATATAAATATACTACGCTTATACGCTACTTTAAATTTTACCCATGAATGTCACTTCACCGACCACCTTGAATTATACCAACAATACCTAGAAGTAGTCTTGCTAAAAAGGTACAAACTACTACAGAAGATGATCAAACAGATAAATAGTCTGTCATAAGTTTGTACGTCTGATATTAATATGTTATATATATATGCCTGATTCCCGATACAAGCTGAGTGGTCCACCCGTTAGTGTGGATAAATTGTACGTAATTATAATTTAAGGTTTCGTGAAATGACGCAAGGAATGAAGATTTTTCATTATTTCTAAATACAACCCGATGTACTTCCATCTTCATACTTCAAATAACTTTAAAATTGAAAATGTTCTCGGCGAACAATCCGCTCTCGGATATCCCACAGAATCAGAGGTTGATAATTTTTCACTACAATCTTTAGAAATACAAAATACTGTAGTTATTAATAACGGAAAACGAGAACTAGAAATAACTTCACGGAATTGGAAATGTATCCATCCATGACTGCACAGGTTCCAACTATAGGTATTGTAACCTATCGAACCCGTTTCTCTTCATTAGAGATTATTCAGAGACCACCGTTTATATCGAGACCTGTGATCCAACTAATGGGGTTGTTGTCGTAAGTTAGGTTCTAGTGGTGAATGTTGTTCGGGTTACTGCAATGGTTTTTGTAGCTATTGTCGTTTTAGATCTAGAGGAATTAAGATTAGTGCAGGGAGTTTTTTTTGTTAATATTTTGAGTATAATATTTTTACATAAAGCAAAAATTCAGTTGATGTTTAGGCATATTTTTTCACTTAAGAGAAAAAAAGATATTTGGAAAAAAGAGCTGTATAAGTGTCTCATAAAAATGATATGCGTATGTTTGTTTAGAATTAATTAATTATTTAAAGTATTTATGTTTACCATATATAATTTATTATAACTTCAAGCTAAAACAGCGGATCGCTTCTTATAGAATAAAGTATTAAGTACAATCACGCAACATGTACATTTTTATATATAATTTAACTTAAGGCTTGGACAAACCAGACAAGCCACGTCCAATTGGCGTCCATGTTTGCGTCCTGCATTCAACGCCGTTTGCTTCAGTATTGCGATTCTGACAAATTGGATGCTGCGGTGTGATTTTCTTTTTATATAATTGGATCATAGAGATGTAAACAATTAATAATGTCTTGTAACGATGTGTTTAATATGAAAACTAATATGTATCATGAATGCGACAAATACTTGTTTGAGTATGTTGAAAAACATTGGCATTGAAGAACGGAAACAGTAGGATCTCGAACATTCGAGCGAAGTTGTGGTCAGTGCTAGTGTAAAATGTTGTTTACTGCACTATTTACGTAATTTCGAAGAGCGCATCATTGCTTATGATATTTGTTACGTAAAACATTCTAACTACAATATGACGTCATTAATGCTTGTTTTAAATACATAACATCTCATAAAAACGCGTACACAGTATAATAACGCTCCGTACATTAGTTTAACAGATGTACTAAATAACACTTCCTTACAAACACCTCGAGTAACTTCCAACAACGAAAGAGGACAGCTATGAAAATTTCAATTACCTAGGTAATTGTTTCGCGCAGTTTGTCGTTTAACACCTGAAAAGCGAGTGTTGCGAGCTAGCCTATATTTTTTATGTTAGTTAGTAGTTTAATTGAACCCTTAGTGTACTTATTCATCCTAGCTTCATCATCATCATCATCATGATCAACCCATTACCGGCTCACTACAGAGCACAGGTCTCCTCTCAATATGAGAAGGGTTTGGCCATAGTCCACCACGCTGGCCATGTGCGGATTGGCAGACTTCACACACCTTTGAGAACATTATGGAGAACTCTCAGAAGTGCTGGTTTCCTCACGATGTTTTCCTTCACCATTGAAGCAAGTGATATTTTAATTTTTTTAAAACGCACATAACTCCGGAAAGTTAGAGGTGAATGCCCGGATTCGAACCGCCAACCTCTGATTGGCAGGCTGACTCCCTAATCACTTGGCTATCATCGCTTCAAAAAACTAAGTAAGCTATAGGAAATATTTACTATACACTGTTTACTAAATGGTTATAAATATAGCAGAGTTTGTTGGCAGATATTAACATAAATGTTTACGGCCCCTTCCGTTATACTCAACTTAAAAGTTTTGACAACGTTGAATTAAGAGCCACTTTACCAGTTAATGTTTTGAAATTAGTTTCCAATTGAATGAAAATAAACAATAAATTTCCTGAATAGAAAATTTGAAAACTGAAAAAAAACTAAGTCGTGTATACTTCACACTCGTGTATAACGAAAATATACACGCGAGTGCCTTTTTCTAGACTAGACCAACCAGACTAGACTCCAGTTTAGTCTGGTTGGAGGCTTGGCTGTTCGGCTGGTCGGCCGTGGCTAGTTCCGTACCAAGGAAGGCATGTCGCCAAGCGATTTAGCGTTCCGACATGATGTCACGTAAAAACTGGGTTTACTATATGAATAACTGGTTACCATCTTAGACTGCATCATCACCAGGGAGATAGCTGTCAAGGGCTAACATGTAGTAACCCTACCTACCTAATATGATCGTACCTCATAGCAAAGAAGCTATCACCTTATTCTAACTATGAATGACTTGTTGCTTGTTGGTAAACAATCACCTATATTTTATGTTCCATCTTATCTATAATATTAAAGTGCACATACTAATTCTTTAAAACTACCAACCTATTACTAGTTCTTTTGATGCTGCAAATGTTCTGTGGCTAAAATACAACATCACTAATTATGATTAGTGCATGCGAAAAAAATATTAACTTAAGATGTCAATGAGTATATAAACACCACGTAAATCTGTGTCGCAGAACGAACTATTTCCATTTAACCCATTTATATACTGTGTGGTATATATACTGCATTTATTTGCTTTTCTACGCTATAGGATAGCAATGTATTTAGTAAACATTTTTCACCAATTATAATAATTGTAGTCATAAACTGTTGTGCTAAAAATATTTTAAAGCGCCTATCACCGCACCCCGAAATGATTGATGATAATATTTCATCATTTTTATATTACAACCGACCGTAAAGTTCGAGGCTATTTGTTTTTGTTTCCAAATTAACCTCACTTGGTTCTGATACACGGCTGCGTGTCTTTACGTTATATTACCTATACAAAGATCATAAATCATGTCTGATTGGACGTAGACATTCACTTCTTCTGGCTGGAAAAAGAGCAATATTTTATTAAGATTCCAGTACAAAGGAAAAGTTCATAGAAAGTTAAGCAAGTTACTGTGTGTATTGCGGATAGCCAATCATTTTGTTTCATCATGAACAACCCATTACCGGCTCACTACAGAGCACGGGTCTCCTCTCAATATGAGAAGGGTTTGGCCATAATCCACCACGCTGGCCATATGCGGATTGGCAGACTTCACACGCCTTTAAGAACATTATGGAGAACTCTCAGGCGTGCAGGTTTCCTCACGATGTTTTCCTTCACCGTTGAAGCAAGTGATATTTAAATTTTTTAAAAACGCACATAACTACGAAAAGTTAGAGGCGCGTGCCCAGATTCGAACCGCCGACCTCTGATTAGGAGGCTGACGCCCTAACCACTAGGCTATCACCGCTTTATCATTTTGTTTAATGGCTTGTTTTGTCGAAGGGTACGCTTTTTCGGCGAATATGGGCTGTCCAATTTTCTGACAGAGGGAAGTGGTTGGCAACTGCTAGCTGGAATTAAAAGTTTTAAGACTCAATAAATCAAGTGACAATTCTCTCAAGACACTCTCTCGGGGGTTTTAACGAGCGCTGAACGTATTTTACGGTCTGGTACAGACGGAGATTTACGCTTTTGTTCTATCAATATACTGATGATGTTTTAGCTGACTATCCTCTTTAAATACTGATAAGATTTGACCTTTTCTAATCCATCAAAGTTTGTTAATACAAACTTCTCACTTAGTAACTCCAAATAAGTAAAAGTGTTAGCGGAGACTTATAAATAATTTTTAGTCCCCTTGCCGCTAACCAAGTGGTACTGAATTATTAATAGACCAAGATCTGTTTAATTTACAAAATATGATGATCGTATGACTCCGATGTTAGGACTCGTTACAATTTAAATTATATTAATTAAATCAAATCATCTGGTAACAGAAAAACGATTTTTTTTTTTACTTTTTTTTTACACTCCACAAGTAAGCCCTTGACGGTATCTCACCTGATGGTAAGTAGCGAGCAAACCTGTTAGGAGTATGGTAAACCCATACTCCTAATTACTAACTTACCCTAAAAATTGCGTCTTGCTTCAGGATTTTGGGTAACTTATTATTCATCATCATCATCATCACTTCAACCGATAGACGTCCACTGCTGGACATAGGTCTTTTGTAGGGAGTTCCAATGGCCACGGTCTTGTATCCAGCGGCTCCCTGCGACTCTTTTGATGTCGTCTGTCCACCTTGTTGGGGGTTGACCAACGATACGTTTACCGGTGCGGGGTCGCCATTCCAGCACCTTGGGACCCCAACGTCCATCGGTTCTCCGAGCTATGTCCCGCCCATTGCCACTTCAACTTCGCAATTCGCTGAGCTATGTCGGTAACTCTGGTTCTTCTACGGATCTCCTCATTTCTGATTTGATCACGTAGAGATACTCCCAGCATAGCTCTCTCCATCGCCCGTTGAGTGACTCTGAGCCATGAGGCCCATAGTGAGCGACCATGTTTCAGAGCCGTAAGTCATCACTGGCAACACGCACTGTTCGAAAACTTTAGTCTTCAAGCACTGAGGGATTTATTAACTTATTATTAATAATCTATAACCTTAAGGAGGTACTTTGGCCGCCTATTATTTTTAAATTGTAATAAGGGTGTACCATGATACTTTTTTTACGACTATCGCGATAATACACACTTTCTAAGGTTTTGTACAAGTGTACATTTATCCTAAACAAAACTGTCTCCATAATGGGATTCATTATTACCGTATTCAAACATGAAGGGAATGACACCAGTTCTATGACAACAGTTGGTGGTACGTTTTATAACCTTAATGAATGGAAGCAGATGTGGTGTCCAACTTTTCGACCGTTTCGCTTACACTTCGCCGATACTTTAATGTGTCGCAAACAATTTCTTGGAAAATTTCAGAGTTTGTGTACTGTAAGGCACCGACAAAATACTTTGCATGGTTGAGTATTACAATGAAGATTGTTTTATTAAGATTCTGAATTTGATGAAAGATATTCCTGTAATCTGCCCATAATTCTGAAATTTACCAATAATTAATTCTTGAGAATTACGATATTGCTTTTTCTTTTCATCAGGTATCATTGTCGTCAAGGGTCAACCTATGGTTATCATTATATATTCTTCTCTTCTTTAAACAGTACATAGGATCCTGGCGTAATTTTTCTGACCCTGTTCTTATCATTGCAAATCATTTTCTTATCATTTCTTGTCCAGCAATTTGTTTGTTTTCTCATCGTCCGCATACTCGCTAGTCCGATACGAAAAGAAAAGTAATGGTTATTTGTAGCTTTAATCAAACTATTTAAAAACATGAAACCTCTATATTCCCATCAGAAATATCTAGCTTAAAGACTTATTTGTTCAAGCCTTACAAACCTTGAATAAATAAGTATTTACTTTTAAATATTTTTTTTTGTATACTTATATCATTTGGTAGACTTCACACGCCTTTGAGAACATTAAGGAGAACTCTCAGGCATGCAGATTTCCTCGCGATGTTTTCTTTCACCGTTGAAGCAAGTGATATTTTAATTTCTTAAAAACACATAACTCATATGTGTGTTTAAGAAATTATATGTTTAAATTATATGTGTGTGTTTAAGAAATTAAACACACACACACACACATATACACTCAATCATGGTGTATCAATAATTTTAGCAGAGTACTGCCGCCTGAAACAAAGGTATATACCTAAATCAGGGGCAGTAGATTATATTGCGCAAGTACATACATACCACATATTCACCATACTAACCATACTCACCATAAAGTTACTTTACAAGTTGTTACATGTACTTATTTTGATGCTTGTTTTTGTGAAATAAAGAATTTATTATTATTAATACTCCGAATAATTATATTCGGAGTTATTTTTTAAACAATAATAATATTTTAAACAATAATTAGGTGCGTGCTCGGGAACCTCTGATTAGGAGGCGGACGTCGTAACTACTAGGCTATTGGTAGCATAGGATTATTATAGTTTAGCCCATCATAGACCGCATCATCCCTTACTACTTCATTAAGTATATATAGATATACATATAAAAAATGTCTACATTATATAAACGAAATAAAATTAATGTTTAACTGAAATGCATTAAACCAGCGAAACGTAAACATGGTGTGTTTTTTTCCATCAGAATCGTGCATATAAACCCGCGCTGCAGTCAACCGAAGCGCTATAAATGTATGCGAAAGTGTTAATAATAACAATCACGTAGAATTTTTTAACTGCGAACTGATCCTGGAATGTGTGTGTTTCCGTAAACAAATTTCGTTCACTGAAATCACTGTTTATATTCTACTAGAATTTTCCATAGTTTTGCCTCCGTGTGAATTATCAACACATCTATTTCCGATGTTAATATTATGTGATGTGACGTAAAAATTGTAAAGTCAAAGACACTTTCCAACAAGTCAAAGAAACAACAAAGTTAATTTCGCACGCAGCTTACGTTATATATAAGCTTTGAACTTATTAAGGGGCATCCCCGAAATATCATTCGGTGATCAATTTGCAAACGTTTTATCCGATTTGACTGATATATTAAAGCTCACATTAATTGGCATACAGATGCTACAGAGCTACGAAGATACACTAAGAAAGGATTCAAAAAATTCAACTCTCAGTCTATGACAGATTAAGTGTAACAAAGGGGAGAAAGGCGGGAGACTTCGTATTCGGCGGGCGCGGTTTGTTCACACTTTTCTTGTGTTAATATTTGCTGGCTAATTTTGAAAAGAATTGGTGATGGTTGTGTTGTGGACATTATATTTTTGGTGTCGTTTGTGTAGTGGCTATCTTTTGGTTATGGTTAACATATTGTGTTAATTTGGGAAAGGTTTGAGCGAGCCGCGTCCGCCGAGTGCGAAGTTTCCCGCCCTTTTTTCCTAACTTCAATTCACCATTGCTATAAACTTGACATTGGCTAATCTGTGTAAAGCCATAAAAAGGGGGAAAAAAAGAAAAAAAAAAGTCTATGACATTTTAACGAACGTGAGCGAATCCGCGGTTGACAGCTAGAACAGATTTTATCGAGATAAAGCTGGCTACAAACTAAGCAGTTAAACATTAAGGAATTAACAACAAGTATAATGTTTGTGTGATAAGTGGTGATAATAGTAATCATAGGCCGGTCGTTTAAATCTGGGCACGCACCTCTAACTTTTCGGAGTTATGTGCATTTTAAAAATTTAAAATATCACTTGCTTCAACGGTGAAGGAAAACATCGTGAGGAAACCTGCACGCCTGAGAGTTCTCCATAATGTTCTCTAAGGCATGTTAAGTCTGCCAATCCGCTCACGGCCAGCGTGGTCGACTGTGGCCAAACCCTTCTCATATTGAGAGGAGAGCCGTGCTCTGTAGTGAGCCGGTAAGGGATTGTTCATGGTGATGATGATGATGATTTTGTTTGAGCTGCAGAGTCGTATGTATCCAAAGCAACGTTGCCATATACATAAATAAGTTCCGTTTGGTACAATACCGTTAAGAACATCAATTAATATATTAGTGTAGGATTTGAATTGTACACTACACCGTGGAGATAATTTTGTACCGTGGCAAAGGATTACTCATCGTAATCCAAGCTCAGAGTTTATGGCGTTATACCTATTTACGCAATATTCGTCCTTAAGTTAACGATATTCTGGTTATAATGGCAATTTACTTGAATAGACGGGCCAAACGTCCAACGATAACTTAATAGCCCTAGGATGAAGCTATTATATAGTATGCTGCATGAAATGTGGTGAACGTATCATTAAGTATCATTTATACCAATGATTTATCGAGTATAATAAAAACTATGCACTTCCTTTATAAACTTTTTAGGGAACAAATCCCTTTACTACTTTAAAAATGAAAAATAATATGTTGGCTACTAACACTGGTTTATATAATGATATATAGCAAATTCATACCAGACTCGAGCCGGGAATCGAACCCATGACCTTCAAATTTATAATGCGACAGCGCTGCGCCAAATATAGATGTTTAAAACTGTATCTAACCCTACTTACATACAAAGTACTTTTACTGAATTTTCATTGCTCAAGAAGGTTTGAGCATAAAGCTGAACCTCAAAATGTATTTAATCAACAACAATATAAACTAATTTAGAAAAACAAATTCACCAACGTTCTTACAGTTTTTACAGTTTTCTTATTTATTTGTTCCTTTCTGCATATGAGTTTACTTACATACTTATTTGTCTACCACTTAAATATTTCAAGGCATTTAAACCACTTCTAGTTAAGTTTATTATAAATCTCTTTAAGTAAACTGTCGTTTTACGAATTCTTTGTCTTCTTGTATAATGTATATATTTAATTAGGTAAGGTTGTGTACACTTATTAGGGGCTCTTACTTGGACTCTGATCTATTGTTTTTATGTATTGGCATTTTATAGTTGCGACCTGTGCTGTGTCCTTTTCAATAAAATTAAAAAAAATTGTCAAAGATGTGACCCCATGTCACATCGCGCAATAATATTCAACCATTATCAATACCAACGCCATCATACGTAAGATGATTTTTTTTTGGCACTGTATCAGAATTACTATCTCGAGAATAATCACAAGATACTAACATCAGTGACAAAAGGTTAACGCAATACAGATTTCCCGTACGTGCAATTAATTTAATGTGTAACACAAATTACATTAAGTTACAAATTGAACGATATGAAATCCTCCATTTTGAAGCCGTATCACGCGACATGACGCCAAAGCCAAGCTCATTGAGGGAAAATTCCTCCAGTATATTACATTCCGATGTCGCGCCCACATTCACTGAGGGTTCGCAAAAAGCTACTGAGAGTTACGCGACTGTGTCGTGACATAAATCGGCTACATTATATTTTTTGCTCAGGGTAAAGTAGTAAGCGTTGACGCGGCTTAAATATATTATGTGATTAAATTTTTTTGGAACAAGATAAATATAATGACTTAACGCTGTTAAGTCTAATTATATGTTAGGGGGCATTCAAGTATTACGTGGCGCAATTTTAGGGGGGGGGATTATTTAAATAACGTTACGTAAATATACAATAACAAAGTTATTATACTTTGTTTGAACTAATTGTGACTTAAATATTACTTAACGCTTAGGGAGGGGGGAAGGGTCTAAAATCTTCAAAATTTAGCTTTTCAGTGCTCTGTTTACTTTGCAATCGGGCTTTCAAAAACTAATAGAATCGCCAGTCACATTCGCTCCCATGTCCTGCATTAGTCAGGTCTGCGTAGCTATACGCGAATTAAAACATTAAAACATAAAGTCCACCACGCTGGCCATGTGCAGATTGGCAGACTTCACACACCTCTGATAACATTATGGAGAACTCTCAGGTTTCCTCACGGTGTTTTCCTTAACCGTTGAAGCAAGTGACATTGTAAAATTTTTTTAAACGCACATAACTCCGAGAAGTCAGAGATGCGTGCCCGGATTCAAACCGCCCACCCCTGATTAGGAGGCTGACGCCCTAACCACTAGGCTATCACCGCTTCGTAAACTACTACCATGTAATAATAGTTACCATTAATAGCATATCGTCATATTGACATTCGTTGTTGGGTAAAGACTCACTCTCTTTCAGGAAAGAGTTTTTTAGAGCATAGCCCCAATGCTACTTGACGAGCTTTAACACGTGATAATCGAAACTGACGGCTGAACTCGCTTTCTTACGTGTGGGGTTGGACAGCGCCAATTTTCTTGCTTCCGGCTGGTGATTTACAAATTTTATACACAGATGTGTGTAAGATTTGTAAATCTATGTATATATAAAATTTGTATCTTTGTATACACAGATTTTTGGCCCGACTTGTTAACCAAATCTATTATTTTTCAATCAGGACAGCATTCGTAGTTGAATATGCTAGCCACTTGACCAAAGAAGTTTTTTTTTTTTATACACTACAAGTTAGCCCTTGACGGCTATATCACCTGGTGGTAAGTGATGATGCTGTCTAGAATGGTAGCGGGCAAACCTGTTAGGAGTGTGGTAAATCCACGCTCCTAATTGGTTTCTACGTGACATCGTGCCGGAACGCTAAGATCGTTTGGCGCCACGTCTTTGTCGGTAGGGTGGTAACTAGCCACGGCCGTAGCCTCCCACCAGACCAGACTCGAGCCGGGAATCGAACCCAGGACCTCCAACTTTATAATGCGACGGCGCACGCACTGCGTCACGGAGAAGTAGTGTGAAGTGGGTGAATAAAAAATAAATCTTAAACGGGAACTATATGAAATAATAAAAGAAATTGTGAGTCAAACGGAATCTAATATAAACCGGAGCACATTTCTTACAGATTCCTTGTCCTGTATTCTTCGGAGACGATAACTGTATAACTATTTAAAATTGTTTTTTTTTATCAGTAGCGTAGTAGCTAGCCTCCCACCAGACCAGACTCCAGCTGAGAATCGAACCCAGAACCTCCAACTGTATAATATGCCAGTCGTGTATTCTTTTACTTCAAGGCTATCCTTTGTTGTTGTGCGTAAACATAAACGCATAAAGCTTTATTATTGGTGCCTAACGTGACGATACAAATACACCGCGATTCTATGATCAAAGTATTTGTTGATCGAAAGCTCGCTCGTAATTCACTTGGGTATTGACCCGACGTGTTGCTATTTAGGTTCAGCTAGGCGTTAAAAGATTGACCGCTAGGCTTATATGTGAACTGTGAAGCTCGACTTTGACCGGCTGGTGCAGCTCTCACCATTATTACATTAGGTATGTATGTTTGACTTGATAGGGGATCGTCTGTCAGCGACTCGTCCATTCTACCCGTTCCTATTTCTGTTTAAACCCATACCATGCGCTATGGTAACGCACCAAACTGGTTCTGTGCCTCGAGTTTACAATAACAACTTGTTTACTAAAGTGTGCGTTTGATTTTATAGTACTGTACAGTTTTTTAATATGACTATGGTAATACTACGTACTGTTTAGTGGTCAAATTTCGTTGGCGTATAAAGTGAAGCTGTGATAGCTTAGCGGTTAGAACGTTCGACTCCTTATCGGTGGCGGGTTTGTCCCGGGCACGCACCACAAATTTTTCGGAGTTATGTGCGTTTTTAAGCAATTAAAATATCACTTGCTTCAACGTAAAGGGAATCATCGCGGGGAGATTTGCTACTGGGAGGCTTTGGCCGTGGCTAGTTACCACCCTACAGACAAAGACGTGTAGCCAAGCGAGTTCAACTAACTATGTCCAAACCATTTAGGAGTATGGGTTTACCATAACCCAAACAGGTTAGCCCGCTACCATTTTACACTGCATCATCACTTACCACTCAGGCAAGAGATGTCAAGGGCTAACTTGTAGTGTATTTAAAAAAAAACTTAATTTCAGTAAAGGGTTGGGTTTAAAATTATAATTTGTTATTTAAATAAATCTAAGAAAATTTGGAGTATTGAAGAAAAATTGAGACACAGACATAAAGGAGTCTAAAACGATGGTATATCATGGTGATGGTTTTCCATGACGAGTAACGAGTGATTCACAATTACTAAAAGACCATAGACCACAGATATTCCTATACAAACATTTCCTCTACATTCCTATTCCTATATAAACGATTGTCTGAAAAAGGTATCCAAATACTTTTTGTTGTCTAGTGCTGGAGTTTCAAACATAAGCTATTCCCTGAAAATAATTGGCATAAAACCGTTGCATATAGGTACCGAATTCCGGAAGCTGCGGTCGTTTCGATGACCGTAACTTGTACAGTTATGCGTAAATATTGTTAGCCGGCCATTTTACAATGGCTATCGGTTTAGCTTAAAGTAATTCTGAATTGTTTCCAAATATTCCAAGCTTTATGTACTGTAAATGATTTGTAAAATCGTGTTGAAAACAGTTTAAAGTTATGCCTAACAGTTTACATTTGTTTAAATGACGTAGTGAGATTGTGAAAATAATTTCCCCAACAAAGAAATCACAAAAACAGAATGGTAACTATAAATTAATTCCGAAAGATGAAGGTTCTCATTACAGTGTGCTTTTTTTAAAAAGTAGCCATAACAATTTGACCACCCTTTTCCAATTTGCGTTTATTTGATATTTAATTACGATGAAAATTTTCATAACTATGGTTAAGTAGTTTTCATGTACATCTCGTAATAATAAACCCGATAGTAAAAAAAATATGATGATTTATAATCTCATGATTCGTAATCATGAGGTTATAAATCATCATATTTTTTTGAAAACCTATATAGTCATTTGTCATGTATGATAATACGCAAATATAATAAATAATACTATCAAGTTACGCACAACATTTACCGACCCTAAAAAAAATTAAACCTAAAATTACATTGCAACACCCCTGACGAACAACAACCTCTCAACCGTCCAGGAGTACACAAACAAAAAAAAACAAAATTGCCCAGTCTTATAGGAGAACTTCAGTGACAATTTATCAATCGAGACCTTCTAGATAAACTTTGCATTTAAAACATGTTATTTCCAAAATATGACGACCTCCGTGACGCAGTGCGTGCGCTGTCGCATTATAAAGTTGGAGGTTCTGGATTCGATTCCCGGCTCGAGTCTGGTCTGGTGGGAGGCTTACCATACTCCTACTGGTTAGCCCGCTACCATCCTAGACACCATCATCACTTAACACCATATGAGATAGCCATCAAGGGCGAACTTGAAGTGTATAAAAAAAAGATAGATAAATACTCTTTATTACACACAAAGCTTAGAGACAACACGAAACACTTAACACATAAGTATGCAAAGGCGGTCCTATTGCTTGAGCAATCTCTTCCAGATAACCCTTGGGGAAAGAAGTCAATGATAGATTAGGGTAACAGCGCAATATATGAGCTAAACATAATAAATTTTGCCAATAAATATAATGTATAAATATATACTGTTATGTATAAATACATACATTTCAATACACATATACTATTCGGCGTAAGATATCGGAGATATTACAAATCGTACATAGATAGAGTTTATGGTTTGGGTACAGTGCACCGCGCGGTATTAATATGAAGTAACGTAATGCGTTACGACCGTGGATGCATTCCCAAGAATGTTTCTTGCTACTAGTATGAAGATGAGAATTTAAAACGGAAATAAGACATCCCGTTATCTTCTAAGACATCTCGACAGAAATCAATTGACAGGCGGGACATCCTCTTTCGGAATAAGATCGACGGAAATGAACTATATGACTTATACACGAGCAAAATTTGCAAGCGGGTAAAGTGCAAAAAGAACCCCCTTCTCTAGCTGATTCTGTATGAAACATACGATAAGGGCGTAGCTGACAGAGTTTTATCCCAAATATACATCTGCGATTAATTCAGATTACTATATATGAGTTTAAAATCAAACAAACAATATCATAAACCAAGGCATCACCATTTCGGAAATGGTAGGAAGGTTTAAATTATTATTCAAAATAATGTATCCCGTTGTATTAAAGCTTTTAATATAACAAGTCAACATTTCATTGATCCGATGATGATGGAGACATATGCTTATAATGCAAATCTCCAGCCCATTCATGTTTGCCTAGTAACCCTATCATACTAACACTAAGCTAGTTTCAGAGAAAAACGCGTATTAAAATGCGGATTGTCTTTCTGGAACTTCAAAATGGAAACAAATATGAGTAGTTAGAACGTTTTACAGAAACGGGTGTTGCCCCGAAAGCAACCTGACCCCCATGGAGTCCACCCATGCACGGTCAACTGAGCATTCAATTTAGAGCACCAGGGGAACATTCTATGTGGTGTATGGATAACCCACAGATGTGCTTGCCGTGCCTACTTACTTATATTGGTGCACGGACTGAGTTCAAGCTTAATCATAATTTCTAATTACTTTGTATGAAACAATTAATATGCTCCATTGTATTCAATACTTTAACAAGTGAATCTCCATAAAATGCCATATTATTGGAACGAAGTTCCTTATCGCGCGTTGTGAAAGGGGGCTAGACGGAAAAAATTCTTACGAAAAGTTGTCACGACACTTTTTGTTTGGCGTCGCATGTTTCTCTGTCTGTCTCTCTCTCTTATAGAAAGCAAGACAGATATTTTCATTTCTATTTCGCATTGAACAGTGTGGTGTCGCGACGATTATTTTTGTTGAGTGTATACAGGTTTTTATTTTGTTTCGCATTCTTTTACCTTATATTTTATATAAAAATAAAAATAAAAGTGTTTATAAATAGTTTATTTTTACTTAATAGAAAGCATATGTTTTGTAACAATTTGTAATTATATTTATTGACATATCAATTTATATTTGTATAATAATATGACTAAGTTTAGACACATAATTACGACGCATCACGACATTTTACTCTCTTATTTTACAGAAATAATTATGTCCTTATAACTCTATTCAAATTAATAGTTAGCAAGCAGCGCAGTTTATACTGAAACACTTATAAGACAGTTTTCATGATAGTTTGTTGGGAGTCTGTAAAGTGTAAATATTATGCTAAATGAGGCGACAAAAGCCTGTGCGGCACTTTGCCGCGCCATTAGGTACTGCTATAACAACAGCGCTATCTCAGCCACGCACGCCTCACTGTTAGCCGCTCCGCTGGATGCAAGCTAAACTCTGTAGTCGTGTATTGTTTAGAAAATCCCATTATAATAATTTAAATAGTACGAACTCTTCTGTCTTGTTCTCGAGTGGAGCTTACTGGAAAACAGTATGTCCTATACCGTGTTTACTATTTTAATGTCTAGGCCAATAATCAAACGACTAATAGAGGGTAGATGCCTATTCGTTGTGTGAGTAACAAGCTTGTCTGTGTAGTCATCATGATCAACCCATTATCGGCTCACTACAGAGCACGGGTTTCCTCTCAATATGAGAAAGGTTTGGCCATAGGTCACCACGCTTGCCATCCGCGGTTGTTGTCTCACGATGTTTTCCTTCACCGTTGAAGCAAGTGATATTTTAATTTGCGGGACATCCTGGCACAGTAAAATACTTACTTAAAAGGATGTCCCAACAACGGATAAATCTGGCGGACCCTAACCACTAGGCTATGACAGCTACTTTATAAGCAAATAGTCAAACGACTATTAGAGGGTAGATGACGCCTATTCGTTGTGTAAGTATAAGCTTGTCTCTGCAGTAGTGTATCTTAAATGTTTGATTAAATAAGAGTGGACATATCTGACTTGGTAAAGGGTGGAGTCCGCGTAGGACTAAGTTTCTATACTAGGCCGCAGAAAAGCAACAGCAACAAGTCCAGGCCTGTGGAAAAATTAAAACGAACTGTCTCTGTAGTAGACGTATAATGTTTATAAGATTTATGCTATTTGACCGCGCTTTATAAAAGCTAACAATGAATCTATTCATAATGTAAATTTATGTAGGTAAATTAGTGTTGTTAACATACCTATAAATTACATTCATTGGTTATACCTAACTATTCCATTAGAATTGATCGTTCACAGCAAATAATTATCGGCAATGCTTTATGATAATATCAAGAGCTATAATGGATCGGAAAACCATAAATTACGCATTATACATTAAAGGTAATTGGTTCAAAAACGCTCTCTAAATATGTGATGTATTTTCAAAGTGTTCCATTGTTATATTGCATTTTTACCTATCCGGGCAGTTAATTATTATTGAAATGACAAAGTAGCCCTACTCGGCTTGCATTGCAATGTTACAAATTATGTATGGCTGCAAAATAAATACCTTCATCATCATCATCATGATCAACCCATTACCGGCTCACTACAGAGCACGGGTCTCCTCTCAATATGAGAAGGGTTTGGCCATAGTCCACCACGCTGGCTATGTGCGGATTGGCAGACTTCACACACATTTGAGAACATTACGGAGAACTCTCAGGCTTGCATATTTCCTCACGATGTTTTCCTTCACCGTTGAGGCAAGTGATATTTTAATTGTTTAAAAAAAGCACATAACTCCGAAAAGTTGGAGGCCCGGATTCGAACCGCAGACCTCTGATTAGGAGGCTGACGCCCTAACCACTAGGCTATCACAGCTTCCTTACATACCTTAAAACACATAAATACCTTATTATAAGGAAAATAAAGTTCATAATTGCTCGTAAATAGAAATAAGTAGGTAAGTTGTGGGTATAAAATCCAAATCTATGTTCATAATTCCGAGTACAGAATATTCTGGAATAAAGATACGAAGTATAAACATCGGTTTCCGTTGTTAGACTTTCAGTGTATTCGGATTTATCGGTAAATCGCTATTGGTATCCACTTGTAAACAAACTTTTTTTAATGTGTAGTTAGTGTTGAGGCATGGTTTGGCCTCCTTATTAGGTTTACACTCATCTGTGTTTATCCAGATCTCTAAGTGTAAATGTTACCATTATTTTTTATTCTGTCAAAAAGTTGTGATAGCCTAGTGGTTAGGACATCCGCCTCCTAATCAGAAGTCGGGGGTTCGAATCCGGACACGCACCTCTAACTTTTCGGTTATGTGCGTTTTTAAGTAATTAAAATATCACTTCCTTGAACGGTGAAGGAAAACATGCCACAGGCCAAACCCTTCTCATATTGAGAGGAGTCCCGTGCGATGTAGTGAGCCGGCAATGGGTTGATTATGATATTTATTCTGTCATTATAGCCATATTTTATATCCGCTGAAATGTATCATATTTTCATCAAGGGATGAATTATCAGTCGTTCTACTATATGATATTTAAAAAATAATACTACTTTAAGAGATGGTATTACGTAAACTCAGTTTATATATATGTTTACAACAGTTGCATCCATCGCAGGATGCTGTACGTATAATTGAGGACGTCCCGTCTGTCTTTCGATTTCCGATAGAACGTGTCTCGGGAAATTGCGGTGTACCCAATACACGTATAGCATTTTCGGTATCTCGCTTCAATGAATCATTACAGAGATTATAGAGAGCGATGGTACTCTCACTGGTTTAGTTTTAAGTTACGATACGATATGATCATAAGCGCTTCTAATACGCCCATATAATTATAGACGTTGAAAACTAATTGTTCTGCCGTCTTAAATAAAAATAAATACGAAATTTGTAAGCTCATTCATTCGAGGTCATGGGTTTGTTAGGTTAAATTAGTACTGAATAATTGCATCTTAAGCGGGATCGGTGATAGCCTAGTGGTTAGGGCGTCAGCCTCCGAAGCAGAGGACAGCGGTTCGAATCCGGGCACGCACCTCTAACTTTTCGGAGCTATGTGCGTTTTTAAAAAGATTAAAATATCACTTGCTTCAAAGATTTTTATTGCTTATTGCGGTGAAGGAAAACATCGTGAGGAAACCTGCAAACCTGAGAGTTCTCCATAATGTTCTCAAAGGCGTGTGAAGTCTGCAATCCGCACAGGGCCAGCGTGGTGGACTATGGCCAAACCCTTCTCATAATGAGAGGAGACCCGTGACCCTCTGCAGTGAGCCGGTAATGGGTTGATCATGATGAATTGCATCTTTACAGTTACTTATCCGTTGAAAAGACTTAATCAATTTAAATTTACAACATACAGTGAAAACGCCACACATTTTTATCTCAAATATTCTGCGAACGTAACCAGGAGTGCTTGCTTAACATGCTCACTAAAACACGGGGGTAAACAGCGTTGATTTCCCAAATCACAGCTTTTAAGTCAGATATTGAAATATCGAATAATCTTGCTCTACCCGGTAATCAATCCTAGAACCTCGTGTTCTATAGTTGAACATTCGGACCACTAGACCTACGCGGCATTAATATCTATAAAACGTTAATTATTCATGACTGAATGTACCTATAACACATTAATTGAACCTGATCTATTAGATTCGAAAGCTGTGATTTTTTATTTTATTTCGGTGGGAATTAACTTTGCCATCAAGTATTATGAAATGAAATTTTCGGTTTTCATCCACACTCTAATTGCCAATCTAAATTCATCGGATCAATTAGGATACAGTGACGGTATTTTTATTTTTATTATTTCGTAAAAGTATCGTATTTTCTAAAAGTGACTTTCATAAAAAGCGGTGATAGCCTGGTGGTTAGGGCGTCAGCCTCTTTATCAGAGGTCGGCGGTTCGAATCCGGGCACGCACCTCTAACTTTCCGGAGTTATGTGCGTTTTTTAAATATCACTTGCTTAAACGGTGAAGGAAACGGTTGATCATGATGACTTTCATAGGTTTGCCTTTTATATGAAAATGTTATGTAGTAAGTCCGCCACTAGGATACACCATCGAAAAAGCATGGCGGGGCCACGCTCCTATATCTTTAACTCTTTTTTGAGAGGAAACCTTTGCGAGCAATAGATAAAAATACTTAATTATGACAATGCAAGTTGATTTGTGGTGAGTGCTTAGCATTAAGTTCGCCTCTTGTACATTATTTTTTGTGCAATAAAGTTTATAAAATAAAGGAAGACTATGCTAATGGTCAAATGTTGCTTATGTATTAAGAATATTAAAGGCAAGTAAAAAAGTACTCACTCAAAATCAAAACAATTTATCGAAGGAAACTGGAACTATGCGGGTGAAATCGAGGATCGAAACTAGTTTATTTGTATATCTTGACGACCTCCGCGCGCGCTGTCGCATAATTAAGTCCTGGGTCCTGGGTTCGATTCCTGGCTTGAGTCTGGTCTGGTGGAAGGTTTTGGCCGTGGCTAGTTACCACCCTACCGACAATGACGTGTCGCCAAGCGATTTACCGTTCCAGCACGATGTCGCGTACAAACCAATTAGGGGTATGGGATTATCATTTCCCTCATCACCGCATCATCACTTACCATCAGGTGAGATAACCATCAGGGGCTAACTTGTAGTGGATAAAAAAACAGCGATTATCTATGGGGGTGAAATCGAGGATCGCAGCTAGTTTATTTGTGTAGAGATATGTACAAACTATTCAGCTTTACAATTTAAGTGGAGATTAAATTGCAAAGCCTCATTATGCAAAACCCTAAAAGCTTTAACAATTACTCACAATTTACACACAAATCATTTTACACTTCATAAACCGGGCAATATTTTGGAAACAATTCAAAATTATTTCAAAGCTACGCCGAATAGCGATGCGATATAAAATGGCCGCCAAAACAATATCACTGTATAACTGCAGGAATTATGGTCGTGCGAAACGGCCGCGGCTTCCGATATTCGAAAATGTAACAACGTACCGTAATTTTATTCATTACTAACTTTTGGTCGCCTCATCGCGTACACTACAAATGCACCAATAGGAAATATATCCAATAAATAAACACATAGTTATGTTTCAGTTTTCTTATTTACTAAATAATAAGTTTGGAAACCTCTTTCAGATATAGTAAGACTACATCTGTACCAGAAATCGAATCCAATTTATTTGACGGCAATGAGAGAGCAGCGCCATCTAGTTTCAGAATCATGTACGACAGACAAGAGAGTGGCATCGCCCCCTCTCTTTACGCAACACAAAGTGGCGTATGCATGTTCTTAAAAGACTCACCGGCGCGGGACGGCGCATTGCATTCGGTCGGATCGCATCGGTGGTCGAGTCGCGGTAGTGCATAGTCGTACTTGGTGGAGCGTATAGTCTGCTCCTTATAAATTACCATACTTATAATTGCAATTCTGTGGTACCAAGAGTATCTGGTCTCTTTGCCCGAACCTACCCACGTCTACCCAAATTACCGACGAAGACACGCCCCCGCCCCGTAGTCATATTATATATTATTTATAACTTGCTTATGCCAAAGATATCGGCTGCGTTGTTTTTCTATTTTAGAATTCGCGTATACGGACCTCGCTACTATCCCGACTTGTAAATAACAATATGTCTTAACCCTCAATATAAAACCGTTTTAATAGATGCCAAAATCGGTTTAAATACCGTAGAAATCGGATGTTCTTTAAGAAAGTATACTATGTCCGATTCCAAGGTGCAAGGCGATCTCAGTGTCAAATTTGGCAAGATCGATTATTAATGGTTGAAACGTATATTAGTAACAAACAAATAAACTACCAAACATAATAGACACACTTATTTGTATGTTATTTTTTCGTTTCGTAAGTTATTATCACCATGAACACCCGCAGCACGAGAGAAGCTACCGTTCTGGCCGACTCCATCTATCATAGTTCCCTCGCAATAACATGCCGGAACGTTAAATAGCTTAGCGATTCACCTTTGGCATGAGAGTTGGTACAGCAGCGGCTTAATTATGCCGGGAATCGAACCCGGGACCTCCCACTTCATAATACACATAGATCATCAAATATATTATGGTTCTATTCTTTCGTCACTTACAAAGTTATTCTAGGTTTTACTACATAAAATTTGTCTTGTAACAATGCAGTATAATACGTTTTGGTTAAAAAATAATCAATGTTTCTAGCTAGAAATCCAATAAAAAATAGGACACACGACGCTTGGAGTATTAGTCGAATTATGTGACGTCGCTATATGTAGCACAACCTCACTCAAGTAGGTTAACGGACTACATGCGATCATCATGATCATGATCAACCTATTACCAGTATCACTACAGAACACGGGTCTCCTCTATATATGAGAAGGGTTTGGCCATACTCCACGCTGGCCATGTGCGGACTGGCAGACTTCACACGCCTTTGAGAACATTATGGAGAACTCTCAGGCGTGCAGGTTTCCTCACGATGTTTTCCTTCACCGTTGAAGCAAATTATATTTTAATTTTTAAAAACGCACATAACTCCGAAAAGTTAGAGGTGCGTGCCCGGATTCGAACCGCCGGCATCTGATTAGGAGGCTGACGCCGTAACCACTAAGCTATCACCGCTACATGCGATAGTAATCGTTACAACCCGCCAACCAACACTGGACCAGTGAGCCACTTCTATGGCAAAGTAGACCTTTACCCGTTGACATATAAATATGTATAAAAACCATTATATAAGCGTGACCAGCATAAAGTGTAGCGACTTGCCAGAACGTGTGTCGCAGAGATAGCGCCGTTGTCATGAGCTCGCGTCAACTACAAATGGTGCGGCAAAGTCAGCCTCTTTTCGCCTCATTAACCCATAAATTTACGGAACACTGAATCCTGGAAAACTTAGCTAATACATTTTTTTAAGTATTCCATTATGACCTATATTGTTTTTGTTCCGATAGTAAGTAATCACTTTTAATTGGCTTTTATGAGTTGTTAAGTTATTAGAAATTGAAAGTTGAAAGAGACATGAGTTTAGTTTACGGAAAAGTCATAATTAACCTATGTCTACGCCGTTCGAATTTGTGGGTAGGCGGACATAGTTGCTTAACTGTGTATGTTATTAATATGTAATATTCATAATCAACCCATTACCAACTCACTACAGAGCACGGGTCTCTTCTCAATATGAGTAGGATTTGGCCATAGTCCACCACGCTGGCCATGTGCGGATTGGAAGACTTCACACGACTTTGAGAACATTATGGAGAACTCTCAGGCGTGTAGGTTTCCTCACGATGTTTCCCTTCACCGTTGAAGCAGGTGATATTTATCTTTTTTAAACGCATTTTTCTCCCTTTCCTCTAAAGTACCTTCAAGTAATAAATAACCTTTTAACTTATGTATCTGAAAAGAAAAATAAATCAGTGTCTAGTATCGAAATTCTCAAATAGATGAATGATTTGTCTTTGTTTATTTTTCTTTACAAGGTATCTTGATTGAGAAAGTTCTTTCATCAAAGATTGATAACTCGTTTATACTACAAGTTAGCCCTTAACAGCCGTCTTATCAGTTTGCAACGAATGTAAATTTACCCACAGTAACAAATTAGTTAATTAATAGTGCAATAAATAAAAACTAAGCATTTTTGTTGCATTCCATCGCGGGACTGGTCACCTGATATTAAGTAATTACCGTTGCAACTGTACATTTATATCGCCAAAGGAGCCACCGATGCATTGCCGACCGAACCCATCCTCCTAAACGGGTTCTATTCGGCTTCATACCAGAACGCTAAACCCTTAGCGGTATGTCTTTGCCAGTAGGGTGATAACTAGCCACGGCCGTAGCCTCCCACTAGATCAGACTCGAGCCAGGAGTTAACCGAGGATCTCTCAATTTATAATGCGGCAGCGTACACTCTTTGCCAAGGATGTCTCAGAAGGATGAATCAGTGTTGTATCTTTGTAAGTGTTAAATTATGTATACTAAATTTACATTGGTTTTCTACCATTAATATTTAATTAGGCTCTAAATAAAATTTACAGTCTAAAACCTGCAATACACTGGTTCCAACAACTAAAAATTACCACTGAAGTTTCAGTAAAACTGAAGTGTTTGCAATGAACAGTATCCAGATAATATCTTAAGATGCATCTCATAAAATCTGAAGATATTATGGGATAATAATAGGTCTACGCAAAGATTATATGCAAATCCATCCGTTGATGCGTGAAGAGAGTACAAAATAATCAACACAAATTTGTACATAATGAAGGTAACATATATTTATAAACTTTAAAAATAAATAAATATCGTACTTCCTGACTTAGATTTATTTATTGAGTACATAGTATAAATAATAATAATTAATAATGCTAATTACTTACAAATTAATAGACATTGAAAATAATTTGCCTGCGCTAATAAATTATTAGTTCCAACCATAATACTCACTAATAACAAAATAATCTCTTGTTAATCTGGCAATTTGTTATCGCGCGCAATTTTAATAGACAATATTATTTTAGTATTATCTAATTAAAATTAAGCGTACATTATGATGTATACACGTTTATACAAGCAGCTTTGGCAACATACTGTTTATAAGGCCCTTAGAGCCACATCGAGCTAGAATAGATAATCAAGTACCGGTCAATCTATGCTCTCCACCAAACCTCACCTGACCTTAAGTTTGATGCAAAAAAAAATTAACATAATAATATAACAATTGCTGTATTAATCAATGAAATCAAACAAAAAAAACTTCTTTATAATTTTCTCTAATTTCTTAAGTAGAAAATAATTTCTGCATGCAATCTATATGTCAAATATTCTGATAAATATTATATATAACCTTATTTATAAACGTATAGCGTGTGTATAGTTTTACAATGGCAATGTTATTCTTGAGGAGGAATCCCATATTTTAGTTGTCTATAGTTCCATAAAACTCCATACTTATTCACAGATGATTTGCTTATATTCTAGTTTGTACGTGGTTTTCTATTCGATTTAGAAATTCCTGTTTTTATTTTGACCTAGCTTCAACTTACTCTTCTTTTGTGTCGTTGTTTTCTGTTTTATCAATTAGTAACACCTCCCTTGTGTTTGGATCATGCACATTCCATAAATCTTTGATATTCTCTTGCATTGATTCAACTTCTTCTACGTCATGCATTGTCACATTATCCGATTCAATAATTTCAGCGCCAACTAATCTCTCCATGAGGAAATTATTACCAAAATTTTCATAAATCACTTGATCATTTTCTATGTCTTCGCCACAACATCTGTGGAAAAATAAATGCAACACCGGACGGCCATAGAGGCAGCTCAACACTACAAATAGAACTATAGTGACCAGCACACAGAATGTTAGAAAACGGCACCACATTATTGTAGTTTCGTTTCATCTTACAGCGTTGGAATACATCTTCATTGAGCCTTAATAAAACAAACGCGAGCTGTCTCGTGTAAAACTAATTTGTTACTAAAGCAGTTGTGAGGAAAAACAATCTAGAAACCAATCAACGTTCGATGGTGACGATTGATTGTTTTGCGCCTGGACACTTCATGCAGACTGGCGACATTGTCTGTGCCCTCCGCGGTAAAGTAGACAAAGCCATACGTAAAATCATAATAATAGATATATTTCTTGATTATGGCGCTAATCGATCCATTTGGATTTATTGATGCTAGGTATAAAAATAAAAGTAAAAATCACAGAAACAGCACATCACTATGATATCACATTATGAATAAGGATCACAGATATTTGTATGCATATTTTTTTTTAATAAAATGTTAAAGTTTGTGAAGAACCAGTGTTCTTGGTGATTCGATGCACGGTGTATGCATTCCCTTTCCTAATGTTTCATTATATAGAGGTATAGAAATAGGTAATTTTATATTTAGGAGCTAACGTCATGATGAGGCCAGCAGATGCATAGTCAATCTCACTTCTAGGAACTCTCTTTACTCGCTACTAGGAACTTGCGTGGGTCAGGTAATAGAACCACTTGCTGCTTGTATTTTCAATACTTTTTTGTATTTATAAAACACATTAAATTTACACGATTTAATCATTAAAATTTGAACGCTAATATAAACTAATAATACAGCTGAACAGTCAATAAATAATTGTTATAGTCTATATTTTAATAGTTCGCTTTTAAAAGCCCTATAAACGAAGCAACCATGCTACGATACGACGCGTTAGGTAGGCGAATATAGTGTACTCTATGTTGCAGCGAAGGATACAAAATATCAATACGGATTCGCGGGCAAACGCTAGTACCTAAGTCAACTATACCTTAAATTACCACCATTCCAGTTATCTCTATGTGTAAATAGTTTATTTTATTATTTTATTTTATTTTATTTATTTATTTGGGTTTACAAACAAAGCCACAGTATAATATATGACAATCAAACTTACACCTAATATTATTAACCGTGGCGTCAACCACGTAAACCACAGATACATTGTAAATGGACCGTTTACAAAAAACCAAATTAACTTTACAAAAAAAACAAAACCTAATTTACTTTACTAAAAAAAAACAAAAACCGCAAAGATGCGGAAATCTTACAACTTAGAAATGAATAATATACATATGATTTTGTAACTTAACTTAACTTACCTTACCTTTACTTACCTTTACTTATGTTTATTTCTGTCTTTAACGATACATTTTTAACGGAAACCTTTTTTCATGCTGGCTCTTTCTTAGTCGCAAGTCTGCAATAATATTCTACAAAAGCATTGCTTATAATTTATATGCAGATTCGTTATGTACTTCACCAAAGATGTTTGTCCCCTATATTAAAGACGGGTATTGAATATTAATTTATCAAGTCGAACAAACCAAGAACGGACGTCATTGTGGAGTGCTGAGTCACGTATCGTATTGTTAACCGACTTTGGCAGTTAACTGAACTGCTTTGTAAAAAAATCCTAGTTTAATGTAAGTAAATGTTATGAAAACTAAAATTCGCAAAAAAGGTGAATATAAAAATGAAGAACGAAAAAAGAACTAAAAAGAACTCTCAAGCTTCCTGGACAAGCAATTATGACGTGGCGTAGACAGTGCTTATTTAATTCTGATTCTATTTAAGAAACCATATTGCCTCGAGGGTATCGTTTGGTGTAAGTTGCTCATCTACCACTTTTACCACTAATTAACTACTTACATAATATGGCCTATACTTCTTTACGGATGCTAATCCTGGTCAATCAAAGAAGATCTAAGGAAACGTCTAGAGGCATTAGGGATTTAGGCTAATATACACGTGCTAAAGATTTGACGAACTCCGTGGCGCAGCGCGCGCGCTGTTGCATTATAAAGTTGGAGGTCCTGGGTTCGATTCCCAGCTCGAGTCTGGTCTGGTGGGAGGCTGCGGCCAAGCGATTTAGCGTTCCGGCACGATGTCGTGTAGAAACCAATTAGGAGTATGGCTTTACCGTACCCCTAACAGGTTAGCCCGCTACCATCTTAGACTGCATCATCACTTACCATCAGGTGAGATTGCCATCAAAAGCTAACTTGTAGTGGATAAAAAAAAAAGATCATCTGGACCCAAAACGGTTACCAATGAGGATATCTTGCAACGTGTTGGTTGTCATCGCGAACTTAAAAATACTGTCAAAAAGGAAAAAGATGATTATTTGGCTGCTTAGGTATGACAGACAGACTGCAAATCATATTGATGGGCAGATTAGCTGGAAAAAGGCGCATCGGTTGCAAAAGGAAGTCTTGCGGAACATCAAGGAGTGGACTGGTATCGCGAATGCTGCCCAGCTTTTTGGCCTCGCCGGAGACAAGGAGAAAAAGCCATTCTTACGGCCGGTTTTCACTAGTTGGAGAGGCACCTAAAGAAGAAGAATTAACTACAACCGAAACTCCTCATATCTCTTTCAATCACATCGAAATAGCATTGACGTATTCAAAATAATTTGTATGTAGATTATTTGCGTATTCAACAAAGATATTTTCCTATTCTACGGACGGGTACTGAATATTTATAAATCGGTAGTGAACGCCCTGTCAAAGTTCCGTATCTATTGTTTTATCCAGATCGTATATTCCGGAAAAGTAAATTTCCGGAACTAGGTTTGAGGTCCGTAATATCATAAATTTCAGCTTCGCTAAGTTTTTTAATATTGGACCTGAAAGTGGCATCTAATACTGGGGTCATCGCGTTGTTACAGCGACTTCTGATTTCAGCTTTTTATGTAATGAATATTTAAACAATGGCCGATTTCTATTCTCTTTGAGTTTTCTTTTTTTGGATTCATATTATTTAGGTACTCACTGACAAAAGGTCGCCTTAGTAATGACGGATAGTTATATGCCCCAAAATAAAAACTTAGTGAGAATATAATTAGCTTGCTGCAATACTTTTCATTTCTACTATAATTTCTGACCTTATACTATAAGTCAACTAGAATAATTGAGCACTGACAATCATCTTGAGCTATGTTAGTAATTAACGGAACTCTTCATTTTTTCACCTACTCCAAGAGAACTATCTCTCCATAGCCCACTGAATGACTTCGAGCTTTCTTATAAAGCTTTGAGTTCTAAATTCAAATTCAAATTCAAAATAATCTTTATTCAAATGGTCCTTAAAAAGGCACTTTTGACGCGTCAATAATTCGCGTTCTTAATCACGCATTATATTATTTCCCAGAGAAAATCAATATGCAGATTTACAACTTCGGCAAAGATGTCACCTACATTGAAGACAGCTTTTGAATATTGATTTACCAGAAAGTACAGACAACCGACACGGTCAGAATCACGTAGCCATTGTTCACCGAATCGGCAAGTTCCGGACTAGGACTGTAGTCTGTAATGTAAATTTTATAAACGAATTCAACGAACTTTTTTAATATTGAATCCGAATTCCACAGGCTGCTGAAATAACATAATAAGATTCAAATAATGAACTGTAACGACAAATATTTTAAAATGTTTATTAGGTTTTTTTTTTTTTATCCACTACAAGTTAGCCCTTGACGGTAATCTCACCTGATGGTAAGTGATGATACAGTCTAAGATGGTAGCGGGCTAACCTGTAAGGGGTATGGTAAACCCATACTCCTTTCGGTTTCTACGCGACATCGTGCCGGAACGCTAAATCGCTTGGCGTCACGTCTTTGTCGGTAGGGTGGTAACTAGCCACGGCCGTAGCCTCCCACCAGGCCAGACTCGAGCCGGGAATCGAACCCAGGACCTCCAACTTTTTTTTATAATCTGACAGCGCGCGCGCTGCGCCACGGAGGTCGTCAAAAGGTGTATCTACACTTCATATACTCGTGTATTGATTTAATTTGCGTAATCAAAACTGACTTATTTTCTCAATAATAGACCACACTTATTCTTAATGTAAAAAGAAGGATTCCGTAGAGCGGTATCGAGAGCGGATCGTAACTGCGCGAAGACGTAGACGTCAGGGTGGTGAAGGTCACCACCCCATTCTGACCATCCAATAGTTCCGTACTCTGGGTTCTCGGGGTCATGAGCGGCCAGAGCAGGAAATCTGGCCACTCAGTAACTCTTATGCGACCTCGTGACGTCTGACATGCTAGTCAGTAAGCCGCGTAATTTTGCGGACCTACGTACGCGAGGAGGCAGAATAAGAGCACAAGGGAGGCACCGGTGCGTTCTTAGGAGATCCCGGAGCCTCCCACTGTGTTATCCAATGGTGGCCACCGAGGGGGCTTTAGTGGGTAAAATTACCACATAACCCGAGCTTTTCCCCAGCAATAGTCGGGTATCTCAGTAGGAGATATCCCCCCCCCCCTCCCCCCCGTCAACATAAAAAAGGCCACACTTATTCAATTATTAATGCGTTTTTCTGTCTTTCACCAATCCACATTAGTAGTAATACTGTGCCGACTTTTGAAGTCTAACCCTGTTTAAAATATGTAAGTTAATAATTTTCACCGAACTTTTGTGATAGACATTTAAAGCATTCTTATCGTTTCATGAACACTATATATAAAACAATATTACCTAGTCGTATGATACTATTCCAACACAGCCTAGTATTCTGGTGCGATGCCAATAGCTATGTTTAGAAACCGATTAGATATCTAAGATACGTATTATGTAGATGGTCAGCACTTGCATTGTATCAGCTGATATCTCTTCCATGTGAGCGCGTACTAGTTGAGATAATGCTAACTGCATTTGCAAGGGCAAAATAATTAAAGCACGTAAAATACGATACAAAGTTTTAGATTTATCGCAGACAGCTGCGTAGCGGGCTGGAATTTATAAAATAAAAAGTCACAAGTACATCACAGGCAAACTTTTTTTTTATACTCTACAAGTTAGCTGATGATGATGCAATCTAAGATGGAAGCGGGCTAACCTGTTGGAGTACGGTAAACCCATCGTGCCGGAACGCTAAATCGCTTTGCAACACGTCTTTGTCAGTAGGGTGGTAACTAGCCTCAGCCAAAGCCTCCCACAAGATCAGATTCAAGCCGAGAATCGAACCCATGGCCTCCGACTTTTTAATGCGACAGTGCACGACCTGCGCCCTGGAAGTCGCCAAAAACATAAGACGAAGTAGCTTCACTTGTTTGCGTGTTTCTTTTTGGCTTTTACCCCCTTTTTTTTTTTTGTCGTGGTGGAAAAGCTTTATGGCTACCTCCAACCCTTGGGCGGGAAGGAGGTTATGTTGGATTCCCACCCCGGGGGGTATACCCGAACTAAAAACCACCACGGCATGTCCCTCTCGCAGGTTTTACTGGACATCCGGGGGACCCGTTGTATACTTCCCGGATGATTGGCTTTTACCCTAAGCACATAACCAATTCTTATGAATATTTTGCACATATATAGCTCGTATTCCCGAACAGACATAGGATACCTTTATACTGAGTATAGTGGTATAAGCACGATGTTTCGAAGACCATTGGAGTACGAAGACGTAGGTAAAAAGTAGCTATTCCATTTTCTCCCTTATTATTATTTCGACGGTCTGTTATTGTCATCATTAAAGTTAGTAGGTAGGTAGGTCAGTAGGTAGTTTTATGTCACTATGTTTACATCAAAATTCTTACGCATACGAGTGTAAAGTGAGATATCGTGGTAGGTGTTTCATTTTATAATAAGTATGCAGTCCACGTCCTTGCATCTACGCAGTTATTCGACCTTCACATTAGCATACAAATGAATTCCCCGGCGTTGCTCGGAGATGATTTACGGGCAATCTCAGCCATGAATTCATTAAGTTTACTGATTTTGGGTTAACTAGGCCGGCGGGAGCGGATTTTAATCAAATTTAAGACTAAGTCTGCGAGATTAAGACTTGTTCATCGAAGGAAAGCAAACGAATTTCTGGGTATAATATTTAGTGGAAATTAGCTCAAAATTCGAAATTAAAGAAACTTTAAAGTCTTGATCGTATAAGCTAAGCTTTGAAAAATAAAGCTAAGATTTATAGCCATTATGTTTAATAGCTTTTGACACTTTAGAAGATAACTCTTTAACTTACGGTTGTGGGTAGCGTGATAATGCAAATTAGAGTGAGAGGCACATCTCCAAGATTTCAGTCGGTAATTTCCTTTGAATACGTCACCTACTGTACGTAAAATGGTACAAAGGCGAATATTTTTTTAAAAGATTTCCACGGTATGATTAAGAATATGCATTTATGGCAGCTCATAACAATGACAACCGTGAGTTGTCTCATTATAATAAAAGTATTGAAGCGGTGATAGCCTAGTGGTTAGGGCATCAGCCTCTAATCAGAGGTCGGGGGTTCGAATCCTCTAACTTTTCGGAGTTATGTGGGTTTTTAAAAACATTAAAATTTCACTTGCTTCAACTGTGAAGGAAAACATCGTGAGGAAACCTGCGCGGCTGAGAGTTCTCCATAATGTTCTCAAAGGCGTGTGAAGTCTGCCAATCCACACATGGCCTGCGTGGTGGACTATGGCCATATTGAGAGGAGACCCGTGCTCTGTAGTGAGCCGGCAATGGGTTGTTCATGATGATGATGATGATGAATAAAAGTAACCATATGTTATATTATCTGTTCTTTCAAAATATTTATTAAATTTCATTTATTTTGCACAAGAAAGGGGAAAATATTAAGAAAAAATAAGTTATACAGATTAATATTCACTTTTAAGAATATAATTCCTAATACCATTTATTAAGATGTATGTGCTATTGCTACTCGTCTTCACGCACACATAAATACCGTACTGTAGGTACACTTGGTTACCACAAGTAAAGCATTCGTCGCTTCGTGAAATAAAAATACTATAAGGAGCATATCAATCAATCAATCAGTCAATCATAATCTTTATTGAAATAATTCTTTAAAAGACTCTTTTGATGCGTCAATAATTTACATATAAATAAAATTTTCAAAAGGGTAAATTCGATCCATTTCCACTGGCCCCCACACTAACCTGTATTGTGGAGACCCATATGTGTTATTTACAGCTTTTTGACCACTGTCAAAAGGGAATTACTTTAGTTTAACTAGTGATTCATTGCATATAATGTTTATAAAACTACAATCTATATATAAAATAGATATAAAGTAGTGAGTTGATGGTGATAACTACGAGTACATTCGTAAACTTAAAACTAATACTATGTGGGTTCCAAAAACGCCCTGTTCTAAGAAGAAGCCCACAACAAACTTAAGCAGGTAAATTTTCTTTTCGTTATCTTCATTTCACGTGCCAGTTAAATCTCACATACTCGTCTTTACCGAATGATGCTATGAAAAATTACGCATCGCTAGCATTGAGGTCGATCGATGTGACTCAAGAATTAAGTATGTAATAATGTGGCATCATGCCTCCATGCACGGCGAAGTTAACTGTTTACATGAAAGCCAGTCATAATAGCCGTTGTTTATTTTTATGCTGTATAACAAACAAAGCACTTGGGATATCCAACTTAAGTCCATAATCAGGAACAATAAATAATATGGACAATCGGCTCCAAAGAAGTGATGGTACATTTTACGACCTTCTTTTTCTGCGTCGGCTTGTATTTTTTTTTAATCCACTACAAGTTAGCCCTTGACGGCTATCTCACCTGATGGTAAGTGATGATGCAGTCTAAGATGGTAGCGTTCTAACCTGTTTGGGGTATGGTAAACCTATACTCCTAATGGGCTTCTACGCGACATCGTGCCGGAACGCTAAATCGTCTTTGTCGGTAGGGTGGTAACTGACCACGGCCGAAGCCTTTCACCAGACCAGACTCGAGTCGGGAATCGAACCCAGGACCTCCAACTTTATAATGCGACAGCGCACGCACTGCGCCACGGAGGTCGTCAAAATATTTGTATTTGAACTGTCCTTATTAGTTAAATGTTTATTTTAATATCCGAGTGATAAAAAATCCTATCAAAAATCAATTAAAAAAAAAAGTTGATATAATATTACTCTGTCTAAGTATAAGTCTTTTAAAGTATTATTCATGGTACCCTCATGTAAAGCAAGCGTTTAACTCGCATCTCTAATAGTTTTATTAGATTTCCATTCATATGTATGCCCTTCAATCGGGCTTATTTTAGAAGTAAACAGATTGTTAAATATTCCACATTTCTAATAACATAGGAAGAGCATGGACTAGTTTACGCCGGGCGACGAAAACTAAGTCTAAATAACCCTACATTTAATATAAGTCATCATCATCATTATTAAACCATTACAGGCCGGCGGGGGACGAGTCTCTTAGAGAAGGGTTTTCGCCGTAGAATACCTTGCTGGTAAATTACTAATTGGTAGACTTTACAAGCCTTTGTGAACATTATGGAGAATTCTCAGGCAAGTTCCCTCACGATGTTGTCCGATATCACCGCTTTTCTAACTCTGCCTTTTCCGCTGAATATTAACTAGTAATCTTCTCATTTTACACTAAACTGTACTTACTGCACTTAATATTAATAATGCTTAATAATCTAGCGGCTTGGTACTCTTCTTTGTTGAGTCCGTAATAACTCAAGAACTTTTAGAACATCAGGGGTATATATCCCTATAGTAAGCAGGTGTACTTTAGTCTTGTAAAACAAAGTTATATCGAGTCTAGTTAGGATTCGTTAAGTTTCAAGGTTAGATGACGTGTGAAGGACAATATTCATGGTCTTATTATTTTCTGTTCTTATTATCTCAATAATCCTTCTCGAAATGTTTTACGTGGGAATGGCCAGCATCTTTTTTAAACCAGTCAATTTAGTTTACATGAGAGCTGACAATAGTGCAGTGATGTACAATAAATACTGATAAATAAATGAGAATAAAAAAAATATTAAAAATATTTATATATTGATTGTTGACTATAATACGCGAGATATTAGTTTTCAACTTAGAATACTTTGTTAAATCTTATTCTTATTTAATTTGATTTATAACATTTTAATATTGCCGTCACTATTTTGAATGACGATTAAAGTCACTATTTTGAATGACGTCCAATCAGAGTGGAGGTTAGCCCTCGAGCGGGGTCGAGGCGCCATCTTGTTTTTCACGTGGGAGTCAGATGCTGTGTTTTGCAGCGTTCGTTGATCGAGTTGGATCATTTTGAGAGTGTTTTTGGTGATAATTGAAAGAAGGACATAGATTTGTGTTGCGAATCTGCTATTCTGATTTAATTGTTTGATTTAAGTCCCTAATTATTAATTGTGGTGTAAATATTCGTATAGTGACTCACAGTATTGTAAAAGTTGGATTAATAAAGTGTACGAAACTGTTAATATTTTGTTAGTGCTTGCATTTAACCCTGTTGACGCCCACTGGAAACGTGTACGATATTAATTATGACAATAAAGATCGCCTTTCTCCGACATAAATATAAATCCGAAATATATATATATATAATATGAACGTTACAGTTGAAGAAAATGTAAGTACACAAAATAATAAAAATAACTTATACCCCTAAAATCTTTTTTCCCGGGTTTTTTCCATTCAAGCTTTCTAGTTCCACAGAAAAACTTGGTATTAGTGAAAATACTTATGATGAAAAATACAGATTGTCTTTTCTTAATAATTTTATTTGGAGATGTTATCTATCCATTCAACATAATTAATAAGGTCAGTAAAATGTACACTTCTGTCAAAGCATAATCCACGGTTGCTTGGATCTGCACTTCGTATACCGCGCAGATACCACCCGTTTAGATGCTTCACTGCATACACACCTCCATAGCTCGGGCATATTGTGACATCTGAAAACAAAACCATCACAAATCACACATAGTTATCTTTAAAACAGTATCTCATCATCATGATCAACCCATTGCCGGCTCACTACAGATCACGGGACTCATCTCAATATGAGAAGGGTTCGTCCATAGTCCACCTCGCTGACCAAGTGTGAATTGGCAGACTTCACACGACTTAGAGAACATTATAGACATGATGTTTTCCTTCAACGTTGAAGCAAGTGATATTTTAATTGCTTAAAAACACACGTTACTCCGAGTTACGTAAGTTAGAGGTAAAAGGTCGAACTCCCGACCTCTAACTAGGAGGCGGACGTCCTAACCACTGGGCTAGCAAACAAACACGCCTTTGAGAACATTATGGAGGACTCTCAGGCGTGCAGGTTTCCTCACGATGTTTTCCTTCGCCGTGAGCAAGTGATATTTTAATTTTTTTAAAACGCACATAACTCCGAAAAGTTAGAGGCTCGTGCCCGGATTCGAACCGCCGACCTCTGATTAGGAGGCTGACGCCGTAACCACTAGGTTGTCACCGCTTCATATTATTATATATACTCGTAATTATACAATTTCAATCCAAGGGTTCAACTGACCGTTTCCATATACAGCACAAAAAGTGTTAATTTCTTTTACAGCTTTCGAGCATTCTAAGCTATGCTCAACGTCAAAGGGTATTATTCTTAGTTCTCCTGAAATCGCCCAACCGGTTGTCTGAAAACAAAAAATTGGTTTAAAATACAAATTTTCATAGTGAGCTTCTAGCGACAACTGAAGATAAGGTACTTTATTAACTTACACAACAGTATTTTTATAGGATCAACAATGTAACCCTGAATTTAATATTATCTTCTGTGCAAAATAAAATAAAGTTATAGTTCTCGAATGGCTTTCATGCAATCGATGTGATGTACCAATTAAAACAAAAAATAATTAAATAACCTGCCTCACCGAAGAAAGAGATCAAGGTAAAAAGATGCTAAACTAGTGTCTTTTATCTTCATTTCTAGGAAAGTTTTACTAACTTAGTCACATTTTCATCTCTAAAATTTGAAGTAATATTTTAAGTTGAACTTACAACAGCTTCCATCCCCATCTCGCCCCCAAGGCAAGCAGTTTGTATATGCTCGCTTAAAGCGACTCCCTCCAAGAAAAGGATTGCAATATCATTTTTTGATGTTGTTTTCATTGTGAAGTTTTCGTGTTTTATTACGGAGTGCACCTGAAAATTTAATATTGTTTTTTTTTTTAATTCTTACATAGAAATTTTAAGAAAGCTGTTTCTATATTAACTCTTCATTGCGTGAGATATATGCTAATCGTTTTTCAGAGTATGTGTAATTGTTGAGACGTAACCAAAGAAGCAAGATATTTGGCTTGAGAAGAGTACTAAGATGTCAGACCTCAGCTTATGTGATGATTAGAATAAAAGGGAATTGGACAATGTTAAATCTGTACGGCATCAAGACCGTGGCGCTTCTTCTCTTCTTTTGATCTGATCTTTTTAAATAACGTTTCTTTAGTCCGCTTATATAGTGGTATCTATGTGGGTTTATTTATTATTTTCGTAACGCAAATGAAGTACAGTGACAGAGAGAACATTGTTAATGGTTACATGTGCCTGTAGCATACAATTTTCACGCTCACAATTTGCATTGAGTCTCCTTGACGGCATCGCACCTGATGGTAAGTGATAATGCGGTCTAAGATGGTAGCGGGCTAATCTGGTATGGTAAACCCATACTCCTAATTGGTTTCTACACGACATCGTCCCGGAACGCCAAAACGCTTGGCGACACGTCTTTGTCGGTAGGGTAACTAGCCACGGCCGAAGGCTCCCACCACCAAACTCGAGCCGGGAATCGAACCCAGCACCTCCAACTTTATAATGCGACTGCGTGTGCGCTACGCAGCGGAGGTCGTCAAAAATGCATACGATTCAGTGGGTAAGGCTCAATTTTCAGTAACAGGCAAACCATTAAAGCCACGTTTGATGAGTCTAACCTCTCTAGGTCAGGTCAGGTAAGTAAGAACTTATCTGTCAGGTCAGACAACACAAGTATTAAGACTTACACAAGTATGAAGGTTTGAAACCCTCGTCAGTTTTTTTTTTTAGCAAATTAAGCCACATTGTAAGTTACCTTTGTTAATTACTACTTTTCACGCCACATTCGTACCGCTAGTGAACAAGCACTCACGATACTATTTCTAAGACACGAAGTAATGAAATTACCTTAACCGCTCTCTCGGTTCCGCTCATTGATTGAAGAGAACTCTTTCCCAATAGAACCAACAAGTTCTTGGCATCCACTTCACTTCCATAGTATTCCATACAACGTGCAGCTGGAAGAAAAATTTGTATTGTTACTCTACTTCGAAACGAAGCGTTTTAACACTCGAATGGAGAAAGCTCCAAGTTTTCTGTTTATAACAGTTAAAGTAAAGCAGTTATCGGAATCATATACGTAAAATCTCGTCTCTTCTTATTCGTTCACTCTTGGCAGAGTGGTCGTGGTTATGATTTAGCCATCACAGCAGATATGATACGATCTCCCTCCAGCGATTTCTGCTGGTGGCATCACGGAAGCACTCGGAGATCGATAAAGCGTAGCGGAAACGGATTGAGTTCGTCCACCTAGTAGGAGAGCAACCACGTGGACGTGTGCCCTCGACTCGACCTTGTACTACGAGATGTTCGATGGTACGTACGTACGTATACGTAAAATAGTAAAATGAAAAAAATATTATACTTTGTTTGTATACCAAAACAAGTTAAGAAAGAATACAAGAAAACAGAAACATGAAGAAAGAAGTACACAAGAATGTATTATAAATCGGGAGGTCTTGGGTTCCATTCCCGACTCGTCTGGTCTGGTGGGAGGGTTCTGTTCGCGGCTAACTACCACCCTAGTGACACAGACAAACTGCCAAGCAATTAAGCGTTCTGATATGATGTAAATGGAAACCGATTACGAGGACGGGTTCAGCCGGCAAAGCATCGGTAGAACCTCTAGAGTTGCAGATGTCCATGGACGACGGTATAGGGAGATTTATTTTATATTTAGAGGTGAAATACAAGATAGGAAAATATCTTTTAGAAATCTCTGAAACTACTAAACCACTATTATTCATTTCTTTCACAATATGTAATTTATTATATTTCGAGGTTTCATAAGCTTAATACAAGTGCGCAAAACATTTCCATATCTATATTTAATAATTCAAAATAGGTACAGAATTTTATGTCGAAAATAATTAAAAAATTTACTTTCATTAGTCCTAATTAGGCATTATCTTACAAAAAACTATCAGACATTTTCACTATCAAGACAATCTTATCCAGATAAACTTTGGCCTTGCTTGAATACTTCAGCATATTATTTAAACGTATAATTTTGGATAAGTATAATGCAAAATTCTAAATTAAAATAATTACCCACTGGAAGAAACTTTATATATAACGTATATAAGGTACGAGGCTCATTTAAATAACATTGCTTTACGATCACGTGGGTGAAAGACGGCGGGGAACGTCCAATTACTTCTATTTATCTAATCTATCAAATATTAAAATAGGAATATATTCGAATCCAATGAAAGACTGTGTCAACTTCACGCAATTTCCACGATATAATATGTTTTATAGCGCGGAAATGAAAAATGAGCGCTTGGCATTGAAATGAAAATATTTTGTACCAAAATTCGGGTGATTATGATAATGGGGTTATAATTTAAGCCTTGAAAAAGATGCTGTGACGCGAAAAATTGTCTGCAATTTAGATAAGAAATGAGATCAGCGATTCATTTTCGGCGCGTCATGTTTTTATGATGTGTGATGCGGGAATGGTGTGGCTCATTTTGTGACAAATTTGTGACGAAGCAAACGCATTAGCTAAGTAACTCTTACCAGCCTGTTATGTGGAACTGTCACAAACTAGACACAAATGGAAATGCCCAGTGTTATGGAATAAAGACATCCTAATGCAAAAAAGGGGGCTGGGTTTCTATTCCAACGGAAAAAGTTATTTAACTAATACATGATGTAAACAAGACTAGACGATAATTCCTTTAAGACATTACATTTACTAATGTAATTTTATGATAAACCCGAATTCTAACTAAATTTGATTAATAACTGCCTGATTATTTTGAACATCAAATCAAAATTATCAAACAAAAATCAAATCAAATCGGGAACGCAGAAAAACGAAGCATGGAATTAATATATCACACGTCAAGTCGTACCTTAAAATTATGAGAACTTTAAAATATAAAGGAGAATCTCATTGGTACAGTAGCTGGGTCAACAACTAAACGAGATCCTGGTGTCGATTCCCGGGTCAGAATTTTCTGTTAAAACTTCTCAGTGTTAGACCGGTTATAGAAAATACACTCTGGTAACTCCAAGTTAAGTCATTATCATTCTGTATCTATTCGAGGCACAGGGTTGAAACAACACTCGTCTCTTTAATTTTCTTCATCCGTGACATGTACGACGATAATTTTTAAACAGCCATCCCATATTAATGCAGCACGTATTGATCCGTCAAATATTACCTAACGCCCTTGAACATGCGAATGCGATGTCGCGTAGGAACCAATAAGGAGTATGGGTTTACCATACCCTTAACAGGTTAGCCCGCTACCTTCTTAAAATGCATCATCACTAACACCAGGGGAGATTGTAGAGTTCGAAGTATACGCTTAACATATATTGTAAGATTTTTAGTTTAATTTGAATACAAAAATATTCTGACTTCGCCATAATGTGCTCAAAGGGTAAAGGCCATTAATTTGCTCCTGGTAAACTACAACCAAAACCCTTTTCACTGTAAGCGGACACCCACACCCTGTATAAGCTGGTAATGGCTGGTAATAAAAAAAAATCTAAACTTTTATAAAAAAAAGAAGAAAAACCTCGTCGATTTCCCGAAAAATATGGTAACAAACTAACTCTCCCACTATCAAAGCTAAAACTCCACACCTGTAGTCCCTACGTAATGTCTGTGAAAATATATAATGGTCTGCCAGACTGCATTCGAAACTTAGAAAAAGAAAACTGAATTTTACACAGTATTTTTTATTGGAGAAGCGTTATTACACAGTTATTTTAAACGATGATAAGTAAAAATAAATGAAATCGGTCTCTCTACTAAGGTCGATTCCAGACCAAGTTGCAACACCCAAACTGGGTATGTGTACACAATATGCAACGAAAATAAATAAATAAATAATGGGTAGATAATGGTCAAGATGTTCGATAACGGTTCGGTAATGTAACGGTTATTGTTGTACCCTTACCAGTAACAACAATAGTTGGTGACAATAAAGCACCATCACAATAATAGTCGAACTGGTCACTGGTGTCATTCTTAATGAAAATGGCAGCGATCCACGGAAGTATTGCTTCTGTAGCATCTTGCTTGGCGTTGTTGCATTTACCCCCACCATTCACCTGAAGAAAACAGATAAAGAAATGAATATTGCATTTTGATGAACTGCGCAAGGAGTATATTAAACAGATATTTAAAAAAAAATCTTTCTGCTTCTGTAGCACCTTGCTTAAAGTTGTTGCATTTACCCCTACCATTAACCTGCAGAAACAAGATACGGAAATGAATATTGCATTTTGATAAACTGCGCAAGGAGTATATTAAACAGATATTTAAAAACAAACTTTCTACTTCTGTAGCACCTTGCTTATAGTTGTTGCATTTACCCCTACCATTAACCTGCAGAAACAAGATACGGAAATGAATATTACCTTTTTATGAACTACGCAAGGAGTTTCAACGTATATAACATAAAAATGTTATATATGTTTAAACTCCTTAAATTTTGAAATGCTCAAGCTTCATAGCTATTCTATGAAATGTGAACACAAAAAAATATATATATACGAAGTTAAGTTTACAGGCTTCTTTTAGAATAGGACGGGTTTGTATCCCTCGTAGCTTTAGTTTTAAGTTAACAATACAGTTATCACAGCACCCCACGATGATACAGTTACTATGTATGAATGCTTCACAAGTGAATGTGATGGGCCAATATGAATAAATAAATTTAAATTTGATTGCGAACTAATTTTGTTACAAAAATCTCGACACTTCTTCATGGAAGGACCATCAATTTTCACGTCACAAATAGTAGCTAGGAGTGTGACGAGAAATAAATTGTATGAATAATAAATACAATATAACCATAATGTAGCTCTCTATTGGTGAGAGAATTTTAAAATTGATTTAGTCGTTTAAGCTTTTTATATATAAATTTTAAAAATTTTGCATTTACAGAACTTTCTTTAATAGTAATAATACGGATGGAATATAAATAACTTATGAACCTACGAACCGGCTGGAAATACAGAACTAGACTAAACTGTCTGTGTAAACTGTCGCATTATAACGTTGGAGGTGGAGGTCCTGGGTTCGATTTCCGGCTCGAGTTTGATCTGGCGAGAGCCTTTGGCAGTGGCTAGTTACCACGGAGAAAGACGTCTCGCAAAGCGTTTTAGCGTTCCTTCATGATAAGTTTACCGTACCCCTAACAGGTTAGCCCACTTAGATTGCATCTTTACTTACAAGTCAAGGGATCACTTGTATAAGAAAAAAAATGTCTGATATGGTTCTAACCTTTTCCAGGTGATACAGTGAAGGACAGCAATACTTTTAGAGCTCTCGGTATAGCTTAATTAAGAGATAAATTTATGTACCGTATGCACAATCAACACCAAAGTCAGAAAAAGTAACGGAACCACCTTAAAAACTTAAACTGAATTAGAATATAATAATATTTTATTACTTATAAATTATCTTAGATCTTCTAGATTCTAGTATAAATAAATGATTTACTTTGTAAACAGGTTCCCATCTGTTTATACAAAGTAAACATGACGATCAACTATTGACAGATGCTCTATGCACTTGTAATAACAACTCACTGAACCATAAGTAGTTCAGTACTTATGTAAACTAAGAAGTTATCAGGTACTAAGTATGTTGTGACATGTGCACTGTACCACTGTACGTGGTCTGAGAGTACGTAAACAATTTTGAGGGGGTGTCTAATTAATTAAACTAGATCTACTAGATTGACTGTGATGAATTCGAAATAGAATATTATAGGCGACTCATGGTTTTGAGTCGCCTATAATATTTTACATGCCTATATAAAACCTAGCTAATGCCTACCAATTCGTTCACGTAAATTAAGGTTTTGACAAATACCTGTGGAACAAACAAGTTTGTAATTTACCATATCTCATGTCTCGTTCCTGTTACTGTTCCCAAAACATAAATCTAATTTGTAGCAAGTTTGCTACAGCAGTTTTAACTCGTAACTCATCGAGGTGAAATTTAGTTTTTCACTAATGCGCGGCAAAATGGACCCGGGATAAAATATAGCCTATGTGTTAATCCAGGATTAAATCTATCTTCATTTCAAATTTCAGTCAAATCGTTTTATTAATAACGGCGTGACGAAGTAACAAACATAAACAAATACACACTTACATACAAACAGTAGCAATAATAATAGTGTGGAAACATGCGTAGTATTTTTTTTATCAGACTTGTACTTCTGGACATTGGTCTAGGTGAGCGTTTCATAAAATAGTACATAATACTTTTACCGGGGATAACTTTTTTATGTTCTGGAGTATGAGATTCGGTGGATTCACCCATCCCACGGCTTCAAATAGTTTTAACGTGTTAGGCCCACGCTTTAAAAGGCCGGGTTTTACGCCCAAGAATTGAAACAAATCGTCGCAGTAATATTTCATCATCGTCATCATGATCAACCCATTACCGGCTCACTACAGAGCACGGGTCCTTTCAATATGGGAAGGGTTTGGCCATAGTCCGCCACGCTGGCCGTGTGTGGATTGGCAGACTTCACACGCCTTTGAGAACATTATGGAGAACTCTCAGGCGTGCAGGTTTCCTCACAATGTTTTCCTACACCGTTGAAGCAGGTGATATTTTAATTGCTGAAAAGCGCACATAACTCCGAAAAGTTAGAAGTGCGTGCCCGGATTTAAACCGCTGTCCTCTGATTAGGAGGCTGACGCCCTAACCACTAGGCTATCAGCGCTTCAGTAATATTTATTCTTATTTAATTCCAAATATGAGCACTATTTTTATAGGGTAATCGGGAAACTACTCAACACCCTATCTAAATTTCCTACTAGCTCTCGGACTAACAGTTATAAATAAAGTTAGAATAATAGATGACTGCTTACCATTGAAATACTCAAGTCGTGCAGATAATAAAAGTTTATCAACTGTTCAACAAATTATATAAAATATCAAATTTTATATTTGTATGTGCTTAAACCAGTTTATCCATTTCATAATAACGCATTTAAAGTGATATCAATAACAGAAATGAGTAAAATAAAACAGTATTTTGCACGAAATTATTACACTGCAAAGTTTAAATTTCAGCGTCTGTATTTTACAGCCGCCATTCGTATTAAATACCCGCACGCAATATTTACCACCATAAACAGCAATCCGAAATGGCGGCGATCCAAAATGGCGCCTCGGTCAGTACATTTGAATTTTTAATTTCCATAACCTAACGATTCAGATTACGCAGTTTATTTTTTTTCTCATGAAGGAATGCAATAAAAAGTTAAATTAACTTTATCGAGAAATTATAAGATTCATAGAAGAATACAATCGGCCTGCGAAGAGGGACTTCAATTTTTATATAAATGTCTGCGAATGAGTACGATTATATAATTTAATTATTGCAATAAGCATAAAAAATTATTCACCTAGGTATATTAGTGAGATATTAAGATAAAAACTCTTATTTTATTCGCAAATTGCGTAGTTAGTTAAGACTACCAGGGCTGTTAATACGGCATCTGATAAAAACCAAGACCAACATAATATCTTAAGTGGCAATGGACACGAACTTGTCCATGGTGTTCTGGAAAAGCACTGTGTAACGTTGCGGCAGAATGATGCCCCATATGATAATAAGCAAATCTCATGGAGTCACTGTTTGGCGCAAGACCCTTGAATAAAGAAAATTTATAAATAAAAACCTTTGATAATGATAATATCATAATCATCAGAATTAATGTTACCTTCATGCTGCAGCCGTAGCAGTAAAAATACAACGGAAATTTTCCAAATAAAGTCATAAAGTTCGCACTTACCTAGTGCATTCAGTTAACGAGAACGTGGGAGGGTACTACATCGATATGTGGGTATAGTACTCTCCCACGTTTACAAATGCAGGAAATAAAAAGTGGACCTCACGCATCTATCTAGTCGAACTGGAAAGTGCTAGAATTATTTGACATCTTATAAAGATATCTATAGTAGCGGTGAATAATTTGTCAAGGCGTTTTGCTTTAGAAATGGAAACATTGTTTGTAATTTAAGACGACCTCTGTGGTGCAGAGAGTGCGCTTTTTATACAGTTGGAGGTCTTGGATTCGGCTTGTTACTCTGGCATCGTCCATAGCTACCACCCTACCTACAAACACGAATCGTCAAGCGATTTAGCTTTCCATCACGATGTTGAGTAGAAACCAATTAGGAGTATGGGTTTACCATAGGTTAGCCCGCTACGAACTTACATTACATCATCACTTGTTAGGTGAGATTGCCGTCAAGGGCTAACTAATAGTGCAATAAAAAAAAATGTTTAGTAGAAACTGTTTTATAAACTAAAGCTAAGCAGCTTCACGCTTTATTGCTTAGTCTTATAACTATGTGATCTTCAGACTACAATATACATAAGATATTACATGTCACTAATGCGAAGTTAAAACATAGCACCAAAAAAGTTTTTTCTAATAATTACCCAGTGTCCTTGTAAATTCGTGAGCAAACCATTTGTGGTCTTGAATGTACGAAATTAATCTAATACTACGTAAGTATCGATAAAAAAGCTAACATACCTACCATTATTAAAAAAAAATATCATAACATTACGTATTTTTATATCAACTCAAAAAAACCCCATAAAGACGTCGAGGCAGACCGAGGCATCGTTGGCGTGACGAAATCGATCCCTATCTGTCGGCTTGGCCCCAAATATCCCTAGACAGAGGCAAGTGGAAGGAAGAAAAAAAGGGAGGCCTTTGCCCAACATTGGGACAGTACGGGCTAGTAATAAAATAATATTAACTCAAAATTTTACGCACCGCTTCCTAGTATCCAAAAAAAACTTGATTTTTAGCTAGTGATTTCTAAACTGTCCAGGTAGTCGCAGGTCTACCAACTCTCCGTTTTTCAATTCAGGGTCAACATTCCAGCACCTTGTTAGCGTCCATTAATATTTACAATTATAAACTATACCAGCCTACGAAATCGCATTGAGAAGCGAAATGTTATAGGTCAAAGGCATAGGTTAAAAGGTCTAAACTTTTTATTAATTTTAGTACTAGATTATGTCATAATAGTTAGCTTAATTATGACAGTGAGGTTTAGCTGACAAATTTAAGAGAACAACACTTCTTCAAAACCTTATGTTTCTTAGAGAATAGCCTTAGGGCCGTATTATTCTAATAACTATAGTTTTTTTTTTCGGACTGTCTTTTGTGATGTCCCTATTGGTTTTCACAGCGTAATAGGGCTGTATTGTTGTTAGGCTGCTGCCAGAAGAAATTTTGAGCCCTAGGGCTCGAAGAAATTAAGGGAACGTCTGCCTAAGGGACTCCTGTGAGGCCGACCTCGGCTTAGGCGACGTTTGGGATAAGTGTGCTTAGCCTTACCTATAACTTTAGGAATAGTTAAAACGAGACTGTATTATGCGCCCGACATAAATCTGTCTCGTTTTAACACTTGGCTGAGCAAAATCAATGTAGGTACGCTTTAGAGATCTCAGCCTAAGACATTTGGTGGGATGTGCAGTGTCAGCTAACATGACATTGTTTTTATACACTACGAGTTAACCCTTGACGGCTATCTCATCTGGTGGTAAGTGATGATGCTGTCTTGGATGGTAGCGGGCTAACCTGTTAGGAGTATGATAAGCGCACGCTCCTAATTGGTTTTTACGCGACATCTTGCCGGAACGCTTAATCGCTTGGCGACACCTCTTTGTCGGTAGGGTGGTAACTAGCCATGGCTGAAGCCTCCCACCAGAACAGACTCGAGCCGGGAATCGAAACCAGGACCTCCAACTTTGTGATGCAACAGCACACGCACAGCGCCACGGAGGCCGTCAAAAACTTTAAACCTTAACCTGAATGCACAGCCGTACAAATACTTATGATAGATAAACCCATCTCGTTTGAAAAATTCTTTTCCGCATAAAAGGCTGCAGCATTTGTAAACACGGTATTAATTAACCGCAGTAGAACTCTCCTCCCAAGAGACCAGACCACAGATTTAAGATTTATTAATTGGATCTCGCTTTAGAAATTTAATATCCACTGGGATGTGTCTTGACAATGGGACTGAAGACTCATAAAGCTTCGTGATATAAAATGTATAAATCTAAACTATTGGAACTTTTCTTCAACTCTTTATTATTCAGACAAAGTAAAAATTAAAATAATACTGTTTAATTTTATCTACAATTATAATCGGGCTTTCAAATGTGTAAATATTATTTCTGTGTGATTTTTAATTAAACAGCAAAATAATAATTGAATGTCGTTAGCGTTATGTGCGTTAATAACAATTTCTTAATGTGCATGGGGAGGGTAGGTCATACAGATGTTACCACCCGCGAGGAAAGACAAAAGAGGGGCTTTGAAAATCACCAACACCTCGCTGCACTAGACGCTGTCAAATAAAACCACGTCCATAATATTTATATATATATATATATATATATATATTTTAATATTTATCCATCATTTTAGTTTATCCCTTAGAACATTGTGTGCGAGATGGATGTACAGTTTCGCGTGTTGTAGACTATCAACTAAATGATATACTCTCATAAGCAATATAATTTATATTTTGCTTCGTTATTTCCAAATTTATTCCAAATTTATATTCAAATATGTTTATACATGTAAGCCTATTACAGGCATATGCAACCTTTGTATAAATTATTTTTAATTATTTCAAGTTTTTGTGTGTCACATCCAGCTCACATATTCAAAAATTTAGTATATTTAGCTATGAAGCTACCGCAATTGACGCCCAAGCTTTTCGTTCATTAAACTGTTAAATTAAAATTAGTTAAAATTTAGTTTAATGACTAGGAAGAAGCATCTTCATTGATATCAAAAAATCTTTCTAAAATACGTAACTTTCCCGTATAATGCATTTTACTATTATTTATTTTTGACTAAGGATTGATTCGCGGGTCATGTTTAGTTGTCAGTATTTTGTGATAAAAAATTAGAGCCCATAATTAATAAATTGAATTTGTCTTTCCCCTTCGCGGAGCCGTCGATTCCAGTGATTATCATAATGTGTCATAATAAACGGCATACCCAGTAATTATCATAATGTGTCATAATATACGGCAGCGTGGAAAGGAAAGGCGAATTGCGTCCATTGTCCATCGAGTAGACTGAAAACTGATGATCCGTAAAACTTATTAAAAAAAAAACTTCGAATTGACCAATTCGTTATTCATGAACATCGACAAAACATACCTAAACAAATACAGGTCGAATTCAGAAAGAGGTACGTATATAGCATTATAAAGTTGTCAAAGACTTGAAGCTATCGAATTCTGAAGGGGTATCAAATAATCCATTTTTCATCATACCTTTACGGAAAACGAAAATTGGCTTTAGAGGAGAGCGAGAACCAAATTCAATATTGTTCTAATGGGAATTTGAGCATTCTCTATTTTGATTGGTCCACGTTTGTGCTTTAGTGTGTATTTATTACTAATTAACACATTATTTACGAAGCTAGTAGCCGGTTAATTTTTAGCAGCTGAAAAAATAAGTCATATGTGTAATATCATCATGATCAACCCATTCTCGGCTCACTACAGATTACGGGTCTCCTCTCAATATGAGAATGGTTTGGCCATAGTCTACAACGCTGGTCATGTGCGGATTGGCACACACGCCTTTAAGCACATTATCGAGAACTCTCAGGCGTGCAGGTTTCCCCATGATATTTTCCTTCACCGTTGAAGCAAGTGATATTTTAATTGCTTAAAAACGCACATAACTCCAAAAAGCTATAGGTGCGTGCCCGGGTTAGAACCCCCGACCTCTGTGAGGAGGCTGATGTCCTAAGTCCTAAGCACTAGGCTATCATAGCTGTGTGATATGAACTTGATGAATTTAAATTTCAAATTCATCAAGTTAATAGGATGATGTAATGTAATGACAGCACATTCCATAGTTCAAATTTAAAATCTACTATTTATTTCAGCTACCCGGGAATCCGGTGTTCGCGCTGAATACAAAAATTCCTATCATTTTCAGGTCTTCCAATGTGTGTGTCAAATGTGTGGAGTCAAACAACATTCTGATTTGACAAATAACAGGTTTTATCAAACCGGCAAACGCACGCTGCGAGCGTTTTAAAAAATATATAAATATAGGCAGGCGTGAAATCTTTTTTATGAAAAATTGTTTAGAACCCAGCGTTAATTTGATAAACGAATGCGTCAGATATGTCTTTACATATCAAAGTGGGTTATAAATGGAAATAACATGACTTTGTTACGTTTTATAATAATAATAAAAAAAAATGTTACGAAATATTTCAGCGCGTTTCATTCGTATTGTGATAGCGGGCATATTTTTGTATAAAAAATCAGCCCGGCTAGTCTAGCTCGGAAATTCAGCCAGCATTCTCGACACTATTTCACGCCGGCATTACTTGATTGGCGATTAGTTGGTTTGGTTATAATTTGAGTTAATGTATAAGGCCGCCTATTGTACCTTCTATTCTTTGTTTTTCCCTTTATTGTCTTGTTTTTCTTCTGTTTGTGTGATGTACATACAATAAAGTGTGTTTCATTTCATTTCCATTTATTAATGTACAATTTTAATTAATTGAGACGAATTGGTCTGTAGGATTACCACCCTAATTACCACCATAAAGTATAAATAAAACGGAAGGTTTTGAAGACCTCCGTGGCGCAGCGCATGCGCTGTTGCATAATAAAGTTGGAGGTCCTGGGTTCGATTGTGTTCCCGGCTCGCGTCTGGTCTGCTGGGAGGCTTCCCCACGATTAAGATGAAACGATTAACCTTATATTTTATATTTATCACTGTACACCCCAACCTTACTTTATATTTTATTCCTGATTTGTGCTAGGTTGCCTGGTATTGATCGCTCATTAGCGATAAGGCCGCCTATTGCACCTTCTTATTTTCTGTGTGTGTTTATTTATTTTCTTTTTTTTTTCTTCTGTATTTACAGGTTTAAACAGGTTAGCCCACCACCATCATGCAGGCTAAGCATCATCACCAAGTGTAAGATTGCCCTCAAGGACTAACTAGTAGTGTAGAAGAAAAATAAAAAATACATATAACGGCAAGCAATTGACAATAAATCAGTTTTTTGTTTTGTTCGAATATAACATGACCGATGAATTTTAAAGTTATATCAAGATTCTATTTTAGATACGAGTATAGTGTGTGTTTCAGCTTAAGATACGTAAACAAATGTCATTACTGAGCATTACAAAATTATGACGATACATGTATTCTGGGTTCATTAAAATAATTAAGCACGTGGTTGATGTTTATCAGGATTACAATAAAATGCCTGCATCTAATTAGGCGTTATTTAAGTAAAGAACAATTTACTTACGGAAACACTGCTATTGTTTATGATATTCTCAAACGTAATTGCATCAGGTCGCGTACTCTGGTTGTCTTTGTCGTTGTCATTAACCTCATTAATACGTATGGTTGTTTCTGTTGGTTTGAGATCTATATATTCATTCGTGGTATCTTTATACATTTCCAAATAATCAATTTTAAGATAGTCCGTGTCATTACCTTCTTCATCCGTATCGTAATATATCCCAAGAGGGTCATCGTCGTCTAATATTTCATTTTGTTCAACTTTTTTTGTATTTGTTTCGATTAATACTTCTTTAGAAGACGTAACGGCAATATTGGTAACTGGCACTGAATTAATTACGTTTGTTTGGTTGTTAGGTGAGTCTGAATAATTTGCTGATTTGTCAATGGTTTCTTTGTGAACCGATTTTTTTGAATTATTTTGGTCTCCAAAATTATTATTAATTGTTATAGATTTAACATATATTGCAGTATTGTTACCAAGATTATTAAAAATATTTAATTGTGGACCGAAATTGACATTACCATCTAATTCTTCTTGTATAAAATCAGATACACCAGTCAAAAGATTATTAAGACCCTCACTGTCAAAATACACACTATCAAATCCTGGGACTGTAATGTTACGGAATTCCGTTTCTGTTTTTACGTTCTCGTAATTAGAAAAAAAGCTACCGAAAAATAAACCAAGGCATTCTAAGTAACTATCACATTCACTTTTTACCGTACTCACTGTAAGTAACGCAATACAAACAAATTCTAATCCCACGAACCTCATTTTTTATGAGTAATTTTATTTACACATAAAAACGTGAACACTTTATGCATGATAATAATCAAATGCAGGCTTCTTCACAGCTTTTTTGCCTTGTATATTTGGTTTACTGAATTTTATATCCCTACTTCGGCGCCATAAGTTTCAAATTTGCTTGAAAATTAGTTTTGATGTTACACAACGCCTTTACCTTGAAAAGTTCGTGGCAAAATTGACTTTGATAGATTACTGTGGACAATGAGGGGATAATAGGCATTTTGTGGTGTAAGCTCTCGTCTAACTAAATTTACCGGTGATGGACAGACGTCTCTACAAGAATATGAAATTGCGCCGTCTCTATTATTGTAACCAATAGCTTTAATATTAACATAGGTTTTGCAGTCGAATATAAAGCAAGAGTCGATTATAAATACTAATGAACATAATAATGAACCAGAGAAAGGCCAAGGTTCATTAATTAAGACTAGTATACGGCTATCTTTATTTTCATCATTCTATCATACGATCTTACCTGTTAGTAAGTACCGATGCTGTTTCAGATTTCAGATGAAATGTAAGATCCAAAACCATAGTCCTAAAGTGCTTAATTGCTTGGTGTTACATCTTTGCTGGTAGCTTGATAACTATCAGTTGCCAAAATACCTAACTAAAATAGATATGAACTGATCAAATTAAAATACGAATGGTCAATATACTGAAGTCGAAAATCGAATGCGCTATCTGTTAACACGCAGAAGGTTCAGTTTACAGGATTCATTTGAGCCTGCGGACTTGATTCATAACTTGAAATATGTAAACTGTTGAAAACTCGGTTTAAAAAATATGTCACATGAGGAGTAAATGAGACTGCCAACCTTGTGTTTTCAAAATGGGTTTCCATTGCTTTACATACAGAGAAATCGCTTAACATATACAAACAGACTGGACTTGAGGAAGGAAGGTTCCTTCCTTTTTTGGAGTCAGTTAATAAGGAATCTAAGATACAATGCGCAAAGGCGGTCTTATCGCTAAAAGCGATATTCTCCAGACAACCGTGAAAGGAAACAGTTAAAAGGAAAGGGGAATAGTGCAATAGTTAGAATAGAATGAAAATCTAAGAAACACTTGTTGATAATCTATTGAAGTAAAACCTACCTGAATTTCAAATTACTACCATGAAAATTAAATATTTGGAAATGGAGAGTTTTAGTGGTAATCTAGAGTATTAAAAACAGCTAACATGCTCTTGGACATTATTTATAACATGCGCTTAGTTGTATACCTACAATTATTTTTATCTACAACTATTTGAACTATAATTTTTAAACATTATATCCCTAGATGCAAAACCTTATATTGCTAATTATCCGTTTCGTTTCGCTTAACATGGCTAATAATTTTCTTGTTAAGAATTCCCACATAGAAGAAAATATCTAGACTGCCTTCAACTCGACAAAGGGAAGAAATGTCAAGGAGTTGCGATGATTCATTTAAATAATTTAAAAGAAAGGTTGGAACCGCAAAGAGATATGCAAAAGCAAATGATTGAATACGAGTAAGTAATTACCATAGAACTTACGTTACAACTTATGAAAGAATCGTTATGAGCTTGTGCTTATCAGCTCGGATACTTTTCTTGAATCAAAGAGAACTTTCGTTCCAAAAAAAGCTTGTATAATATTTATTTTATATACTAACTACTTTTAAATATTTTGGATTGCTATATGTTCCAGGAATAATCTCTACATCGTTTGTACTTCTTGTAGTCAATGTGTCTTCATTTACCAAATCACTTAATGTTATGTCCGCCGAATCGCCCAAGTCAAAAGAATAATCCACCAAACCCATTGATATTGGCACTTCTCTGTTATCTTGACATACTTCTATTTTTATATTTCTTCTCTTTCTAGAATTTTCTACTTCATCTAAATCAAAATAATTCGTTTCAAAATCACTTGTTGTGGTTTCAATTGTTTCGTATATAGGCGTCGTTTCGTATGTCTCGGTTTTCTCTTCGACTGTTGTGAAGTTTTCTATTTCCGATATCTTGGGTATTCTTTTAATAGTAATGTTTCCATTAATATAATTATACACATCGGGCCAATATTTTATACTATATAAACACGCGGAAATTATACCTAACATCACTATTAAAATTAGTAGTATTAATAGTTTTATGATCATTTTCATCAATGATAAATTTAACTTCATTTTTCACTGACACAATTGATTGCCTGGTGTCTATTTTGATAACTGAATCAATACTAATATAAAATCTTATGGTATCGCTATGAAGTTTTATGGTTTATCATATATGGTGCTGTTTAGTAGATACAGCAAAACAATAGACGATAATATATGCTTTATTAGAAGGCCATGCATGTGAAAACAGAAGGCCATTGATAATGGTACTCTGAATCGTAATACTAAAAGCCAACTAAAGCGTAGGATTTTCAGAATTCCTTACCTTATTAATTTACTCCTCCTTTGAGACTAGTTGAAAGAAGTTTAAGGGATCATCTAATAACAAAATTTTCTATGGAATAAAAACAAAATACTGGATAGACATCTCGAGAAAATGGTCTTATACAAATGCGAAAGTATATTTGTTGTCCTTTTATCACACAGCAATAGAGCAACGGATTGAAATTATTTTTGCGTGAAGTAATAATAAGTTCCGTCAAGTGGCAAAGACTTACTGTGGGACAAATTCAAGCAATAGGAATAATGATACATTATACCCACCCACGCTCATATGTCTTGGCGTTTATAAAATCGGTATGAAAATCATCGTATATATATGTGTGTGTATATATATATTATGTGAATAAGTGGTTAAATTAATGAATGTACTTAGTTGTTAAAATTAAAAACCCTTGATTCATTATATACTTATCGTAAAAACGCCGATGCCTATAGAGCTTCAGTAAGTTGCATCACAAATCTTGACACTGTGATCTGTGTCACATTGTGGAAGGTACTCTGTCCAATCAACGTTGATAATATGACCCTGACGAATAAAATGCTAGTGGTTTTAAAACCTGACGAGTCACCTTTGTATAGCGTAATATTTTAATAAATCATATTTTTTAGCTAAATGCTACAAGTAAAACAAAGAAAGTAGTAAGTAGCAGGTAGTATTAAGATAGTATAGCTATAATTTATAAATTAGTATAAGCTAATATTCAATATATTGTTATAAAACTTGTATTACTTAACTTATTTGAAAATGAATGCCTACTACACTACACTACACTACACTGTATTTATGTATCACGTTACTTTGAAAAATTGCTTTTAATTTACAAAAGGCGTACTGAATAATGAGAAGCTATCTGTGGGGCTCGCTGCAGTACACGGTCGGAAGTTTAAAGAAAGGGGATAGAAATAACTTAACTAGCTTCCTTTTATTCTTTTAAATATATTTTTAACAATATTTGGACAATGGATTTGAGATGGATATAGGGCAGTAGTTAGAGATAGATAATAGGGTATCCCCGGGATTTAGAACCGAATAAAAACACACGAATTCACGGGCAATTATCGTTATTTAACTATCAATCCTAACTGGGCAAGTGTGGTGAATACAATTTTCCTTTTATTATATATGCACATCTTAGTGATTAAAACTATTAATTAACACTGGACTATAGCTCTATTGTGATTTTCTGTTATCCAAAGAATATAAAGATACCGATAGAATCCTGTTCCTCCCAAAAAAATATTAATGTGATGTTTCAGTAATATTGTTTTGCCGTCCAAGATGACATGATAGCAATTCAATGATTCCGTTAAATATTCTTTTACAATATATAATAATAGTAAAAGTAACTAGTTGTTAATAATTATTAACTAGTTACTTTTACTATACCCTCAAATTTCACTACAGCAAAACATAATATAACTCAATTATTGATAAATAAAATATAGGTTTTAATTAAAGTATCATAAATTTTCAGATAAAATGTTCCTTTATTTCTTACTATTTATTCAAATAACATACAACCAGTTGTTACTCGTATATCTTATTTTTTGAGGACAAAGCCTCCCACTAGACCAGAATCGAGCCGGGAATCAAACCCTGACCTTCAACTTTATAATGCGTCAACGCACGCACTGCGCCACGGAGGTCGTCAAAACCTATTTATTGTTATATTATGCGAATAAGTGGTTAAATAATCAATGTAATTAGTTATTAAAATTAAAAACCCTTGATTCGTTATATACTTATCGTAAAAAACGCCGATGCCTATAGAGCCTCAGTAAGTTGCCTCACAAATCTTGACACTGTGATCCGTGTCACATTGTGGAAGGTATTATGTCCAATCAACGTTTATAATATGACCCTGACGCAAAAAATGCTAGTGGTTTTAAAACCTGATGAGTCACCTTTGCATCGCGCAATATTTTGATAAATCATATTTTTTAGCTAATTGTTTTTTTTTAACTATAATGGTTTTTAAATAAAGAAAAATGTGACAGTCCGTTTAAATTGGACGAAGCCATGGAGTGAAATCAACAAAAAGTTTTATCCTCTGTACCTAGGAACGACTAGTTTTTTCGGGATAAAAAATACTACAAACCCTGACCGGGGGTACTATAATAAATATAAGTCTAATAAATGGGCAAGAAAAATAGAAGAAGTATAAAGTCTGTTTTGGGCCCAATTTTGATGATTTTGGTATAGTTACAGTCTTATTATATGTATGGACTGTTTGTTAAAATCAACAATTGATATCATCATCATCATGATCAACCCATTATCGGCTCACTACAGAGCACGGGTCTCCTCTCAATATGAGATTGGTTTGGCCATAGTCCACCACGCTGGCAATGTGGCGGATTGGCAGACTTCAAACGCCTTTGAGAACATTATGGAGAACTCTCAGGCATGCAGGTTTCCTCACGATGTTTTCCTTCTCCGTTGGAGCATGTTATATTTTATTTGCTTAAAACGCATATAACTCCAAAAAGTTAGAGGTCCGTGCCCGGGTTCGAACCCCTGACCTCTGATTAGGTGGATGACCTAACCACTAGGCTATCACAGCTTTATTCACAATTAATATAACGAAAAGGAAATACTGCACAATGCCGCGTCAGTTATCCTACTTTAGTCAACAGAACTGTCAGAATAGGAGAAAATCGCTAAACAATTAAGCATATTTAATGTATAATTGAAGTGCGTGTGTGTAACGTATACTCGTGTATACATATTGTCTCGTAAGTACGAGCAACAATTGACAAATGTTTTGATGCATGGCATATGCTGAGCTATACACCCTTTCTGGTTGATGTAACAGACCGACATAACCTTTCCGCATTAGATCAAGATGTACTGTTTATATCTGAGAATAAATACATTTTCTTTATTTCTTTCTTTTTCAGTTGTTCACCATTGTAAGCCATAATGACACCATTTCATTAATACTATATAATTACCAAAATAAGACTCAGAAAAGAATTTTTTATAATTATCATACTCTCAAATTATAATTATCAGTGATAGGCGAGCCCAATGACCCCCCCCCCCCCCCCTTCCCCTCCCAGGAAACGGTATAACCATATCCAGTATATGCCTGACAGCAGGAAAATTGTTTATATATATGTTAATAACTTGAAATTGTAAGCTGGTTGGTAGGTACCACAAACAGTGACAAGTCGGAAAGATACCAAGTGAGATTTAATTAATGTAAAAACCTTCAGAGCCTTTGAGTTTATATATTACAGAACAAATTACAACATCAGTTGAAACTCGAAAGCCACCTGTGATGTGTTGTTTTACAATTTTTCTAATAATATTTTTATTAGTATAAAACTTTATAAAAGACATTATGAAGACTATTTTGAGTTTAATTTTGTTTAATTGTTTATTTGGTACGTAACTTTTCTTTTACTTAACATTTAATTTTCGAACTAACTACAAACTAAACTATTTTTTTTAATATTTACATTATAAAATTGAATTAACCTATAACAGATCGCAGCATCTATAAATTCTATATGTACGGTTTAATGTTTTAAGTTATATCTATTAATTTATTAAGTTTAATTTATTTAGTTAAGTTATTGACAGGAATTTAATATTATTTTTCAACGGAGTTTTGTCGAAAATTTTAATTTCGATTTCGATTCGCTTAAGGTGTCAATTTGGAAGCTTTATTACGTCTTTTCACCACAATTGGACCTATTTTCTAATATAATTTGTCTACAAACTGAGGAGACGGTAATTAAACAACCGTTTTAAATATGAATAACAGAGACCTTTATCATCACCAGGGGTTTGGTCATAGTCCACCGCACTGGCCATGTGCGGCCTCCATGCAAATATTTTCCTTCACCTTTGAAGAAAGTGATATTTTAATTCCTTAAAAACGCATGTAAAGACTAACAATGGTTCTGTTTAATGATTTCTTTATGTGGCATTTATTTGTCTATATATTATTCAACAATTATTGATCTTAAACAAAATAAATATTCACAGTTAAATTTATAATTATAAATACATAAATTGTAAAAATAAATAAATCAAAATGATAAAATGCAACTATCGATAAATTACTTCAATCAGATCAATTCAATTGAAACACGGTCCGTTACCATGGCACCACCTACAACCGGGCTGGTGCAGTCGCGGTTGTATGCGAAAGCTTTCCCGTGGCTCCACCATACAGCGGTGGGTAGGATTACGTGGGGATTTTAGTCAATCGGAGTCAGACATAACCTCTGTGCCTCCCCGTGGCGCACAGGTATCCATGAGAATTAACCCACGATAAAAAACTATATATATATAGTTTTTTATCGTGGGTTAATTATATATATTATCGTGGGTTATTATATAGATATATATCTTCAACGGAACTAAATACCATTTTTACTCAGCTAGCTAGGAATTTCCCGGAATAGCAACCGGAAATCGATTCCCGTGGGTAATAAACCTTTGTTATCCCATTTGGTGCTTTCGTTCGATGTGTAAAAGTTTGCATGCTAAGAAATGCAATGAATATACATGTTACATTCAATAGGTTTTTTACATATTTTTATTATTTAATTGATGCAATTTTAAGCGTGGCGATTAGATACGGACGTTACCACTTTAGGTATATTAATGTCGATTTATTCTACGTATACAAGTGATGCTTCTTGCAGACCATACCTAATTTTATTTTATCAGTAACTATCTGTTGATCGCGGCTTCGCCCACATAGAGTTGAAATTTGATACACAACTTCCTATTTCGCAATCTATTGGGCTGAATTTTCCAAAAATACTTTTTCAGTGGACGCCTGCATTATTATAGCTATCTCAAAAGTAAAAAAAGTTCTGTCAGTCGGTAAGGACAAAGCTTTTTATATTAGTAATGATATTTTTTTTATACACTACAAGTTAGCCCTTGATGGCTTTCTCACTTGGTGGTAAGTGATGATGCTGTCTAGGCTGGTAGCGGGCTAACCTGTTAGGATTATGGTAAACCCACGCTCCTAATTGTTTTTACGCGACATCGAGCCGGAACACTATATCGCTTGGCGACACGTCTTTGTCGGTAGGGTGGTAACTAGCCACGGCCGAAGCCTCCACCAGACCAGACTCGAGCCTCAGGACCTCCAACTTTATAATGCGGCAGAGCACGCACTGCACCAAGGAGGTCGTCAAAAACTTACCTAAAAGCAAACCGAAGGCCTTAAAAATGCATATACTCCCCCAAATCTTTCCATTGGTACTGTAACGCCTAATGTTCATAATAAATCTAATAAAAAACTTACTATTAAACAGATAGCAAATTAATTATATTATAAGATTTCCCTATCGATAAGGATGGCACTACTAAATTCAGTTCACTATTTCATGATCTAAAAGTGAAGGACTGTCAAAGTCAGCCATTACGAAAACAAGGTCAGACAAATGAGCAGACAGAAAAATATAGAGACACATATCTGGTAAAATCCAAACAAACATGTGAACGGTAATTATTAATACTAATATTATAAACGCGAAAGTTTATATGTATTTGTCATACATGGTCATACATTTGTCATACATGTAACAGGAATTGAGATCTATCTCAATTTAATTAATTAATCAATCACTTTCATTTAATAGTATCTATTTCAATTTTATTCATAAGAAGACATAGGTCTTCTTTTATTAACTTTATGGTTTCTGCGGGATGCGAAAACACAAAAAAAAAACATGGAGAAATCCGCGGTCCTTAGGCTAGTTAGTAATATCATAATCGCGTGTTCTTTAGTTTGTCGTTCAAACACGCAGCCACAGAGCCACGGTAATATTATGTATACAGTATTCCAACATCATACAAACGGATGAAACGCGGGCTATGTATACGCGCTTCGATCTCGGGGTACATTCGGCATGCAAGACAGTCTCGACTGTGCCGCAGTGACGAACGGACGGTGTTTTGTTTTTTTAAACAATAACCACGCGATTATTTCACTAAAAATTACTTCAAGTATATTTTTAATATGACGAGTTGTATATATTGTCCACTTTTTGGTTCCATTAATAATAGTTGTTTATTGTACTGTTTGTATGAATAATACCAGAAAAAATAAATTTGACCGTCTGTCTGTCACTAGATAGTTGAAATTTGAACACAAAGTAGGCAAATGTAATTAAAATGCTGGAGGCGGGTAGCCCTATTGCATGTTTAGATGCCACGCCGCTGTAGGTATTTATTTCAAAGATAAGCCTGAGTTACAATACTGTATTTATAATATTACCGTGACAGAGCTAAAAAGTGTTAGCATAATTTATATGCTAACACTTTTTGTCGAAACATTGCATTGTCGAGTTGGAAGATAAACTTACAACGCTGTACGAACCAACGCAAATACCTATTATTGCACTATGTATGAACCTGACTCTTTTTTAATGATGCATTAAATAATTAAATTAATTATGACGTTTAAAAGAAACCTGTTTGAAGTTTTGTTTTACAACTAAAGCGATTAGCCGCCGACCTCTTAACTATACGCTTTTATGTAGTTTTTTTGAACCCCGCTTGAATCGTTTTAATAGCACACCTAGAGTGTCGCACATCCTGGTGACAGAAATAAGAAACTATAAAGTATTGCGTTGAAGGATGAGTCTAAAACATAATCACAATTCAAAAGTGTTTAATTCATTCATTCAATCCTAGTAATTTAATCTCCATGTATACATATTTGCCCAATAACGAACACGCTGGTGATTGGCAGACTTCACACGCCTTTGAGAACATTATGGAGAACTCTCAGGCGTGCAGGTTTCCACACGATGTTTTCCTTCACCGTTGAAGCAAGTGATATTTTAATTATTTAAAAAAACGCACATAGCTCCGAAAAGTTAGAGGTGCGTGCCGGGATTCGAACCGCCGACCTCTTATAGGCTGACGCCCTCACCACTGGGCTATCACCGCTTCTTTTACATTATAAATAGATTATGATATTAGGTATGTAATTTTAAAAGTAACTCGTACAGGGTTATTTTTAAAATTACATTAACATAATATACATATTTTTTGACGGAAGTTATTTTCCGTCCATAGCCGATGGCCAACAAAGGCTAGCCATCAATACCAAGGCTATTTTGTTCTAAGTACCTAAAGGCATTTGATTAAAAATTTCTTAATAATATCCACGCTCTACAAAAACGAAAGTGTACAAACTTGAAGTATCAAGTTTGTACTCGTCATAATAAAATGTTCGTCTGATTTTTTATCACGATTCGTTGATACAAGTATGTTTTACGGAAAAATGTATGCAAAAATGTACATTTCGCTATCTGCGACTTTAAAAGGTGGTTTTTAAAAGCTGAAATACGTATTTTACGTATTTAATACTCGTATTCAATAAACGTCACTGGCAATTTTCTCATTTTCCATGTCAGAGACATGGTGGACTTTCATATAACCTTTCGAATCCATTTTAAACTTTTAGTTATTCCATTTTAACTAAAAAGTTGTTTGTTTAAAGTTTGAATTTAGCATCAATATTTTTCACAAAACGTCCTAATTTCAAGTTGTGTAACTCATTAACTAAGAGCTAGAGATCTGAAGCATACGCACGAACTGACAAACGAATAGACAGCAAAGTGACATAAATACGTCTTCGTTTTGCTTTTCATTACAATATAAAATATGATTTAAAGTGGCAATAATGCAAATCTACTTGAATACATTTGAACATTAATTATGTTATTATAATACCATTTGTAGTAATATGATTTCATTTCAATTGCTTTCGAGAATAAATAAGGAAAAAACTAACTTGCATATATATAAATTGCACATCTAGATACTTGACGACCTCCGTGGCGCAGTACGTGCGCTGTTGCATTATAAAGATGGAGGTCCTGGGTTCGATTCCCTGTTCGAGTCTGGGTCTGGTGGGAGGCTTCGGCTTTGGCTGGTTACCACCCTACCGACAAAGACGTGTCGCCAAGCAATATAGCGTTCCGGCACGAGGTCGCGTAGAAACCAATTAGGAGTGTGGGCTTACCATACCCCTAACAAGTTAACCCGCTACCATTCTAGACTGCATTATCACTTACCACCAGGTGAGATGGCCGTCAAGGCTTGTAGTGTTAAAAAAAATACAATATGTGCTGTGTAAGTCTACATAAGTAGACTAGACTATGCAGCCGTTACACCGATTTGAAGAAATTTAACATGGACATAGCTTGAATACAGATAATATAGAATACTTGCTATCCTGAAAACGTACCCGAGGGCTGTTACCACGGATTTTTTGAAATAAATTTTGCTACCTATGTACGGGTTAGCGGCAAACCGAATTTGTAATATATATTTTTTATTTATTCAGGTTTACGAACAGCTTAAAACATTGTAATAGGACTAAAAAAAATACATATTAAGGTATTAAAGCACAATGCTAAGCTAATTAAAGGTAAACACCGCATGTAAAAGGTGTATTACATTAATGGCGGAAAACTAATTAATACAAAGACTGAAAAAACAAAAGCAAAAAAAAAGTGTAAAGCGTATACGTGAGCATTATACTTACTAATTGCAAAATTAAGCAAACAATCCAAACAAAGTGAGCAAATAAGTATTAAAGTAAATAAACTAACTGAAACAAAAATTAATAAAAAAATAATCTATAATTTACTTAAAGCAGGACCGACCTTCGAAATCCAGTCAGAATTTGACAATACAGATAAACTCTACGAACCAGTTCCTGGAGTTTATTAGTAGATAGATTTCAGATAGCTCTCATCCCATGGATATTTATTAACCCTCGCAAATAAAAGACTCAAAATTTTTTACAAACTCGAAACTCGTTTCGAAACTGATGTTACACACGACATCGTTTACGTTAGTTTAAGTTTTAAAAAACCCGTTTCGATTATCGGGATAAGTATTTTATATCCGACTTTAGGATGCTAGTTTAGCAGTAAATCCGTGGATTGTCGTCACTTACATGTATCTAATGAAAATCGTTATTTATGCTATTTGGTTCTCTGAAAGCGTCTCCCCAGGAGATAGAAGGCATCTGCCCAGAGATAAGACGTTTATAGCCTGTTAATTATAATGATGATGATGGTGATGGTGATGACTTTTGTTTTTCAGGTGATACTCTACATCAAACTCCAGTAACAAATAGACAACATTCCCAAACTAATGAATTATTGTTCATGTCAACCATAATAAACAACGTTTTACACCATCACTGGGACGATGAAGAGTTACCATGTCTCCAAAAGACCTTGGATATCATGAGAAATGTTCAGAATCATTCGGTTTGGGCTACATGGGGTGTGTATGAGTAACTACATCTTATTTTATAACATAGCAATTTATTACTAAAATGATCAGCGATGTTTTTTTTTTATATAAAAGGATTACATAATATTGCTGTCCTTCTCAAGGAAGCAAAGTTGCTTTACTTTTTGAGTCTTCCATAAATATTTTTGAGACCACCGCAAAAACATTTTGCGCGTGATATTCAGGAATCAACATTATCCTATGTCAAATAAAAAGATCCAAGCAATAAATATTAGCGCTTAATTTCATTTTGATTGGTTCAGTGGTAGAGCTTTTGGAATTTTTGTTTGCCAAATTTTATCAAGGATATAAAATTTTGTTAGGGGTCGCCAAGAGGTACTCGTAAGCAGGCAAGTGTAGGTAGATATCTCGCTTACAAAACTTACAGAAACAGACTCAATAGTATGTGCACCTTGATCTAAGCATACAAAACTTGTCAACTGTTTTAATTTATACTAAATTATGTTTCCCTAAGTTTGGGACTCAATGCAGAGTCCCACAGGAGTGTTCTTCGGATCAAGAAACCAGCTTGGTAACTACGAACAATGTATCTATCCTCCATGGGTAAAGACACACCCGGAACTTTTGACACAGTATTGTATAGCTGATATTGAATATACTGAGAAGAGAGTGAAGTTAAACGATGACCCCGATTTATATTTGTATGTAAGTATATAAATCATTTTTAAAAATAAATATAATATTACCCTTTGAGTATGTAAAACAACCCGAACCTGGGCACGCACCTCTAACTTTTCGGAGTTATGTGCTAAAAACGCACATAACTGCTAAGCAATTAAAATATCACTTGCTTTAACGGTGAAGGAAAACATCGTGATCTCAAGCGTGCATAATGTTCTTAAAGGCGTGTGATGTCTGACAGGCCCCACATGGCCAGCGTGGTGGACTATAGCCAAACCCTTTTCATATTGAGAGGAGACCCGAGTTCTGTACTGAGCCTAGAATGGGTTGATCATGATGATATAAAACAAAGATATTTTAAACTTTGTTGCCTCAATGTTAAGTTGTTATCATCAATATCAAAGTTCCATAGCTCTGGATGTTCCAGAGCTTCTTTCAAACTTATAAGCTCACCTCACCAATTCAACGAACACTAGATCTTAGTTTGTCTTTCAATTATATCCATGTCTAATGAATTAGTGATGAGAGCTTTACAACTTTTAGTATTCAATAATATTTTTGCGAAGCGGTGATAGCCTAGTGGTTAGGGCGCCAGCCTCCGAATCACAGGTCGGCGGTTTGAATCCGGGCACGCACCTCTAACTTTTCGGAGTTATGTGCGTTTTTAAACAATTTAAAATATCACTTGCTTCAACGGTGAAGGAAAACATCGTGAGGAAACCTGCACGCCTGAGAGTTCTCCATAATGTTCTCAAGGCGTGCGAAGTCTGCCAATCCGCACATGGCCAGCGTGGTGGACTATGGCCAAACCCTTCTCATATTGAGAGGAGACCCGTGCTCTGTAGTGAGCCGGTAATGGATTGATCATGAATATTTTTAGTCCCAATGTGACACCATTACAAAAGTTTATATGTATTTTAAAATGCTGTTCAAGAATGTCAATCCTTATTTGTGATCTGCATTCTTTCTCTTTACAGTCTACAAAGAAAAACAATTCAGCTATTAACAAACTTGCATGGGGTCTGTGTCTACCGGCAGTATGTAAACCTGATTCTATTAAGAAGTTCGCAAAAACATTTCTTAACAATACCCATCTCAGTTTTGCGCTATCTGAAGCTACCATCAGTATAGATTCTTGTCAAACTTATAATGATAACACTGAATTATCGTTTGGGTATTATTTAACTGTGTAAGTATATACTTAATACTTTTATATTATAAATAATTATTATATATCTTATACATAAAATTGTTGTTGTCTTATATATAAAATGTTCGTTCCCATACTCCTCTGAAACGGCTCGACCGATTCGTATGAATGTTTTTATGCATATTCAGTATGTCTGAGAATCGGCTGCTATCTATCTTTCAAACCCCTAGGTGATAAGGGGTGCCCACCCAAAAATTTTTATTTTTATTTTTTGATATTTTTTTTTTTACTTGTTTTTTAAAAATTTAATTTTTATTATGTGTCCATTAATATTATATATTATACTTGTAGTCTACATGCAATTTTCTATTTGCAGTGGCTTTATCGGATCAATAATCTTATTAACTTTATACTCCACAAATTATTATGAGAATCACCGTTATAGAAAAAAAGAAAATCGCGGTAGGTATCTTACTATATTAATTTAAAAAAATAACTTGAACTTTACGAATAAATAACCGACATACATATTCAATTGAAGCAATATATCCATTATTAGTCATGAACCAAGATGGACGGATGGTCAAAGCGAAGGTGTAAGTCTTGGCAGCTAGAATGCGGAATTGGAACGGCTACGAAATTAAATTGTCAAGGAATTAAATGGGAAATTTCCACATTTCCAAAATTGGCCGAATAGAATAGTAGTGCTGCTATATTTTCGGTAATCAAAGAAGTAAAGACTAAAAAAAAATTTACTCTTTCGGAAACAAAGGACGGCAAAAAATAAAAGGACTCAATAATAATAATAACTCAATAAATATCACTCCCGAGAGCTATTCAAGTACTATAAAAATGTTTGGAGCTAAATTTGGCTTTTTAATTAATCGTTTTACCGGTATTGATTCCTTGTTACAGCAATCCAATTAGCAAAGGCATTTTCAATTATTCAGAACACTGCTGAACTCTTTAAGGAGAAAGACGATGAGATTTACACTTTAAATTCGTTAAAGTTCCTGACATCGTGTGTTCTAATATATGCTCATTCTATTATGATTTGCGTCAACATGGGATTAAAACAATCTAAAAGTTTCAACGATGTAAGTTCAAAAAACACATTACACGCAACAAAAAATACGTTTTTTTTCTTACTCTTATGTGGGATAAGTTGTTGTAAGATTGTGTGGGGTCAGCACAACACGTCTTCTTCTTCCACTCACTTCTATTAGCCGTCACCTCACTACCCACATTTTTTACCCGCATATCCTCTTTTACACAATCCATCCATCTCTTCTTTGGTCTTCATCTACTCTTTTGCCCTTCCACGTTCATAGATAACATTATTTGGTGACATCACTTTCTTTCCTCCGCATTATATGACTATACCATGCTAGTCTGTTACTCCTCATCTTTTCTGTCACTGGCGTTACTTTTAGACTTTTCCTTATATATTCATTTCTTATCTTATCCAATCTTGTCACACCACACATCCATCTCAACATTCGCATTTCTTTCATCCGTTCTTTTTGCCGCCCAACATTCTGATCCATACAACACGACAGGTCTTACAACTGTTTTTTAAATTTTCCCCTTAAGTTTAAGGGGCATTAGTGGGTCGCATATCTTTATGTATGTATATAAAATATAGATATATTTTTTTAAGTTATGAACCACAATGCTTAATAATTTATTTTGTAATAATTTTTATATAACAATATAATGGTCTTTCTTTTCAGTTTTTAGAAACCAATGCCTTATATGTCTTTCTCCACTTAGACATCTTAGTTGATACGTTCATCATGATATCTGGACTTCTGTTGATAAGGGGATTCTTAAGAAGCAATAAACCTGTAACTATAAACGTAGTGATAAAAAGGTACATTAGGTAAGAAATAAAGATTATATAATGATCATTTATTTTTTCTGATTCACTTGTTTAGGTTGTGAATATCAATAATAGTAGTGGTCTACATTTATTCGAAACTGGCGGGATTTGAACCCATCACTTTCAGAGCAATCGTGACCTGAGTGCTTGGCCAATCCGTGATATAAATGTTTTTATGAATAAAAGAAAAATAAATAGCAAAGTAGTTATCGAATCATCTCGTTTGATCTTAAATGTCGAGTAACATACTCGTAGTTATATACCACTAGCGTTTGCCAGCGGGATCTTATGTTTCAACCTTCAAAACTGACAGACTTCCATACAAATTTTAAACCCTTAATTTGACTACCTAGAAGGGATTTTCAAGATCATTATAGCTGTCCGTCCATCACCGCATAGCCCATAGGATTATGGGTGACCATCAGATAGATGAGTCAGTCAGACAAACAGACAGTTGGTACTTTTAAAATTTTTATTTAATTTAAACAGTTTAAAATCTCTTAATTTAGGATTTTTACGATTTTTATCTTTGTACGACCACTACCAATCCCCCGTAAGCTGCTAAGGTACGTGCAAGAAAAACGTGGCTGTAACAAAATCTACAATTTGAATAAACCAACTATATGTGCTAACAATAAAATTTAATTTAGTTTTTTAACAATGCCTTTTGTTTACAGGTTAACATATGTTCCAATGGTTTTAATATTGTTTACGACTCAAGTCAGCAAGCACTATGGCGAGGGACCTTTGCAGCCAAGAATAACGTTTTCTGAAGTGGAATCTTGTAGAAACTATTGGTGGACCAATTTATTGACAATTAATAACTTTGTTCACTACTCCAACGCAGTAAGTTGAGCTGGGCAGAGGCCAGAGGGTGACGATTTCCTCACATAGGGTAGAATTAACGATTAAAAGGCTAAACTAGCTTCTGCCCTTCTATTTCTTTTGATAATAATAAATTACCTATTGATATCTTGGAGATGTCTATCAATAAGTTAAAAGTTTTGATAAAACGAAAGCTTATAGAAAAATCATATTACGATATTATATTATATTATCGTTTATATAAACGATAAAAAAGCTTGGGTGTGAATTGCTCGATCTCCATAGGTACTATAATTATTGATTATGTGAGGTGGTGATAACATAAAAAACGGCTAAGTTTGTTGAGGGTTTCTTCTTAGAACTGGGTGCGATTTGAACCCTTATAGCGTTAGTTGTCGATTGTAGTTATCACCATCACTTCACGAATAGCAATAATGAAATGAAAGATATGAATCTTTCATTTCATGCCTGTATTAGGTTTATGTGAATAGAGCTATTTTTGATTTAGATTTGATTTTTGATATAGGTACAAGAACTAATTAAAATACAACTACTAATTTTTTGGAATAAAAAGCAACCCTATTAGGTATATACCGCTATTATCTCTAGCTAGAATTTATCTCTCGACAAAATTTTATCAAGAATCGTGCAGCCGTTCTAGATTGCGTAAGAAATATTAATCCAATCAATTTATTATTTACTATATATTTAGTAGTAAAACAAATTAACATGTTTGTAATGATAACCGGATTAACGTGTTATTAGTTGAAATATGTTTGTAAATGACCTTGGAAGACTCTTTAGAGCTTATAAACTTGACGACATCCGGTGGAGTAAACGAGTTTTTCACTCGAAAACTTGCATTCTACCTCCGGACGTCATCTCATTGATATTGTCACATCACGCATAACTGACATCCAGTTTTTAACCAGCAATTTATTGAATGAAGAGATTTGATTCCTCTGCATTCCAGTAACGAAGTTGACGACCTCCGTGGCGCAGCGCGCACGCTGTTGGATTATAAACTTGGAGGTCCTGGGTTCGATTCCCGGCTCGAGTCTGGTCTGGTGGGAGGCTTCCGGCCGTGGCTAGTTACCACCCTACCGACAAAGACGTGTCGCCAAGCGATTTAGCGTTCCGGCACGATGTCGCGTAGAAACCAATTAGGAGTGTGGGTTTACCATACCCCTAACAGGTTAGCCCGCTACCATCTTAGACTGCATCATCACTTACCATTAGGTGGGATTGCCGTCAAGGGCTAAATTTTAGTGGATAAAAAAAAAAAAAAAACGATTTCATTGCCATAGAAAATCCAGTATAATTATTATATATGTTTTTTCTTTATTTCCAGTGTTTTCCAGTTACGTGGTCTATCGCTTGCGACTTTCACCTAACTATCCTCGGTACGGGGCTATACTGGTTGTACCAAAAGAACAGATCACTCGGCTTGAAAGCGTTCTTTATAGGCTTAGTTGCATCAATTGTGCTGCCAACTTTGGTAGCATTACGCGAGCAGTTAAGCCCAATACAATTTAAAGATTTGGAGTAAGAATTTTTTTTTTGTTCCTTTGATGTCGTTTTATGTAATAATTGCAGGCATTTTTTATGTACCTGGAGAAATCTATACAGGGAAAGTTTGACGATATATAAAACTGTTTTTAATACATTTTTGATGATCGAATTTTTCATGATCGAATTTTAGAGATAACGTCAGATGGAACTGATATGAGGCAAATTATTATTTTTATTCCACTACAAGTAAATCCTTTATAACAATCACACCAGGTGATAAGTGATGTTGCTAAGATGTTAGGAGGGTGACTTGTTAGAACTATAGCAGTTACCTAAAACTCATAACCTTAATTTTTTTCTGGGAAACGGATATAAAATACCTCGGCGACAAGTAATTATCGGTAGGATAGAATCCTACCACCAAACGTAGGATAGGATCCTACTACGGCCGAATTTCCCAACCAGATAAAATCCGAGGTTCCCAAGACTTCTAGCTTTTAAGACCACAGCTTTATGCATTACAAAGGAGGACGATTAGCGCACTATTAAAAACTAAACCATAATACCACTCCAAGTCACATTTATTGTGGTCATTTTATTGCGTAGTTTTTTAGATTTGATCAATAGTATGTCGAAACAAATATAATTTGAAAGCTATGAATTATATATTGACATGACATAACTATTTACGAATTGGCATTGGCATGGAAAGGGCATATACTCGTAGTTCTAGTGTTGATTGACCGCCGAATAAAAGGACAAACACATCAAGTGTGCCAGAGGGAATCGCTAGAAAGCCATTATGAATATCAGTGAAGGTTGAAATTATGATGGTGCATTGATAAATGAACATTTTACGTATTTCCAGAGCACTAGGCGACGTTCGAAAACACGCAAATTTCCCGACGTACCTACATTCACACCTGCGCAGTGGGCCCTATTTTATCGGAATGGCGTTCGGTTTTCTTCTATGTACATATAAACCGGCAGATTACAAAAAACGTCTTGTGGTAATCATTTTAAATATTATATATTTAATAGGTTGTTTAGTTATACAAAACCTATGAAAGATAACATATTTATTATATATCTTGTAATAAGTTTATATTGCTTATTGATTTATTTTATTTTTGATTTAATTAAAATATATTCATTATATATTAGATTAAGCCTGAGAGTTCTCCACAATGTTCTCAAAGGGGTGTGAAGTCTGCCAATCCGCACATGGCCAGCGTGGTGGACTATGGCCAAACCCTTCTCATATTGAGAGGAGACTTGTGCTCTGGAGTTAGTCAACAATTAGGTTGATCATGATGATTATAATAATATATAATCATATAAATGAATAGGCTGTTGCGCGTCGCCTATGTCACACAAAATGACACATTAGCATGTCGCATGTTGGTCACACGAGCCCATATGTTGTATCATCTCCAACGCAAAATCGCTCAACGCGACTACCTAGGTTTTCACTTCAAAAATTGGGTTTTGTTTACAAGGCTTTCTTGAACATGTGATTGATGAAGTAACGTTGAAAAAATTATAGTTTTCAAAAACCACCTACTTAAGTTTGTTGTGAGCTTCTTCTTAGACCGGGGCGTGTTTGGAACCCTCATAGCTTTAGTTTTTAGTTTACGAATGTAGTTATCACCATCGAATCACTACTATGTAAATTATCAACGCGTCAAGAGTGCCTTGTAAAGAACTATTTGAATAAAGATTATTTGAATTTTGAATTTGAATTTGAATAAGTTTCTGAACGTTGAAACTCCTTGCTCACAAAAAATTGATTTATTCTTCAATGTCAGGTTTGAAGATTTGCGAGGTTTTTGGTTTGTTTTGTTAAACGCGAGATTTGAAGAGCCCCTATAGGAAAGTGTCAGGCAATCTTTTCGACTAGTTCAAATAACCCAGATGTACCATATGACCCCGATTTATTTCTCCATCTCCTCAATCTATCCTATAAATGTAGCAACTTGCGGAGACAAATTGTTTCACTCCTATGCGGTCGTACTGTTTTATGTTTCCACCAAAGCCTAAATTTCCCGTTTCTATTCATTTTTCAGAATTCATCTATTGTAATTTTTGCCTTTGGGTTTGGACTGGCAGTGTTTATATTTATGTTTGGAGGATATTTGGCCCATCATAAGTACGGTGTAATCAGTGACGCCTTATACATTGGGACAAACAGGTCTATCTGGGCTATTGCTATGGGCCTTATAATAGTCAGCTGCGAGTATGGTGACATACGTAAGTATATTTGCTATACATAAACAAAAATTGTCGGCCATTACAAAGCGTGTAGGTTCTAAGCTCTAAATGACTCCTACAATGGCAATGAAGATAATATTTTCGTATTAAATAATGTGAAAATTTTATGTGATTTTCGTATTAAATAATGTGAATATTTTGTGTGTTATTAAAAGTGGACAGAACTACACATTCATCAAAGAAACGTTGTGACGATGGCAAAAACTAATTTAACATTATTTTTATTACAGCCCTTATATCTGATTTCCTTCGTTGGCCAATCTTCGTCCCATTAAGCAAGTTAAGCTTTGGTATCTACATTATACATTGGCTTGTTCTGATCGTAAAGACCTCCAACACCATGAGTCCTGACAAGATCTATCTCACTTACATGGTAAGATCTTGAACCATTTGTTTGCATCAATCGTTGTAATTAATAATAATAAGTTGACAAGACTATGAAGAAAGGGTTCGCTATAGAAAACATTTTTTTATGCATAAATAGCATGTTTAAATAAAAAGTCAAATGATGCAAGGATTACTATGGCAAATGTCAATAAAGATAACCGTCCTAGATAATTTAGAAACTCATGATCATTCTCATTGCCGGCTCACTACAGAGCACGAGTCTCCTCTCAATATGAGAAGGGTTTGGCCATAGTCCACCACGCTGGCCATGTGCGGATTGGCAGACTTCACACGCCTTTGAGAACATTATCGAAAACTCTCAGGCGTGCAGGTTTAGGAGGCGGACGCCCCAACCACTGAGCTATCACTGCTATATAAAGACAATCTACTACTACTACTATAGAAACTCTCAGAAAGAGCAAATTAAGAACTGTTAATTACACAGACATTCACAAGCACACACACAAGTAAATCCGATGTCAAGTAATTACAATTAGTTACAGTTGACACTTTTGCTTTCAAGGTTACCTTTCTGCGAAAACTTGACGTTACGTGACTTGAATTGATACCAGTTTCCTTAAATCGAGTATTAGAGAACCTTTTTTGGGTGGAGTCCTCACTAAATTACCTGGAAGTTATCAAATCTATATTGACTGTTTTTTTTATACTCACTACAGGCAGTTTTTAAAATTACATGACGATCAGGTACTTTCGGGTGGTTAATTTAATGTTTAATTTATTTTTAATTTTTATGTTTCGTATTTTATAGTGTAGGTATTGTATCATATTGTAAATGTAAATTCGGCCTAGTTGCCATAATAAATAAATTATGTTATTATATATTATTATTACAGATAATAGACTCATTGGGTATGGTAACATTTTGCTGTGGACTCTCCTATTTGCTGTGGTTGGTGTTTGAATCACCTATGAACAATCTAGTAGCCATTATGCTTCGGAAGAGGTAATGATTTTTAATTAATCTGAAATAGAAAAATTTTATTATTGAAGAATTTATTTTATCTCTTTTCATATAATTATACAAAAATACTATATTTGTTCTTGCCACTTAATACTTTTTGAAAAATTCTTTTCTTTTTACACTTCAAGTTAGCCCTTGACGGCAATCTCACCTAGTGGGAAGTGATGATGCTGTCTAGGATGGTAGCGGGCTAACCTGTTAGGAGTATGGTAAACCCACGCTGCTAATTGGTTTCCACGCGAAATCGTGCCGGAACGCTAAATCGCTTGGCGACACGTCTTGTCGGTAGGATGATGTAGGATGTCGAGCCAGGAATCGAACCCAGAATCTCCAACTTTTTAATGTGACAGCGCACGCACTACGCCGCGGAGGTTGTCAAGAAAATAATATAAGCTTGCTTATATGAAAAGTGAATGGTAGTTCTTTGAAAATCCCTGGTTGGTTTAACATGGCTGTAGCGTCCATAATGAACGGAATTAAGGCATATCGAAAGTAAAGTGCAATACTTTATGGAAATCCATCATAGACTTATTTTGCTAATGCTTAATTAAGTTTAATTATAGCAAATCTTCCGAGAAAACTAAGGGGATTTATTAAGATTTGTGCGCCCCATGACACTGACCTTCCAAAAATACAACACAAACGTTTGTACAAACGGACTCTGTAAATCTCGAGCATTCTCAGAAAATTACGAATTTCGCAATTTACTGTACTGTACTTTTAACTTAATTGGGTAACGAATTTTACCGTTTTATGTAAGAAGTTAGCTGTTTAATAGAAAGACCGTGTTTTGGAAGAAGTTAACTGTGGAGGTTAAAAAATAAACACCGTATATATAGGTGCGGGAGGTGGCAAATTATGTCCAACGAAGACTTTAGGCCAGTTAAATAATTATAAATTACTAAGAAAAACTTGAGGCAAAATTTGTTTGGTTATATTATTGTACTATAAAACACGAATGAGAAGTAAACTACAGTAATAATAAAAATCATCTCATAACGCGTTATATTGTTTTTCAGTTCATACAAAGAAGTAGAAGAAGACGAAAATGGAAATGAAGCCCCGAACAGCGTCAAGAAAATAACTAACCAGCACGATGCTCCAGGTTCCACCCGTAGCTCAAATATTATCGTCATGTGCTGTCTGCCATAGTTTTGTACATGATTTACTAGTTAAATGAATAAAGAATTTTATTCCCCTTTACGCAGCGATTATCTAGCGGTAGTGGTAGAATCTACTTCCGATTAAAACAAAAATAGCGCTATACGTTTCCACAGGAACTGTGAAAGGAACAGAAGTAGTTTTTAATCTTAATATTTAGTTGAGTTTAGAGACATGGGTACAGCAGAATTGGCACCGAACCGTAAAAGAAACGGTTATAAATGGTTTCTCAGAAAACTTAAAATCATTATACTCTTATTTGAAATCCAAAAGTGTGTTTTGATGTATTCTTCAATCATCAACAATAAAAAGATTGCTTGAGAAATCCTTGAAGCCGTGTAATACCGTGTGAAAATAATATATTATTTTTATATTTCTATTTCGAGTGGCTACTATAAAATTCCTCTTTAAAACTTGCCTTTTACAATTCGCACAATATGACTTGGACGGGCTGAAATTGGCTCTCGGAGACGTTCACGCTGCATATATATATGCCTTCCATGCTCAAACTACTATTGCATTCCTAAAATCTGTATCTGCAGCCTCTACGACTTATCTCAGTCCAGCCAACTGAGATCGCGCGTACTCAACCGTGAGTTATCAGGTATTTTGGTTATCATTTCATGTAACGTATATGACAACTTTTTGTGAACCAACTTGTATAAATAATATTATAACATTGATTATTTACGTTTATGTTTTATTCAACACCTTACTAAAATATTCCGTACCTTATCTAAATAGCCTCCAGTAATTTCTTGAAGACCTAATTATAAATGGCGCTATCTCATCGAACATTGTGACTGCCAGTTTGCTTTGCGTTTAACTAGAAGTATTAACTAGAATATTTAAAGGGAAAACGGATTTACAAATAATAAGGTAGGTATATCGTGTCACTTTCCACTCATGAATCTCCATGGCGTAGCGCGTGCGCTGTCGCTTAATAAAGTTGGTCCTGGGTTCGATTCCCCGCTCGAGTCTGGTCTGGTGGGAGACTTGTGGGAAGTGGGTGGCCCTACCGACAAAGACGTGCCAAGCGTTCCAGCACGATGTCGCGTAGAAACATCTGGTAAGATTGCCGTCAAAGTCTAACTTGCAAGTAAGTCTTTATAAAAAAAAAAACAACCTTTTGACTTGTAAGATTAGGTCCATTTACTAACATGTTAGACAGTGCCTTGGAAGCTACAATGGTGACCCCAAATTTGGACGTCTATATTTGGTCCTATGACGCTTTTGCCCCATCAATTACATTTTTGTTTCGGTTCTTCTACAGCTCCTTAAGACTCACAAACATAACTTTCTACATCGCTCGCCAAATTCCCTGCCAGACGTACCCAGAATTATTTTTCGACCAAAAATCAAGGCTTTCGCATTTTTAACATTCTCAGGGAAGTAGGGTTACAGTAAATAGGAATAGTTCATATGCGCAAAGCCACAAAAAGCATATTTAAATAACTTAACGCCAATATGAATTCATTAAGGAATAATGAATAACTTTTTATGATCACCGTACATCTTGAAGGCAATAATACACTTGTCATTTCAATTCGTGTAGTCGATGCGCCTGTGCGGACACCTTTAAAAATATTTGTCTGTAAAAAGAAAAACTTAAATTTAGATAATGATAACTCTAATATTTTATCAAAGTGTTTTCTCTATTTTATGTATTGGTAAGTGAAATTTACTGGTTTTAATTAAAAAAATATTTTAAGGAATTTAAAAAAAAGGGATTTTTTTATAAATGACTTCATCCGGGATTATTAAGTTATTTTTTTAATCCCATGGCAAACGCTTTTATTCCCGGATGATAAGTTTATATATCCTATGACAGAATAAATCCAACAATCTCTTTGAATACTTTTCACTAAAACCGATTCAGCAGTAAAGTCATGGTAACAAAAACTATTTCCAGGATTAATATCTTGCCCAAATGTACGATGCAAGCTGCAAGATGTGTACGGGAATACAACGACACAATTTTAATGTGTTTATGCTCTTAACATCCAATGAGATTAAATATATTGCGATTAATTTCGCAATTTACTGCCTAAATATCGGCAAATTCTATATGATTCTAATATGATATGACAGCAGATAAGTATTAGGAATAATTAAGTACCAGGCAATAAATTCTGTGTGTTATGCGGACACAGTACACGACACGTAGGTATCTCAACAAGTATTAAGCAAATCAAAATAAAAAAAATGGAAGGTACCTGTATTCAAAGTAATCAAAACTCGATTAGCTATATATAAATACCCAACAGCCCTTTTTTGTCGTGGTGGAAAAGCTTTACAGCTACCTCCATCCCTTGGGCAGGACGGAGGTTATGCGTGTTGGCGTTCCAGGACCTCTCGCTGATTAGCATGGCAAGTAGTACGCTGGGTAACGAGAGATCCCCGCCCACATGCTGCACACCTCGAGGGTGTGCTGAGCGGTGTCGTCCACAGCACTGCACTAATGGCACAACGGTGTCGGTTCATTCCTCGCGACATGGTACAGATAACGGCCAAAGCAAGGTCAAAATCTGCACCAGGCCAAAGGATGACCTCAATAGTTCGTTAGCCATAGAGAGCATCCGAAAGGCCCGCCTTCCATCTACCCCGCATCACCTACCCAATAGCCCTGACTTGGCTCTCTACGATTGTTTTTGTTGAAATAGTTGAGTAAAATTAAAAATTAAATGGAATTTTTATTTTTTACGGTAAAGGAAAACATCGTGAGGAAACTTGTATGCCTGAGGGTTCTCCATAATGTTCTCAAAGACGCGTGAAGTCTGCCAATTCGCACATGACCAACGTGGTGGACTATAGCCAAACTAGTGAATAGTGATTTTTGAAAATGACAGATCATAAATGTCAAATGTGATCAAAGTTAGTTTAGACGAATGTATCTTTGTATGGAGTATAACGGAAGGTATTTTGAAAAATGTAAAATAAAGGATACAGACTTCTATAGTTAATTAATAAAATTAGTCGACTAGTTATTTTCTAGCCTCTACATTAGTGTTTCTGGTTGCAAATTAAAACCTTGACTAAATCAAAAAACACAGTCTAATCAGTCCATCAATCATTAAAATTTAGGTGATCTGTAACATCCGTATGCTTGTAAAAGACCTTGCCCCACCAGTTTACATCATTTACACATAATTTAAAATAAAAAAAATATGACCATTTGAGAATAATTAAACATTACTTGCGGATAAGAAATAGTAAAAAAAAGTTAACCAACCCTCGACTTCGTATTTCTCAAGCGGCCATTTGCAATACTTAAGCTGTTTATCATGCTATTTCGAATGTTTTTTTATATTTATATACATACTTCTTCTTTATGGTAGAAGAGGAGAATAAAAAGTAGTAGATAAGTTGCTCAGTCTACTTTGAGTATCCTATTTCATTTCACAGCCATACATTCTCTTGGCAAGAGCTTAATAAGATACGCAGCAGTTATTTAGTTTAGTACTAGTTTAAAAAAAAAGAAGGTATATTCGATATATATTATTCACATAAGTGAATGAATGAATGAATGAAGTGGGGCAAAGCTCTATAGATTTCTTGGAATTCTCGTTTGACGGCGGTGTGTAAATAAGCAGGTCAGGTAAATTTTTTGCTGTTCTTTATTAGATTGGATTGGATAAGATTATTTAACACTTAATGTTGTAAAAAATACCGAATAAGTTAGTTAAATGGTCTCTCATTTTCCCGTTGCTTGATAATAAAATCAGAAGTTGGTATATATGCCAAAATCTGTGGATTTACTTATTATTCCCCTAAATTCCCTAAAGAACTTATTTGTTGCATACGATTTCTTTATTCCAAAGGAGTTTCGCCTATTGCGAAATTGAATGATAAGTTGTCTTACTACTTGTATGTTCACGAAGTCTTTATGGTAGAATTCGCCTTCGGAACCAGTAACCTAATAAAAAAGTTTTTAACCGACTTCAGAAAAAGGAGGAAAAAAAATAATTATTTGTATTTCTGCACAATGTTCATCGTCCTAAATCATCATTTAACATTTTCCGCTATCCTATGTACCTACTTATATTATATTTACACCACCAAAAAGCAAAAATAATTGTATATATAATGAGCTCTTTTAATATTTTATAATTGTATGCAGTTTTATAATTTTTAAGTACCTTATGAAGTCGGTAGCTCCATAAAAATATACTACTAACTATCCCTATATTGTATATCCTACAATTTTTAGCTTTTTAGTTCCTGGGTTTTTTTTAAATTTAAAAATTATAATTTATATTTTCGGGCTGACAATGGACAAATTCATCCAAGTAAACCTTGAGACCTCGCTTCGCGTTGATGGGTATTTTAATGTACTTATATAAAAAAATTAACAAAACTGCCGTGCTTAAAATATTACATTAAAATAATCGACGTATTAGTTATTGTATATATATTTACATAGTATGTTTATTTGTATATTCACAAAATAATAATATGCCACAATAGTTTATTTTAGATTCAAACAAAGATGGACAAAAAAATGCAACAAAAACGCGAACACAAATATTTTGTTGTAAATTTTAAATTCAATGCGAACCGGTTATATAGAGGTCATATATTTAGCAATGATTACATAGACTTAGAAAGCGATGATAGCCTAATGGTTAGGGCGTCAGCCTCCTAATCGGTGTTCGGCGGTTCGAATCCGGGCACGCACCTCTAATTTTTCGGAGTTATGTGCGTTATTAAAAAAATTAAATATCACTAGCTTCAACGGTGAAGGAAAACATCGTGAGGAAACCTGCACGCCTGAGAGTTATCCATAATGTTCTCAAAGGTGTGTGAAGTCTGCCTATCCACACATGGCCAGCGTGATGCTCTCCTCTCAATATGAGCCTTCTCATATTGAGAGGAGAGCCGTGCTCTGTAGTGAGCCGGTAATGGGTTGATCATGATGATGATGATGATGACACTTTATGACGCAACATCAGATATCTTCAGTAGTCTCTAATTATGCTTATTGATTTTTTCATCAGAACCATACCTGTCGTCTGCGAAACTAAGTTTGTTGCTACAGTTCCTTAAATGGAACTAACAATTTTTGTCCTGCAGAGTTCATCAATTAAATTATCATCATTTACTTATATATCTCATCATTAAATTATATTAATATCATTTAATGGCTATAGTTTTTGCTGCTTCTCCGTTATTTGTAATTGGTTTTTTTGTTTTTATTATTATGATTACTACTTTTTTGGTGTTGTGACGCCACTCTGGTCTCAGCTGAAAATCAGCGACGTGTTTTTCATATAAGACACGGCATATGCTGAGCTGTACATCCTTTCTGGTTGGTGTTATAGACAGACAAAATTTCTGATTAGAATAAGATGTACTATGTGTCAAACCATATGAGAATAAATAAATTTTCTTTCTTTTCTTACTTTCGTTCTTTCTTTCAATTCGCTGATTAAAATACATGTCAAACAAGTAAATCGAGTTCCAGTAGATCGAAGCTTAAGAATGGAATGAACTTCTCCCATAATTGTCATTTAACAGTAATATTCTACTGAAACCACCTGTATTGACCGACTTTGTCTTTCGTATATCTCGCAGGCACGAGGCGTAGCCGAACTATTAATCGGCCTTCCTGCCTTGGTGAACAGTTAACTGTTTATTACTAGTGGCAACCAAGTGTACAAACACTCAATAAATATATGGATAGTAAGAAGCGAGTAAATGGCACTAAGGCTATAAAAAGTACAATAATAAACAGTAGATTATTCGGCAATATAAATCATATAATCAATTATAAGTTACGATTCATAGTTGTATTTTAGTAAGTTTAAATTAATTAATAATTGGCGGCTGTGATAGCCTAGTGGTTCGGGCGGGCTCCTAATCAGAGGTCGGGGGTTCGAATCCGGGCACGCCCCTATAACTTTTCAAAGTTATGTGCGTTTTTAAGCAATTAAAATATCACTAGCTTCAACGGTAAAGGGTAACATCGTGAGGAAACCTGAAACGCCTGAAAGTTTATTAATTCCCAAAGGCTTGTGAAGTCTGCTATTCCGCATATGGCCAGCATGGTGGACTATGGCCAAACCCTTTCAAATTGGGAGGAGACACGTGCTCTGTAGTGAGCCGGCAATGGGGTGATCATGATGAAGTTAAAATTTATTTATTCAACTTTTGTACTCACTTCTTTAGGATTACGGATTTATATATGTTTCAATTTTCATACTAGAATAGTAGAAGTAATAGTTTTTGTTTTAATTATTCTTAAGGTGCAATCTTCGTGAATGGGGAAAATGAAATTACTGATTCAAAAGTAATAGAGGTATTTAAAAACAATAAAACAAGAAGGGTGAAACACACATCATCGATAGATTTGCTTATAGAAGACCTTATTGCACAACAATGGAGCTCAGAGGAAATGATGTGTCGGCAAAAAGTCTTACATATATTGAACAATGTGAAAAATTCAACATTATGGGCCACTTGGAGTAAGTGAAAGTTTAATTTACATACAATGTACAGGACAGAATGTTGCATAACTTGTGGTATAATGCAAATTATCCTTTCATTACAACATTTAAGTTTAAAGTACGTTTTAAAAATGAAAAAGTGATGTTTCAAATGAATAATATTAAAAGAGTTTTCTGAATGTTTGTACGTTTAAATAATTTTTCAAACATATTTTATATTTAAGAATTTATTGATTATAAGACAAGGACGAAAAAATGGACAACAGGACCATGCTTTTAATTAAAACCTAAGATATTTCGAAATAACTGCCTTATTCATGATATGAATTCTGTGTTTGAGTTACCCTTATAAAACGGTAAATATGGAGGGTCGGAGGTGCGGATTCCGGGCATGCACCTCAAACTTTGCGCAGTTATGTGCGTTTTAAAGCAATTAAAATATCACTTGCATCAAGGAAAATATCGTGAGAAAACCTGCATGCCTGAGAGTTCTCCTTAATGTTCTAAATGGTGGACTATGGCCCCAAACCCTTTTCTTATTGAAAAGAGACCCGTGCTCTGTAGTGAGCCGGCAATGAGTCGATCATAATGATGATGATGGTTGATGTATGGCGAAACACTCGAGCATGGTATAGTAGTAAGGTTATGGAATAACTTCTCGAACTCTTATTATTAGATCGACTGATTGCACAGCTGAAAGCAATAGGCAGATCAGACTGAAATTTAGCATACACATAGCTAATAACTATAATATACAGGCATAGACTATTCAAAGAAAACTCATTCCCCAAGAAGGCGGAATTGGGGTTTGAAATTGAATTCATAAAGGTCTATATGTTTTGAAGTTAGAAACATAAGAGCCGCAAAGTTAAAGTGAAAAAGCTATAAAATGGTTATTACTCTTCGCAGTATGGGATTCGATGCAAAGCCCAACCGGAATTTTCTACGGTTCCCAATATCAATTCGGTAATTATGACCAATGCATGAATGCGCCGTGGCTAGAAACTCACTCTGAATATCGAACGAAATATTGTCTTGCTGACGTGAAGCTATCCGATCAAAACCCGCAGGAGGCGATCGTCGACCCTCATAGTTCCGTAAAGACTTATATAAATGTAAGTAATAATTTTATTTTCATATCATGTACCTATTTGCTTAATTTTATGCTACTTATACAAGTTCATAAAATCATCATCACTTCAACCGATAGGCATCAAAAGCTGAACATTTGTGGTTACTGGTGGAGTTTCAAAGTCCACTGACACGGTGCCTTGCTTTGCGGCTCCTTGCCACTCGTTTGGCAGCATTGGGCTCGTTAGAAGTTGACCAACATTGTGATTACTGGTACAATGTTGCCTTTATAGAACGCCAACCTCCATCGGATATCTGAGCTAGCTATACTAATGGTTCGCAATTTAAATGCCATTGTTTCGAGAGGTTAAATAAATAGCACGTTGTTTGGAAATTTATTACTGGAAGAAATATAAGATTTCTAGTGTGTGCAAAGTTAGACGATATGCAATATTTATTAATGGAATGTGTCCAGAACAAAAATTTCAGGGTACATGCTTTGTCGGTAATTAATATTAAACAAAACTAAGTTGGCTTTTTAAATAGTATTTTAGCCGAACCAAATTCTTTTTCGGCTAAAATTCTATTGAATTTTTATATCGCAAGTGCAATAAATAGATAGGCATAGTATTTAATAAGAAGCATTCGATTTACATATATATAGTTAGATTTAATACGGAAGTAGAAGAAAAAAAATTGGCGTAGATTTCAGTTTATAGTAAGGTAAGGATAGGACTGACATAATATACATATTATATATATTATTATATAAAAGTCCTTAATAAAGATAGAAAAAAAGAGATTCCTAACAGCGGTGTAATAGCTCTTGGATCTCATATTTCCCTGTACCTAATGAAAGAGTTTTGCAGACTCTTTCCGCCATAGGACATAGCCACGGAAATTCTGCCCGATTTTGGAAAATTAAAAGGTGCTTCTCAAGCAGGTGTTTAAAACCATTGCATTATTACAGTACAAGTCAAAACACGGTGTAACATTCAATACTGTTACATTGGGAATGTGCGTGCCTGTCGAATGCAACTCTAAGGCAATTTCCAAATTGGTTAGAAGTACGTTCGAACATACGCATCTTGGGCTCACAATACCGATTGCGGACATCAGTATTAATCCCTGTAACATTGCCGGTTTCCAGAAGGAATATTCCTTGGAATGTTGTCTTATAATGTAAGTAATGTATTCTTTTACTATTTCATAGGCCAATGTTTGTTATGATGATATATTTAAAGGATCTTCTCCTTTATTTCCTTTTTTATCTCCTTTGTTTCCTTGTGTTATCATCATCAACTAATATGCATCCGCTATTAAGCATAGGTATATTAGGCAGTGGCACTTTCACATCGTTACGTGGCACTCTATACTCCAATTCCCGAGACGTGAACATGCCAGGAGTTCTTGATTCCGGCATTTATCGCTACTCCGAAAAACATGAAAGTCTGTTGCCACTTTAGAAAAATATTAGATAATCTCGTCTTAGCAATAGACATTCGGATGAATTAAATCATATAAGAATATGAACATATATCATAATCATATAATCATATGTTGCTTTAGCTTTTATATTTAATCCGAACTTTCGAAATTCCTAGCATAGCTCTTTGCATAGGAGTGTCTTGGAGTTTGCAAAATAGCATCACAGTCATAATCTACGCTTGGGGAATATAAGACACTCAAAACATAACTAATATAATAAACTTCTTCATATCTGTCGATAACAGTTATTATGCGATTCTATTAAAAATTTAATATCACGTGCTTTTTTAACAATAAAGGAAAACATCGTGAAGGTCTTGTAGTGAACCGTTGATGGTAATAACCTTGTCACCGCTGCCCCAATACAACTATAAATTTGCAGTATCGACATAATTACAGACCCTACCTTTATCAGCCTCATACACATCTGATCAATTATTAAAAGAATTTCCTATTAAATATATTTCATTGCTGTCTGCGATATTACTATGCTTTTTATGTGGGGTTTGTAGACAGATTAATTGACAACTAACGAGTAATAAAATAAGTAGTAAAATATGTAATAAAAAAAAGGTGTGTGTGCCTAGTGGTTAGGACGCCTCCTGATCAGAGGTCGGATTTCGATCCTGGGCACGCACCTCTAACTCTTGGGAGTTATGTGCGTTTTTAAGCAATTAAAATATCACTTGCTTCATTAGTGAAGGAAAACATCGTAAGGAAACTTGCACGTCTGAGAGTTCTCCATAATGTGCTTCGTTCGCAAAGGCGTGTTAATTCTGCTAATACGCAATTGGCCAGCGCGGTGGAGTATGGCCAAACCCTTCTCTGCTCATTTCTCTGCTCTGTAGTAAGCCGGCAGTGGGTTGATCATGATGATGAGTATTAAAGTGTCGTTAGCTTCAAGTATTAGGAGTATCTAAAAGCTATTTTGAAATCAAGAAAGTTAATTAATTCGAGATAATTAATAGTAAATTTTATTTCAGGTTTGGATTAACGTTAATTGTGATAGCAGTAGTAACTTGTACAGCTGTAAGCATTCATCGTGAAAATCATCCGAAAACAGATGGTGTCGGTATGCTTTTGTTTTTATGTATTTATTCTTAGCACTACCTGTAACCAGTTCAACTAGGGGAATAGCTTTATATTGCACCTTCCAAACTGTGATATGTGATGAAACAGATTTTTGAAACTAAACAGCACAGTTTTTTTTTCTACAACAAGTTAGCCCTTGACGGCAATCTCACCTGATGGTAGGTGATGATGCAGTCAAAGATGGTAGCGGGCCAATCTGTTAGGGGTATGGTAAACCCATACTCCTAATTGGTTTCTACAAGACATCGTGTCGGAACGCTAAATCGCTTGACGACAGGTCTTTGTCGGTAGGGTGGTAACTAGCCACGGCCGAAGCCTCCCACCAAACTATACTTGAGCCGGGAATCGAACCCAGGACCTCCAAGTTTATAATGCGACAGCGCGCGCGCTGCTCCACGCAGGTCGTCAAAAAAGAACAGTTATGAAATTATTTTTCTAACCTTTTAAGTTTTGCTATTTTCAGGAAATAAGCTTATCAAAGCATTGTGCATGAAGGAAAATATGCAGTACTTGTATAAGCCGAGTAATGATGATATATCCTCGATGCACGGCATCAGGTCCATAACATCTGGCATTGTTGTGGGCCTGCATATCTGGTTTGTGAATAATTTGATAGGAACAGTTAACTCTTTGGATTTTGATAAAGTAAGTGCTGTCAATGAAATCAGTTTGAAAACTTCGCATTAAAATGTTTCCATCCAGCAATATCTCTTGTAATTAGAATTTATCTCTTCTTAAGATTTATTGCAAATATTTTATTTTATTTTGATACACTTACCAGCTTTCATTTGCCTTCCAATTATATACATAGGATGAACAGGGGCGTGTTCGTCGGTAATTTGGGTAGACGTGGGTAGTTTCGGGCAAAGAGACCGGATACTCTTGGCAGAACAGAATGACAATTATAAGTATCGTAATTTATAAATAGCAGACGCTCCACCAAGTACGACTATGAACTACGGCGTCTCGACCACCGATCCGAACCGACCGAATCACCACGTCTACCCAAATTACCGACGAACACGCCCCTGTTCATCCTATATATATTATCCAGATGGAACTTAAACTTGTTTTTGGATTATTTACGAAAACAACTTTACCATACTTTAATAAAAAGGATTCCAAAGTATATTTCTGAAAACAAACTTTCTTAAAACTGTGTCACGACGTTAGTCTATGTTACTGGTATCGAAGTGTAGTAAAACTGTATTTTCAGACTGCATCTAATATTCGAAAGTGAGGTTGGAAATAATATTGAATATTATGTAAATAAACTAAATTACCATAATCTTCAAATCAAAGGTTTCGTGATAACTGATTTACATAGGTCTGTCTCTTCGACCCGCAACCTACTACAAAATGTATGAGTCTTTATATTGTATAAGTACCAGCAAGTGACAAAAATTATAAATTTAACAGCTAGGAAGAAGAAGCAGTTTTATTATTTCAGATAATATCAGCGTGATAAAAAAAATTGTATGTATATTATAGCTGTGATAGCCTAGTGGTGACGACGTCAGCCTCCTAATCAAAGGTCGGCGGTTAGTGCCCGGGCACGCACCTATAACTTTTCGGAGTTATATGCGTTTTTGAGCAATTAAAATATCACTTGCTTTAACGGTGAAGGAAAACATCGTGAGGAAACCTGCATGCCTGAGAGTTGTCCATAATGTTCTCAAAGGCGTGTGAAGTCTGCCAACATGGCCAGCGTGGTGGACTATGGCCAAACCCTCCTCATATTGAGAGGAGACCCGAGCTCTGTAGTGAGCCAGCAATGGGTTGATCATGATGATGATGATGATGATGATTAAAAAAAAGGTCTTCCGACGGTAGAACTGGAATTTGGTTCTATGAGTATTATAATGATCACCAAGGGTAGATGGTATTAATTCAAACAACTATTGAACGCATATAATATTGATTATTATACAATACAATATGCAAATCGACGATTTAGGGTTATCAAATTTTGAGTATGGGCTTACTTTTTTCTTTTTGGCTTTAAAGTATGATAAATCAGGACCAACCGTTGACTTTTATGTATATTTTTAGCAGGCTTCCCCACAAATAACAAATAGGATCAACCTATTGTTCACTAATAAAACCTGACTAATCCCTTGATGAAACTAATATATAGAGTTTTTCAGGATACTGATAAATATAACTTGAATTCTATAACCCACGCAGAGCTTGTGGTTGACACATATCTTTTAATGTCTGGGCTACTGCTGTTCAGAGGGCTTACGAAGTTGTCATCGTACAGTTACAGTCCATTGCTTATGATCTTGAAGAGATACTTAAGGTAAGCTATAATACATACCGTGACAAATTTTTCTATCATGTTTCGAATTTAAGCGATTTAGTGTTGGCTACAGATATCCGGTACTCGATTTTATTTATATTTTATGTGCGTAGAAAGAAATGCAAGTGCTAATTGCGGTCTTATGATATGTCAAAATCACGTCAATAATTTCATTTCGCCTCGTTATTTATTTATTCTATGGTCTGTAATTCCATTTTTCTCGTTGTCACGTGATTGTCGCTCCTGTATTTTCTTTTATTACCTATTCAACTTGCACTCTGACTCGGATATGTTAGGTTAGGTTCGGTTCATGGTTATTATATCTGTAAACCACCCAGAAATAGGGGACAACCGGATCTCAGCCGCATAGCGGGAGCTTTCTGCGCTACCCTCCACTCCTTTCATAAATGAGGGTTATGATATCAAAAAATAAATGAAAACTTACATTAAAAGTAAGTTTATAAAGAATTCTTGATAAAAATATGCATTTCCCGTTAGGGGAAGAGGGAAGTACTGCCCCACCCCTCCAACTCCGCACCCCTTAAGCGATTTCCTGATGTAACATAAATATTAACCGCGACTTAATAGGCTAAGCGGACGATTTACGGTTGAAATGACGAAGATATTGTTACGCAAAATGAATTAATTTTTATTTATAATCAACAATAATCATTATTTCGTCTATACCAATACATATGGCATTCAGGTATTGAACATGTTTTCAGGGTAATCTTTTAAATGTTTTTGTAATTAAATTTCGTAATTATAAAGCTTAGCGGTGATAGCCTAGTGGTTAGGGCGTCAGTCTCCTAATCAGAGGTCGGCGGTTCGAATCCGGGCACGCACCTCTAACTTTTCGGAGTTATGTGCGTTTTTAAAAATTAAAGTATCACTTGCTTCCTGCACGCCTGAGAGTTCTCCATAATGTTCTCAAAGGCGTGTGAAGTCTGCCAATCCGCACATGGTCAGAATGGTGGACTATGGCCAAACCCTTCTCATATTGAGAGGAGACCCGTGATCTGTAGTGTGCCGATAATGGGTTGATCATGATGATGATGATGAAAGCTTACGTTGTTTTAGATTCGTCTGGATATTAGGGTTGCTGCTCCTCTTGTTTGTGCATGTATTAGGACATAGTTCCAACGGTCCTTTATGGCACAAGTTCGCTGAAGCGGAAATTGACATCTGCAGGAAGAACTGGTGGATAACGTTGCTCATGCTTGGCAACTATGTAGACACCGCGAACATTGTTAGTATGCAAATCAAACAATTTCAAAGAAAATCATTTAAGCTGCTTAGAAAAAAACTCACTAATTATTTGTATGTATAGGTATAGTTTTTTTTATTCTCTTTTAAGCTACTACTGAACCAATTTGACTGTAATATAGAATGGAGCTGTGATAGCCTAAAGGTTAGGACGTCAGCCTCGGGATAATAATCAGAGCTCGGGAGTTCGAACCCGGGCACCTACAACTTTTCGGAGTTATGTGCGTTTTTCAGCAATTAAAATATCACTTGCTTGGTGAAGGAAAACAACGTGAGGAAACCTGCAAGGCTGAGAGTTTTTCATAATGTTCTTAAAGGCGTATGAAGTCCTCCAATCCGCACATGGTCAGTGTGGTGGACTATGGCCAAACCATTCTAATATTGAGAGTGATTATGAATGAATGATGATGGAATGGAGATATATTGTACCCTGGATTAAAAGATAGGCTACTTTTAACTATACAAATGTGACAGACAGTGTATTTTCTAACTTCTTGTTTTATATTCGTGCTTACTATTAATAAAGGAAACTAGCTTTTATTTTTATTATTAGGAAATTGCGATTAACGTTGTCTAAAATAATTTGTAATTGTGTATTGTTATATATTATCAGCATTTTTCTTCCCCCAGTGTTATCCCGTTTTATGGACAGTACCCTGTGATTTTCATCTGTCGATAGTTGGAACAATAATGTTCGTATTATTCAATAAGAATCGGCGCGTTGGGTTCGCCACATTCGCAGCCCTCTTTATAGCGGCTTTAATAATGCCCGGAGTTGTGACTTATCAACAGAAACTACCTGCCGTACCTCCCATGAATATAAGGTACCTATGATGTCATTACTTTGATATTTCTACGCGACTGCTAAGAAAAGAGCTCATGCTTGTATGTGGGTTTTTTTCAAGCATAACTTTTTTTTATCCACTACAAGTTAGCCCTTGACGGAAATCTCACCTGATGGTAAGTGATGATGCAGTCTAAGATGGTAGCGGGATAACCTGTTAGAATTATGGTAAAACTAATACATACATACTCCTAATTGGTTTCTCAACGCTAAATCGCTTGGCGACACGCCTTTGTCGATAGAGTGGTAACTTGTCATGGCCGAAGCCTCCCACCAAACCAAACTCGAGCCGGGAATCGAACCCAGGACCTCCAAGTTTATAATGCGACAGCGCACGCACTGCGCCACGGCTTTGGATATATGGGGTATCGTGAGATAATTGTAAATATTTTTTAAACAAAATCTATATGACAGCTTTTTCAAGTGGTGCGATTTTGAGATGTGTTACTTTTCAGAAGTATCAAAGACTATCGGAATATCTTATTAAAGAATCCAACTTACTTGTGGAGTCATCTGCGAGCCGGCCCTTACTTGGTAGGCCTCGCAGTCGGATATCTTATGTCGATTTACAAGCTGGACAAACACAGGAATGTTATACCTAAGGTATCTTTGATTTCTCTCTTTCTATCATTCTACAGTATTTTTAAAAACACTTATGTCATCATCATCATCAACCCATTGCCGGCTCACTACAAAACACAGGTCCCCTATCAATATGAGAAGGGTTTTGCCATAGTCCATCTCGCTAGCCATGTGCCGATTGGCAGACTTAACACGCCTTTGAAAACATTACGGAGAACTCTCAGGCATGCAGGTTTCTTCACGACGTTTTCCTTCACCGTTGAAGCAAGTGATGTTTTAATTGCTTTAAATCGCACCTAACTGCGAAAAGTGCATGCTTGGGTTCAAACTCTCGAACTCTGATTAGGAGGCGGACGCTGTAACCACTGGGCTATCACTGCTTTACTAATGTAACTGCAATGTCTAATGTATCTGTAATTAAAAATTCGAAAGTTCTAACTTTCAATTGGTTTGATGATGGTCCGTGGCAAAATGTATTGCCTGAAAGAAATTGCTTGTAACAATAATAAGGCAAAAAATAAGGATGCCGAGCTCCCATATAGCGGCAGCCCCAGACTAGATACCCCTCCCCCGACCTAAGCACTCCTCTCCGAAAGAGGAGACCTAAACATATCCTTCACGACCCTGACGATCAGATAACTACTGACAACATACTCGTACCACCTATCACACAATAATACGCTACACATCATATTTGCCGGCGAAGAAGAGTTCCCCGCTATCTTACGTCATCCGGGCGTGGGCTCCATCCATAAACCCCAACCTCTGATTAAAATGCAGACGTCCTAGCCACCAGGCTAGGATTTTTATTAACAGCTCAGCTTTTTATTAACCAAAATGAATTGATCTCCGAATCTGAATGGTTTCTAAAATTATTAGGTCCCAATACATTGTCGTACTTTGTTGTCGGGAAATTTGTTTAAGGGAATCTAGTTGGGGACTAACGCTTGCTTGTTTCTCGGCGCCATTTTCGCACTCAGTTGTTGGACGGTTATTTCGAATTTGCTGATTTAATGCCGTTGCCGGCGGCACCGACAACTAATCCGCTAGGCTGTGTCAGCAACTTTGTGTGTACACTACTTTACTGTGTACACTAGTGCTCTATTAAACCAATAAGCCACTTAGAGATGTTGATGAGATACATTCATTCGAATCCCACCGGTTCTGCTATCTTAATATGTTTGAATTATCGTGTCACGTTTGTTCCCATACTCCTCCGAAACGGCTTGACAGATTCTTATGATTTTTTTTATGCATATTCAGTTCAGTAGTATCTAAGCGGTGATAGCCTAGTGGTTAGGGCGTCAGCCTCTTAAACAGAGGTCGGCGGTTCGAATCCGGGCACGCACCTCTTACTTTTCGGAGTTATGTGCGTTTAAAAAAATTTAAATATAACTTGCTTCAACGGTGAAGGAAAACATCGTGAGGAAACCTGCACGTCTGAGAGTTCTTCTCATATTGAGAGGATGACTACAGAGCACGGGTCTCCTCTTAATATGAAAAGGGTTTGGCCATAATCCACCACGCTGGCCATGTGCGGATTGGCAGACTTCACACGCCTTTGAGAACATTATGGAGAACTCTCAGGCAGCAGATTTCCTCACGATGTTTTCCTTCACCGTTGAACCAACAGCTAGTCTTAATATGTTTAAGTAGTGAACAATCTACAACTATCTGTTAAACTTTATATTTCAGGCGTATTCTCTCATCGGTTTCATCATAGCTCTTGGGATAGCCACACAAATAATGGTAATGGGTGGCATTTTTCAAGACATTTCTAGACCCTACAATGTATGGGAGGCGGTTTTATTCGTCTCCTTCAACAGGACTATATGGGCAATAGCAATGGCTTGCTTGATCGGCTTATGTGAATATGGAACAGTGCGTAAGTTCTGGTTTAATTCAAACTTTTTTTTTTCTAACTCAGTTAGGAAATGTTCTTTTCATGCCTAATATGTTACTCAGTTCCTCTAGTTTTAAGCTGTTACGTTACAGATTAGCACCGAGGACAAACCTCTTTGGTTTTTTTGGTGCCTTTATTGTATAATTAATTATATTGCTTGTATATTAATAATAAATAAATAATAAATAATAAATGATTTCTTTTTTGAAAATCGAGTATCTAATTTGTTAACTCTGCTAACACTATAAAATTTGAACAAAAATCTTATCCAATATTCATCCACACTAACCTTAAACATTCGCAAGTCACTCTGTTTTTCTGTTTTCTTTTTACGCCTAAACTGCTGAAAAGATTTGGCAGGGAGATAGATTATGCTCTGGGGAATGACAGTTTATATTCTTAGTGCCAAATAATGCGTCCCCACGGGATTTAAAATCTGACAATTCATTATTATATCGATAAAAAATATATATATTGATGTTTTCACGGTTCTGAACCTTTCTTTTTGGAGAGCGGAAGCCTTCGAGCATTTGACTCGAACATATTCGGTGTTTTTTACTAAAAAACTGATTTATTTTATTTCAGCTGTCATTGGTGGTTTTTTGAAATTACCAATATTCCTGCCACTTAGCAAACTTTCTTACGGAATATACCTGCTCCATACGATGGTCTTTATTCGAGTTGTCTCATCTACAAGAGCTCCGTTAAACCATGGCATGTTTTTAATGGTAACTATGGCTGTTTAACTTGGGATTGGGTATCTTCGGTAGCAGCAGACCCTATGGGGTACCAACATGCGAAATGATAATGTTGTCGTGTCGTTGAGGTACGACCTCCGTGGCGCAGCGCGTACGCTGACGCATTAAACTTGGAGGGCTTCGATTCCCGGCTCGAGTCTGGTCTGGTGGGAGGCTCGGCCGTGGCTAGTTACCACCCTACCGACAAAGACGTATCGCCAAGCGATTCAGCGTTCCCGCACCATGTCTCGTAGAAACCAATTAGGAGTATGTGTTAAACATACCTCTAACAGGTCAGCTCGCTACCATTCTAGACAGCATCATCACTTACCATCAGGTGAGATTGCCGTCAAGGGTTGACTTATAGTGTACACAAAAAAGCAGTTCTTCTATGTTGCAATGACAGTTTAGCTCCGGTTATAGACGTAGCGCAGTCGTCACACCTAAACTGGCTTGTCCCAACCTGAGCAATGACCCTGCATTTGTCGTTAAAACAATAGACTAGACTGCGCTGCTTCCGACAGGGTATGTGGGACTCCCCGGCGAACAAACTGGCCACCAGAATACCAACTTAAACCCAGCGATGCTACTTCGTATCGCCTGGTGGCTGGGTCACGGGATAGCCCACGCATTCGACCGCAACTCAACCAGCGGCGTCCGCCGGGGCAGACCCACGAGTGGCCTACGGACGAGGCCCCCTAACTCCGTCCAACTCCTCGACTGCAATAGCAATCATTTTTTTTTCACGCTGGGAAATGCTTTTACGCATCCCCTCCGGAGGCGACGCAGGCAAGACTGCGCCGTTTCCGACGGGGTATGTGGAATTCCGCGGCGGCCAGGCTGGCGACCAGAATACCCACTAAAACCCAGCGATGCTCCTTCGCGTCGCCTGGTGGCTGGGTCACGGGAACACTTGTGCACTCGACCGCGGCCTAGCCAGCGGCGTCCGCCGAGGCAGACCCTCCACGGGGGGCCTATATTGACCCCCGAGCTCCGTCCGAGGCGCGCCAGGACCATTGGACGCGCCTCACGACCCGAGGATTAGGCTCGACGTGTGAGGATGCCTCTCATCCATCACCCGGAGCTCCTAATCAGGGGGGCAGGCGGCGATCGTGCGACCGTCGTCTGTGCCCCACCCTACGACGCCGGAGAGGGTGCGTGTCTGCGTCATTCTCCCGGCGCTGTTCTGCCGCCTCCTTCTGCATCATCACCTCCTCACAGAAGGAGGCGACAGCACAATAGCAATCATAGCCAAATACATTTCGTGAGATATATTATCTATGTAACAGAAATATAATTTTTATTTTGTATCTGCTATATATAGAATTATTTATTCTATTCAATTCGAATCGTTTCAAATATTATATTTGCTTTTTTTTTCAGTTTTTCTATACGTTCGGTGTACTGGCAATATGTGCGATACTCAGTTTGTTCATGCATCTATTTCTAGAAGCCCCGATGCGCAATATCATCAATATTTTTATCTCTGAAAAGTAAGTCAATTTCAAATTAAACGAACTCACGAAAAATATTTCGAGCCAATGTGAAAAATGACGTAATTATTGCAGATACAGCGATGATTTGTGATTGAAAAGAACCATCATCATCATCATGATCAACCTATTGCTGGCTCACTACAGAGCACGGGTCTTCTCTCAATATGAGAGGGTTTGGCCTTAGTCCACCACTCTGGCCATGAGCGAATTGGTAGACTTCACACGCGTTTTAGAACATTAATGAGAAATCTCAGGCATGCAAGTTTCCTTACGATGTTTTCCTTCACCGTTGAAGCAAATGATATTTTAATTAAAAACGCACATAACTCCGAAAAGTTAGAGGTGCGTGCCCGGAATCGAGCCCCCGACCTCTGATTAGATGGTGGACGTCCTAACCACTGGGCTATCACAACTTATAGGTACATACATTTATTCAAAACCAAAACTTGTTTGACTATCTTTCGTAAACATATTTATTTACCTTTAGATAATAATTTCAGACTATTCTAATAATTTTTCTTCTTTGTTTCCAGGAAAAATAATAATGACTGTGAAATGAAAGAGCACGAATGCGAAAATAAACACGACAAACAAAAGAAAACTTTGTAATAAAATATCACTTTGGTATTAAACTTCGTTTGCACAAAAGTTTGTACATTGTCATACTTTCAAAGATACTTTAATGTAAAAATAAAATATTCAAAACTACTGTTCGTTAAAATGTCATTCTACACCTAAAGAAAGTACATATCTGAATTTCTACCTAGCAGCACGAATATATAATAATGTTTTATGAGATATTAGTAATAAAATAAAGCTAATTCAAAATCTTACGATAGCACATCGAATTTAGTAGTGCTGTCCTTTTTTTAACTCTTTCCAGTCGATAAGGATGAAGTTTTTGTTGATTACTAACAATACGCGTATATATGTCTCTATAGCGTATGTCATATATAAAAAATTGCGATTAATTAAGCAACACCTAAGAATAATTAAAGACCCAGCCTAAGATGGAGAGGGCTTACCTTGAAGAATGCTAATCTAGTTTAGATTTGAAGGTAATCATATATATAGGTATAGAGAAACAGGAGCCGTCCATTCTTAATATTATAGGACTTATTAGAATGAAACAATGCTCTGTGTCTATGGAGTATTTAGGTTAAAAAAAAAACGTTTTTGCGGCATGAAATGTTCTATTAATAACTAAAATTTAAAACTAATCAACAATATTTACAATACACACTTATCACAAACATCTCACCAATAACAAAAAGAATCAGTCACAAAAGAACATAAACATCAAGTCTTAAATAAATAGACACTTTCATTTGTCTAATCAACAATAAAAGAAATATTGCAGGTATATTCTTATTCTTAACGTCGATTTTTATAAATAAATATAATATTCATATTATCCTTTTTCTAAATTTTTTTTTTTCTTTTAATAATTATTTAATACTGCAATATAGTCAGCTAAAAGGATTTTCTGTAGTTCGTAAACGGAGACTTCAGAAATGAAGAGAAAAGAACTAAGGTTACAACAATCACAAAAAAAACAACAACAACAACAACAACTTAACAGAAAACTTAGCGAATCTTGTGTGATCCTTTCTTCGTGTGTATAATGGTTTCATATACAGGTACTTTGAAAGGCACAGGCTTCTCGACCGGTATGATTATGTGCTTGATAACTTCGAAAGGCACTTCCTTGATTTTGGGAACGTGCACGACCTTCTCGACGGGATAAGGGACGGATTTTTCGACGGGAATGGAGACTTCCTTGATAATTGGGATGACAATGGCTTTAGGGACGGGAACCTGGATTGGCACCGGATGTGGCACAGGGATGAGGATCGGTTGGTGGACTTTGAACTCAACGTTCTTTGGGACGGGAACAACGATTTCTTTGTAGTGTTTTATCGGCTCAGGGTTTTCTTCCTCGACGTGGTGATGCACTGGGTACGAATGGGCCTGAAGATCGTGGCCTCCGAAACCTTTTCCGTACTCTCCTTGATCGCCCGAGTCAAAACCGTGCCCTCCAAAGTCGTATCCAGAGGAATAATCGCTTGGTTGTATCTGGAAATAACAACAATAGTTCAAACACAAATTTGTCACTGCGGGAAAATAATTAACACTTCATGATAATCAATATGAAAATTACAGAACGTTAACAAGTATGAAGTTACGATATTTGAACGTCACATGTACGTTTAAAATTACAGAATAAATCCAATTTACAAGCAATGTATAAAGATTGCGATTGCGAAGCAATTTGTTATTGAATTGATCCACAGCAATATTTGTGCGTGCCTCTCACTTGTCAGGTATTTTATTTACGAAAAGGCAAATACATAAACATCTGAGTTAGCGTATTATGTAACGCCTGATTACATCAGAACGTGATATGAAAGAAATCTATGACCCAGTTTGGTTTGCACCAAAAACAAAATAAAACGCTCCCGAACAATGGTGAGCGTTCAGAACGAAAGTTATATTTGACTTTTCACTATTCAGTCTGCACCAGTTTATTAAAGGTAGTAAAAAATAAAAAAGCAAAATGGCGCCGGTTCCGCGTAACGGTAACTTAGCGGTACACCAGAGAATTAATATTTTTGCTCTATTTTCTGTTGGATAACAGTTGATGTGGCATCGACTCGAGTTTATAGTTTAATACATCTATTATGTCACAGAACATAGTGTATTATGTATGGTAAGTATTGAAAAAGAGGTTACATAATATAGGTAAAATAAAGCTAAAATAAATTGCAGATTTCGGAAGTGCATAATTCTGAAATGGGTTTTTAAAGTTGTGCTTTTTTTCCTTGTTGATATATAGTAATTCTTATATATATTGAAATTGAAATTAATTATTACCATTTAATAATTACTATTATATCGAAAAAAACTATAAATGATGGGCATCGCGGTCACACCCAATCGCATGGGAAAACTGTTATAAAATAAAACCTAAGTAAACACCGAAAAAAAATCGGTTAAAGAATTTTGTAATCGGTCAAATGTAAAATCGGTGTAGATGTAAAAGCATAACCAACAAGTTATAATATTAGTTGAGATACATTATAATAGTCATCACTTTTTAAGAGAAATGAGTATAGAAATAATATAGAAGTAGGCAGGTATGTGGTTTTACTTAGCATTCATTAATTCATTCTTACATAACCTACCGCGAAACCATAACAATTGTGCCAATTGTATTGTGTAAGTAATCATTAATATTGCTCGATGCTTTCAGAAAATATTCCCCAAATATCCTTTTATGTTAGCCATTAATCGAATAAAATCTGTTTTCTTTCATCGGCCGCAGTAATCAATTCGAGTATTTCATTACATTCCCAATATTCTCGCAGCGAAATAACAATTTATGAATATAAAACACCTGTAGCTTATAATAAAAGTAAATTTTACGGCCCGCTTCCAATCCTTAGTCGTATTCGCTGGTCATAACCAACTTTACGATCTACCCACATTTTCAATTCGCTTAGATAACACTGTAAAGTATTTTTCGAGGTATAACTAGGGTACCTATTTCGTTTAAGCGATTTACCGGTCTTACAAATTACAATTGAGATTCAAGGTTACAATTATTTCATAACACCCGCTACATATATTGTGTAGTTAAACCCGATCTTTGAAATAAAAATCTAATAATAATCTCCGGAAATGAAGGAAGGATTTTTTCAGTAGCTGGCTGTACACCGGATGATCTGTGATCCACGTTACAGTATAATCCACAGAGATCGGGCCTTTGCATCGCACGCGTTGGAATCGCATTGAATCGTCCGTGTATGGATCATACTAAACAGCGATTCACTAGTTCGCAATACAAACATAAGTACGAGTACCTTCTTCAGAAAAAACTTATCTTTTTTTTTAAATATATTACATCGCGTGCAAACAAACAGAAGTGTCACCTGATATAAAATGATTACCAGCGCCTGTGAACATTTGCAGCACCACTTCTATCTTGGCGGTGTGTCTTTGCCAGTAGCCACGGCTGAAACCTTCCACCATGCCAAACTTGAGTCAGGAATCGACCCCAGGATATCCCGATTTAAAATACGACAACGCACTCGTTGCGCCATAGAAATCGTATTACTTTTTAAATCATCATCATGTCATCATGTTCAACCCATTATCGGCTCACTACAGAGCGCGGGTCTCCTCTCAATATGAGAAGGGTTTGGCCATAGTCCACCACGCTGGCCATGTGCGGATTGGCAGACTTCACACGCCTTTGAGAACATTATGGAGAACTCTCAGGCGTGCAGGTTTCCTCACGATGTTTTCCTTCACCGTTGAAGCAAGTGATATTTTTATTGCTTAAAAACGCACATAACTCCGAAAAGTTAGAGGTGCGTGCCAGGATTCGAACCGCCAACCTCTAATTAGGAGGCTGACGCCCTAACCACTGGGCTATCACTGCTTTCATTTTTACTTTTTAAATATAGGATCTTAAATTTATTTTCAATCCTAACATGTAATAAAACTGAAAGATGCTGGTGACTTTGTCAGCGTAATAGAAAACCCCGGAGCTAAGATTTTTGTTCAGATTGTTCTTATTTGTACCGATTGAAGTTTAAAATTAGTTTAAACGCCCTGCAGTTTTAAAAGTTTTAACTATTAATTAGTGTCTCAACATATACTTTGAAGTTCCAGACAAAACAAACAAAAAAAATAGGTGAGAACGTCTTTTGTCATTATCATAATTATTAGCCCAGTGGTCATCGTGAGAAGGGTTTGGCCACTACGCAAAAACACCGTCTAATACGGGTTAGCGGGTTTTAACAATTGCATTTAAATCTTCGATCCATGAGGATAAATCAACGGGTGGTTACTGGCTCTCTTGACAGAAAACCCCCAAGAATTTTACGCTCGACACGTGGCTTGTAGATAAGGCACGTCTCGGTATCCGTAATTGAACATTCAATACTAGACCGATGAGATAATGGTCATTCAATAACATGTTTTACCTATTATTAAGTAAAATAGCACGTGTTAAATTGATATTTGATAGGGTGTTCGTGATCCCCTGTCAAATACAAAGTCCAGAAGGCAAATATCGCTTCGCAATTTTAGAAATATTGGGAATGTCGACACACTCTCCGGTTACCAATTTGTTCCACGAAAATCCCTTGATATTTCGATCGAGAACTAATCTAACTTGTTGATCTCTCCAACATTGTCATACTTTCTCTATTAATGTCGTATTTTTTTAAATATGTTGTAATTTTATTAAGGATTTGATATAATAAAATCGATTATAATATTTATACATAACATTATAATCGATTTTTTTATATAGTAGTGTGGATGAGTTATATAATATTTACAAGGTTACAAACTTTCAAAGAACATCATCATGATCAACCCATTGGGTCTCCTCTCAATATGGGAAGGGTTTGGTCATAGTCCATAACGCTGGCCATGTAAGGATTGGCAGACTTCACACGCCTTTGAATTTCACGAGAACTCTCCGGCATGCAGGTTCCCTCACGATGTTTTCCTTCACCGTTGAAGCGAGTGATATTCTAATTGCTTAAAAACGCACATAACTCCGAAAAGTTGGAGGTGCGTGCCTAATTAGGAGCCGCACGTCCTAACCACTAGGCTATCACAGCTTCAAAGAACATAAAATACTAGATATAATAGCCAAGAAAACAAACGGTTCCCGCGGGATATAAAAAAAGCAAAACCAACACGGCGGGGATATTTTTAAAATATTTTATCGGAATGCCACTGCAGGGCTCAAGCCTCCTCTCTCTTAGGAGCAAGGAAGTTAGAGCACTAACATAGCAGTTATGGCCGATCAATGGGCAAGAGCTGGCTCAATGAATTTCTCATTTAACATAACTGCTATGATCAGCCGATAGGATGAAACCTAAGCGGATTAGATACAACAAAGGAAAGTGACAGCAAATAATAATTGAGCCAGCTCTTGCCCACGGTTGCGTTCGTGTGGAAATGTTTATATCCGAGTGAGCAAAAATGTCTATCCTTACATATTCCCAGAATTAAAAGTGGATATGTGAAAGTCCAGACTATAATATATCTCTTTGTCAAATTGCAACCAGACTTTTTCAGTCTTTCTAACGTGTTTTGGAGCTACGACCTCCGTGGCGCAGTGCGTGCACTGTCGCATTATTAAGTTGGAGGTCCTGGGTTCGAGTCCCGGCTCGAGTCCGGTCTGACGGAAGGTTACGGCCGTGGCTAGTTATCACTATACCGAAAAAGACTTGTCGCCAAGCGATTTAGTGTTTCGGAACGAAGTCGCGTAGAAACCTTTTAGGAGCGTGGGTTTGCCATACTCGTAACAGGTTAGCCCGCTACCATCCTAGATAGCATCATCACTTACCAACGGGTGAGATAGCCGTCAAGGGCTAACATGTAGTGTATAGAAAAAACTTTTGTTTGTAGCAAACCTTTAGAAGCAGTAAGATTCTCGTCTCCCAACGCGTGAAAAATGAATAACTATGGATGAGTGCTGAACAATGCTAAAACACATCTTGAACAAACACCGTGTTTGTTTTATCAAATAAACTGATAACACGATTTAGGTAGTCCCGAAAACTGAGTTTCGTCCCACATCTAATACACGCGACCTCAGTGGCAATCAGAATGAAATGTAATTTGTACAATTTCTATTGTTGTTACGGTCTGACAGATCAATTCAATTACACGAACCATTCTCAAACGGAATGAAAGAGCATAATGTAAGATAGAACATCGGAATGACAACAAAAACGGCTATTAAGGATTACCTAATCAAGTGAGTATTCACTAATTATTCACTATCTACGTCATATTTAAAGTAATATAACATTTAGATCTACGAATAAATGAAGTATTTCAGTTTGTATAATGCATTGTTTCAATAAAATTGGTGACATTGATCAAATATTATTACTTTCTTACTTTTTTCCTATATCTTGACCTCTTCTTTGTCAATGCTTTTAAGTGCCGGCAGGACATCCTCATCAGTGTTGTACTGGAGGACGTCCTTCAGGATCACTAGCGGGTCTTTATTTTTCATTTCCTCTACTCTGAGGTTCACCTTTTTTAACTTTGTTTTGACCTTTTCTTTCTCATCTCTTGTGCCACACCCCACGACAACCCTTCTGTCCCTTGCTTTCCTGAATTTATCGATGAATACTCCAGTTTCCTAAGCGTTTATAGCTTTACTTATTTTCTAGAATACTTCCTCCCCAGACTTCACTTCGTCTTTTGAAGCGTATTATTACCATATAATGTCTACGCAAAAACTAATTATTTCATACCGTCATTATAGACCACAAGACTTTCGCAAAGAGAAAAGCGAATCTATTCGTAACTGTAAGGTGCATACAATTCCGCAGATTACAGTAGTAGCGGTGGATAAATTACCTTTTATGCAATACGTATAATACTAGGTACCTACCCAATAAAACGCGAAACATGACAATTTTACACAATTATCATAAATGTGGGTAATATCCAAAATGATTTAAGTGGGTCAATGTTTGTTACAGAATATATGGCATAGAGGATTTATATTACACATTTACATTTTCGGATAAAACACCCAAGTGTAGCCTCATACCCTAGAAAATTCTTAATGACAGGCCAGAGTTAGGAATTAGAGGCTTCCGGTTGATATCACTAAAACGTCACAAAAACACATCCAGAATTAATCTAGTCCGTCTAGTCCAAAATACAAATTAAATCTATTTATTTTTCGTACTTGTATGGATGGCTCAACTTTAGTACTCGATCTCGTGATTGTATATTATTAACTTCAAACTTAAATTATTCAATCTTTTGCATTGTAATAATAAATATCAACGGCCTAACTTGTAATAAAATTAAAATAAAGATCTATATTCTTTTCCAGGGCAAGAAGGTTAGTTCTGTCTCTGGCTGTAGGAAACTAATAAAGTATGGTTTTTGAATATGTATTTCACAAATAAAAATATTTGTCATCTTAAAGATCCAAGAGATATAAAGGATGTATCATTACTTACATATTTATTATTATTATATATTGTATATTGCCTCAAGCAAACGATATGACATTATGAAAACCGGTAAAAAACATTCAAAATGTATTATTATAATAAATGTGTTGGATTTCCGTAATAAATAAATAGCCGAGAACCTCTTTTATACTGGCATACTTAACACCAGACAAACGTCACAATTTAAGCTGAATATTACCAAAGTTAGATCCTTTTTGCATAACTACCAAAGAATAAATATAACAACATCTATTTATTTCTGATAAGAATGTTTTCATACCTGTTGATCGTGCTGTTGTAAGTAGCCTTCAAGGTTTGTGTTGTATGGCATCCATTGTTGTTGTTGATGTTGTTGTTGTTGCAGTTGTTGTAATTGTTGATATGCGAAGGACGAAGCCAACGCCATAGAGAATATGCACTGCGGAATATAAAAAAATATTTTAATATTATTCTAAATAGAAGCCTTATGAACTTTTTACCAGAAAAATAAGTAGCATGGAAAATGCATTCTGCCAACCTGAGCCTGAACTTTTTATGATTTATTTAATTTATTACTAACATACATTATATTTCGGTATCTGAGTACCAAAATTCCAGCCCAATCCGTTAACCTGTCAAAACGAAGTAACTGATTGGTTCTAAGATGCGCTAGACGCTGCTAGACAAGCCAATTAGACATTCATAAAATATCAAATGATCTCTTAAAGTCTCGTAATCTTAAACTTATAAATGATCGAAAATAGGGCCTATGAAATTCGTTCCGAGCCTTAACTAAACCGGAAAACAGGTGCATAATGATAGTGTACTATATTAGACAATTTAAGTTATACTACTTCTGTTGTAAGCCTATATGTATGTTTTGATGGAATAAATAAACTTTTTCTTTCTTTCTTTCTTTCTTTGTACTCTTTGTATCTATGCAGTGAGCGTTCAGCCTAAAGTATAGACACAATATAATAAATGTTCAGCTATTAGGACGCCGGTCTCAGCGACCTATGAATCACAATCAGGCGTAGAGCTTGTTGTATGCAATAACTTAGCCGATGTCGTTGGAAGCTCCGCCACAACATACAGACGAAAATTTCATTTAACCCAAACTAAAAAGTAAAAGGTAACGCAAACTTCTTAAAAAGCGTAAGGATATCGAAACATTTAGCTTAACCCATTATGTAAACCTTTAGGTGGGTCAAAAAGTTTACAATGTGTAATAGCAAACGTGAACATTACTTACTTCTATTTCACAAATTCTTTATTGCTATTTCTTTAATTAGCCTATTTTCTTTTCCTATTTTTGGCTTGTTATACCAGTGTGTTTTAGTAAGACATTCTCGCGAGTTTCAAGTTAGATCTAATAGAGATAACATTAAATAAATAATCATGGAGTAACAAAATTATAAAGTTGAATATCGACCCCAGACTAATCCTTACCCTGATAATAACGTAATGTCGAAACGGTCGAAATTAATAATAATTAAATTCAAAATCTTCAGATAGCAAATTGAATTTATTAATGGTATCTACTTCCCCATCGATAAGGATGGTGCTACTAAACAAAATTTTTTTTAAACACCACAAGTTAGCCCTTGACGGCATCTCACCTGATGGTAAGTGATGATGCGGTCTAAGTTGGTAGCTTGCTAACCTATGAGGGGTATGGTAAACCCATATTCCTGTTTGGTTTCTACGCGACATCGTGCCGGAACGCTAAATCGCTTTGCGACACGTCTTTGTCGGTAGGGTAACTTAACACGCCGAAGCCTCCCACCCGACAAAAATGTGCTATTCGAAGTTTTTGGATTAAGACAGTATCATGCATTAGTTATTATGCATAAGTTCATTTTTGATGGCAAGCGTTTGGATTAAGGGTGGCAGAATACTACGCCGTATATTTCAGTGCGAGGAAGCTAAGCTTTTTACAGCTCGCTAACATCGTCTATCTGAAGCATAGTGCACGACCGGAGGATATTTATAGAGGAATTATATGGACCAGTAAAGTCGCTCTGACCTAGTATGTGCCGTGTGAATGTAGTTGTGACCCAGCCATGCGTCATAACTTTAAATGTTTTCATAAGCATTAAATGAATAACTAAATTACTTTTCGCGCTTGTGAAGTCAACATCTCCTGAGGATGATCCGGTGTCGGGTCGAAACGTGCGTAGAGGTTCTAGTGGAGGGTTTTGTGTGGTGTTATACAAATCTCCCGGTTGTCGGCGGAATATAGCAAATTATATTTGTTGTTTGTTTAAATCAATCAAGCAAATGCAATCTTGAGGAATTCATCATTCATAAATCTTGAAGGTCTTTGTAAAGAAAATGCAACACGTAAAAGGGGCGAAGTTCTCAGTTAAAGAATGTAGTTATGTTAACCCAAATCGATAATTATTTTACTATTTAGGATGGTTTACGACTTAGTAAAATTGTTCATAACATTGCCTATGTGAAATGGAGAGCAAATTAAGAAGTCGACTATTAACTTTCAAGTCACAGTAAGTTCGTTATCTAAATACAATGTGGGTACCTAAGAGTATATATCAGAGTAAAGTAAAGAATATGATATTAATTGTACCTATATTCTATACTAATAAAATTAATAATACTGTATATAAAAATTAGTGGTGAGCAAAAAAAGACGTGGGTACAATTTAAAAAAAAATGGACCTAGGTACGATTCTAGTCCAAATTATTAGGCCAAATGTTGAGAATAAAATAAGCTTCTAGTACTTTAAGACATCAATATTTAAATGATAAATTCCAATGGTTACATTAGTTAGATTACAAAAACAAAAAGTAGGTACGCAATAATGAGGTTCCTTATAAATGAGTATACAAGCACCACTTACTTTTTTTTTCAATTATTTAAACAGTAACTATAAATTCAAATTAAAAATTCTCATTTCGTTTATACTTGAAATTCAACTCTTGCTTTACGTCCTACCTGGATTTAAACCAAAATGGATATTTAATCCATCGCAAATATTTTAATTAAGTATTTCTGAACAGGCAACACTTGCTTTTACCGCAAACACATTTCGATTTTCGAAATTAAAAATAGCTCGTTAATTTTAATTATGTTTTTACACTCACATATGTTTGTAGAGCGAACATTTTGATGTTGAGTTTCCGAAAGAAAAAGTTACTATGATGTCACAATAACTAGCGCGCCATTTTATAGTGAAGTGACAGGTTAAAATATTTTCGCGCGTTCCGGAACCTTTTTTATCTGTCTAACCAATTTAAAATGATCTTTCTGCGGGTTACATCTGTTCGAGTCGATCGACCTACGTTTATTTGTGATACCAATCTGATGACCAGCATAAGTTGAAACTTGAATGCTCTTGATTTAAACAAAAAATAGATCAGACTTCGTGGTCTATTATATCATCAATGTACGTATCTTTTTGTTAAAACAAGTTAACATTTGTCAATTCTCTGCCTCATGCACCTTCTCTATGGAGTTTTTTTAAGTGTCAGTGTTTAATGGCCACTTTATATTTATGTAAGGCTAGCCTCCGGTATATCATTAAGGCTAAGAGGGTACATATTACATCCGGAAATAGTATGGTCTTCATATTCTGTTACATACTTGTATTCTTGTAAATATTCTGCGTATACAAATTGAAAAAAATTAAACCAGCATAAGTTTTCTAACTAGGCTAGCTGGGTGGAAGCTTCCCAAGTCTCAAATACAAAATTTGGGAAGAGTAGGATTAGTAATTTTTATTTTTATACACTACAAGTTAGCCTTTGACGGCTATCTCACCTGGTGGTAAGTGATGATGCTATATAGGATGGTAGCGGGCTAACCTGTTAGGAGTATGGTAAACCCACGCTCCTAATTGGTTTCTACGCGACATCGTGCCGGAACGCTAAATCGCTTGGCAACACGTCCTTGTCGGTAGGGTGGTAACTAGCCACAGTCTAAGTCTCCCACCAGACCAGACTCGAGCCGAGAATCGAACTCAGGACCTCCAATTATAAATTTTGACACGCACTGTGCCACGGAGGTCGTTATTAAGTATATTTACTACCAAAAACTAATCTACTACAGCGAGCTGCTTGATTTAAGCGACACTAGTCCTTGGCTTTTTTTTTGTTTCTACCATACAAAGACCGATGGACGTTGGGGTCCCAAGGTGCTGGAATGGCGACCCCGCACCGGTAAACGTAGCGTTGGTCGACCCCAACTAGGTTGACAGACGACATCAGACGAGTCGCAGGGAGCCTCTGGAAGCAAGCGGCCCAAGACCGTGAGCATTGGAACTCCCTACAAAAGACCTATGTCCAGCAGTGGATGTCTATCGGTTGAAATTATGAAAATGATGATGAGTCCTTGGCGGTTGGAAGTCTTAAAAAAACAAAAGCCCAGTAGTGGGTGCCCACCGGTTGGAATATAATGATGATAATAATATAATGATAGCCGATGCTGTAGTCAGCGGAGTTACAGGCTAGCATGGTACGGTCATATAATGCGGAGGAAAGAAAGTGATGTCACCAAAAGAATGTTATATATGAACGTGGAAGGGCAAAAGAGTAAAGGAAGACCAAAGAAGAGATGGATGGATTGTGTAAAAGAGGATATGCGGGTAAAAGGTGGGGGTAGTGAGGTGACGGCTGATAGGAGTGAGTGGAAGAAGACGTGTTGTGCCGACCCCACATAATGTGGGATAAGGGCAAGAAGAAGAAGAAACCGATGCTGTCGTCAACCATTTTGTATCCAGTTGGCGTTCACAAGACAGATTAGGGGCACAAAAAACTTAAATTTGCACGTCACCATATCTACCAGGCATGTATAGCTAGAGTAGGTATATTCTAATTTTCTAATAATCGCAGCAACTGGATTCGGAAAATACAGAATACCAACCAACGCATGTTAACCTGCTGATCTCAGATGTAGCTGTGACTTTCTATTTAGAACGTAAGTACCTACCTCATTAGGTAGGTACCCGTTCCCCATATCCCATTGCGATGTTAGACCTTTTGTTTCGTCGGGAAATCCTTTGGATAGATACCTCCTGCCACAAGGGAAGTTCAGAGAAATTCGTCATCATGATCAACCCATTACCGGCTCACTATAGAGCACGGGTCTCATCTCATTATGAGAAGGGTTTGGCCATAGTCCACCACGCTGGCCATGTGCGAATTGGCAGACGTCACACGCCTTTGAGGACATTATGGAGAACTCTCAGGCGTGCAGGTTTCCTCACGATGTTTTCCTTCACCGTTGAAGCAAGTGATATTTTAATCACTTAAAAACGCACATAACTCCGAAAAGTTAGAGGTGCGTGCCCGGATTCGAACCGCCGACCCCTGATTAGGAGGCTGACGCCTTAACCACTAGGCTATCACAGCTTTATAAGGGAAGTTATGTTAGACTAAAACCCCACGGTGGTCGAATTGCCGCCTGGTGACGTAACGTAACCCAGTCAGCTCAGGATGTAATAACTAGGAAGCGTACTTTCTCCGCCGGATGAAAAATACGAAGCAGGCACAAATATGTAAGACAGTATTGTTCTGTGCAATTGTCTTGTCTTATCGTGATCAGATCAGGAAGACATAAGCTTCCGCCTCGCATTAGGTAGAACTGTTCTAGATTTTGTTTTGCTTTATAGCCAAATTGCTAGTGTAAGTAGTAAGTACTCTAAGAGGTTGCAGTTTTATCACTAGTTTAACGATTTCATACAATGACCAGTTGTTTTTTTTTGTTGTTACCTACCTATTCTTTTTAATATGTTCGCCTACGGATCATGATCCCGGTCGGGTCGCAAAGCGTGAGTTTTTTTAAATAAATTCAGGCCTTGATCACTTCACCTTTTCACTCATTTCATTTCATCATAATGCAGAATCCGCCCAGTCAAAAAATTACTACAAGTTAGCCCTTGATCTCACCTGGTGGTAAGCGATGTTAGGAGTATGGTCAACCCACGCTCTTAATTGGTTTCTTCTACGCGACATCGGAACGCTAAATCGCTTGGCGACACTAATTGTGTGGTGGTTACTAGCCACGGCTGAAGCCTCCAACCAGGCCATACGTGCTGGCCTCAGGATATTTTTTTTCTATACACCACAAGTTAGCCCTTGACGGCATCTCACCTGATGATAAGTGATGATGCGGTCTAAGATGGTAGCGGGCTAACCTGTTAGGGGTATGGTAAACCCATGCTCCTAATTGGTTTCTACACGACTTCGTGCCGGAACGCTAAATCGCTTGGCGATCTTTGTCGGTAGAGTGATAACTAATCAGGACCGAAGCCTCCCACCAGACCAGACTCGACCTGGGAATCGAACCCAGGGCCTCCAACTTTAAAATGCAACAGTTCGACATTTGCACCAAACCAATAAATGTGCGCTAACAACTCCGCGCCCACGCCGTCGTTTTTAAACCGAGCGAATTATCGCACGTAGAGAATGTTCTACAGGCAACACATTAATTTTACTTTCACGATTGGACTGCAACACAAATCTGTTCAGTAGGCTTGAAATTCCTGGTCGAACTACATTTGGTAGGTACACGTTATCTAATTCACCTTGATTGGTGTTATGTTTCGAAGCCAGCTAATAGCGTCTGTTACCGCTAAGAATGTTACACAAACAGTATGATTTTTAGGATTCCGTTGTATTGCGAAGAACGCATTATTTTAATACTAGCTTCTGCCTGCGACTTCGTCTGCCTGGACTTCAGAATTGGGTCTAAAGCTTCGCTCGTTAACAATTTTTAATCTTCCCACGGAAACTATTTGATAGATCGGTGTAGAAATTACATGTCCTTTTCCATAGCATAGGTGACTTGCAAACCAAATTTCAAAGCTGTCTGCCCGCGGTTTAGCTCATAAACTATTTTTAAATTTCCCTCGGGAACTACTTAAGGAATCGGGATAAAAGGTACCCTATGTTCTTTTCTAAGTCAAAGGCTAAATGCATGCCAAATTTCATCCAAATCCGTTTAGCCGTTTTGCATGATTGAGTAACAAACATGCACACTTTCATATTTATATTGTATATATAGAATAATTTTTGACTGTATATAATTTCATCGTAGACACTTTACCTAGTCATATAAAACAGTTTTTTAAGTTGCGTTTATAGAAACGTGAATAATATTACAGAAACATGAAAGTGCTAATGCTTGTCGGTACAAACACTTCGGTCTTAAGAATGCGATAAATCTATCCTCTTGCCAAATTACATCGTAATCTGTTTAAAGGTTTATGAGAAATTGATACGTATTTTTTTAGAGAAAGAAGAAAGTTTTTTACATCTTGAACTTGGTGCCCTCTCCAAAATAGTAAGCGTCAACTTTGCAATACTTAACTGGAGAGTAGTTTATAGGTACAATACTCAGTTCGCAACTCTGCCAGAATTCCCTTTCTCCTGAATCTTGAGATTTTCACGAAAGGACTGCGAGAGTTACTATAAAATAACTGTATCTTAATTGTCTATAAATGTAGACTTTTAGTCTAAGGTTAGGATTTTGATTATAGAACGGTTGAGAAATCAATGAAAGTTCTTAAAATACAAGAATACTGTAATCCTTGAAAATATGTACAAAATTATAATCTTATATTTAGAAATGAGCCGTCAGTCTATCTATTTCATATAGATCCCCCATTATTTCCTCCACTTTGGTACCAATCTTCTTTGCAATCTGCAACAAATTTAGCAAAATCAGTAGGTATATAATCTCAAGAACTTAACGGATTACAAAACCGGAGCATAATTTTTACTGTTCTGAAGCCCAACTGCAGTTAATGTCATAAATACTCAAAAAATAAGGAAAAAGGAAAAGATTTGAAAGAAGGAAAGATTTCAAAGTAAAAGAAATTGAATTTATAGTAAGTAATGGAGAAAAAAAACAGTAAATGACACATTAAATTCAGCTTGATGAAACGATGATGATGAATGACTTAAGTAAAAGCTACCACCCATCAGAAATCGGACCAAACGACATACGTAGAAGTACGTACGTATACGTTAAAATGTTATCGTCGCATGAAATCGGCGGAACAGATCGCACTATGGCCTATAAGTGGGTTCGACGAGACCGACTAGTGCTGCTGACGTCATTTGTATATTCAATAATTGACTACAAATCTTGCAACTCCAACTCCAGCTTGAGCTGTTATTCAAAAATAAAGCTTCCAAGAAATGCAATAGAGAATAAATTTACTAACATCTTGTTGTTCCGTAAGGGGCATGGATGTATAAAGTGTCACCAGGTCTCCGTCAAGAATGCCCCGAGCTGCGCCACCGCCCGCTGACTTCCGTGCTGCCTTATACGTTCTAAGAAACAAAGCTTATTTTATAAAACACAGCCTGGAAATTTTATTCCGATATGGTGATATGTTGAGCAAATAAACTGTAATCATTTGACAACTGAAAATGTTTGGTTTAATTTGCTTACAGCTAGTTCTTAGAATACTTAGAAATATGTTTCAATTGTATAGTTGTAGTCCTAACTAGACTACAACTATAATAAGACAATGAATACACATTTTGGTTACATAAAACATACAGTTGGATGAACATTATTTGGGCGAGAATAATATTAAGTCACGAAAGCTCAAAAAGTCCATTTTTAAAAATCTTGCACGTCTTGAAATTGTTTTTCTGAAATTGTTGCATGAATAAAAAGAAATTTCATGACGTGTTTTTAAACTACCAATCTCAACTGGGCGGACCTGCACCCAATACAATCGAATATATGTATACAAACAACCATACACTTTGTTTAAATAACACAACTTTTACATACTCTTTTACATTAAGAAAAGTGCTTGAAAATGTTATATTTTTAAAAGTACATATAGAGATAGGGAGAATACAAATCAACTTAAGTATCTCAAATTTATATACTTATATTATAATAGTATCAATTATTTATTTTATCTTATGTCACTGGGTCGAAATGAATGGATTACGAAGTTTTCTTAACAATAATGAACGCTTGAATAATAAACACTTACTTTCTTTATTACAAATACAATTTTAATAATTTTCTTTAAGATTTACCAAATGCTGAACTAATGGGTACATACCTATGAGCTCTAGGATTTAAGCCAGCAACATGACAGCAGTAGTTGTTCATTACATTTTGCAACATGAGCAATCTTCGGTATACCTTCTCTGAAACTGGCAGTATATAACCCAAGCCACCGTCCAGGGTCGCTGTAAAAAATATCCGATATAAACGAGTTTAGTTAGAGGATATAGGCTCTTTTTTTCTTTTTAAATTACGTTTAACCGATTTCACCAAGCCTTAGGCCTTATTATTTCAGCTATAGACGAGTTCGTGAGCGTACCAATGATCCAGCCACCACGCGACGCGAAGGAGAATCTTTGGGTTTTAGATACCCTGTCTAAAGCGAAGTTATACCTGCATCGCTTCCGAAGGGGATGCGTAAAAGATTTTCACAGCGTTGTTAAAAAAAAAAGGCCGTTTCAAATTCTATCCAGAGCTCGCTGCGACCCCGATGACACTTAGGCCGATCGTAATCTAGCCAATGAATATGCCGATCTGCTAAATTTAAAAAATATCGCATAACTGTTTATCTTTACAAACTTTTGTCCTAATCTCTAAAAACTTGGTGAGATGATATAAAGCAAAAATAAAACAAAAAAAAAACAATATTCAGAGACTTCATAGAGCAAGCGCAAGTGACATCTCAGTCACGGCATTTGTAACTGTTCCAGTTATTATAGAGGATCAGTACATAGTTCGACTATACATAAATCTTAAAGCTATACTTCTATGTTATTGGCGCAGTAAACTGAACCTTAAGTGTCGATTGAAACTTTAGATTTGTGATTATAAGCACTTGAATTAAAAGCAAAATAAAAACTTTAAGGATAGGTTAAAGAGATTAAAGATACATAAGAGCGACTCAATGGTAATGACCCGACTCAGATAATCATTGAAATGTATTTAGTATACTGTGCTGATTAAACTGTCAAATCATTTATTTGCATAGATTGTGTAGTTGATTGGTGTTACATTTAATAAGAGTTTCTTACAATCTGCCGGGTAGGCGTGCAAAAATAATATTGTAATTACATGTAAATCATTTAAAAAATATTGATAATAAGTATGTCATTTTATATTCAAAAATTCATTTAAACAATAAAAGCATTTATCTAACAAACATTGGTGCAATCTTCTTTTAAAAACTTTTAAAGGTGTTTCTTTCAACTTTTTAGGCAATTTGTTATATATTTTGATAGACATGCTGTAATAACTTTTACTAAAAGATACAGTTCTGGAGTTGGGTAGTAGGAGTCTGTTAGGATAACGTGTGTTAAAAGTGACCGTATGGCTTTTTTTTTGGTAGAAATCAGACATATGTTTCTGAACAAATAGGCTTATCTCATAAATATACAGGCATGGCAGTGAGAGAATTTTTAATTTTGTCACATGGGAAACGTCAATGACAGCATGTTTTTTAAATTTTCTTAAAATTCAAATTCAAAATAATCTTTATTCAAATAGTCCTTAAAAAGGCACTTTTGACGCGTCAATAATTTACACAGTAGTTATTTCATGGTGATAACTATATTCGTAAACTTAAAACTAAAGCTATGAGGGTTCCAAACGCGCCCCGGTCTAAGAAGAAGCCCACAACAAACTTAGCCGGGGTTTTTCTTTTTTTTCGTTATCACCATCTCACATAATGAATAAAATTAATAATAAACTATAGTACCTATGGAGATAGAGCAATTCACACCCAAGCTTTTTTATCGTTTATATAATCCTTAATATCATAATATGATTTTTCTACAAGCTTTCGTTTTATAAAAACTTTGAACTTATTGATAGACATCTCCAAGATATCAATAGGTAATTTGTTATAGAATAAAATACAATTTCCTTTGAATGAGTTACTAATTTTGTGCAGCCTACTAAACGGTACTACAAGCTTACTTTTACTTCTAATGTTCAGTGCGTTACAGTCCATTTTTTTCTTGAATTTATCAATATTTTTATGAACATACATTAAATTTTCATATATATATTGGCTATGCACTGTCATTATTTTATAATCTTTAAATTTATCTCTTAATGACTCTCTGGGACCTAATTTATATATCGCACGAACAGCCCTCTTCTGCAAAACGAATATAGTGTCTATATCAGCAGCATTACCCCATAATAAAATACCATATGACATAATGCTGTGAAAGTAGCTAAAATATACAAGTCTGGCAGTCTCTATATCCGTCAAATGACGGATCTTTTTTACCGCGTAAGCAGCAGAGCTAAGTCTGTGCGATAAATTATTTATATGTGGACCCCATTGAAGTTTAGCGTCTAACGTTATGCCTAAGAATGTAGCCGTATTTACCAGATCCAATTCCTCATTATTAAGTAGTACACTGGTTTTCACCTGTTTAACATTGGGCAACGTGAATTTAATACACTTTGTTTTCTTCCCATTAAGTGCTAAGTTATTAGCCTCAAACCAATGTACTACTTTCGCGAGAGAGTTGTTTACCTCGTCAACATTTGTTTCACGTCGTTTAATTTTAAAAACGAGTGATGTATCATCAGCAAACAATACTATCCCGCTATTGTCCTTAGTAAGGTAAGGAAGGTCATTTATGTAAATGAGGAACAGAAAAGGTCCTAATATAGATCCCTGAGGAACCCCTATTTTCACAAATGACCCGTTAGACCGTTTCCCGTTTACGTCTACTTGTTGAACTCTGTCACGTAAATACGAGGTCATTAAATCTAGAGTTACCCCCCGAAGTCCATAATGGTGTAGTTTTCTGACTAATGTTTCATGCTCAACACAATCGAAAGCCTTGGACAAATCACAAAAAACACCAAGTGCGTCACGTGACTCCTCCCAGGCTTTAAATATATTGTGTATTAACTCAACACCAGCGTCGGTTGTTGAGCGACCCCGTGTAAAACCAAATTGTTTGGCGTGTAATAAATTGTTTCTATTAAAATGATTAATTAATTGCGTTAAAATAAGTTTTTCAAAGATTTTACTGAAAGTAGGTAGTACTGATACCGGTCTAAAGTTAGTGGGGTCAGTAGTACTACCAGATTTGAATAACGGAATTAACTTGCTATGTTTCATTAAGTCAGGGAACACACCACAGTCAATGCAATTGTTAAAAATAAAAGCTAGGTCGGGTGCAACAATATCAATCAATGACCTTATAACATTAACGGAAATGCCCCACAAGTCATTTGTTTTCTTAATATTTATTAATCGGAAGGCCTTAATAACGTCTGAGCTACTAACATGTCTGAATTTAAGAGCGTTATTACATTCTGGCACATTATCCTTCAACAAACAGAGAGCAGTATCAGGTGAAGAGTTTAATGATCTTGTAGTGGAGACAGGAACGTCGGTAAAGAAGGTTTCAAAAGCAGTTGCAACCTCAAAATCCGACGTGATAGATTTGTTACCTATATCAAGTTTAAAGTTATTACTTTTTGGTTTTATTCTTCCTGTTTCCTCATTAATTATTTTCCAGGTTGCTTTAATTACATTATTGCTATTTTTTATTTTATTCTGTATATATTGCGATTTCGCCAAAATGCAATCGCGTTTAAAATTCTTGGAAAATAATTTTACATAATTTTTAAACTCATCACTCGTATTATATTTTCGTTCCGCATACATTTCATATAAAGTTTGCCTATTTTTATGTAGTTCACTTGTAGCCCACTCACTAAAAACCAATGTATCAGCAACCATGACAGACTTTTTAGTAAATATAGAATTAAATATCATATTAAACTTACCAAAAAAAGTATTATACATTTCATTAGGACCAATTGTAGATGATAAGAATGGAAGGTCTCTAACTAAGCTTGTTCTTATTCTCTCTATTCGTCCTGACGTTACTGGCACATAAGTTATTTTATGTTTAGACAATTTTTTTTCCCCATTTTTGAAACAAATGAATTGACCACAGTGATCAGAATCTAATTTATTAATTATATTTTTACTGATGGGGTTTATATTTGTATATATATTGTCTAAGCATGTGGCACTACTGGCAGTTATTCTAGTAGGCTCCATAAACATATTCAACAAATTGTATGATCTAAATAGATTTATTAACTTGTAACTTGAAGAGTTACTTTCCAGAATGTTCACATTAAAATCTCCGCACACAATCAACAATAAACTTACTGAACATAGTAACATGTCGTCGCTGCGCCAGCTGGCCGGGTTGCGTTCGCGCGGCGATACGGAACATTGCGTGCACTTGCTGGCTCAAATGGTAATCACATTTACGGATCAGCCTTTGACCTATGAAACAATGAGTTATTTTTTATAATTTTTGTTAAAGTTTAAAGTAAAAGAGATCTAATTTATAGAAACTAATGGAGAAAAAATACAGTAAATCACACATTAAATACAGCTTGATGAAACGATGATGATGAATGACTAAAGTAAAAGCTACCACCCATACCCAGATATCGGACCAAAAGACTGTCCTTTGGGTAGTTGGGAGAAGTACGTACGTGTACGTTAAAATCTTGTCGTCGCATGAAATCGGCGGAACAGATCGCACTATAGCCTTAAGTGAGTTCGAAGCGACTGACTAGTACTGCTGACGTCATTTGTATATTCAATAATTGAGCTGCAACTCCAGCAGCTTGAGCTGTTGTTCAAAAATAAAGCTTCCAAGAAATGCAATAGAGAACAAATTTACTAAAAGTTTTATGCAATCCTACAGTACAATCCCGTAGCTCTTACTAAACAATAAATATGGCATATAATATATGTGCAGTACTAGTTGGAAAGGATTTCGATGGTATCGATGAAAATGAAAAACTTATGTTTTAGCCACTTTCTTTTTCATTTAAAAGCAATCTAAAAAAACCTTGTATAAAAATACTTAAGCCAAAGGTCCCGCACATAAATCTACTACAGTACCTCCATAACTCTCTCTGGCTTGCGGCTGGTACATGAAGAGTGCGAAGTTTCCGTCTAAATCGCTCACCAGAAACCCGAGATTCGAGTTATCGACCACGAACTCCATTTCATATATCTAAAAAAAGAGTATGTCAGAATGAGAGAAAATGTCTATGATTTGGAAAGTTTAAAAACCAATGTAGTATTAAGAGCGGAGTTAAAATGTACAAAACTAGACCAATCAGCTTATATGACAAAGGTGACGTCGTTCTCTTCATCCTATATTTCCAAAATCCGATCAGCCTATAAATTTATGATGTTGTCCCCGAAACTGAAATGGATGCTGTCGGAGAAGTCCTCCTACCTACTGAGGTAGGAGGACTTCTCCGATGTTAATTTGATTGAAATAAAATTATTATTAAAACAGATACTGATATTAAACAAATACTTTTATCTAAACAAACACTGTATTAAACCAATACTGTATTAATTCCAAAAAACAAACTGTATTCCCGCGCTTTTACAAACTGCACCGCGCCGCGATAGCGTCACACCTCCCCCCGCCCGCTCGTCTCCCGAGCCGACCGCAACCGAGGCGCCCTCGGACGGTCTTCGCGACGGCGCGCGTTACATTATTAAATAATTGATTCAATCAATTTAATTCATCCAAAGCTATTGTTAAATTTTTAATGAACTAGCAAACTACCCTAATAGTTAAGGTACTACATTCTTATCCGTATCCTTGAACAAAAATAAAAAAAAACCAAACCTACCTGTGCAGACCTCAAGTCTCGCGAAACCAAAGATAACGTTCTCTGTTGATCCTGATACCTCAATAGTGATATCGATTTGTACACATCAGCCACTAATATCAAATTTTTAATCGCCATCATACGATGTACATATATCTGTGTGTCAATAAAGGCGACGCCCACTAGATCGTTGTCTTTCAGTTGCCAGATGTAGATCTGGAAGGAATTATACAGAACGGTAGTTGATAGAGAGAACTTCGAACCGAACGAACGGTAGACAATTTTACCAAAATTAAAATTATACGGTTTCAAATGTTATTTGAAGAACAGATTCGATTCTTGAAAGTGTTTTATACATTGACCGAATCTATTAATTTGGATAAACGAAAATGTTAAATGAAACTATAGCTAACCAAGAAAGTGTAATGTCAACTCTACTCTTTCCGCACTCTGCTGAGGCGATATTTAAAGTTATTGGTGCCTGAGAAATTTAGTCAGATTTACCAAATTTTACACAAATTTTAAATATATAGATAACCTCAGAGTAAAAAAAAATAAAGAATGCAAAGGACAAAACACTTTCTAAAGAAATCCTTAAGCCGAAAACATGAGAAAGAAATACTCTGTGTCATATGCCTAAAAACACTATTTTTAGGCATATGACACAGAGTATTTCTTTTTTTCGACTTAATAAAACTTTATGACTATATAATTATCTTCTTACCTTTTGACCTACAGCAGATATAAGAAAACCTAACACTTGCGTGAGTGCAGTGACTGGACCTTTCTGTTCTTTTGCATAGATTTCTTTGAATCTGTTCTTGGTCAAGGGCTGACCCGGTTCGGGAACTACGTCTATGATATCGTATATTATTATCTGCGAATAAAAAAAATAGTAGCAATAAATTTTTTACGGTTTCATTTCCAAATTAACTAGAGAAACATTGCAATTGTAAAGGTGTAATATCTGTATATATTTCTGTGCGTTTTGAAATTAAGTTTGAATAGAAACTACTGCAGAACCTTTATAATATACAATATATATCTCTATTAAATTAGATACATGCACTTATTAAAACAGTCATACCCGTCCTCTAGAAGTAATGTCTTCACCATAATTGTAATTCGTTCCTATTGCAATGTATCCTCGTAGACCTGATCTGCGAAACATAATACTCTAAAAATTTTAAAAAGTCAGAGCAATTCATGTCGCCTAATAAATGGAAATTATTGCGAAAGATGAAGGAAATGAACAATAAACTACTAGGCTAAAATTCACAAGGCGCAAAACGAATGAAATGAAGGTCCTGACTCGGGATGTAACTGATGCTGACACAATTTTTTCTAAGCCATTTGTCATTAATCATTTTGCAAAACAACAGAAAAGTATTCGAAGTGGAATCCAAATAATAACATCATATGCAACAGTAGATTAAGAAATAATAACACTCACCGAGTTCCTTCATATGAAAGCGAGACGTTTTTCAGACAGGTAACGTGCTCCCATTCATCAAAATCTATCCGCGTGTTGGGTATTATTTCCCAGGATACGGGCGAAAACAGCATCACTGAGAAACGCTCTTGCAAAGGATACGGAAACCTGCGTAAATATTTAAAAAGTGCAATTTCTTGGCATATATAAAAAAAACTATCATTTACATTAATTTTCAGAAACCGTGTGATATAAAATTTTAAAAACTAAACTCAAATCATAACATTAATTCAGCCAACACAGAAATTATTTCAAATTAACATTCCATTGTATGATGGTTATTTTTAATTGTTGGAATTAAACCTTATTCTTACCTGTCTCCTTTATTTCAGAAATTGTCAATTTAGGATTCCATAAAAAAAAAACATTATATGATGGTTATTTTTTAATTGCGGGAATGAAACCTTATTCTTACCTGTCTCCTTTATTTTCGTTAGACTTTTCTTTATCTTCTCCATTGAATTTATAATAAGACTGAGTCTGTGTTGAGGTGGAACACACTAGGCAGTATGTCTTCGACTCGACGTGGAATGTCACAGAGTGCGGGGTTTCTCGTAAAGGCACTTTACGTACGGCCCACGCGGCTTCGTATGAGAGATGGGTAGGAAGTACTGAGATTTTGAGGGACACCTTGAATAATAATAAGTAATGCGAAATTTTAATAACAGTTTATAATTAATGAATCTCGATAAGTAAAGAGCAACAGCAAATGACTCTTAATTAGTAGTTCTATTAGTTTAAATCAAATAAAAAAATATTTCTTCATGTTGGCTCATCACAAGCACCTATCAAGCCATGTTTATTGCATTTTTGTACGGTGATGGTAATAATTGTGCTATTAAAACTAAAGCTAAGACGATTTCCAATGCACCGTGGTCTAAATAGCCCACTACAAACTCTTCATATTATACACAGTGATAACTATTAATATCCAAATACCCTGTATATTATATAAGGATTAATTATGAGCTTACGTGTTATAAAACCACTGATTTATCTACCTTTTATTACAACAACCTTCAAACACTCATAAAAGAAGTCGGAAGTCGTATTTATTTTGTTAATAGTAACTTTACTTTTAATCAAAAAACTTTTTAAAAAGTCCTTGTAAAATGTAAAATTTCATCTTGCACCTAGTATAGTGTGTCTTACCATCGCTGGATAACTTTACCTTAGCATTAAAATATAGGAATCCCTGAGGACAATTAGTGTTGTTGAAGGAGGCAAACGACGATACAGGTCCTTCGTCGGGACATAGTGGATGCAAGCGCAGTTCCCCGCGCGACCCCAACAGTAGTATGTAGGGCGTATATCCGCATATAAACACGCCGTTGTAACCACCCACGTTACCTAATAATTAATATATTGATAGGAAAAGAGAGGCGTGCTTAAAACAGCATAAATCAGTCAATTTACTGCAAGTGTTCAACTGACTACGAGTAGACAGGTAGAAATTACGTCTTTACTTGGCCAGGCCTTGGAAAGCAAATTAAAGAGTCAGTCTTGTAGAACTTTAATGAAATGAAATTAGTCGTCAGGAATACTGCTTTGTAACGGGAGGAATATTATAGATAGTATGACGTTATAAGGAACACGCTGAAAAGTTTTTTTTTAAAAGACGAATTAACCCTGAATTGCACTTCTGACAACGTATCGAGAACAGTTTCAGATGTTTAAATCACAATAAGTCTTGAACAAAAAATTATAGATAACAACTTTGAAAACGGACGTCAAAATGGCTTACCAAAATATCTTAACTGCCGGACGCCTTCTCTCAACGTAGATGCCTCGTAGCCGTCTTCAGGACACGTTACAATATCGCTCCGGTAACCGAACGGGAATGATACGAGCATGCGCGAAAAACGCATCTTCAGGTTTCCGCGAGGATATCTATACGCCTATATATTGGTAACAGTAACAAAGCATTAATCACCTTCAAACATATTTATAAATCAAAATTACCTATCACGTGAAACAGACCGAATGAAGAGAGAATATAATTGATACCTAGATGTTGATGTAAATATAACCAAAAGAACACGAAACATGAAAGAAGATTATTTTAATTCACACACATTCTTTCACACACGGGGTTCACACACGAAGTTTTTCGTCGCAAGTTAGTTAGTATATGTAACAGCAATTTTACTTAATAATGTATAACATTAACCACTAGAAATTTACATTATTATATTGGGCATAGAAAACACAAATAAAAACATTTTTAACCCCTTCTTTTTATGTTTAATGTGTGTTATAACGGCGAAAGAAATACACATTCTGTATAAACTTCAGCTACTTTGTACCTTTTACTTTTTATAGGACAGAGTCCGCTGACAGGTAAACAGAATGTGGTCCCAATAGCACGAAAAGGGGTCAGGTACGAAACCCAAAAAAGTATCTAATATTCTAACCTGATAAATCATTAAATGGTCACCACCACACCTCAACAGCATCAGTACTCTTGATCCTTTATGCCCCAAACCCACAACCAATATTTCCTGTAATTTATCTACATTGGCGTTGTGTCCTGCGTTCAGTTCATCATCGTCGGACGGGTTTGTAGGAATCGGGAAGGATTCTAAACTGTCTGCTAATATCTGAGGACATAAATACATTATTTATAATCATCTCAAACGGCCCAAGTCGGCTTTTGCAATTGTGTTTCAGTGGTCGAGCAATATCATCATAGTACTGACAATAAAAAATTATCATATAACAAATAATATTATGTCATCCTTTCCCAATGTTTCCCAATAAAATTCAAAAGAAGACTGTTTTGATGTCGCCCAAGTGGAAGTTAATCAACACAACATTCTCGGCTGGGGGATAACACTTTTGGACTGGGACAGCCATCGATTTCCTAATGCAATGTACTCCACCTATTGTCACTTAAATGTAGATCTCATGAAACTTTATGGTTAGTTCTACTGACCAAATCTTTATTTTTATCCGATATACAGCGAGCATAGTTATCGCCATCTCCCGCTGAGTGTTTTTAATAAATGTTAAATTCAAATTCAAATAATCTTTATTCAAATAGTCATACTAATTAATAAAATTTATATACTAGTGATTTGATGGTGATAACTACATTCGTAAACTTAAAACTAAAGCTATGAGGGTTAAGATTGTTGCAATCGCATTTTTTATTGAATTTTGTTATATTTCTATGGACATACAATAAATTTTCAAATATGTATTGGCCATGCAATGTCATTATTTTGACTTCCTTAATTTTTTTCTTAATGACTCTCTTGGAGCCATATTATAAATTGCACGAACAGCCCTCTTCTGCAGGACGAATATAGTGTCAATATCGGCAGCATTACCCCATAATAATAAAAATTACTAGCTATTACCCCATAATAGTAACGTTAAAATACTTAATTAATCTAAACAAATAGTACCACCCATTAATTTTTGAATTCTTTTCTACCATGCATAATTCATTTCCTGTTAAAGGACTAAATTAAAAGAGTTATATTTCATAAATTACACTCACCCTTTCACCAGCACAAATATCGCGTACAAGGAAGCTCAGTCTCATCTCTGGCAATGAATATATTTCAAGGTTTCCATTATCTCTCACGACAAATAGCCAGAAGGACGGTTTAGGATCAACTAAATGCCGTCTCCACCATCTAGACACACGCCTCGGCACACCAGGGTTTCTAGATTGTTCTGCTAACATGATCTGCGTATTGAATTGAAGCAGGCATTACTATGAAAGTCGATATACATTGGACAATAAGCTTAATTTTGCTATGATCCGTCTAAACCAGACAAATCTCTACACGGTGCGATGTAATTTTTTTTTTCAATTCTTAAACATCACACCATACAGATCTTCTATAATGCGCTCTCAACGTACCTTTCATTCCCGCGATACCGGAGCATATTTTTATACAAATAGCAAAGATAAACAGCAACATCTTTTACAATCGCATCGAGATTACAGCACTAAAATAATCAGATCTCACCAGTCTTACATCTATAATGATGCTCAATGTCATCCAAATAGTCCAGAACATAAATACCAATTTTTGTTCTGGACTATTTCGCTCAAGACCTATTATGGTCTGGTTTGCTGCTGTTTTTAGAACTTCTTTAAACCTCTACACGTTTACTGTTTAACGTGCATGAAATATTAGCTCTCCTTCATTTTAATATGCAATATAAGCGGACTACAAAAAATCCTGGTGAGAGCAGAAATCCAAAAAGGGATTATAGCTTTAAGGATCCCATTAATTTCTTATTTTTGCTAAAATACATCGCTCGCTTTTATTTTACTTACGCTTGCCATTGAAGCAGGTGTTTGATCGCCGCCGTACAGTAACTCATCTTCGTCGTTAAGCTCGTACACAGCCCCGGGCTTGAAACCTTCCGCCTTTATGTTCTTTCCTTTCATTTTTCCCGTGAATTCGCCTTTCACCTTTGTAAAGTTGTATAAATTTCATTCAACTGATATAACCACATTCTCAATATATAATTATGTCCTAGTTCTTATAACAATTAACGATCCATTCATATTATATATATATATATATTCAACCCTACCTACTTTTTTGAAACAATAGCGATAATCTACCTCGCTGGTCAATTGCGGATTGGTAAACTTTTACTTGGAAAATATTGCGGAGAACTCTCCGTCGTGCGGGTTATTTCACGATGTTTTCTTTAACCGAAATTAATTGATTGAAGTAGATAGATAATGGTAAATGGGAGGTCGAAGTCTGAACTAGAAGGCTAGCACCACGGATTACATAAAAAATAATTTAAGATTTAAAAACTTTGCAACAAATTATTCTTCTTATGGCTTACCTGCACATTTTCCATATCCGTAGTTGTAAAAAGTCCACTCAAATCTCTATAAGGCACTGCTTTCAATAACGGCGGACGGTGAGGCACTGCCTGCCTCGTAGGCGCGAGACGTGCTGACTGAAATTATTAAACATGGTTAATTGATCAAGAGTTTAGATGTAATCATCATCATCATCATCATCATGTTCAACCCATTGTCGGCTCACTACAGAGCACGGATCTCCTCTCAATATAAGAAGGGTTTGGCCATAGTCCACCACGCTGGCCATGTGTGGATTGGCAAACTTCACACTTGGCAGAATTAAAACTTTGATGGTTTTCGGAACTATAGACATCTAAAAGGCAAAAGCTTACCATAGAGTATGACATGACTTTTAAACCTTAGTATATCAACATCGAATTTCGATTCAAAATATAAACGAGTCGACATACCAAAGAAAAATGCGCATCTACACGCATTCTGCTTGTCTCTCATCACAATATAATACAATGTTATTTTACTGTAGTATATTATAGTCCATTAGGTATGGTTTTCGATTCAGTACTAAAGAGCGACGATCATTAAGGAATTCTCGATGTACAAACTTGTGCTAGGGGTACATCATAAACTTTAGAAATCCAGAAACTTACTGCAGCGTCCTTAGCACGGAGCTCTCTTAGAGCTAACACTAAAGCTCTTCCACACGTAGATACTACGCACAGATAAGGATCTGCGGTCGACGCAGTTTTGGCTGTCCATTCCAGAGATATTGATTGTACTAGAACACCGTCTATAACAAACCATATCCCGTATATAAATATAAAGTTAAAACTACGACGAAAGTGCTGCTCGATATAAAATTGTTCCTTTTTTATATCTATAACATATTATGTACTTTAAAAAAAGTATCGGGAACATTGTTAACATTATATAGACAGATAACAAAAATAAACTAAACACGTAAGCATGACAAGTTTGCCAATTAGTTAAGAATTTAAATAAAAAAAAGTTTATGGTGGAGCTTACTAAATATAACAAATTAATAAAAAACTCACTTCTTACGAGACGGATCCCGATTGTTGTAACTTGCACCATAAACTTGTTATTGCCGAGATTACCCGCGAAGATGGTTGGGGCGCTGGTCATGAATCCAGAATTGTCCACCTCGTTTATCTCCTGGCCAGTCTGTAGGATCTAATAATGCAAGACGAATGTCATTAAGTAAAAACCTGTTATAATAATAAAACAGTTGTTTTATGTTTGTTTGTCTGACCGCGCTGATGTCTGGTCAACTTCAATTAGTATTTTTATTTGACAAACCCAAATTCGAAAAACTAAAAAAAAAAAAAAAAAACTAAAATCTTGAGGAAGGTAAGAGGCAGTACGCTCGAAACTTTAAAACTTTCGTCGAGCAAACAAAGTAAGATCGTCATAGGTCTCTCATAATGATATTTCGTCATGAAGAGCGGAGAGAAACATTATGTATAGAAAAAAATTCTACATAAAATTAATTCTATTTTAAAATAAAATACATACTACTAATTTTATAAATACCAAAGTTTGTTTGGGTGGATGTATGAACATTTGCTATTCTTTTAGCAAAACCTACTGAATGAATTTTTATAAAACTGTACTGACTTTAATTTATAAAGATATTGTGTAAATTAGCCAAAATATAATAAAAAGTTACAAGTTTATAATCTGCCATCTGTGAGCTATCTTGTTATCTATTGTGTGCTGCATAAATCGTTAGTTAGATGAAAATAACGTACGGTGGTATTGTTACTCTTAAAAAGTTCTACATAAAGTATATGATATCATAATATGTTAAAAACTCTCAGGCATGAAGGTTCTCCCACTATGTTTTCTTTCGCCTTTAAAGGAAGTGATAAATTTAAAATAAATTTGTAAACTCACCATACTGGAGTCCTCTTGAGTTAGTATGAGGTAGGCGTGCGTTCCCTCCATGTCGCGATGCGCTTCGCGATTAACTTCCGTCACCTCGCCGATGACCGTCCACATGTCTATGCAACCTATAAATAAAAACGTATAAGAAACAGATTTAACCTATATTAATAAGTTGTGATAGCTAGTGCTTAGGACTCCTTTCGGGGAAGTCTTACTTTACGGAGCAAACCGACAGCCCAACTCTCTCGTAGTTGCGGCTTCCTTTTACTCCCCCGACCTAAGCGCTCGTCTCCGAAAGAGGAGACCTAAACATATCCTTCATGACCCTGACGATCAGATGACTACTGACAACACACTCGTACCACCTCGTACCACACATACATACGCTATACACCGTCTTCGCCAGCGAAGACGAGGTCCCCGCTATCTTACGTCATCCGGACGTGGGCTACATCCACGGCCTCGGAGACGTACGGACCACTCACCGTCCAACCCCCCCCCAGTTATCCCAAACCTCGCCTAAGCCGAGGTTCGGCCTCAAAGGAGGCGCCCTTAGGCAGTCGTTCCCTTAGTTTCTTCGAGCCCTAGGGCTCAAAATTTCTCCTGGCAGAGCTTCTTTCCGAAGCTCGCCAAACAGCCCGGTTACGCTGTGGCAACCAATAGTACAAAAAAATTTTTCGGAGCCTTGTGCGTTTTTATAATGCGTTTTAAAACATAAACCAAACTGAAAACTTATTCTGTTACATTTTTTACTGGAATGTAGTGGAAGGTTGTGACAAAACAAAAGAATTACTTACCCGGCAACTTAAATGCGGTAACTAACTGGGGTCTAACGGACCGTTGTAACACGGTTAGCGCGCCATTTTTACCACGCCCGCTGCAACAGACCAGCTCGAGAGCTAGACCTTCCGCCCGCTTGGCGTCCTCCCCATCCGTCAGGAGTTGAAGCTCTCCCATGGTCACATCACCGATGGGGCAGATGTTGAGAAGAGAATCACATACCTAAACAATTTTAAATACAGAAGATCTATTTCTAGAAGTGATATAATTTTTTGGTTTATATAAGCAACACGCCTTAAAATATAAATTTAAATTAGTTATATTTTTTTTTACTTAAGACTCACCTCAAAGACATAACTGGTCAATTGCGTAGATGTTCTAATATCCGATCCGTATACCTCTAACTCATCTTTATCGCTTAACTCGATAACGTTACTCGCAACACAGTCGCTGAGATTTTCTAAACGGCGTCTTTTCGCGGCCGAATCTGATTCCCTTTGTTCTCTGTTTATTGTAATTTCTTTGTCTCTTTCTGCTTCTGGTACTGTGAGATCGACTGTGGCTTCTAAAGGTTTATCGACTGAAAAGAGCATTCTGTTTTCTCGCTCTGTCACTCGCAGTAAAAGGGAATTGCCTAGACGAGATCCGAGGAATAAGAAATCCTCCTCTATTACGCACATCTGAAATAAAATAGACATAAGAAAACATGATATAGCTGATTAAATAAATTAAATGCTTCATATAAATTGTGTCTATAAAGGTTTGGTCGAGAAATAAACTGAAATATCTTTCATAATAATCAAAGCAATTAAAATATCACTTGCTGAAGCAAGTGATATTTTAATAAAGTTACGGAGAAGGAAAACATCGTGAGGAAACCTGCACGCCTGAGAGTTCTCCATAATGTTCTCAAAGGCGTGTGTAGTCTGCCAATCCACACATGGCCAGCGTGGTGGACTATGGCCAAACCTTTCTCATATTGAGAGGAGACCCGCGCTCTGTAGTGAGCCGAGAATGGGTTGATCATGATCTTTCATAATTACATTTTGTGTCGAATTCTCCTGAAAACCATAGATAGAGACTGATCCCACATACTGAGACAAAGCAAAGCATTTTTCAGTACTGCATAGTACTTGTCGCCAAAAAATTACGTCACCTTTCTTTAGCAAATTTGGTGTTAAAAATTCGCCTCTTTTTACTCACACAAGATGTCAACACAGATGCTGCAGCCCTGTCCAGATGAAAACTTCGCACACTTCGCACAGAGTCCGAGAGAAGCGTCAGTACATACAGCTGTCCGCCGCGAAGTGCTAAAGCCAAACGAGTCTCGCCTATAGCGGCTACTCTAGCACCGTCTAGTGTTATGCAGACGCCTTCTTGAATACCTGCCAGTAAAATAAACCTTTTTGTCTGCAGCTATAACCTTAAAAACTAAAATTTTATTTTCTCAAAGAAACCATTTATGAGTAAGAGTTTAATTTATCCACTGGTATACCACATTCAACTAAACAAAACAGCTTTAAAGTGTATTACTGACTTGTGGCATTGAAAATTGGGTGGACAACAAAACAAAACCCTTAGAAAACTTAGTAAACATTTTTGAAAGAGGTTTTGCGATCCTCAGTTCAGAGAGTAAACGAACAGAAATTATAGTGATCAGTTTTTTTTTTAACCAATAAATTAAAACGGCCAGAAGCTAATTACTCTAATAATATAATATGTATCAAAAATTTACTACTTGGAAGTAATTAAAGAACTTACGCAAAGGAAAATTGGTAGTATGTGTCGCAACGCTGTTTAGTGAAACTCCATAAGGCGGCACTGACTGGTTGAGGTATATAAGCGAATTAACCGCCATTATAAGACATCCCCCTAAATAAAAACATTGGTTATTTCAATTCAGCATTATGCAGTCTAAGATGGTAGCGAGCTAAACTATTAAGGATATAGTAAACCCCATACTCCTAATTGGGTTCTACACAACATCGTTCCGGAACGCTAAATGTCTTTGCCACGGACAAAGCCTCCCGCCAGAGTCGAACCGGGAATCAAACCCAGGAAGTCCATCTTTAACTACAGCTAGTAATAATAAAGTCAATTTGTATGTTTCTAAATTTTATGTTATGTTTTAAATATATGTTACACAATTTCAAATGTTTACAGGAACCATGATCACCACAGAAAATCATAGGCATAGATTTATTATAATATTATTAAATTGAGATGTATAAACTGTACATGTAGCCTTTAGTAGTATAATATATATAGCTTTAGTAATAGTAGTAAAATAGATTACTGTTACTAGTAATAGTTGATATTTAAACTCAAATTACTTTATTTTATTTTATATAAATTGATAAATAAGGCTTTACCTAAGGGTTTCTGTAGGGGTACTGCTTGGATACAGTCGAAAGGTAGTCCTCCAGTGGCCCATATGACTGGATGCACTCGAGCACTCATATTAAGACTCACTCCCGCCATTGCACAGGTATCACTTCTTACAGCCACCCGACTATCAAGAGATATTGTATTATTTGTATGAAACATTACTCTAATAAGAAGATATTTCTTACCATAAATTTAAGTGGCATGTGAGATGGTGATAACAAGATGAAAATTTACTTGGCTAAGTTTGTTGTGGGAATCTTCTTAGACTGGGGCACGTTTGGAATACTCATAGCTTTAGTTTTAAGTTTACGAATGTAGTTATCACCATCAAATCACTACTATGTAAATTATTAACTGGTCAAAAATGCCTTTAAAACGACTATTTGAATTTGAATTTATTGTTTAGGTCAGGTTGTTAAATGAAAATACGAGCTTCAGCAGCCTTGGAGGTTAAATTGTAACAAACAAAAAGCTCTGCAAAGTTTGTGGCCACATCTGTACACATTTTAGAAAATCTTATTTATTAATAGTGCTCATATAACTCTCAGTCTGTATTATCATCATACACACTTGAAGAATTCATAGTAACTTTGATATATTTGTGAGCAACACTCCAGGATATAATTATTATAAAAACTGGATCTTACAATATACATATATATATATATATATATATATATATAATTGCCAGTCTTTATGTGGTAACTACTATATCTGGTACACTACTACATAATACTAAACTAGACTAGATTTTGCATCTAGTCCACAAAATCTATAGTGGAATTATCAAGCTTACCCTGCAAATGTTCTGACTGGTTCATATAGCAGTAGTAATGTAGGTTCATAGTATCCATATAGGAATTGTAAGTCTAGAATATTGTCTATCTTTTCATCAAGGTCTTTTAGCACAATCACATAAGAGGCTAAGGTAGGTGCTCGGGTTATATTTTGTGTTCCTTGCTAAAAAAAAAGTAAAACAAAATTTTTTAAAATATAAAAACTGAAACAAATCCATGACTAAATAATAGGATGACATCAAACAAAAATAATCCTACTAAAATAGGTACTTATATTATTTTACAGTTAATCAATCAAGTCAATTTCTTTATTCTTATATTCGTTAAAATAGTGCTTAATTTTTTATTGGAATAGAAAGGCAACTTTACTTTAAATTTTTAATTAAAATCACTTTGAATTCTAGCTATTTTGCTTATATTTTGCATTATTTTTTTGTACCAATATGTTAGTTTTTCACTTACATTTTTCTTTGTATCTGACATTGGCTTAGCTTCTAAAGGGTCACCCTCTTCTGATGTAATATCTTTCCTAAATGGCAGCACTGCCAGTTTACGTCCATATAATAACATAACTGCACATCGGAATTCTGGATCCACCCTGATCCAAGGAATGTGTGGATGTGTTGTCCAACCTCCCTGAAATCAGTTGTTGGTAACAAGGTGAAAGTCATGATAAAGAAACAATTTAGAGACCCTATTAATTACTGGGAAGACTGCGATATATAGTTTTAAGATTCTGGAAAATTAAGAAATAATATACAATTTTATACTTAATGTGATGAGTTTATATAACAATAAAAAAATAAAAGATTCAAAGGGCTTCAATCCTAGTACAAAAAATTCTAACTAATTCATTTGCAGTGGGATGGGAATTGGGACAAATACTATACCTTCATATCATCCTCTTCAAAATAATGCATACTTAGTGTAATTAAGTTGTTTGTCTGTGGATCATATTGAAGAACTGATAGTTTTGCCTCCTTGAATGATACCAGTATGAGATCCCGACCAGCACTAGGACACTTGACAGAGGCTATTGACATTACATTGCCCCATAAAGTGTATGTTGCCAGGCATTCTAATTTCATTTTAGGTGGAATTGGTTGACCCGCTAAAATGATAACATACATATATATTTCTTATTTGAAACATTTATAAATGATACTTTTACTGTCTTTACTGGTAAGATTCAATATATTGAAAACATCTAATTTAGAATTATATAATATTTACATTAACATTAAAATTTAAAAAAAAAATATTCTTTACATTATGGTCCTATAGATCCACTGCGTATTGTTGTTGTTGGAGTTGTGAGTTTGTTTAATAAGCAACTAACAATAATATTGTGGTTATGATTTGATGTAAGTCTTTAATATTATAATGATGGTTTCTAGAATTTGACATGTTCGATATACCGAAAATACATGCCATTCGTTTACAGATGTCTAACTCGATTAGTAAAGATCTTACCGGCATTAACTTCTTTTGTATGACCCTCTGGTAAAAGTCTGAACACCTTCACAATATTCGCGCCTGCAGTGATCAGACACACCTCATCATTATTGAAAAAGCAACAGCTTATTGCGTGCTCGATTCCAGTAGCGGGATGCGTTTGCCGGCTGACGGCAAACATTTTTATTTACTTTGATATTGCTTTTATTAAATGTTTTAGAGGTTATGTACGAAAGAGAAGAAGTTCTTCGATGTTTGTTACTTCTATAAAATTCTTGAACGTATGAAATGTTTTAAGAATAACACCGGTTCATTTTAATTAAAAAATCACATGATATGATATTGACGCGATATAACTAAAATTATTTGTTTGTTGACAACGTTGACAAGTAAACTGTGGTTTCAAATGCCACAGACTGCTTGCAAAGTTAAAAACTTACAAATAATCAAACAATACTCTTAGAATTGAAACATGATACAAAATAAAAATTAAAAAAATTTAATTTTTTTATTTTAAGCATCACGCTAGAAGTGGAATCTTCTTCTACTAATAAGACCTATACTGTAACTGTGTGTGTAATAAAATTCTGAACGCGTTCTTTTCATATTTTCTTATAGCTACGTAAAACTATTAAAGTTGCGGATGATAGTAGTGTCTACTAAAAACAATCATAACGCATAATAGTGCGCGGTATCATCTGAGTCGTCGGGCCATAAATGTCAATAGAACATTTATGGCCCGACGACTCAGTTGATAGCGCGCATTTTTTCTAACAGCAGGGATGTGCGCCACTCACTACCTGAGTCCAACTAATCGCGGCGGCCAAAGTCACCGAATGAATTTGTTGTTGTTTATGTTTAGGGACGTAACAATATAAGGGCCTCTGTACATGAATTTCATTCCTATGTTTCACTTCGGTCTCTACAGTTCAGATCACATAATGGAAAATTTATTCTCTAACGTGGATTTCAAAAATTAAAAGGTGTGAGCGACAGAGACTGATTTATTAGCGAACGACTGATTAACGCGCTCACTATAGTTCATGCTTTGAATACTTTTTACAATAGAACTAGGCTTGAAGAAGGCTGGTAATTATTTAGAACAGTAACAGAAACATTTGTGTACTGCTACAATACTATATACATACCGCCGCAAATATGAAATAAGATAACAAAGTTTATTTTCTAAAACATTTAATTAAGTAATCGAAATTATGATTAATACATTCATATATTTTGTAAATTATAATTATTTACAACAATTCATACGAGTATAAAAAAGTAGATAGATATTAAATAAGATTTATTAGACTAAAACTGTAAAGAAACAGAACCCTTGAGTTCAACTGCTAATAAAGTAAATCTCGCGCACAAGTTTAAAAGTAGCACTCACAGGTAGCCAGTTAGTAGCCAGCGACTGAACGCTTTGTCATGCTAATTCAGTCAAGTTTACTCAGACACGCGCGCGTCTTACATTAAAATTTTATGTATCCTTTTTTTCCTTCACGACGAATTTTTACAGTTTTATTAGGAATAAATAATTTAATGTGGTCGACTGGAGATTAAAGACTAAAGCAGTTCGATAAATGGTGCCAGCAACCTAGTTGCGAAAGCATTATGTTGCAGATTGAAGTGGTTTCTCTGTATGAGTTCTTTCGAAATGGTATAGAAATAATTATAGCAAAGTTAGGAAAAAATTTCAAGGAGCTATTAGAGTAGCGGTACGGCCTTAGTTGGCTGCACTAAATTTCATGAAAATGGTTTTTTTTTCAGACTTTCTATTAGCTGTGCTAACCCTATTGGTTGCCACAACGTAACCGGGCTGTTTGGCGAGCTTCGGAAAGAAGCTCTGCCAGAAGAAATTTTTGATCCCTAGGGCTCGAAGAAACTAAGGGAACATCTGCCATCGCCTCCTTTGAGGCCGAACCTCTGCTTAGGCGACGTTTGGGATAACGGGGGAGTCGGACGGTGAGTGATCCGTACGTCTCCGAGGCCGTGGATGGAACCCATGTCCGGATGACGTAAGATAGCGGGGACCTCGTCTTCGCCGGCGAAGACTGTGTGTAGCGTATGATTGTGTGGTCAGGGTCATGAAAGATATGTTTAGGTCTCCTCTTTCGGAGAGGAGCGCTTAGGTTGGGGGAGAAAATGGAATGGTGAATGGTTCAAATAATACTATAGAATGTTAGAAGACTAATTAAATGCAATGCGAAACAGATACAAGATACTGTACACATGCAACCAATTTTTGTTTCACTAAAACTAACTTAACTGATTGAACATTGTGCCTTCATAAAGAAGCCAATGTGATCAGATTTAACTATTGATATGCTATTTTAATAATAGTACAAAAACAAAAAATAGGCAGAAGCAACACTGTGATTTTTATCAAGAGAGAAGTTTTAATCCCTGGAGATAATAAAGAATAACTATTATAATTATTGGATATCAACAATACTAGTTCCTATTAATAAAACTTTAAGCCAAGGTCGGTGAGTCTTAGAAAACTTAAAATAGAAGTCCTCAGTGCAAGATTTCAAGTGAACACACATGTAAAGTGAACCTGAATTTATTGATTTATATTAAGAGCTGCATGTCGTGAATTTACAAATCAAATCCCAAATAATTTAACTTAACTAACTTGTGGTACATTGCTGACTTGAAAACTTACAATAGGGGCTCTGAACGAAAATAACTATTTAATAGGTACAAATTATGTGGATAGGCAACGATTGAGGAAATCAACTTAAAGGGACTATGTTAATATAAGTATTTAAATATCATGGCCTTACTTAGTGCTTTCGACAATTAGATAGTCATGTTGTCTAAAGTTCATTAAATCACAAAACTTATTACAAGCGTCAATTATAAAGAAAAAAAATAGAATACTCTTTTTAATTTAACAGTCAGGTACTCTCAATGGGAATTGTTAAGAATTTAATATGTAAAAGGAATAAAACTTTACAAAACAAATGCGTAAAAATCAAGTGATAAGCCAATTTAATACTAGAACTGAATAAATAAATATTTATTAAAACCAGTAACATAATATCAGTCTTCCAACACCATACTAATCCCTTGATCCCGTTAGTTTCCGCTCCATTCTGCAGATCGACACATATCAGCGAGCAGTTCTTCGAATTCAGCAAGTGAGCTTTCGTGTATGGCCAAATCTTTTGAAAGGTCCTCATTAGGCATATCAACATTTTGGCTTTCAGTGCTTTTAGTGTCGAACGTTTCTTCTGCCAACTTCAAATGAGGTGCATTAAAGAAGTCCTTATAAAACTCTGCTAACTCGCGTATTGGATGATTATCAGCAAAAGGAAAGTGCAAGAGTTTTAATGGCGGTTCATTTTCACTGCGAAAACCAGGAAACTTTTTCGGCGGCATCTCCAATGATGTTGGACTTTTTGATACGTCATTCATATCTAAATCTTGGGTACTTTTGCAATCTGTGGCTTTGTCCTCAGGCGTTTTAGGTCTTAGTGGTGCTCTACAAATAGGTATTGGCATCTTATCAAGAAATTCTTTAATTACTTTCTGAATTACAACTTCATCCACGAATGCCGCTAGTCGGAGGGGCTTATTCAAATCAACTGGCGAGACTGGCCGAGGATCTCTTTCCTTCTTCTTATTAGATTCGAAGATTACATGTTTAGGACTCAATTCAAAATGATCACTTTTAAGTAGTAGAGTTTTATCTGTTTGAGAACGATTTGGAGATATAGAGAAATTAGTTCTATATGAAACTGTGAAACAGAGTCCGCCCAATGGTGTCTTTAATATTCCGGCTTGAATTTTTTTCACAGAATCTCCTAGAGCTTTCAATTTAGGTTCCCCATTATATACTCTGTAAAATATAGTGAATGATTCTGTACGTTGTTTTCTGGACAAATGATATGCTGGTGTTATTCTTGTAATTGTTATCAATGATTTTAGCAATATTCCCATTCTAAAGTAAACAGTGTTCATAGCCTTCAGTGATGTATCAAATTGCGAATCATCTAGTTCCAAAGTCCATAGCTCGAGGACCATTTCATCACCATCGTCAGTTTGCACAGAAATTTCTACGTGAAGTTGAGACCTAATAGTTTCGAGAATTCTGTCTGATGGCAATGCGTTTTTGGTGGCCTGATTGACTTCTGGTGAATCTGGTATTTGAAGATTGAACCAATCTGAATCTGAAAAATTTGGCTTGCTGTTAGGTTCTATTTTAACTCCTTTTCTCGATTCTACAATAACTTGTACTCCTTTGTATGCAAGGAATTTTGCAAACTTTGTAAATTCATTCTTATCATTTATATTTGAAAATGCTGCGTCCGGCGCCATATTTAAATGGAAAGGAATTTAGGAATATAAATACTATGATAATATTTCGTATAATAGGTATATTCTATATTTGCAGTTTCTATTCTTCGTCAGCGATGCAGGTTTCAACCAGATTCCTTAGATTGGGATTTTCCATCGCGGCTGCAATTCTCTCTTTGTCATTAATCTGCTTGTTAACTGTAACAAAAACGAAAATGATTGAAATATACCTATTAAAAAAAAACATGCTGCATCACCCGCTCGTAATATTATTACTATATTTACTGGGGTATGAAAGAGACAAAAACTTTATTTAATAGTCTATGACTTTCTTCAAGAATTAGGCTGCAACATAATTAATGTTGAAGTACCCATGTCATTTGACATATCAAATTAAAAATTCTCACCAATTAATAACTAGTGTAAGGTAGTAGCATCTCTGCAAATCTTTGTTTCAGCTAGATTCATCTATAAATCAGCTTAAATCAATGAGAACACCTTAATTGTTCTTGAACATCCCAGGTTGCTTAATGAGGTTTATATCTTATTGTAAGTACATTAAATCTGCATTACAATTAGATTAACTTTCTACAAATCTCCAACACTAGATCAGCATTATCAACCCATTACCGCCCGATAATATTTAAAGGATTAAACATACATAATATTTGATTAATCAAGGATGAATTTTTACAAATTTATCTCTCTGTTTTTAATAATTTAACTTTTGACCAAGAAAGACATAATGTATAAATAAACAATCACTACAAAAAGTTAAGTAATAGGGGAAAGAAATTTTCCGATAACTTGGATAAATAAATAATACTTAGCAACAAAGTTCACAGCTGAATCAGGCCATGTAACCTTATCAATGACACCAAACTGACTACTTTGCATTTTAGATAATTTACAACATATAATATATACAATAATGTAAACAAGTTTGTTGAATAAATATAATCATGTTCAACATAGCTACAGTCAGGAACTTTCAGTTTAAAGATGACAGATGACATTATCACATTATCTAATACAAAAAAGTATATGTGCTTGTTTGTTAACATATCATTAAGTAAGATCGTTATTCTTTGGCATCATATAAATAACCAACCAGAATTTGTTAATTCAGATAAAACCTTAAAAAGTGTTCCTTTCAAGATTTTTTCTGTCTGTCTATATAGATGATGTATGATAACAAACTTAGAAGAAAGAGAGGTATTCTAGATCTATACTAATATGATAGCATTATCCAAAAAAATGTATTTGATAACATCATTAGAACAGCTGAAGGAATTTTTTTATATAATTTTTAAATATAAGAACATATCAAACACATTCAATATCTATTATTGATATTTACACACTTGAATTTATCTATAGGATGTAGATTGAGGTAGTCCAAAGTCTCTGTTAAAAAAAAGGCAGACTTATATATCAATGTCAGATACATAACTTAGTCTAACTTTCATAAGTGTGAGGTAAGGCTAAACACTTTAATAGTAAAAAGATTCATTGAAGTTTTTTGTAAAACAATTTTAATAAGTTATAAGTAGGTACTCACTTTCATCTTCAGTTGTGTGTGCTCCTTTTTTTATGTAAATATCCAACTTCACAGGGTGGTGTAAAGAGCGTTGTATTTTTATTCGTATACACAGTCCAATAAGGGTAGCTAACGAGCAATGGGGTACTGTAGGATTATATTCAATCCTTAAAACTGGTACTTTGTCTGCAGTTGGCTCTATAACAAATATACCTTCTTCATAAACGACCTTTAAATCCTCCAAGGTACTCGGCTTCTCAGGGTCCCGAATAGTCCGCAAAAAGTCTAGAAACACCACAACACTTATTAAAATCACGGATGATCCAAGGAAAATAGTCCAAACTTCAAAATTCAAAACAAACCATAGATGGTCTCCCTTAGGTCATTATCATCTTTGTACCCAAGTTCCTGTAATGATGCACTTTTGTCCATATAAGCTGATTGAACCGTCTCTGGTGGTTTTTCTGTGTTCTTCAATGTAAGCTTGGAGAAGAAAGATATCATGTCGTTGAATAACAATGTTACGTGCGAACAAACAAGGAACTGGCAGAGGCAGACATGTTTATTATTTTAGACTATAGTGGAGTAAAGTTAGTTTGTCTGTGGTTGTCGATACTCATTTCATTTGTATAATGTAATAATAATATTATCTCTGTAACTTTTTTTTTGTATATAACACATCTTTAAACAGTCTGAATGTCAGGCATAAATATTATTCAGGTATTAGTATTGAATAAAAGCATAAAAACTGTCCGTCGTTGGTGGACGGAACCTATCGTGTAATTCGACATATTTTAGTTTTCTCCTTAATGGAGCATAAATATCACATTTTATTTATATATACTTTTATGAACAACTTTATTTTATTTTAATTATTTGTTGTCTTTGTCAACAGAAAAGTTCATTCTGTCCAATATCTACAATCTACCTATCTATTACGGCTCATGTGATAGATACAGCCTGCTAATATCCACCTTTCGAGTTATCCACCCTGCTGGGAACCACATAACTCTGCACGATTTAGCGTTAGATGACATCTCACAAAATAATAACAGATTAGGACGATGGATTCAGCCGGCAAAACTGATCGACGCTAAATACTTAACATCAGGTAAACGGTTTATCCGCATAAAAAATTACGAAGTTTTCCGCCAGACAGTTTATATCTGGGATAAGAAAAGGTCTCTGATCAGGAGCATAAGGCGACGAATCTTCAGCAGCGTTAGGGTTGGGAGTATAATTTGACGCCTCAAACACTAGCGGTTTTAAATGACAACCTCCTTAATACATTAATAATAGTATTCTAGTCAAGTTTTATACTCTTTTGTACGTGTACAGATTAATAACACTTTAACCCTTACAATCAACTTGTAAAATGTCTTAATTAATAAATACATCATTATGTATATATAGCTTTTTAGCATCGCGGCGATAGCATTTAAATAAATAGAAAGAGTAACTAATGTTAATAAAATTAACATGTTGCAAACAATAAACAGCAAGTATAATTTGCTATATTCCGCCGACAACCGGGAGATTTGTATAATATAACACCACACAAAATCTTTTGATTCCCGGAAATCTCCCCTTTGTCGGCGGAATATAGCGAATTATACTTGCTGTTTATTATGGACTTCCACAAAGTAACGCCTGCTTCTATTCATTAACATGTTGCAAGTTGAACTTTTAGCTTTCAGGAGCAAGATTTTTAACTAGCGTTTAGATACATCGCATACACCCTTGATTTGTGCAACAGACAAATGCAGATTATGGGCAAACCATTCACGTTTGCGTTTGTTGGTTGGTGTTCGCAATTAGCAGTTGTATGCTTAGAATGTGGCGGCATTACAAATTCGCATGACCAGTTTAACTATTTGATTGGTCAGCGAGATAAGACATCCTGAGAGTCAAAATAGGACAGGATAGGTAGATCATTAATTGGATACCTTTGAGAGAACTAATTTAAGATACAAAACCCAAATGGAAAGAAAAGTAGATAATTTTCCAATTAACAATAAAATTTGATGTTTGAAACAATATTGTAACTTTATTAGGGGTATCCCTGGTACCTAATTAACCTTACCTAGCATGAAAATTGGGTGTAATCAAAATAATTAATTATACATCCTATCTGAAGTCTAGAAATTTCGTAAGTTATTATTTTATAATAAAATTTTAAATTAATGGATTTTGAAGAGGCAAAATGGTTTGCACATTCACAGACACGCCTTATGATGAGCCATACGCTTCATGTTTCAGATTGGACAATTTGTATTGCAATCACTATAAAAATAACAACAAATACTTAAAAAGTAACTTTATTAGAATTTTTTGAAAGACTTCTTGGAGCCCTTGCCCTTTGAAACCTTTAGTACATTGAATCGTACAGTCTTTGAAAGCGGCCTGCATTCTCCAATGGTCACAATGTCGCCGAGTTCCACATCTCTGGAAAATGAAATAGGTTTTGTAAAATTTGTTTTATTTAATTGTTTTTAATTTAAATATCGACATCAAATTCAGAGTTTGGGTTAGAACACGTTTTGTCGTCAATTGGTGTTCGGAAGACCGTCGTGTGAGATTCATCATTTTAAGATTCCTTATATAATTAAGCCTTCTTTCTTTAACCAAGGTTTGAAATTTAAATAGATAATCGGACCCAGTGAAATAAGCTTGGGCTGATGTTCAGATCAACAAAATTTTGCCCAAATACATACATAACATGCCTAATAATATTTTTTGTTATTAATATTGATTTTAATGCAGAATTTGTATCATGAACAAAATACATTACCCATGCTAGTCAGGGTCAAAAAACCATCCAGGCATCAACAAGTTATGGCATATATAACTACTCCCCTATTAAAATATGTATAAGAAAATGCTTCAACTTTGCTCTAGCTTGACTCCAAACCTCAAATAAGTACTAAATATTGAAACCAACCTGAAGCATGGTGACAAATGGACAGACATATTTCTGTGTCGCTTCTCAAATCTGTTGTATTTGGGTAAGTAGTGCAAGTAGTCTCTTCTGATGACAATTGTTCTTTGCATCTTCATTTTCTGAACTACCCCAGTCAGGATACGTCCACGGATTGAGACATTTCCAGTGAATGGGCACTTTTTATCAATGTAAGTACCTTCAATTGCCTGTAAAATATTGACAGTTAATTATTCTTGAAATTATTTTATTAATCTTAGGGGTGGTATTGCTTTCATAAAAATAATAGCTGTTTGTAAAATTGATTTTGTTTCGGTAAATGATTATAAAACAAAGATAAAAATGAAAATTCGTAATTGTATTCTCAAATTATTGTGAAGCTGAACATTTAATTTTTTTATAAGTTCTAGTACAATTACAAAAACTATTTTATAATAGATAGCAGAGTTTTGAGCAAGGTACAACCTATAATAAACGTGGGTGATACAACAGGATAGCTAGTGTAGCATACTAATAAAAAACTCAAAAGTTCTAGCAGTTTCTTTAAAATAAATATGTGAGTGTGAAGTAATAATAATCATCATGATACTAAAGTAAACTGATGCAACAAAAAATTACAAACAGCTATTATTGCTAGATGATCAGAATTTGGGTTTAGAACACTGTCTTCATCATATAGTAATCAGAAGACCGTCGTGTGAGTTTCATCATAAGTTATGTCCCAACCACATAATACATGTAAAATTATTGCCCTCCTTTTTTAATGATATGACATTATGACTGTGTTGACAATTCTGTTGAAAAAATGTCATTAAATTGGCATTAAATAATTTAAAAAGAAGTGCAATGTTGTAATTTCCATGGAAAAGGATCAGTGATTTTAGTTTCCTCAAATAACAACAGAATTGGCACCAAAGTATAGCCATATTTTTTATATACATATAGATAAATATATTATTGTATATTTCTTGTTTCATTAATTTTCCACCACCAATAAAAAAAAAGACTTTATGCAAGTGATTTTTATGAAGATGACAAAAAAAGTCCTTTAGCAGTTGAGCTATGTAGTGCATAACATAATACTAGTTCTTACCATAACATGCATAACCAGACATGCAAACTTACCCATTACAATCACCAGGATACAAAATAATTATTATAATATAATGTATAAGTATAGTATGTACACAATATAATTATTTTGTGATCCCCTGCATAAATTGATCCTAAAATGTAACAACCCAGTATTTTAGCTTAATATACATGGTCCAGCACCTATACACAGATAGAACATTTAACTTTCAGAATTTACAAAATAATAAAATATGCTACTTTATTTATTTGAATATAAAATAAAAACTGTATAAGTATATGATTATATTTTTATATAAGACAAAGTTAATTGTTCTGCTCTGCAAAAAACCAATGTTAGCGACGAAGAAGCCACCGTTGCCACCGATGCCAGATAAAATGTTAAATCAGACCTCTCTTGGAGTCTTGAAACCTAGACCAACATTCTTATGGTGTCTCATATCCTTCTTCTTCATTACCCCCTTCCGGTTGAGGAACACCGTCGCCTGTTTCTGAAACGCTTTCTCTGTCTACAGAAAAAAAGAAACACACAGATTAAAATCACTCCCATGCGTTACCTCTCTCGGTGTCTTGAAACCGAGACCAACATCTTTGTGGTATCTCAGTGGTTTCCGGCTTCGTTTAACACCAATGCCTTTCTTACGGTTCAAGAACACTGTCGGTTGTTTTTGAAAAGAACGTTCAGTCTGGAATTTTATTGACAATAAATGTTAGATATGCAATTCAAAGAAGATATTCATGCCGAGAGCTTTTCATTTCTGAGATTATTAGTTAGTGTCACAAATTCCAGACAATAATTTCCACACTTTACTTATACTTTCATACATTTTTTACTAATTAAATCAACATAAAACTGTTGTGATTGACATTATATTCATTTATAGCATTGTAGAACAGTAACACTATCCCACACTGTTGGCATCTTGTAGCATAATTTAAAGATTGTACTTCATGAAACCAAACTAGTAATTAATACAATCATTTACAGACAAAAGAGGTATGATAGTAGAAAATAAATCTTTTGATAAATAAGGAAGTGTAAGATATTTACACACCCATTCTCAACTCATTCAATGCATTTTTCTTCAATTAACCTAACCTATTTTTTAATACCCTGAACATTTTTACTTTATACTTGTGCTGTAAATATAACTTGAAATCCAAAAGAATTATTATCATTATTTCGTTATTATTCATTATTATTATTTTGACTTATAGTTAATTTCTACTAAAAATCGATGAAAGCCGAAACCCCACGTGGAAAGAAACTAATAATTTCGAAGTACATCGGTTAACACTTTCACTAAGTTATTATTTCCACACATGTGGCACGACAATTAATCACTAATTTTGAGTGAATTATATTTTTAAAATCTTTAAAATAACTAGTTTTTTTCAAGAAATTCAGCACCTACCTGATCCGCCATCTTGCTTGACAATTAAAAAGAAATATACAGTGTTACCAACAATCTAATATGGAATATTACCATTGCCTATTGAAATATATTTATTATGGTAACGCTACATATTACGGTTATAATCAAAGAAGATGCAAACACTTCGTTAAAATTACATTATACTAATAATAATAATAAATACTATATACATATACATTATACTATATTAAAAGTAGCTACTTTTTTTTTCAGTCAAATATAAGGCTAGGCTAGGGGTAGGGAACTTTCTCGGATGCAATTTGTTAAACTGAAATTAGTGGATATCTAAATGATAATATTTTTTACCGTTAAGAATTTAATGTCGAGTTTACATACAATATTGAAAAGGTACTCTTCGGTGAAGAAATTAATTTAAAAATCTTTTTAGTTTTAGTAAGAGATTGTATATCAGGTTTTAAGACCTGTTGTTGTTCTGCATATGGAAATTTCATTTTAACACTCTAGTAGTTGCACTATATGGTATGCCAGTAAACACGCGTTCTACATCCGTTGAGCAAACTTGCGTGAGTTTTTAATTGGATAATTAAACAAAATAAATATAATAGTACGTACTTAGTCCCTATCCTTAATTCGAAAGAAATCAATTTTTTTTATAAATAGAAATATGAAAGTCAAAATCGGGCTTTCCTGGCTTAGTGGTGAGTTATTCTCATTTACTTAAATATATGATTAACCACTTCAATTACAGATCCCACCTGATTATGTTAATACATATTCCACTCTTGATTGTCTTTGAACTGTAGTTTCTAATAAGTTAACTACTGAGTCGTTGGGCAGTAAATAATTCTAATCAATCTATCTCGTTTGACTAGCACTGATGTATAGTAAATATATGAGTGTGAAGAATAGTGTCTCACAGAGGTGCATGGCCGTACATGAAACAGAAATATACAACTTTATTTTTGTTGTATTAATGCAATTTTTTTTTCAAATGTAGAAATCACAAAATATGGAATACTGAAACTGTTAAAATATAAAAAGAAATTCTGATAGAAATCAGGTTCTTTGTAACAGTGGAAACAGTGCTAATACAGATTGGCAGACTTCACGCGCCTTGGAGAACATTATGGAAAGGTTTCCTCACGATGTTTTCCTTCACCGTTGAAACAAGTAATATTTTGATTTTTTTAAAACGCACATAGCTCTGAAAAGTTAGAAGTGAGTGCCCGGGATCGTACCCTTGACCCCAGTTTAGGAGGCAGACGTCCTAACCACTAGGCTATCACAGCTAGAATGTACTATGATCTGTCTCAATTTTCTTACATATGTTATGGCTTCATCTACATAAACTGAAATACTTTAGAGCCTGAAATAAAAAATAGCTAGCTGATTGACTAATCTATAACGCACAGTTAAAAGCTTTGGAGGAGGCGGAGAGAAATAAGGCGTGCAATGGCTAAACAGGAGTTTGAATTTTGTGCGAAATCAATTTGGACGTCTGATAGGTACATGAGATCGATGAACTTGTTTACAAAGCAACGGGAAACAGCTAGTTCAAAATAAAATCATGATTTGTTTAACTATCAGGTTTATATGTCTACGCATTTTTCTAATGTAGACAATAATAATGTCGCATATATTTATTGTTAAATTGTAAATAGATTTGAACAGAAAATACACATTGCTTTATGATCTGAGATTGTAGCATTTTGTATTTAATCGGAGCATAGCATCTATAATTCTATAGTTATCTGTGGTATAGCATAGAGTTAAGTAATTTAAAGGTATTGTCAGATCGCGAATTGTTATGAAAATAATTCTGAAACAATTATTGTTCTAAATATTACTTTATTCCATTGATTTCTATATCAATATTTTTATTAATATTTATTTTAATTTTACAAATTAAAAAGTGTTTGGCCAAACCGTTTATGCGAGAGCAATGTGTTCGGTTAAACCATTTGTTTTTCGTTAGCGAAATATATTTCGGTTGAATTAAAATGGAAGAAGTGAGGCAGCTGGTGCAGGAAGAAGGCAGGGAGGCGAGAAACCTTGTAGCTTTCCATGTTGCCGTGGATACTCCAGGTAAATCAATACATAAAAATTGGTTTTAGTTTACTACCAATACCATTTAAAAAATACTTCCATGATCCAATCACTCATGGATCGCCGTGGGCGTCGGTATAAGTTTCTATAGAAATAAACCTTTTAGATTACTGCTGCATGTAATGACCCCGTGAAATTTATCAAAAAAAAAAATATCTTCAAAACAAATGCTTCTTTAACCTTTGTTAAAAGCAGTTTTTATCATTTAAGTTAAACAGTAGTTTTTCAAATTTAATTTCAATTTATATTTGTAGGTCTAAATTTTCTTATAAGTACCAAACAAAGGTAAATATGTATCTTCTGATAAGAATCTATTTAATTATAATTTCGTAATTTTATTTCACTGCCTAGCGATTTTGTATCACAATGGTTTAAAGAATAATGTTCTTTGTGTATTAGAGTGACTGTACTTAATATACTATATACTGACTATAATTTCAAATAAACACACAGTGAAAAAACAGTGACATCTGTAACACCTTTTCACACAGTATCCCCTGGATAAGAATTGGAATATTGCATATCTTTACTTTGAGTTTTGGAGATTTTTGTACAGCAAAAATATCACAGAATATACATTTACATGTTATTCAATGAAGGCTACTCGTCTCCCAAATGTATTAAATAAATAGCTTAGAGATGTAAGTTTATGTTACTGACTTAATATTTACTTTACAAATATTACAAATGCAAAAGTGTTTTTTTTTCTTTCACATCCCAAAAATGTGACAGACTGATGTGTTTTTTTAGCACAAGGGTAAGATACTTGTCATCTCTAAAAATTTATTGATCTCAAAGCGAAAGTGAGGTTTTTGGTTTGATGGTATATCACTTTGTAACTTTTGCTATTATTACCAGTGTAGTTATCATTATGTTTGTCAACTTTGGGCATTTGATTAATATGGCTTGTGTAGCTATGATGATTTAATATTTAATATGTTTCAACTTTGGCTAGTATAGAGTTACTAGTATAATCTCCTGCTCTGCTTTGTTTTCACGGACAACAAGACAGTTGCAGTCTCAATGGATTGATGTTGAGACAGGTGATTCCAGGGTCACTACAATGATGTGGTCTATTGGCTGAGGTGTTACCATGTATCTACATCACCTTGTCAATACAATACCATGTCTCGCATTAAATGTAGACAAAACTAAGCATATGTTCAATCATCATATTATTATCTGATAGAAATTATTTTCAACATTGTTGAGATCATTTTAACTTTATGAAGAATTATTTGGGAAACTAAACCTTTGTCAGTACCCTATCTAGAATAGCTTCCAATCAGTATGCTGTTACCATCCGTACTGAAACATTTAAACTGACTCACAAATTAAAAGTAGTTCAAGAAGCTGTTGAGAGGGCTTTGTTAGAAGTTTTCCTGAAGGACAGAATTTGAAAGGGATGGATTTTCTGTATATCTATTAACTGCTGGAGATCCAAATTATTATTTGAAATAATAAGAATATCAACATATCAATAAATGAAATCTAAAAGTATAAATATTTGAGACATAAATTAAAGGAATAAATATAATACTTTAATTTATGTCTCAAATATTAATCTTTGTCCAGTGTTCAAGCTGTGCGAGTAAGACATTACACAAATGAAAACAAAACCCCATCAAAAAAATTTATAACTGTATTATTCATATAGGCTTTATATAGGCTCCACTTTCTGCTGTTATCAACTTACACCTGCATTAACAATGTAATTGTAGACCGATAAAAGTAGATGCTTAAAAGTTCTAAAATTCACTGCTGCACTGCTTAAGACCGCTGAAGGTCTTTAAAAAAAAGAAGATAAGAAGGAAAAATGGAATGATAAAAATAGAAATATTGGTGGAAACTGCAATACAGCAATACAAGGACGCCATGTTTACAAACAATTATAGTAATGTTTCCTTACAAGAATAAAGGTAAAATCGGTCAAATTTTAAGATTTCTTTACAATTTACGAGCAGTTAATCATAGTTAACTCTTTAGCATTACGAAGTTATTCCAGAAGCGCATATTATAATATGCGCTCATCGTCATGCGTCATCTCACATAATCTATAACCTACCTATGGAGTTAGAGCAATTCACGCCCAAGCTTTTTTATATAATCCTTAATATCGTAATAGGTTTTTGCAATAAGCTTTCGTTTTATGAAAACTTTGAACTTATTGTTCAATAAGTTCAAAGTTTTGATGGGCTCTAGAATGTGACCTGAGAGTTTTAAGTAATTATTTGATAGTATTGAAATAGGTATCATGCCATTGTTCCAAGATGTTGCAATATAAAATCAATAACTCTGAATATTTAACGTGGCTTCACCTTCAACTCCCCATTTTACAACAAAGCTATCGATACAGGCAGTCGAGTGCTAATTTCCCATCAAATAATAGCCTGGCATTCGAATAAATATCGGTAAACGGAGACAAAGGGACTACATCTTGCATGCGGAATCATGTCACTTATATTATAGTTTAAACTGTGGTGAGTGAAATTTTTCTATACGTTTGAATTAGATATCAGGTGACCCGTAGAAGTCGAGATGATCGACTTTGGACGTCGAGCTTAAGTTGTAAAGTTAAAGTCGTAATGAGTGGGGTAACATAGCTTAAAGACATACGTTGAGAGCCCAAATCTGGTGCTAAATACTAGCAGTTATCTGCTATCGTCAATTGGAAACAAACAACATAAAATATAGATGGTTTCATGTGGGTTATAAAATCCAAAGGAGTGCAGCCGTTTAAATATTTAATTGGTTGTGTCAGCATTTGGAAATACCGGAATATAAAATCAATAAATCTAAATATTAGACGAAGCTTCAAAACTACAAAGCTATCGATTGGTTGTTAGCATTCTATTTTTATAGTTTATGCAGTTCGAATCGTTCATTTCAGCGGTAAAATAGGGCAGGTAAATCTAGTTTTGGTTGAGTTCTGTGGCCTAGTTTTGATATCGCAAAAAAAGTCGATTGCATGGGGTAAGCAACGTCGTTCCAAATAAGTGACTGCAAAAAAGTACAACTTTGTTTACACTTGTCGTTGTGACTTTTTTCACTTACATAGTTTGACAATCGTAAACTGCGTGTTGCAGTACGTTTCCTAAAGCTGCTAGGAGCTAACCCACACCAAAGCAGTGTGGTATTTTCTAGAGTATATATCCATCACGCTGCTCCCATTTAGGTTGGAGGGCTTTAATAATGCACGGCTCTGCAAACTCTGCAACTCATACCATAGTTCTTTATCTCGAATTCTTAGTCCAAGAATCAATCAAATGATCTCGTAAATCGTAATCCATAGTTTGACATACTAACCGCAACATAAGCGAGGGAGCGAGGGAGTCATGATATTATTAATATTGTTTTAATTAATAATTCGTTGTCCACAGCTCGGGTATCTCGCAAACCACCTCGCGCCCTGCCCCCCGCCCGCCGCGCACCACCACGGGCGACACGTCTCCGATCAGCCTCTGCCGGCCGTGACAAACGCTCAGAACTGCGAGCCCGTTATTGGGCTCTGTTGTTTGGAGATTTGCAACGAGCTGTAAGACCTGTCATCAGTATCTTGAAAACTTTTTTCCCAATACTATCGAAGCACGTCTAAACATGTGTATATACAAAATTTCACTATTCAACCACACCACAGTAATCTTGCATCTATGGATAACAAAAGTTGTCCGGGAATAATATTTAACAACAGACAACGCCCGTAGTACGATGATTATGTTATTATTCCATGTAAACATATGAGTTGAACAAACTTCAATAAAATATTATCGTAATATTCTATTTTTCTGAATTTCAGGTGGGTGAAATTTACAATACTGTTGAGACTCACGAAAATCTTAATGAGTGCCAAGAAGTTATATTAGTACTAGAGAACTACACGCGTGATTTTAAGGCTTTGGGAGAATGGTTCAGACTGAAATGGGAATACGACAATACACCTCCACCACAAAGACCACAGAGCTTAGCGTGGGAGATTAGAAAGACTGATTTTGTAAGACCAGAATCGAGGCGTACCTTTTCTGTAAAAACTTCACCATCTGTATCGGGGAAGAATAGTCCATGTTTATCTGGATATAATACACCAAGCGGCAAAAATAGTCCCAACTTGACGGGAAAAGCCAGTCCAGGAAGCGGTAAAATCAGCCCGAGGATATCATCTAACTCAAGTCCAAAAGCAGCCGTTGAATTTTTTAGTAACAAAATTGTTGCTTCTAAAATAACAGCTAAACCTGAACCGAAAATTGTAAAAGAAACTTCTCGACTATCTGATATTAAAGAGAAAGACGTAAAGGAGACGCTTGATGAAATTGAAACTGATAAAAAAATGCCAAATAACAAAGAAGGTCAAGGAAATAAGCAAGAATTAAAACCTATTACTGTCGAAATTGGTACAGCAAAAGAATATCAAAATGCATGTCCAAAGCAAGTTGTAATTAAATCACCTAAACATGCTAAATCAAATAAATCGAACTGTACAAAAACTGTAGATGATATTTCAAGCCAGGCTAAAAGAACTATCGCTCAGCTAGATGCAATGGAAAATGAGTATTTATACAAAAAACTAACTGAAAATGAAGTGAGGAATAATAATATGATCAACAAGGATATCGAAAATGAACTTACTTCTAACAAAAGCTTAGGTATAAACGATAAAACTGAAAAGAGCTATGAGGAAACGGATAACGCTTTGACGGAATCTCCCACGAAATCCGAAGAAAATTTTGCAGATATATCAAACGAAAGTTCACCTAAGAATGATATAGAAAAGACACAAACTAAAAACATTGATATGAATAAAATTCAATCGGAGGTAGATGAAATTACTGTGCATGATTATAGCACCTTCAATGGTACAGTAGATGCAGTTGTCATTAGTAACTCAATAAAACTACCTGAAATTGTCTTAAGCGAATCTGTCATTAATAAAAATTCTTACTCTGATGTTGATACTATGCCGAATCTATTAAATGAAAATATTGAAGTTTGTATTAAAAATGATAAGGAATCGGAACAACGAACTAAAGAAGAGCCGAACAAAACAAATGACAGCGACAAATCCGCTTTAACAGACACGTCGAAAAAAACATCACTCCATGATGATATGAAACCTGATGAAACTATTGTTAAGGTTGATAATAGTCTATTGATGTTAGATAAAAACTTGTCTACACTCTCAGAGCTACAGAACCTAGCCATAGAGAAAGATGAAACTCCTTGTGGTACGATAAATAATGTAACACACTGTGAAACAAATGAAATCATGAAAGAAAACAGTTTTAATATGAAACAGAATGACCCAGAAGAAAATAAAAAAATAACCGAGAAAAAAGAAACTGGAAAAGAAGTAAGTATTGAAAAAGATGAAACTAAAAAAGATCATGACGTGAAGAAGTTGGATAATAAATCTTACTCAGATATAAAAACAAATGGTAAGCCAGCTTATTCGCAAGCAGCTGCTAAACCAAAGTCATCAATTCAACCCACCAAAGTCGAAGTAAAAACTCCTACAAGGTTAGCTCGTAGTTCAACTGTTGTAGAAATTCGGCCTAGTACTAGTGTTCCTAAAACACAACGATCATTCCAGAAAAAGAATCAAGCAAGTAAATGCAGCTATCCATTTAACTTAACAACTGGTCGAAGTAGCCTATTTGACGGTACCCCTAATCCAAATAATAAAGGAGCTATTCCTAAACGACCAATTAATAGAAATAATCAAATTTCTACCTCTGACATTAAAGGTGTGACAAATAAAGAAGTTTTAAAGAAACGACCTCCAAGGCCGAATTCACTAAAAATAACTGAAAAAGGTGATAAAAAAGAGATTATTTCAACCTTAGAAAAAACTAAAGATAGTAAAGATTATAGCAGTTCTGATACAGTAGTACCGCGAGCTGATATGTCGAGAATCGAATCAAGTGAGAGTATAAAAACTCTCGTGCCTGAAGATCATCATGTTTTGCTAGATATTGCGAATTCTATAGAAGTTCTTAATGTCGATAATAATAAGAACGACAATGAAGGTTGGCTTACAGTGAAATCTAGGCGACTGAGTCGTGAATCGAAGAAGCACTTCAAATCACATTGGACCAACAGATTCCATCAACCGTCAGCAACGACAAGTCTGCCTACTTTGAATATGCTGGAATCTCCAAAACAGGAAACAAATAGCATTGTTGATTGTAAAGAAGTTAAAACAGATCGCGCGAAATCAGAACAACCTCAACTAGTTGAAAAAAAACTTCAAAGAATAGAAAAAGTTAAGCTAGAAAAACTGATGCCATACGAAATGTTGTTGAATAAAGAGACAGTGATAAAAGATCAAAACTTATTCTCAAATGGCAATACTGATTCAAGCAAAAAACTGCTTTTGAATGAAAAGCCATCTTCGAGCATTATTTCCCAAAAAACTCCAAAGTCTGAAAAAGTTGTGATAGTTTCAGGCAATCTGAAAACTGAGGGCGGGCTTAGAGATCCATCGATGATCAGGCAGAAGTCAGATGTTACTGGTTTAAAAACTAAATCTTCTAGAAATAAGGTGCTGACTAAAAGGGCGGAGAAAGTAAAAGATTGTCAGAAATGTGATGATAATACGTCAGAGTTAACGAAAAACCGTCTGCATTCGTCATTAGAAAGCTTAACCACCGCTTTAGCAAGATCGCAAGAGAGTACGGAAGATGTGTTCGATTTTGATAAATGGAAAGAAGAATTCAAATCTACTTTCAAATATTTAGAAGACGATGACCAAAATATGTCCGATCAAAATGAGATATTGAAGGCAGCCGATCCTTCAGAAATGTCTGAAATAGCTGAGATGACTTCGCAAATCGAAGAGAATGAAAGAATAATTAGTTGGGCCTTAGATTTCCAATCGGAGGTTGACCAACGGAAACTATGTGAAGAAGAAGATTTATTGAATAGACAGATTTTGGAACTTCAACAGGTGTCTGATATTGAAATAGATACGGAAACTGATGACACAGAAGTGAGTTTATATACATTGTTGACTCAATAATATTAATTTGACATCGTATTTCGAAGTTAACCTTTATTATTTATATGATATTTTAATTACAGACTGATGCAGAAATCCTTTGCGAAGACCCCCCGGCTCAAGTATGCCCTACAGACACTTTAGGAACTCTAACTGCAAGTCTAGAAGACCAATATGAAACTGCTCTCGCTGGCATGTCCTGGGCAGAACGAGTCGATACTTTGGTGGTTTTAGAAGCTTTGGTCGCTAGGGACCCTGGTAAGATTTTCAATACTCTTTAAGGTTCTCTTTAAGAGCTCTTTAAGGCTTTAATTCCTATTCGCTGTCATCTAAAAACGATTAGAATTTTTTGCAAATGTAATAAATCCAAAATCTACTCTACCAATCGTGTTCATAAACGTTAACAAATTGATCTTTATTTTTATTTGTATTATTATTTTTCCTATAGTAGATAGTTTATAAAAAATACTATGGTTTACTTTACTCCTGATAGTACAGAAATATATTTTTCTATTTCGATGTAACCATAAGCTCTATAATCAAATCGACATTGTTATCATTTATAATTTACAGGAAGAGCACAGCAACTTCATGCTAAACTGTCACAAGGAATTAAACGCCGTGGCAGTTTACAAGATGCTTTGCGAAGGTATAGTTTATTAATTTTGACAAAATTTTTTGTCTGCATTTTCTATGCTAAAAGAAATCCAATAGAAATCCTCCAAAAGAAAAATACATCTATATATTATATTATTATACCATATAGTATATCGATAGCTATTATGACTTACAGGCTTCAAGCAAAACAAGTTCGGGCCGAACGACAAAGGCTGGAGTATCAGACCGAAAGAGCTAAAAGGATACATCAGCTATTAGGACGTGTTGAAGAAGTTAAGGTGACATAAAATTTTATATACCGTATAATAAATAAATAACTAGTTTATTTAGCACACGGTTTCGCTAATGCCAAGTCCAACATTCTTGGAAGATTTATTTCGTGGATTCCTATGAATGTCCCCTTGGGAAATAAATTTTCAAAAATCTTTAGCGAACGTCAATCAGCCTGATTCTTTCAGTGTGAGATATATATTTTTTATATAAATCTATTTGCAGGTGGCTAAAAATCAATTAATAGAAGAAAAGAGAATGAGAATGGAGCGGCGTCTTCAGAAGGCAGCAGAAAATAGAGATCAGCATCTGAAGGTAACTTTTGAGTAACGATACGTAACGTCGATTTAAACTAAATGAGGTGGATTATCAAATAAAAGTAAATATCAATAATACGTCAAATAAAATAATAAATAAAACAGTGACAGAGTTTACTTGTCCAATGCAAAATAAAATAGGGAGTTTTTCAATGAATGAAAGTATTTTTTTTACGTTATATATAGTGGTTGTTACGGAAATATTGCTCGAGTGATACTGATAAAGCAAATTAATTAAATAAATAAAAATGTATGTATATATGTTTCTATATTTTATCTTCCGCTGAATGCCTGCTTTTATGCCGCAAATAATTACCAACAACTCGCACACTTCAATCAGCGGTGGTTGTCTAATTGCTTAGCCTGCGGGGGGGGGGGGGGGGGGATGTAAAATGAGATTAATTTATTTATTATCACAATTACTTAATAAGAGCTCCATTTAAGTTTGAAAAACTTGTATTTGTAACAAGGGTGGGAAGTCGAAACCGAAAGGTGTAGTGGCCGATAATGGGTTAGTAATTCTGGTGATGTTGACACTAAGTACAATTTTTAGGACATTGTCCGCAAAGCCCACGACGAGGAAGAGAAGCTACGCGAGATCGCTTTCATCAAACAACTAGAGGCAGAGAACAAACGACACGAGTTTCTAGAGCAGTGTCGGACACACAACACTAGACTGCGGCAGATGAGAAGGGACAGACTACACAAACTGGTAACAAATTTTATACAATTATAACATTTGGTGTTAATCTAACTGCTCCTTTCTTTAAATTCAAATTTCAAATTCAAAATAATCTTTATTCAAATAGTCCTTAAAAAGGCACTTTTGACGCGTCAATAATTTACACAGTAGTTATTTCATGGTGATAACTATATTCGTAAACTTAAAACTAAAGCTATGAGGGTTCCAAACGCGCCCCGGTCTAAGAAGAAGCCCACAACAAACTTAGCCGGGGTTTTTCTTTTTTTTCGTTATCACCATCTCACATAATGAATAAAATTAATAATAAACTATAGTACCTATGGAGATAGAGCAATTCACACCCAAGCTTTTTTATCGTTTATATAATCCTTAATATCGTAATATGATTTTTCTACAAGCTTTCGTTTTATAAAAACTTTGAACTTATTGATAGACATCTCCAAGATATCAATAGGTAATTTATTATAGAATAAAATACAATTTCCTTTGAATGAGTTACTAATTTTGTGCAGCCTACTAAACGGCACTACAAGCTTACTTTTACTTCTAATGTTCAGTGCGTTACAGTCCATTTTTTTCTTGAATTTATCAATATTTTTATGAACATACATTAAATTTTCATATATATATTGGCTATGCACTGTCATTATTTTATAATCTTTAAATTTATCTCTTAATGACTCTCTGGGACCTAATTTATATATCGCACGAACAGCCCTCTTCTGCAAAACGAATATAGTGTCTATATCAGCAGCATTACCCCATAATAAAATACCATATGACATTTTATGACTAAATAAATAATAAAATACCATATGACATATGACTTTAGTTAAAAGAATGTACGAAAGCAAAGCTCTTGATTCCTGGATTTGTCTTGTATTTGTTCTGTATAAGCCTTAATAACTGGACTGTGGTCTGGTATCACGAGTGCCGCCCAGGTTTTCAGCCTCGCGAGAGACAAGGCAAAATATGCCATTCTGACTGTCAACCTTCACTAGTTGGAGAGGCATCTAAAGAAGAAGAAGCCTTAATAAATTCGCAGTACTAACTATCAAATGCGCTTATTTTACCTGTATATATATATATATATATTCCTTATTTCATTATTATAAACACAAGGTTTACTTTTCTGTTCCTTTGTAATAAGTTCCTTTTTGTGTTTTTTGTTATTTGCTGTTAGTTAATTTCCTTATTATATTATTAGCGACATATTAGCGTCGACTTAAGTTATTATATTAGGCATGCTGTAGTTACCTCTAAATTGATTTATATGTATATCCTAGCACTTAAGGTTTTTAAAATGTTTATTTTTTTTACATATAAATCTGTTGGTGGCGCTTTGGATAAATAAATTTAAAAAAATAATAATAATAAATTTCTCTAACGTTTTGATTTGCCTCTGGTTCTTTGATGGAATATTTCCCTTAGGTAGATGTCAACCTTTTGAACGTTTATAGGAACAAAAGTCGGCGCGCGAGGCGGCAGTTGGCGCTAGACGTCAAGCTTTAGAGGCCGCGCGTAAGCTGCACGTTGAGAACCTGCTGGAGAAGCGCAAGGAGCGAGATGCGAGAGTCGAAGAACTTAAAGAGTTGAAGAAGCAAGAGAGAGATGACGCTGCGAGGGAAAAAGTAAGTTACTCACAGCCATTCATTACACTTCTTCTTCTTCTTCGTCGTTACACTCTTTGCAGAGCGGTCGTGGTCATCACGAATCAATGTCTTTGAGGCCAGATGTTATGCGCCTCACAAGCATTCGCCACTTCCCTCTTCCGGCCGCAAGTCTGGTGCCTTCTTCTAAACACTCACAGTACACACTAAAGTTAAATATATAATAGTTTTTATCAGCGTTTCTCAAAATGGTAGCCATCAACAAAATGGACCTTGTTATACCCTAAGTCGAGTCTCGATCTGATATCGTTGAGCCTTGGTGCTCTTCTCAGGCTTCAACCGCCCGGCTTCATGAGGTTGTAATAACGAAAAGGGTTATTAACTAATGCCAATTATAAACTAACATACTAGCACCGCAGTAAGAAAATCTTATAAAACATATACCTCTGTATTATTTACAAATCATATAATTTACTAACATCTTCTAGTTGTTTGTTGTGTTCATATTTTAGTAACACATTTGAAGAGTCCAGGGAAAGAATGATCAAGGCCAATAAAAAAAAAAAAAAGTTGAACCTTACTCTTGCGTAAATTATAAAGAAAAATAAAAAATTTAGTAAAAAAAAATAGTATAAAAAATAGTATAAAAAATAAAATAAACTGTAAAACTAAAATGTAAAAATATAATATAAAAATATAATATAAAAATATAATATAAAAATATAATATAAAAATATAATATAAAAATATAATATAAAAATAAAATGAAGTTTGCGCCCAACGTGGGGCTCGAACCCACGACCCTGAGATTAAGAGTCTCATGCTCTACCGACTGAGCTAGCCGGGCTGTGCCTGTACAAGTGAAATAGTGATTTTGAATAGATGTGGTGGGATAAATCAGGAAATATTATTAAGAATTAATGCACTTTAAGTATGATAGAGCCTAATCCTGTTCTATATACTAGAGAGGGTGGTATGGCCTTGCAAACTATCAATCTATTTTATGTACAGTACAGACCTGACAATATTTATTTTTATCTAAGTGTAACTGTCTGTAATTTGAAACCCCTAAATAGCAATGTCGGTATAAGCTTGGTATCCTTCGGCAAGGGAATTTTAGTTATACTCATGATGATGATGATATAATCTAATATTTTTGTTCGAAAAGTGTCGTTTTCGTATTAATATTATTACGTTTCATTATGTGATGAGATTGACATATTCACATAGTTTTTATTATTGAGAGAGTGAAGTATGATAGTTATATGAAACCTATGTCCCTTGATGGTTTCTAGGTGGTATTTTACCGGAACAAGGTTTTAATCTAAATTAGTTACTCATGTAAACCTTTATAAAATAAAATGAATATCATTCTTCCAATAGGCAGAAGGGGTGAAATCACGCCTGTCAGCATTAGCCGCGGCCGCGGAGTTGGAAGCGGACGCGCTTCGATCTCGAATTCGAGATAAACAAGACGCCAGCCAACAAAGACTGGAGTCGCATTTACAGGCTATTCGAGAAAAAGCAACGGGTCCTAGGCAGGCCGTAAGAAGTTATCCTATATTCTATATATATTATAAATGTGAAAGTGTGGATGTTTGTTACTGAATCACGCAAAAACGGCTGAACGGATTTTGGTGAAATTTGACATGCATTTTTCTTAAGTAGTTCCCGAGGGAAAATTGAAAATTGTTTACAAGCTAAGCTGCTGGCAGACAGTTTTGAAATTTGGTATGCATGCCAACCTATGCTATGGAAAAAGATATGTATTTTCTATACCGATCTCTCAAATAGTTCCCCTAGGAAGGTTATAGGTATTTTAGTTCACGCTTTTTAACATAGGAGTCCAGAGGAACAGAAAAACATTGGCATCTTTTAAATTTCGTTAACTACTTCTTTTAACTACCTGCAACGCTAAGAAATAATTTACTGTCATTGTGTAGTGTAGTCACTAAGCAAAGCATATAATCAGTCAAATAATTTTACTGAACTACCATTTATTATTATAGATCGAAGATCTGTCTAAAATATATATATTAAAAAAAAATACTTCAATTTTTGTTTATTAATTTTTTTTTGGGACTTTGGTCTGAAACGGATTTGCCAGCCCCTATATTTTTACTCTGTAGATACCTGTTTTAATAAAAAAATATTCTAGACAACATCCGAAAGTCACGATCATACGAAAGAGTCGGAGGCGATGGCAGAATCTGTCAAATTGGAAATGGAGAGGAAAGAGCGGGACAAACAGAGGACGTTGAAAAAGAAGGCCAGGAAAATGAAACAAAAGCTATTGCTATCGTAAGTAGTATAGTAGTACCTACCTAACATATTTAGATTGCTTAATAGGTAAAGTGCTTAGTTGATAAAGTTGCCGAAGTCTTAAATAGTAAAAATTTTAAAATAGAGAGGAAGACCAGTGGCAAGTTTATTCGTGTTTTTTCATTTGGTCATTGGGATTCTTATCCTAAAATCTTTTCTTCGTGGAAATAGCCTCGAAATCTTTCCTTAACTAGTTCTGATATACAAGTTGAGATCCAATAAAAGTTAATTGATTTCTCTTTACAGCGGCAACATGAACCCAATGTTAGACGATAGTATATCAACATTTGATACGTACCTAAACCCAGCGAGCAGCAAAGTATATAGAGTTATAAGTTCCATACGTCAAATGGTGGTACCTTTGCTTGTCGAACCTCAAATCAACGGTTTCGAAGACGAAGCTGAATGCTCCAATAATGGCGCAGGTAAAAAAAAGAAAAAAACAAAAGCTGCCAACGGCGACGTAAAACATGAAGCGGAAAATGAAAATTCATCTAAAAACAAAGCTACCAATGCTAAAACTGAGTTGAAAACGGAACCAAGTACTAGTACAGCGTATACAGAAGAAGCTCATTCTAGTAAGCAAGAACATGCTGATGTTCCAGAAATTGCCAAAGAGTCCAAAAAGAAGAAAAAGAAAAAGAAGCACATGGAAGAAAATTCAACAATGTGTGCAGCGAGTTCTGTGTGTAGCTCTATGAGCGATATGAGTAGGACCAGTTGCAGAAGTGATCGTAATGCTAAAGTTGATATAGATTTGCCGTGTCTAGAGAAAGCGCTTAATGAACTACATCGATTGATGGAAAGATATGAAAAGGTGAGTTTTTCAATTATTAAGTCCACAATATGTAGAAAAAAAACAAGTATAGTTGAGTCCGTATAGATTTTTTTACTTAACAACAGTTTAAAACTTACTGTGATTTGTTCTTGACACACAACACAATAATTAAGCAATTATCTATTTAGAACAACTACATTAGAATAAAACAATTATTGAATATATGACTTAGAAAATCAAGATAAAATTGTAGTCGAGTTTTAAAGGAACATCTCCTAGATTGCATTTTTTAATTGACGGTAACTAGTTTGCTTCCCCGATTTTGTATAGTTTAATGTCTTCTATAAGAAAGTACAAGAGTCCTGTTGGACATTGCTAAAGTCATTGACATTGGGAACACAACTGTAACTTGTAACTTAACGTTGTAAAAGGGTCAATTTTATTTATTTATTTAAGAAAAAACATTGACATAATGTAATTATAGTTAGGTGTAATCACAAACTCGTAGCTTGAGTTTTTCCGTACACCTGAGCTATCGACAATTACTTACACAAACACGCTTATCTACAAACATAGCACTTGCTTAAAAGTTAAATAATTGCTACTTATAAACTAACATCATTATATATTAATATCAATGAAATACATTAATACAAAACTAAATGTACTAGGTAATAACTAATTCATAAATATATTTTTTTAAATAAATGTAGGTAGGCTAGTTAAGTAATTCATAGGATTACTTTTAAACTTGATTCTTATACAGCCTCACGATTTACCTAGACCAAAAAATCTTCATATACTTTTAACTAAAACTAAACATAGATTTAATTATTTTTTTACTAATGCTCCTCGCCTCCTTAACTGTATCAATAATGGGCAAAACATTGACTTCTCTCTTTTGACAATTAACTATTGTTTGTGGCAACCAAACGCGAGATGCGTTTACGCATCTCTTTAGAAGCGACTCAGGTAGAACTGCGCCACTCCAGGCGGGGTATGTGGGATTCCATGGCGGCCACAATGACGATTAGAATACTTACTAAAACCCAGCGATGCTCATTCGCGTCGCCTGGTGGCTAGGACACTGGAACGCTTGCGCTCTCGTCCGCCACAGCCTGTACTTAATCAAATATATATCTGTATTGCATTTGCTTCCGCTGGAAGCAAGCGGCCCAAGACCGTGAGCATTGGAACTCCCTACAAAAGACCTATGTCCAGCAGTGGACGTCAATCGGTCGATAATGATGATGATGATTGCATTAAAAGCTGTAGGTTTTCCAATAAATAAATAATAAAATTATAGTCCATCCACATTTTTTTCTGACATCAAATTATTTATCTACTTTTTTTTTTTTCAGAACAACTTGTTTGAAAAAGTGGCAATCCAAAGGTTTCAAGTGATGAAAGTTGTGTCACAAATGCTTGCGGTTGCTGCCGAGAAGGAAGATCTTAACCCACTTATGTCTGCCAAGTGAGAATTTTTACTATCATTTTCTTAAGCTCTGCATTTGTTTAGTGCAAATGATGTTAGTCGAAGATGGTAGCGGGCTAAAGTTACCCCTTTTTATTAAAGGTTAAGGTTAAAGGTAACCCTTACTCCCTATCAGTTTGTAAGCAGCATCTTTCCGGAACCCTGACTCGCTTATTTGCATGTTTTGTTTGTAAAGGTTGGTAAGGCAAGGTTTTGTAACTAGCCGCGTAGTAAACAAAGACCTAAGTGAATAGATGTGACGCAGATCTTTTATTTATTTTAGAATTTTCTATCAGTTAAGCTCGTTGCCATTATCACTATGTTTTTATTCATTTTCTTATATATGATATTTATTTTACTGTCTAAATTGATGTCATGTTTTATTTTTATTTTTATGTTATAACATATATTATATATATATTTTTTTTTACTACTATTGTTTTGTATATATGTATTAAATATTATCTTATTTATATTTTTAGTTGTACATTTATCTAACCTTATATTTTCTATTTATCATTGTACACCCCAACCTCGCCTTACTTTATATATTTTTTTCCTGATTTGTGCTAGGTTGCCTGGTAGAGATCGCTCATTAGCGATAATGCCGCCTATTGCACCTATTTATTTTCTGTGTGTGTTTATTTCTTTCTTTTTTTTTCCTCTCTATTGGTGTGCAATAAAGTATATTTTCATTTTCATTTCATTTCAGATGTTTTTGATTCAAGCTAATTTCAAAATCTTTGTTTCGTGTAAATTATTTGTGGTGTGAATATTTATTATATGTGGCGAGTCATCTTATGAAATAAAATAATGTAGTTATACCAGATACCCGCTAACTACACTAGCCAATTTAAAACTAGAAGGGTTTCAAGGGCTAACTAGAAGGGCTGATTTTTATAGAGCGTAGTTGAGGATTGTTAAAACGAGGTAGACTTATTTCGGACACTTGTTGTCTAGTTTTAACTGTACCTTAAGTCAGAGGTAAGAATTATTGCCCTTTATAGATCTTGATTCTCAGCCCACAACAAACTTAGCTGGGTCTTTTGACCATACCACATAAAGTCAAAATCAAAAATAGCTTTTTTAACATAAACCTAGTACAGGCATGAATCGTTCATTTCATTATTTCTATTCGTGAAGTGATGGTGAGAACTACAATCGACAACTTAAAACTAAAGCTAAGAGGGTTCAAATCGCGCCCAGGTCTAAGAAGAAACCAACAACTTAGCCGGTTTTTTTTAGTTATCACCATCTCACATAATCAGTGATAAATTATAGTACCTATGGAGATAGACCAGTTCAAGATTTTTTATCGTTTATAAAATCCTTAATTTAAATAATTAATTATAATTTATTATGAAGCTAGAGCTATTAGAGCAATTAATATCCAAGCATTTTTAACGCTTATGTAATAACTAGCTGTTGCCCGCGACTTCGTCTGCGTAGAAAACTGTCAAATTGCCTATTTTCGTGTTTCTAAATTAAAAAACAAAGGATTTTCATACAAACTTCCAACCCCTATTTTACCCCCTTAGGGGTGGAATTTCCAAATATCCTTTCTTAGCTGGCATCTCTTAACGATCAACTACCCTGTTGCTAAATTATAGCTTTATATATACAATAGTTTTTGAGATCTTGTGTGTGTGTCTTGTGTGTTGAGTATGTAAGTAAGTATGTAAGTGACCTTTCGCTTTTATATATATAGATAAGAGTTTTCTATATGCTTACGTTATACAAAAACTTGAGAATCATTGCAAGACATCTCCAATCTTTGTCAGATGTCTCACAACTGGCGTCATGCTCATCGCTCGGGTGGCGGCGACGTGCAGCGCCATGGCTACTCAACTTCTCTGCACCAACACTTGCGTGCATTTGACTACCTTGCTGGCTAAGCAAATGGTAAGTTATGTATTCTTTTTTATTCTGATGCAGTGAGTAAGATAGTTTGAGTAGCAACGCAGTGAGCGTAAAATAATTTTTTTTATTGCTGAAAAATGTGTATTACAGCCTATATATATCACATTGTTGGATTTCCTATATAAAATAGTTCTGTTTTTATTTTTGTATTTCATCCTCGGCTTCGTTGTAGGGTTCTGTCCTGCATCTTTGCAGAAAGTCCTCCCTAATTTTCAAAGCTACATATTTGTAAATACGAGTAGAAATAGGAACTCTTTATTAGTGAAACCCAGTGTGAATTAAACTTTAAAATCTAGTCCTGAGTCTTAGGGGGTAGAGTGTTTCCAAGCAAAGTAAACCCTTGATTGCAATATCATCTGGTCTGGGCTAGTGATGATTTTGTCAAAGATGCTAGTCGGCTTACCCGCTGGCCTAAGGGGAGTGGCAGTTATAACAAAAAAATAGTTCCGTCCATCGTTCCAAGTAGCATTGTATGGGAACGCTAAATAACTTGACGGTATGATTTTGTCAGTGACTCTAATTAGCCAGGATCGATTAGAAAAAATTAAGAAGTTATAATTTCTTAAATCGCAATAATCCTTTTGAGGGTCGAAACCGGGTCCATCTATTTCTCGGCAGCGCCGGGTCAAAATTATATTCGTCTAATAAATGAAACCATTGAGTTTGTGGTAGGTGGATTGGCCATGTTGATAGAATGAATAATGATGACGTAACACATGTTTCGTCACAGTAGCGGGTAAGCATAAACCCTTAGACATGGCAACGTAATGGTTTAAGTTTGTCCTTATATATTTATAGCCACAGGGTTAAATGATGTTGTTGGAAATATATGTTGCATTAGATTATTAAATGAAATTTATTTCTATAGCTTAGTAAGGAAGGTTCTCGCTCCAGAGAACCGCGACAATACTGAGTGTTACACTAAAGTAGTATTATTTTAATCACACTTTATCTTATCCCGTATGAACTGTTTACAGAGAGGGAGTGCTGGTCTGATACCCAATACATTCTGAGAGAGGTTATGTGGGATTCTTACCTTTGCAAAACTTATCCCGCGTACTAGATGTGATGAAGCTGTTTTTGATTCAAATTAAATTTCAAAATTGAATTAGTTTAATAGTACTGCTTGTTTTTTTCTGATGCACATTATCTGATGTAAAAATATTTTTTCTTCTGTTTTTCTTATTTTGTGTTTGTATTCTAATTGGCATGTCGCGGAAATCTTATAATGGCGTTTCAAAACCACCAATATTCCGCCTAGCGTATTTCTACTTTCGAAGTCGTAGTCGATTTCCTCTTAAGAGTCTGCGTCGGTTTTCATAAAAGACGTCATTAATGTAACCATACCAATGAAATACATCTCGAAACTCTTATTAGAATGATGACGTCTTATTAACTAGTGGAGGCTAATGTTTTTATCAAAACAGTGATCAGCGATTTGGTAAATTTTAGTGTCAATTTGCAAAAGCTGTGATAGCCTAGTGGTTAAGAAGGTTGGGTCCGCCTCCCAATTTGAGGTCGGAAGTTCGATTTCGGGCACCTCTGAATTTTCGGAGTTTTGTCGGTTTTTATACAGTTAAAATATCACTTGCTGAAGGAAAACATCGTGAGGAAACCTGCATGCCTGAAAGTTCAACATTATGTTCTCAAAGGTGCGTGAAGTCTGCCAATCCGCACAATGCCAGCGTGGTGGACTATGGCCAAACCCTTCTCATATTGAGAGGAGACCCGTGCTCTGTAGTGAGCCGGAAATGGGTTGATCATGATCATGATAATGTTGATATTTTTTTAATATCTCTGCGGTATTTTTATAAATTACTTATGGGATGAATTGAATAATACGGAGGTTTTTCTCGTGGATGTTTGCTATATATTATGTGCAAAACTTTATTTTAATGGTTTGTTAAGTTAAGGCGAGATAACGTAACAAACAGAGCCACGAAACTTGCGGGCACTGGTAATACGTGAGGTCATAAATTATGTACGTTCACTTCTACTATAAACAAAGGACAGCCTAATCAAAAGTTTTACCAATTTGATAAAAGGGGCCAAGGTAAGGGGTAAAGAACATTTTTCCGCGCAGTTAATTTTGATGTCCTTCAATCAGACGTATCCAACCTTTTCCGACGTTTGCTTTGATTTGTTTTACGAGTTTGGGAGTTTTTTTGGAGGGGTTTCGGGATAGTTTATAATGTCATGTAACTATTTATACCGCTTCGCCAATTTGAAATGTAACAATATTATATGTACTTTTCTTTTTGTGAATAGGTTTATTCATGAACGTTATTTACACCCGTTTAGCACGCTATTCAGTCCAAACTACCACTACTAACTAAATACAAATTTATTACCAGGTTCTACTTTATAAGTAGTTTGATACGACATCTGTCTGTTACTAGTGACACTATTGGATCCGAAAGTATTTTTTATTCGAAGAATTTTGTATCAAACAATAATAATGAAACCTTGTGAAATGATGCTTAATTCGCTACAAGTTAGCACTTGACGGTAAACGCGCTTGGTGATAATGCAATCTAAGATGGTAGCAAGCTGTTAGGGGTATGGTAAACCCATTCTACTAGTCGGCGCGAAGGAGTTATTAACTTCATTCAGCGGAGCCAAGAACTTCAAGAATTCAATAATTACCCATATTTGAACTCTTTAAATCAATAATATCACAATTTTGACGGTAGCAATAAATTTTGTACAAGCATGCTTTGCTATAAATACCGGCGGTTGATGCCTCTCGTGGCATTCTCGCTCGAGACGTCGGACCGTTCGGACCTATTAGTGATCGTCGCAATAAAATTGTAATCCGCTAGTTGTGATTTTAATTACTATGAGCGAAAGTTATCAAAAGCGTGACGTCAGCAATGCTGACGTCACTTTTACCAAAAACAACTCTGAAGGCTTTAATCCGACATACTAATTGGTCGACGAAATTTACGAGACATCGTGCCGGAACGCTAAATCGCTTTGAGATGTCTTTGTCGGTAGTGTGGTAACAAGCCACGGCCGAAGCCACCCACCAGACCAGACTCGAGCCGGGAATCGAACCCAGGACTTCCAGCTCTATAGTGCGGTAACGCACGTTCTGCGCCACGGAGGTTTTCAGATTCTAAGAGTTCTAGATTTAAGCTGTTAAGTTACAGATTAGCACCGAGGACAATCCTCTTCGGTTTTTTCGGTGCCGTTATTGTAATATTAATTATATTCCTTTTATATGAATAATAAATAAATAAACAAATGTATAAAATAGATATAGCCTGTACGAGAATATTCGATGTTATAAACAGTGCGTGACCCAAAAAGATAGATGATAATAAATCATGAGTATGTTTGTGATTTAGACGTAGGTTCCGTAGTGAATATGTGTTATGAAGATGATGGTTTCATATGTGTGTGGTGACACGGTGTTAGGTCGCACGACGCACCTCATGATCAGGGCTGCCACATCTGTCTCTTCGTAAACTCTGATTTGTTGTGTATGCCGGCGTTTCCGCTGATAATAGGTGCATTGGCTAATTATTCGTGACGTCACACTCGCGTTCTTGTATCGTTCGATGGTCAGGTCATTGAACGATATAAAACGAGCAAGCTTGTTAGTTTTAGCGCTTTGCTAGCCGTCGATTGTTCGATGCACACTTTGCACCACGGCCGTGTCATATTGATTCATCATGATCAACCCATTACCGGCTCACTACAGAGCACGGGTCTCCTCTCAATATGAGAAGGGTTTGGCCATAGTCCACCACGCTGGCCATATGCAGATTGGCAGACTTCACACGCCTTTGAGAACGTTATGGAGAACTCTCAGGCGTGCAGGTTTCCTCACGATGTTTTTCTCACCGTTGAAGCAAGTGATATTTTAATATTTGTAACGGAGTGTGTATCAATGAAAGAAGGTCTTCCTTCAAGATTTATTCTTACAGCAATGGAAACTCACCAACTCGAGCTTTATGCTTTTATACCCACATCTTTTCCAAAAAAATATGTCAATATTGACAACTTAACAAACATAAGACGTTTTAGTTTTTTAGCTTCCAAATATTAATCGATACATTTGGAAAAACGTAAGAATCATCATTAATAAAAAAACAATTAAATTATAGTTATAGTGATTAAATGAAAATTAATTGATAAATAAATAATATGTTTCAATAATTGTGTTACTCAAACAAACGGAACTGCTAGTGACGTCAGAACTTGTGTCGCCAAAATAAATAACTAAACAATAATTTATAATAATCTGAAATATTAACTAATTCAAGTATCATAGAGAAAAATATAATTACTTATTTACTAATTTTATCTAATAACATAAATGAATAATCTCTAATTGATCAGCCGGATGTAATGCGGCCGTATGTATTATTTGGTAGTTGGTAACACTCGGCCATCCTGGAACGACCGTGTCCCACGGTACGCAGGCAACATCCTAGTTTCTGCCCTTTCAGTTACCTGGATAAAGAAAGAAAAAAAAGGTCGGGCAGTAAAATGCACTTGATTTTCATATGACGGGACGGTATTCCGAGTGATACTCATAATATTATGTATTTGCAAAAAAAAAATAACATCTTCCCATCATCATGAACATCTACTTAACACAGTAAATCGAGACTATGATAAATATTCAAATAGGCCACTCAGACATTAGATCAGGTAAGACACATGTAGACATTTAGATAGGTCACACAGACATATTGCGCAGGTCACACAGATTTATTGCGTAATCACACAGTATTTTTTGCATTAATCATACAGATTCGTCGAGTATGTCACACAGATTAAGTTTCAATCGTATACTAACACAGGGCAAGTCATTTTGACATCGTCTGAAATGATGTTAGCCGTTTGAACCAATTTGATATTACTATTTCCTTTTTAGCTTAACAATAATATATTTTACTGGCGATACCATTAATGAAGGTTTTATAATAAGTAATTTCAATTTTGTATTTATTAATGTAATTGTATTTAATCAGTATGATACATATACAAAACAAAAAAAAGAGGTGTACACACAGTGTTTAAATGAAACATATGTGTTATTAAAAAAATAATGCACTTATTCGAATGTTTCGGAATTAGCTCTCGAGCAAGTCTATGAGATCGTCTCTATCTATTTCCCTGTCACTTGATGAACTATCCGCATCGGAAAGAATGGGCCTGTAAGGTCTTAACACTTCGCCGCGTACAACCGCACTAAATTTCTTATATCCTTTCATACCTTTGACACTACAAATAGTATATCGATCTATGTCCGGTTCTGCCTTGCATACTTTGTAAGGACCTGTGTAAGGACTTTTTAATTTTTGTGAAACCTGTATAGTTGTATCCCTACTTGTTCCATTTTTCCACAACACTAATTGTCCTACCGAATATTTAATACATTTTTTGTGAGATTCATCAAATCGCCTCTTCATTACAGTCATATTCCTATCGATATGCAACTTTGCAGTACTGCGCCTATTTTGTAAAGCTTGTTCTTGTAAAGCAAAGTCTTGCGTCGGCCCTAAGAGATAAGCTGGCAAACGAGAATTTTCATGGCTAAACATTAGTTTGAATGGGGGAAAAGTCGTAGTGGAATGAGTTGTATTATTTATTCCCCAGACGACATCGGAGAGTTTCTCGTCCCATGTATTTTCACTATCGGACATAGTGTTCAAACCGTCAATTATGGTTCGATTTACACGCTCGACCTGACCGTTGGACCTGGGGCTAGCTATAGCGTTCAATACATGTCTGAATTGGCATTCTTCAGCAAACTGTTTAAAATAGCGACTAGTAAAGGCTTTTCCCCGGTCTGTTATAATTCTAGTAGGGTGACCAAATAAAGTAATTATTTCTTTCAAGTTCTTAATTGTCTCGAGTGAACCGCAATTTTTAACTGCCCTAGCAAATACAAATTTTGTAAAAGAGTCGATAACAACTAATACATATGCATTCCCTTTTCTAGTCTTTACGAAAGGACCCAAGTGATCAGCATGCAAAGTATGCATAGGTATGTTAACTTTCTCGATTGGGTGTAGCTCCCCTTGTCTCCTACCATAGTCAGACTTCCTATAGGCGCATTGTAAACATGATTTTACATATTTCCTTATGAAACGAGTCATCCCGGCAAACCAAAATTGGGCTTTTATCGCTTTTTCACATCTTTCGAACCCGGGGTGTCCTATTTGGTCATGATACTTTTGCAAAAGACCATATTTTGCTAGTTTTGGTATTACAAAACGGTCGCCATAGACTGTTTTCCTATATAGAATATTATCTTTAACAACATAATTATTTATTAAGTCCGAATTGGTTGTACTTTCCCGCAACTGTTTTAATATTTGTTGAATGTTATCATCCTGTAATTGAAGGGTAGCTAGCCAATCTGATTCCTCAATTTGGAAAACAGTTTCAGCAATAGGGTTTCTACTGAGCGCATCTACGTGCTTCATTCGTTCCCCTGACCTATATTCTATTTGCAAATCAAAATCCTGTATAGTAAGCCACCACCGAGCAATGCGAGGAATTAGATCTTTTTTAATCAATGTGGTGCGTAAGGCTGCGCAATCGGTTACTACTTTTACAGGGATTCCTGTCAAATAAATACGAAAACGTTTTAGTGACTCTACGACGGCCAAAGTTTCTAGTTCGTAACTGTGATAAAACTGTTCTTCTTTAGATGTCACTCTACTAAAATAAGCTATAGGTTTAATTGTCCCGTCTAACTGATGCTGCATAAGCATACCACCTAATCCTAACTTGCTGGCATCGGTGTGCAATTCTGTTACGGCTTTACTGTCATAGATACCAAGCACTGGCCTTTCAGTTAACCTAAGTTTCAAAGTTTGGAATGCTTTTTCCTGTTCAGGACCCCAGTACCAGCTTACATCTTTTTTGGTGAGTTTTGTTAATGGGAAAGCAATTTCAGCATATCCGCGTATAAATTTTCTAAAATAAGAAGTTAGTCCAATGAATTGGCGAATTTCGTGAACATTTCGTGGCCGTGGGTATTCTGAAACGCAATTTATCTTAGCCTGTCCGGGTCGTATGGTACCCGCGGCAATTTCATGACCTAAATAATTAACGCTCGTTTTCAGGAAAGCACATTTCTTTAAATTTAATTTCAAATTAGCATTTTGTAAAAGATCCAAGACACGACCCAGCAATTCTAAACCTGCTTCTACTGTAACAGTCGGCAACATTACGTCATCAAGATATACGGCTACGTCACTAATGACGTCATTAAGGGCGAGACGGATAAGTCGAGAAAAAACGGCAGGGGCATTGGCTAACCCAAATGGCATCTTAACGAATTCGTACTGTCCCGCAGGTATTACAAAAGCAGTTTTATGCATCGATTCCTCAGAAATTTTTACTTGGTAATATCCTTGCGCTAAGTCTAGAGTCGTGAAATAACGTTTACCTACTAATTTGGTGATTTGGTCATCAATATGCGGTAGGGGATAACGGTCTTTTACAGTTACCGAGTTAAGAGCCCTATAATCTATACATATTCTGTAGTCTCCATCCTTTTTTTTTACTAATATAACTGGACTTGCATACTCAGACATCGATTCACGTATTGCTCCAGCTTCCATCAAATCTTGAACCTTTTCCATAACTATTTCATTTTCTTTATGTGACATTCTATATGGTTTAAAGTATACTGGTTTATCCGTCGTTGTCCGAATATGCATTTCCATTAGGTCTGTGCAACCCAGATCTTTTGAATTTTTTGCAAAAAGATGACTGTATTTATTTAATAAATATAAAAGTTTATCGTGATCTTTATCATTTAGATCTCCTACATTTATTTCCCCTATATCTGACAAGGAGCAAGTTCGTGTGACAGTGTCAACAGTCATAATATTGTTAACTTTTCCGGGAACAATAGTAATTAATTCAGCGCGCGCTACTAATTTATGAGCGGGTATTTGAATTACTGTATCACCTATATTTATAAATTTTAGACGCCCTTCAATGCTGATAACTCCCCCAGGAATAATATAGCATAATTTTCCTAAGTTAAAATAAACTGAATTTGTCAGAAAATGCAAATCTTCGTTTGATTCTTTATCAACAAACACATCAATCAAAGCGACAGTGTAAGACGGTATGGTGACATCAGATTTGAGATACACATTGTATTTCGAATTTAGGTCCGAATCTTCTAATTTAATACTAAGATTATCAAAGATTTCACAAGTTTCCACAAAGTTAGCGGAGTTTGCGGAGGTAACTAGACTTATACCAGGTTGATTTATCATTGGCTGCCCAATTATGAGGTCTATATCGGAAAGGTCATGATCTGTAATCTCCACTTTACCTCTCAAAGAAACCTTATCTATAAACACATTTATATATGAACTGCCCAGTGATCGGATGTGAGCACCACCAAAGCCTCTCATTATAACTGCCGAAGGTGAAACTGCTAGGTTAAGCATTTTAGCTTTTTTTTGCGTTAGAACACTGAGTTTACTTCCGGTATCAATATAAACAATAATTTTGTCAGCACCAACAAATGCGAAGCGTTTGAATATACCCAGAAAACTGTTAGCAAAAGTATACATGATGGGACTTACACGGGTTGCTTGCGCCTCCTGATGTGAAGATCCAGGTGTTGCTGCAAACCAGCAGGTGCCCGATGTGTGTCCCGTGCGCTTACAGGTATCACAGTGCAACGAAGATCGACAGTCCCGCGCTTCATGCCCGGGACGTCGACAGATAAAACAGATCCTCTTCATTCTAGGTGCCTGCGATGTCGATGTAGATTCTCCAACTGCTGCTCCTCTTCTCCAAGTTGAAACTAGCGCTACTCTTTTATAATTTTCCAGTGATGACAAATACCCATAGTACAGCATTTCAGGCGTCTGACATTGATAGGCCTTGGCATTCGCCTGTAGCTCTCCTGGAAGGCCTTTGATAATACACGAAATAGCATCTTCACCGTCGATCTTACACTTTTTGAGGAGCGATACCTTATCGTGGTAGTACTTCGTCATGGTTTCCGAATTCCGCTTCGTTCGCGCCAGCATCTCATCCAGCTTGTCCACAAAATCAATGGAACGTGGAAATGCAGTTTTCAAAGATTGTTTCCATCCTTCCCAATCAAGATCATAGTCATCCAATTCGTCGTACCAACGTCGTGCTGAACCCCGCAAACGTAACTGCATTACGAATTGTTTTTCCGTCGCGTTCCACCCGTAGATTTCACCAATTTGATCAATTTTATGTAACCAGCTGCTAATGTTGCTTGCGTTGTCCTCTGGTCGAAATTTGGGAATAATTTCCGCATCGGCATGAGTCACACGGCGTAGTTTTGTTAATGGCGGCGATGGGTCTTCCGACATGGGCGTGGTGTCGTTCGTAAAAGAAAAAAAATTTAGATTTTCTTCACTAATCGGCGATTCCTTTTTCCTTTTCCCGAGACCAGCTGCATAAGGTCCCAACATTTTCGAAATCCCACTTCTGAGATGTAACGGAGTGTGTATCAATGAAAGAAGGTCTTCCTTCAAGATTTATTCTTACAGCAATGGAAACTCACCAACTCGAGCTTTATGCTTTTATACCCACATCTTTTCCAAAAAAATATGTCAATATTGACAACTTAACAAACATAAGACGTTTTAGTTTTTTAGCTTCCAAATATTAATCGATACATTTGGAAAAACGTAAGAATCATCATTAATAAAAAAACAATTAAATTATAGTTATAGTGATTAAATGAAAATTAATTGATAAATAAATAATATGTTTCAATAATTGTGTTACTCAAACAAACGGAACTGCTAGTGACGTCAGAACTTGTGTCGCCAAAATAAATAACTAAACAATAATTTATAATAATCTGAAATATTAACTAATTCAAGTATCATAGAGAAAAATATAATTACTTATTTACTAATTTTATCTAATAACATAAATGAATAATCTCTAATTGATCAGCCGGATGTAATGCGGCCGTATGTATTATTTGGTAGTTGGTAACATATTTTAAGAAAAAAACGCACATAACTCTGAAAAGTTAGAGGCCCGGATTCGAACCGCCAACCTCTGATTAGGAGGCTGACGCCCTAACCACTAGGCTATCACCGCTTCGTCATATTAATTGTTTTATTTAATTGTTGAGTTCTGCAAGTTGTTTGGAAAGAGTGTTTTATGGTTTCTTTTAGAAAAAAAACAAATATCGGCCTCTAATCCTACATGTACAATAAAATAGGTAACGCGACTCGCCCCGCACAAGGTATAGCTAAAATATTGATGGCATTGATATTGCGATGTATTCATTCGGGTATAGCGGTGGTATAGTAATTAGTTTACATTACATTTTAAGTTAAAAAAGCAAAGGAAGCTTCGATAGCCTAGTGGTTAGGGCGCAGAGGTTGGGGGTGCGAAAGCGCACGCACCTCTAACTTTCGGAGTTATGTACGTTTAAAATCAATTAAACGGTCAAGGGAAACATGAGGAATCCTACATGCCTCTTTTCCATAATGTTCACAAAGGCGTCTGCCAATCCGTACACGGCCAGCGTGGTGGACTATGGCCAAACCCTTCTCATATTGAGACCCGTGCTCTGTAATGAGCCAGTAATGGGTTGATCATGATGATGATATTTAAAGTTAGCCATATAATGACTGTGTCATCCTTATAATATAATAAATGAGCATGTCAGTTCGTTTGTTTTGTACTTCTTATGCTTTCAGGATAACTACTAAAAATATTTTCTTACTCCTAATTTTTTTCGTAAATAAAATGTATGGTCGTAAAGTGTTGCTTACACTATTTTTTATTCCAATGTAAGATGGCCCTTGGCTGCAATCTATTCAAGTAGTAAGATACGCAGTTTTAGGGGTATGGCAGTTATGCCATACCCCTTAAACTGCGTATGCATATAGCGTATGGTATATGGCATAACTTGCGGGTTTGATATTCTTATATGGGTTTGATAGTTATATTAAATCCATGCTGCTATTCGTGTACCGATTAGGACGATAATTTTTAAACCCGGAACCTTTCTTTATAAGATCTCAGCTCTCAACAATGCGTTAGGGAGGTCAAGTTAATTGTTTCTCCTTAGCAGGTTTCTGTCCGTCTGTTTTCAGTTGAATTTATTCTATTAGATAAGTTTTGAGTGGTAGCCCTGAACAGTACCGGTAGCGGTGAGTGGGCGGGCGCCTTGAAAGCACCGCTAATGCATCCTAGCGGCGCGTTTAAACACGCCACTGTACTTGCTATAGGCCTTCAAGTGCAATATATATATATATATATATGTGTAACATGTCGCATGTCGATGTCGCAGACAGGCTGGACCAATTCAGTTGCAATCTGAGTGAACTCACAAGAATGGATAAATCACATGGATAATATGTTACCGGAATATTTAAATTTAGGCAATTTTTATATACATTTTATACTTTTATATTAGGCTACTCTAGCAAATTAGATTTTTATCTTGTCAAGCTAGAATAAGAGGAGATAAATAAATAAATAAATATAAAATATAAACGCAATAGAAAACCGATGCTTTTGTTAGAATCTTATAAATTGAAATCTCCACGCGACTGTCCGCAATTTAAGCTTATAGATGAGGTTCCAGTTAAAATTTGTCACGTAGGTAAATTTGTAGACGCAAGTGAACAGAAAAACCGGACATGTTATGATTTCATTTCCAATCAGGGCAATTTGAGCGGTATCTTATGCTTTCATAATTTGATACTTAATTTGACCTACTCTCTTAATATGTATGAACTCAAAATAAATTAAATGGTTGAGTTATATTTATTCAAGTAATTTGGTTTTATTTTGTTATATTATGTTTTGGTGTTATTTTACTAATCCAATAATAAAAAAATCAAAAGTAAATATTTAAAATATTCATACAGTAGGTATTTAGTATTCAATTCTGGCCTAAATTATAAAATGTCCATATTGTTAGGTCCAATTAAAAATAATTTATTAAAACGTCCGTTAGCCGGCTGAAATGTTAATTGTCGTTATCACCAACGCGATCTTCATTTTTTAAATTTAATTTTTCCTCAGTGCGGTAAATCTAGTTGTTTACGAGGTCCGAAGCGAAACATCGCAGCGATAAGATCTCGGTACTCGCCAAATTTGTAATTTACATGCCTTTTTTGTTCCGTTTATGCATCATGAAATACGAAATCAGTGAAATGTTGTATGTTTGTAATTTTAGCTTAAAACTAAATATACCTGGAGATACTTAATAAAAATTTATACATAGTAACTTTATTGCATTTCTTATCTGGATGCGAAACATATTCAAGAACCTTGTAAGGATTTTCTAACAATCATAAGGCTCTTTCTTATTCATTTTTTTTATGTTATCGTCTATAGAAAATAAAGTACGCTCTCCAGGCAAAATTAGTTTTATTTATATTCATACAACAATCCTTTACTACAGTCATAGAGAACTGAATACTTACATATTCCTTTTTAACTCATAAAAGTATTATATTTATTTGAAAGCGAGAACACTTGATTAACTTAAACTAGCGTACTGGACGTATCAAACGCTCCCTATCCCTAATGTCCTTTCCTCTGAAACTATACAAACCTAACCCCCTAATAGTGACTATGTCTGGCATTTTTATTTACTTCAGTCTCCCTGTTAATATAACTGTACAATATTTCTATTTACTTGACATTTACCCTTGACAACTGTTTAGTAGGCATAGTGTTTAGCGTGTACAATTACGGAGCATGAGCTTCCTTTGTCAAGGTAATTCGGAGCATAAGTTTCGATTCCTCTGTCAAGAAATTCCCGGGAATCGGTGGTGTCCAACCATGTGGCTTGGAATGCAATCGCTTATTACCTCGCTAATATTTTAAATGCTAAAATGTATATACTGGTTTGTCTTGAACACGCAGGAATAAACCAATAGATTAACGTGATTGTTTGCGTAGAAGATGATTTACGGACCGGGGCACTATAAATGCTATTGTTATCCTAGAAAGAAAAAAAGAAGTTCCTATGGGATACAGCTAATACGGAAGATGTCATATTTTATATATATTTTTTCAATTTAATTTAATTAAGGTTTATTAAGGTTCTCGCTCCAAAGATGGGCAATAATATCTGCGACTCATTGTTGCATTAAAGCAGTAAGCAGTATTATCGAAAAGATTGTTTCCGATACACATAACCAAAATATATTTATATATTTTTTCTGTATAGCTTATTTTTTGTAACCAATAACTGATATAAAATTAGTCTTATTGTTATTTTATTCCGTTCATTAATAATTCAGGCTTCTACGATTTTTAACTAGGTATATGCCTTAGGAGGTACACGCTAACGAAGCACTTCTATTTTATTATAATTAATAATATAGGATTATTTCCCCAAATAAGCGTAAAAATTTCCAAAGAGAAGACAATAAAATTTCAGCAGCAATGCAATAGGGATATATTTGTTACGAGTAACTAACCTCGCTAAGCTGTTACGAGATTTCAGATACGATCATTTTGATAAGCAATAAAAACTAGTTTTGAGTTAAATTATTTTACAATGAAAATTACTCATCATTTTGCCTTTGTCACAGGAAAAAGACCTACAATCTGACCTGAGAGAAATGGAGCTGGCGAAACAGCTCAGCGACTGCTTGTCTTTGGCACTGGATACCGTGCTCTCAGCGACTCGGCGCCTGGAGGACAATGGGAACTACCCCATGCACGAGATGGAGAGTGTGGGCGTGTTGAGGAATAGAGCACATCAGCTGATCTGGTTAGTACAAGCTTACATTTTCCTTTGAAGATTAACCTTAGTCTTTGCATTAGTTCGTCCTACGACTTTAGTTTTCCAAGCCCTCGATTGTTCTATGCCAAGGTCAGATCCGAAACTGCAAGGTATAAATAATTTAATTAATACACTTTTGTGGCCCACATAGAAGTACTGCAATACAGGGGAAAAAAGGACAACCTAGTATTTTGGAATACGAGTAGGCATTGGGTTTTTAGTCCAATATAAGAAAGTTTGTGTAATTCGGAAAGAACTCTTTCGGTTCGGTTTGGTTAGTCGGTAGTTGTAATCGGTATCGCGATTTTTTGTAGTTGTAGCCTTAAGTTAGGTATTTGGCGTTGCAAACCGGTGTCTCGTTAATTCTTCGGTCTTGGTTATTATAACAAACATGGAAATTGAAAAATAAATGTTTGAAGGCTTGAAAACCTTCGTTCTTACGTAAGGTTTTCATATAGCCCAGCCGTAAGATATGAATAGGATTAGGATGATTTGAACAGTCAAGGACGCGACCAATTTTGTGCCCAAGCTCGGGTTTGATAAGAGATCTGATAGTAGATAGGTAAAGAGGTAAGCTACAAACAAATAAACATCCCATACAGCAAAACAAGGATGACTCTATAAGAAGACACAGTTCAATGATTGTATTTAATGACACCGAATCATGATAAAAGCAGGATCTTGCACTAGTAAGCACTATATTCTTAGTAATCGAACCAAGAACATTAATTACCTTTTGATTTGTGTGTGTGTGTGTGTGTTATATTCTAAAATTATTCAATATCTCTAACGATTTAGATTTAATAAATCTTAATAAAAATCGAAACTGATATTTTGTTTCGAATTTGTGTTAAGCTTTCATAAGGCCTGGTGGAACTATTTCTTTTTTTTCAAAGCATTTATAAAACTTATCATTAGAACTATTTTGCGTCGATGCTTCCTTTGACAAAGACCGGGGTAGTCATAATCTAATTTGTCTAATGCACCAGCACTTACCGATCCTCGTTTTTGGGAGGGGTGAGTTGAGTAAAAATATGGACGGAGGGTTTCCTTAATACCATTTTTAAATTTTATGTGCCGTTATTTCGAAACAGTGACAGTTTGCGAAAAATTTACCGATTCATTGTAAACAAAGCATCTGAACAAATGACAGTGTTTTACAGAATATGTCGAATGTATAATATGTATGTTACTATACTATGTAGGTTCGCATGTTCTTAAGCGCATCACGGGTTATTTCTGTTAGGAAATACTAGTTCTAGAGTTAGGATAATTTTTGTGTCCACCCACGTGCCTTATAGAGTAAATGTAGCCGTCTTTCCCGGTGATCAACATGTGACAATAATCATTAAATATGGGTTCATGCTTTCAACTCCTTTATCCTGAGAGACAAGCGATCTGAAAAAGCGGTTGGACTGAAAAGGAATCGCTCCCATTTATTTTATATGGGAATGTACAGCATGATCCTACATCGGCGCAGATGCAACTGTTTTCAATCAGCGATGTTCTCAACGAAAAAGGGTTATTGCATCCATTTTCTTTTCTCAGCTTAAAGCTTAGCTCTTCGAGAGGACCACCGTGTTAAGCGATCTCTAGTAGTTTATTTTATCCACTACTACAATTATGCTCTTGACGGTAATCTCACCTGGTGTAAGTTACGATGCAGTCTGAGATGCTAGCGGGCTAATCTGTAAGGGATATGGTAAGTCTATGGGCTTCTACGCGACATCATGCCGGACTACTAAACCGTCACGTCACGTCTTTGTCGGTAATTGGTTGAGGTCGCATAGTTGCTGCTGATGATGATAATTATGTAATCTAACTAAAAAATCCGCTTTTGATTACTTATAATGAGCAAGGCAAACACGTAATAAATGTGCCAATACAAATAAAAGGAAAAAGAATGAATAAAAGCTTAACACCCTATCAAACAGTAGGTGCGCTATTCAGAGTCCCATTTAATTAAGGCGTACGACAATAACCTCCCTCTTTTGTGTTGAGTAACGCGACGCCTTCACTCTCAATGTTTTGGTACGTCAGTCGAGTCCTTTTGTTGTATATTTGTGGTGTAGAACTTTATGAACGTGCATTGGAACAATTTCGACGTATCTTGCTTTAAAATATTGTAAATGAGAGTGTTTTCATATTTTTATCCATCTTTCACGTTACAGCGGATAGACCATATCCTGATTTTGTGCATAGCTAGTTTATTGACATAGATATAAAGGTTTTATGCCGATATAAATAGGATTCGGGAAGCAAATTATAACATGAATGATAAAAAATAGGGAATCTATAAATGTCACACTCAGTAAACCCCAGTCTGTCAGATGCGTCTCTGTGCCCTGCAAATCTGTCTACTCATATGTTGCCGCCAGTATACGCAGGTATTGCTACTGCAGCAGTTATTATGTAAAGATCAAGAATTAAAGTCAAATCGAATCAAATCATTTATTTTGCATAGATTGAGTCGGAACATTGGTGTTACATTTAATTGGAGATGCTTACAATCTGCCGGCAAGACAAACAAAAATAATATTTTAATAATTTACGTTTATGGCAAATCAATAGCTTGTATGTCAAATGTAAAATTTAAATGTTTACAAATGTTGACCTTATTCTAATTAGAATAAGTTAACCTTATTCTAACGATTATTAATGTATGTAGTAACTATATATTCCTGTCTGTTAAATATTATTTAATTGAATAGTATAAAACTTCGATATGTTAGAATTTAGAACATAATCATCATCACGATCAACCATACCTCGGCTCACTAAAGAGTCAATATGAGAAGGGTTTGGCTATAGTCCTCTCAATATGAGAAGGGTTTGGCTATAGTCCACCACGCTGGCCATGTGCGGATCGGCAGACTTCACACGCCTTTAGGAACATTATGGAGAACTCTCAGGTATGCAGGTTTCCTCACGATGTTTTCTTTCACCGTTGAACCAAGTGATATTCTAATTACTTAAAATCGCACATAATTCCGAAAGGTTATAGGTGCGTGCCCGGGTTCGAACCCCCGACCGATTTAGAACATCGATATGTTACAATTAAGAAATTCGATATGTTAGAGTTGGTAAAATTTTGCGCCTATATCAAATGAAACTTCAATCGCTAAAATGCTTAAAATCAATCACTTCAAAAAGAATTCAGAGACGCAAAAGGTTGCAGACTGTATCGAGACCTCTCGACCGACAATGGAATCGAGTGTCGGAATTGAATTAAGTACTCGATTTGATTACCTCTCTGCCTCGATAATGCCATTATACTCTTAGTGCGCGATTGCGCTTTATACAGATGCCGACTGTCGGTGAATTTTCACTATGACGATAACTATGTTCCTATTTCAATTGCCTCATTTCTTAGTTTTTTTTATACACCACCAGTTAGCCCTTGACGGCATTTTACCTGATGGTAAGTGATGATGCGGTCTAAGATTGTAACGGGCTAACCTGTTAGGGGTATGGTAAACCCATACTTCTAATTGTTTTCTACACGACATCGTGCCAGAACGTTAAATCGCTTGGCAACACATCTTTGTCGGTAGGGTATTAACTAGCCACGGCCGAAGCCTCCCACCAGACCAGACTCGAGCCGGGAAACGAACCCAGGACCTCCAACTTTTAAAATGAACAGCGTACTCGCTGCCCCGTGGAGGTCGTTATATAGTTCACACATTGGGTAATCGACAACAACTACGTAATGATTATAAACAACCTTTTAAAGAAATACTGATGTCATCAAACACATCTCTATCCCTTCATAGACATATATAGTGTTTAGTACAGAAAACATTGGCGATTTTATATATTTTTTTTTACCTACACTCTTAAGTAATATCTAGACAGCTACGGGGTAGTAAAAGACATATTATAGTAACCTGGGTATATGACACACAGATTTTCAAAATTTTATAAGAATTTAATGAGCACATACTTGTAAATGAAATATATATGTTAAAAAGGTTTGCTTTAAAAGTTTTCCGGCATTTTCATTCTGGTGTCTATCTTTGGTAACGTCAGTATTCCCGTCATGTCAGATTTTGGTCAAGCGTGAACCGACGTACAGATATGTCAAGTATATGATAATGATGTGTCAAGCAAAAAATCTACTGGCAAATTCAAGGGCACCTGGTAATAGTTGGCTATTTGTTTTGATAAAATCACAGGGCGAATGCACCTATTTCCATCTACCCTCATTGTGTTCGTTTGAATATCAAAAAGCCAATGAGCCGCTTTGTAATTAGTCAGCATGTCGTCCGATCGCGACACCACGCCTACAACCAATTGCGAAATTAAAATGTTGAGCTCTTAATACGAGATTGTGACCGTCCTACGGTGCGGTACAGCCCATTGGCGTGGTGGAAGTCACAGCGGTGAATGAATATAATTAAAAAAAAAAAACTAGTTTAATGAAAACTTATAAATGCAATTAAAATGAAAATACAATTTATTGTGCACCATGAAATGTACAAAAGAATTATAGAAACAACAATGAAATATAAATAAAAAAGGAATAAGAGGCCTTATCACTAAAAATCGATCTAGCAGCAGCAACCTAGCAGTGGATATAATATGTATACGTCAAAATAGTCTGTCGTCATATCTCAACACAATTGATTGTATTTAAAAAAATAAAAAATACCATTATCAAAGAAATTTGATGATATTTAATTCAAAATAAGACAAATAGCTTCTTTCATACTAAGCAATAAAGGCAATATATATTTCGCAGATTAAGAAAATTTCAGACGTTAATGTATAATACAAACGAAATTTTATAAGCGTTCATTTACAGTACAGGCAATCGAAATCGAAAATCGGTTTTAAAAATTCTGTCAAATTGCATTATCTTACGCAAATATGACAACTTTGATTTTTATATTACGCCATCTACTTTCTTTTTCATTTTTCTTTTCCTAATCCTAAGGTTGCCTGGCAGAGATCGCTACTAAGCGATAAGGCCGCCTTTTGTATCCTGCTTCTTCTTGTTTCTGTTTTTTTTTATTATTTCAATTTTTATTTTGTTGTGGTGTACATATAAATTGTAATAAATAAAAATAAATAAGCCGCGAACAATGACGCCCCAACTTTTTGGGCAGCAATTATAACGAGGACATTTTTAATTTATTAAAACGCCGCCGCTGTGCGCTGGTTCGATGATTATTTGATATACCAATATTTATTTTTTATTACCGCTAACTTTCGCTTTAAGTTGGTAGGGGAGACAAATTATTAAATTTATTCGTACTTATAATTACGATTTCTGTAAAAAAATATTACATAGCGTGTTTATAGCAGCAGGTTAACCTAAATTTTGAAAAAAAAAAACCATGAGCGGCGTCTCAAGCTTTTGCACTGATTTCGAATCGTGACGATCTCTGTGGCGCAGTGCTATCGAAATTATAAAGTGGGATGTCCTGGGTTTGATTTTCGGTCTAATAGGAGGCTTAGGCTGCAGCTCTTTACCACACTACTGGCCGAGATATACTGCTTAGCGATTAAGCGTTTCGGTATGATGCTTAGTAGACACCAATTAGGCCCTCTGGTGCTGCTGATGTTCATGGGCGACCGTGATAACTCAACATCAGGTATATGACAGAAGTATAATATGTTGCATAAAATACTGTGGTCCTTTCTGTGATCGGATTCCGAACCTGTCTATGATATCAAAGACAACAGACTGGTTACATGAAAGAAAGAGAGCGCGTGGAATAAAAACATTCAACATTATAGTAAGCAAAAAACGCTGCGTCTACTGTACCTCATTGTCTACATAAAATTTGAGCCTACTTTATTGCACTCAGCGTGTTCCCAACACAACTTAATTCAATCCGTCGAAGAAACAATATTTATTCAATAGCGCACGGACAGAACAGGGGTGAGCCCCCTTTTGCATTCAATTTGTGTTTTGTCAATGATGCGCGCTCGATTTAATGGCAGGTGACGGTTATTGGGACCTTTACCCTACTCTGCCAGTAATGACTGATGACTGTGTTACACCAGTTGTCAGTAGTGAATTTTCTATAATCATCCTCAGCATATTTATACTTACTGATGGGTACAGAGCTCCTCTCACAGGAAGGGGGTTAATGAGCTTAAACCCTTTACGCTTCGTTGCAGATTGGCGGGTTATTATCACATATTAGTTATAAATACTGGATATCGACGCCTTAAAACGATTTCCGAGGCACGGGGACAATTTGTGATCACACTGTTGGCTGGCTCACTAACTGAGAATTTATTGTCAGAAAAACTAAATAACAGGCCTTCCTGATCCTTAGTCAAACACTTTTTTAGATAAATGAGGCACTTAATTTAAGCGCATAAATATTAATATACTTAACATAAAAACAAAATAAGTAAAATTTATTCACGATGCATTATCAGAAAACAAATATATATACATTAAAACTCAAAAACAATTCAGACGTCCACTTACAAAACTGCAAAAAATATAAAGACTACCAGAGTGACCTGGAAAGCTCTCTTGTCTGAGAAAAGCATGCCTTTGTTTCTTAACTTGAGAGACAGTGCACTCAAAAAGTAGGCCGCAGATGGAACAATAACAGACCTTCCAGTCACTTTTTTGGTATTCCTAAGTATTATTTTACAAATGTTTCACAAATGGTGACGAAAAGTGTTTCAATTTTCTTTACTTTTTTGTGTTACTACGAGTAATACAAAAAAAGTATTACCTGGCTAAGTTTGTTGTGGGCTTCTTCGTAGACCGGGCGCGTTTGGAACCCTCATAGCTTTAGTTTTAAGTTTACGAATGTAGTTATCACCATTAAATCACTATTATGTAAATTATTGACGCGTCAAAAGTGCCTTTTAAAGGACTATTTGAATTTGAATTTAATAACTGCCTACGTTTTTCTTTCATGTCATTCTCACGGAAACGGGATCTACGGGGATGAAACTGTGGTGAATAGGAATATATACATCATATATATACCAAAATTTTGTTTGAAAATGCAACTCATCACCTTGTTCAAGCATGATTTTAGCTTTTCCATTATATGATCCCGGCTATCGCAAAAAAGGCAATGCTATATCGAATCACCATAATGCAATTGCCAATTCTCTCACCTCATTGCCCGATGGAAAACACGACATATGCGCGCGACGACTGTGAAATTAAATCAAAATATACAAGAAATAAAAAATATGGCGCTGATTCGCGTTAATTGTACTTGCTCCAGTGCTTCACACCCTAATCAGTTCGACTATATTTTGTTTTTGTTAACACTCGGGAAGCGTGCCAGTTTTGGCATTTTATTAGTGCCAAGTCTGCCACTCATTAAATCGCCAGACCAATAAAAGGTGTAGTGCATAATCTAAACTATATTAATTCATGTAAGGAAGGTTCGGTATGAAATTCTTATAATCATCATCATTATGATCAACCCATTACCGGCTCACTACAGAGCACGGGTCTCCTCTCAATATGAGAAGGGTTTGGCCATAGTCCACCACGCTGGCCATGTGCGGATTGGCAGACTTCACACGCCTTTGAGAACATTATGGAGAACTCTCAGGCGTGCAGGTTTCCTCACGATGTTTTCCTTCACCATGGAAGCAAGTGATATTTTAATTGTTTAAAAAGGCACATAACTTCGAAAAGTTAGAGGTGCGTGCCCGGATTCGAACCGCCGACCTCTGATTAGGAGGCTGACGCCCTAACCACTGGGCTATCACCGCATAACTATGATTCTCATAATGGGAAGCTATAAATATACCACATAGCGTTGTAATTTTTCGATCAAATAAAATTATTTAACCGTTATTCACACATGTGACAGGTCGCGTGGCGTCGTGTCGATGTATCCTCAAGGGTCCTAGGTTCGTTTACTGTCCCCTGTGTCGTCCTGTCTGTCATATGCAAGCGATATTCGGTTTGCGGCCAAAATAAATCGCGAGCGACAGTACGAAAATAAATTTATTTTCTAGTTTTACAAACCCATCATTATGTTTTGGTAGAGACCCGGTGAACTCAATTTTACTCTAAATGGGTCTAACTTAGCAAACGCAAGTAAATGGTTTCGAGAATAAATTTAATAGGCGACTATATGACCTTATTTTCGATAACGCCATTATGAAAACAAAGCTACTAACTTGAGGTATAAACTGCATCAAAATCGACATATGACCCGTTGCGCCTTCACAAGCTACGATGTATTATGACGATAAAAGAAATACATAGTTTTGTTTCGTAAAATGACAACAGAAATCTTTTAATATTAACTATAATTTTTAGTGTTTTTGTTTTTATTGTGTGTTTAATTTGTTTCTGTCTATGATAATTTATAGGAGTTTGTCTTTTCAAAGAAGTTCGTATAGGAACTATAAATAATTAGGAACCTTATACTATAGTAATTGAAGTTCAATTTCGCTTGAATGTTTTATATAATTCTACAAAATAAGCTCCCACCATAAGTAATTAACATACACGTGCCGGGTAATTATAATACTTGTTTGCGTTACTCTAATTGGATTAGCGTTATATTTATTATCTGTTATAATAACTTTCATAGTTTTGTTACAATGCTCACTTACCTTGAATTATACTCTTATGCAAAACATAAAGCAAATGTAACTTTTATATTTAGTATCGCGTTCGGTAACAAACGCCTACTGGTCAGCATTTTCGATTACGTATCACGGGTTTGATTTTGGAGTATACATACTAAACGTGGCATAACGTCGGAATAGTTATGCAGCGTTACACGCTTAAACAATGCCTTTCCTATATTAGAGTGTGATAAAACACTGCTTTCCGATGTAATGCCAAGTATGTTTTTAAGTACTTAAGGATATAGAACTTAAGTTAAATAAAAACGTACGAATCCGGAGTTAAGAAACTGGCGATGTGTGCCCCGTGTCTCGGAAAGTTTGATAAGCGTCGCTTATTAATTATTATCGATTTCACTACAACAACAAAAAGTTCACAAAAAAATTTTGTTAATCACAATCGCTATTTATTTACACACTCTTATTGCACACCACAAAAAAGGAAAAATAAAACAAAAGACAGAAAATAACAGAAACAGTAGTATACAATTTGGCGGCCTTATCGCTTCAAAGCGATGTCTTCCAGGCAACCAAATATGTAGAAGATATAGAGATACGGAAAGAGGAAGGTGGTGCAATAATATATACATAAATATATATAATCGCTACTATAATATTCTCATTAAATAAAAACATAAAATAAGTAAACAATAGAAATACTCACCTGCTAGACAATCTTTATTTTCAGTGTATAATAATTAACTCTTGATACTGCGAAATACTTTCTGCCTAAATGGTCTCGTTGTTATAATTTAAGCGACCGTCTCTTGTTTCATTTACAATGTTTGTATCGGTGTGGGTAGTCATATTATAAGATACCTCACTCTTAAACTTGTCTGTACTTAATCCGTAAAGAAGGAGGTCTCGTTGTTATAATTTAAGCGACCGTCTCTTGTTTCATTTACAATGTTTGTATCGGTGTGGGTAGTCATATTATAAGATACCTCACTCTTAAACTTGTCTGTACTTAATCCGTAAAGAAGGAACTAGAATAATACAGAAACAGTATATTTTATTAGGGTCCGTTTTGATTTCGTTGCAAATAGTCCACACATTTTGAATAATAGTGCGAGCTTGGGCATTAATATCGCACTTCGACTAAGGAACATCTAGTTTTGGACTGTTCTGTTAAAAAATTGTCATCATCATCATCATCATGATCAAACCATTCTCGGCTCAATACAGAGCATGGGTCTCCTCTCAATATGAGAAGGGTTTGGCCATAGTCCACCACCACTTGCCATGTGCGGATTGGCAGACTTCACACGCCTTTGAGAACATTATGCAGAACTCTCAGGCGTGCAGGTTTCCTCGCGATGTTTTCCTTCACCGTTGAAGCAAGTGATATTTTAATTGCTTAAAAACGCACATAACTCAAAAGTCAGAGATGCGTGGCCGGATTCGAACCGGATTAGGAGGCTGACGCCCTACCCACTGGGTTATCACTGCTTCCACCAGTGCGTCTTGTTATTATTCGTAACTGACAGTACAGACGTGGACTGGTAGCGTTATTTCGGCTTTAGTTTGGACGAATAAAAGGCCAAAATAATAGCACTAACTGTTTCGTAAATACTGTTATTGCATAAACGATTTCAGTACTTAATGTTGCTAAACAGAAGGGCCATTAGGCGCAATCCACAAATGGGGTTTCGCTGTATACTCCTGGGACTTGGTTCGGTTACCGGCTCGTGACTCGTGTCGTGATTATGAGGTCATACCGACCAAGAAGAACCAACGATGCGCTGTACCTACCTCTATATTTACTTGTGTTCTATGAATATTATCTAATAGACATTACTGTTGAACACTCAAAGTTCTGCTAGCTATTAGGAATATATAATAAAAAGTAACAGAAGCCATCGAAGAAGCTTATTTCTACAATAAACACTTATATAAACACATGATTATATAATTTGTTAAATTGTATAGCGATTGTATCACGGGATTCTCTGTTTCTCCATATTGCTCCGGAAAGGCGGAAATAGTAGTTACTAAAAATGTTCGCATTGGTAACAAATTCAAATTCAAAATAATCTTTATTCAAATAGTCCTTAAAAAGGCACTTTTGACGCGTCAATAATTTACATAGTAGTTATTTCATGATGATAACTTAAAACTAAACCAATGAGGGTACCAAACGCGCCCCGGTCTAATAAGAAGTCCACAACAAATTTAGCCGGGTTTTTTAACCTTTATGGAATTTAGCAACGTAATAATAGTAAAAAGAAATAACTTGTCATCTAGTTACTCTTATTAAAAAGTAAGTCTAGTAAGACGGACGTTAGTAAACGTCCCATTAAAATAATATGAGAGTGTTATTAACCTAAATCGGGTAAAGAAATATATATTACAAACTGTATACCCAGATTTATTCTAACACTTAATTTCAAAAGTCCCATTAGTCGCGTGGAGCAAATGCGGTTTCCCTGTATGCTCTTGGGGCTTGGAAGTAGTGGGTTCAGCGGCGTTCGTGACTGCCCTGTGTCGTGCCGGGTCATGCGGGTTATTTTTTGTTTTGCTTGGATTACTGCCATTGCTTAATAGCTTTAAATCATAAATGGGCCAAGTAGGTCGCTAAAATTTGGGTGGTAGCTTACAGTTATTAAAATTTTTGATTCTTTAATCCACTTAAAGTTATGAGTAGCACTTGATTAAATCTTACTTGATGCTGGCTAACCTGTTGGTATGGTAAATCCACACTCCTAATTGGTTTCTACGCGAAATTATGTCGAAACGCTAAATCGCTTAGCGACACGTTTTTGCCGGTAGTGTGGTAACTAGCCGCGGCCGAAGCCGACTAAACTTGAGCCGGGAATCGAACCCAGGACCTGCAGCTTTGCAATGCGACAGCGCAGGTTTTATTAATAATATTGAAAAAGATGTGGTGTCATGGTTCCTTCGAAGAAGAAGTTCCTTCGGCTAGTGTAGAATCGACACAATTTGCTAAAAAAAACGTGCTCAATTTTATGTGGGTTTTCTTGTTTTTTCTCTTAAAATTTGCTGATTAGTTTTTATTTAAGTACAGGAAAGTATTTAGGAAATTCAGTATTTTAGGAAATAATAAATTATAAAATAAAAAAAAATCGTAATCCAAATTTATCAACTAAAATAATAAAATATGTCTCTTTATGTTTGTTTGACAACATAAAATTACATAGAAATTGAAATAATTTAAGAGGGAGAAAGAGAAAGGTTAATACCTTTCTCTTTCTCCCTCTTAAATTATTTCAATTTATTTCTACACTACTCGCTTGTGTATACGACTGTCGCGCCAGCGCACGTCTCATGTAACGGTTTTATTCCACGGACTTTTTCTTACGGTTTTACTATAAAAAAAAATTCAGTTCGGTCGCGCAGCAAAATCCCTTTCTCCTCCAAGCCTGCCGTAAGGAACTTCGTTCCAATTTTATTGAAAAATACAAATCATGGGTCTATCTAGTACAGTTATTTACTTATCGTGTAATGGCCAGTAATACGAGTAATAATAAAATGCGCGTGCCACTCAGTAAAAATGTTTTATAAACATAAACACACCCCCGTTTCGCGAACATCTTAATAGACGTCCCGTGGTGCCCGCTGTGCTGTTGTGACCACTCACATGGACTTACATTATTTACGCTTTATTTGTGGCACAGTAAGTTATAAAGGATTGTGTGGGGGTCAATCGCTTTAATAGAGTCCCAAATTTAAATAATGCGCATAATTTATTTTTAAATAATTAATCGACTTAAAAATAAAAGCAGGTTCTCAATTTGACGATGTTACTTTGCCAATTTTTTTCTGATTGCTATATTATAATTATGATGTCTTAGTATATCTGGACAGTACGATATATATCTATCTCGAGAGATAAATTTTATTTAAAAAAAATCTAGCACTTGAAATATGCAGATGAAATATTTCATAGTGTAATTTTTCGAATATTCGTCTTAGCCTTATAAGACACAGTTATTTTTAAATCACAGATATACACTTATATCATATTTGTTTGTATAGTATCTTGTTTGCTTAATCGCCTTTATTAGAATTAAATCTGGTTATACCAATATTTTTCATAAGTTGAATATTATATAAGAACTTATTTCGAAATTTCAAGATGTAAACTAGAAAAAAAAAACAACAATACATTAATCAAAGCATCGTGATTGCGCGTTGCGTGCTTCAACATTTCATCCCCAATTTATCGCAAGTGCTTTATTTCCCACCACCTGAAGGTTCGCACGACACTTAACACGGACTTACACCTCCCCCTAGATTGACAAGTTCGCTGGAGATGTTTAAGATGCAGGGAGTAAAATTACATCTGTGTACATGAATGATTCGTAAATTAAAAAAAAAAAACGAATTGTGTTATTGCGCTAAAATTATGAGGCTGTACTCATTGGAACAAAGTTGCAGTATAGTAAATATAGCAGTGATAGCTTAGTGGTTAGGGCGTACAACTTCTAATAATAAGTCGGGGGTTCGAACCCGGGCACGCACCTTTAACTTTTCGAAGTCATGTGCGTTTTTAATTAATTAAAATATCACTTGCTTCAACGGTGAAGGAAAACAACGTGAGGAATCCTGCACGCCTGAGAGTTCTCCATAATATTCTCAAAGGCGTGTGAAGTCTGCCAATCCGCACATGGCTAGCGTGGTGGACTATGGCCAAATCTTTCTTATATTGAGAGGAAACCCGTGCTCTGTAGTGAGCAGGTAATGGGTTGATCATGATGATGTGGTAGGTACTTGCGAAGGTGTTTTCTCAGTTGCGTACTACACGGGGAATGCATCTATGTCACATCATTAGTTATGCTGTTGTAGTTAGAATCTAACTGTTAGATGCGGTTGTCTATTAAATTTATAACATTTTTTATACCTATTCAATTATATTATATTACTTATTATATTATATCTTTTAAGGTATTTATTTTTAGCTTCATTGTTGTCTGTAATAATTATAAAATACAAGTTCAATTTATTATTTTATTCATTTGTTTTCTGTGTCCGCTGCTATTGTCGAGATCTTAATAATACGAACAATAGTAATAAACAATATTGCTTTCAAAAAATATGTCATGATTTTTAAGTAACAACTTCTTCTAGTGTCAAAATGGTGATGATTGATTCCTGAAGGAAAATATTCTATTTTAATTTTGGAAAAAAAATGAATAGGTATTCTTGTATTTCCTGGTCACATGTGTTTTACGTGCCATATGACGTGGAATCGAACGAAAACAATCGACTTTTTTGACCCTCGTAATAGAATCGGACAATCGAAAACAATCCACTATGACGATTATCGCCGCGTCGCTAAGTAGTCGCGACATTGAGGAGTATGGGGCCCAATGTACTAGGGGGTGAGAAAGAAACGGCGTGAGGGCGCGTTATGTGTTAGAAAGAGAGGCTTGATACTCGAGTGGAGAAGCAGCGACAGATTGGCGTGCACATGTCGAGATGCGATGTGCTTTTTGCTAACTTTACGCTAGGTTTGCACTTTATAGTTTGCATGGATATCGATATTCTATATGTTCGTTGGATTGTATTTGAATTACCTACAAATTCAAATTCAAATATTCTTTATTCAAATAGTCCTTTAAAATGCACTTTTCAATTCAACAGTCAATTTTTTACATAGTAGTGATTTGATGGTTATAACTACATTCGTAAACTTAAAACTAAAGGTATGAGGGTTCCAAACGCGCTCCGGTATAAGAAGAAGCCCGCAAAAAAATTAGCCAGGTAAATTTGCTTTCTGCTATCACCATCTCACTTGCCACTTAAAATTATATTAAGAGCTATCTTATTAGAGCAATATTTCATTTTTTTTCATTTACATAATCCTTTACACTATAGTAGGACTTTTCTACAACTAGGCGTATTAGGCGTTTAACAAATCCAGCGAGAGGGACATGCCGTGGTGGTTTTAAGTTTGAGTATAACCCCACCGATGAGGGGGGGGGGACAAGTCCCACATAACCTCTATCCTGCCCAACGGATGGAGGTAGTCATAAAGCGTATCCACCACGTGGGAAAAAAAGGACTTTTCTACAAGGTTACTTTTTATATAAAACATAAATAATTGTGAGGCTAGTCACTTTATATTATACCTGAGTTTTTTTAAGTTCCTTTGCCAAGTTTCTTTACTTTTCACGACGTAAATATTTTGGTGTGTGCGACATAAAATCCTACCGGATTTTTTAATATTAGAATATTATAATGTGTATCAAAAATTTATTAAAATTGTACTGTTTGAAATGCCCTGACCGGGTCTCATGTCTGTAAGATATGAAAGCAAATAAATAAATAAATTTATTAAAATTGTACTGTTTGAAATGCCCTGACCGGGTCTCATGTCTGTAAGATATGAAAGCAAATAAATAAATAGGTAATTATCGATATGCTGAAGATTTGGCGCGTTACTAGGCACTCGCTGCCTCACGGATGGGGAGCCGCAGGCCGATGGCGGCACTTGTTTGTGCGATTTAATTTCATTTATCAACGCATTACTTACTCAGAGAGAATTACTTATCCGGATTACTCGACTTTCCCCGCCCCTTTTTCATATGTAAATATGGCACGTATTTGGAATTTCGGAGCTCCGTTGTAAAAGAATTAACCCCTTTTTATTAGTCTGTTATTTTTGAAATTGTGTTTAAACTCGTGTCTTTTATATGTTTACCCGTCTTATTAGATTTAATAAGATTGCGTTGACTGATTTATTCATTAATTTATCAATATTAATCAGTTATCATTTCGTCCATAGTTTGTTTAATTGTTCAGTAGGTACCATATATACAAATAGTATGACATATTTCCGTTTTATTTTATAGGAGCTACATATTATTTATTATAACAGTCATATAGGCAAGTACTAGTGAAATAAAAAGCCCAACCCCATTTTAAACCTATATTAAAATGTAACAGAACCCCTATAAAATTTGATAAATGTATTCAAAAAGGGGCATTGCAATGAATTTGTTTGGACTACATTTGCATTTATATTTGCGTGTATTAAACTAAAATAAATTTGATGTCTCAATGTACGGTCACAATCACGCCTTGCATAGTAGTTCTTTCATGCGTTTGAACGATTTTATGGGCATTTGTGAACCAATTTAATGATTTAAACACCTGTTGCGTTTAGCGTAGTTTCTTTTTCATAATGCTTTTTTTTTACACTACAAGTTAGCCCTTGACTTTTATCTCACCTGATGGTCAGTGACGATGCAGTCTAAGATGGTAGCGGGTTAACCTGTTAGAGGTATGGTAAACCCTAATTGGTTTCTACGCGACATCGTGCCGGAACGCTTAATAGCTTGGCGACACGTCTTTGTCGGTAGGGTGGTAACTAGCCACGGCTGAAGCCTCTTACCAGATCAGACTCGAGCCCAGAACCTTTAACTTTATAATGAGACAGCGCGCTCACTGCGCCACGGAGGTCGTCAAATGCCCTTGGTTTGTAATCATTAAAAGCTACGCATTTATTTTGCAGTTGAAAAATTAAATTATATTATTACGCAAATATTAAAATAAACATCAAAGTGACTAATATCTAAGTTAGTTGAACAGAATAATTAATTACTCGGTTCCACTAATTACTAAATCAAATCAAACGTCATTCTAACATATGGGAAAATGAAAACATATTCAGTTTCCTGAAAATAAATCGTGTCACGGAATTAACATAGCGTGCGCACTTAAGATGCCAGGGCAATCTAAGTATGGCCCATTTTACTTTGACCTCCCCTACTGTTGTCGATGTAAATACTTGGAAATAAAAAATATCAAATTAATTTGAATAAGTAGATATGACGCCTCTTTAAGCTGCACCTTAGTGGACGGTGATGTCCCAAGATGCTGGAATGGCAGTGTTGGTGAAACCCCAATTCTGTGGACACCGGACGAGACGAACGGAGCTCATAATACCGACATAATAAAAAAGGACTATATGATGATGATGACGAAGTGTACACCTAACCTAAGATCATAATTTTCCCATCGATCACCTGTTAGTGCTTTGTCTAGATTATGTTGAGGTCCATCCAAACACTGTTGAGGCAAATATATTTTGTTGCTTATTTTAGTTACATTACAATTGTGATGAGAATTTTTTAGTTCAAGAACTTTGGAGATGGTTTAGACTATTTTTTTTTATCCACTACAAGTTAACCCTTGACGGCAATCTCAGCTGGTGTAAGTGATGATGCACTCTAGGATGGTAGTAGACTAACCTGTTAGTTGTATGGTAAACACACACTCCTAATTGGTACGCGACATCGTGCCAGAACGCTAAATCGCTTGGCGACACGTCTTTGTCGGTAGGGTGGTAACTAGCCACGGCCGAAGTCTTCCACCAGACAAAAACAGTTTATGAACCCTATATCTCTAGTCTTTAAAACGTAACGACTCTACTTAGTGGTTTAAATTTATGACAAGTGTAAGAACCTGACTTGTCAACAACGCGTCTTTAAAAGGTTAGGTTAGACCAGCATAAAATGGCCGGATAAAGTAAAAACGTCTCGAAGAAAACACGAAGTCAGTAATGGAAGGGCATATTTCACGGCGTAAAGGCGCCGAAACGCGGTCGGCTCGTTTATCTAACTGAAATTAAGAACGAAAACATTTTAAACGCACTATAAATTTTTGTACACGAACGCGTATGCCGGTGTTGCCAGGTTGATGTTATTATTTACCTGCCAATTATTTAATATATTTCCAGAAATGATTCCTAACCTCAAAAAAGACAAACGGAGCCTTCAGAATTTATTGGTCTATTTGTCCGTATATCGTCCTTTTTTTTAGGTTTCAGGGATTTTTTTTCTGTGGGTGTATATATTTGTAACAGTTTTGTTTTCAGTTTAAGAGCATAGATCCTGGTTGAATACAATAATTTAAGCAAGTAAAGAAATAGCTTTGTTGTTAAATATAATATAATATAGTTTAAACATAGTTATATCGATAATAAATATAAATGTTCATGAGAATATTTAAATGAGCTGACAAAATCCAGTGTGTAGAATCATATGAAAAATTATTATATTTTTTTTAAAACGTTTTTTTAGGTACGGTGTTAAAAATCTAGTATAGCGTTTCGGTATTCTCTAACATACAAAAATTGCTATTTAACGGAATAATTATTGAAACTTTTCCTTCCAAGGTACAAAGCACCCGGTGCCTGGTACGAATCACCCGGTTCGTGTATTTTGCCCGTCCCAATAGAATAGAGTTTTTTATTAAAACATTTTTTGTAATTCTTGTGATTTCCTTAAATTCGGGGAAATTTCAGTAACTATTAATACCAAATGCGCAAGCGCCGCCTGTTAGCTCGTCTTCCATTAGCGTGTTTGGATTTAGAACGTGCCCCGATTGGGCGACGTCGGCCATTAATCATTGGCGCCTGCTGCTTGGAATCGTTTTACTATCTTTGTTTTGTACAGATTTAATGCAATATGCGAATGTGTACATGAAAATATGCCAATCAAATTTTTTTTTAATAACACCTACAATTTTATCAAACACACCTACACTTTTATACCAACACGTTCCACTTCTTTCATTTTGTCCCAAGGATAAATATCCTTCTTGTATCATACTATCAAAAGACAAATAAAATAAAAGGCTAAACAAAGTTCGAAGCAATTAAATTTTATAAAGCGTTTTAAAAAACAAAATACCAACATGGCGCCATTTGAACGTTGAGAATTCAAAACTGAAATTACAACCTCCTTTCTACGATTGGTCTCTCAGGCATAATGTGACCTTATATACAAAACTAATTTTTCTCCGGCAAATAATATTCTCGCTTTTATCACTTTGAAATAAAGCTTTGTACGAATGTCTTTGTATTATTGTCGGTATGTAAAGACACGATAATATTGGACCTCCTTGTCGAGTGACGGGTTAAGATAGTGTTATCTTAAATATTTGTTGCCCGGACTGCATCGGTTCGGGCGTCATTTCGGATATAGGTGGAATTATAAAGTCTTCTGGAATGTTCACTGCACATCACTTTGAATTTCTTTAAAATGATCATAATTTAAAGCGAAAATACTCCTAATATTTATCTAGTCCAACTGATAATCTCATAGTGATAATATCACCTATAAGTGAGATAATACGAAGTCAAATAGTCTTTAAAAAGGCGCTTTTGACGCGTCAATAATTTACATAGTAGTGATTTGATGGTGATAACTACATTCGTAAACTTAAAAATAAAGCTATGAGGGTTCCAAACGCGCCCCGGTCTAAGAAGAAGCCCACAACAAACTTAGCCAGGTAAATTTTCTTTTTGTTATCACCATCTCACATGCTACTTAAAATTATATTAAGAGCTATCTTATTAGAGTAATATTTCACACCCATGCTTGTTTATCATTGACGTAATCCTTTACACTATAGTAGGACTTTTCTACAAGCTTACGTTTTATATAAACTTTGAACTTAAAACAAATTTATCTTTATCTAGCTATATTTATCAAACTCTTAATCATAATTTATGACGTAAAATTTACAGTTTGTACCACCGCTTCGGTACAAAGGTTTCACGATGTTTTCCTTTAGCGTTAAAAGTCCCCAACGAGAGGGAGGCCAAAATCTCATTAGGCTATCACCGCTGACATACACAACTATTATCCTTCAACAGAAATTAAGTTGCTGACTATGTTATATGTTTAAACTTACCAGCACCCCTTTAACTGAAGCGAGCAAATCCGAATGAAAAACAAACATCGTTGTGTTGACGCATCCCAAACCACAACACTGCGCCGTTGAAAGCCATAATATTTTGATATTGAATGTACGGCGATTTTAAGTGAAATTGTGAAACAGGTATTTAATATGCAAGAATATAAAGCATTATATTATACCTTAGATATTCGTTAAATCTGTCAATCGAGTTATATTGAACTTGCCATGAGATTTGCAATTGTGAATGATTGGGAGGATGAGATATCCACGACAGAGGGAACCCGAGCGTGGAAATCACAGTTCAGCTCTATTCTAAGAAAGCCTTAATCTATAAAAAATGTTGATTATGTTACAGCTGTGTATGATGTAAAGATATCATATTTAACAATAACTCTTAGAATTAGCATTTATTCTAAGACTACCCACATATATACTACATAGAGTGCTAGTTTTTTGGTGCATTATTTATGTAAAATTGTGTTTCCCTCCACCTGCAAAAATTGCCTGACTTTTCTGCATCATCATGATCAACCCATTCTCGGCTCACTACAAAGCGCGAATCTTTTCTCAATATGAGAAGGGTTTTTGGCCATGTGCGGATTGGCAGACTTCACACGCCGTTGAGAACATTATGGTTGTATGTATTATCATCGTTGTAGCAAGTGATATTTTAATTGCTTAAAAACGCACATAATTCCGAAAAATTTGAGTTGAGTGTCCGGGATCGAACCCCCGACCTCTGATTAGAAGGCGGACGTCCTCTTCTGACGGACTTTTCTGCATATATGTATTAAAATGGAAGAGTTTCTCTCAGGTATTTATAATATTATTATTTTCATCAAACCAGACAAGGCAGCGAAGGTAGACGCTTAATAACCAAAGTCAATCGATTTGTAGAATTCCGTTGGATACAAGTGTCACAGGTTTAGAACGTACTATCTTCGCAATATTGTATGTCTATTGGGATAACAATTGATCAATTAATATAGTGGGATATTGGGCTTAAAAACGTTTCGAAGTCGCTCCGCCGTATCCGAGTTTCATACTCTTGGTTTGTAATGGAAAGATCTAGAATGCCCATTCGCGGTTTTCTTTTTCTATGCTACCTATAGCTTAGTTTCCTTTGAATCACGAATAAATAGGAATATTTAAAGCAAGTGCACTTTTTTTTTTATATGGCTCTTAGTCCTTGACGGCTATCTCACCTAGTAAGGTAAGTGATGATTCAATCTAGGATGGTAGCGGGCTAACCTGTAAGGGGTATGGTAAACCTACACCCTATACATTGGTTTCAACGCGACATCGTGACAGAACGCTAAATCGCTTGCCGACACACGTCTTTGTCGGTAGGGTGGCAACTAGCCACGAGCGAAGCCTCCAGACCAGACCAGTAGTCGAGCCGGGAATCGAACCCAAGACCTTCAGCTTTATATGCTATATACCTTAGTTACACTATCATTATCTTAAGGGGTGATGCAGTATACAAGCGTTAGTCTGTATATTAAAAAAAAAAACTGTTCCGTGGTGATTCTAATATCGGCGTTTGTTTCAGCTACATCTGTGTAAGCGGCGTCGTGGTGAATTCAGTAACGACCGGTGAGGTGCGAGAAAACATTCAAACGCTATTGACACTGTGCGCCGACCTGTGCCATCCATTTGAAACCGATATCGTAAGTATTAAAACGCGTGTAATACAGAGATAGGAACAATCTGGTATGTATGTAATAAGTCTTGCCATGCAAAAAAACGAACAAAACTTTTACGAGTATGTAAGATCGAGATCCCCTCATCTTAATAATAGCTCCATGTATCGACAGATTTGAATGCATTTACCGAGAACGTGAATATTTTGTTCACGCATTTGCGTTTATAGCTTGTATGTCACACAAGATATTTTTATAATTATATTGTTAAATTTTAGAGTGTTAATATTGGACTAAGCAGTTATTGCGCTTTTGCAGTCAGGACAATAACTTGTAGTAACTTACATCATTCTTGCAAATAAATGTTTTATTACCTTTTTGAAGTTGTTATAATAAATAGAGATTGAACTTGAAGTTTTTGATAATAGGGCTCAGATCGCGACAACGCGAGGCAAGCGCTTCGACTTGCATTTGGCAAAGGCATATGCGGTACCAGGGCGGAGTTCTGCATGTTATTCGCCAGGGGAGCATCTTTGGGCCAATGCGGAGACTTCGTCAAAGCCGCCAGGACTTCGCACTTGCTGAGGGCCATAGCAGAAATGGACCATAACATTGTGCAGGTATGCCCCAAGCTTCCAAATATGATTCATGTGATTGGTTATCGTTTTTAATCTTTGCCGCAAATAGAGTTGTTGTAGCCTCCTTTATCTATGTCAAGTTCCAAGGATATTTTTATCGCGATTATATTTAGCTGAAGTTAATATAGCAAATATAATAATATAATATTCATACCTGAAATTTCATATCAGTTTCCACTTCTATATATCAGTTTCTTAGAAATACTTAAAGAACTCTTGGGTAACACAGTGGTTATAATTACATAAGTGGTTATTTAAAATTTTAGTTGTAGTTTTTACTTGTTGACTGTGTATAATGACTCGTATGTTGTATGTGTAGTTTGTTGCAGCTGTTACACTGGATGTGCGATCAATATGTGAATTTATAGTTTTCGTTTCCAACCATGTCCCGCCAAACGTGCAGGTCAATAAAGTTCCATATTTCTTCCAAGCTAGCGCGCTTCCGTTTATATTGCTCATTACTTACGGTTCTCCTCATAGCTAACGGCAAATCTTTCGCAATTATAAGCAATCAATCAATCGTAATCTTTATTCAAATAATCCTTTAAAAGGCACTTTTGATGCATCAATAACTTACATAGTAGTGAGTTGATGGTGACAACTACATTCCTAAACTTAAAACTAAAGTTATGAGAGTTCCTAACGCACCCTAGTAGCAGGTACAATACATTAGTAGAATGAAGACTATACCATCAAAAATTCTATAACCAAACGAAATTAGAGTAGATTTAGGAACTCTGTTACTGACGGACGGTCTCCGACCGACATTTATATTTTTGTTTGCTAGTCTATTCCTCCGGACTTTTATTTGGAACGATTTTTATTTATTGCAATTGTCTCCGTCGAAATTTTACCAATATCTAGACCGCTTTAAATTATAACCTCGTAAAATAACGCGGGAGACGCTAGCACCCGATAGTTTTATAGTAAATCTGCAACCTCTGAGGCTATCCACAGTTTATTCATCTCGCATCTCGTTAGACATATTTGTAGAGACTCCTTAATTAACTGTAGTATCATTACAGTCTGTTTGCTGCGTGCAAACAGGGGTTCTGTTGCAATGGGAAGTAGTGTGGTGGTTTATGCCCAGTGGAAATGTAATTGAGTTCTTAACTGACACAAAAAAAGAGGTCCAGTTCTCCGTGCTTTGTTTGGCACGCCAAGCTAGTAATGTGCGTGTTGATTGCGTCGATGCAATTGTTTTGCATTAGGTTAGTATCACCTCCTTTAAAGGCTTCTATAATTTATTGACATATTGCTATTAACATCGTCACAGGCCTGTCTTCAACAATAGAGGAATAAATGACCCACATGTTATTAGTAATGTATTCAACTGCCAGATCCTGATGATACAAGTAGGTATCTAAGACGATTTGTTCTACATTGCGGGATCTGTTAGCGTCTTCAAAGACCTACAGAGGGTGTCGTAAAAGTATGTATAAGGCTTCGTTAGGAATATTAAAAAAGGTTATATAAACCCTTCACCTACGGAGATTATTTTTTACCCAAGTTCAGAAATTGGCTATTAAAAGAAAAGCAAGGTTTTTATATGAAAATCAAGGGAAAATGGTAAGTGAGTTGTGATTTATAATAAAGTTACGCGGGCCAATCAATTTGAAAACGCTACGAATACAGACAAGAAGCCAATTTATCATCTGCTCACCGTACCGTGGGGTAGAGCTGTTACAATTACGATCGAGGTATCGATAAGTCGAATACCGACTTCAAAACTAAGATAAGAAGACATTTCACAAAATATAGCGATTTTCCAATCAATTTGTGTAACGTACACCATTTTATATATAATTAATTACAATGATACTATTTATCATTTATAGTTTATTATTCTATCTAAATTCCATTTTACTGAACATCTGATTAGGACTTAGTAGATATATAGGAATAGTAAACTTGGCTTGAAGCTTTTGCTTATACTTATTATCTATATATAAAACGCGAGGACTTATGCCTAGTCATTGTCTCCTTGTAATGCGAAAGCAATATTCAACAAAATGCACTGCCAATGTGCTGATCTAATTAATTTAGATATTGACATCAAAGCTCGCGCAAGCTTTGCTGTGCACCTCGGTTGGTACTTACTTTTATTACTTACTCTTTATTTGTACACCATATAAAAAAAAATACTTGCTTCAACTGTGAAGACAAACATCGTGAGGAAACCTGCACGTCTGAGAGTTCTCCATAATGTTCCTAAAGGCGTGTGAAGTCTGTCAATCCGCACATGGCCAGCGTGGTGGACTATGGCCAAACCCTTCTCATATTGAGACGAGACCCGTGCTCTGTAGTGAGCCGGTAATGGGTGGATCATAATTTGTACACCACAACATTAAGGAAAATAATAAGAAAAACAGAAACAAGAAGACGCAGGATACAAAAGGCAACCTTATCGCTTTGTAGCGATCTCTGCCAGGCAGGCAACCTTAGGATTAGGATACTTGTAATTCCTTACTTTATCGACTACAACCGTTTTCCTACACTAACCGGTATACGTACTCTTGGTGTTTGCGGAGCGCATCGCAAATATATTACGGCGGCTCGGCGATTCTGTTTGTACATCTAACCGGGATCGCTGCTCGCTGCGTAACTGATTCTATTCTATTAGCTTTTATATCGCGAGAGTTGCACACTTTGGTTTGCTATAACCTCTGGCTAAAATTGAAGTGATCATTATTTGTTTAGTTCTCTTTGTTATAACTTAACGAGATCCGAATCTATCCCGATTACGATTACATACGTTTCGATGCGGCACTTTTGGAAATTTCGTTTTTGAGTCTATGCAATAAATTTAAGAGATCAGTAAATTATTGACCACTTAAAACTAGCTGCAGTAATAACCGACCCTTCGTCTGTATATTTACGCTGGAGCAAGGTAAAATTATTTATGAAATGCGCGGAACTGAAAATGGTCTTTTCGAACTAGATTTATTGGTGTGACGTTTGTTTAATCGAAACCATATAAAGCAGAATATTTCTTTAAAAACGTCTAAAAATGAGACATTTCTTTTCATCATCATCATTATCAGTCTATTAGTGTTCCTACAACTGGGCACATGCCTCCGCTGTTCTAGAAAATGGAGATAAAAAGTGTAAAACCTGTCTAATAAAAAGTCTAATCTCATACATATTAGATAACGATTATTATCACATGTTGATGATAAAATAACAACCACGATCGGCACCTTAACGTGCACTCGAACGCACGACAATGAGCGATCTCATATTTCTAACTCTAGGCTATTGAACTAGGAATGCTATAAAACTGTGAAGACAAACATCGTGAGGAAACCTGCACGTCTGAGAGTTCTCCATAATGTTCCTAAAGGCGTGTGAAGTCTGTCAATCCGCACATGGCCAGCGTGGTGGACTATGGCCAAACCCTTCTCATATTGAGACGAGACCCGTGCTCTGTAGTGAGCCGGTAATGGGTGGATCATAATTTGTACACCACAACATTAAGGAAAATAATAAGAAAAACAGAAACAAGAAGACGCAGGATACAAAAGGCAACCTTATCGCTTTGTAGCGATCTCTGCCAGGCAGGCAACCTTAGGATTAGGATACTTGTAATTCCTTACTTTATCGACTACAACCGTTTTCCTACACTAACCGGTATACGTACTCTTGGTGTTTGCGGAGCGCATCGCAAATATATTACGGCGGCTCGGCGATTCTGTTTGTACATCTAACCGGGATCGCTGCTCGCTGCGTAACTGATTCTATTCTATTAGCTTTTATATCGCGAGAGTTGCACACTTTGGTTTGCTATAACCTCTGGCTAAAATTGAAGTGATCATTATTTGTTTAGTTCTCTTTGTTATAACTTAACGAGATCCGAATCTATCCCGATTACGATTACATACGTTTCGATGCGGCACTTTTGGAAATTTCGTTTTTGAGTCTATGCAATAAATTTAAGAGATCAGTAAATTATTGACCACTTAAAACTAGCTGCAGTAATAACCGACCCTTCGTCTGTATATTTACGCTGGAGCAAGGTAAAATTATTTATGAAATGCGCGGAACTGAAAATGGTCTTTTCGAACTAGATTTATTGGTGTGACGTTTGTTTAATCGAAACCATATAAAGCAGAATATTTCTTTAAAAACGTCTAAAAATGAGACATTTCTTTTCATCATCATCATTATCAGTCTATTAGTGTTCCTACAACTGGGCACATGCCTCCGCTGTTCTAGAAAATGGAGATAAAAAGTGTAAAACCTGTCTAATAAAAAGTCTAATCTCATACATATTAGATAACGATTATTATCACATGTTGATGATAAAATAACAACCACGATCGGCACCTTAACGTGCACTCGAACGCACGACAATGAGCGATCTCATATTTCTAACTCTAGGCTATTGAACTAGGAATGCTATAAAACCACAATTTAGAATGAACTGTGTTCTTACACGGTAGCCAGATTCATACGTTGATTCCAACATTTCGTGAAGAATTCATCCAGGTAGCTGGTCCATTATCTACTGCTCAGTGTGGTCCTGATTGCTTTTAACTGCATCTCAGCTTTTACTAACGCATTTATCGAGGTTAATCTTTTATATAATACTGTATTTAAATTATTTTGTATAAAGAAATTATTATTATTGTAGTCGAAGCAGTATCGATTTCGGGTATCACTTGTCAAAATGACATTTGTGTTCAAGTGACATCTGTCACAATAGACCGACTCGTAGGGGGGCGCGAATGCTCTGTGCGGCATCGAATTTCATAGAATTTTTAAGTTCCGTATAAATACTATACAATATATACGGGATATACGAAAAAAACACATGTTAAATCCATGTAATAAGTAGTTACTATTTATTTATTGGATATAAGATTTTGACCTTCCGGGCGCAATGGTGAACGATAAATGATCTTACAGACATATACGTGCCGCTTATTATGCCGCGATTTAGCGTTCCGGTACGCTAGAAATTGAAGAGGTACGAGTTAAATAGAACTGCTATAACCTTAACAAGTTAGCCCGCTAATATTTTGTCCTGCATCATAACTTAGGATCGCTGCCAAGGGCTGAGCCCTTTTCAGCGGAGGTTAAAAAAAGCATAAAAAGAAATATTAGCATGTTATGCACATATCTATACTTACTAATATTATAAATTTGAAGTGTATGTTTGTTTATTTGTGCCTTTGTTTCGGTATCTCTTCTTACTCACTTATACAATTTTTCATTAAATAAGTAGGTTCATATTATCTTAACTTTTATTGCCAATAGATTGATTTAGTGACCGTCTGAAACTAAATTTAGACTGGTTTTGTAACTCCACCAACAAGTTCTACCAACTAGTTCGGCGATGACAATGGAATATACCTTTTATTAAATCGTATGATGATATTTAATGACATGGTGTGGTTTAGTGAAGCGGAAAGTATACAAAAGTGGCACGTGATAGATGATTGGTAAATGATGAGAACGAAAATTCTAATAATTGAAAATTATTTGAAAGGGTTGTTAAATAAAGCGTTGTGTTTGGGGATAGGTTATTAATACAGCGTCAGCCCGCGACTTGGCCCGCGTACTGTATCTTGAATTCCCAAATACTAATGCTATAAATGCAAAATATGTATTTATGATAAAAAAAAAACGTTGCCGTTCCACATATAAAAATTGGGCGGTATTTACCAGACTTCGAGAGCACGGAAAGCCATTCTTTAATGTCTGAGTTCCGCTAATAATTTATAATCTATATATATAAAAGCGAAAGGTCACTTACATACTTACTTACATACATACTTACTGAATAAACACTAGATCTCAAAAACTATTGTACGTATAAAGCAAGTGGGCAGTTGATAGTTAAGAGATGTCAGCTAAGAAAGGATATTTGGAAATTCCACCCCTTAGGGGGGTAAAATAGGGGTTGGAAGTTTGTATGAAAATCCTTTGTCTTTAGAGTTAGAGACACAAAATTTTGCATTAAGATTAATAATAAATAAAAAACATGTACATCAAATTTTTTTTTAAATATTTCCTGTTAAGGGTGGTAAAATAGGGGATGATAGTTTTTGCCTATTTTATTATCATGAAGTCTACAACTTTGAAATTTAAAAAATAGATTTCTTTTAGGGGTAGGTAGGTTATAAGGTTAGAATTTTTTTCATCCAAATCTACCCCGAAGGGGGTATAACAGGGGTTTGAAGTTTGTATGAAAGACCTATGCTCTTTATTTTAAAAACACGAAAATCGGCAATTTGACTATTATACAATATAAAATTATTAAAAACATCAATGGGAAAAAAAACATTACCTATTGTTTTCCTTCACTTATTAACAAACAGTTGAAAATTGAGAGAGGAGAAAAATGGCCGTCTTATTGTTTTAAAATGCTATAGGTTTAATTGCAATATCTTTAAAGATTTGTTTTCGCAGGGAGTTATTCCACAATTCCTCAGTTTTCAGCTCAAAAGCACCGTGTATACACTGATGCGGGATAATAAATTTGCTTTTCACTCACAACTTCAAAGTAAACGAGAAGTATAAATATTAAAACATCTCAACTGAAATAATAATAAAAATCAAACAATCTAACTCTCCAGGGTGCGAGGGCCAAACTTTTGATGTCTGTATACGGACCCTACAGGGCCCCATAATGGCATGAATAATTGCGGGCCCATGGGGCCTCCTGTTTGTTTAGTTGTCTGTGGGCTGTAATAGATAATAAACACGATTATAAGTTTATTAGCTGCGGTCGCAGATGCGATGGTTTTGGGTTTATAATTCCTTTTTTGAGGAGCATAAATGGGATTGATTGATCGCTCTTTGTCATTAACGTAAACGGATAGTTAGTTAACTATAGTATTGTTGTTAGACACACTGAATATGTTTTGTTGAAGCGTTTCGAATGTCCGCTTGTGAAATGAACATTAAGCCTTATTGTCGCAAAAACAGTGTTGTAATGTTGACATAACAGTGTAATATAACTATTATAAAACATACATAATTATTAGAAATAAAAAAACATTAGCAGAAGTCAATAGCTCCTTAGGATGGTAACGGAGCAAAACGTTCGAATAGAACCCAACTTGAAAGTGTGTGGTTTTGAAGATCGATGTTTAAAAATTAAAGAAATCAAATATTACTTTCTATAGATTTTCGCAGGTTATAGTTAATTATGCCTCATGCTAATTTAACGCCTGCTTCCATTGAATATAATGCAGCTCTTTTTGGTTAGATAGAAAAGTTATAACTTATTCGTTATCAGTGTCAGAATCATAAATGTACCTTACTACTACTACTACTACAGGCCACCTTTTGAAAAGGAGAAAGTGATTTGGTTTTCTTTGCCCAACGACTATTCCGTACCCATCCCAGAGAAATCAGTTTATTACATCACATCCGACCATTGCGTGACCTGCAGCGGTAAACGTTCCAGATTTTGTGCATTTACGCTTGACCGCTTGCAGGGTTTTACCTCGGAATTTCAGACCCTAGTTAAGCAAGAGGAAAAATCTCGACTTGCGAAATGTGCCTTTCCCACTCTATGTAATGAAAGATAAACTGTGTATTAATTTAGTTTATTTTACACGCTGTAATTAAACTAAAACTTGTGAGTTTCGTACCTATTCCTAATTAAACTATATTTAGCTGGAATATTTTCTCAGACAGGAACGATTAATTTTAGTCTTTTCTAAAAACTGGAGGAACGTTTCTCTATAATACTTTTCAAATATGCATTGAGACATTGTGCTTATCCTTCCTATTTAGTAACTTTATGAAAGTTTCTAAGCGTTAGCGTACAAACTCATCGCACGATGCAAGACGGTGTGTGGCGTATGATTGTGTGGTAGGTGGTACGAGTATGTTGTCAGTAGTCATCTGATCGTCAGGGTCATGAAGAATATGTTTAGGTTTCCTCTTTCGGAGAGGAGCGCTTAGGTATGGGGAGAGCGCAAGATGAGTATTCAACTAACGCTGCCAAGCGCAAATCATGCGTATGTGTTAAGACGAACAGTTGGCAACTTGTTGGACATCGGCTGAGCTTATCTTTAAATAATGGAACGGTATAACATCCCAAAAACTAATGTGTCTATTTATTTATTAAGTAAATAGACACATTAGTTTTTGGGATCTCGTTTGTTTGTCATGTGTTTTTAAATTTGTCACCAGGAAGCTTTTGGCGAAGCTGGCTGGAGTCTAGAATTCCGCGCTGCAGTCGCTAGGCTTTTATCTCAGCATGCACCTAACGAGAAGGAGGCGCCTAGGACATCCGCTTTACGTAAGTATTCATTCAATTCACATAAATTAATTTGATTTAACTCCCTTTTTTCTCCTCTTAAATCAGTTCGATTTGTAAGTGACATTAGAGATCTTATTTAGAAGTGCGTTTTATTTCTTGTATATATATTAGTAATAAATTATTTTATCGCAGGACTGTGCAACCAGCGGCTGGATCAAACACTGTCCGAAACAATGGTGCTAGATCTAATCGTACTAGTCGGCTTCGTCATTGTGAACAATGCTCAGTTACAGGTTAGTTGGAAGTTAATATATGAATGGGTAAGTAAAAGTGAGAAGTTCACAAAAAATATAGTCAGGTACCGACTATAAACTTCTAACAGATGATCCATATAAATGACCACCATAGTAGCTAATAGCAAACAAAAACTAAATGTTAATTATAATAAACACGTGTAAGCTGCAGGTGGAACCCGCATGAGAACTGCCGTCGAAGGAAATTAAAAGTCGTTGGACGTTGCAATGGTCAAATGAGTTCATTCGCATAGGAATGGGCAGTTCGATTTGTTTTATATTTTGTATTACTTACTACCCTAGACTTTGCCTACATATCGTTAATTTCGAGATCACCTTTCTGGGAATTCTGCGGATACATGATTTGATTTTTAAAAAGCTCCTCTGAAATTTCTAATTTATTTTCGATTTTTATATCTCGGAAAAGTATATAGTCATAAAGACGACCGACCATCAATTTATGTAACAGTGATCACAGAATTGGCCCAGATTTTTAATATTGAAACAGTGATAAATACATTTTTACTTTTGGGGAAGCTTACACTAAACTAAAGACAAATTTTAGCGTAAAATTTATTTCGTTTTTACTAGAAAGTTAATATCTGATCTTTTATATTCTTTAATTTAACATTTGCTACATTCAAAGATAAAATCTATATATTTTGTTAACTACGTAAATTAATGTACCTGTTAACCAATTTACGTAGTTCCCACGGACACAGGTGTTCCATCGTGAAGTCGCTCAAGGAAACACTCTGGGGCCGCCATTGTACCTCTTGTACTTTGCAGGGGAGTGACCATTTAGATGAATAATTGATGTAGTCTCTTCTTGCTAATAATTAAATTCTACGAACACATGGGCTCATAGGTAATGGGCTGTAAATTTACTATGTAATGGACTATGCCATTTGACACCAAAATATTCTACCTTCTAAAAACATTTTTTAAGATGTGTTTGTGTTTGAATCATCTGTAGATGATAATTGGACAAATCAACTTATTGTTAAGCTAATTTTGAATATTCAAATAAGATTTTAAATAACAATTGAAAAATCTAAATATAGCGCTGCCCTCTCGAAGATATTTTTTTTTCGTTTTGCGTAAATGTTGCCTATTTCAGACTATTCTGAGATAGGAAGATAGGCACCTTATTGATTAAAGATATAAATTAACATTATTTGTGAAGTTCTTCCCATTGTCTATGTTATCCTTTATATAGGAAACAATCTGCGAAGGCTGGAGCGTAATAAAGATGCTCTGCACTCTGCCCGCGAACTGGCTAGTGTCGGAGTCCCGGAGCCACGCGTTGCTGCCGACGCTCATCGCTCTAGCAGACAGACCGCAGTCTGCCGCTGCTATTGCTTCTGAAATGAGTATGAGCGTAAGTATTTCTTTGGGAGATAATAAGAAATTGATAATTGTATTTAAAATAGTGTAATTTTTATTTGTTTATTACATTGCCTCTATCTCTTGTGAATCTAGCATACTATTTACTTATACCTCCGTACATGTAAAACTTAAAAAATATATTTTTGAATTCCTCTAGATACTAGAAGAGTTTTTGGAAAATCCCGAGTACCAGAAAATAAAACTAATAAAAGTGATAAAGCAGTCAAGAATGAAGAAGAATGTCGGCAAGAAGTAATCAGGAACTTCAGCATGTTACTATCTATAATTCATGCTAAAATAAAACTAACAACTAAAATCTAATTTAACACTAACTATTAACTAATTACTAAAAAGAATTAATGAGGTAAGTTTGTAAAACACAGCTAAGCAAGCGTCCTCTTTAGTGCTGATAAGTGGGAAGTCGCGGGGATATATTATATCAAAAATGACTCCAGGGAAGGCTGGTGAGAGACCCGGCCGCCGCTAGCCACCACTCTACCTGCAAATTCCCAAATAAAAAATTATTTAGGCGTTTCAATATGACGTCTAAAACAAATCAGTCATGTCTGCGATTAATAACTGCTATGGCCAATAAGTCAATGCGCTTTCGTCAAGTTGCATCGCCAAATAAGATCTGATGAGATTAACAGTCGTAAGGTGCCATCTAATATTATGAAGAAATGTCATTGTGAAATAATGTGGATTGTGACAATCGAATTGGCCTATTAGTGTTTTTCTAATGTAAGAAAATGTCTAGAAAATGGCATATGAATTGACAGAGTGCCGGTAATTTCATAAAACTATTACACAATTCGGGAACAACGGTGGCAAATTTAAGTTTAACGATATAAAAAAAAACTTATTTCATATTATATTGCAATCTTAAATTGTGCTAACAAATATTGTTAACAAAAAAAAAAAGTAATTTTATTTTATTTAAAACCTATGAAATCTAACGTCTTACCTCGAATGAGACGTTACACAGTAATACCACCTATACTTTCGAGACAGTAAGAAAATGTCACGATATGTTGAAATGAAGGTCACGTAATTAGCATTATACATAAAACGTTTTATATGAGTCTGGCACACTCATAAACAATGAAGAAAAGTGCTGGTAGATGTTAAATTATATCGTTCTGAAATTTTACTAAACGGTACAAACCGCATTGGTAAATGGTAGTTACAAATCATTTTAGAACGTCTTGCACTTTGTTGCATGCAGTATCGTTTTTTTTAATAATAATATAATGTTTTAAATAATTGAAACAGTAGTAAACAATTTGCTGCAATGCTAAAAGCTTCAATGAGTGCGGCATTTTAACAATAAAATAAGGTTTCACGTTGAAATTTTTAAACTTCGTCTGGTGGGAGAATCCGGCCGTGGCTAGTTACCACCCTACCGACAAAGACGTGTCGCCAAGCGATTTAGCGTTCCGGCACGATGTCGCGTAGAAACCAATTAGGAGTATGGGTTTACTATACCCCTAACAGGTTAGCCGGCTACCATCTTAGACTGTATCAACAATTACCATCAAATGAGATTGCCGTCAAGGGCTAACTTGTAGTGAATAAACAAACAAACTCTAAATATCACATAATATATACTTTGCAAAGGCGCTTTATTAGTTTATCTATGTTTTTATGTGTTTCTATCTGTGCCGGTATCTATTTAAATTTCATACGACAAGACGTATTGGTAACGTATGATGTATTAAATATTTTGCTAGTCCTGATCTATGTCCCTGTGACCTTAAAATGCTTTCTTACATTGTATGTAGTGTTTTGAATGATATACTTATAAGTATCCAATATACAATTTATATGTCTCATATATATTGACTTAAAGTAATTACAGTAATTATTTAATATTAAAGTAATTACGGTAAATATGATGTTATTGTAACGCGTAGATTTCGATATATGAATAAAGATTTTTAACCAATTTTCAAATTGATCCAATGATTTTCTCTATTATATAATTAAATAGACCCTGTTTTACTCGTATTATTTTACTTAAGGTGTATAAATAATTTGTGCAGATTTAGTATTATTTGGAAGGTTACTTAAATGTTGACTATAAATTTTTAACACATCGTTTTTTTTTAAATCAACTATTTGGATGAATATAATATTGTATTGTATTTATATTTACAATGTATTCCTTATGAAATTCATTGTTCTATTATGTATTTATTCATTTGTAAACACGATGTCTCTCAAATAATAGCTACATGAGTGATACGATTTGAATGCCAGTGACTAAAGACCTAGTTTATATTACTAAATTGTAGATTGCTTTCGAATCATATATTACTTATATACCTAGATAATAGATGTTGTGATATACCTAGCTGTCGATGTTACGTGTTGTATCGAACCAATATCAATAAAGTAAAATATTTACCCAAAAATGATTAGCCTACGTACACCATTCAACAATCTAATGTCGTTACTGTGTAGTGTGTCTTAACTTTTTGATGTCTCTATACATATTTTTCTATGGATGTAACCTTTAAAACATGTGCAAACATCTATTGAAATTTTGGAACGTAGAATGTTGATTTTCAATCACAGTACATTTATTTCAAAACTATCAATTTTCTCATTTTATAATCGCACAAATGTCAGGAAAAATACTATTCTTCTATAACATTTTCATGGACTTTGAAGATTGCTTATCTTTTAGAATAATGTTATCAGCTTAGTTTTCTTCGTAAGAATATTATGGAATTTTTTGTTTGCGATATTTTTTTTTTATTTTGTTGACGATTTAAGATATTTTGTTAATTATTTATTTGAGTATTAATTTAAATTATTTTAAGCTGGTGTGTCAAACGCATGAAATATTTAAAAGATGTGCCAGGAGTGTGCCTTGCAATTCAGCTGAATGTTTATTCGAATAAATTGAAACGGAAACTAAATTAGGTATTAAATTATAGGAATGCTGTGATAAAAGGAGATAGGCATTAAATTGTTGGAAACCATTTTGTACTTTAATTGAAATGTTAATTACAGTTGATCAGCATGATGCACCCATTCGAAAGCTTTAGTCAGGATGTTGAAGTATTTTTTCTTTCCAATTTCGTAATTACTTTGTGATAAATATCTTTTTTTTTATAATCTGTGATTTAATTATGTTAATTAATTTTTGCTGCGTATGTATGATGAATAGTTTTTTAGTTTTAGCAACACTAAGTCGAGTTAAATGTATTGGATCTGTGATTTCTTTCTTTTAGCGTTTCGCGTGTAACTTTCATTGACTTTTCTGAGTAAGCGATAAATAAACGTTTGTGTAACAATATAATTTTGTTTTATTATATATTTTACGTATGTCCCTTATGCATTATGTCATCATGATCAACCCATTACCAGCACGGGTCTCCTCTCAATATGAGAAGGGTTTGGCCATAGTCCACCACGCTGGCCACGTGCAGATTGGCAGACTTCACACGCCTTTGAGAACATTATGGAGAACTCTTAGGCGTGCAGGTTTCTTCACGATGTTTTCCTTCACCGTTGAAGCAAGTGATATTTTAATTGTTTAAAAATGTATTGTATTATGTAATATAACTTAATATGTAGTAGGTAGTAAGCATTTGTATCACTGACAATCGAATCCGTAAACAAACATCAGTTATTTCCCTTAACGTAAAGCAATCAGTATAAAACAAGAATAAAAACTGGTAACAATTAATGATCAAATAAAAGGCAAAAACGTAAGTACCTAATATTTATTTAACCACTGAAATCAAAACATTGAGATTTAAAGTTGAGATGAAAGACAAGGAGTAAAGGATGTCATTGGGTCATTGATATAAATTAAATGTACCTAAGTCGCTTGGTGCTACTTACAAGAAACGAATACGATAAGTAGTTACGATCCGATATCGCGACACCAATGAATATATATACTCAAACTTGTTGAAAATACGGACTGTGCGTTTCTTTTTCAATATCACTTTTTTTTGTAGCATCCAAGGCCTACTTAATTTTCTTTTTATGGTATTTTCAAAGTGTTTTCATGCTACATCGTTTTGTTATTTATGGTATTTTGATAGTATCTTCATCGCGGATGCAAAATTGTCCGCACAATCGTATTGAACTCGCCCACACTTAATAATATCAAGGCCTTTATTGTTCCCGGACATGGCGCATGCGACCGTGTATTAATGTTTTTGTGTGCGGTGCAACCATTCTCAATTCTAAACCACACAGATAAAGGTGATGCGGTTTATTCAAAAATGTGGTTACGCTACACACCGTCTTCGCCGGCGAAGACGAGGTCCCCGCTATCTTACGTCATCCGGACGTGGGCTCCATCCACGGCCGTAGTTTCTTCGAGCCCTAGTGCTCTCAATTTCTTCTGGCAGAGCTTCTTTCCGAAGCTCACCAAACAGCCCGGTTACGCTGTGGCAATCAATAGGGTTTGCACAGCTAATAGACAGTCCGAAAAAAAAAACAAAAATGTATTAACATAGGATATGATTCGCGGCAGTATTAAATGGCATAATCCTTTCGTACACACTAACATTTCTGGTAGGTTTCCAACGGTTAGCCATCGTCAAAGACGTGTCGCAAAGCGATTTAGCGATGTCGCGTAGAAACCAATTAGGAGTATGAGTTTACCAGGTTAACCCGCTACCATCCTAGACTGCATCCTCACTTACACTTACCACCAGGTGGTAAGTGTAAGTGAGGATGCAGTCTAAAAAAACGTCTACGTAAAAACGATCGTCGATTATATAATGTGTCAGACGTCAAAGAGAACAACAGCAATGTGGGTAAAACTGAAATGTTTATGGAATAAAATTAAAAATGTCTCCCTTCGCTATGGCAATCGACTTAAAGGATTATACTGTCGCTGAATGTAAAGGCGTAGTGGTGCAAGAGTTCAATTATCAAACTCAGTCACAAGACAGTGGAGTGGCGGTAGCGCTTTGCGCTTTGATCAGACAAATTTACGCTCCACGCTTAAGTGCCGTTAGAAATATGGCGACGCCACGCCGTATACAGTGTGATGCTGAGCGGTGATTATATTTGGCACACTTTAGTTAGTCTGTTTTTGATGATCAGCTTAAATCTATATACTTATAGCGAAAGGTCACTGACGTACTCACTTACTTGACTTGCATACTGATTAAACACGAGATCTCAAAAACTATTGTATGTATAAAGCTAGAGGTCAGCGAAGAAAGGATATTTGGAAATTCCATCCGTAAGGGAGTAAAGTAGGGGTATGAAGTTAGTATGAAATTCCTTTGTTTTTGGAGTTAGAGACACAAAAATTCGCATTAAGTAGCTTACTTTCTGAAGCAGGGCATTGGCCGCACGGGATACGTCAATCTCAGGGGAAATCATCAATTCTACTCAGACGAAGTCGGGGGCAACAGCTAGTATTGTTATAAAAATCAGCTTAAATGCTTAGGAACTATTACTATTCTGATTTGGGAAAAATAGGTGATAGGTATTTATATTATATTTAGTATTTTAAATAAAATCTATGCTTTTGAGTGAAAAAAATATTTCAATGAAATTTCTTGACCCTGAGATTATTTGCATATGTTAGTTATAGTAATACATAGTGAGAAATAACTATTGCAATCTGCGCTTACTCTTCCTTCATGAAGCCTCGATACTGTGGATGTTATTTGATGAATGTTTTACTGTGGGTGATATTTGAGAAATGTGCATGTCATTAAAGAAGCCGGATATTTAGTGTTACGTAACAAACACACAAATTTACATCATGATCTAATGATTATACACGTGCCTCAGAAATCATAGGGGAGAGGTATATAATAGCTACCGGACCTCAGTTGTCTATCTGTTTATTCGTACTGGCACTGATATACCTAGGTATTATTTAGTTACACTTGATTTCTATTAGTAGGTATTTTTGTAATCTCTTGTTTTTTCGTCCGAAAAGAGAGCGAGAAGGCGTTCCAGCGGCGGGACCGCGTCTGTGGTCGTTGGGTTTTGCTGTAGTAAGTGCGGACGTAACGTTCACGGATTGGTCTCCAGTCACCGGAGAAAATGCCTCCGAGACAATGTTTAAACCGTCTAGAATAGACGTAAATTAAGTAATTTTCAAAGTCGGAGGTCCTGGGTTCGATTCCCGGCTCGAGTCTGGTCTGGTGGGAGGCTTAGGCCGTGGCTAGTCACCACCCTACCGACAAAGACGTGTCGCCAAGCGATTTAGCGTTCCGGTTCTATGTCGCGTAGAAACCAATTAGGAGTGTGGGTTTACCGTACCCCTAACAGGTTAGCCCGCTACCATCCTAGACTTATCACTTACCACCAGGTGAGCCGTCAAGGGCTAACTTGTAGTGTATAAAAAAAATAAGTTGTATATTGCAGTCTCACGTGTGGCTACATCTCATATTCACATGGTGACTTCTATTTGTATCGAATCTGAGGGAAACGAGCAGCCTGTATATTAACGCCGTCTCACGTGTGGCTACATCTCACATTGGCAATGTGACTTCTATTTATATTGAATCAGAGGGAAACGAGCACCCTGTATGTTAACCGCTGCGGAAGCAGCAGCAAGAGCCAGCGGAACTTAATGCTCGACACTCCAATATTGTATTTATACGCCACTTAGTTTATTATTTATATCTGTTCGACTGCGCCATCATGTGAACACATTTGTTTTTACTATTCTATAAAATTAAAGGATACATCATGTACAGTGTGCATTTAGCATAATTTATGGACTTTCTAGAAGCGGTGATAGCGATGGTTAGGGCGTCAGCCTCCTAAACAGAGGTCGGCGGTTCGAATCCGGGCACGCACCTCTAACTTTCCAGAGTTATGTGCTTTAAAAAAAAATAAAAAATATCACTTGCTTCAACGGTGAAGGAAAACATCGTGAGGAAACCTGCATGCCTGAGAGTTCTCCATAATGTTCTCAAAGGCGTGTGAAGTCTGCCAATCCGCATATCGCCAGCGTGGTGGACTACGGCCAAACCCTTCTCATATTGAGAGGAGACCCGTGCTCTGTAGTGAACCGGTAATGGGTTGATCATGATGATGATGAACTTTCTGACTTTTCTTAAAGTATGCTGTTGTAAAAGTCATCATCATCCCTACCTTTTCTCCCGTAGGGTGGGGAGAGGCATTTGGCGCGTACCCCCTTTGTTATGCTCGGATGCGTTTTCACATGTCACATTTGATAAACCGAAATCGACAGCACAAATTTCCTAACCGCGGACGATAATTTCACGAAACCCCAATACATAAAATTTGGGGCGCGACCAAGAAATCGAACCTGTGACTTCTCTCGCTAGTCGAACACAGCATTCACTAGATACATTTCATACAACTTCAACGACGCATTGCCTATTGGTCCTTTAGATTTTTGCATTTAAGCCTACTGGTTACGACATACGCCTCCTAATCAGAGGTCGGGGGTTCGATCCTGGGCACTTGCTTCAACCGTGAAAAAAAACATCGTGAGGCAACCAACCTACATGCCTGAGAGTTCCCCATAATGTTCTCAAAGGCGTGGGAAGTCTGCCAATTCGCACATGGCCAGCGTGGTGGACTATGGCCAGACCTAACTCATATTGAGAGGAGACCCGTGCTCTGTTGTGAGCCGGAAATGGGTTGATCACGATGACTTCATCATGATCAACCCATTGCCATCTCGGAACAGTATAGGTACAAACTTAAGTAATTATACCGTTCCGTGACGCTTATTAAAAATAGAATAAGATAAAATCATTTCCCGTTAATGCATTATAAAGCAAAATTAATGTAGTAATTTATTTTTTCCAAATAAGCATTCGATAACTTTACCAATAAACTTAACTTCACGAAAATGATATTACTAACGAAAGTCATTACTTCTACCTATCTACCTAAGTAAGTAAGTATACATATACACTATACGACAAATCTGTAAATGAATCTTTAAAATATCGCCTGACGTTTTACTCACCGAAAGTAAGAGTATTTTTAAACCCATAAAACGTTTAGAAACACCATTAATACCACATAAATTGCGTGCCCAAAGCCATCGGAAGCGTTTTTCCATGCCATTGCTCCGGGCGCGATTATTCCGAATTTTCCCATTTTTCTTCCTTTAAAATGTTTTGTCATTCAGTTATTGTGGGGAAGTGATGTGTGCGTAATATCTTAATTCCGTTTTTTTCGAGTTCGACGAATATTCCTTTAAAACTATGTTTATATTCTTTGGTGACCTCCGTGGCGCAGTGCGTGAGCTGTCGCATTAAAAAGTTGGAAGTCCTGGGTTCGATTCCCGGCTCTACTCTGGTCTGGTGGGAGGCTTCGGCCGTGCCTAGTTACCACCCTACCGACAAAGACGTGTCCCGGCAAGCGATTTAGCGTTCCGGAACGATGTCGCTTAGAAACCCATTAGGTGTATGGTACCATACCCCTAACAGGTTAGCCCGCTACCATCCTAGACAACATCATCACTTACCACTAGGTGAGATAGCTGTCAAGGGCTAATTTATAGCGTATAAAAAAAAAGCTGTGATAGCCTAGTGGTTAGGACGTCCGCCTCCTAATCAGAGGTCGGGGTTCAATCGCGGGCACGTTCCTCTAACTTTCGGAGTTATGTGCGTTTTTAAGCAATTAAAATATCACTTGCTTCGACGGTGAAGGAAAACATCGTGGGAAAACTCGCATGCCTGAGAGTTCTCGATAATGTTCTCAAAGGGGTGTGAAGTCTGCCAATCTGCACATGGCCACTTTGGTGGACTATGGCCAATATGAGACATATTGAGAGGAGATCCGTGCTCTATACTGAGCCGATTTTAATTGTTTTGAATGTAAAACATTCTATACAACGTTGGCTTCCTATTAAATAAATAAATACAGATTTCTGTACGTAGTCCAAGACGTCCTCCGCGGTATTATCGCCGATATTTACGACCGTTTATTTATGTAATATCAATCACAATATCGCACTGGTTTGTGAGAGGCGTGCCGGTATGTGAAGGTATATTTATGCAGACATGCAATCAAACGGAGCGATAAATCAGTGTAGTTATTTTATTTCAGCTTCATCTCTACGACTCATGCTGACGGCGACCTTGTCGAGCAGCGGACGTGTTCATGTGATAGCTAACTAGATCGATATTTACGATAACACTTATCCGCGTACAACGTACGCACATATAAGTACATTTGTCCCATAAAAACTTTCATTCTATATGTCGAGTTAATGCCGTCCGAGTTGTTTTTAGTAAGAGTGACGTCAGCATTGCTGACGTCACGCTTTTATTTACTTTCGTTCATAGTAACTAAAATCACAACTTGAGAGATTACACTTTTATTGCGACACTTACTAAGAGGTCCGAACGATCCGACGACTCGAGCGAGAATGCCACGAAAGGCATCAACCGCCCGTATTTATAGCAAAGCATGCTTGTACAAAATTTATTGCTACCGTCTAAATACACTGATTAACAAAGAAATGATTAATTAGTGATTTGAAGAGTTCAAGTCTGGGTAATTATTGAATTCTTGATTTTCTTGGCGCTGCTGAATGAAGTTAGTACCTCCTTCGTGCCGACATATACAATTCATATCGACCCATAAATTATATAAATACATGACATATATACATGATACGTTAATATAGAGCGTCGCGTCAACCGCTGATGCTTTTATTTCGCTTTTTCTTTACCTTAGGGTTGTAGGGTAATGTCATATCTATAGTATTTAACCTTACTGAAGCATTAGGCTATCATATGCAAAAAAAAAAATCCGCTATAATTCTATCCAATTAATATCGACCCACCGCGTCGCGTCGCCGCTCGCGCTGTTACTTCACTCTGCTCTGTTGGGTTGTAGCGTAATGTCATAGGTATGAACCTATATTCTATGAAGCATTAGGCTATCAAATGCTAAAAAATAATTTTTCATTCCGTGTGAGTTCAAGACGAATTATCAAGAATCTTGATTAGCTGTGTTTATTGAGACCACTAAACCAACGTCACTTGTTCTAGAACAATCAATCAAGATACACTTCGTTACTGACTTACAATGACTGTAATGATTGACTCAACTTTAGTCTAATATTAGTCTAACCAGTCTGACTATAAGTCTACTTATTTTGCGTGTAAAGTACACGATAGACCTTTTTTAAATAATAATAGGGAAATAGTTGGTAAGGATAGCGCATACGCATATCGTTATGAGACCAGTAAGTACAAGGTGGGCCACGAATTAGTTAACATTTGAAAAAATCGTATTAAAAAAACCATTTGATATATTTAAAAAAATGTTTAATTACAATAAAAATAATTAGTTGTAATTTATTTTTTAAAAATTACATCATCTAAATGACCACCGTTCCGATTTTTGTACTCTTCCAGGCGAGTACCGAAATTTTCAAATACTCGCCGACATAGAGACCGCGAGATCGCCGACATCTCTTCGCTGATTTTATTTAGTAATTCGTTCTCTTTAAACGAGTTAACAGTTAAATAAATTGCGACGTTGATATAAAAGTAAACAATAAAATCTTTGCTTCTCTAATAGTAAAGCGCATTCAACATAGTTGTCAGATTTTGTCGTTTATTTTGGGCTTTTCGTGGTGACTGTTTCTCTTTTGCATTGTACGCTCCCGGGTATCCTCTCCTAAAAGCTTTTGAGATGCATTGACGTGCGTGCACAACATAGCCACGGTAATATTATGTATACAGTATTGTAACTCGGGCTTATCTTTGAAATAAATACCTACAGCCGCGTGGCATCTAAACACGCGATACACCCGCCTCCAACACTAATTACATTTGCCTACTTTGTGTTCAACTATCTAGTGTCAGACAGACGGTCAAATTTATTTATTCTGGTTTTATTTATACAAATTATATTATTAATGCAACCAAAACGTGCACAATATATCCTACTCGTCATATCATAACTATATAGTTATTTTAAGTGAAATAATCGCTCGGTTATTGTTTAAAAAACAAAACACCGTCTGTTCGTCACTGCGGCACAGTCGCGAACGTCTGCATGCCGAATACACTCCGAGATCCAGGCGCGTAGGCATAGCCCGCGTTTCGTCCGTTTGTATGAAGTTGGAATACTGTATACATAATATTACCGTGACATAGCTGTTTTAGTTTATTTTTAGTGAATCGACGCCCTTTACTCACCTTTACTCGTCTTCTTAATAATTTTAAATAAAAACATTCTAATCGTAAATTAGGTAAGAATTATTTATATATAGGAACTAGCATTGTGCAGTTTTAGATTACGATATCGGTATATCTTGTAATCTCTGATTAAAATGGCGTCGTTTCATGTTACCAACACTGTATTTAGTAATTCTAGTTGGCGGCTAGTTTTGCAACGACGTGAGCTAACCTGAACCTAAAAAATGTAGGTAGTTTTACATTTGAAATGGAGATTTGCAAGCTACGTGTGTTTAGAAAGTTAGACTATATTTCTGTTTACTACTAACATACAATAAGCTGTGATAGCCTATGGTTAGGACGTCCTACGTCAATGGACGGACTTCCTAAACAGAGGTCGGGGGTTCGATCCCAGGCACACACCTCTAATTTTTCGGAGTTATGTGCGTGTTTAAGCAATTAAAATATCACTTGCTTCAACGGTGAAGGAAAACATCGCGAGGAAACCTGCATGTCGGAGAGTTCTCCATAATGTTCTCAAGGGCGTGTGAAGTCTGCCAATCCGCACATGGCCAGCGTGGTGGACTATAGCCAAACCCTTCTCATATTGAGAACAGACCCTGTTCTGTAGTGAGCCGGCAATGGGTAAATCATGACTAACATACGTGGAAGTTTTTAAGCTGACGGTGATGATGACTGCGCCTGAATAATTATACCAATCAAGCTGAATCAAGCAAGAAAAGATTTGAGTTAGCAGACATTTCGCGAGAGAACCCATTTCTTACCTACCTAACATATTTAACATTTCGAACATATTGCAAATTCATTTAGGTACAATTGAAAAGATTACATATCTTTTGTAAAAGATGAAAGATAACGTTCCCTGTATGACGCAGCAATGATTTTATTACTGCATCATCTAATTATGGTAGTTGATTCCTATCCGTGACACATATGGTGTGATTGAAGGGTAGATAAGGAACCACTCGCGAAGACCCTTTCAATGTTTATTGGCGTGTATGATCACGGATCTATCTGTACTGGTCGAAAATCTGGTTAATCAGCGCCGGCTTCTATTTAGACAATGGAAATTATAGGTGTACAGTTATTATGCGATGTGAATCTTTTCTGGTTTTGTGTGGAAATAAATTAGTTTTATTGTGTATCTGGAAGTTGTGATAGTCTAGTGGTTAGGGCGTCAGCCTCCTAATCAGAGGTCGGAGGTTCGAATTCGTAAAATTCCAGATACACATGATCAACCTACACACAAAAAGGTTTTGTATGACGCTGCCTATCTGGTAAAATATTGATGGTACAAGATATGCAGCTTTTATGTCGTTTATAAATCGATGAAGAAGGTTCGTTAGTTAATTGAATATTAACAACATGTGCGGTCGATTACTGACTATTCGACGTAGGCAATGGTCAGTGCATGGTGCCCGTGGCGTCACAGTTACCCTCCGTATAATTAACCAGATGGACGCACCCTCTGTAGATGGGGAGTTTCGAAATGGAATTCCGAAATTGTAAAAATATGGTCAATCAGCTCTGGTATCATCTGCGTCGTAATCAGTAAGCAACTTTGCTTAAGTAAACAAACCTTCGACGGGTTTTCGTGTCTCCGAATTACGGGGTTTTACTACGCCAATTTTTAACTCGAGGCTTGGTAAAAATATCCCGTATCAACACCCAGGAGCCTAACCTAAACCAGCTGGTACGGTACCTCGTAGTCCTTTTTTATTTTTATTTATATAGTTAGCCCTTGACGGCAATCTCAACTGATGGTTAGTGGTCATGCAGTCTAAGATAGTAGCGGGCTAACCTGTTAGGGGTATGGTAATCCCAGACTCCTAATTGGTTTCTACGCGACATCGTCGGAACGCTAAATCACTTGGACACATCTTTGTCGGTAACGACCGAGGCCGAACCAGACCAGACTCGAGCCGGGAATCGAACCCAGGACTTCGAACTTATTAATGCGACAGCGCGCACACTGCGTCACGGAAGTCGTCAATTTACGAATTGCGAGGTTGGACTACGCCAATTTTTAACTCGAGACTTGGTAAAAATATCCTGTATCAAATTCAAAATTCAAAATAATCTTTATTCAAATAGTCCTTAAAAAGGCACTTTTGACGCGTCAATAATTTACATAGTAGTTATTTCATGGTGATAAATATATTCGTAAACTTAAAACTAAAGCTATGAGGGTTCCAAACGCGCCCCGGTCTAAGAAGAAGCCCACAACAAACTTAGCCGGGGTAAATCAACACCCAGGAGCCTAACCTAAACCAGCTGGTATAGTACCTAGGACCTCGTATTCCGTAATCAAACACGCGATCCACCAGATCAACGAATCATTCACGTTAGAGTAATTCTAGTAGTACCCATACAATAGGAGCGCAGAATGTTTGCTAGCGCATCATCTGCGCAAACACTCTGTAACAAGATCGTCATTCGCAGAACGCAAACAGCCTGTGGCTGGCGCACCCCCAAATGCACGGGACTCACGGTTTATAAGGATTCTACTAACAGGAATGCGAATAATTGTCTGTTGGCTTGTTTTTCTTTAACAAACTTCTCTTTTACTATTATTGATTTTGGGCATATAACAAGGAAGACTGGTAATATCGAACATTTATTTATTTATCTCCTCTTATTCTAGCTTAACAGGATAAAAACCTAATTTGCTAGAGTAGCCTAATATAAAAGTATATATATAAATTGTCTAAATTTAAATCCGGTAACATATGATCCATGATGTCACTCTTGTGAGGTCACTCAGATTATAACTGAATAGGTCCAGCCTCTCTGCGACATCGTTCAGAGTGATAAGTGTGCGCCTGGTTGAGCAGGTTGGTGCATCCCCTCGGCACTGCCAGCAGCGGCGGCCTGCGCCTTCGATACACGTACTTATCTGGGAACATCTCGTGGTACAAGGTCGAGTCGAGGGCACACGTCCACGTGGTCGCTCCCCTACTAGGTGGACCGACCCAATCCGTTTCGCTACAGATTCATCGGTCTCCGAGTGCTCCCGTGATTCCACCAACAGAAATCGCTGGAAGGAGATCGTAAGAGCTGCTGTGAAGGCCAAATTATGACCACGACCACTCTGCCTAGAATGAACGAATAAGAACAATAAATAGAACTTTTATTACCATTTCTTACATGAAAAACTAATGAGAACATTCTGATTGTTTAGTCTGGTGTATATGTTTAAGATGTGCAGCCTAAATTAGTTATGTTATGATTTGAACATTTGCAATCGTAGACTCGGTAACGAGTATCGTAACTCTATAACTTCAAACTAAAATGGGCCTTATGTTATAAAATTACCGTCGCAATTTCCTTACTACATATTTTTGTTTTTTAAACTAGTGCTGCTTGTGGAAGTGTGGACGAATTTTAGTTTTAGAAATGAGTCGATAGATACGTTTCAATTTACTATGACGTTAGATTTATATTCGATATTGGGAAACGAATTGAGTTAATTAATCTTATACTAACGTTACAGTTTAAAACCAAATAACTTAGGTAGTATGCTCTTTAATTATAACAATTGGAATTTGACACATTATCGCTTGATTAATGTGGAATTCGTCTGGAAATCAGCACATCATTCTTCCTGACCGTACGTCGCCCACTTAGCGGAGGACACCTGGTGCTGACGTCACTCCACCCCCACAGTACAGTACAATTATTATTATAAAAAGATTAACTCCTGAACTCGCGTGACGGACGCGCGTCAGACTAGGTGTGGCGAGTCAATGACTTTCAAATGATTCACCGTTTAATCTTCATACTTCCTGAAAGTTACCTATAGGCACGGGGTGTCCGACCATAATTAGGCATGCAAATGACAAAATTCGAACGAACTAACAAATAATTATCCTAATAAACTCACGCTTTATAGCTAATGCAAAATATGCTATTTATAAATATATAATAGACCACAGATATCTTCCAAAATTAGTTAGCAGCGAAATGAATATTAAGCTTTAGATTTGCTATTGTCACAAGTTGCTATATCTTCTGATTTTTATTAACAATTACCTATCTAGGTTCATATGTTTAATAATTATTAGTTAATTTATGTATTTTGTAATTAATAACTAGTCAAAAAACTGTATCAAGTATATATATGTATCACATATAGGTACTTGATACTTTTTTTGAAACATAATTTAATTTTCGTCTCTATTGTATATAATTTTTGCTGGACCATAAGAATTAAACTCCTAAATTTGACGACCTCCGTGACGCTGCGCGAGCGTTGTCGCTTTATAAAGTTGGAGGTCGTGGGCTCGATTCCCGGTTCGAGTCTGGTCTGGTGGGAGGCTTCGGCCGTGGCTAGTTACCACCCTACCGACAAAGACGTGTCGCCAAGCGATTTAGCGTTCCGGCATGATGCCGTGTAGAAACCAATTAGGAGTATGGGTGTACCATACCCCTAACAGGTTAGCCCGCTACTATCTTAGACTGCATCATCACTTTCTATCAGGTAAGATTGCTTTCAAGGGCTAATTTGTAGTGGATAAAAAAAAAATAGTTTATCTAAGTTTAATTTTAATTATTGTAAATTTGTGCTGGACCATAAGAAATACACATGTAAAGACGAGTTTTAGCACCTGCCTACATAAGGTATGCCTATATTTATACCTGTACATGTCTAAACATGTGTCTACAACATTATTACAAGGTCCACAGCTGACTATGCATATTATATGTATGTATTCACACGATATACACACTCCAAGCTACTGGGATCTCGTAATGTCCCCGCTGAAACCCAGCGCTAAGTGCGTAGCGTGCCGCTTTGTTACGACGAATTTGAGATGACTATTAACTTGGCTACTTCTTTAGCGCACTTGCACTGTGGCTTTACAAATGGGAGTTCCAGGTTTTGAAATGAAATGAAAATTACATTTTGTTGTACACCACACAAAAAAGAAATACAGACAATAAAAAAACCACACAGAAAAGAAAACGGGTACAATAGGCGGCCTTATCGCTAAAGAGCGATCTCTGCTAGGCAACCCAGACTAGGATATAATATATAGATAAGCAGGTTTAGGGTGCACAATTAAAAATAAAGCATATAAACACTTAAAAATTTAAATAATTAATATAATATAATAACTTCAATATATATATCTATATATAAAAAAAAAAAAAAAAAAAACATAATTCAAAAAAAATATATGTCATAAATAAGCTAAAATTAATTTTGTAAATAAATAAGGTTTTGTTCTGCGATTGGGTTAATTTGGGTTTTATAATTTCTGAATTTTCTCTGATCTGGTCTGGTTCGGCCTTTGCCAATTACCAGAAAGCGATACAGTGTAAAAACCATTTAAGGTACTGGCATATCCGCAACAGTTACTACTACTGCTGGATCATCACTTACCACCAGGTGAGATTGCAGTCAAGGACCAACTTGTGAAATAAAGAATTACTACCCCGTTACGTTAAATAATTAATAAGTTTTTTGATAGGACTTGTCAGATTAAGTTAGAAGTCTAAAAAAGGTGATTGCCACCGTTCTGTTAGTACATACATACAATACATATAACCAACTTTATTATCTTTTTATACCTGGGATCTATTCACAAACATAGCTATTCCGAGTTCTATGTTTCCTAATTCAAGACCATCTAGATCATCCATATTTTTGAATAGTCATCACCTAAGTACATACGTCGACAAATCCTAACATAGTTAACTTAATTGTGACATAAACATTTTTCGTCAGGTGAGATTTGTTTAAGCATAGATTATATGGCACATATATTCTCTGAAGCGGTGACAGCCCAGTGGTCCGGGCGTCTGCCTCTAATCAGAGGTCGGCGTGGTGGACTATGGCCAAACCCTTCTCATATTGAGAGGAGACCCGTGCTCTGTAGTGAGCCGGCAATGGGTTGATCATGATATGGCACAACATAAAATCGGGGTACTTAATGTTGAACAAAAAGTTATTTTTTTTAATTTCATAGCGAGCAAACGAGCAGGCGGGTCACCTGATGGTAAGTGATTACCGCCGCCCATGAACATTTGCAGCACCAGAGGAACCGCCAATGCGTTGCTGGCCCTTGAGCAATTTGTTAATCCGCCCTTTGAAGATCCCCATATTATAATCATTAGGGAACACAGAAGATGGACAAGTTATAGGACAAAGAAAATCGTCGGAGCACACCCGCACGTTCTCCAACCAAGGGGAAGCCATCATCGTCAATCAGAACTAACATAAATATGCTTTTACCTCTCCCTCACGAGCGTAGGGCGCAAATGTACCCAAATGTATATAATGGACCTGAGGCATGAGGGCGCATACGATTTTTAGCCTCGCACAAGATCTCTCAGGATTAGGGGATGTGCGTTTGAATTATTTAATTGTTTCGTACCAATGTCACAATTTTTGAATGCAAAATAAGACGACGTAATGCCTGGTCAACGCAAAGAAAACATTTAAAAGTTCGACGAATAACAACTTAATGCCTGGTAAAATGAAATGAAATGAAATAAACATGAAATGAAATGAAACTACACTTTATTGTATACTACACAACAGAAGAAATACAAGACAGTAAAGAAAAACAAAATGAAAAGAAGGTACAAAAGGCAGACTTATTGCTAAAGAGCCACTGCCAGGCAACCAGTATATAATATATATACAACCAAGCTTAGGGTGTACAATTACAAATAATACATGACAAACAATATAAATACTTAAAAATACAATATATCACACATATATATAGATAAAACTAGAAAATAAATACATAAATAAATATAAAAAAATGTCATAAATTACTCAAAAGAAAGAATAATAACGCAAAGAAAAGATTCAAAAGTTCGATGCATAACAATATATCTATATATAATCATAACGTAAAGATAGATTTTTAACACGATCATAATCATTTACAATAAATTGTCATCATCATCCTCACCCCAATATCATTTCCATTAACAATGGACATAGGCGTCTTAAGAGAGAAGGATATAGAGCAAATTCAAATTCAAATTCAAAATAATCTTTATTCAAATAGTCCTTAAAAAGGCACTTTTGACGCGTCAATAATTTACATAGTAGTTATTTCATGGTGATAACTATATTCGTAAACTTAAAACTGAGCTGACTTTACATGCTTTTTTTAACGGTGGGAAATTCGTTTACGTATCTACTACCGCTTCCGTTGAGGTATGTGGGACTCGCCGGCGGCCGGAGTTGCGAAAAGAATACTAACTAAAACCCAGCGATTCTCGTTCGCCTCACCTGTAATTTTGTTCCAAATCTGTGATAATAAACACCTATATAAGACGTATACAAAGGAAAGCTTATCTCTTCCTGCTAACTAACTGGGTATTTATTGGATACGTAATTCAAAACCACTCCTCAAAATTAAATAGGTACCTACTGGCAATGAAATTGTTTACAAAACAGTACCCACCCATTCAAATTATTTTGTAGCTTTGTCCGTTTGTGGATCACGAGCAATTAGTTGATTGCCGCTTAACCCTTTATGTGACTCGCGTCTGTCTGTCGCTTTGCGTTTTATTTTAATTAATGTTGTGACGCCGAGGCGACGCGTAATTGTTATCTATATAAACAAACGAAATATGGGAAGGAGCTTGTCTACACTTAATACTATGCAAAGGTGGAAGGGTATCTACATTTTCGGTAAACAGTAAATCGTGTTTAGAGTCGATTTCTTTAGTATTTTGATTTGAAAGTCGATGCAACAAAAAATTTAGTATAAATTACAAAATTAACAAAAATTAACATACCTAGTTATGATTACATCTCGCCCGTCTTGTTTAGATTACGGCTAGTTCTAGGAACGCAACGCTAGTGACCACCGGTGAGCGGATGAGCTAAAATATCCAGCCTCCGAAATAATTATAAAAATATTTTTTTTTTAATTATTTTAAGCGCTCCCGAAAACAAAAGTACATTGTATAGTTAAGTACATTTAAGAACAAAATGCAAAAAGGGAAGAAACAAGGAAAGCGCAATGTCGGTAGACCCCCTTTAGTTAGGTAGACGAAACCTTGAGAGTCTTAGGGAGTAGTGGAATACATGTGGCTCAAAACCGTTGAATATGGACGCTTAAAGTCTATAGTTGAAATGGACGCAGTTGTTTTAAGGGATTATACAGTCTAAGATGGTAGCGAACTAACCTGTTAGGGGTATGGTAAACTGATACTCCTTATAGCTTTCTACTCGATATTGTGACAGAACGCTAAATAGCTTGTTGACACGTCTTCGTCGGTAGGCTAGTAAATAGGCAAGGCCGAAGCCTCCCATCAGACAGAGCACACGCTACGCCACGGAGTCGTCACGGTGTGCAAAAAGGGCACATACGAGTTCAAAAATTGGGCCCACAGGTTTACCTTGTGTGGGTCCCAACGGATGTACTAACATTGTAAAGTTGTTTTTTGGCAAATAAATATTTTTAATTTTTTTTTTCAACCAACAACTAACAAGTTTCGACATATTGATTTAGAATTTTGGCGTTTGACTGAAATTTAATAATATGCCTGATATCATTGTAGTTTTTGGTGAAATAAATGAAATACATCTTTATATTTGTGTTTTTTTAAGCTGAATGAAAGTATCGATTTGAACGATCACTACATAAGACATAACTTATTTTTGATGTTTTAATGGATTGGATCATGTTTGTAAAACTACGTCCTCCTTAATGATTATGAAAAATGAATAAAATAGATATTTCCTATTAGTAGGTTAACACCCGACTGTAGACACAAAGTAAGCCTACAAGGTGATTATTATAAAATATTGATGACAATTTGTTGCAGCAAGTTAATAATGGGTATGGAAATGACGTCTGTCATTAGGCAGAGTCTGTCGAATGAAACAGTCATTTGTTATAGTCCATCGATATTATTAATGGTATTTCAACATACAGTTCGAGCTACTGATCTTTGATCTTAGTATACTTATAAGTGATTACGATAAAATTATTTTAATAAACTGAATGCCCGCAACTTTGTTACGAGGAAATTACAATACATATAGAAATTAAAATTAAAAATAATATAAATAGAGAGAGTGGTCTTTATTTATATTATATTTATAGTGGTGTATATGGTGTATTTATCGTAGGGGACAAACCGTAGTACCTTTTCGACAAGTTTTTTTTAGTAAATCAATGTAATCAAACATATAAGGACATGTACGTAATCATTTAAGAAGTCCAAGGTCTTGTGCAGTTGTTTTTATTATATTTAATTTTTTATTTTATTTATGTATCATTATAAAAAGTAGAACAGACATAAAACGAAAATACAGATTAACTCTAAATTAAATGGTGATTTCCTACTTTAGATTTTGTACAGATCACACCATATGGAAATTTTAGGTCAGGACGTCATCACACCGTATCTTCTCCGTTCTTCATGTCATCGCGTGCAATCATAGCTATTTTAGTAAACAAGGCACCCTAATGCTGACTATTAGGAGGATCAGAACAGTTGCAGTCAATGAGGTGTGAGCACGCGATCATTGCGCCATATGGAGGACCCGTGGTCAGATTGTCCGGGTAATGACCGTATTGGGGTGTGCGCATGCGCTACTGATATTATATAAATGCGAAAGCGTTGTTGGTTTTAATTTTTTTTACGCTAAAAACTTTTACGCATCGGTTTATTTTTTTGTTTGGATTTATTTGGTACATTTACAATCTGCCAGAATTACTGAAATACAGATCTGGGGCTCTTACTTTTTACTTTTAGCTGAGAAGTATAAAGTGTACTTTGACTTTGCTCAGTTAGTTTGCAGAGACGTATAATAAGCATATGGTCTGAAATCTCTTAATTTTGAATCATGTTTTTGTTTATACTGTCGAATTTATTCATTGCTATTGTAAACATTGTTAAAATTGTTATGAAACAAAGAGCCTATATTTATATATTTAAAAAAAGCATATATATATATATATATATATATATATATATATATCATCATCATCATCATGATCAACCCATTACCGGCTCACTACAAAGCACGGGTCTCCTCTCAATATGAGAAGGGTTTGGCCATAGTCCACCACGCTGGCCATGTGTGGATTGGCAGACTTCACACGTCTTTGAGAACATTATGTAGAACTCTCAGGCGTGCAGGTTTCCTCACGATGTTTTCCTTCACCGTTGAAGCAAGTGATATTTTAATTTTTAAAAACGCACATAACTGCGAAAAGTTAGAGGTGCGTGCCCGGATTCGAACCGCCGACCTCTGATTAGGAGGCTGACGCCCTAGCCACTAGGCTATCACCGCTTACTACTATATATATATATATATATAGTATATATATATATATATATATATATATATATATATATATATCTATAAATATTTTTCAAAAGTTAAAAAAATATATTTCGTCTTAGTCCTTCTTTAAAAACTCTAACGCTCTGTCTTACTTTAAATGTTTATAAAAGTAAAACCTGTTGGCTTCTTTTAGTATATAAAGAAATAAAAAAGTGGATGTACCTACAAAATTCAAATTCAAATTCAAAATAATCTTTATTCAAATAGTCCTTAAAAAGGCACTTTTGACGCGTCAATAATTTACATAGTAGTTATTTCATGGTGATAACTATATTCGTAAACTTAAAACTAAAGCTATGAGGGTTCCAAACGCGCCCCGGTCTAAGAAGAAGCCCACAACAAACTTAGACATACATCATACACATAAAAAATACCGTCTAATTTGAAATCTCTTATTAACTGTTTGCTTGAGTTTTCTGAAATAGCCGAATATTTTTATTGCTGTTATTAAAATCCAAAAGTCACCTAGCAATATATTAAAGTGGCGAGTAAGTTCACGGCTCAACGGCGAGGTGCGAGTAATATCGGCGAGTGGGCTCGCTCTACTGCACACCCCAGCCCACCGTACCGGAGCGTAGAATAATTGATCATCCTCATCGGAGGATTTTGTGGGATTCTTGACATTCTTGCATTTTTTTTAGCTTTAAGTAGGATATTTACGAATTAGTTTTCAGTTTTCTAACTTATTCTGGGTTAAAATAATAATTAAGTAAATATACCTGCGACCTGAAGAAGCGTTATACGAAGATTAGTTAGGTTCTAGTATTCGAACTTAGAAGCGGTGATAGCCTAGTGATTAGGACGTCAGACGTCCTAATCAGAGGTCGGCGGTTCGAATCCGGGCACGCACCTCCAACTTTTCGGAGTTGTGTGCGATTTATAAAAATAAAAAAAAATACCACTTGCTTCAACGGTGAAGGAAAACATCGTGAGGAAACCTGCACGCCTGAGAGTTCTCCATAATATTCTCAAAGGCGTGTGAAGTCTGCCAATCCGCACATGGCCAGCGTGGTGGACTATGGCCAAACCCTTCTCATATTGAAAGGAGCCTCGTGCTCTGTAGTGAGTCGGTAATGGGTTGATCATGATGATGATGATGATTCGAACTTGATTCTTGATCGGAAACTGGACAATGAAAACGGGGAACGCAAAACGGGGTGTACTTTCGAAAGGCGCTTACCGCTTACAGATCGATTATCTGAAATTTCGTGTAATGACGTATTTGGACGTCCTAAACACGAATATTGGCGTCAGTCCACTGAATCATTGAGAGTTTTATAGTACACTCGATCATGCTCATGACTAGACTCGTAAGCTCCCTAGCCTGAAACGTTCGTAACGTTCCTAAGCAACGCAGAAATCATACTGATTATTTATGGTGATTGACGATTGAACACGTTACCTGGTTAATGCCGTGCCGGTGCCGTTATGACAGTTAATCTTAAATGTCCTAACAGCAATGAAAAAATACTATAATTTTTTGCTAAAATCATTCAGCAAAAAATTCTTCGTTTTTATCATCATCGTCATATCAACCTACAGATATTTATAGCTAGTCAAAGGTTTTCTGTAGGGTGTTCCAGAATCCACGGCTTTGGGTCAATTCACAGCGAGCCGCTGAAGTATCCACTTGGGTTGAACACTGCCTTAACCGGTGCGGGCTCGCTAATCCAGCATCTTTGGTCTCCTATGCCCAACGGTTTTCCATCAATGTGCCCCGCCTAACTTCTGAAGCTTCTCAAATCGTTGAGCTATGTTGGTAACTCTGGTTCTTCTACGGATCTCCTCATTGCTGTTTTGATTACGTGGATATAATTAGAGTAAGTCTAACTATCGCTTGCTCCAAGAGCAGAACTAATGCTGCTCGTCGATACCAACATAGCCGAGGAAGTCACCCTCGCTAGCAAATAAACCTACTCGTAAAAATGTCACAACACTTCAATTTCAATATCTTCTGCTACACTGGGTCCTTGTTGGAAACAATATGGCGGAAGAGAATCGTGATTGCGAACTTGGAACAATGGTTTGTCAACTGCCATTAGGGGTTTGGTTAATCATTGATTGAACAATCAATATTTGCCTGTGTGCCATTTCCAATCAAGGAACTTCCTTAAGCAGTTGTATTCTTTCGACGAGAGTTATGCTTTTATTGCAACTTCTTTCCCCCCAAAACATATTGTTTACATATTGTGGGTAGGTGCATAAATGTCAACACGTTTTTGCTAGAGCTCCTAATAATTTATTTAATTAAAATTATAAAAAAGTGCTTATAGTAAATATATAATGTGGTAAAGTTCATCTACCTACCAGCAGCTACTCCTTCAGTGTTCTCCCTACAATATTGGCCTAACAAATTACACATTAAGGCACATAATAAAACTGTGAGTAACAGTCACTGTCATTTGAAATGGACTCAATCAAGAAGTCTCTACAGGAGTTGTCACAGCATTTTAACATAACTATGGCTGAGTTTCAACAAAATTTGAGTGCAACAATTCCAGCCACTAGCCCTACCTCAAATATTGCATTGCAATTCACTGCGTTTAGGGCTTTTGTACTCTCTGCCCTAGAGAATCTACAGTTACAAGTTGAGCATCTCACAAAGCAACAAGATCGCATGGAAATGAATACTAGAAAGAAAATTCTTCTACTTCATGGTGTCTCGGAGCATAAAAATGAGCAAGTGACAACATTGGTGATGAAATATTTGTCGGATCATCTTGACATGCCCAATCTCTCAGTTGATGATGTTAGCCGCTGTCACCGTATGGGAGCCTCTAAGGTTGGTAAACACCGAGCTATTCTCATCAAGTTTAAGCAGCTGTCTCTTAGAAATCAGGTGTGGTATGCCAAAGCTAAACTCAAAAGCACCGGAGTTACCCTCTCTGAATTTCTTACTAAAGAAAGACATGACATCTTCATGGCTGCTAGGCAGCGTTTTGGGATCACTAGATGCTGGACAAATGAAGGTGCTATTTTTGCTGTTGGATCAGATGGGTCAAGGCGTCGCATTACTACAAAATCCGAGCTAGATAAAGTTCCAAGTACATCTGAAGCCCAAGGTCAGACCACAGGTAGCATGACCACCGTTAACACCAGTGCTGCTGCCGCTACTGTTCCTACTAAACAGAGGACTACTCCTCTTGCGCAGACTAGTCGGGCCAAACGGGTCATCAGGAAATGAAGGAAATTGTGATGTCTTATTTTGAACTAAGTTTTCTCTTTCTATAACAGTTGTAGTGCACTGCTTTGCGTTTGTGTTTGTGTTTTGATAGCGATTGTGATTGTATTTGGGTAGCGTCACAATTTGTCAATATTAATACCCGCTCAGGGCACAGATTAAGGATGTTTGATAGATTTTATTCGAGTCAAATAGTGTTTTGTTCTTTCTTGAGGTTGACACTTGACACTTGACATTTGACAGTATTTGTCGTTGTCATATGGTTTCGAGATAAGTTGCGTTCCTCCACCGGTATCGGTAGGTAATTTTATTTTACTTTTTTTTTTAAATGTAAATCATCAGTTTCAGTAAATGTATATTGTTGTTGTCCTTAATTAGTGGAATGATAAATTACTTAATACTTAATTTTTAGGAATCATTGTTATAGGTAGTTCATAGGTGTTTGTAAGGAAGATACGAACTCTAATTGTCTGTGTCAGATGAGCTGTTGGTATTAAGTTTGACCTTTTTTGTTTTAATTTAAGCGGTGCAATGCAGTGCCTTTTTAGTTTTTAGTTTGTGTTGATTTCAAATTGTGTTATTGATAATTTATAGATATATGTTTAGTAACTGCTGGTGGGTGAACAAATTAATGTTTTATTTTTTATTTTGTTATAATCGTTTATTTATATTAAGACTACTATATATTCATATTATACATATATTTTATGTTATTATATTTATTTTAATATTATTAGATATATTTAGTTTATAATATTGGTATTATTTAACAATGAATTTTAACAATAGCGTTAATAGTGATAGCTTAGATGACGACAACAGTTTATACTTTCAATGTTCTTCCGCATCTTCCGAGGACAGTTTCCATAGTGCGGCCATTCCACTAAATTCTACATTAAGAGCTACCTTTTCCAGTTATTCTAAATGCTTTAATGTAATGCACATTAATGCGCAGAGCATACCTTCTCACTATTCTGACCTTTTGGATTCTTTCAACGCTAAGGATATACATGCGATCTTGGTATCAGAAACATTCCTCAAGCCTTGCCTTCCATCAACTTCGTATGCTTTACCAGGTTTCCATCTTATTAGAAACGATAGGACTGGCAAGGGTGGTGGTGGAGTAGCTATATATCTCCGCAGCCACATTCCCTTTTCAATTTTAAATAAATCTTCTTCTCTTTACTCAGAATCATCGGAACATATCTTCATTGAGGTTATTTTTGGTACAGTGAAGCTCTTACTGGGAGTTCTATATAGTCCTTCTTTGCGCATTGACTATTTTGATGTTTTTGAAGAATTGTTAGAGAAATATGTACCGGGCGCTGATCATACGATTATTATGGGCGATTTTAATACTTGCTTGATTAAAAATGATTTTAGAGCCAAGCGGTTGGCAAACATTGTTGGAAGTGCTAATTTGAATATCCTTAATACCCAAAATGCAACTCACTTCTCTCCTAATTGCACCCCATCGCTACTGGATCTTATTATTGTATCAACACCGGATCGGGTCAATGCTTACGGGCAAATCCCAGCAGAAGCTTTCTCCTACCACGACTTAGTCTATTTATCATATAAAATTCGGCCGCCCAAATTAAAGCCTACGATAATAATGCGACGGAGCTTTAAACACTTCAATAATGAAAGTTTTTTGAAGGACCTTAATGAAATTGACTGGAACTGTATTCTTAATGCTTCGTCAATTAATGATAAAATTATGATTTTCAACTCAATTTTAATTGATTTATTTGATATACATGCTCCACTGAGGCCTATAAAACTGAAACATACACCGGCGCCTTGGCTTACTAAAGAAATAAGTGTCCTAATGGCTAAGCGAAATAAGTGTAAGTCGAAATATAAGCTTAATCCTACAGATGAGAATCTTCAAAGATACAAAAAGTTGCGTAACCATTGTAACAGGGTGTGTAGAAATGCCCAACGCAAGTTTATTCACGACGCTGTGGACAATAAGGATTCTGGAAAAGTTTGGAGATTTTTAGACGCCATGGGTATAGGACGCACGCGCAGAAGCTCTCTTTCTACTAATAGCCTTGATCTGGAAGCATTAAATAGTTATTTCACTAAAATTTCACTTATAGATGATGCAACCAAATCAAATACTTTATTTTCCCTTAACATGCGTTCTAAAACTAATTCAGTGCCATTTAATTTCGTTTCCGTTACCACTGAGGAAGTGAAGAAACACATCATGGCAATCAAGTCTGATGCCATAGGTTCCGATGGGGTGAGTCGAAAGATGATCCTTTTAACTCTCGAAAATACTCTGGCCGTCCTCTGTCACATTCTCAACCACTCACTTTCCTCTCACACGTTTCCTAGAGCCTGGTGTTTAGCCTATGTCATTCCTATTCCGAAAACTTCAAATCCTTCATCTTTCTCTCACTACAGACCAATTTCAATACTTCCTTTTCTATCAAAGGTACTTGAACGTATTGTTCACAAACAATTATATTTATATCTCTCTAAGTTCAATATCTTGAGTCCATACCAATCTGGGTTTCGTCCTGGGCACAGCACAACCTCTGCTCTTATTAAAATTTGTGATGACATCAGGTATGGAATTGACAACCATTCTGTAAGTATAGTTGCCTTACTAGATTTCTCGAATGCCTTTAATACTGTCGATTTTGAGATTCTTCTTGCTGTCTTAAAATCAATAAATATGTCTTCTGAAGTTATAGCTTGGTTTAGATCCTACCTTTGTGATCGAAGGCAATGCATTCGTATTGATGATAGACTGTCATCTCCTAATAAGTTAATTGCTGGGGTCCCTCAAGGCGGTGTTCTTTCTCCTCTTCTCTTTGCTTTATTTATTAACTCTATTACTGAATTTCTCTCTCTGTCTTTCCATCTTTATGCTGACGATTTGCAAATTTACACTACTACATCCATCGGCGAGCTTGATGGTGCAATAACTAGTATTAATGCTGACCTTAATACTGTCAGCTCTTGGAGTAAGTCGTATGGATTGACTATAAATGCAAGCAAGTCACAGGCGGTTTTGATTGGTTCCCGTCAACTCCTATCAAAAATCAACACTTTCTCTCTTTCTCCTCTTGTATTTGATGGTACTAAATTGGAATTTTGTAGCACAGTCAAAAACCTGGGTCTCATTATAGACAATTCCTTTTCCTGGACACCCCAAGTTTCTGAAATCAGTCGTAAGATCTTCGCTGTAATCGGTCGCTTGAGAAGATGGAAGCACTTTTTACCCGTAAGAACTAAACTTTCTTTAGCCCATTCACTTCTTCTTCCTCTTCTTGACTATGCTGATTCGTGTTATCCAGATTTATCTCAGCTTCTCCTTAACAAGCTTGAGCGACTGCAAAATATGGTAATAAGGTTCATTTTCGGGTTAAGGAAATTTGACCACATCTCTCAATATCGTGCTCAACTAAAGTGGCTTACTATAAGACAGCGTCGTGATCTCCATATTTTATCCCTTCTTTACACTATCCTCTTCCATCCTCAAACTCCTCCTTATCTAAAGGAAAAAATTAGATTTCTGGGTTCTGGCCATCTGTTTAACCACCGGTCCCAGAACGATACTAAACTGGCGATGCCATTCAGCCATTCTCGCTGGTATGGCGAGTCATTTGCAGTGAAAGCCGTGAAACTTTGGAATGCTGTACCTCGGAATATTAGAGATTCAAAATCGCTTATTATATTTAAACGTAATCTAAAAAATTATTATTTGTCGCACTAAGCTTATGTACTGAATATATTATACACATTTTTTTTTTTTATGTATATATATATATATATATAATATTTGAATATATATGATAATTTATTGCTATTTATGTAAATTAGTGTGTATTCCTAGTATGTAATTTTATGTAAGTTTATCTTTATTCGTGCTCTTATTTGTACACCAACCACTGTGATTTTGTAAAATGTTTCCTGTAAATAGCGGTTGCCTGGAAGAGATCACTTTCAGTGATAAGGCCGCCCTTACACCGTTTTTGTCTTTTAATTTTAATTTTTGTTTTTTTTTGTATTTGTTGTGTGTAATAAAGAGTATTATTATTATTATTATTATTATTGTTTGGGGTTTCTAGAATAACTAATTAAGTAATAACTAGGTAATTAAGTTACTTGTACATAATTACGCCTCCTAATCAGAGGACGGGGGTTTGAACCCGGGCACCTATAACTTTTCTTTTCTATAAGCGGCTCTAGATATATTTGGGTTATTAAATGGTTATTATGAAAACAAAAAATCCGTTTTTTCAACCTCTTCTCAGTCTTTAGTTAACAAATAATTTCTACAGCAGTATTATAGCTCATACCGTAGAGTCAGTAAAAACGTACCTACATTTTTTTATCATAACTAACCGCTAGCGAAGAATAATGTTGATAATTATTACACAAATTCTTCGTTGAACGGCAAACTCAAGCTTTAATACGTGTAGTCTGGAACTGGATTAACTGAGGATGAATGTATTCATAATCTGAATTCATAGTACCACCGAATAACCATTTTTTTCCAGAATGCACGTCTTCGACATATGGGTATTGATTTAAGTTTTTTAACAAAATTTTAACAAAATTTGCCGTCTCTTCAATTATGTTGGAAAGGACATGTGTGTAAAAAAAATATAAGGTGGTGACCAGTGTTTGGAGTGGGTGAAAGAAAAAGTCATGTGGGATAATAGCCTCTCATCTGAAAACTATGTTCTTACATCTAGGTGTACAGTAATCAACAAAGTTCTCATTAGAATTTGCCGGATCAGGAAATTGCCATACTGAAGGGCACGCCGCCGGTTTTAAATGCATTCAATACATTGTGAAGTGTCAAACACTTGGCGCTCCAATAATATTCAAATGTGTTTCATATCCGGCCTGCCGTCTGTACTGGCTGGTTTGCGTTCGGTAAACTTGGCGGAATGCCGTAATGATCGGAAATTAAACGGTTCTAGAGGTTTATTGGAAACGAGGTCAATACGAAAGTGGGCACTTTCGTATTACGGAACCTATTATTGAAGGATTTACTTACTTAAAGTTACTAGGAAACAACCTATGGATGTTCACTTCTGCTTTCTGGTCTTGTATAGGAAAAAAAAGTAAAAGTTTGTCTATCGATTAACTACGATCTCTTTTGAAAAATTTTCGTAGACGAAAACTTTAACTATTACCTTAAAACCTTTCTCAACACACTAGAATATTAGGTATTTTTGATTTAGTTGAGGTACTATATCAATCGTTACTTGGAACACCACATTCGATTTTGAAAAGGTAATAAATATCTAGATTCACCGTTTCATTGTCATCATGATCAACCCATTGCCGGCTCACTACAGAGCACGGGTTTCCTCTCAATACGTACGTCTCAGTACGGCCATGTGCGGATTGGCAGACTTCAAGCGCCTTTGACAACATTATGGAGAACTCTCAGGCATGCAGGTTTCCCCACGATTATTTCGTTTACCGTTGAAGCAAGTGATATTTTAATTGCTTAAAAAGGCACATAACTACGAAAAGTTCTAGGCCCGGGTCGAATCCACGACCTCTAATTAGCAGCTTCAATTCACCTTATATTAACGATTAATTAACTGTATCCATATATCCGAGAAAAGGGCTTTACTGTAACACCCATAGAGATATCTGGGTGGCCAGTCATTCAGACGTCAAATAACTTGGATGATTTCTTATCATCATCATCATCATCATGATCAACCCATTCTCGGCTCTCTACAGAGCACGGGTTTCCTCTCAATATAAGAAAGGTTTGGCGATAGTCCATCGCGCCATGTGCGGATTGGCAGACTTCACGCGGCTTTAAGAACATTATGGAGAACTCTCAGGCGTGCAGGTTTCCTCACGAAGTTTGCCTTCACCGTTATTGAGTAAGTATATAGTTATTTCTTATAAGTACTTACTTTTCTATTCTAAGTAGAAATTTCCATCATAACTCATATCAAAGCGGCGCCGGCGCCGTGTTTTTCAGAGTTCCGTTGAGATAAGGACCCACACTTAGACGCTGAGTGCTCTTCAAATAGATGAGTATTTTTAGCTTCCGTGCTTTGACTGCGCGCCGCGTTACCGACATGCTTCATTGTGGGTCATGGCTTCGACTTTTAAAGTACGTTACTTTTATATATACAAAAACTATCAAAAGTTTTAAAACAACTTCTTTCTACATCATGTCTAGTTATTTTTCAGTAGATCTCAGTATCTAAAGACACATCAACGAATATCACTTGATGTGTGTTTCGACGCAACTTCATAGCTAAGTTACGAATGTGGTTATCACAATCTTCACACGAATTTAATTATTAAAACATATATATATATATATATATATATATATTTTTACCTGTATATATTTTTTTTAAATTTGAATTTTTAGTGTTGAGTTCTGCTATACGTGAACCAACATGTTTCTGCAAACTGTCTGATTTATAGAATCATATTGATCAAAGCAGAAAGCATTTCTCATTTTCATTTCTCATTTCTTATCATACGTCCGTGAAGGATATAAGGACTGAAAATGTCGCTAACCAATTACCTAAACTGTCATCTGAAATTAACGTTGTAAAACTATAAAAGAGAACATGTATTTTTAATATCCAGAACATCCTCGAACACTTAAGCTTAATTGCAAAAATATTTTATACCGTAAATGTTTATTTAATAACCGTCATAACAGGACATGAATTGATTTCATTACATCGCTTAAAGCGTTTACTTTCGCGATATTAATTTCGTGTATTCATAATTTCGGCTAGTTGCCTACGTAATGGAAGGTGCAGACAGACGTACTTAGCGTAAATCTGTCGGTATTGCATTAAGATAAAAGTTTTTTCTAAATATAAACAAGGATCACTTAACAGTTATTGCTCGTGTTAATGTAATATTTGAGCATTAATTTTAGTCATATCGCAAATTGAAATTAAAAAAAAAATATTTTATTTTAATCTGCACTCTTTTAAAACGGTGGAGCCCGTGTTTCGTATTTTTTTTTAGTTTTTAAATGTTGGCCTAACGTTTTAATTCCAATTTTAAATTGTGAGACTGGTATAAAAGTTACTGGATAATCTGTCAGTCAGTCAGGTTTTCATAGGTTATATCGCTGGTATTCAGGCGTTACATCCTCGACCGAGATTCAAGAGTAACCGATACATATGCTTATCTGCTTTATATAAACAAGTAGGGCCGATCGTCGATGAGGGTAGGTTGACACAATTTATTAAGTCCCGTTTAATGTGTAGTAGGTTAACGTGTGCTCTGAATCGAGTTCGTTAATTGTATCTCAGGGATCAGATAAGCAATGAAATAATCTGTAGAAAAACTAAACGAGTTAACAATTATAGCGAGTCGAAGCGGTCCACTGGCAGGATATTTCTGTCGTAGAACCGATGGTCGTTGGGGCAGACGAGGCCTGGAGTGTAGATACGCTGTGTATAAAAATAGATACTACGATAGCTGTATCTATACCTAACAGGATTCAGCTTACTTTTTTCGTTTTAATATCGAAGGTCAAACCGACTTCACGATACGTTTAATAAGAAATCGTGACTCGTGGAGACGGTTCGTTATGTTGTAGTTTTATTATAATAGCTGCCTTTATAGAAACATTCTAATGTTTTTCTCTGAAATATGATCAATATATTAGTCAATATTCTTTACAGGCTATTTAATTCCCACTGCTTTAAAGCCCTTTCTCTCACAAGAGAGAGGTTTTATAGCATCTCTTACGCGTGGTTTCGGTCTATAAAATTGTCTCAGTTTATGTTTCTATGTTTGCTTGTCCTTCTATCAAGCAATGTAGCACCGAACAGAACTAATTTTTGCATGGGTACCTATGCGTTGATATGTATATTTCTATAAATTGAGTAAAATAATCTTTAGGCTAGATCTTTATAGAAAAATAATTTTGACAGAGTTTCACTGTTGCGCACATTCCTCTTCTCGCACTCTCTCTCGCAGAAGAAGAATGTGCTTAGCAACTAAAATACCTATTTTAGTGAGTTTTTTAGAGCATAGACCCATAAAGTCGCTTTAATTTTACCAAATATTATTGGAATGCTTTTAACGATTATAGTTAGCGATAATAACTAAGACCGACACGCAAGTGATAGAGCTCCTTCAGGAAACGAGTTATATGAATAACACAAATTTCAGCCCGACCCATGAGTGAAAATCAGGACCTTAAGGTATCATATCAGGTAGCTAATCACTAAAACAAACGAGACAGTATATAAATAAATAAATGTAAAACAATATTTTTCATGCAGGTTGAATGTACGGTTGTTTGAAGAATATAAATGAATACATTAATTCGTATTGCAGACGCTGAAAATATTCTCAAAAACTGGTATTTCAACTTGCCCCACAGCATAATATATTATGTTGCGGCGCGCGCGCAGTCTCTTCCACCAATCAGGGCTCATCGCCACTGAAGGGCGGAGCCAGACCTTTTCAATAATTACCAACAATTTTGATGCATCAGATCTCTTGATAACTTTTTTATGGGAACAATGGCATGTCATAATATTTTAATTTCAAGGGTTCCGTACCTGTACCTTTTTTTTTTTTTTTTTTTTTTTTTTTTGTCGTGGTGGAAAAGCTTTATAGCTACTTCCGTCCCTTGGGCAGGACGGAGGTTATGTGGGACTCCCACCCATGGGTGGTCTACCCGAACTAAAAACCACCACGGCATGTCCCTCTCGCTGGTTTTACTGGACGCCCGGGGGACCCATTGTATACTTCCCGGTCGCCTACCAGTCACCCCAGCCTACCGCCGGGTCTCTTCCGCACTACAAGAGGAAGGATCAGGACAGCTTGATCCCCCCCCCCCCAAAACTATAAGGAGACTTGTGCAATGGCGGACAACTAGCCCAATAGCTACCCGCCTTCTCCCAAGCGAAGCAGACGAGCGGCAAATTGCCGAAGTCTTCTTCCAAAAAGTTACTGAAACCTTTTAGGATCCGAACTCCCGCTTATCTAATGCACCACATGTGAGCGTAATTCAACTGAGCCACAGTTCTTTCTTTCTTTCTTCTTCCGTACCTGTACCTGGGTGCCAACTTGACTCTATTAATAAAACTCTGCTTAACTTCTGTCTGTTCGCTGGCTCCACCTCATGAACCATATTAGGAATAGTGAGGTAAAATAAAGTTTTTTAAGGCAATGTAGTTTTTTATATTACCGTCACTTAGCCGGGTTTTCTAACAGTTCTCAATCGGTGCCAGCGAATAGTCAGATTGTCCAGGTATGAAAACTAAAAGAGAAGAGCTGCCAATTTTTTTTAAAGTATGTAGTAAATCAGGCAGCCTGTAAATGTTAGATGGAAGCCCGTATACCTGGGTGATGCCCCTACCAAGGTCGAGGTCGTTTATGATAGGGAACTCAGCGTGTTTTTTAATATTTTTCATATTTTCAAAAGAAAATTACAGAAATATCCTTGCAATGGAATATAGGCTTCGCTTCTGCCGTTTAAAGAAGCGAAAATAAAGTTTTTATTTTGTCGTGACGAAATGAGATTTTTCTTAAACGTGTCACATTTACGGCCTGGGTATGAAAAGAACTATATTTACTTGAGATATCCATTATTTTCATCTAGTTTCAATTGCGAACATTAAGCGCGGCAGCAATGTTGGTATCGTCGTATTTGTATGCTCTTTGATTTCTAGCCCTCGTCTGTGGCTCCAGTCGTTATAATTGCATGCTGTTCCGGCCTCGACAATAGTGCTCTAATTTTGAAATCATATGTGTTCTATTGAAACCCAAAAAACATGCCCATCACAGCTATATGGGCTCAATTGCCCTAATATAAAAGTAGAAAAACCAAAATTATGCGCAATCATACTTTTCTGCTGCATCACACATCAATTCGTACATTAAAGCCAACCAATTCTGTCAGTATTTTTTCGAAAAGCTTTTAGTGCGGCTCAACAAAACGATGATTCCAATGAATTTTACTACTTTCAGAATAAGGGCCAATGCTAACAACTATTATTTTTAAGTGGGCCAACCCCTAAAAATGTCTTGTCAAAATAGTCGGCTACATCAATGAAATTTAAAAATTGGCCGTTTCCTTTAGGGGCTGGAAATAAAAATGCTTTTAGTCACCTAATAGAGATGGCGATTTTCATAAATTGCCTTTATTTTTAACAATGATTTTGACCACTTTGACAGTGCGTCTGTGTCAATCTGATAGATCGACTTTTATTGCAATTTCTTTATTCGACGAAGTGTTTAATCATGTTAGTTCTTAACTATGTTTTATGAATATATGTCCCGTTGTTTGGGAGTTATCAGTTCTTTTATTAGCTGATGCAGGGATTTGAGTTTCAGTCTAGATTTTTTCGGTAACAGCCCAAGCTGGCGCAGTCCAACCCCGTGCATCGGAGAGCTCATTAAGCCGGGTTAATATCACTGACATATAATCATCATCATGATCAACCCATTACCGGCTCACTACAGAGCACGGGTCTCCTCTCAATATGAGAAGGGTTTGGCCATAGTCCACCACGCTGGCCATGTGCGGATTGGCAGACTTCACACACCTTTGAGAACTTTATGGAGAACTCTCAGGCGTGCAGGTTTCCTCACGATGTTTTCCTTCACCGTTTAAGCAAGTGATATTTTAATTTTTTTAAAACGCACATAACTCCGAAAAGTTAGAGGTGCGTGCCCGGATTCGAACCGCCGTCCTCTACAGACGGTTACTACTACTACTACTACTACTACTAGTAAGTATATTAATACAATTTTGTTGAATTCTCGTATGTGCTTAAGTAGGTGTCTAAGCCTAGTTGAATACTAAAAAGTTTTTAAGTAGGGACCTAATTTTGTAATACTATATTTTGAACTATTGCAGCTGCCTTTGCTCCCGGCCCTCCACGGCTCATCGTTTGTTTATTTTAAGTTTGTATGTTTATATTTTATGGTTAAAGGCCATAAGGGAGCACCGAAGAAGATTATTTTCGACGTGTGAGTTTCTTTTTGTGATCTTAGTACGAGTATAATGGAATACTTACCATTTTTTTTAATAAAAATATATAATAGTTAGAAAGCTACAAATGTTTTTTTTTTAAATGAGAATAATATATAATTTTGTCACACGAATTTTCACGCTAATGCCAATAATTGAAATTTTTAAGGAATTTTCTAATATTGTTCAATTATTTCACGATTTGTTACATCGTATTTATATGCTATAAATAAAACGGGTGTCAAGTAATCTGATACGCTTTTAAAAGAAGTATAAAAAGTGAGGTTTTTCGGAATAACCGTACATTTCGCCATCGCAGCGTTTTGAGCTTGGGAGATAAAGGTGAGCATTTCATTTCTATTATATACCCAATTAACATTTTAGAATAAGAAACGGTGATATCCTAGTTGTTAAGACTTCGGCAACCCTTTCCGAGGAAACCGAGTTAGACCCTCGGCACGCCACTCTTAACTTTTCAGTTATGTCCGTTTTAATTCAAGTAATTTTTAATTAATTTCACTTATTATTTACAAGTCAAATATTGGGAAGAAACCTGCATGCCTGAGAGTACTTCACAATGTTCTCAAAGGCATGCGAGGCCCACCGATTTGCACTTGTCCTGTGTTGGATTACAGCTAAAACCCTGGTCTGTCACTGCTTCAATTATTAGGATTATTGTATTACATCAAGAAAAACTACAAAGAGGTACTAATTAAGTGTTGTTCCGATCCAAGATGCGGGCATCAGATACTTTCATCATGATCAACCCATAACCGGCTCACTACAGAGCACGGGTCTCCTCTCAATATGAGAAGGGTTTGGCCATAGTCCACCACGCTGGCCATGTGCGGATTGGCAGACTTCACACGCCTTTGAGAACATTATGGAGAACTCTCAGACATGCAGGTTTCCTCACGATGTTTTCCTTCACCGTTGAAGCAAGTGATATTTTAATTGTTTAAAAAACGCACATAACTCCGAAAAGCTAGAGCTGCCTGGATTCGAACCGCCTACCTCTGATTAGGAGGCTGACGCCCTGACCACTAGGCTATCACTGTCAGATACTTTACCATTGCTAAAAAAACATATGTTTGATAATTTATTGTGATGTATTTCAAGTTAGATGAAAACTACGAGTATGAACAATAACGTTATCATGGTTAGCCTTTTGTTACGGGTTATACCGTTCATTGTTCAACTACTGTAGTTAAAATGTTATATTTTATAATTGCTTACGTAAAACAAACTGTAATCTTATTCGCGTTTCCGACTTAAAAAAATTATACCTACAAGCAAAGTCAGGTAATACCGCAAAGATATTAAATCTTTGCGGTATTTTTATAAAGTACTTATGGCATCCCATTGGAAAAATTCGCGGGTTTTCTTCCTGGATGTTTGCTATATATGTGCAACACTTTATTTTAATGGTTTGATTAGTTATGGTTAGATAACGTAACAAGCAGAGCAATGAAATTACGTTATGAAACTAGCTGTTGCATTTGCTTCAAAATCCCGAGGGAACTGTTAGTTTTCACGGGATAAAAAGTATATGATGGCGTTTCTGGGATGAAATCTCTAAGTAATAATCGTTGTGTGGACGATATTAAAGTAATATTGTGTATCGTTTAAGGTTTATCTCCGCGATGGCACCAATCTACTTGATATTCTTGCTCTGCGCGCTCGTGAGCGGTAACAGACGGGACCACCACCAAGCTGTAGGAGGAGCCGGAAGCGGCGCGTATGGATCGAGCTATGGCAGTGGATTAGGTTCAAGCGGTGCAGGTGGATCAGGCAGTTACGGTGGTTACAGTTCGAGTAGTTCGAGTGAATCTGATGGATATGAATATCAGAATGAACAATATCGAAGCCATGAAGGCCATGCAGCTGCTGCTGGTAAATCGAGTGGTCTGAGGGGTTCGGGTGCCGGAGGTTACGGATCAGGTTCAGGAAGTTATGGATCAAGCGCAGGAGGTGCGGGTGGCTATAGCTCAGGTGCTGGGGGTGCAGCAGGTTACGGATCGGGTTCAGGAAGTTATGGATCAAGTGCAGGAGGCGCAGGTGGCTATAGCTCAGGTGCCGGAGGTGCAGCAGGTTACGGATCAGGTTCAGGAAGTTATGGATCAAGCGCAGGAGGTGCGAGTGGATACAGCTCAGGTGCAGGAGGTGCAGCTGGTTACGGATCAGGTTCAGGAGGTTATGGATCGAGTGCAGGAGGCGCAGGTGGATATAGCTCAGGTGCAGGAGGTGCAGCAGGTTACGGATCGGGTTCAGGAGGTTATAAAAGTCAAGGCTCAGGATTAGATGAATACCGTAGCCGCTACGGTGGGTATGGGCAAGGTTCAAGCGGTTCAGGTGGTTATAGCTCGGGTGCAGGTAGTGCAGGGGGCTATGGTTCGGGTGCAGGAGGTTACGGATCAGGTGCCGGTAGTGCAGGAGGTTATGGTTCGGGTGCAGGAGGTTACGGATCGGGTGCCGGTAGTGCAGGAGGTTATGGTTCGGGTGCAGGAGGTTACGGATCGGGTGCCGGTAGTGCAGGAGGTTATGGTTCGGGTGCAGGTGGTTACGGATCGGGTGCCGGTAGTGCAGGAGGCTATGGTTCGGGTGCAGGAGGTTACGGATCGGGTGCCGGTAGTGCAGGAGGTTATGGTTCAGGTGCAGGAGGTTACGGATCGGGTGCCGGTAGTGCAGGAGGTTATGGTTCGGGTGCAGGAGGTTACGGATCGGGTGCCGGTAGTGCAGGAGGTTATGGTTCGGGTGCAGGAGGTTACGGATCAGGTGCCGCTAGTGCAGGAGGTTATGGTTCGGGTGCAGGAGGTTACGGATCGGGTGCCGGTAGTGCAGGAGGTTATGGCTCAAGTGCAGGAGGTTACGGATCGGGTGCTAGTAAGGGTGGTTATAGTGGGTCAAAAGACTCACACCCAGTCGCTAGTTCAAAAAGCTTAAATTTACAAGGACTTGGAGCAGATCATAACGGGCTTACTGAACAAGATATAAAGGCGTTATCTGATGCAAGAAGAAGATATGGTCTACAGTATGTGCCCCAATATCCTCAGAGATTACCAAATCCATATTATCAAACATTACATCAAACTTTGCCTTACGGTTTATATTCGTACAACAAGTATCCATATTCTAGAAGCATGAATGCTGTTGCCAGTGGTGCAGGGGGCTATGGTGGCGTAGTAGGCTCTGGTAGTACCACCGCTAGTGGTAGCTCAGAAGGCACCAAAGGTTATACAGGCAGCTCAGGGCATGGTGGGACCAGCGGGTTAGGACATGAAGGTTATGGTTATAAGGATGGCTACGGATCGGGAGCAGGTTACGCTGAAGGTTATGGCTCTGGTGCAGGTAGTGCAAAGGGTTATGGTTATGGAGCAGGTTACGCTGAAGGTTATGGATCGGGTGCATATAGTGGAGAGGGTTATGGATCGGGTGCTGGTAGTGCAGGAGGGTACGGATCCGGAGCAGGCAGTGCTGGAACAGAATATGAACATTATAGGGAAGGATCCAGCGGTTATGCAGGGGCAGGAGGTTATGGATCGGGAGCAGGTAGTGCTGGAGGCTATGGATCAGGTGCAGGTAGCGCAGGAGGTTATGGATCAGGTGCAGGAGGATATGGATCGGGAGCAGGTAGTGCTGGAGGTTATGGATCAGGCGCAGGCAGTGCTGGAGGTTATGGATCAGGAGCAGGTAGTGCAGGAGGTTATGGATCGGGAGCAGGCAGTGCTGGAGGTTATGGATCAGGAGCAGGTAGTGCAGGAGGTTATGGATCCGGAGCAGGAGGTTATGGATCGGGAGCAGGTAGTGCTGGAGGTTATGGATCAGGTGCAGGTAGTGCTGGAGGCTATGGTTCAGGCGCAGGAGGTTATGGTAGTGGATCTAGTGGTTACAGTGGAGTAAGCGGGCAGGGATCCGACAGTTATAGAGAAGGCTCCAGCGGTTACAAGGGTGCAGGAGCTTATGGATCAGGTGCAGGTAGCGCAGGAGGTTATGGATCCAGTGCAGGAGGTTATGGATCAGGAGCAGGTAGTGCAGGAGGTTATGGGTCGGGAGCAGGTAGTGCAGGAGGTTATGGGTCGGGAGCAGGTAGTGCAGGAGGATATGGGTCCGGAGCAGGAGGTTATGGATCGGGATCAGGTAGTGCAGGAGGATATGGATCCGGTGCTGGAAGTGCAGGAGGTTATGGCTCTGGTGCAGGTCGTGCAAAGGGTTATGGTTATGGAGCAGGTTACGCTGAAGGTTATGGATCGGGTGCATATAGTGGAGAGGGTTATGGATCGGGTGCTGGAAGTCATGGAGAGGCCTATGCAAGTGCAAGTGGCTATGGAAGTGGGTCGAGTGGAAGTGCTGGAAAAGCTGGTTATAACAGCGGATTACGAGGATCAGCTTCGAGTGGTTAGGTAGTTTGCAACACGTTAACTCCCGATTGTGAATATTAGTCACTTACCCTATTAGGTCCGTATGAATCCGTATGACCCGGCCAACATACTATTTTAGTTATTGCTACTAAAATCATAATTTTCTGGCTAGTTTACGCTGCTTACTAAATTTGCACAGAAATTTGATTAATAAGTTATAAAATCGTTCTTTAAACCATTAACCAACAGATAAACAGTGAAAAGGCAGTAATGTAGTAAATGTTATAAAAAATACCTAAAGATACCATTTAATGTATTGTAAGTTGATATTACACCTACCTTCTCAAGGAATTTTTTAATGTCAAACATCAAATATTATTTGTATAAAACATTGCTTATTGTAATTTCTTAAAAATATGTATGTTTATAAAGAATACCAACTATAAAGTGATGAATAAAATTTTCATTCAGCCTAATTTTGCATTTTATTTATTTATTTGTTTATTACAGAATTGAAAAACTATTCGTGTTAATGTTTCATTTAAATAATTTGCGGAAATATAATAAACAAAAAATTCAGCAATTTAAGAGTGAAAGTCTGAAGAATTACGAATTATAATTAAAATCGATACTGAAATGTGCTCAAATATTTATGACTATAATATTCAAAATTCAGCGCTTTATTAATGAATCGTCTGCTTCAGGATTTAAAATTACTGATTCAAATAATAAAATATCTCAGTCTCAGGCGAAAAATATAAATTTTAATTAGGTTCAGAATAATTCCCTGACCGACATAAGAGCATAACATAATCAGTAGTATCAATTTAAGTTACTCGTTCGTTAGCTTGAATGATCTTTCAATACTGACACTTTAACAAAATACACACCTACAAATTTTTACATTCTAGTGAAAAGATAGTGCAAGTTTTTTATAAACGGCAATCACTCTGATAATTAAATGAAAAATTGGTCGCGTTTAATTTCAAAACCATTTTAAGTAGAACAATATAAGAACTCTTTTAAAAACAGAGTGTCCATATCACTGCATAGTAAAAGCCAACTGCTGTGTAGTATTTCTCAAGAACATTTTTAAAAATTGTAAAAATAATATGAACTGCACTGAAAAAAATTAAAAGATACATATCGATCTAAAATAGGCTGCCTTTTTTGGATTTTAACAGCAAGTACAAAATAAAGGTATTTCACGAGCTTGATTAAAATTCAATTTATTGCATAATACAATAGGTACATTAGTGCCTTAGCTGTTATTATAGTTAAAAATGTAAAGAGCATATAAATATGAAACATTTCGGCAAGATACAAAAAACGGTCTTATTATCTTATTCAAAAATAATAATTATTGAAGCTAACTGCTTCAAGTCTACGTTCCTTTGCTTCCTAACTTCGAAAATAAATGTTTTTAATCTATTTGTTACTGTTGAAGTGAAGTTATCTGCTGTCGAATCTGACGTTTGAGGACCGCCATTGTTCGTATCGTGCAATGGCGGCATCTGTTTTGAAATTGGAATGTTTTCTTTTTTTTTAGCTATTGTTTTAGTACGATTTCTGACGTTGTATATTTGTTATATATAAGTGTGTGTGTGTGGGACGGGATAGCCTGATATAGCAGCTCAACTTAGAGAATACACTGTAACAAAATAAACCTGGTTGAAGGTTTTGGCCTAGCTACAAATACTTCCTTAATTTTCTACTGCCTTGCAATTTAGCGTTCCGTTGCGTAGCTGCGTAATAAAAACCTATGTTTGCATGATTGCTAAGATTGGATCTTCACTTTTCATTAGCTAAGATTAATAACTCGGAAGTAAGAAATAAAAATAATATAAAAATAATTGTAATTTGTCATCGAAGTAAGCAATTAAAAATATGTTAACCAGGTAGTCAGTGTTTTTTTTGCTTCTGGAGTAAAATTTTGCAAATTTATGTATTTATACTGTAATGATTTTTATCTGAATACTTCAATAATTTATTAATGATGTTCGTGAGAACATATTGTTTGTGCGGCACTGGGAGCTTATTTAAGGGTGCTCTACAATTGATTAAAACATTTTTGACTTTATCACAAACATGCAGGTTTAAACCGTTTGCAAATTGAACAATTTATCACAAAAAATATGGTTTTTACAATTCTCTATTTAAGAGCAATGAATACGTATTCTGATATCAAAAACGATCAGACATATATATACATATTAATTTTAATTGTATTGGAAACTGTGCGATTTCACAGCATATATAATTTAAGTTCAGCATCCTCGAAACAATATTAAACTCCTGTTGCCCAAAAATCTTGTGAGCAATTTTGTATAACGAGTTAAACCGAGGTAGATCAATAAAAATGTCTTCTGACCGATTTTTTAAAATAATGTTTATTTTTTCATGTTTTTTTTTTTTTTTTTATCCCCTACAAGTTAGCCCTTGACGGCAATCTCACCTGATGGTAAAGTGATGATGCAGTCTAGGATGGTAGCGGGCTAACCTGTTAGGGGCATGGTAAACCCACACTCCTAATTGGTTTCTACGCGACATCGTGCCGGAACGCTAAATCGCTTGGCGACACGTTGGATGTTCTTGAGAATAGAACTCCAGATCCTAAATTGATCGGTTAGAAAACCTCTTTAGAAAAAAAAAAAAATATTGGAAATGTCATGTTTCAAGAAGCTTTTTTGAAGGACGATGAATGATCTGTATCATGTGGAACACTGGATATGCATGTGATGTGGTGACATGATCCTCGGTGGAGGATCCGCATGGCTGGGTTACGGTCGAGTGCGCGTGCATTTCCATAACCCAGCCGCTAGGCCGTGACGACGCGAAGGAGCATCGCAGAGTTTCAGTGGGTATTCTTGTCGGCACTCTGGCCGGCGGTGAGCTCCACATACCCCGCCGGAAGCGGCGCAGTTGTGCCTGTGTGGGTTCCGGAGGGGAGGCGTAAACGCAATTTAGCGTTAAAAAATATACGACATGGTTGCAAAAGTATTAATTTTTAACTTTTCTTTCTAGGCACTATGTGCTCATTAAGATTTGGTTATATTCAAAAAAGTAATAGTAGTAGGAGGTTGCATTATTTTATTTTCGAAGCATACTCCATGCGTGCCAATTATTTTCCACGCCCTACATACACCTCACGACACGACACCGTAACGGATCGTAAACGCGGGAGGCGCGGCGTGGGAACCGCGCCGTGACGAATCCGACACGTGACATATGAAATGAGCCACTGATGAAGTATTCTTTGTAATTTTAAGTTACGGTTCAATGTACGTACCCAGGGTGATTGGCTTAACATCGTATTTTTCTCAAAGTTTTAGTCTCAAAAAAAAAAAAACTCTTTGAAAATGAGGAACTTGACTTATTGAATAATTCATGAACTTCCACTTAAAATTTCAAACTGAGTAAGTGAACTATATTTTATACGTAACAAAAAAAAGTTTTTAGTGAAAATACAAATATTATTTGGAAGTGAGATGACATGGACGAAATTGATAATATATAAAAAAGACGACTGTTCAGTATTGAACGTATACTACTCGTGCCTACTCCGTAGTAAGAAGTATAAGTATTATTTGGAAAAGAAAAATAACCAAATTGTCCCATTAACTCATTCGACTTCATATTTTTTGACGACCTCCGTAGCGAAGTGCGTGCGCCGTCGCATTATAAAGTTGGAGGTCCTGGGTTCGATTCCCGGCTCGAGTCTGGACTGGTGGGAGGCTGCGGCTGTGGCTAGTTACCACCCTACCGACAAAGACGTGTCACGCGATTTACCATTCCAGCACGATGTCACGTAGAAACCAATTAGGAGCGTGGGTTTACCATTCTCCCGTGGGTTTAGCCCGCTACCACCCTAGACAGCATCATCACTTACCGCCAGGTGAGATAGCCGTCAAGGGCTAACTTGTAGTGTATAAAAAAAAAATTAGTAAGTTAATAAATGCACTCCAAATATATTTAGCCGGGCCTGAGCGAGCGATGGAGCTAATGAGGTAACGTCATAGAAAAATAAAATGAAGATCGGATGGCAAGGTGTTAGATGGCAACGTAAGTCTAAAAAATCTCGAAAAAAAAAACTACAGTTAGTATTGGCTTTTGACAAGACAAAAGTCCAAAAGTACTCTAGAAAAGAAATCTATAATCTAAACTAGACAGTTTTGTCTTTTGAGTATTCAAGGAGGCGTTTAACATACCTGCACTTTTCTTTTTGGTTCCCGCCGCACATTTAACTTTACAAAGTATTTTCAACCAGTGGTCATGGTGTGATTCAGCACAATGGCCGGCAGTGTTTCCTAATGTAGAACACAAGAAAACTTTTAACAAAACAAGAAAAAGGAATTACTGCGCCTACCTAATTTTACTTTATTTACTCGACGTACTTACCCATCTTAAGAAATTATATTGGATTTTCTTTACAAGGATAATAAAACTGGTACCTATAGCAAAAGCTAGTTGTAACATGTTTAACAAGATTTATAAAGAGCAACCTGAGACAACCCAGCGAATGTGGTGGTCAGGGGCTTAATTATGAGAGAATCTAGCCATTCGTTAGTGTCTGATAACATGTAATAAAAGTATCTAAGCTATTATGAAAGATGCGTATATCCTACCACAATAAAGTTCATAGTTTCTTTAAATATATATCGTGGGAAATAGAGCAGACAGACGGGTTGAAAGACAGTTTTTTGTATTAATATGTAAAGAAAATAATGAATAGAAGCAGGCGAAGTCCATGATAAACAATAAACAGCAAGTATAATTTGCTATATTCCGCCGACAACCGGGAGATTTGTATAATATTATCTTATCATCTTTATGCAGATGACCTGCAGTTATATGCTCAAGCTGACTTAGACAATCTCCCAACTGCTATTGGTGTTTTGAATGATGAGTTGCGCAAGATCAACCTGTGGTCTATGCACTTTGGCATAAATGTTAACCCGAGTAAGTGTCAAGCCATCGTCTTAGGAGGTGCTCGTTTGCTTAAGAAGGTTAATTTGAATAGCTTGCCCGTTATTAAATATGATTCTACCGTAGTACCGTTTAGCAGTCATGTAAAGAATCTGGGCCTTTATTTAGACAGTACTCTCTCATGGACACATCATATTACTGAAGTCAGCCGGAAAATTCATGGTATACTACGTTCATTTTACAGGTTCAAAAATTTCCTTCCAGTCAGAACTAAAGTCATGCTTATTCAATCTCTCATACTACCTCTTCTTGACTATGGGGATGTGTGTTATTTAGATTTAAACACCGCTCTTCTAGGTAAATTAGAAAGACTACACAATTGTTGTATCCGTTTCATTTTCAACCTACGTAAATTTGACCATATTTCTCACTACCGATCGCAATTAAAATGGCTAAATTTGCGTGACCGGCGAAAATTAAGAACCTTATGTCTTCTCTTTACCATTCTTAATAATGACTCCTCTCCTTCTTACTTAAAAACTCACTTTCATTACCTTCCTTCTCTTAGTCAGCGGGAACTTGACTCTTCTTATAATTCAAAACTAAGTTTTTGTGCACCTTCCTCAAGCTGTCTGGCTAATTCGTTTTTTTTCCAAGCTATTCAACTTTGGAATTCACTTCCTGAAGACATTAGAGTGTTGCAAAGTGTTTCTTCTTTTAAAATTAGAGTAAGAAAATTTTTACTTTGTGGGTATTAACCATTTTTTTTTATTTGGTGCTTGTACAGAAAATGTAATGCTCGTATTGCATTTCTTTTTTTTCTCTTTGTTTTTTTTTTATATTTATATATTTTTAATTATCTGTTTGTATTTATTTATTATTATATTATCTATTACTTTTATATATATACATTTACTGTTTTTTTTTTTTTTTTGTTCGTGCGCCTACCATCAGTTTTCGTAATGTACCAAGGTTGACTGGTGGAGAATGCTTTTAGCATTAAGTTCGCCTTTTTGTACAGTTTTTTTTGTGCAATAAAGTTTATAAAAAAAAAAAAATATATTACACCACACAAAATCTTCCACTAGAACCTCTATGCACGTTTCGACCCGACGCCGGATCATCCTCAGGAGATGTTGACTTCACAAGCGAGTAAAGTAAAGAGCAAATTATACTTGTTGTTTATTGTTTAATATGTAAAGAATTACAAGTCAGCAGAGTTGTTGTTCAGATCAGACCGTTTTTTGACGAGCTCCGTGTCCCAGATCGTGCTCTATCTTAGGTAAGCATCGCAAGTTAGTGAGTTAACGGTTAGTTAAATTTGACTAAATTAAATTATCTTTTAGATAAATAAATTTAACTGTGGTTACAGACTAATCACTTAAGTACAAATAATCCCGATCTCCCTAACCGGATTGCGTACCAAAAACCCCCAATTCATAAAACCACGTGTTCATAGCGCCATATTTCAATTTTTTCCTCACCCGTGTCCACCCCTTGTTGTTTACGCAATTTCTCTAATGCACCGAATACGTTTATCGGTGCATCGTACAATGAACCTTCTCGTATAACAAACGTATATATCGTTGTAGCATTATCTAGTTTATATCTATTGACATAAGATCGAAAACAGTATGAAGTATTTTGATTCAGAGGTCCTCTGTATTTTCTTGCAATTTCAAACATCGTTAGGATATTATCCCCTTTATCTCAATGGTATTAAGATGTATAATTGCTTGAAATATTTAACTGCACTGGGTGCACTATACTGTACATCTTGTAATTTTCCAGCTAAGTATGAAACATTCATGAGGTTATTTTAAGCCATGCGGTTTATACAACTTATTGGAGGTTTGTATGCGAGAGGACGGCAAGAAGCTTTGTTAATAATGAATACAAGTGTATTATTTAATTTGCTATCTAAATTATACTTTGGCATTTAAAAATAAGTCATCATCATCATCATGATTAACCCTATTGCTGGCTCACTACAGAGCACGGGTCTCCTGTCAATATCTGAAGGGTTTGGTCATAGTCCACCGTGCTGGCCATGTGCAGATTGGTTGAATTCGCAAGCCTTTGAGAACATTAAGGAGAACTCTCAGGCATGCAGGTTTCCTCACGATGATTTCTTTCACGATGATATTTTAACTGTTTAAAAATGCGCATATCTCCGAAAAGTTATAGCGATAGAAAAGTTATAGACAAAACCAATAGCGCTATATTAGCGCTATTGTTTTTGTCATATCCTTTTGCAAAAGTTTTAATTTTTTTGATTCTTTATATCGAACTAAATAGTATCTATTAATCTCATAAATATATAGACATATCTTTCGCAAAAACCGTGAAATAACCTTTTTAGTCGATAATAAACTTTTTTGAATTGCATTGGCTCACTATTGCATAACACTAGAATAATTTCTTGATCTCATCGCGCATAAGACCATTATGTGTATCCGCGTGGGCGAGCAGTGACAGATTGCTAAGCCGCGGGTTCGATTCCCCGTTTGCACATATCATTAGCACCTATTACAACCCCAGATGGATGACGGACTTAGCTGTTCAAATCGGCTGATTGGAAATATTGCGGTGCGAGATTGTATTATTAGATATCGTTTTAGAACAAGTGTTGCTTCTCTTCTAATGTTGACTTCTCGATTTTAGGAGAGACGGAGAGACGGGCAATTGAGGCTTAGTAATAAAGTCGCGTTGGCATCCTTCTTTGTAACATTTTTTAACAAAATCTTGTACGTGTATATCACTTAATTATGTTTTACATTGTATTTATTTATACAACTAGGAACAAAGCAAGAAAAAAACATAACATAAAAACAATAGGCGACCTATCACTAAAGGCGATCTCTTCCAGGCCACCTTTTTGAAAGAAGTCAACATATATGTATGTTCGTATGATGTATGTAAAGTGTATCCCGCTTTCCTTAAATCCTCCGTGCCTGAAAGTTCTCCATAATATTCTTAAAGGCGTGTGAAGTCTGCCAATCCGCATATGACCAGCGTGGGGGACTATGGACAAGCCCTTCTCATATTGAGACGAGACCCGTGCTCTGTAGTGAGCCGAGAATGGGTTGATCATGATGATGAATTAAAGCGTAACGTAACAATTAACCAGGTAGAAACAGCGAAAATGATGAACTAAAGCGTAACGTACCATACAACCAGGTAGAAGCAGCAAAAGCGTGGTTATAAAATGACATAAATAATATAATAATATCTAATAAAAGTTAAAAGATACCTAATGTATCCCATAAATACCGACACCGGAAGTGGGCGTTGAACGATTTATCATAGAAAAAACCGCATAAAAGCCGCTAGCGGCAACATAGCGGAAATTCGTGCCAATGCTAATGCTATACCATGACGCGTGCTCACAGTTTCAAGGTTCATTGCAGGAAAAATGGCCAAATTAAAAAAACAAATATTTAGTTGATATTTTTTCAAGTTTCGTACACTATATTTGTATACAATATATCACTTAGATAGATGATGATTAATATAATATGATATAGTATATACAATTAACATTTACGTTTTATTTTAACTGGCAATAATAAGATAAACCAGACATTTTGTATCTTTAAGATAAGTAGATATCTTATATACTTATATACTATACTTTACTATACTATACAATAAAAATTCGTCGTCATTATTACTATCAATCTATTACCGGCCAACTATAAGGCACAACACAGCATGCTTATTTGCCAGGGTATTGGCAATATTTTACCACCCTGGCAAAGCCTGAAATAATAGATTTCACAAGCCTTTAGAACCTTGTGGAGAACTTTCCTCAAGATGTTTTCCTTGACCATTAAAGCTAAGCTAAGCTAAGCTAAGTTTAATTTGAAATTGCTTAAATTAAAACGCACATAACGCCGTAGATTTAAGAGGTGTGTTTCTGGGATAGAAAGCTACCTAAGCTTCAGATTTTTTTTTAAAGAAAGAACACTTAACACATGAGTATGCAAAGGCGGTCTTATTGCTTAAGCAATCTCAGCTTTATTTGCTTTAAAGCAAGAATCTTTAAGCAAAACTACACAGATCTCCATATAGTTATACTTAATACATTTCTTTAATTCGCAATTGTGCTTTTATAAGTTAACGTCACCTCAGTTTGTTCCAGCTAAATTTTAGTATAGAATTACTTTGCGAAGATCTTTTTGGTTACGTTGGTTGAATACATGAGAAATACGATCCAGAACAGGTATAGATTTATCCAGTGGTTGCAAGTATTGGAATTAATTTTAATTCATTGACTTTCATTCTACTTTTCTGTATCACTTTGCTTAAGTATATATACTTATTCCTCTTTTGTATTAAAATCTAATTACGATAAAAACAAATATAGTAATAGTTACCAAAATGCTATGTAAAAATCTGTACCAAATAACCAAACTATATCCGTTAGATTTATATTTCAGCTCCATGGTTTAAATATCCTGGTAATAATAAAAAAAATGACCTCCGTGCCTTGCCACCGTCAGTACCTATCTATCAGACGTACTCCAGGCAGTAGTCAAGTCGTTATATGCTGATCTATTGTATTTTCAAACAATGGACAAATTGCCCTAATTATGGGATGCAATTCCAACTTCCGAAAGCATTTCTGTTGACAATATGTATAATTGTATAGTGGGAAATATGTCACTTTTATTACTACCACAATCATAGAAGCAAAGCAAAAGAAATGTTATAATGCACTCTAAAAAGTTTTATTCTGTTTAGAATAGAAACTAAATTCGCAGAGCAACCTATTAAAATGTGAAGAATCCAGCGGAGCCGTCGCCGGCGGATTATTTAAAAAGTTAAACTTTTCATATCTTTCTGTTGTATTAAATCTTAAGTCTTATAATATGGTTATAAAGTTGAAAATCTATTGCACGAAATGGATTGCAGTTTATACAGTTATGAATAAACTGTGGTTCTAGGGTTACCTAAACAAATTTATGAAATGTCAAAATAAACCCTACGTTCAATAGCATAAAGACTAGTTTGAGTCGTCAAAAGATTTTAGGGTTATTTTGTAAAAGGATCGCAAAGAAAACAATAGTATCCATTTGGCGGCACGTGAACGCACGCGGCCGGCACGCGTCAAAATGGCGTCGACTTTTGACAGTCATTAGAATGTTTTGTGTTGATTAGATTAATGTGCGGTCTTACAATTTCCAGGGTAGCGGAAGATCCGGGGAGGATATTTTGGCCTATTAAAAAATATATTTAATATAAGTACCTAACTGTTGCTACTAGGAAGTGTAAGATTTCGCCTCTAGTCAGATACTAAAAACACTTACCTACGTGTTTTTAAACTTTTTAAACTTTTTTTTTTTAAATGCCTATACTTTATATGCCTGCCAAGTCCTTTCAACCACCCTGCGATGAAGTCACCCGTACGAAACATATTGGCGCCTATTATTTTTGACCACAGATCATATATAAAGTCGATATTGATTGTTACCTTCCAGAACATAATTACGTACTACTTTGTCGTTTGTTAATAATAAACTACAATTAAGTACAAAATTAAAAATGTTACTCCACGCCATACATCCACATATTAATTCCGCTTTTATATTCAATATTCATATAAAGTTAATGTATCCATCATTATTTACCTACTGTGACCTACTTATTTTGTTATACCTACCCGAGAATGACTTTTCATTCTTTACCCGCATAATATAATAAATGAAATATCTTGATAAGTCGTATTCTTACGAATATAAAAAAGTTAAAATTACTAAGTACTGTCTGTACTAATAAAAATGAGCTTAGACAAACATCAATTAAAACATTTGTAATTGATATTTGTGTAGATTTAGTTCATCTGGATTTGATCAAAGAATATGCACTGGAAAATACCTATTGAGCCTCTTTTTCAAAACAAATCACTAAAAAATAACAAACACCTAAACATTTGAACTAAACTTATATAAATGTAAATCCAAATTAATTTTACAACAGCCAAATTAGTACCTACTAAATGTATCTACTCTATTAAATTTAAAATTAACCACCGGAAAAAATACTTTGAAAGGTATGTCAAACGTTCATGTTTCGGTTTCACCTCATAACCTATATGTCCCCAAGGAAATACCGTGAAGACAAATTAGATTACAGATTAGTGGGTATAAAAAATATAATGAAAAAATAATATAGCCGTTACTCTGACCAGCTGTGAAATATAAATTTGACACGTGCCGCGTTACTACACCTCCGGGAGTAACATAATATTTGGCTTGCAGGAAAACAACTTACACTGGGATGGGATCATTGTTTTTCAATAGATGTTATTCTTACGATGTGTTGTGAATGTTTGGCGTCTTTCGTGACGTGATGACGTTTTTTGTCGTGGTGGAGAAGCTTTATGGCTACCTCCGTACCCTTGGGCAGGAAGGAGGTTATGTTGCACTGCCACCCCCGAAGGTTTGTTGTTGCCACCCTCAGGGTGTATACCCGAACTAAAAACCACCACGGCATGTCCCTCTCGCTTTCCAAAAAACCAGTTTTGGAAACTCGAGGGACCCGTTGTATACAACGGGTCCCCCGAGTATACAACTTCCCGGACGAAAGTTGGAGGACCTGGGTTCGGTTCACGGCTTCACGAGTCTGGTAAGGCGGGAGGCTTCGGCTGTGCTAGTTGCCACCCTACCGACCAAGACGTGCCCCCAAGCGATTTAGCGTTCCGGCACGATGTCGTGTAGAAACCAATTAGGAGTACGGGTTTACCATACCCCTAATAGGTTAGCCCGCTACCATCCTACACTTCATCAGCACTTACCACCAGGTGAGATAGCCGTCAAGGGCTAACTTGTAGTGTATAAAAAAAAGGAAATTGTAAACTATATTAGAAATCTACGAGACAAGACATTAATGAATTAACACAGTAATATTCACTCACTGAAATAATCGTTGAAATAGATTCATCATCATAATCAACGTAGGTATAAATCTAACCAAATCAAATAAAAGAAAAGCTTTTTTTTATTTAAGACAATACAGGCCAATGAAGCATCCAGTTACTCTAAAGTAACGCTGCGAGTGCTGAGCACAAAACCCAAACAAACTTAGTACGTTACCTTTTTTTATTACCATTATTTCAGTTTTTAACAAAAGTAATAATACTATTTAATAGCAAATACTCTCTAAAAATATATTTTAAACTGAATATTATTGTCATTTTTTTTTTCGGCGTAGGAACCTACTCCACATCTTTGCTAAATCTTAACTAATTAGATTAGAATTTGACAAAGTTTCTGGGAGAAGTCTGCCAATCTCCATAGTAGATAAATATCAATTTTTACCTAAACGATTGTAGAGAATCAAATCGTGGTGACTAAACCATCCTAACAAATCGGTCGCAGCATTTGAAAAATGTCGGAGACCTGATCCTTGATTTTAGAATAAAGATTTGTGATCAAACGAATGAGCGCGATTGAGTGATGAATGTGTATTAACATAATATATCTTTACCCATTTGTCACAAGGGTCGTACATCGAAATTAACAAAAACGTGTATAAAAAAAGCTAGGCATCATTCTTGCGGCACACCCCATCACATTAACGCCAGTTTTAATCAAAAAACCATGGGTGTGAAATCCAAACATAAGGGGAAGCAACTTTCCCATATCGATAATGAACCAACAGGAATAGTTAGGAAAAAACATGGTTTTCAATGCATTAGACGTGTGCGTTTTAATCAGGAGACAATCAAAAGTATTTGTGTCAATAATTACGATTGGGGAAGCGGTGATTTGGTCGGACGATACACCGATGACTTTTGCCGATTATGTATTTTTTATTACGAGGGTTAGCTTTATGATGTTAGTGCAAACAAAGTTGTTGCATGTCGGTTAATGCAGGTTGATAATTAAACAAGAAAACAGGACTTTTTGATTGCAAATTTGTCGCATTTAGTGGGAGCTTAATAGCTCGGTTAATATCAGTAGATCTTAATCTAAAAGTTAATGGTTTGTGAGTGACTTCGATCCTCCTGCAGATCTTTTCGTTTAAAATTGTATCCATCTAGGGAAACTGCTGATAGCCCTCTCCACAGCTCCTCCTCGAATGAACTTTGCGACTTTAAGTCCGTTTTAGCGTAACTAAGGACGGAAGGTTGAAAAGTTCGTTTTCAGGAATTGGGGTATTAACGATAAAAATACTTGATACAGTATCTCAAACGCTGCCGAATCCAGTCATAAGGACACCAGGACCACGACCTTCAGTAATGAAGAACGACTGGAGAGAGAGAAAGACAACAGTATTAAACCTAACTTCTTTATATTTCTAAAATATATTTATATTAAACTTTTGTCATGCAGTGCAGTCAATTAGAATTAAAATTAGATATAGAACATGTAAGTTAAGATTTAATTATAAGGATTGTATACATTTTTGGCACATACCTTTTGTTGATCTGACTAAATGACCGTTATGGTACAGGAGGCAGTAGTGAAAATTTAGTGATAATGATAAAGTGTAATTTAATAAAGTGCAGAGTACAACGGGATCAATGAGGCGCACTAAGCTACACTCGACAGGGTTGCTCACCCCATATGTCGTACTTGATTCTAGCGTTTGGATTGAATAGTTTTGATATTTAGCGGATAGATCAGGGATATAATGCTATTCATCTTTTAAAACGATTGCTAAAAATAATAAAGTATTCTAAAGGCCAATTGAATGATAATTCTTCTATACCAGTGATTCTTGGAGAGTGTTAAATCTTGGGCGTTGTAGCAATTATTTTCACAGTATATAATGAAACTTCTAAATATTATGCCGATAATTTTTACGGGATGAAACCTCGTGATCCAAAACTAATCCAAATGCCAAATACTAGACCAATGAGACAGGTCAATGAAGCAACCGCAATAAAACTCATCGAGTGCCTTTTTGCCGAAAAATAAATTAATTTGGCTTTAAGCCGTAAAAGTTTATAAGAACCTGTCCAGAAGCTGAACCGCTACGGCCTAATTATTAGGACAATAATGACGTATTGTACATTGTATTGACCTAATGAACCTTTTCAATGTTTTTCTTTGTTGTTTTGTATTTCTTCTTTTGTATGATGTACAGTAGAGTTTATTTTCATCTCATTCATTAATTGGTTATAAGCAAGTGCTACTATGCTAAAGTCCATTATATGCAATTAACTTAAACGTTAATTTACTATAATCTGCGAAAACCAGTTAAATCTGTGAAAGTATTTTGCACATAGCCTCAAAACAGATTTGCGTGGTGTGGTATGTAGATAAAAGATTTAACAAATTAAAAGATTTAATAAATTTGTGTGTCGCGGATTATATTAGATTATTATTCATGTTCATTGTATAAATTGATAAAAAATATATATACGCATATTTACATACGATACATACACACGAACCCTTACAAAAATTGTATGCCTATATACTATACTATTTCTGTTCCATGTGAGTAATAATTGTAAGTATCAAACGGTCTCAGTCTGACTACAAAATCTCACCCCGCCAAAGCAAAACTAAAAGCAGGGAATTTGACGGACGTCTAAAAAAGAATGTTTTCTATGGCGCTGAATATTAATTATTAGAATATTCATAATTTTAATTCATAAAATATGCCTTTTAAAAAGCTGTGCTTTTCATTCAATTATGCAATAAGGGTTAATGTGAGGGCGGCTGTGTATAAAATTGTTTTGTTTGCACAAAACACACTTGTCAAATTTTTTATACATGCAAAACATTTTTATCTCTGCTGCGAAATAATTTTCTTAAACCTTTATTTACACTTAACTATTAAATTCGTAATTTTATCTGCGAACATTTATCCAAATGATAGCACACACAACTTATAAGGACAATAAAATAAATACTTTAATAAATATTTTTACTTTTTTCCTTTTGGACGGGACCGTCCCATAAGGTATCGTCAATATCGATCCAATATGTATACATATTTAATATTTATACTGCCAATATGCACAACCACTGAAAAACATCATAAAATTAAAATGTTTAATTTTCCTTTAAAAAATTGGGTCCATCACCAACATCCATAAACTCAAAAAAATACTACAATAAAACTTAATTCTATACAGTAACGCTGCCAGTATCTTCGGAACCTTGCCTAAAGGGACTCCTTTTAATAATAGGTATATTTTAGTTTTAGTTTTAGGTTCAATTTAAGGTTTATTTTAAGTGTCTATAATACAGTTACATTGTTAATTATAATTGAATAAATAAATATCAATTCTATACAGTTTCACAATGTTTGCAACAAAATTACATTATGACGATTTATGCCGTCTAGGACAAGAAAAAGAAAGAAAAAAAGAAAGATTTATGACGTCTCTATACAATTATTTTCTATCCGTTTTGGTCTAATTGGTTAGGAAAGTATGACACATTTTTATAACTGGATATGTGTCTGAATTGTTATTAAAACTTAATAACATATCAAAGAGTGCAAAGCTTTCCTGCCTTGAAGAAGCCTGGTCCATCTGCATCGTTCCCTTCTCTTTAGGTAATGTGAGGTGGTCATAATATTACGACCTCCGTGATGCAGGCCGCGTGCTGACGTTATAAAGTTGCAGGTCCTGGGTTCGAGTCTGGTCTGGTGGGAGGTTTCGGCCGTGGCTAGTCACCACCTTACCGACAAAGCTTAAATCAAATCAAAATCAAAAATAGCTTTATTCACATAAACCTATTATAGGCATCTATGAATCGAATTACTTCTATTCGTGAAGTGATGGTGAAAACTACAATCGACAACTTTAAACTAAAGCTTAGAGGGTTCAAATCGCTCCCAGATCAAAGAAGAAACCCACAACAAACTTAGCCGGGTTTTATTTGTTATAACCATCGCACTTAATCAATTATAGTACCTATGGAGATAGAGCAATTCACACCCAAGCTTTTTTATCGTTTATAAATGTTAATATCGTAATATGATTTTTCTATAAGCTTTCGTGTTTTAAAAGTTTGAACTTATTGATAGACATCTCCAAGATATCAATAAATTTATTATTAAAAAAAACAATACAATTTCCTTTGAACTTATCGCCAAACGATTTAGCGTTCCGGCACGATGTCGCGTAAAAAACAAATTAGGTGTATGGGTCTACCATACCCTTTAACAAGTTAGCCCGCTTCCATCTTAGACTGATCACTAATTACTTGTAGTGGATTTAAAAAAAATGTGTCTTCAAACAGCGCGCAGTTGTGATTATGTGGAAGAGGCAATTTATATATTTGGTGTTTCAGAATCGTGTTAAAAAAAATCCTTTTAATGAAACTAAACATTAAACACGGTTTCAACGTGTAATTATGATAGATTTCGTCCACCACCCTATCTGCGATAAAAAATAACATGCCATGACGATCGCTTTTCATCGCGTACGCTATCATTTATATCAATTCATTTTTGTACCTTTTACTTGCTTTTAAATCTGTGCGCATTATAGCTGTGATGGTGCAGTTTTTTACCCTGAATTTCGAACATATTTCACCTTATGACATTGTCCGGTTGGTTTCAAAATAAAGTGTATGCAATGTAGGTATATACCTACCTCATCATGATCAACCCATTATCGGCTCACTACAGAGCACGGGTCTCCTCTCAATATGAGAAGGGTTTGGCCATAGTCCACCACGCTGGCCATGGGCGGATTGGCAGACTTCACGCGCCTTTGAGAACATTATGGAGAACTCTCAGGCGTGCAGGTTTCCTCACGATAATTTCCTTCACCGTTGAAGCAAGTGATATTTTAAATTTTTAAAAACGCACATAACTCCGAAAAGTTATAGGTGCGTGCCCGGATTCGAACCGCCGACCTCTGATTAGGAGGCTGACGCCCTAACCACTAGGCTATCACCGCTTACCTACCTACCTGTAGGCAATTTATTAGAAGTAAATAAAACTTGTGTTGTATGTAGACTACATAAAATTAGAAATTCATTCATTCACAATTTTATAACAAATTAGGAACCAAATTAAATTTCTAGGTTGTCTCTCAATAACATCAAAGTTTCTATAAAACGTAAGCTTGTAGAAAAGCCCTAATATAGTGTAAAGGATTATGTAAACGATAAACTTGGATATGAAATATTGCTCTAATAAAATAGCTCTTAATATAATTTTAAGTGGCATGTGAGATAGTAATATCAATTCTTGTATCAGGCTTCTTCCTAGACCAGGGCGCGTTTGGAACCTTCATAGCTTTAGTTTTAAGTTTACGAATGTAGTTGTCACCATCAACTGACTACTATGTAAATTAGTGACACGTCAAAACTGCCTTTTAAAGGCAATAACAATTTAAAAATTTTAATTATAAATATAAATTATAAAATATATGCTAAAAACATAGCTAATACACAAATACAAACAGTTATTGCAATGATTGTACGCTTTGAGGTTAACATCCTCATGTTCCATTATTTTGGCCATTAAAATGTTGTCGAAGAACGTATGCTGAAAGAAAATTTTAAATCACAATTCTGTCTGTCACATATTGTAGCAAATAAACATGCCCCGTGTTCAGGAACATCTGCGATTTACAAAAAACCGTTTTTCCATTTACCTATCTGATTGTTGTAATTCTTGTGGAGGCTTATTTTGCGTTGAATCGCAAAGCATTATCAATTCAACTGTCACGCGTAAATGTGCGTAAAGATAATGGGCTCTAAGGAGTATGGATATCTTTTTTCTCAGCACTCACTTAACAATGTCTTGTTACAAGACGGTTAATTAAAGCTTACGTACGTCATAACTGATAACACTTTTATGTTGAGTTGGTTGTAATGTTGTCAAGAATCCATTGCACCTATGAGCTACAGCTTAGCTTTATACAAATATTCAAATATATGTATATATTTGTATATTTGAATAAAGAACATCACGCGTACGAAGAAAAATTACTGTGTGTATTATTGCTATCTCGCTTCGATTGATAACTGCGTCTTTTTTAGTCACATAAGTATCTAGCAAACCTTAGGGTATATATATTAGGATTATAGATAATTCCTCCGAAACTTATCTCCGTTGCATAGACGGTGTTAAACGCAGGGGTCTGATGTCTTCGTCTCGGGCACCCCTTAAATCCTCGCTGCACTCAGGATTCTAAATAAAACCCTTGGGAGTTAATCTAAAATCCTTCTTCCGCTTGGGTGTAATCCCGGCGCCCGTCACGTAAGACATTATATATTGAATAATCTACTGTTAAATCAGATGTTACTTAGTTTACTGATTCTGATTTAAGAGTAGTATGTTACTACAACATAAGGTATCGTAAATATCGATCCAATATGTTTATTCTATATAATCAATATTAATAAATTTTTTTTCGGACTGTCTTTTAGCTGTGCTAAAAAAAATTGGTTGCCACAGCGTAACCGGGCTGTTTGGCGAGCTTCGGAAAGAAACACTGCCAGATGAAATTTTGAGGTTGAAGAAACAACAACAAAACAACTATGTATTGTTGTAAGTTAGTGGTAATTGACACACGTCATAGGCATATTCAGGGTAGAGTTGATGGTAAAGTGATTTCGAAGGTTTATTGAAGTAAAAGGGGCAGCCAGACACAACCTTCCTATCAGCAAATGAGTCAGTCAATCAGGGTCACGTTGACTGTCGCCATAAATGTAAGAATTTCGGACAAAAAAAAGCTAAACAAAAAGCTAAATGTCGCCAGCACGGGAGGTTCCCAAGACAGGTTGTATTTAAATCGTCCACGTGAAGGTTAAAAATTTATACCGCGATAACCGTGACGCCGGCCGGAATGTCGGCCGTCTGTCCAACTGTCGGTCCGCGTCATTATTATTACCTACTGACCACTTCTGCCTGTAACTGCGTCGTCGGTCAATAGGTTTTATGCCTGACCGTGAATCACGAGGTCCCAGGTTGACTAAGGCCATAATGAAACTAGGTGCCATAGGGTTTTCTATCTATTAATATTCTCAATATCACCTGGAAGCTAGGAAATTTGCACTGTCCACATTTCTACCTCAGAGTCTACCTTTAAAGTGAACTTTGCTTTTTTTTATACCACTACAAGCTAGCCCTTGACGGCATCCCCAAATGGTGGTAGCCTGTTAGTGCTATGGTAAACTTCTAATTGGATCTTACGCGATATCGTGCCGGAACGCAAAATTACTTGATCACAAGTCTGTGTCGGTAGAATGGTAACTAGGCACGGACGAAGCCACCAACCAGACCAGATTCAAGCCGGGAATCGAACCACTAACCCACAACTTTATATTGCGCCACAGATCGTCAAAAATCGGAGGAGATCTTGTGATCTAATAAACTGAGGGTGATGAAAATTCGTGTCTAATATGGAATAGGAATAGGTTCGTGTTCCATATTAGATACGAAAGTTATTTTTTAACGTGGCTTCCTATAAAACCATATTTTCCACATGCACTGCGCTAATCCATCACTCAATAAAAACACTTCAGTTTCATCCAAAGCACTATCGAGTAATCCAGTAGGATAGCACTATCTGATACAGTAATTCGTTTGTAAACAGATAAGAAACACGGGTAAAAGCATATGGCGTTACGGGCTTTTAAATCGTACATTTTTATTACTACGAGTATTTCTTCGATAACAATGAGTGAATCATTAAGCAGCTTTCGAATGCCATTGGCTCCTATATCTTACGATGGGTGAAATATGCTCTTCGAATACAAATACTGCGGTAATATTTTTTCTGTGGGTGACGAGCATCAGCACTTTCCTAGTACCTTAATGGAACTTAAAAATCTAAATCTTTAATATTGTTCCAAGGATGACTGAAATACAAAGACTTCAAATCGTCTGTGGATAAGTTATAATCACTACAAACGGGATATTTAGTATAATTTTCATAGGTATAGATGTGATAAAGATATTTACTATAATTTTATTTTATTAGTATATAATTATATGTAGTGATAATTATTTTTAATTTTAGGAAATTATAAAATATTTTAGAAAGCAAAACATAATATTTTTGGAAATGTGTTTGAAATTATTATTTCTCTCATTAAATGAGAGTTCAATCAAACAATTAATAAATCGATCATAAACTTTATTCAAATAATCCTTTAAAAGGTACTTTTGATGCGTCAATTACGTATTAGTGAGTTGACGGTGATTACTAAATTCGTAAACTTAAAACTAAAGCTATGAGGTTTTCAAACGCGCCCTAGTCTTAGAAGAAGCCTACAACAAACTTAGCCGGGCAAGTTTTCTTTTTATTATCAACATCTCACATGCCGCTTAAAATTAGATATTTATCTTATTAGCTTTATCTTATTAGAACAATATTTCATACCCAAGCTTGTATTATAATTTACACTATAATATGACTTTACGTTATATATAAGCTTTGAACTTATGAATTCTATCACTATCTATCAACGAAGACTACGAAGACGAAAATAAGCAAATCCAATGGAGTCGCTAGATACACGCGGTACAAAACCGTGGGGTGTGAAAATCTCTACAAAAGGCCTATGCCAAGTCCGTCCGGCGTCCATTAATACATTTGATGCTGATGAAGATTAATCCATGCTCAACAAATCTTTTATTGGTCAGCTATGCTACAACAATATCTAATAATCAAATCAAGTTTTTTGTAGACTCTTTTATAGAAACATTAACGACTGTGTGAAATTATAACCACTTTGTATTTATTGACTTTATTGCTTATTAGTGACTTACTTTTAAAACTAATTTTCGAGTTAATTTTGAATCATTATCATCATGATCAACCCATTACCGGCTCACTACAGAGCACGGGTCTCCTCTCAATATGAGAAGGGTTTGGCCATAGTCCACCACGCTGGCCATGTGCGGATTGGCAGACTTCACACGCCTTTGAGAACATTATGGAGAACTCTCAGGCGTGCAGGTTTCCTCACGATGTTTTCCTTCACCGTTGTAGCAAGTGATATTTTAATGTTTTGAAAACGCACATAACTCCGAAAAATTAGAGGTGCGTGCCCAGATTCGATTTTTTAAGTAAACGAACGTACCATTTTCAATGTTAATTAGATTCAAAGTAAAGTAATTACATTACATATTCTGGACATTTGTTGCCTAGCATTCGAATCTCGGACAAGTAAAACATACCGACATGATTTCGTGAGAGCGAAACTTTGTCAGCTACACGTTATCTCAAAGCGTTAAAGATGTACAAAGACTTGTTTGTACATCTCGAGTGCCAGTTATCTACGAAACCAGACGCTTGTGACGTTGCTACAGAACGGGCTTATGATTTCGTTGTTTCACTCCAGATGATGATGATCCTACTAATATAAAGGTGATTATTTTTACATAAAGTAGTCATAGTTTATTTTTGTTACCAGAATAAAAAACAAGTCAAAGGGCTTCCTTCCTTCCTTCCTACAACTTGTAGGCAAGCATTATGTGTGTTCTTACTAACGAAATGAATAGCAAAAAAAAACTATACCTTTTTTTATACACCACAAGTTAGCCGTTGATGGTAACTGATGATGCGGTCTAAGATGGTAGCGGGCTAACCTATTAGGGTATGGTAAACCCATACTCCTAATTGGTTTCTACGCGACATCGTCGCCTGGCGACACGTTTTTGTCGGTAGGGTGGTAACTAGCCATTGCCGAAGCACACCAGACAAGACTCGAGCCGCGAATCGAACCCAGGACCACCAACTTTATAATGCGACAGGTCGCGCGCTGCACCACGGAGGTCGTCAAACCTACAGAAAAAGCAATGCTTATTGAAAATATAGAATAATAATAATAACTAGTCAGTTTGATTAACACCAGTTATGAAGCGCTACGAAAATATCTGGATATGCGTATAAGAGCAGCACGATGGAATCCCATATATGAATGGAATACCCAGCTGTGGAATCTTTGATGAGACTGTTGGCGATGCATCAGTCAGCGTGTCGAATAAACGCTCTTCTAATTACCTTTGTCCTATGAAAAAAGAGGCATTCGCCCCTCACAAATTAAAAACCGATGAGTAAGATGATGACATTAAATTGATGTTATAGTTTAGAAGCAGACTATTGAACTAACCAATTATTAAGGCAAAAAAAAACCCTAATCCCTAAGGAACCAAAGAACGCCCAATATTCATTCGGGACACGTAGACAATAAAACGCTGAGCCCCCAATGTTATAGGATTAGCACATACCGACACACGGAGCGCTTTTAGTAGCTTTTTTACCCTATGCGGTACCTTTAGCCTTTTGCTTTTGACTGTTCAACCTCAAAGAAATAGATATTGAGTTATAAAAAGTATAACGTAGCTAAACCAACATAACTATGTTAAAATATATTTACCGTTAGTCATACATATATCTATCTAGATTAGTTTATTTCATATTACCTTATGAGTGGTGTAGAATATTATAACGCTATATAAGACGAAATACTTCAGAAACTTCTTTTTTGATAGTTTTTTTGACAATGGCTACACTTTTTTTCTTGCCATTGTCCCATTATGTGTCGGCACAACACGCCTTCTTCTTCACTTCTATCAGCAGTCACCTCTCTTTATATTTTTATAGAATGTGTATGTATTTCAGTCGCTATAATAACAAATAATATGAATAAATTAAATGAAAATGTAAAGGGAGGTACTATACTAGAAACGATATTTTTTGAGTATTAAGCTCGAATATAATGAAATTAATAAAGGTTTACAATACCTAATATCAAAAAATATCAAATTAATTTTGTAACCTTAGTGCCCGAGTCAAACTGGTACTTAGCCAGTTCTATTAAACGATTTCATAATATAACGTTTACTATGAATACATTCTTCACATCATTCATGTATGAAATTTTATACATTAGCTTAAATTTGTTAAAACTCTTTCCACCTGAGCAGACCTTAACCTTGCTAGGTCATCAAGCTAATCTATTAATGGGGTTTAACATCCATCGATAGATAATCATTGTGCAATATCTAAGTACAATGGTTTTCTACCAGTCTTCGTAGGTATAGTTTACTTATTTGTGTCAAAGGTAGGTAGCTACTATTGTGATGTTCTTTTTGGGATCTTTTAACAATAAATTGTTTACTACAAAGTGTCCGAGCTTCGACCGGCCAACAAACATTGGCGTAACACGACACCATGGTGCGTTAAGATGGGATTTACTTAATCCCATCATCGTGGACCGTGAAATCCCGGCCCAAGGGGCGTTGATGGGGATTTGTCCGGGATTGTAAACTACTGGAATTTCGGATTGGAAACTAGTTTATTTCTCAAATATCGTCTGTATTTGTTTTTAGAATCTGCGTGTGTTATAGGCGATACATAAAAAACGTAAGTTTAATCAAAAATATTATACCTATTTCTTCTTTCAATGCTAAGAAAGTTTTAGTTTTTTTTAGATAAAAATGTTCGGAAAAATTGATAACGTAACAAAGGTTATAATGATAAAAATATTTCACATTCTTAGTTAAGTTGTTTGATAAAATCCTCCATAGGTACAATTTTTAGCGATTGTCATGATATGTACCTACATGAATTAAGTAGGTACCTTATCTACGTTAAATTTTAAGTACCGGATTTGTTGACCGCCCGGTAAGGATTTCTTTGCTAGGTAGGTATATCTCCGCTAATAGGATTTTATATAGTGTTCATGAAATTTATGCAATAACTTTATGCTTCACTGATTAACACTTTGTCTGAATTAAAAAAAAACTTGGCCTAGAACATTAGCTATAGTGTAATGAATGTATTTAATTGCATATAAGTAAATTCGTTTCATATTTTTTGAGTAATATGCGAATAGCCTGAGAGACTGACAAAATCGTAAAATAATCCGTTTTCATTCTATAGATACCTACCACAGCTTCTCCCAATCAAAATAAAAAATAAATATATTCAATGTAACGCAAATCGTCCAGGTACTGTTTTATCAAAGGTAAGTATGTATAAATAAATATATATATAGGTAGATGTGGCACGTGTAGATTAAACTGTTTGTTGACTTTGTACAGTGATGCCTCCTACTATCCTCATATTTAGGTATGCATATCCAAAATTATAATAAGGGGTATAATACTGTTCCTTTATCACCGAAATCTCCTAATATGTGATCGAAAACCGATATCCCACAATAGAATGGCGCCAAACGGTGTGTTAAATGCGTCCTATTTTGACAAAAGAGGTTTTAATATAAGCTCCTTATTTTTTATCTGCGCGTTGATCTTTTTCATGCGTTTTTTAATAAATGCGTAATACGTGAAGGTACCTATTTCATGTAGGTATCAACGTTAAAACCTCATAAACTTCACATCTACTTAGTATAGATATATTTATTCACAGTACCTAGAAACTACCTACTTCAGATTTAGCATTTGAAATGAATTTTTTTTTTTACAGTAAGTAAATTTAATTTACTTAAAATGCTAAACTCGTACTTGCGAGCATTTCCCACATTCATAGAATTTGTATTGATTATAAAGTTGAAATTCCGACGTTTTTTTGGGTCTAAATACTTTCTCGATTTCTTCTGTTAAGTAGAATCAAATTTTATTCGACATTTGCCAATGCACAGTACTTATTCTGAAGTTCTGTTATAGCTTATTCAAAGTATCGGAGAAGTTGAACATTGTATATAACAAAGAAAAAATTAAAAGTATGTTTTGTAAAATTATAATATAAGAAACGTGTTTAAGAGAATACTAAAAGGGGTAACAAAGTTGATTGGAACACTATCTTACTTTGTAATCTGTATTCATTTGAAATTTTATGTTAACATAGCCGGTTTATCGAGACCATTTGAGATTTGTATAAAGTGTAAAGACGTTTATCGTCAACGAATAAGTACCTTTCATGATACTTACTTAGGTAGGTAGGTTTACTCTGTAGAAGTATAAAACAAAATTAAACGGTCATTTAAGTTCAGGTTAAGTTAAACGGGTTTTCATAGGGAGGAGACGTGTTTGACTTAATATAATAGGTTTTTATAAGATTTTACAAAATTAAAATATCACTTGCTTCAACGGTGAAGGAAAACATCGTGAGGAAACCTGCACGCCAATGTTCTCAAAAGCGTGTGAAGTCTGCACATGGCCAGCGTGGTGGACTATGGCCAAACCCATATTCTCATATTGAGAGGAGACCCGTGCTCTTTAGTGAGCCAGTAATGGGTTGATCATGATGATGATAAGATCTTTATGGACATGGGTATATATACCTATATGTATATAATATGCTGGTAATGACTGGCAAGTTTATAAGATAGTCCAAAGAGCCTAGCTCTTTGTATTTGAATTTAAAACTAACTAATTGGGGAAACTAAGAAAAACCACGAGTCGTCTAGCGTAAAAAAAGTCCATGTAACGGAAAATTATATAAGTTTATTATATATTAAGTTCTAATTATATATTCTGGCGACCTCCATGGCACAGTGCGTGCGCTGTCGTATTATAAAGTTGGAGGTCCTGGGTTCGATTCCCGGTTCGTGTCTGGTCTGGTGGGAGGCCAAGCGATTTAGCGTTCCGGCAGGATGTCGCGTACAAACCAATTAGGAGTGTGCCTAATTGTGTGTGTAACCTGTTAGGGTAACCTACCCTAACCCTACCCTAACAGGTTAGCCCGCTACCATCCTAGACTGCATCATCACTTACCACCAGGTGGGATAGCCGTCAATTGCTCACTTTAGTGTATAAAAATAAAAGTTCTTGAATACCACCTACAGATTATGCTTGACGTAGTCCACAGATTACGTTCATATGAAGTTAGAGGTTGCTCTTTTGTCGGCGTTCGGTAACTATAGAGAGTGACACAAAGTGTAAAAGATGTCTCTTTTCGTGCCAAAATAATTTTTCCGATTTGTCAAACATTTTGTCTTGCTCCTTTGAAAGTTGGAAGCGGGTAAAGTAAAGCTTTATAAATGATGTTTTTTCCTGATGAAGAGTAATCCCTTATTGTATAAAACAAGATTCTTGGATTCTTGGTTTATCCTTCGTATTATTTGGCTTGTTTATTTTATTTTAATTGTATTTATTTTATACATACATAACGCTGTCTGTTTACTATCTTTTTTGGTTAAATCACTAAACTTATTGCTGATAATTGGAACTAATATTATAGCCTACTCCTTATCTACTTAGTTAGAAATGAAAAAGTGTAGGTTTTGGTCTAATAACTTGTAAAATTTAAGGCTTAACATTTTCACTCGATATCATTTCTAAAATTTTTTTGAGTAATTTTATTGCAACCGAAAGGCAATTAAAAAAACTTTCAAATTATTTATTCGTTATCATAACTTGTATGTAATAAAAAATAAAAAATTGAAAACTATTTTCTAAGTACAACATTTGTATTTTAGTAACAGGAAATTCGAATTGGAAAAAATTGGTTTTCTCGACCAAAATAAAACATACATATCTAAGATAAATAAAGCTATAATTAGATAAATATAAATTAGATGTACTCTGCATGCGTTGCAATGCCGCGTAAAAAAGCTCTACATACGAATATTTTCCGCCAGGTATGTACCCTCGTGAGCGTACCTAGAACACCCCACAACAAACAAAACAAACAAACTTTTATCAGCATCTGATGAATGGATTCGGAACGCGTAATCGAAGGTTGACACAGTTTTTGTGTTTGATATAATATATTGATTAACAAAGTTAAGTAAATGTAACACTAACAAAATAAAACTGAATTAAACGTAAAAAACCGGAACATAGTATTCAGTGCTGGCACTATGTATTTTCAGCAACCCTGTGAATAGCCAAAGGAATTCATTGAACAAGTCAGTGCCAGCTCTAGGATCCCAGTAGTAGTAGAGTTTTATTAAATTTCGCGTAGAAACCAATACTCATACTCCTATGAGTTTATTATACACCTAACATGTTAGCCCACTACCATCTTAGGTTGCAGCATCACTTACCATCAGGTGAGATTGCCAACAAGGCTAACTTGTAGTGTATAAAAAAAGATAGGTATTCCTTTTATTATACCTGCAATTTATGTAATTAAATACAGTTAGTAAAAAAAGCTCGATTGCTTAAATGAGTCGGTACTTCCTAGATATCTACATGAATTATTATTCTTGAAAGCTTTTAAAATGTTCCCGGTAAGTTCCGCTGTACACCGAAATAAACATGTACCTTGAGACCGAAAACGTGATTAAGACTTCTAAAAGGCTGTTATTTCGTGTCCCTAATTAACGAACGCATCACGTTCGCCCTTATTTAAACGTTGGACGTATTGACTGTTGCGTTAGAACATTCCAGAACAGAAATTGGTACATACACAAACTTCCCTATGACTATGCACTGTACCTTAAAATTTAAGCTCATTACGTAACACAAATCCTGGAAGCCGAAAGACGTTTTACAGTTCATCAGTACTGCGACTGTGATGTTTGAGAGGATATCGATAAGTTTTAAGAAATAAATATCCCTTCTTATCCGTCTCTAACATTGATCTAGTACATAGAATTCGTTTTAGTTAATTTTCTTTTTCTGAGTGTCCAGTGTTAGACAGTTTCGCATAGCAAAATCTCTCTGCAGGTCTATTAGTCTACCGCTCACCGTCCGACCCCCTCCCGTTATCCCAAACGTCGCCTAAGCCGAGGTTCGGCCTCACAGCAGGCGCCCTTAGGCAGACGTTCCCTAAGTTCTTCTGACAGAGCTTCTTTCCAAAGCTCGCCAAACAGCCCGGTTACGCTGTGGCAACCAATAGGGTTAGCACAGCTAATAGACAGTCCGAAAAAAAAAACTCTACCGCTACTAAAAACGCAAGTTCATAAGTATAAAGAACCTAAAATAAGGAGTATTATCAACAAGAAAATTATAAGATTCCGGGACCGTGTTTTACACACATCAGTAGTCGCAACTAAGTACCCCGGCTAAGTTTGTTGTGGGCTTCTTCTTAGACCGGGGCGCGTTTGGAACCCTCATAGCTTTAGTTTTAAGTTTACGAATATAGTTATCACCATGAAATAACTATGTACTATGTAAATTATTGACGTGTCAAAAGTGCCTTTTTAAGGACTATTTGAATAAAGATTATTTTGAATTTTGAATTTGCAAAAATAATTACCAATAAACAACTACAAAACAGAAAAACAAAACTTTTTAATTTAATTAAAAATATGTTCGTCCAACTTACGTCATGGGAATTTTTTCACCACTAAACACCAGTGTTTAAACTTCACCATCGATCTAATTGTCACATGAGAACTAATTAAGTTAGAGTCTTCTATTCGAAAAATACACAATACAGCGCGGCGTGCGTGATCTGAAAAAGAAGAAAGTTATCACACTTTTTGTTTGTTTTTACTGGCCTTTACGTCATTTGCATCCGGTTTCTGCATACTTATTGTACAACAATATAATTTAAGCTGTAAATCAAACAATTCAACAAATAAAATCATTTAAGCTACTTAGAAAAAAACTTACTAATTATTAGTATGAGTGGATGTATGGTTTTTTAAATTCTCTTTTACGTAAAAGCTACTGAACCGATTTGACTCAAATATGGAATGGAGCTGTGATATCCTAGTGGTTAGGACGCCCGCATCCTAATCAGAGGTCGGGGGTTCGATCCCGGGCATCTCAGACTTGTCGTAGTTATTTGCGTTTATAGGCAATTAAAATATTACTTGCCTCAACGGTGAATGAAAACGTGAGGAAACCTGCACGTCTGAGATTTCTCCATAATGTTCTCAAAGGCGTGTGAAGTCTGCCAATCCGCACATGGCCAGCGTGGTGGACTATCGCCGAACCCTTCTCATATTGACCCGTGCTCTGTAGTGATGGCAATGGGTTGATCATGATGATGATGATTTAACATGGAAAATGTTACATTATAATCGTAGAACAGATGCCACGCAGTAATAGGAAAAGTGTAGGAGTCAATATTATTATTTAACTAACACAATTTTGGTTTCTGCTAGCCTGTATTATAAGTTAAATCTGAGTTAAGGCCGGGTAAGTTCCATACTGTGTCATCCATTCCTGTCCCTGCTTTCAGATTTTAACTCTTCCGCCCCGCCTAAATAAGCGTCTTAAAAAATCATGGCCATTAAGTCTTCATCATACCTATAAGCCGATAATAGACAAATAATATGGTAGCTATCTATCCAAATAATTCGAATGAGCGTATTTATTGAAAACAGTCATCGACCCATTGTCTGGAAAACAAAGAAATTAATCTTCACCCCCGACCGGACGCCGGATACGAGGGCATGCAGACTGGACCGGAAGTGGCCGGACAACGGCGTCTTATTGATTGCGGTTAATTCCTAGCTGCTCTGGGTACCGAGTAGGTATAATGAATCAGGGACGTTCATTGATATCTTTAGCAAGCGTACGTTTTTTTTTATTGACTAGATACAAGTTAGCCATTGATGGCAATCCCACCTGATGGTAAGTGATGATGCAGTCTAAGATGGTAGCGGGCTAACCTGTTAGGGTATGGTAACAAGGGTATGGCGACATGTCTTTGTCGTTTACCCCTAACAGGTTAGCCCGTTACCATCTTAGACTGCATCATCACTTACACCAGGTGAGATTGTTGTCAAGGGCTAACTTGTAGTGGATTAAAAAAAAGGCAGTAGTTAGGATCTCTTATATAATACACGTTATCTAACACACGTTATAATATCCAAAAGCAATACAGATTTTATGTATCTACGTTACGATATTTTTTTTTTCTTTTGGATAAATCTGATCTAACCCTTTGACATAACAAGACAATATAGTGGACTTTGGAACTCTCCATTTTATACGTTCAGCAATTATCGTCAAGTGTTTAAAGTGTTATGATGATGATAAAGCTTTTGTTTATGAAAATTACATATAAAATCGTAACTTTTATCTGCTTATACAAATTACTTTGCGCCACAGAGAACAGACCGTCTCATATAGATAATATTAAATAACAGAGGTCTACCTAGCTGGGTAGGTATCGTTTACAAATCCTTAAAAAAAACCTATTAAAACGTGATGAATTCGTCAAGTCGAATTTTATCAGCATCTCAATGTAGGTAGGTACTTAAACGAAAAATACCCTATCGAGTGCATTCTTACACATCTGCGATCTTTTTAAGAGCTCTTTCCACTTCCTTCCTTAAAACACTTATTTCGAGTTCTTACATTTTAAGCGATTTATAACTTTGAGACATTTCTATACGGACTATTTTAGTGTTTCGTTTTATCTGCACAGAACATCTGCTTAGATAAGTTTATTATCTGTGCGACGTTATTTTATCTGTGACGCTTTAATGACATTGGCATTTGGCGCCGATTTTTTTGTCAGCAACCTCACACGTTGACAAACGTAATTGGGGGTATAATTAATTATTTGACATATCAATGCTTACTTACACTATGTTTATTTGTTAAGTCGAGAACAAAACACACTTTTGAGTCACATAGATATCTAGTAAAATAAACAAAGAAGAAAAAAATTGTCCCCCTATATATTTTTTTAAATTATCCGTTGTTTTTTTTATCCGCTGTAAGTTAGCCCTTGACGGCTATCTCACCTGGTGGTAAGTGATGATGCTGTCTAGAATGGTAGCGGGATAACCTGTTAGGGGTATGGTAAGCCCTCCTAATTGGATTCTACGCGACATCGTGCCGGAACGCTAAATCGCTTGGCGACACGTCTTTGTCGGTAGGGTGGTAACTAGCCACGGCCGTAGACTCCCACCAGACCAGACTCGAGTCGGGAATCGAAACCGGGACCTCCAACTTTATAATGCTTAACAAATAATGCTTAACTTTATAATGCGTTGTAATGGTTAACCTACTTTTTATTGTTTGTAAAACCTGTGAGTCAAAATAAAGGCAATCATACCGGAATGGTACCTACCTACCTATCTACAAACTATCGTGACTTTGTATAATTTACCTACCTACCTATTAAAAAAAAGTATTACTCACTGTTAGTCGTAAATGTGTAAGCAAAAAAATGGGATTACCTACATAGAGTATACGTAGAATGTATCTACCCGGATTTGTACGTGTATATACATTAGAACTATCGTAGAGTTAATCTCATAAGATTAACGTAGGTTTGTTTTTTTTTATATTTTTATCAATTAGGTATACTTAAGAATCTATCACTCCGTCATAATACTTATTATAATAATTGGTTAGTAAAGTCACCTCTCAATATCATCATCATCATGATCAACCCATTATCGGTTCACTACAGAGCACGGGTCTCCTCTCAATATGAGAAGGGTATGGCCATAGTCCACCACGCTGGCCATGTGGGGATTGGCAGACTTCACACGCCTTTGAGAACATTATGGAGAACTCGCAGGCGTGCAGGTTTCCTCACGATGTTTTCCTTCACCGTTGAAGCAAGTGATATTTTAATTACTTAAAAACGCACATAACTCCGAAAAGTTAGAGGTGCGTGCCGGATTCGAACCGCTGACCTCTGATTAGGAGGCTGACGTCCTAACCACTAGGCTATCACAGCTTCCACTCCATCATAATATTATAATAATTGGTTAATAAAGAGTCACCTCTCAAAATATAGAATATTAAATGTTATGAATTTTAAATAATGTAAAATGTAGAGTCATAACCAACATACCCGATTTTACTATTGAAAAGTGCTTATAAAGTAAGCCTATTTGAAATGAAGTTATTTTGAAATTTGAAATTACGATTTATCTTTGTACTTATATAGCTATAGTTCGCTACTAAGTACCTATCTCAGTAAGCAGATTACCTGTACAAAGCGCGTATCTCAAAAAATTGTCGGATTTTTTTTAGAGTTCACGCATTTGTATAAAGGAATAAATTCTGCAAAGATTTTTAATATAAATTAGTATCTAAATACTGCAAAGATTTTGGTTTTTAATTTATAAAGGTTTAATTTAATAATTGATTGTTACTTAGGTATAATTATTGGGTAGGTACCTAAATGTCGTCTGCATGCCCAACTAACCTAAGTCAGCGCATTTCCTACTACCCAGAAGTTTATTGATAAAAGTTACCTAAGCTTTTATAAACGACCATCCGATGCACTTATAGAGGTCCCAAAGCTAAACACAGACCTCCTGGGAAACAGGAGCGCTGGCACCCTTAGGTACGTGGTTAAAATCCAACCTACTCGAACGAAACGATTTGGAGCAACGTTTCTGAACCGAACCGCTAAGGTGTGGAACTCACATCTGTGTTTCCAGCCACGTATAACCTTAGTTCCTTCAAATGAAGAGTGAATAGGCAATTTCTAGGCAAGCGCACTCCAACTTAGACCTCATTAATGCTTTCTGGTACTGATTTACTGATTGTCATCAAGCGCAAACCCATCTCAAAAAAAAGAAGAAACCACGCTGATTCAATAAAGGTTGGTGTGGTCAACGGCTTTTTTATCCACTACAAGTAAGCCCTTGACAGCAATCTCATCAATCAATCTTGATGGTAAGTCAAATTTCAAATTCAAAATTCAAATGCAAAATAATCTCTATTCAAATAGTCCTTAAAAAGGCACTTTTGACGCGTCAATAATTTACATAGTAGTTATTTCATGGTGATAACTATATTCGTAAACTTAAAACTAAAGCTATGAGGGTTCCAAACGCGCCCCGGTCTAAGAAGAAGCCCACAACAAACTTAGCCGGGGTTTTTCTTTTTTTCGTTATCACCATCTCACATAACGAATAACAAACTATAGTACCTAGGGAGATAGAGCAATTCACACCCAAGCTTTTTTATCGTTTATATAATACTTAATATCGTAATGTGATAATACAGTCTTAGATTGTAGCATTTATTTAATTTAGCATGGGGCTAACCCTAACAGGTAAGCCCGCTACCGTATGGTAAATCCATAAGTACACCTAATGGGTTTCTGCGCGACATCGTGCCGGAACGCTAAATCGCTTGGCGACATGCCTTTGACGGTATGGTGGTAACTAGCCACGGCCGAAGCCTCCCACCATACCAGACTTATACAAACAAAGTGCGTGCTCAAAGTTCAGTTAACTCTACCTAAGCGATTATTCTCTAAAAAATGTTTAATTCAATTTTAAAACTAAGTATAATTACAAATACAACTAGTTAAATACACGTTTTCGATAAATAAACAAATGTACGATTATAAAACATTTATTCACTGTACACAAATGAGTCGCTTTAAAAAAAAACTAAGATTAACATGACTAGATTAACCAGAAAAAAGAGACCGCGGATCAAAATCATAAATCATGCTCATTATATTCGAACAGGATTATTTTTTACCGAAGAAAATGTTCAAAAAAGCATCAAAAGGCTATAAGGGGGGCGCCATTTTGTGAGGACACCGTCGGCTAGGGCGGGAAAATGGGAAGCTGTCAACGAATCACAGACCCGCATTCAAAAAGGCGTTCTCGAATTCTACCAATGAGATAGAAGGCCGGTCTGATCATGCGCTTTGGCGTCGATCCATAGAATTATAGATATAATACGGCAGTGTGGGCTTGGCCTCTGCCGTGAGAGGATGTGTGTGACGCGTCACAGACAATTTTTTTAAATAAAAAAAGAAATATGTCGTAGTGCCTATTAACCCAATAGTGTTAAGTAACAAATTTTAGTGTATATTGTGATAGAACTATTATAATTGTGTTTCGTTCGAACTGATTTTGATGTATTAAGTAGCCAAAGCAAAAAAAAAGTCCATCATTCTTTTATAAAAATTATATTTGAAGAAAGGAATTGCTAGTATAGTTCTTTTTTATCGCAAACCCGTTCACTGCGCTTGGCTAATATAACACGTGATAGCTATCACGGGGCTGTGACTATCAAGAGGCAGGTGTGATCATCATCAGGGATGGTGATGGCCAGCGGTGGTGGCGGGCTGGTGCAATCCCCGCCCGACATGTTGCACCACCATAACATCATGGACACATCATCCCATGTCGAAATGATGCCCAGTAAGTTTATCATACCTTTGTTATGAGTTAGCTATTACAAGATCACAAAAACGTTTGCCCTACATATCTACCTACAATATGTTACATTGGTTTACGTAATATACTAAACCACCCACATCTTATAAAATTAAAAAAATAATTTTATTTTAACTATTCCTTAACCCCTTTAATTTTAAAACTGCAGTGGTAGTTAAAGATTACTTACATTTTACTAGTCAATAAATGTATACTCTACATGAATCTAAAAGGCAAATTGTATGTAAAAAATTAATTAAAAAGTGTTTTTTTTCTCTACGTTAAACATTTTTCTAATTTTGATGAAAGAAACTTGCATAGCGTATAGGTTCCTGTAAACTAAACCTTTTTCTTTATAGTAATCCCATGAGCGAATGAACTAAAGTGAAGAGACTAAAATAAACAACAGCCGAAATTTATTCGTTTTGTTAGTAAGTTGTCATTCCAATTAGAATCAAGGGCAAAGGAAAAAAATTTACGCTGAAATATGTATATTACTAGATACAACAATCTTATACATTCCAAAGGTATTGAAAAACGAATAATTTGATAGATCCGCCCAAAGTTTAACCAATAAATGTAATGTAGCTACAAGGGGTGGCTCTGATTGATTTATAATCCACGGGGTGGATTGCACCCGCGCATTATTTTTGCTAATGCAAGCGAGACCGACCATTAGAGGGTTAGAAGATTTATGTTGGATTTTTGTTTTCAACTAAAATCTTTGCAATCTGTATTCTTGAACATCTTCTTATGCCCAGGTGATATTGTATTTCGGTTTTGGTGATGTTAAATCTAGAGTAGAGTTACGTACCAAAATGGTTATTAAAAAAAACCTTTGTGAACAGCCGTTGTCTACCTGTACATCTATTATGTCATCTGATGCTATCAACTTGAAATTTATATTTATTTTAGTTAGCCATACCTCATTGATTTAGTTTTGTTTATCCATATATTGTAGAGTGTCTGTAAGCTCAGATTTTCTTATTTTTTTTTTCATTTTACTAAGAGAACTTAATTTCGACAAAAACCTAATCTATTTGAAATATAATGTAGTAGAGTCTACTTATACGGAGGTAGGTTTCCTTTCAAGATACGGAATCTTTATTAATATTATAGGCTAGATAGGTTGCACCCAAAGATTATTGCATGAAAACATACAAACGCGTTGTTTATGCATACCTAGAAATGAAACCTGTGCTTTGTTAATTAAAATAAGGTTGAAATTGAAATTCAAATAGCTATTCCTTTAAACCTATTACAGGCATCTATTAAGCGTTCACCTCAAGACTTACAGGCATCTATGAGGCGTTACAAATAATTTTCATTATTTTAATTCTTGAGGTGATGGTGATGACTACATTCTTTTACTTAACTCGTTAACCAAAGCTATGTGGGTTTCAAACGCGACCACCTGATCGAAGAACTAGTCTACCACAAACTTAGCCGGGGTTTTGTTAAGTTCACATAGTCATTATTAAATTATACTCGGATATGATGTTAGTGGCAATGGGCGGGGCACATAGCTCGGAGAACCGATGTACGTTGGGGTCCCAAGGTGCTGGAATGGCGACCCCGCACCGGTAAACGTAGCGTTGGTCGACCCCCAACAAGGTGGACAGACGACATCAAACGAGTCGCAGGGAGCCGCTGGATACAAGCGGCCCAAGACCGTGGCCATTGGAACTCCCTACAAAAGACCTATGTCCAGCAGTGGATGTCTATCGGTTGAAATGATGAAAATTATGATGATGTTAGAGCAATTCACACCCAAGCTTTTTTATCGTTTATGTATCTAATCGTTAATATGATTGTTACATAGGTAAGTTTACGTTTTTTAAAAATTTAGAACTCATAAATAAAAGTCGCCAATATAATTCTTGTACTAGTTCATCGGTCCTGTAACCTATAAACTATTTCGAGAAAAAAGAAAAGTATCAGCCAACTCTACCTACTACTTTCTGTTATGATAAAGCATCATTTAACTTCACTATACTTAATAGTTTTTCGCTGTATCTAAGTATAAACTGTGATTTGAGATAAATAATATCTGAAACCCATTACCTTAGTAGTCCTTTAATATTAAATTTTATGTATCTAATCGTTAATATGATTATTACATAGGTGAGTTTATGTTTTTTAAAAACTTTGAACTCTTTATTATTATTATTTTATTATTCACTACAAGTTAGCCCTTGACGGCAATCTCACCTGATGGTAAGTGATGATGCAGTCTAAGATAGTAGCGGGCTAACCTGTGAGGCGTATGGTAAACCCATACTCCTATCGGTTTCTACGCGACATCGTGCCGGAACGCTAAATCGCATGGCGACACGTCTTTATCGGTAGGGTGGTAACTAGTCACGGCCGAAGCCTCCCACCAGACCAGACTCGAGCCGGGAATCGAACTCAGGACCTCCAACTTTATAATCTGACAGCGCGCGCGCTGCGCCACGGAGGTCGTCAAAACTAATAAACTAAACTAAACTCATAAAGAAAACTCGCCAATATAATTCTCGTACTAGTTCATTGGTCCTGTAACCTATAAACTATTTCGAGAAAAAAGAAAAGTATCAGATAACTCTACCTACTACTTTCTGCTAAAGCATCATTTAACTTCACTGTACCTAATAGTTTTTCGCTGTACCCAAGCATAAACTGTGATTTGAGATAAATAATATCTGAAACCCATTACCTAAGTAGTCCTTTAATATTAAATTAATTGGATATTTTGGAGCCAACCGTATGTTCGATATGGATCTTGATTGTTATCGCGTTTACAACTTCACTTCTCTAATGGTTTGTCGCCTTTATAAAATATGGTTGTCAGCTTTCCCTACGCTTATTTCATTTGAAAACTACTCATAATAATATAAAAACTTTACAAATGATAAATAATAAATAGCCTCCCGTAAGGGGGGGGGGAGGGATTATTATTAAAGGTAAAGTTAGAGTTAACTGTGGTATTATAAGCTCATATAATACCACAGCTGTATACAAAATTACCGCTGGAACTCATCACGATAAAAGAATTTAATATAATATTTTAAAAAGGAATTAACAGGAAGTAAAAGAGCTTGAAATACATAAATCCTGTTTTTAATTCGAGCAAATATTTAGGTTAATTTTATTTAGTTCTACTGGAGTCTATGATGTATTCAATTTAAGAATGTTTTCCCTTGTCTTTGTACCTACCTTCATGAAATCAGCTGCAATATTTTGGCTTTGCAACAACTTACAATCTGCCAATAAAGATATACCGTTATAAATAAATTTGTCCTGTTCTTCATGTAGTTATATTTATCGTAATTGATGTTATAAACCAAAAGAATGTTAGATATGAAAGCGGAATGGCAAAGGAGTAGAGGAAGACCAAAGAAGAGATGGATGGATTGTGTAAAAGAGGAGATGCATGTAAAAGTTGTGGATAGTGAGGTGACGGCTGATAGAAGTCAATTTAAGAAGAAGACGTGTTGTGTCGATCCCACATAATCTGGGATAAGGGCAAAAAAAAAGAACAATTGATGTGTGTTTAAAGGGATACATTTAAAGAATTAGAATTCCCCGCTAAGTTTTATGTGTGACAAACGTAAGACACTTTCTACTATGACTACCTTTGTCTGGTAGGAGGTGTTAGTACTTTATTTGTAGCTATTCTACCAAAGAAAGAGACATACGGATGCCGTGTACAAGCCGATCAGGGCACTAAAACTAAACCCGTACCTATATACCTGTACATTTTTATGTGTTATATTACTTGGGTGGTTATATGAAAGATCAATTATGCAGCCTTAACGCTATCAAATTAAACCTACGTTCTACTTGGCTGGTTTTGTTTAGGCTGTAGCATTTCATTTTATAATCTCTGTTAATTTAAGTATATTCTAACAAAACTTAGTGCTTACAAATTTGTTAGATAGGCGTGTATATATAGATAGGTCGAAAAAATTAATAGAAAATTTGAAACATTCAAGTCAAATAGGTTACCTTAAACTTAATTTTAATTAAAATGATTTTAGAACTTGAAGTCAAGAGTTTATTTAATAATTTTATGAATTTAATAAATTTGATTGCTTTATACTTATAACAGCAAATTAAGCTCAATGCTCATAGTATACCATGGACTTCCGCCAAGCAACTCCTACATCACAATTCCTATTTGTAGGCTTACAAATTTTATTTTGTCTTAAAATATGACTGCAAAAATATCAACTTCCAAAGCAAACTGTGAGGCGAGGTTCCAACAAAAATGCAGCAAGACAGCGGTGTTTGCCTTTTAGCGTGCAACGTTTTATTGCAGACACTAAGTAGCGAGGTAAATAGCGTGCTTAAAATAGCTATCTTGAGACGTTACCCGTCTCTCCATACCTACTGGTATAGGTGGACCATACATTTGATTTATGGGAAATTATTTAGGTACGTATCAGATGTGCTAAATGCTCAAAGTTGTCCAATAAAATGCTATCGGTGAATTAAGAAAATGCGCATATAATTCGAAACCTCTTTGAGAATGAAATAAAAAAGTAGATATTTAAATATAAAGGCCACAGTAAGTAAATCATCATCATCATCATCGACCCATTACCGGCTCACTACAGAGCACGGGTCTCCTGTCAATATGTGAAGGGTTTTGGCCATAGTCCACCACGCTGGCCATGTGCGGATTGGCAGACTTCACAGGCCTTTGAGAACATTATGGAGAACTCTCAGGCGTGCAGGTTTCCTCACGATGTTTTCCTTCACCGTAGAAGCAAGTGATATTTTAATTGTTTTTAAAACGCACATAACTCCGAAAAGTTAGAGGTTCATCATGCCCGGATTCGAACCGCCGACCTCTGATTAAGAGGCTGACGACCTAACCGCTAGGCTATCACAACTTCCAAGTAAGTAAATACTTAACTATTTCTCGTTTAAGATAAATTTCTACTGTACAGTATTTATATTTTTCTGCCAAGAAATTCTCTGTACCATCGTGTATGTATAAAAGCTGGTCATAGGTAATTGCTGTTGAAGACTTAATTGTGCTTCGCAGAGTACATTGATCCTTGGCCTATTATAACCATCATGTCATTTTAAATTTAAACCCGCCAAGCTTCATTGTAACAGCATGGAGGAGCATCATCTCTCCCGTTTACGATATAGAAGGCCTTTGCTTTGGATGATGTTGTTCCTAACCTAAAGCTTAAACAGTTACAAGTCGAAAATAACAATTAATTGCGACATTTATATATTCGAAACCTATCCGACAAGTATAGCCGGCAATTTTGGATTTTATGTATTTTGCTTTACGACTTTGGGGCCGTACCAAATTATAATTTTTATTTCAATACATAAATTAACAAACTCGTTCAAGTCTTAAACAAGTTCGTTCGTATTATTCCGATGTATAAAATTAACTCCTTATTCCATCTAGGTATACATTTAAAGGTAGGTTTGAGAAAAAAAGCCGTACAGAAGAAACCGCATCGGTCGTCCATCTTAAACTCGGCAGAGACCACCAGAGCACGTTTTATTAGGGTGCGAACTCGGTAGCGTTCGCACCTACCTCCTAAACTAAACTACGTGTGTGCCATTGCCGCCGATACAACCTCGCTAGACTATTTATTTACCATCGTTGCCGACACAAAACTATAAAAACGTGTCCAGCAACAGTCAGTAAAGGTAGAAAAATATTTCTTAACATAATATTGTCTTCTTAATACACTTACCTACGTAATATTTTATTTCAAATGAAAATTTATTTCTTGAATATTTTTTTTTTTTTTATCCACTACAGGTTAGCCCTTGACGGCAATCTCACCTGATGGTAAGTGATGATGCAGTCTAAGATGGTAGCGGGCTAACCTGTAAGGAGTATGGTAAACCCATACTCCTATCAATCGATTTTACCATTAGCTATATAGTATATACCAAATAAGCAACGACGACCTCCGTGGCGCAGTGTGCGCTATCGCATTATAAAGTTGGAGGTCCTGAGTTCGATTCCCAGCTCGATTCTGGTCTGCTGGGAGACTTCGGCAGTGACTAGTTACAACACTACTGACAAAGACGTATCGCCAAGCGATATAGCGTTCCGGCAAGATGTCGCGTAGAAACCAATTAGGAGTGTGGGTTTACCATACCCCTAACAGGTTAGCCCGCTACCACCCTAGACTGTATGATCACTTACCTACCACCAGGTGAGACAGCCGTCATGGGTTAACTTGTAGTGTATAAAAAAAAAGAAATTGTTTAGAAATAAAATAAAATGGAGAATGGTACAGATTGCAGTCTTAATTTAATTATATTACTATTTATATTACTTTTTTTTTTATATGTTTTGCGTCCATCATCGAACCATCTCTGTGATGCACTTGTGATAAGCACCGTCCAACTCCCCCGTTATCCCAAACGCCGCCTAAGTTGAGGTTCGGCCTTACAGGAGGCGCCCTTAGGCAGACTTCCCTTAGTTTCTTCGAGCTCTAGGGCTCAAAATTTCTTCTGGCAGAGCCTCTTTCCGAAGCTCGCCAAACAGCCCGTTTACGCTGTGACAACCAATAGGGTTAGCAAAGCTAAAAGACAGTCCAAAAAAAAACAACTTGTGATAAAGGTCTATGTCATAATAAATATGTAGGTCATAAAAGTATAATATTTAGGTTATCACCTATATGAACTTTTGAATCAAACCCTATTCTCTTGTACCCTTTTAATATCAAACGTCCCACAATACGACATCCTTGGGAATGCGCGCAGCGGTGTCATTACAAATAATAATTTACATCTTTATAGCCGGAAATTGCTGTGTCTAAGTTTATTTTCTTAAAATTGTGTGTCCAGAAGACAGCCGCTGTTACCTTTTTAGGATGAGCCGATTGGATGATATTATATTTATAATAGATTAAGAAGTATAAGCCAAGTGTTATATAAAATTGAGCGGTAATAGCCTATTGAGATTAAGACTTTGGCCTCTCTTTTGGGTGGACTTCCCCAACTTTTCGGAGTATGTGCGTTTTTATTTCATCTCAAGCAATCCTACTAATATTATGAACGCGAAAGTCTGTAAGTATGAATAGATGGATGGATCTTTGTTACTCTTTCACGTAAAAACTACTGAATGGATTTTCGTGAAACTTTACAATAATATAGCTTATACATCGGAATACCACATAGGCCACAATTTATGAAGATACTGTGTGAATTGTCCAAAATATTATGATAAGTGTCAATTAAGTAGGGAAAAATAAACCATCTGCGTGATAATTTTAAAGTCATAATGTTAGTGAAGACGAAGTCGCGTTCACCACCTAGTCTGGAATAAATATACAACTTCCATAAATAAAGCTAATCCCTGTTGGTAAAACTGCATACCAAGGGTTCTCCATAATGCTCTTTAAAAAAAGCGTGTGAAGTCTACTAGTAGATACACAGTTGGTCAGCGTGATGGTGTATAGCCAAAACCCTTCTCGTGCTCAGAGCGCTGAGAGGCAACCCTCGCCATTTAGTGGGCCGATAATGCGTTGATAATGATGATATCATAAAATTTGCCAAACTCTAATTTTCAATGATTTTATTAGAAACTTTCGCATATAGAGCTCACTATTCAATTTTATTTGTATCAGCATTTTCTGTTTACTACTATTTTTATTGTGATTTAAAGTTAAGATTTTAGTTAAGATCCTGGAGTATAGATCTTATATAAATTATATACAATTATTTTATTTTTCTAATGATTGTTGAGGTAGGTGCGACATGTGGGGTAAATTAAAAAAGAAAAATTATATTTATCTGTATCTACTTAAGATACCATGTGAGCTCGTTTTCTTGTCTATCTAATTAGGTGGAACCTTAACAGGCACGTTAAACAATGCTGGTACAAATTTCACCATAAGGGTAGGTATGTCATGGGGGGCTCTAATGCGAACATATGTTTAGGAGATACGTTATCAGGTACAAACGTTTCAACACACTTCGGTAGTAAAACGCTAAGTGAACGCGAATCACTTTATCTGTGTGCTATTAAAAGCCCTCATAGCTATCTAATATCTACCTATTTGTATGCGCATATGTCAACTTTTCTCAAATTTGTAATTCACTTGATGAGCTATTTGTTCACAAGGGCAGTTTTCTGTTTCTGTTTATCTATCTACTTTGCAATGACACCTTCATCATGATCAACCCATTACGGGCTGACTACAGAGCACGGGTCTCCTCTCAAAATGAGAAGGGTATGTCCATAGTCCACGCTGACCATGTGCGGATTGGCAGACTTCACACGTCTTTGAGAACATTACGGAGAAACTCTCAGGCGTGCAGGTTTCCTCACGATGTTTTCCTTCACCGTTGAAGCGAGTGATATTTTAATTACTTAAAAACGCACATAACTCCGAAAAGTTAGAGGTGCGTGCCCGGATTCGAACCGCCGACCTCTGATTAGGAGGCTGACGCCCTAACCACTAGGCTATCACCGCTTACATTTACCCTTTGATCAATAGCCTAATTAAGAAAAGATTCGAAGATATTACCTTTTCTGTAAGACAAATTAAAGCATGAAACCACATATAACTAACTACCTAGTTGGTTAAACTAGATAGTTATTAAAATAATTGCAATAAGGCTTTGATACTTAAACTTACTTTGATTAGTGGTATATATATGGTGAGACAATTTTTCTAAAATATAAGCATAGTGTGATCAGGTACATTTTAAACATCCAGTCGTAAGTATTCAAAACTCGCAACACAAAGGGTATTCTACTCTAGCGGTATTCACTTCGACTGAACCTTGTTACTTCTGCCTTCATAAATATTTAAATCCACTCAAACTTCTCGCTTCGAGATCTTGTAAAAAAAGTGAAAATCTTTGATTAACGTATCCCTCCGTAAATTTAAATGAAACTTTCTTTTAAATAATCAAAGAAAGTTACAACCAAGTAGGTAAGTCTAGTACTTGGTTGTACAACTTTTGACAGAATATATTTTTATTTGCTGACAAGATTTCCTCTTCAGCCTATAAAGCTAGAGTAAATTAATTATGCGCAGGAAATTAACCTACAAAGAGGAGATCTGTTTTTCTTCCCAATACTTATACTAGAAGGAAAAAATACTGAGAAGAGATCTCCAGGACGTCAGAGACGGAAATGGTTGGACGGTATAAAGAGATGGACCGGACTTAGTTATGTAGACTAAAGAAAGCGGCACTTAATAGGAAGGCTTTTCGATGATTGACCGCCAAAGTTGAATTTAAGGAAGATGGCACGCGATGATGATGAAGAAATTGGGTTTTTCTAAACCATTACTTTGCATTTATATTTATGTCTTGTGGGAGGCTTTGGCCGTGGCTAGTTACCACCCTACCGAAAAAGACGTGTCGCCAATCGATTAAGCGTTCCGGCACGATGTCGCGTAAAAACCAATTAGAAGTGTGGATTTACCATTTCCCTGACAGGTTAGCTCGCTACCATCTTAAACTGCAAAATCACTTACCATCATCTGAGATTGCCGTCAAGGGCTAAGTTGTAGTGGATAAAAAAAAATTACTTATGGCTACGAAATGGCCTTGGTGCTTGGTAAAAGAGTTAGTCTAGCAGCGGGCGATAGAGATAACTATGCTATGATAAATAATCTTTACTTATAATGTAATCAAACAAATGTAAAAAGGAATTTTCGTAGAAATACCAAGGTTACCGATATATCTCAATGAGTTGCTAAGCTAAAGCCAAGATTGGTGGATTTTGAAATCCTGAGTTTCTTCGGAAAACGTAGCGTAGGAAGCCCCCCAGTAGGTGCGCAGCAGATATATCATGTTTTTTTTCCACGCTGGGAAATGCTTTTACGCATACCCTCCGGAAGCGACGCAGGCGAGACTGCGCCGCTTCCGACGGGTTATGTGGGACTCTCCGGCGGCTAGACTGGCGACCAGAATACCCACTAAAACCCAGCGATGTTCCTTCGCGTCGCCTGGTGGCTGGGTCACGGGAACACTCGTGCACTCGTCCACGGAATACTGCAATGGAAATACCAACAATAAGCCTTGATCCATAGGTTGAAATTATCATGATGATTGTATGATAATTTTGGCTTAAAAAGAGAAATCATCGTGATAAAACAGCACACAAAAGCTAGTCACTAATAAAACTTCATTGGGTCCAAAACGCTGTTTTTGGTATACGCCTACGCGTATCCGAACCGATGAGTATATTTGAAACTTTATTCCACGTGATATAAGATCTAATATTGCCGATCTAAAAAGATGGTACAACCGGAACTGGTTAGATTTTATCTTTCCCTTTTAAAATTGCCGTGGACATGAGGCGCCGAAGGTTTTGACCTAATTAAGTGAGAAATTATTGAAGTTTTTTCGTGTGTTCGCAGTAAATTAATTCAGCTACTCGTTAGCCGAAAGCGTTATTGTAGTTACTTTAATGAAAATTGATTGAAATTATACAATACTTTGAGCTAGCCATCAAAACGCCGACCGCTGCCTATAAAGGTAAGTAAAGCATCGCTAGACAAGTTAAACTACTTTTAAAAAAGGAAGGTAGGTATAGAATAGTCGACTCAAATATAGGTAAGTCAGTATTAATAGAAACGCGTTGAAATCTTTTGCTTCACAATTTATCCATAACACCGTATTAATAAAAAATCTTAATAAATATAAAACTTTTTTGGCTATAAAATAGTTAGCAAATATACGTTAATTCTTTTTCTCCCCAGTGTAACAAGCAATTCTTAATGGAATATTTTAATTGATCGTACTTCTGAAATTTATTTACGAGCTATAACAGTATGTTAAGATACTCATTGCAGAGTTTACCTGTCTTATATGTATTTTGAAGCTGTGATAGCTTAGTGGTTAGGACGTCCGCCTCCTAATCAGAGGTCGGGGGTTCGAACCCGGGCACGCACTTCTAACTTAGTAATGTGCGTTTTTAAGCAATTAAAATATCACTCGCTTCCACGGTGAAGGAAAACATCGTGAGGAAACCTGCATGCCTGAGAGTGCTCCATAATGTTCTCTAAGACATGTAAAGTCTGCCAATCCACACATGGCCAGTGTCGTGGACTATGGCCAAACCCTTCTCATATTGAGAGTAGATCCGTGCTCTGTAGTGAGCTGGCAATGGGTTGATCATGATGATGATGATATTTATTGTTACTTAAAACAACTAAAATGTAGATTAATAAATAAACAAATATCTATGTGAAGATATCTACACCATATAAAGAGGAAAACTTTGTTTGTTTGGTTATATTGAATAGGCTCCAAAACTACGAGGCCGTTTTTAAAAATTCTTTCACCATTCGAAAGCTAAATTAGCCACGAGGAACGTAGGCTAAATTTTATTTTGGAAAAAAATTGGGTTCCATAAGATATTTGGGTTTTCGCGGACACAATAAAAATTTAAAATTGTTTACGAGCTAAGCCGCGGGTAGACAGCTTTGAATTTGGTATGCATGTTACCTATACTTACCGAGCGAAGCTTTGGACCCAATTCTGAAGACAGCGCAGACGAAGTCGCGGACAGCAGCTAGTATATTATACTATAGATGGTTTTATTCATTATAGTTTGAAAATGCACTTAATTTAACGAAAATAAAGTTAGATACTATTAGATACAGGTACACGCAGCGGCTTTCCTTGATGTCGACATGCAAGCCAATGTACCGGACTTCAACTCGAAAACATTTGAAAACGAAAGCGATAAGTTTTATATTATACGATAGACCTCCGATACGATAAATGCCAAGAAGACGAAAATAAATCAACCGATATAAAAAAGTAGATAATATTATAGATGTTGACTAAAAGACGCGTCGGCGAGTTGCAAATTATCTGGTGGAGTTGCGGTTGTATGCGAAAGCTTTCCCGTGACTCCACCATACAGCGGTGGGTAGGAACACGTGGGGGTTTTAGTCAGTAGAAGTCTGACATTACCTCTGTGCCACCCCGTGGCGCAGAGGTATCCATGAGGATTTACCCACGATAGAAAAAAAAGAGTTGCAAATTTAACATAACACCTACCAAACGCTTTAATGTCTTCCAGTTTTATATAACAGAAAGATCTGATTGCGCGTATTACTTAATCTTACAAGGATTATAGATAGCAATACTCTATAGTAACTCTGCTATGAACTAACACAGGCAAACGCAGCGACACAGCATTTCTAATAAAAATACGACCCTATAAATCGTTACACAAATCGTATAGTAACGAGACGCCCACCGTAATAATATAAAACCTCCTTTATCGGCTGCGTAAATTCTGTCAATTACGGGTCGGGATTTTCGCTTCAGAAAAAATAAAATTAAAAAAAAAGATCCCGCCTCGCTGCCACTGGCGCCGTCCGGAGATAAGGACGGATTTTTTCGAGCATTTCTTTTGTTTTTTTTTTACTGGAGACGTTATAGGTCTTTTATGGGGGACACTTGATAACGTTCGAGATTATTTTTGAACCCGTTCAGTAAATCCAAGGTATGGAATTATTAATCTATTGCTGAAAACATTTTGAGGACATTTCGTTGTTTTTGTTGTTGTGATAGTATTGTACCTAATTGTTGATTACAACATTATCATTAGACTACCTAAATAACTAACTCAATGTTAGTTTTATAATTATGAACCTCTAATCAGATGAAAATAATATTTTTTTTTTTCTTTATTGTTATTCTTATATACCAGAGCACTATGATGAAAATAAGAATACCTAAACGAAAACCTGTCTTACCAGTTTCTGGATTTGATGTAACATATTAAAATTTAATTTTATTGGAAATAACAAAAAAGAAAAAATATATATATGTTAGTGCGGATTGTCCCCAGAAGTGAAGCTGTAAACGTAAACATTATCAATTTATTGACGGTGCTCATGACACCGCAAAAAAAAACCAAATTTACAACTGAATTTATTGAGTCAATCATCATTTGCCACTAACAACACCCATTTTGACAGCTGTCAAATAAACTGACATCTTCATGCCCGCCTCCGCTGACATCAATTTTGTCTACAATAGATTTCGGAATTCGGACAAGCGAAAGTTTTTTTTTGCATCTATTTACAATGCGGTGAGTGACTTAGCGACAAAATATTTGCAATTATCTTACAGGCTGATAAATACACAGAATGGCGCCTGCAGGATGCCACGTTTTTTAGGCTTGTTGACAAACAGGTATTGTTATATCCAATACTGATGAGATGTGACGCATTATTAGGTCTACTTATAAATGAAAATTACTTTTTATTATTAATATTCAATGGTGATACCTACCTATTATCATTAAAGAATGATGAAGTACATTATTTTTATTAATACTAAATATTTCTTTATTTAGGCGACTAGGCCTTTTTTTTTTAGTACAGCTTAAAAACTATGTCAGTATGTATCCACTTTTAAAAATTAAATTAAATTATTGCTCAAAACATTTTATACCTAATGATGACGTGTCAAAGATGAGCAGAATAATTAAACAATAAAAAAAAAAAATTGTTCGTTCTTCAAAATGTTTTCATCATCATCTTCATCATGGTCCACCCATTGCCGGCTCACTACATAGCACGGGTCTCCTCTCAGTATGAGAAGGGTTACGCCATAGTCCACCACGCTGGCCATGTACGAATTGGCAGACTTTACACACCTTCGAGAAAATTATGGAGAATTCTCAGGCGTGCAGGTTTCCTCACGTTGTATTCCATCGCCGTTGAAGCAAGTGATATTTGAACTGCTTAAAAACACACATAACTCCGATAAGTTAGAGGTGAGGTGTGTGCACGGGTTTGAACCCCCGTCCTCTGATTAAGCGGTGGACTTCCTAACCACTAGGCTTTCACAGTTTTTTTCACTAGGTTATCACTGCTTTTTAAAAATATATTTCATTTTTTTTCTCCATTACTTTATATGGATTTCAACTTTATTAAGGACTTGAGAATACTCAGATATTGTGAGAATTAACACTGACTCTATGACCTTTAACGAATTCTTTGTAAATGTCGAAATGCACAGATCCTGGGTTCATAAACACGCTACGGGTACACCAGAGTGTTCAATATGAGATTTATGGGTAGGCGAGGCTAATGCGTTAAGTAGACATGTTCTTTAAGGTATAATATTCGCGTTGGCATGTTTTCTAATAAAAAAATATATAAATATTTCTCTTTTGACTTCGAGAAGTTCTATCAATAAGTTCAAAGTTTTTATAAAACAAAAGCTTGTAGAAAAATCATATGACGAAATTAAGGATTATATAAACGATAAAATAGACATAGTTACTATAATTTATTATTGATTATGTGAGATGGTGATAACGAAAACAAAACCCGTCTAAGTTTGTTGTGGGCTTCTTCTTAGACCGGGGCGCGTTTGGAACCCTCATAGCTTTAGTTTTCAGTTTACGAATGTAGTTATCACCATCAATTCACTACTATGTAAATTATTGACGCATCAAAAGTGCCTTTTTAAGTACTTTTTGAATAAAGATTATTTGAATTTGAATTTGAGACTAGGTAAATACTTATAATGTATTAAGACAAAAATCCAATGGGTGAAATTTCAATCTACGGTTTTACTGGAGTCCGAGCTTTTCAAAAGCTTTAGTTAATACATCGTCAGTATTGGTTTGATATCTACGAAAAGGAAGCAATATGAGGAACTCTAAAAACCTGTACACGTGAGTCAGGCAACTTTATCGCTATTTGAATATTTAAGTCGTAAGTATTTTTTGTGTAGCCGACTTGAAATTTGAGCGTTAAATTCGTAAAAACAAAAGCCTAGTGACAACAATTGTAGACTATTTGTTTATGGATTATATCAGCAGCAACTCAAAATAAACTCTATTGTTTATATGAAGAGAGTTAATTTTACTATTATGAGGAGAGAAAAAAATTGAGGCGCCACAACTTTGTCGCCCGATATCCGGTGTGTGAAAGGGACTTTTGTATTTTTTTTTATTTTTTTTTCACTGGCCTCCGTAGGTCAGCGACCATGGCGTTAAAATATTGTCCGTACTTGGCACAATGATTTATAGCTGCTTGACATTTTTGGTTCCATTTTTTTTTAATTCGGAAGTCTGTGTGTAACAGATGCTGCTCTCCTTATAGGTAGCTGTATATATTTCAAGTACAGATTTCACAAAAAAAAAAAAAAAAGATTCTACATTCTAGTTCAACCCAATTCTAGCTGTATTCGTCTAATTCAACAAGCCATTCTTGTTTTGTTAGAGAATCTTTCAACATCATTCTCGCTTGATAATGAGAGAGGAGAGAGATGATGTGGAGGTTAAGCCCACCTTCCGCCACTGCAACAGCATTGAATCACAATGCTGTTTGGCGGGTTTAGATGAATAGTAACTTTTCTTCGGCAGCATTATATTTCATGGTAGTCAATTTCGAATTAGTAACTAGCAGCCAATAATCAATGAATTCCTCTTGCATCACACACACACGCACATGCACACATACATTCATATACTGCATGTTAGTAAGTAAGCTTTAGTAGTAGATAAAAAAAAAACTTGTTAAATATTATAAACCTTTTATGTAAATTAAATATTTCATAATGGGAAGAGCGAGTCCTTCTGACACAGGTTTTATACTTAACAGAAGGTCTCAGCCTTTTCGGGCATGTAATATGTGAATAAATAAAGTTTCATTTCATTTCATCCTACTCAATATGACCCAAGTAGCCTACACCAAGAAAAGTCAAACTAAGACGTCCAACCAGTCTCTACGTTGCTGATAGTGCAAACTTTGGCACAACCTTTGTCTTTCTTTAAGGACAAGGATCGTGGCAAAGGTTTGTGATTGGAAGGAGGGAAACGAGTTGCCAGATATCTTGTGACATCTGATCGCGGATTTCATCCACTGCCTTAGCGGCGTACGGACTAACTCGACTAATTTCAGAACGTCTATGAGCTATGGGAAAGAACTATGAGCCGTGATCCAAATCAAATTGTACCATTGACGAGTTACATAATTTTTGCTTGTGCCGCACAACTTTAAACCCTTCCAACATTTGAATGTTATTGAGAATTTGTGGTGGAAAAATAACTGCTTAGTTTGTTGCCGAATAATTAGAATTGGCTATTGGAACCAGTGTTAGTTAAATTACAAAACAGATTTGATGATTGTAAATAGCTAATATCAGAGCAACTTGAGATAATAATATATTATTGTAAAGAACCGGATTTTATATACAGTAATAAAATAAATTACCTAGCCTCATTTTATTTAATAATTACAATATTAATAGTTTTATTCATCAGCTTTACCGCCATTTGTATGTTCGCAGTTTTAGGTCCGCCTTCTTTCAAGAGTGCCAGTTCTTTGAAAGAGGCAGAATTCAGTAACACCCTAACAAAAAAATACAAGGTAAAAATGGATTTTCATGCAACATTGGTGTAATACTTTACTGGAGAGGTTCTTTTAATATCCAAATTAGACTTGTGTGTGTGTGGCAAATGGATTATGAATTTGAGTCTTAACAAGACGGCCTTAGGATGAAATTCCCCCAATCTCCTTCGAACTCAAATTCTGGAGAACCTTCTGCGCTTATCCTTATTTCTGGTTCACTGATACATTCAAATTAAAGACGCGATCAAGCCATCAAAAAATTACAAAATACGAGAGTGAAAAATAAAGTTAATTGAGATATCATTAATTTCAGTCGAGAATTTAATCCGATCTAAGTCACTGATAGGTATTTAAATATTATAGATGGATCAATTGACAACGAAATTAAATTGAACAATCCCCGTTGCTAACTACACCAATTACCAATCGGTGTCAGAACAATATTACCGAGAAAGCTTAACTAGTAAACAGACGCGGCGTTATTCACTAACGAAACCATTAATCGACAAATATTGTGTGTTTGGTTTGTACAAATTCTCTCGCACGAACTCGGACGTGATCTTACGGCTTTCTCACGATCGGCAGGTCATTAATTTACTAAATTGCTGGGTTATTCTCGCAGCTATGTGTATGTTTAGTTAGTATCTAGTAAACACCTCGCAGCTTTAACCTTTGAAGCAATACATTACTGATCAATAATCCTTTTTTGAATTTTCTCGTTATTTCAAAAGTCCTTGCTACTAAGGTAGGTATGTTGATTAGTTTACTTATAATTGCACATTGTTTATTGTCAGATGTAGTTTTTTTTATCCACTACAAGCTAGCCTATGACGGCAATCTCACCTGGTGTATATGATGATGCAGTCTAAGATGGTAACGTGCTGACCTGTTAATGATATGAGAAACCCATACTCCTTTTTCAATGCTTTTGAATACAAATATGTACAAAAAAAGACTTGGGACGGGAGTACACAATATAATAATCATCATCATCATCATGATCAACTCATTACCGGCTCACTACAGAGCACTGGTCTCCTCTCAATATGAGAAGGGTTTGGCCATAGTCCACCACGCTGGCCATGTGCGGATTGGTAGACTTCACACGCCTTTGAGAACATTAATATAATAATATGTTATTCATCTTACCGATACGTCTTGTGTGTTCTTTGAGCTAGTGTATGATTTTTAGCTGTAATAGTCTAATGGTTCGGATATTCGTCTCCTAATTAGAGGTCGAGGGTTCGACCCCGGGCACGTACTGAAAACTTTTCGGAGTTATGTGCGTTTGGAGGAAAACAAAGTGAGGAAACCTGTGCAGGTTTCCTCACATTGTTTTCCTGCGTGCTCTTGAGGGTTCTCCATAATGTTCTTAAAGTCGTGTGAAGTCTGCCAATACGCACATGGCCAGCCCTTCTCATACTGAGAGAAGACCCGTGCTTTGTAGTGAGCCGGCAATGGGTTGATCAAGATGATGATTTTTAACAGTTTGTTCCTCTTATTCAGGTATCAACTTCTACGTTTATTAGGTACATAATTAAAGAACTACTATAAAATTATCATAACTTATACAGTATTCGGTTAAGTTATTAATACTTTTTTTTTATCGAAAAACGAAAAAGGGTTATAATTTTACAGCCTATGAGTTCGTGTTACATTTTTTTCAATATCTCTGAGCCATCCTTCACATTGTCATAAATCCTACAGTAGCTCGGATCTGTCAATGGTTTTTTTGTCTGTTTTTATAATTTTTGGTTTAAGGTAGTGTCACACTAAATAAAAATCTCAATGTTTAGTTCCTGGGTACATTGCTTTTCGTGGTTTAAGTAATGATTATGTTACTGCACTGCATATGTGAGATTTATATTTGTTTACTATATTTAGACTCAGAACATCTAAACTTTTTTTTTTATCAACTACAAGTTAGCCCTTTACGGCAATCTCACCTGATGGTAAGTGATGATGCAGTCTAAGATGGTAGCGGGCTAACCTGTTAGGGGTATGGTGAACCCATACTCCTAATTGGTTTCTACGCGACCTCGTGCCGGAACACTGAATCGCTTGGCGACACGTCTTTGTCGGTAGGGTGGTAACTAGCCACGGCCGAAGCCTCCCACCAGACCAGACTCGAGCCGGGAATCGAACCCGAAACCTCCAACTTTATATTGCGACAGCGGGCGCGCTGCGTCACGGAGGTCGTCACAATACAAGTAATATGTGTGAGAAAGACACACACACATGGTAAATTACTTGAATGAAACTATCACAATTACTAACAAAACAAGGTCTGCTAACTGCAATTGTACAACAGTGTTTACCTATGGAGTTATTAAGGTGTAACTCAGAATTTTCAATGCCTACTTAGATTTAGCTTCGATATCGTTAGGCGAAGAATAGTGTGCCGCATGTTTGGTATTTCCTGAGTTCACTAGAATTAGCTGTCTATTATCTTAGGTTTACCCAAAAACCGTTTTCTTATAAACATAACAATTTTCTATATATAATAGAAATAAAAGGCCATACTTACAACTTGAGATGCCCTTGATATGTTTTACTTAGCCATAATAAATTATGATGGTCTCTATTTAAACTCATTGAAGGAAGCTCTCCTCTCAAAAGGGGTAACTTAAAATAAATCGCTTAAAACATTTGAGCGATTTATTTAAACAAAATATTTTTATACTCAAATAATTTGACATTCCTTTTGAAAACTGATCACTGTTCTTTATGTGTACCTCAAACCTTACGCTAAGCCCTATTAAGCTCCTATAATCTGACGTCTGAAGCTATTAAAATCGAAAATACCACAAAAACAAGTAATATTCACGCCAACATGACCTTTATGTTTAAAGTAGGTCAGACTAAATTAGCGTATATATTTATCCATCACAATACCTGTGCTGGGCCGCTACTCTGTCTCAAATAAAATAAAGTTAGTTAGTTAATATCACTTTATTAATAAGCAAGTTTGGATACTTTTGCAATTTTCGAAATAGGTAAAAAAAGATCAAAAATTAATAAATATTTTATTACCAGAAAATGTTGTTAATTTGTAAATATAATTAAATAATAATTAATGAAAATAATAATTAACATGGCATAAAAAATATGCATTATCAGAGGGACTCCATGTGTAGGTTACATAAAATTTACTCTATTACAAATAATTATATAGGTATAACCTACCTTACCTTTAAAAAAAAAATTATCACTTGCTTCAACGGTGAAGCAAAACATCGTGAGGAAACCTGCACGCACGAGAGTTCTCCATAATGTTCTCAAAGGCGTGTGAAGTCTGTCAAGCCGCACAAGGCCAGCGTGGTTTATTATATCACCCCATTGTACCTAGGTAACATTGTTTAGTATAAAATTAACAGTCATTATAAATTCACTATGATTCATACTTAATTTATTACTAAAGTCAGGGATAAGTATTTTTGACGTGGTATTTAAAATATCTATTCATATATTCTATTAGAACAGTTAGTTATGAATATTCTGTCATTTTGTGGCAAATTTCGTCTAAATTATTCTTTAATTTATATGGTGCGATGCAAAAATGTCATAGAACTACATCATTACTTTTATTATAGAAGTGGGAATGTGAGTTTGTTGGTCACGCTTTCAAGCTGCACATACAGGTATAGCTTCAACTTGGAGATAGATGCATAACCTCGTACAAACTAGTATTGTTCATGGTACTTAAAAACAATAAAGTCATGGACAATAGCTAGCATGTATTTCGTAAAAAAAGTATGAAAAAAAAAGTAGGTACTACAAAGTTCTGTGGGTCAAGTAATTTATGCAAAACTAAACTAAATAACCTCAATTAAGTAACAACACTGCTTATAAAACTGAATTAACATTATTAACAATTTTAAGTTTTAGGTCCCATTTAATAAATAGGTTAGCAGAGAGCGTAGATTCTAAGAATTATTAACATGTTATTTTCATAGAATTTTCACAAACAATTTTAAAAACTAGACGCTGATTTTTGCTTTATGATGAAGGTTGATTTTCTTTCTAAACGACCTCCTCTTGTCTTGATTTGACGACCTCCGTGGCGCAGTGCGCGCGCTGTTGCATTATAAAGTTGGAGGTTCTGGGTTCGATTCCCGGCTCGAGTCTGGTCTGCTGGGAGGCGTCGGCTGTGGCTAGTTACCACCCTACCGAAAAAGACGTGTCGCCAAGCTATTAAGCTTTCCGACATGGCACAAGGTAAAAAAAAGTTAAATAACGCAGTTTTCTCTTACCTCAATAAAACCCAATTAACCACCTATTCATTAAATTAATACGTGTTCGTTCAAATAAAACATGTACATCATATATAAACCACTACCTACTATCAATTACGGTAAGGCCACCAAATAGAAGAAAAACTATTTATATTAAGATTTATTAGACTCAATTAAAAGTCTAATAGGAACATCGTTTGAATTTATATTGATAGTTATTTAAAGCAGTGCACAGACATTATTCTTTTTAAATTTCTTGTGTATATACTTAGATATCTATGAGATGCCGCCGGGACATTCAATTTGCATAACGAGTATAGTTTCGAATGGTGAAGGACAAACAGACTCCGTTTACCATTTTGTGACTAGATTTATGTTCTCAATACATAATATAATATTATATCACGGTAGTTGCATAGATTGATAGCTTTAGTGTAAAGTTTACGAACATTTACATTTGGAACCATCAACTCACTACAATGTACATCGACGCACCAAAAGGATTGTTTGGCTAAAATTTTTGTCTGATTTGACTTGAGTTGACCAATAAGTATTGCTTTTTCTTTAAATCTGGATTCCGGTCCTTCTAGATTCCCACTCGAACATTTTAAAAGGTCACAGTGCATGTGCAAGAGTCGGTATTCCGTTTTTTTAAAAGTAACCTGTAGGTAAAGGAATCTTTTGAATATACTTATTATATTATATAAATGAAGTCAAAACATGTGCAAGAATAGGTATTTCGTTTTTTTTTTAAGTAACGTGTAGTTAAAGGAATCGAATATATCTACTTATTATATATAAATGAAGTTATCACCATCATTTCAAACAATTGACGTCTACTACTGGATATACTATATAAGATGACTTGTTTTGAGTTCAAAAATCCCCGTTCTTGGTTTGCTTGTAAATAAAGTAAAACGTGTTAAATATAAAGCTCTTGTCGACTGACTCACAGAATATCAAATATGCATTCAATAAATCTGATAAATTGAGCATTGGTGAGCAGCAGGACAGGCGCGAAGCTATCTTTAAGCCTTGAGTCATCTCGTGAGAAGAAAAAGCTACAAGTCATTAGTGTTCATATCAATAATATCTACATTATGCCTCGCTACCGGACTCTGTGCGGGTCAGGGAGTCAGCGGGTAGGGTAGAGGAAGCGAGTCAAATATATTTATAGAGCGGGAAGGTTATAGTTTAAGCTTATCATAGCTTTATTGTTTCATTATTCTACATACAATATAAACAATCACAACAGAAGAAATGCAGGGCATGAAACAATAGATTCCTCTTAAGTCATAGCTTCAGCCGCTTCTTTTTTTTTCTAGATAGGTTTGCGCTTGACGACAATCAGTACCAGAAGACACTGATGAGGTCTAGGTTGGGCTTGAGCGCTTGGTTGGGTTGAGCGCACTCTCCAAAATATATCCGATAAAAGACCGATAGACAGGCAACAATGCGACGGTGCTGACTGAGCATTTTCGCCTGCGTTAGTGACTGATCACGTATAATTCGGCGAGCGCGGCGATCAACCGAGTCTAATGCATCGAGTTAGTACTTGGCAGAGCCATCTCTGAGGTGGCAGCAGTACTCCATGGCTGAGCGTATCTGAGCTTGATATAGATATAGTCGTGAAACACCGCTTTACCTTGTTCAGGATACCAAGTTTTTTGGCTGCTCTTCAGACTAAGTAAAACTATTTGGGAGCTAGATTTTTTTTAACAAATGAAACAAATATTGCTACAGTTATACTTCAATAGATGCAGATAGAAATGAAAATCTATTATCCATTTTAGATATTAACATTTATGTGTTAAGGGGGTTTTACTCACTAATATTACAATAACGATCGTTAAAGCTTGCCAACCTACATTGGAGCAAGGCGGTGGATCTATGCCCTAGATCCGTCTTTCCCCTGGCAGAAAAGTGGGACGTGAATTACTGAATGTTGATGATAGATAAAGATGAAAAAGAGATAATTTTTGCAGACAAACATTGATGTTATAGTAAAGGACAGTTGGTATCTGCGTTCATTTTTCTCGCACTCGAACCTATGTTTTTCTTGTTAACAATTTTTATTCTGTGCTTGTATTGACATGTGAACAAGAAATAACTTATCGATTATTTAGTGGCTTCCCTCCAAGGTCGCTAGATCAAGATAAAATCTTCTTTGCCTCAATTTGACGTCTAAATTCACATATCGGGCGCCATCTTGAATAATAAAAAAGGTAGAAATATGGCGTCTTTGAGTGTCAAATGATCGGAGATTAGGGTATGGGAAAGGTAATCGATGAACCATCGATGTGTTACCAGTATTACGCCCGGAGGGCCATAAAGAAAAATAAATTGTAAGTTAATATAAAAAGATTAATGCAGTGGGTAGGTACTTACATGTAATCGGGATTAGCTGATAATCAAACTATTGCTTTAGATGTCAGTTTAGTAGACACGCATGGTCTAACAAGGAGATAATAGGTTCCGTTAATCTCACTGATCATACGCCTTTGATTGAGGTTGCGGGAACTTTGTTTGAGATGTTATATTACTTCTTCGTCAACCGATAGTAGAAGCTTCTGCATAAGGTATGGTATTATTCCAAAAAATATTATTTTAATTTTATACTCAGAATTTGTTAGTCGTGGCTGATGATAATCGTGTCAGATAAAAGTTCCAAAACAATCTATCTAAGCAATTATAAGAACCCAGCTAAGTGCGAGTTGGACTCGCACCCCATGGGTTCTGTATCAAAGTGTAATATGGAAACTGAAACACTTCATCGTATTGCCATTGCCACACAAAAAAAAACACGTTATGGGGACTTTTAACATATTTTTTTAAATTTTCTTTGAGAGCGGCGATTATTGCACAGATACATTTTGTGAAAATTGAATCTTTCTACATATCTATATATAAATATCTAATGTTTACAAAATGTAATTTGGTACACGAGATACAGCCCGTTGACAGACAGTTGGGTTGATGGACGGACAGAGGAAGGGATGGGCAGCGGAACCTCAGTTATAGAGTCCTGTTGGTCACCTTTAAGGTATGAAAGCAAAAAAAGACTAACTCTATTCGCGGTTTTCCCGGTTTACGTGGAAAATAGGTATTTCCAATGATTGTTATGAATGCAATAGCTGAGTGACACAAAGCAAAAACCAAGATGCAGGCCACTGCATTTAAATCTCTCTTAACACAATAATGATAGTTAAACTGTAAAATGTCGGATAAATTACCGCTGACTTTCAAAGAAAATAAAAAAAAATTGTAGGTAGGTACTCGTATAACATAACGAAAACAAGGTTATGGTCTTCAGTAAGTAAGTAGTAGGCAAGCATAATTTGTAAGGCTGGATAATTCAACTCAACATTTTATGAACATGACAAATCCTGCGGTTTTGCAATTAAAAAGTTCAGTCCTCTCTTCCGACAGCCTTTTGCCCTTGTACCTCTGCGTTCAAAAACGATAAAAAACTTTTTAAAAAATACCTTTTTTATACTACAAAGATACGTAAACACGCAGCCGGTGCCCTTTGGCGGTTCGAAAAAGGAGCCTTTACTTCAAGTACCGAACAAACTAAGGGCTTTTGGATATAAGTCAGTGAGATGTATGTATTGGAGATCCGTACAATCAAAACTATTTTAAATAAATAATATTATTTAAACTTAGTTTAATTTTTTTATTGAAATACTTATTAGTTTAAACTTTCTTTTGATAATTTTGATGACTTCATGTGTTGCTAGATCATCATTATCATATCAACAGATTGACGTCCACTGCTGAACATAGGTCTTTTGAAGGGAGTTCAAAAGACCACGGTCTTGGGCCGCTTGTTTCCAGCGGCTCCCTGGGACTCGTCTGATGTCGTCTGTCCATCTAGTTGGGGGTCGACCAGACTCCAGGCTTATCGGTGCGCCGTTCCAGCGCCTTGGGACTCCAACGTCCAGCGGTTGTCGGAATTATGTGCCCCACCCATTGCCACTTCAGCTTCGCAACTCGTTAAGTTAAGCCACCTTATTGACATGTCAAGCAGAGTTATTTGGTAGGGATACTGAAATTCTATATATACATGAACGTGGAAGACCAAAGAAAAGATGGATGGATTGTGTAGAAGGGGATATGCGTGTAAAAGGTGTGGGTAGTGAGATGACGGCTGATAGAAGTGAGTGGAATACCCCACACAATGTGAAAGAAAAAAAGAAGACTTAAATTCTACTACTTTGTCCAACGGCTTCCTGCGATTCCTTCGATTTCGTTTGTCCATCTAGTTAGGGGTAGACCAATGCTGCGTTTAAAGACGTGGGATCGTTATTCCAGCACCCTGAGATAATAAAATCCAGTAATTCTCTGATCCATGTGAGCACCCTTTAACACTTAAGCATCGTCTCGCTAAGCTAACTCAGTTACTCTGGTTCTAGTATGGTTTCAGGTAGTACTAATTAGAGTTCTTTCTACTTTAAGCTTAATTGATAGTGAAAGTCCTTCGAATCTCCTTCATCATCATATTCAACTTTGCTAAAGACCGGTAGCTAGTCAAAGATATTTAGTGATAATATGAATATAAAGCTTAAACCAACATCAAAAAGAAATTAATATTTTGTATCATTAATATTGGATCTAGGCTCTGAGTTTTTGTTAGCAAAACCACGATCTCTTTTAACATAATTTATAATGGGAAGGTGCAAATGCTACGAAGAAAAGGAGACTCTACATTTAAATATGAAGTATCTTTAGAAATTACCTCAAAGTTGTGGTCATCGAAGTGCATCTAAATATACAGCGCCTCGGAACATCCTACCTAAGATTAAACATACTCCTAACTACTTAATTTCTAACGTGTTAATGCCCGTCAAACAGACTTGGCCCCAACATTCAACAATGCGGTATTTTTCGACCAAATCCTATCTTTTCATATTTACTTTAACTATTATACCCCTTGTTACGGACCGCATGGGTTTATGTTTACGCGGACAGTTTCTAATGTACTACCAAGGTCTCTAAATTGTAATGTGGGTACCTAATTTAACAAAATTAATGTAATATACCGTCCTTGAAGCGGTGATAGCCCAGTAGTTACGGCGTCAGCCTCCTAATCAGAGGTCGGCGGTTCGAATCCGGGCACGCACCTCTTACTTTTCGGATTTATGTGCGTTTTTAAGCAATTAAAATATCACTTGCTTCAACGGTGAAGGAAAACATCGTGAGGAAACCTGCACGCCTGAGAGTTCGCCATAATGTTCTCAAAGGCGTGTGAAGTCTGCCAATCCGCACATGGCCAGCGTGGTGGACTATGGCCAAACCCTTCTCAAATTGAGAGGAGACCCGTGTTCTGTAGTGAGCCGGTAATGGGTTGAACATGATGATGATGATGAATGTAATATACCGTCCTTCAAGGTGTTTCGCACCAGAGTCGTAACCGCAGCCAGCCCAGTACTAGTGAATAAATACGAAACATTAATATTATAACATTACACGTTTAGTTATATTTGCTAGCTGTGATAGCTATACGGTTAGGACGCCTCCTAATGATAGGTCGGGGGTTCGTTCCCGGGCACGTACCTCTAAATTTTCAGTTATATGCGTTGATAAACAATCAAAATATCACTAGCTTCAAAGGTGAAGGAAAACATCGTGAGGACCTGGGAGTTCTCCATAATGTTCTCAAAGACGTGTGCAGTCTGCCAATCCGCACAAGGCCAGCGTTGTGGACTATGGCCAATTGCCATATCCTTGCTCGGTAGTGAGCCCGCCATGGGTTAATCATGATGATTATGATGATGATGATGATAAGATTGATTGATTATATTTAATTATATTGGCTCTAGAGCTCCACAGCTAGTTACAGGCCTACTCTTTTAAAGAAGAAAAGCATTTAAAGCTTCTATACAACAAGCTGTTTACTATTCCAAAGCTATTGATACTACTTACTTACTCTTCTAAGTCATACACATGTCATACGTGGCCTTTCAGGTTTATCCTCAATTTTTATGATCAGACATGAACCCTACTCCTGTGGTCCTTTTAGCCGCGCCGCGGTAGTACTCGCTAATTTAACCCCGCGTCCTTTTTAAACAGTTTAAAACCAACAAGACGAACCGTACGGGTTAAAATCCCATCAATAACACCATATATCCCAATACAAAATTTACTGGATTTATGATATTTTTTTACACAATAATATGCTTTACGAGCACGGTTAAGTTGTTTTAAATTGTTTGTAAAGTCATTAGAGTCAAGGTCCACTGTTTTATGCGTCCATTTTGAGTATTGAGACGTTAATTTTCAGAAACAGTTGAACTAATCGATTATTACTTTAACTACAGGCTACTGGTGATTCAACAAGAAATTAATTGTCTATTATCTTGTTTGAAGTAATTAGATTCACTTGTTGAAGGTATCTCTCTATATATATATATATATATCTATATATATCTATATATATATATATATATATATATATATATATATATATATATATATATATATATTTAATAATTAGTAGGCAAACCATAAAATAGGTTATATGAATATCTGAAGCACTAGGGGCTGGATTTTATGTTTTTTTTTTCGTACAGCAACTTGAGCAAACAGAACGTAGATAAAAGATTTTTTCACAATTTGCGCGGTAAAAATTATCCTTGTGAGAAAAAGCTTAACTCGAAAATAGTTTCATACTAAATCATACACAACCGTTAACTTCAGATGTAGAGTAAACTTTCTGCTTAGTTAAAAATTCTTTGTGAAAAAATTATATTTTCAAAATAAACTCTTAGAAGCTGAAACGCATACTATTTACAAAATGAGGCTGGTAAATTATTCGAAATTGGATCTATTTATTGCGACATCGCGATATATTCCATAGTATTTTATTTAATTTTTATATACACTACAAGTTAGCCTTTGACGGCTATCTCACCTGATGGTGAATGATGATGCAGTCTAAGATGGTAGTGGGCTAACTTGTATGGTAAACCTACACTCCTAATTGGTTTCTACGCGACATCGTGCCGGAACGCTTAATAGCTTGGCATGTCTTTGTCGGTAGGGTGGTAACTAACTACGGCCGAAGTGTTCTACCAGACCAGACTCAAGCCGGGAATCGAACCCAGGACCTCCAACTTTATAATGCAACGGCGCGCCCTGCGCCACGGAGGTTGTCAAAAATATTGTAGATACATATCAAAATGTTTAGTTGGTCTAACTTAATTTCACGTCGCAATACTTGCCAGAGCAACGTATCTGGCACGTATTGGCGTGATGTGGATCAAGTCATAGGCTTGGTACTTTGTTCCGTAAATTCTGGTATATTACTCTATACGTGCATAAAAGTGCTGCCTGCACTAAGTTTTGTTTTAACTTGAATTAGAGAATTTTCACTGTCATCATCTTATATATTATACATTATAACGTACTCGATGGCCCGCTGGTGAGGAATTAATAATTTTGAAGTTTTCTCTTATATGGTGAAAGGTTTTGGCCGTGACGAGATAACGGGCTGCAGATAAAATACGATCTGTACAGAAATCTAGCTTTTAGCTGCCGCGTCGAAACTGATTATGTTGTTTTACCTCTATTAGTAGATACAATATTCATAATTCGATCCTTATTATCGGTACCATTAAATTAATTACTATTCATCATCATCATGATCAACCCATTACCGGCTCACTACAGAGCACGGGTCTCCTCTCAATATGAGAAGGGTTTGGCCATAGTCCACCACGCTGGCCATGTGCGGATTGGCAGACTTCACACGCCTTTGAGAACATTATGGAGAACTCTCAGGCGTGCAGGTTTCCTCACGATGTTTTCCTTCACCGTTGAAGCAAGTGATATTTTAATTTTTTTTTAAACGCACATAACTCTGCAAAGAAAGAGGTGCGTGCCCGGATTCGAACCGCCAACCGCTGACGCCCTAACCACTGGGCTATTATCGCTTCTCTACTACTACTATTATTAACTACTAATTAGGCATAGGATGTTTTTTTTTATTCAAGTACGACTCCTTGAATATTGCTTCTTCAGAAATCCATCTAAGCGGTTTAGTTTTGATAAAAATTAGGCCGAGATGCCTCTTAGAACTTTGCGTTTTTCCATAGTTTCCTAATTGTGACTGCAAACCCACTTGAAAAATCCCCCGTATACATACAATTAGTAGATGATATAATTATCTCCTTTTTTTATTCAACTGCAGTGTATTTATTATACAAGGTAGACTGAAAAGTCTCATTTGAAAGAATTAAAGAGGTGATAGCCTAGTGGTTAGGGCGTCAGCTTCCTAATCAGAGGTCGGCGGTTCGAATTCAGGCAACTTTTCGGAGTTATGTGCGTTTAAAAAAAAATATCACTTGCTTCAACGGTGAAGGAAAACATCGTGAGGAAACCTGCACGCCTGAGAGTTCTCCATAATGTTCTCAAAGGCGTGTGAAGTCTGCCAATCCGAACATCGCCAGCGTAGTGGACTATGCACAAACCCTTCTCATATTGAAAGGAGACCCGTGCTCTGTAGTGAGCCGGTAATGGGTTGATCGTGATGATATCTACTTAATGCCTGCTTTTATTGGACTTATTCACACCACCGCTGGTACCAACAGTGTCAACACTGACCAACGTTTCCGAGGCCCAAGTTACAGTAGGAGGGAATCAAATAATCACTATAAAAGTATAGACAAGGTGGACGTTACAGCCATCCCATCCTATATCACGGCTACCCCCGATGGTAATCGCCGAGATAACGCGGTACACGCCGCGGTGTCTTTGTACTAAGCCGCCTCCGACTTTGATTATTGATTGTAGGGTTGCCACTGCTCACTTAATAATAATAATATATATTTTTTTTTTATCCACTACAAGTTAGCCCTTGACGGCAATCTCACCTGATGGTAAGTGATGATGCAGTCAAGATGGTAGCGAGCTAACCTGTTAGGGGTATGGAAAACCCATACTCCTAATTGGTTTCTACACGACATCGTGCCGGAACGCTAAATCGCTTGGCGACACGTCTTTTTCGGTAGGGTGGTAACTAGCCACGGCCGCAGCCTCCTACCAGACCAGACTCGAGCCGGGAATCGAACCCAGGACCTCCAACTTTTTTATAATCTGACAGCGCGCGCTGCACCACGGAGGACGTCTTTCTTTGTACAAGTACCAACAATATTATTTTCAAACTGCTACACTCAATCCTCTTTTACTTTTGTCGATTATTATTACATGTAAGATAACACAAATAGCAAAATGAATACATATTATTTGTTTTTAAGTTATCGCTTATCATTTACAGCATTACTGGTATTAATTCAGGGATAAAAAGTCAGTGGATACAGATTTTTTACGCGCATAACAATCGCTTAATTTATTTTTTTAATATCGGTAGGTAAATATCGTTATGTAAAATTATATGACGATAGCAATGCTATAGAAGCTATTTTTAAACTATATGATTACTAAATTTTGTGATTAGGCACGAAGCTTCGCCTTAATTTGAGTTTTCTTTAGTTGATACCAGTACTAACAGACCAAAGAACAATGATCGATTTACAGATATATCCACGGTTCCAGGTCATCTTTATTTTAATGAAAATATATTAATAAATATTTTCATAATCCTTAAGATATCAATCAATCCCAGAGACAAATCAAGTGATATAAATAAATATTTTCATCTGAAATTATTAAGGTAAACTGTTACGTAGCTTTCTACAACCCTATTAACGGCGTCCGTCGGCTCATTATTGACACAATAAATTCTAACGCACGCGTTTTTAAAACCAGAATCACACAAACACACACACACACACCTACGTGTAAATGCACCAGTGTGAGTGTCATAGTGCCGATGTCGATGAGTTAGTGAACCACACTTGAGCGTACAATTAATGGTGAGCCACACGTAGCTGCCGACCTTTGCTTATACTTCTATAAGTGTCCCTACTTTTATTGAAAAACATTCATAAAGAAACATACCGGTCCTAAGTTCTTTGAGGGATTTAAACGACCTCCGTGGTGCATTATTAAGTTGGAGGTCCTGGGTTCGATTCCTGGCTCGAGTCGAGTCTATTCTGGTGGAAGGCTTCGGCCGTGGCTAGTTTGCTATGGAGAAAGACGTGTCACCAAGCAATTTAGCGGTCCAGCATGATGTCGTGTAGAAACTAATTAATAGTATAGGTTTACCATACTCCTAATAGGTTAGCCCACTACCATCTTGGACTGCATCAGGCGAGATAGCCATCAAGGACTAACTTTTCCAATGCCTTTCTACAGCATCATTTTCATAATCATGATGATCTCATACATCTGTGTTCCTTCACAAATGCGATCTGGGGTTGTTCTACGGTTCAGGTAACTCCAAAGTCGGCACCGCATTGGCATTGGATCTTCTGATGCTGCAAATGTTCTGCTGGCACATCGGTCCGCTATTATCATAAAAACAGCCTCAAAGTATCAAAGTCCCACAGCTGGACCATTTTTCTCAGGAGAGGGGGATTAAAAGTCAAAAACACGCCCATTCATGTAAGTGATATTTGATAATATACGAGACTCTGAAGTACGAGGGTGGACCATACCGAATTCCTAACTCCTGACTGAAGATAGCTCAACAGAAAAACCTTCCAAACAACTCTTGGCCTGCTCCTGAAATCGCACCTCACATCGTGTTTGAATTGAACATGCTTACTTCTAGGACAGAGGTTGCGAAGAAACCAATTAGGAGCGTGGGTTTACCATACTCCTAACAAGTTACGCCACTACCATCCTAGACAGCATCATCACTTACCACCAGGTGAGATAGCCGTCAAGGGCTAACTGGTAGTGGATACTAAAAAAATGTGGAGCAACGCAAAAGTACACAACGACATCTTCGACCTTTCTGAAAGTCGGTAATCAAGAAAGTTCCCTCTCACCCGTTCCGGTGAAGTGTGCCGGGTGTGTAAGCGGTCAAGCGTGAACGCAAAAATCTCGTACACTTACGATTTCCAGTCACGCAAGATTCTACCGTGAGGGTGGATCTTTGATTAAGGGTCTGATTTGTTGGGCAACCTTGGTAAACTTTGGCAAATTCCGTGAAAGTCTTTTCTGACAAATTATTCTATAATTTGGTAACAAAGTAAACAGATTAACTTAGCGTGTCGAGTCCTCACTGATGTTTGGGACCAAAATATGCAGGTAGATGATATAAATTTCGCTTCTAACATGTCTTTAGGATAGCCTAGTGGTTAGGACGTCCGCTTCCTAATCAGAGGTCGGTAGTTTGAACCCGGGCACGCACCTCTAACTATTCCAATCTGCCAATATATAGTCTCATATTGAGAGGAGACCCGTGCTCTGTAGTGAGCCGGCAATGGGTTCATCATGATGTCTTTAGGATTTGTCACGAATATGTTTCCATTTCATTTCTCCGATATCTTGGAGTAAGGTATATATATATATATGTATAGGTATTAATTTTAAGCACGTATGAAGTGATATTACCACATATAATAATAGTAATATTAGTAATTTATTTGTCAGAATTTATGTACAATAGTCAATTATCAATAAGCGATGTCAATCGGTTAAGAGGCCATTACATTCTACTTAATTAATAGTGTGCAATTTTTTTTATATAATTAGTAACATATTAACTAAGTAAGACCTTTTTCTTTATATTTACATCGCGGGCTTATTTAAGTAGACTGTTAAATCTTAATTGATTATCATCGCCAATCAACATCCGCAGCATATACCCCATGCTTTGCTGACTGAACATATCCTGCTAATCGGTTTCTACTCGGCCTCATAGCAGAACCCTAAATCGCTAAGAGTTATGTCTTTGCCTGTAGGGTGGTAACTACCCTTGTTCGTAGCCTTCCACCAACTTTTATATTATGCAGCGTTTGCAATAAAATACCTCTATAAAAGATTAAAATAAAAATTTTGCTTATATCAGAAAATATACACATAACCCTCGTGGTATATCTAATCTTGCTAGTATTATACGTAAATCTAAAGGTGTCCAAGTAACTGCGTTATTTTTATTATTGTTTCAAGAACATCCTGTGTTCTACAGCTTATTACTTCTAACGCCACCTGCCAAAGACAAATACTCAGTTGACAGACTCAGTTTACAGTACTGACTCAAAGGAAAGTTACCAATCTTTTTTCTTCATCTTAACCCAGAACAGCGAGACACAATGATTGGTGGCATCCTCATATGATTGGCGTCCATTTTGTGTCCAATCCTCGTAAGGCCCAAGGCACATTGCCTTCCAGATAAGAGTAGAATAGGATAGGAATCTAAGCTGGGGCGCACCAACCTAGACAACATCGTTGCTTTCACCAGACATAGTCAGTAAGTGACATGGTGACGTGCCTCCAAGCGATTTAGCTCCGGTGCGATGTTCCATAAAAACGATGAGGGCTACGCTGTGGCTTCCAAACAGTTTAGGACGCTACCCTCTTAGATTGTTTTCTCACTGGCCATCTGGTGCGATTGCTATAAAAGTCTGATTGGTAGAAAAATAAAAAATACATAAAATGGCAACCCTAACCTATTAAAAAAAAACAAGTATTGTTATAGCAGCACTATTGCCACCCTTGACATTTCGATATCGATAAAATTCAGCAGGTAGGTAATCTAACTTTTTGACTAATTACACCTACTCGTGCATTTGTCTTGGTTCCTAGGAGATTTATAATTAATTAACTAAAATCATTAACTTCGTAATGCCTTTGAACGCTCCGCTCGCGACATTGTTAATGAGATAATGAATTTGATGACGTTAATTATAATTTTAATGGCTTTTTTAATGACTCAGTTTTATGACTTTATAGGTTTTAGGTTTAATAATCACATTATTTAATGTTTAATAAAACAGTACACGCAACTTGGAATTGTCGCACGTGTAATAAAATACATTGTTTGTAGATACAAGAAGGTAGCGTCTATTCAGGGACCTTCTATTTTATTATGTCTACGACTCTGTCGGCATAATTTTATTTTATCTACTTATAATCCTTTGCACAGACTATTTCTTATGTAGATTGTTTTTTTACGAGCGGTCCTGGATTCCATTTCTGAAGCTGCCAAAATTAGGTATCAGGCGTTCTGCCAAGAAATTCTTCCAGAGGAATATGATAGAAAGGCAAAGTTGATAACCTTCTTAGGTAACCTACATTGCCGGCGTTAAAATAATTGTAAGGAAGGTACGTACCTACAACATAGAGATCTTCCGTCACAGATAAAAAATAACTGATTTTTCAATTATTTTAATAGGTACATACTGAGTGCTTCCGCGAAATATGCCTTTTTATGTTTTATAGCTACTCAGGATGCGGTTTCATTTTTTTTTTTTTATAAATATTAATTACAGTTTATTATACCTTTTGATGGATTGCATTGCATTGCTTTTATCATTTTTTATGACAGTTGAAAGGCGCTTCCGTGGTTTTAATTGGCTAATTAGTTATTTATTATTTCGGCCAAATTCATTTATACAGACTGAGAAAAAGTATTTTGTAAGATTGTGTGAATTTGCCATTTATTGAAAGCGACTTACTTACCCGGACTGGAATTTTAACAATTAGGTTATTTTTCTTTTGTAAAGTTTTCGACGACTACGCAACATTCAGTCGGTTTGTCTTCCAACGAAGTATAAAAATCCACGATAAGATTTAAGAAAACTGTAGGTTATAGTTAGGTTAGTAACATCTAACTTAACTGTTACATCTAACTTAACTAACTAAATGGTTATATGTTTGTCTGGAATGGTGTAATGGATTATGTGGCATTATATTTATTTGGAGTTTTAAGTAAATTCTTACGTTACTTTCCAATAAGCTGTAAGAAACGCTGTTTTTATTTTGGACTGTCTATAAGGTGTGCTAACCCCTTGGTTGCCACAGCGTAACCGGGCTGTTTGGCGAGCTTCAGAAAGAAGCTCTGCCAGAAGAAATTTTGAGCCCTAGGGCTTGAAGAAACTAGGGGAACGTCTGCCTAAGGGCGCCTCCTTTGAGGCCGAACCTCGGCTTAGGCGACGTTTGAGATAACGGGGGGTCGAACGGTATAGAAACAGTGATGTGGTATGATTTGATACACTTCTTAATATTGTAAGTTCAAGTTTTATTCTTAAAGTCTGTCCCGAAAATAGCACTAGGTATTCAGGTTTTGAAAACCGACTGAGCAACAAGTCAAATTTTAATTCACACATCTTCAATTAACAAGTCGCGCCTCGTGAATGGAACCTAACGGACATCATTATGCGAAAGTAAACAGTTCCCAGTTTTTATAGCCAACATTTTTTATTTATGATGACAAAACATTTGAAATTGTAATCAGACGAAATGATTTAAACATAACGGCTAAGGTTTCTGTTCTATCGCAACAAGAAGGTAGGTTGGTATTGTTGTTAGGGCTTACATAGTTTATAGCTGTACCTACTTATTTAAGTTAGTTAAAACTCACCGTAGACGTCACATAAAATTTACCATTTAGATGTCATATTTTATGACGTTTGCGGCTTTATATAAAATAGACGTTAAATTTTATGTGACGTCAATTTACATGACACTATTATTACGGTGACAGGCTGTTTAACGTAAGACTAGGTTAGTTGTATGGCCAATGGAACTTCGGAGTCCAACTTTAAGCTGTAATATCTACTTATCTCGATCGACTTCATCATGTCAACCGAACATATAGTTAGATATTCAATGTTGTATATGTGTGAGTAACCCATCACCGCAAAGTAAGAAATATTGAATGGGTATAAAACGTTCAGTTGGAAGGTCAGAGTGTCTAAGTCTCTACTCTCTCTAGCTTACTTATCTTCAATTCTTCTTTTTCTTTGCATATACCTATATTCAAAGAAAAAGATAGCTTCAAACTGCAACGGTTTATATGGGTCAATTGTCTAGCAGTTTGTGATACTGTATCAACAGAAGGATGTTAAATACAAGCTAGTGAAAACTGTCCATATGCTGAGGTCCAAATTCTATGAGATCTCGCACATATAGTTATATACTTAGCCTCCAGGTACACCCATGCTGATGGAAGGGAGAAAAGAAATGAGACAATTGTCTTTCGCAGATGCATCCGCGTATATATATATATATATATATATATATATATATATATATATATATATAAATTTGACATAAGTAGATTAATTTGGGCCTACTCGAGATAGAATGCTCCTCGAGGTTCAGATGGCGGTAAGTGATGTCTTATGGTTAACCCATACTCTTAATTGGTTTCTACGTGCCGGAACGCTAAATCGCTCTTTGTCGGTAGGCTGGTAACTAGCCTCGCCGAAGTCTCCCACCAGACATTTGACTAAACTACTTACCTAATCGATTACATTGACAAATCGGCACCAAAACTAAGTAATCTAAGTAAACAATAGATGTAGAAATACTTAGTGATCTAGCGCTTAATACCTATTACTTACTAGCTGGGGCCCGCGACTTCGTTCGAAATAGTTTTCGATTCCAGTAGCTTATATTAGCGTGGCGTAGAAAAGAACTAACATTATGTCATTAAAATTATCATGCAGATGGTAGATTTTTTCCTACTTACTTGACACTTATCGTCATATTTTGGTCAATTCACACAATTTCTTTATAAATTGTAGCCTATGTGTTATTCTGATGTATAAGCTACATTATTGTAAAGTTTCATAAAAATCCATTGAGTAGTTTTTACGTGAAAGAGTAACAAAAATCCATACATCCATCCATACTTACAAACTTTCGCGTTTATAATATTAGTAGGATTCTAGGTAGGTCCTGTTGCTTAGAAAATATTTTTTTAGAAACTGGCAAAGAGGTAGGCCTAAGAATGTACCTCTTTGCCATTTCTTGCATAGCAGGAATCGTCAACTCCGTTGCGTCCTTTATTATACTAAAATCTGGTATTAAAAATGAAAATATTTGTACTACAGTGTTGAAATCTCGTGTGTATTCGCAAATAAAGATTTTTTAAACAACGCGAATAAAAACTCAAGTCTATTGTTGATTTTTTTCCGTTGTTAAAAATTTCAGACGGTAACGCGGAGAGGGACAGAGATACAAACGAATAGCGCGGGTGTGGCCCGACCTAGCCACGCCTATCGGATATCGATTCGATGGAAGATAATTTATTCATAATCCTCTGTTACCCGCTGTTTATATCGCCAGAGGACATCTTTGGTGATATTTGCATTTTTATGAATAATCATTAGTTTATTTTTGTATAGCGTACACTACCACCTTTAAACTGACTCATGTCTTTTCATCCCATTCCTGATTTCCAAAGCAGGGTAATGCGATTGTTTTGTCCCGTATAATATATAAAGATCTATGAACCTAGCTCTACCTTTCAAAACTACATGACAACTGTGTAAGTACCTAATACCTACCACGCACTAGCTTTAGCCGTTATAAAAAAGCGTAAATGAAGTCACAATGGAGAAACTTGGTTATGTATTAACAATATTATATCTAGCGATCTAGCATGAAGTAATCCAAAGCGGTTCCGTGTTGACTCGGAAGAATTGGGGGAGGTTGTTTTAGTCCGTGCAAGTCGGACACACCCTGCTGCGAGGCAGAAGTCCTTAGGGATTTCCTCCCCAAGGAAAAAAAAAATCTATCTATCTAAATCTTTATATAGGTACATACATAAAAAGATTTTTCTAAATAGACTGACTGATCTATCAACGCACTGCCAAATCCTTTGGACAAATCAGGCTGAAATTAGATAGCAATTATAATGTTGCGGCCATTACGAAAGGCTTTGATATTAAAAATGACCTCTCTTGAAGGTTCGGGGCAAACTTGTTCCATGCTATTAGGGTGAATTTTCACCATATTGGAAACGAAACCGACGTGATCGATTTGGCTATTTTGTTAAATATAACATAGCTACATACTTCTAACTAGATTTGCAAGTAAAGAAAAATTGGAAACGTCGTTCGGAAATTATATTAATCTTTTTCCTTGTCCATTCACACACAATTCACACACAATTCTACTAAAAATTAAATTTTTATTTAACGGGTCTTACGTAATTACTAGTGGGTTTGTATGTATTTGGACAAAACAGCGAACCTATGTCGTCTGTCAGAATGTTGTTATTAATAAAATACAAATTAACTCTAAGCTAAGATTAAGTAGATCAAGCCATGAAACTGTGAGAAGAATATACTTGTATACCTATATTATACTTATAAGAAAATTAAGACAAAGCGTATCTTCTATCTCATACAACGTGTCTGTTTGTCTTTGTTTGGCTTACTTTAAAAGTTAGCCAAACAAAATACTGGCATTGTTCCCGCTATTACTATGAACCTGACTTTTATCAGTACGTTTATTTGTGTTTTTATTTTAGAAGCTTCAGTAATCCGTATTTTCTTTTGGTCACATTTGGGAAAAAAATTGCACTATTAGGTGCTTACGTTAGCTATAACAATACACCCTCATAATCGATCCACCTATATCTAAATATCTTGATTGTTCACAGAAAAGCTCCGGCTGTCCCTATGCGTGGGGTGTGGTGGTCAGATCCATGACCAGTACATCCTGCGAGTGGCGCCTGACCTGGAGTGGCACGCGGCCTGCCTCAAGTGCCAGGAGTGCAGGCAGTTCCTCGACGAGTCCTGCACGTGTTTCGTGAGGGACGGCAAGACTTATTGTAAACGAGATTACACTAGGCAAGTAGCTTATCTTCCCTACATCTAATGTAAACCAAGAAGGCGTTACGTCTCATTTCATTTTTCTAATTGGTCTGGTAGTTTAATTCCTTTTGTATGTAACATAATATAATATAATACATCATGAACAACCCATTACTTTTATTTTTATTTTATTTATTTTTATTAATATTATAAGGTATATATATATTAGTATATATTAGTATATTTATTTAATATGTATTAATGTATTGTGTTTTTTATGTAATCTAGTGTATGTATTAGTATGTAGTTATTAGTATGCAGGTTTTTACTTATATATTACGCCACCTATTTTCTTCTAATCTCGATTTTCATAATCCTAAGGTTGCCTGGCAGAGATCGCTATTAAGCGATAAGGCCGCCTTTTGTATCCTGTTTCTTTTTGTTTCTCTTATTATTTGTATCTATATGTGGTGTACAAATAAAGAATAAATAAATAAATAAATAAATTACCGGCTCACTACAGCTCACTGCACGGGTCTCCTCTCAATATGAGAAGGGTTTGGCCATAGTCCATCACGCTGGCCATGTGCGGATTGGCAGACTTCACACGCCTTTGAGAACATTATGGAGAACTCTCAGGCGTGCAGGTTTCCTCACGATGTTTTCGTTCACCGTTGAAGCAAGTGATATTTTACTTGTTTAAAAACGCAGATAACTCCGAATAGTTAGAGGTGCGTGCCCGGATTCGAACCGCGGACCCCTATTTAAGAGGCTGACGCCCTTACCACTAGGCTATCACACCACTAGGCTAATACACCTTAGCCGGTTTTATTTCAACTCTATATTGCACAATAAAGGATACAGTTTACTTAAAAAAAAATTACTAATTGTGAGGAGAGTTTTTTTTTCTAGTAGGTATTTCACATCACCTTGAATGTGATTATCCATCATTATTCTGCGTTCATTAATCATTACCTATTGTGAGTTGTGACTAATATAGAAACTTGCATACCTATATCACATCTATAAATATCTCAAAATCACAAACTGTGAAGCAAGTAAACACACGTGACTGTTTGTTTACATCTTGACGAACCAACTGACATATAAACAAAGGTGTAATCATTTGTGCTTATAATTATCACAATTGAATCCTCATGACTATGGTTACTAATTCATCCGCTATTTTCTTCATGTATTAAAAATATTGGCAACACTACCAAATAATCAAGTGATAGTTTACTTTGTTCCCATATTTATTTTATTTAATTTGTTAAATTAAAACCCGGGTGGTTTTCAAATGACAGTCCCGGGTGAATTTCAGATGCCTATAAATATTGTTTCTGTAAACTCCTATGTACAAACAAATAAATAAAATCGATTCTTTATGTAATTAAAAAAATTCCTCATTCGGTTTTCAAATAGTCGAATTCCGATAAGGAGTAAGTATAAGTTTTTGTAACTGTCATCCCCCTTATTGCATGTCAATGTATAACTTGAAAAAAAAAGTGGATCTGTGGTAGACCCCGTGTCTAGATATAATCGGATCTAAAAAGTTACTAATTCTTGCACATTTTTTAATAAATCTTCAAGCCTTTTATTTATATTTTAATCTAGTGTAAATAGAGACGAGGTAGACACACTGTCTACTCGTATCTATTCATTAGCGTGTAAAATATTGAGCAATATAACACCTATATCTCAGTAAATGCTAATTATAAACAAAAGATCAAAATGAAAGACGGGCGTTCACAGTTTACGTTATCATTCCAATTATAGACATCACACCCATATTTAGTCTGTGGTTTACCACTTCAAAAAAAATATAGGGAATATGCATAGCTGAACGTCAATCATATCGGCGCCACTTTTTCAAACACAGACAAAATCATCTTTGAATTCACTAAAATAACTTAGATGTTTACCTTTTCACCCTTCTATCTTGCAGCTAAAATATAGAATTACACATCAGCAAACAAAATTCTATATTTACGAACGCCGTCATCTTTCTACTTAAGGCATAGAGAACATAGTTGTATGGCAGTTTGAAAATTGAAGTTGGCAGAAAGACGAATTGTCTTTGCCGCTTTGAACGGTGATGCGCCGAGAAAAACAAACGCGGCGTTATGTATTTTGGCGCCAAAACAAACGTCAGTTTGACAACGCGGCGGGCGGCGGGAACTCGATATGTCTATGGTATATTTGTTTCGGTTCCACCGGAAAAGCGATTGGGTTACTTTTTTCAGCCTAATGCACTATTTGTTTTCATATTGATTTAATTTATGTTTGTCTTCTCACGAATCGGATTAAATGTGTTTTCTTAATAAATATATTAGCGTCTCAGAACATCTCGGATGTTTGCACACTTACTCGTTAAATAATTAACAGATTAAAAATAATAAAGAGCTCGGCGTGGATCTTGTATTATTTATGATGTAACGTTAATTTACTTTCAAAATATAGATATAGTATCTTTAAAAAAAAACGTTAGTTAGATATTTAGCCTTTCTGGATTTGTAATTTCCATATACACATATCCGTAAAAACCGTACCAAAACGGATGTGTACCTATTAAAATAGAAATTTTGGTGTAAGCATTTTAAACGAAATAAAAACAAAGCATAGACAATTCTCACTAATTGATACGTCCTTCCCGAAAAGCTTCCGGATGGCAGAGTCAATAAATTATATAAAATTAAAAAATTAAAACAGTAGGATGTTTATTCTGTTAGCAATCTGATATATAAACATTGCATCCGTCAGAGAAGGGTTAATCGTTCTACTATGTTGTTGTTTATTTTTATTAGATAATCTATAGATTTTTAGTCAGGCTCCGCAATAATTCATCGAATCCGTCAATCCATTCGTCCATTAATGTCAAAGCAGTTTTATATAATTGTCACATTTCAACTGTTTAAATTTTATCTGTATTTCTACAGGTGTATCTATGTCACGTGATTCCCTAGGTACAGGCATATCCGCAAGTCTCAAGCATAAGTAATCCATCGTGGTTTAAATCTAGGGTAAAACACACACATACGTGTATTTAACCCAAACCAGCGACCCTCCCTACAATTAGCGAAATGTGATACCATCCGTGCGTCTAACATGACACTGTCTAAACATACAAGTTAGGCTATAGACATAAAGCTAAGCGGTAGAGTTTCTGGAACATTTTTACCTACTCAGTAAGAGAATTTTCTTACTATATCATCAGTCGATTAAAGCCCCACAGCTGGGCATATGCCTTCTCCCTCAAAGGAGAGAAATAAAGATCCTTCGCGCTGCTTTTTTATACGTTAGAGAAATAACGTGAACCGAAGATAGGTTAAGGTCGCTGATGTACTGGACTTTCCAACATTGAATCCAGTTTTAGAACATCTGATTGAATTGAAATAAGAGTGAATTAGTCATAGGTACATTGAAAGAGTGAAAGAGTGATAGGTACGAATATTTAGAGGAAACGCTATGGTGGTGGAGGAATGCTATGGTGTTATAATATATTTGTATATTCATAGCTTAGGTATATTTTTTGCTATATATTCGACACTTGGTTTATTTACGTAATCCTAACCGCGTACTTTAAATTTACAGTATAAACTAGTTATGAATATAAAAATATTTCTATTTGTGTTTCTGTATGTTTATACGAATATGTATTTATACAGTGTTTATATTATTACCGCCACCTGCTCGCTGGACCGAAGACCTGAAAAGGATCGCTGGTGGCGGGTGGATGAGGAAGGCGGAGGACCGTGTGTGGTGGCGCGCTCTCGGAAAGGCCTATGTCCAGCAGTGGGCGTCTATAGGCTGATTGATTGATTGATTGATATATTATTTGATTTGTTTTCTTCCGCTGTTTATTATGCTGTGTACTAGCACCCAAAGTAGTCGTTGGTAACCATATCCTCTGACTATGGTTGTCTGTCAACCATCGCTTTTAAGCGATAAGACCGCAATTTTATGCTATGAATAAAATTTAATGCACACCTAAGTATTTGTGAAACCGAGAGACAATTCATTTTTAATACCAAGTTCGGCAACAATGTCCCCGTTCTCCCCATTTCACTTAGATAGAGTACCTACCTCTGTCTAGGTTTAAAGTTTTGAAATTTTCAACGGCAGCCGAGGGCTTTCCCGCGTCTGTCGTTTCAGTCTGAGTATTGATCTATGCACACGCACACAAGCGGTAGCGATAGTGCGATCTTTATTTCTTCTAATACGTCCTTTAATTAAACAAATTATGACAGTAAAACAATACAGGTTGAGCGAGCACAAATATATAATAACCTACCTAAAGAGATTTTCTGCGAAAAGTCTTTTTTTTTATTATTTTATATACATAGCGAGCAAACGAGCAGGCGGGTCACCTGATGGCAAGTGATTACCGCCGCCCATGAACATTTGCAGCACCAGAGGAACCGCCAATGCGTTGCTGGCCCTTGAGCAATTTGTTAATCCGCCCTTTGAAGATCCCCATATTATAACCATTAGGGAACACAGAAGATGGAAGCTGGTTCCACAAGCCCATTGCATGTTTCAAGAAGAAAAAAGCACTAGGTACTTCTTCTTTATGTAAACTGTTTTTTTTTTTATTTATTTATCAATAAGTAAAATGGTTTCTTTTGAGAATAAAGATCTTTAAACCTAATTAATGTTTATAGCCTATATGTCACTTTAAGAACCAAGTTTCATCGCCGGCACACATCTCTAACTTTCCGGAGTTATGTTTTCAACAATCAATAAGGCGCGAGGCACTCGTCATCCCTAAAACGTATCCATCATGTTCTTGAAAGCGTGTGAAGTCTACTAATCGGCACTTGGTCAGTCTAAGGCCTTGCATATTATATTCTTTCGTGACAAAATATTGCACAAAGATACCTCGCAATATGGAAACCTACCGGTATTAGATGTATTTAGCACGGTGCAATAAACTTTTCTCATCATGATGCCGGCTCACTTCAGAACACAGGTCTCCTCCCAATATTAGAAGGGTTTTGGCCATAGTCCAACACGCTGGCCAAGTGCGGATTGGCAGACTTCACACGCCTTTGAGAACATTATGGAGAACTCTCAGGCGTGCAGATTTCCTCACGATGTTTTCCTTCACCGTTGAAGCAAGTGATATTTGAATTGTTTAAAAACGCACATAACTCCGAAAAGTTAGATGCGTGCCAGGGGTCAAATTCCCGACCTCTGATTAGGAGGCGGACGCCCTAACCACTAGGCTATCACAGCTTACTCACTGTTCTTTATAACTTAACTGTTAACTTTTCTCATTGTTCTTAAAAGCGACATACACGCGTAATAAAATAAATTTTAAAACAAATATGAGCGAAAGAAATTCCGTCTTCAATCATATTTACTTATTCCCTTCAAGTCAATCTATATATACACATAAATAAAACGTAATATATCTAATTACAAGCCATCTGCCGGCAATGATTGACGCACAGCTGTAACAACAGGACCACACAAATCGCCGCTAAACTAAATACAGGAATTTGCTATTTGCAATAGACTAGTGCTTTTAGTTTTGTACCATACAAATATTATATAGGTATTTACAATTAACTGCATCAAGTGTATATAGTAGTTAGCTAATAATACGGTTAATAAATATCTCGGTTATCACTACCAGAACGAGATAAAAAACTTGCCGAATTTATTAACAAACTGACGTAATAATAATCTTTTATTTTTGTTCCATATTATCGACCTACAATTAACTGTATTGTGTGTATAAAGTAGTTAGCTTAGAGTAACTAACTACGGTTAGCAAATATCTCGGTTATGACTCCAAGATCTCTGATGATTACCTTTGTCCAATAACAGAGGCCCAGACATGGGACATCAATGGGCTGAATATATATTTTACTTCTGCTACAAGTTAGCCCTTTGCATCAATCTCACCTGGTGGTAAGTGATGATGATGCACTCTAAGATCGGTAGCTAACCAGAAAGGGGTTTTGTAAGTACTTTTCGAGTTCGCAGTCTTGTGGTCTTTTATCTTTAAATGCACAATTTATAAATATACCTAAGTATAAATATTTGTAATTAGCCGTAAATTTCTACATATAATATATATATTTACAAATATTTTCTCCACAGATCCAAGGTCCAAAATTATGATTTGATATCTACAATTAGATATCAAATCATAATTTTTAAATTTTCTAGTCGTATTTTAACAAAAACCTAATAAATCATCCATACTCTCTAAAACTAGATCTCCAATCAAGCAATAAATACAAAAAAATACCCAAAATAAATTCAAGGGGGCGAAACGTGAAAAGCGGAAACTTCGAAAACCCTAAACGTATTTTCAAAGGGAGGGAGAATGGTGGGGTTATTGACCGGCACTTAGTGAATGAACCCCCCAGCAATCTCGCTAAAAGCATTGCCTGTAGGTAGGGGTGTGGGGTATACCTTTTTAGCATCGGCTGTAGTTAGAGGTATGTTCAGCGACGTTTTATGGGTAAGGTATAAAGTTGAATATCATTTGTTTTGGGTAGTTACGAAAGGGTTCCAGGTTTTTACATTTTATTAGCAGAACCTGGATATCCTATATAAGTATATTATAAATATGAAAATGAGGATACTGAATCACGCAAAAACGGATGAACGGATTTGGATGAAATTCGGCATGCATGTAGCCTTTTACATGGAAAAGAACATAGGCTTACCTTTTTATCCCGATTTCTTAAGTAGTTCTCGAGGAAAAATTGAAAATTGTTTACGGGCTAAGCTGCGGGCTAAACATATTTGAAATATGGTATGCATGTCACCTACGCTATGGAAAAGGACATGTATTTTCTAGACCGATCTCTGTAATAGTTCCCGTGGAAAGATTAAAAATTGTTAACGAGCGTAGCTTTAGACCCAATTCTGAAGAATTGGGTCTAAAGCCACGCATACGAAGTCGCGGGCAGAAGCTAGTAGGTATTTACTTAGTATTTAACTTAATCAAATCAACCATGCTAATTTTTGTCCAATTGGGAAAATCTTATAGCATTTAAAATACCTGTAAAGTATATATTTTCAATTTGACTTTGTGATTAATAGTAGTATTAGAGGCAATAAAAATAAATAAAGAACTATTGGAGGTAAACAATAATCGTTATATAGGTTAATTATCTAACGCTGCATATTTATTTTTTGTATGATAGCAGCTGTCTGTTATCATACAAAAAATAGAGGAGCATCCATCAGAGGATGGATCCGTACATTGGAAACTAACACAGAGAACTGTATCCCTTGTATTAATTAAGTATTGATTTTATTGTTAGTAACATATGTGAATTTCAGTTGTCCGAATAAAAAAATGTTTTATTTTTCTTGTCTACAGGCTATTCGGTACAAAATGCGACAAGTGTGGTGCGTCCTTTAGCAAAAATGACTTCGTCATGCGAGCGAAGACGAAAATCTACCACATCGACTGCTTTAGGTGCTGTGCCTGTGCTAGACAACTAATACCTGGTAAACTAATATTTATTACCAAATATAGGTATACGAAACATTATACACACCATATGTGTTTAATATTATACGTACGCAAGTTGTTCCAGTAGGTCTTAAACCAAGAATAAACGTGTAGGCAATGTTTCAGTAAACCATAGTATATCTTCTAATAAAATTGACATAGATGTTGTTTTTTTTACCCACTACAAGTTAGCCCTTGACGGCAATCTCACCTGATGCTAAGTGATGATGCAGTCTAAGATGGTAGCGGGTTAACCTGTCAGGGGTATGGTAAACTCATACTCCTAATTGGTTTCTACGCGACATCGTGCCGGAACGCTAAATCGCTTGGCGATACGTCTTTGTCGGAAAAAACTCCGAAATTGTGCCCTCTTAAAATATTTAATTCGATTAAAAACCATCTTTGATTTAATGAAAAGTGCGTAAGTATGACAGAGCAATGGATTTACAAGATTTTATGCAACGAACAAATTTTTGAGCACAGTTTCATTAGAATAGAGTTAAAACATTATTTTGATATAACATTTTCACGCGCAACTTAATACGCTTTCTTATTGAGTACATACGTATAATATATACCTAGGGTTGACACCGTGGACACGTTCAGTTTTACAGAAAAAAAAAATTAATAGTTAAGTTTTTGTTCTAGAATTTTTGTTACAAAGTTTTGCAAAGATATCCTGTTGATATTAGAAGCATAGTAGTGATTATGTAAAATATAATCTGATATTGAATACAGTAATATTTGTTTCAGGTGACGAATTTGCGTTAAGGGAAGGAGGTGCTTTATATTGTAGAGAAGATCACGACGTTTTAGAAAAAGTAAGTTTCTATGAATATTAATATAAAGAATTAACGATAATGAGTATCTAATCCATTACCGGCTCACTATAGGGCATGGCTATCTCTAAGCATGAGTAGGGTATTGGTCATAGTTCACAATGCTGGTCAAGTGCCGATTGGTAGACTTCTCATGCATATGAGAACTCAATGAAGAACTCTAAGGCTCGAAAGATGTGTTACTTCCGTTAAAGTAAATGAAAAGTGGGACGTATGTGCCGGGTTTGAACTAGGTCTCTTCGTAAGCGAAACCGGAGTCTTAACCACTAGGCTATCGCCGCTTTTAATGATAAACTTTGACTCTTTGTCCGAAACCCAACTGTGAGACGATTTAATATTAAAAATCTTGATAAAGTAAGAGAACTATTAATTGCATAAGATCTGCAAGGAAAACAATATTTTACCTACATCGATCACAATATCGCAAGTTTCTGTAACAAAAAAACAAATTCGATTTAGGAATTATTATAGATATAAAACTTTACCTGGAAGACCGTTGTTGAAACATAATTATTTAACCTGATATCATAAAATAAATATCGTTATAATATTGACAGTATTAAAAATTTAATTTTGATTTTCGACGTTCATTTTTCTATTTTCGCATAAAACCTTAGCTTAGAGTTATTGCCGTTTTGATTTGCATAATCTATTTGTTACAGAGTGCAAACACGAGCGGCAGCAGTAGTGGCAACGCGGAAAGCAACAATAATACGACACTTAGTAATAACAATTCACACCATCCACCCGAATTGGGTTCTATGTCAGGTAAGTCATTCACGTCATCATCATTTTATTAGCAACCCACCGCTGGGCACGACGGGGCCTATTTTATAAAGGGATATGGAGCTACAAACACCACACTGTTTCAAGGTTGGTGTGTTTTACGCGATGATATATATTTTTAAATCAACTATACATAAGCGCTCTAGACAGATGATGGTAAGTAATGATAGAGTCCAATATGGAAGCGGGGTAAACTTTTAGGGGTTTTGACAGTTTTTTTACCATTACTCCTAATTGAATTTTACGTGGCACCCTGCACGTCTCTGTCTATCTATATTTAAGTCTTCCACTAGACTTGACAAAAGCAATACTAAACATCGCGGATCGAACCCAGATCCTCCCACTTCAAGTCCGTATTAAAAAATATTTAGGAATACTCAGATAGGTTCTGCAAATAATTAAAAAGAATGTAAATCCACTTTTATCTATGGGTAAGGTATTTTATATAAGGGACCTCCGTCATGGCAACGAGCAGGTAACTCTTTGGAAACAGGAAATAAAGAAACAAGACGACCAAACATACGAGAATTACCTATAAAAGAGTCACTCCCCTTTCATAAGGTTATCTAGATTATCTAGATAGTATTTATATCGGAAACACTCGATTGTAGTTTTTATCTCTTACATGCGTAATGAGCTATATCGTATCGAAAACTGCGATAGTGGAGTAGTGATTAAACACTGATTTCGGGTACATTCGGCGGCAGTTATTTATTGAATTGTTTACGAAAATTAAAACAATGGTTTGATGGTGAGAAGATTTTTAAATCCATCACCCCTTAAAACGTATTCAATGAACATATACACGGTTATCTCCAATAATAAGAGTTAGAACTAATCGATATTTTAACGTAATTAAAATCAATTTATGAAATTTTAATCGTAACTATAAATGGAGAGGAAAAATTGAAGAGTATATAATGAAGTATGTAATAAGTATATTAATGAAGAAATAAATAAGTAAGCAATTGGGGCTAATCTTCTTTGTAGTTAAAATTATAGCACTACGAAACATAAAATGTTACCAACCAGTAGGTACACAGTTAATACCAGTAATTTGTTTTTCTCCTAGAAATAATGAAACCTTCTTAACAGCGAAAGGAATTTCAGATAAAATCTAAGAAGTGTACATACATATGTCTATTGCAAGAATTAAAATAAAACTAAACCGTGCGCTTTATATGATATCTACCCGCTAAAATTTTACTCCTTAGTTAAAAGAATTAACATACATAAAAGCCTAGAAAGTCTCTTCCGATAGATTGAAAAAACTACAATTATATTCTATAGGTACCTACTCTGTTTCAATAATCGAATTAAAAAACATAATGTTCTTTAACAGAAGACCTTGCTTGTTCGTTAATAAGCGAGATCTTCTGAAAGGTGAAATATCGTTAACAAAAAGATTCTACTACCATACCATCTACCAATTTATATTACTCTTAACTTCGGTTAATTCATTATTCGTATTCTAATATTTGATCCAAGACACCAGTTATGTTCTATATGTAGTTAATTTTTAAAATATTTTCAGTTTATCTAAAGGTCTATTTTCGTATTTCATTTTACATGTACTTACACACTGGTAAGTTATATGAATAAGGTTCACACTAGGTCATGTTAAGAAATATCAGAACGTAGGTAGGTTATATGTATCATATATGATTTTGTTACCAAATGATAAGTATATTGCTTTTTATGCTTCTTATCTAGATACTTATGCTACATTCCGAAATTCTCAATACGTCTTTTTTATTCGGAATTCAATTTCAAATAATATGACTAGTTCACTTGATATGTGGCTCACTGTACCCTATCTCCGTTTGTAATGCGCCGACAAAGTGACCGCCGCCTTTAATTCGCCGCGTAAAATTCGAGTGCCATTTTTATCTAGTAATTATGTTGCGACCTAAAACTGATGGGAAAATTTGTCTGCCATTTTTAATGTACAACAGAACAGAGAAATTGATTGCACTTTGAATATAAACTTTCATTTTTGTAACGCTAAATCATTTATTTAAAAATAGGTCCGACTCAAAGAGTCCATTAAATAATTGATAAAAATCTCTCTAAAATAAGTTTTATTTTTCTATATTTTATCTTACACGTTTTTGCGCGAACAAACTGTTTCAGATGTAAAAAGTATAATTTTTGTTATCCTTGGACATTTTTATTCATATAGGTATGTATTTTCATAAACTTTGATATTAGTGTGATTGGTTAGCGTAATAGTCCATTACACAAAAGTTAAAGCCAAATGACCAGCCATGCCTTTATGAATATCTAAACAAAGGGAATTCTAAAGCAGATCCTCGATGTCCAGCTTGGATTAGTTTGGGTGTGAAATGGGGATTATAAGGCTGTGTGATTAGCAACCCCTTGTATCACCCCTCATTGTGTAGGCAACTGTAGGGCTTCCACATTGATCAAATATACGGATGTACCTAGCATTTATTTTAAAATACTAATAGATTTTTAGCTTAAATTTTTATTACTATCCGACAATAACAATAAAGAGAGTGCTAAAAAAAAATCCTACATAAATCTATCGTTAAATCTAACACTGCGGTATAACAAAACCAATGAATTTAATAAATAGATAATAGATAAATAACAAATTCGTAACGTAGGAGTGCCTACGAAAAAGAAAATTGGAAGTCATTGTAATTGTTAGAATCTCGAAATAATTAGGCGACAAATGATCTGCCGGTCTTTCAAATAAAAAACCATTTGAGTAAATTAAAATATGTAAAACACGTTTAAATTTCTTTGAATACAAAGAAATAAAATCTTAATTGACTTTGTTTACGTATCTACTTTAAAGCTTGGACTCCTTTATTTTTTATTTTTTAGCTATCAGTTGCCCGCCACTTTGTTCTATTTAGAGCAATCTAGGTAGGTTACTACTACACTACAAACCGTTTCTTTAATTCTCTTTTACTATCTATAGTCATAAAATACAGATTTTTTCTTCATCTTATTATAAATCGGAAATTCCGAATATCCTGGTCAATTTTTAAAAAATCATTAAAAACACTTTTCTCCATGAGTAGCGTAGGCTATATTTTATTTTTAATGTAGCCGAAACTCCGAAAATCCTAATCATTTATTAAAAATTCTTTGAACATCAGAAACATGATTTATTATTTTATTATTTCAGTAATAATGAAGAATATAATAATACATGTATAGCAAGCCAGAAGAAAACCAGCTTTAACGATGTGTGCCAACTTTACAGTACATTGTACGTAGATATTACGAGTATGTACCTACTACAAAAGTACTGATCATTAATGGACATAAAATAGCATTAAGCATGAATTGCCCGGGATAGCATAGTAATTCACGTTACAGCATTTTAGGTCATAATTTTACTAAAATATTTTGTATTGTTACTTATTTTAATATCAATACAATCTTATGTTGGTATATTATTAGAACGTTGGTATATTATTAGAGTTTTGGAGATAAAGAAAAATTAAAATTTTAACACGTCAAGTAGTTAGGTATACCTCTATTTGTGAGGCACGATCGTAAATAAGTTATATTTAATATTTTGTTAGGTTGAATATCACTATGTTACGATTCTCATTTATTTCGAGTGAAACCGCGGGGAAACAGCTAGTAAGTTATAACTCGTAAAAAGTTAAGAGAATTAGGTGTAATATAAGCTTAATGTAAAGACACTTGCATTTAATGATATAATTATATGTAAGTAGGTATAAATTAAGATTGTGATAAATCAAAACTTATGATCAAATAATAATAAACTTTAATCTACGCTGACAATACCTATCGAATGTTTCGTCCAGTCAAAGTAATCTACCGATATCTTTTCGCAGTGAAGTCAAGTCCAACCATTGAATTTTGTGAAATGCATAAATTCTCCCCCTTTCCGTGATTTCGGTAATTCTTTGACGATAAAGATTTTAACAAACTTTTTGAAATAAAAACCGTGTTATAATAATATTCGTTGCATTTATCAAGAGTTATCGTCGTTAGATTAACATCAGAAAGTTAATTAGTATCTAACTAATGTGATGTTGAGATTAATCAGCTTCTTACATGGCATCCTGATTCGCTTGTAGGTACTCGTACCTATTTTATCGCTCAGTTACAAAATGTAGATTTCAATCAGCGGGCATGAAAGCATAATGTGTCCATTAAAGGTTAATTTCGTAAATCGATTTGGAATGCGAGTAGAAACTTTTTATTGGGTGTATGAATTGAAATCTTTAAACCCTAATAGGTGTTATAAACGAAGTTAAAGATGGGTGGTTTTATAATAGCCCATGTTATGAATTGTATAGGTTTTATTATAGACAGGTAGGTAGGTAGGTCCGTAGTTCAGGATCAACGTTTCATATAAGTAAGAAAGCATGCCTACCTATATGCGAGTAACAACATTTTAAATTAGGTGGCATAGAAACGGTATTAATATTTGATCACCTCATTTCAACGTTTTACACCTTGACACTTTTTTGTACACTGAAAATATACATAATATTTGAAATATACGTGACGGCACAATACGGCGTTATGCCATTTACCGTGCCGTTTACGGCATTATTTTATTAATTATAACAACTAACATTTAACGATTAAAATTAAAATTTTAATTATTACCAAATCTAAATATTGATCGATATATCTCCCGAAGATGCTCCGGTGTCGGAGCGAAACCTGCATTAAGAGAGCATTTTTGAAGAACTGTTCGTTGTGTATTGTAGTAATCATAAATTGCTACGTGCACATTTGTCTTTTTAACAGCTGATTAAGCTTAATGTTTATTGTGTGTAACCTTCTTGTTTTAGATTCAGGCAGCGAGTCGGGTTCACACAAAAGCGGACGGGCACGGGCCGGGGCGGCCGCCGACGGCAAACCTACGAGGGTGCGCACGGTACTCAATGAGAAACAGTTACACACTTTGAGGTAAATAAAAAGCATTTCCTACCCTCCATTTTTATAACAAATCTTAAAATGTAAGCAATCGATTAATAAAAGGGTAGCAGAAAAGTAAAAATGTTTAATAAAAGTAATAGTAAAAGAAAGAAAAAATATAAATACTCCTCAGGTACACATGTAATATAAAATACAGTACTCAATATGTCCCGGTTAGATGGTTTAAAATAAATAAAATAGAATGAAAAATAATCCTTATTGCTTAAAATTTGAGTAAAATCAAAAGATCTGTAAATTTATAAAAAAGTTTGACCTGTTGAACCACTGGATAGATCGGGCTGAAATTTGGTATATAGACAACTGTTATAACGTCTCCGTGTCCACTAAGAAAGATTTTTTGAAAAATCATACCCCAGAGCTGCAAAATAGGGGTTCGAAATTTTCTTTAAATTTTAACTTTAAAGGGCAACTTATATTTTAAAGGCGAAAGTTTGCATGTATGACACACCGACTCTACAGAAACAATTTGAATAAAATTTGGTGTCGAGATAAATTATAACCTGGATTAACACATGGCTACTTTTTATCCCGGTAAGACCAAATGAAGGCGCTTTCAAAGCAGTCGTGATCGTGATTGACCGTAACTAAAATACGGGGATCATAAATTAGTTACTTTTTTTTTGTAATTTGAAAATGCAAATTATGGAAATTAATACGTTTTTTTTATATTTCAGAACTTGTTACGCCGCCAACCCACGCCCTGATGCACTTATGAAAGAACAGTTAGTAGAAATGACTGGTCTCAGTCCAAGAGTCATAAGGGTATGGTTTCAGAACAAAAGGTGCAAAGACAAGAAGAAAACTATACAGTTGAAAATGCAAATGCAACAGGAAAAGGTGATTATCTATATTTTATATCACTTATCGTCATTAAAAATTTAATGAGGATCTATGACGATACTCCTCATTGGCTAGCTTATTTAATTAATATTCCATTGTTTAAAAAAGTCCTTGTTCAGGTGAGACCGCTGATCCAGTTAAAATTGCCGGAATTGTTATTGAATAGTTATTAGGAACGTGAGTTATAATAACTGGAGCTTAATATTACTTACGTGTTATTCCATCAAAGTTCAGAGGTGAATAACGCCAACTTCCTATTTCGGGTCTTGTACCCCGAGTATTTGGACTGAAGTCCCAGAATAGTACCGAGAATACAACTAAAATAACAACGAATTGCATAGAAACTGTCATGTCGCCTCACTTAGATACTAATTAAAAACTAAGTTTTTGTTACATAAATTACATAGTATCATTTCTCTGACGTTCGACGTTCATTATTGTCAATTATTTAAAAGAAAAAAACCACGATTGTCATATTTAATAATGCTCGGGAGTTGCTTAACAATTATATATTGTCAAAATCCTATCATATGTTATCTAATTACCGTACATTTAAATACATTATTAACGTAACGGTATGGTACAGGAAGGCCGGCGACTGGGGTATATGTCCATGGGCGTGCCGCTAGTGGCTGGTTCGCCGGTGCGGCACGAGGCGGGCGGCTCGCTGGCGCTGGAGGTGACGGCGTACCAGCCGCCGTGGAAGGCGCTGAGCGATTTCGCGCTGCACGCCGACCTCGATCGCGCGCCGCACCACAGCGCTGCATTCCAGCAACTCGTCAACCAGGTGTGTGTAGCTGGTACACTGTTTTTAACACTTTGATCTTTAGACAAAGCGGACAATTTCAAGGCTTATCTCACCGCGTCCTGTAACGCGTGGTTAATCACCCATCAACCCATTGTCGGCTCACTACAGAGCACGGGTCTCCTCTCAATATGAGAAGGGTTTGGCTATAGTCCACCACGCTAGCCATGTGCGGATTGGCAGACTTCACACGCCTTTGAGAACATTATGGAGAACTCTCAGGCGTGCAGGTTTCCTCACAATGTTTTCCTTCACCGTTGAAGCAAGTGATATTTTAATTTTTTTTAAAACGCACATAACTCTCACTGCGTGCCCGGATTCGAACCGCCGACCACCGATTAGGAGGCTGACGCCCTAACCACTGCCTAGTGGTGCTATCACCGCTTTTTAATCGATTCCGAAGAACTTAAATGCTGTTATGTGGACATTAACTGTATTGTTTTGGATTGACCAAACATAGTATCCAGATTAGTTATTACTGCGGCACCGGGGGTATTTGGCGAGCTTGAAGCTCAGCCTGAGCGAAGAGCGCTTGGGCTCGATGACATCGGGGGAACATCCCCCTAAGGGCGTCTCCTGTGAGACGCGGACCTCGACTTAGGGTGACGTTGGGTTTGGACTTGTGTATCAGTCCGTGACCGTAGATAAGACCCTCGTCCGGATGACATCAAAGGACATTAACTATGGGTAGAGACAAATTGTGGGGCATTCATCATGATCGACCCATTGCCGGCTCACTACATAGCACGGGTCTCTCAATATGAGAAGGGTTTGACCACCACGCTGGCCATGTGCATCCGCAGAGACTTCACACGCCTTTGAGAACATTATGGAGAACTCTGCAGGTTTACTCACGATGTTTTATTTTACCGTTGAAGCAAGTGATATTTTTCATTGCTTAAAAAAACGCACATAACACCGGAAAGCTTATGCGTGCCCGGGATTGAAACCCCGTCCTATAATTCGAAGGCCGACGCCCTAATCACTAGGCTATCACAACTTACTCATAGGCCATTATCGCTGACGAATTTCAGTGGCAAACTTCCACGTCAAAAGTAATTCGTAACAATGTAACCAAAAGTTTCTAATACTGTCAATTTTTCACATGAGATTAAATTTACAGTGTTATTTTCCAGATGCACGGGTATGACATACCTTCCCTCCCCCCGCCCCGACCTGCCCACAGCGGTGAAGACAACTACGTGACCTACCTCGAGAGCGACGACAGCTTGCCTCCGTCACCCTAGTGTCGTCTTTCTTAACACCCTCTAACAGAGAGTGATGCATATAGACATTTCTTCTAACGATCAAAGTTGTATCAAGATTATCCAAACTAGCAATTCTTAACGTAAAATAAACATAAGGGGCGTCTCATGCGATGGTGTAGTGATACAGTTGTAAGACTTATCTGCTTAGTTCAAATACAAATCGAGAACTAGTAAGTTAAAATAAAAAAAAGTCTAAGTTTAAGTTCTTATATATAGCACTACAACACTAGAAAATTTTGAACGGAAACATTTGAATAACTAGCTTAGGTTATTATTTATTTTATTTATTTATCATTATGACAAATACAATTTATACAAACTATAAATACATTGAAAAAAAGAGGTGACGTAAACGGTTACATTATAAAACAAGTGGAACCAAGTAAGCATGTGAAAGGTAACAAGATGGCCTGACTTTTGTATCTGATCTGTGGTCGGAGACCTGTCACGTCATGACGGCGGTTGGAGTTAAAACACTTGACGGAAAATATGTAATACTTTAATGGGATATTTTATGTAAAAGTTATCAAAAGTATTTTAACGATACGAAGTCTTTCTACTTTGGTTCCTGACTACAGGCGAAAGCTTAAAAAAGTGATATGAAAAGAACTACTTTAGATACTCGTAACTGTAACTTTAATTATATTACAAATACTTGAAAAATATTACTGTAATACATCGTAATACTGCGTAACGCTTCCTTGTGAACATGTTAACTTACAAGGCAATTGTCCTCAGTCCTTAGCCAAAATCCTGTTTTAAGTTAAAACTTATTAAAGTAGCCACATTAATACCGCAAAGAACGTTATAGAATGGCAAACACGTAAGAACGTAATTTACTGGGATTTTAGTAAAAGTCCTACGACTGTATCGCTGCAAATTATAAAAATCTGTAACGCTCGTCTCTTATTAGGAAAAAGTGATTTGTGATTCCCGATTGCATGAAACAGCATCGATATCGCCTTACTTGTAATAAATAATGTATGTATAATAAGTATTTCTAAAATTCCTTAAGGTTTTCAAGTATTATTAATAAATATATGAAAGTTGTTACATACTTTTCGTAACGTTCACATTTTATCGTTCTTAATTTATTTATTAGTAAAACCATTTTAAGGTGCACCCTAACAGTGAATGTCACGTATGATTTCATGGAATTACCACTTTATTCACACTAAGATTATACGTATAGAAATGTTTGTGTGTTTGGATATATGTGAATGTTTGTTTCATACTCATAAATAAAAGAATGGATTTAACTGAAATTTGATAAACAGATAAGGAGACTATGTCCCTAAATAAACGCATTATCTATATTTAATCCTGAGGAAATACTAAAAATACAAAATTAACTATGAATTCTCATAATGGGTTTATTGTTTTTCAGACTGTGTAAGTCTCGGAAGTGAAATAAACTCTGCGTTGACGAAATCGTAAATGGAAACTAGTTTTCATGTAATCTTGCTTGAACTGTTTCACGATTGGACCAATAAGATTATTTCAGACTACAAGGTCAAGTTAGTAAAGGAGTCTAAGATGGAATGCCAATAGTTTTATGGCCTTTGCGAACTCCGTCGTGTAAGTTTGCTTCTGCCAAGAACAAATAGCCATCATGTTAACGTGGTTTTAATTTATTTCTATAGACAAAAAATAAGTAATTTTTTCAAGTCAATAAATAAGTCAAGTTTCCTTGAAAAATGAGGTATTTCTAAATCTACTTAATGAACATGGCAATTAATTATCATGGGTCAGTGCAAAAATCGTAAAATTTAATGTAAAAGGGACAGACTATTGTTTTGTATTAATAAGTAAGTATGTATGTTATTTCTGAGTTTTTATTGTTTTCGATACTAACCTATTACAGAGAGGGGGTGATAGATTATCAATTATCTGTTACGAAATTTTGTCTGTTTGTTTATGATAATATCTTGCCTTTATGATTTATGTATACATGTACACAAAATGTATGCAGAGTTTATACGTAGGTGTTTACAATTATATGTGATGTTTACCACTAGTTGTATTTTGATTAAATGTGTTTACCGTGTATTTTATTTAATATTTGTATAGTTATACTTTATTTAATATGGAGATCTACTAGCCGTCGTTGTAAATAGGTTTTATGTAAATAATTTGTATAAACTTAAATATAATAACATTTACCTACAAATTAATCATTAAGCATATTTTAGATAGTGCTCGTTTAAGTCCTATTGCTAATGCACATAAACCAAAACTTGTGAAAATATATCAATTAAGTAGGAAATATTACGTCCTACGTAAGTGGCACGAAGGTTAATTCACCTATATACATTCTGTGTTGCTGATCGTCTTACATAGACAGACCCGTTTATCTTTTTTGATATAGGTACTTTACTTATCTCTTAGCAATAATAAAGAAGTATAGACCATAGTGTATTTAATACAGCTGATCTAATTGAACAACATTGCTATTTTTTTTTGCTTCTGTGAATGACACGTACATTAATAGGGGTCAATAGCACTTTATTAAACAGGATATTGCTGGTTGGACATTATTGGTTATTTATTTTAATATTACCATTTTTTTAATGATTAAACAATGGTCACATTAACTGGGTCGCTGGTGTAAGATGAAAAAAAGGCATAATAATAATTTTATCATTATTTGTTGCAAAACTTCGAAATGTTATCAACAAAATTCAAAAGCATCACGTAGTTTACTGTTAGATCTTACTTATTTAAAAATACATCGTCATTACCGACTTTCATCACGTGACCTAACATATGTTTAAAAGTTATTATTGTAAACATATACAATACAACAGTTCTTGAGATATTGTCAAAAAGCCTTTATTAATAAATGACGAACATCTCATGGAACTTCTGTGTTATGATTTGACGAATCTGTTTATTAATAAAATTATTATCAATCGCTATAGGAGGGGTCGTGATTATTTTCATGTTCAAATAAATGGAGTACATAAATTTCGATAGATATTACCAGATTTTTAATTTATTCTGTAGCTAAAACTATACACTACTTAGATTGTGAGAATAATATTATAAATAAAACATTGAGTACCTAATTGTAGTTTTACTGGTCACCCAATTTACTCCCCCGACCTAAGCGCTCTTCTCCGAAAGAGGAGACCTAAACATATCCTTCAGGACCCTGACGATCAGGTGACTGCTGACAACATACTCGTACCACCAACCACACAATCATGCGCTACACACCGTCTTCGCCGGCGAAGACGAGGTCCCGCTATCTTACGTCATCCGGACGTGGGCTCCATCCACGGCCTCGGAGACATACGGACCACTCACCGTCAGACACCCCCGTTATCCCAAACTTTGCCTAAGCCGAGGTTCGGTCTCAAAGGAGGCAGTCGTTCCCTTAGTTTCTTCGAGCCCTAGGGCTAAAAATTTCTTCTGGCAGAGCTTCTTTCCGAAGCTCGCCAAACAGTCCGGTTACGCTGTAGCAACCAATAGGGTTTGTACAGCTAATAGACAGTCCGAAAAATAAAATACTGGTCACCCACATTAAATTACTATAAGTACTTGTTACGAGTATGTTAAATAAACAATAATAACGAAAACCGAGTGCTGTCGTATGTAAGAATCCTTAAAAATATCATCATCATCGTCAGCATGATCAACCCATTGCCGGCTCACTATGGAGCACGGATCTCCTCTCACGGGCCATGTGCGGATTGGCAGACTTCACACGCCTTTGAGAACATTACGGAAAATTCTCAGGCATTTCAGGTTTCCACGCAATGTTGTCCTTCACCGTTGAAGCAAGTGATATTTTAATGGTTTAAAAAAACATAATCTTTTAAATAGTCATAGTTTATATTTTATATTATTAGATACACTTATCTTCATGTCTTTTTGTACTTCTTTATTGTAATTTCTAACCTAATTTATAAATGGTATGTTAACATTTAAATGGGTATTTAAATTATTACTTTTTAATGGGCAATAAGTACTATTTTTTTTAATGTTATAATGTAAGTGTAGCCGTAAGTAAACCAAATAAATAAAATAAATAGTTTATGGCATTTTGTACTGAATTTGCTATTGCCGTTGATTTATTTCAGGCGCTTTAACTTTATGTTTAAAGCAATTTATTATTTGGAGGGAATTGTTTTACCTGTTTACAGACATTGCTCGTAAAATAAGAGCAGAAAATTCCCAAATTTCATTCTTTGGAATCGTTAATATTTATTGCCTACTTAAAAAAACCGAAAAGGTTATTCATCTGATATATATTTTTATTTATTTATAGAATAATAAAATATATTTTTGTTTATAGAACCAATATTAATCATTATTTTGAACTAGGTTTTTGAGCTTTAAGGAACCAATCAGTCTTTGAACCCTGCCTTGTGCTGCATGCTGCCTTTGCTACTAAGTTGACTTTTGTGACATTTAGTTTATATACACATCTTAAGATCCTATGGTACCTCTTTTCCATCGATGAATATTTTTTTAACATGATACCGAATTCCTAATAAGTTAAGATAGGATTTATCATTCAATTTACATTATCGTGGTCATTTTGATAATTATATGCTTAATACTAAACAAATAATCAAAATATATAAGATGTAAATATATAGGTCTACACTTTTAATTCACCTTTCTATTCGCTTACCTAATTTTTCGATAGGCATCTGACTAGATATTTTATGGTATTTTTTTTAGTATTATTCAGAAGATATAAGAAGGCATACCTATATAAAGATGTGTTTGTTGGTTTATTTGTAATCGATAAACCCTGAACCTACAGAGCGGTTTATAATATAATAGTCTTCTTAGGATATATTTTTTTATCTACTACAAGTAAGCCCTTGACGGCAATCTCATCAGATCGTGAGTTATGATGCAGTCTAAGATGGTAGTGAGTTAACCTTTTAGGGGTGTGGTAAACCCATACCCCTAAAAGGTTAACTCGATTGATTGGTTTCTACGCGACATCGTTCCGGAACGTTAAATCGCTTGGCGACACGTCTTTGTCGGTAACTAGACAAGGCCGAAGCCACCAGACCAGATTCAAGCCGGGAATCGAACCCAGAACATCCAAAATATATCCACTATGTTATTTAGTTACAGTTCCTAAGATTTCCGCGTTAGCTGTTTTATCTGCATACACGCATGGCTCATAATTGGTTAATTTTAATAAAAATGCTATGTGTTTACCTCAACATTAACTAAAACTCATAACTTATAAGTTATGCTAAGAGCTCTTATGGGTAGGTACATATATATCACGTGATACGTAACAAACGAAAAATGTATCGATACACAAGATAAAATCATGCAGCAATACCTTTTTTTCTTTATTTTTCTCACCCCAAATGTTACCCCAGTCTCTTTTCCGGTCTTTTTACAATTCTCATATGTCTATCTCTAGTATGAAAGTTATAATATGTGACAAATTTCATCTAGATCAGTGGAGTAGTTGAATCGAACATAGGTAATAAATAATAGGTAACAAACAAATTAATAGAAATACACACTTTCGAGTCGTGGTCTTAAAACACTGTGGTGTCCCAGAAATAACTAAGATACCCATAAAATGATATAAATTAATTAACTGAAGAAGCTCTAACTTGCACATTTTTGAAATTATATTTTTCGTTGAAATAACTTGCAGAAAAGTTGCAAAAAATTGCAGATGAAAATAAACTAAGGAAGTCCAAATTCGGAACACCTTAAGTTTTAGTCAAAAAAACCATTATGTATTACATAACACAAAGTAATTTCCGAACATCGAAACTAGTTCAAAATCAGTGGGAAAGAAAGGTATGACGTATTTTTCGGTGTACTAAATCTAATGTTTTTGGTAAATAATCAAGTACCTAAGGTCATCGCCGATAAGCATAAATGTTATCACACTTATAGAATAATTAACAATCGATAAACCCACAATAAAAATATTTGTGATATTTTTTTTTGTTTCATAAATCATTCAGTCTTTGTGTACCCAGTTGATAAGGTTTTAATGCCTACAATTAAAAAATTAATAGATGACTGATCTGGTGTTAATTATAATAATTCTGTAATAGTATCTATAAAGTATTTTCTTATTATCACATGTCCATCATAAATCATAGATTTCGACATACTAGAGCTATAATGCGGTTCCGTTTTCGGTAGATCTTATAATATTTCTACTTAGTAGGAAAACTAGATTAAAAAAAAAATCCTGCACAACAATGCAAAGTGGAAACTGAGAACAAAGTTGATTTAATTACAGACTGTAGGTAAGTTATCATTCTATAGTAGGCTTTATTTTACAAATAATAAAACATACACTTAGTTTGTTTAATTTTTTTTTTCCTTAGAAAAATCTTACGGTTCTGTTTCTTAACTGGTTGGTATAGTTTGCGTTTACAGTAAATACATTAAGTTTTATTTGCCGTAAGTTCACGACTTAGATCATTTAGGCCTCATTTCCTAGTAATCAATTGACTGCAATCCATCGAATTGATTGCACGGGCAACAGAGGTTTTGTCTGGTGGGAGGCTTCGGCCATGGCTAGTTACCACCCTTTTTTTTTGTCGTGGTGGAAAAGCTTTATAGCTACTTCCGTCCCTTGGGCAGGACGAAAGTTATGTGGGACTTCCACCCATGGGTGGTCTACCCGAACTAAAACCACCACGGCATGTCCCTCTCGCTGGTTTTACTGGACGCCCGGGGGACCCATTGTATACTTCCCGGTCGCTAGTTACCACCCTACCGCCATAGACGTGCCAAGCTATTAAGTTTTCCGGCTCGACATTGTGTAATATGGATGTGTACCAATAAGGAGTATGGGTTTACCATACCCCTAACAGGTTAGCCCAACTTACCATCAGTGAGATGCCGTCAAGAGCTAACTTGTGGTGTATAAAAAAAAAGAGGCAAGTTATGTCATGATTAAAACTATTCCCCAAATACAATAGCAGAACTTTTAAGGATTTTTTTCTACTTTCTTGTTTTTTCTAAACATCTCCCATGTACCTACAACGTAAAATATTTTTCTAGTTACAGCATAACAAACCTACAAACTTGGTATATCTATAGAATTATTTAAACTGACATTTAAATAAATAATTGGATATCCATCGGTTGATAACTTTGTATCTCTAGCTTTATGACGTATGTTGCATTAAGGGAACTAGTTTTTAATTAGAGGTGCGAAGATCACGAGCTCACTACCCTCGGCAGCCGTCACGGTTGCTGTAGTCCGAGAACTCTAATTTTTCGGTTAATTATGACTGAAGAAGATAGTAAGCCAAAATCGGCTACGAGGACAAGAGTGCGTTATTCTTTCATTTAGTGTTTTACAAAGTTATTTATAAGTGCGTCACTTAAAAAGGATTTTTGATAACATATTGTTGCATGTTTCCGTCTATCATTATTAATAATTCTTTTAAAAATTCGAGAAACGTGATGAGTTCGAACCATGTTTAACTAAGTGCCCAGTGAGGCCTCAAAGTGCTTATAGAACATAAAGGATTGGGTTTTATAACCTGACTTACTTGGACTTAGACCAGACATTTTGCCTATTTATAAAATATTTATTCAACATCATTGATTATTTCAACTATCTTGTGTTTAAAAACTTAGTATTCCTTTTAATTGACTACTATTTCCTAGTTTACTCCTCTGAGTAAGTTTCCTCTGAAATAAAAGTTTTTTTTTTAAACAATTTTTTTTCCAAGAATTACCAAGTTCTGGGTATTTTAAAACTTTTTAAATAAAAAAACTTTATGCAAATAATTAAACTTACATCTTACAGGTACCAATGTAATTATTTTATAAGTTCGACCACTTTCCTTTAATAATCAAGTTAATGATAATCATCAATCGTCAATTTATTAGTGATAATATCATTGATATGTAGTAACGGAAAAATAAATCGCTGCCGCTTATGATAGGTATAGATTATATATCTGAAATATATTATGTTAATATATTTGCAATGGAGTAGACGCCTTGGCGAGTCTGTATTGATTAATAATGTTTTTCTTTATTAATATTGCGTTTTTTGATGTAACTTCATTCAATATAAATCATTCTTTATGATTACAGGTGCCCAGTCCTTTTCTGATACCATTATTGGGATTTTTCTTGCTGTTCGCGTATTTGACGGTATTAATTGAAGATGAGTTACCAACTCCTATCAGAGAAAGAGATATTGCGATTAGCGTAAGTATTTTTGTCATACAATCTGGTAATGTGAATGTATAATAACTAGTCATCAACGCAGCTCCCTCGCGTCTGTTTTAATTTCAGGATTCAAGAACTGTTAGCGAAGAATCTGCAAAAAAGTACCTAGATGAAATACTCGGGGATGGACCGAGGGTGGCCGGCGCAAAATATCATTACACCAAAACGAAAGATCTTAAAAAGCTTGTCGACAACATAGCAAGCACTTCCAACCTGCCTATCCACACAGACTGGCAATTTGTCGATGGTGAGTCTAAATATTAATTTTATAAGTATAAAATATTTAAATAAGTATAAAAATAATCTAAAAAAAGCTAAAGGGCTCAAACTTTACTTTGAAGATTTCCCTAATAAAATGCGTACAACATTTAAACTACAACTATGTATGATCAGCAAAATAATAAAATATGTAAAGACGTCTCAAAATAGATTGAAACTTATTGGTAAAAGTTAAAAGGTAAATATTTCTAGTAGTGAGTATTTTTATATAACACTGAGATATAGGAGACCTAGCCTCCTCCACCTTTGATTACTTCCGTGGCGCAGTACGGGCGCTGTCGCATTATAAATTTGGAAGTACCAGGGTCTGGTCACCACCCTACCGACGAAAACTTGTCGATAAGCGATTTGCCGTTCCGGCATGATGTCGCGTAGAAACCAATTAGGAGTGGGTTTACCATCCCCCTAAGGGGTTAGCTATCTTAAGAAACATCACCAGATAGCCGTCAAGGGCTAAGGTGTAGTAAATAAAAAAAAGCTTTGTTCAATTAAAGAGTATTTATTCGTTCGTCTTGTTTTAGGAAATTTCTGGATTGCCTTCGGTACACCCATTGTGCAAGCTTACCAAAACTTGTCCAACATAGTCGCAGTTTTGGAAGGTGAGAGCGGTTTTAACGCCGACGGGACCGCTGGATCTTCTATTCTTGTCAACGCTCATTATGATTCTGTACCTTTTTCTATCGGTAAGTTTGTTTATATTATGTTTCATATGTTACAAAATTTACGCCTGCCGTTCAATTCAATCTGCTATTCTAATCAATCTAATCAATAAAATTTGCCACCTCAAATATCTTCTTCAATGTCGTTTTGATCGTCTATTAAGATTCACAAGCAATTAAAAAAAAATCATACTCTAGGTGCTTCTGACGATGGTTTGTTCTGTGGTGCTATGGTCGAAACTTTGGAGAAGTTATCACGTAGGAGAAGGAAGCTGAAACATAATGTAATTTTCCTCATAAACGGCGCAGAAGAAAATGCTTTACAGGTGATTGACGATTATATTCACCATCATCATTATTAACCCATTACTACCACTCCAGCATGAAAAGGGTAATGGCCGTAATTCATCACGCAGGCTAAAGCGGGTTGGTAGAATTTACTTTTCTTCATACTCTCAAAGGCGAATCTTTGAGAGTATTAGAATCAAGCTTTTCTCATGATTTTCTTCGTCACCGTTAATACAAGTGATATTTGGTTTATAATTGATTTATTAAATTTAAAACATAAATATTTCGAAAAGTTAGAAGATTGAATTCAGTCATTCCGAAAAGGGAATATGAAGTTTTAACCACGTGTGCTATAACCTAAGCTGTGATAGCCTAGTGGTTTCCTAACCACTGACGAGAACGTCAGCCTCCTAATCAGAGGTCAGGGGTTCGAACCCGGGCACGCACCTACAACTTTTCGGAGTTATGTGTGTTTTTAAGCAATTAAAATATCACTTGCTTCAACGGTGAAGGAAAACATCGTGAGGAAACCTGCATGCCTAAGAGTTCTCCATAATGTTCTTAAAGGCGTGTGAAGTTTTCCAATCCGCACATGGCCAGCTTGGTGGACTATGGCCCTTTTCATATTGAGAGGAGACCCGTGCTCTGCAGTGAGCCGGTAATGGATTGTTCATGTCCTATAACCGGTTATTTAACTATTATAATATTTTAAATTACCGAATCGTATAGCGATCCGTCACTATTATCAACTCCATATATTCTATCTGCGTTAGTATTACCAGTGGCTATACGTGACTTCGTACACGTTAAGTATGTCGGTAGATTTTGTTTCATATTTCAAACCAATTTTCTGTTATCAAATTATATTAATCCTTTCTTAGCGGGCGCCTACGTCATAGCTCTAATCTGTATGCCAAATTTCAATCCAAACTATGGTTTGATTCATTGTTATGACCGTTGCGTTGATAGTTCAGTCAGTCAACTGTTCCTTTTATATACCAATCTTATGATTTTCAGGCAAGTCACGGATTTTTAAGCCATCCCTGGGCGAAGAATATTATTAATGTTATCAATTTAGATGCAGCAGGTATGAACGGAAGGCCTAGCGTTTTCCAGGTAAACTGAATTTAATCTAAAATTTGAGAGATTTCTCAAAAATCTTGAATAAAAAACTATATTATTAAATTCATGGAATAGGATTGAGATTTGTTTTTATACGTTATGTAATTGAAATAAATATACATAGATTTTGGTACTTAACTTAACTTATAAAATGTGTACTTATAAAAAATCTGTTTTAGGTTACAGATCCAAGAGCATTAGACGGTTACAAGAAAACAACTTTAAGACCCATAGCCCAAGGTTTAGGAGAGTTTTTGTTTACATACGGAATTATACCATCCGATACCGACTTCCGGATATGGAGAGATTATGGGAAAATCAATGGTAAGATTACTAACTTGCACGATTTAAATTAACTCCAAAAAATGAAATTTGAAAAATTAAAAAATAAATATTTAATGAATTTTTTTTAGGTTTAGACATAGCGTTTGTAAAGTGGGGTAACACTTACCATACTCGAAACGATAGACCAGACTTAATAAAAGAAGGTGTCATGCAGAATGCTGCGGATTTACTCATAGGTCTTATCAGGGAGTTGGCCGATGATGAGGATTTAGCTATTGAGGTATTGTGTTCTATATCACTTTTATTCTCTAATCAAAATGTTAAGAGCAAAATCGTTTTTTTGATTTAAATTAATTTGGAACAGTGGTTTATTACATTTTATTACAGACCAAGATAAACATTAATAATTATTATTGAATATACAGTCCACAAAACACTATCCACGACTTAAATAAATATGAAAATAACAATCACGTCACAAAACATGAAAGGAAATTTGTATAGTTAAATTTGCTTTATGAAATATAAAGATTGGTAGTAGAAGTATAGTCTGTTATATTTATTTTTATTTAATATCTCAACTTACTTTTAGAGAACAATATAGAATAACAAATAAGCTTACCCTCTATCGTTAGCACCGTTCTTCGCTAAGGACCATTTAAAATGGCGGAAAATGAGAGATTTAAAATCTTTAACCGTGTTTACCTACATTTGTTTTTTTTTAGCAACCAGCATCAACGGTTGTATACTTCGACGTTCTGGGCTTATACATTATCTCTTATACAAGAGATGTCGCGGTGATTGTGGATGTAGTAGTGGGATCAATGGGTCTACTGAGCGTCCTATATTTCCTGTGGCTCTTTGGATTCAGTAAGTTAAAGATGGTTCATAGATTTTGCTACAATTTTTTTTTACCTTATTTATCTATATTTTTACCAGAGAACATATTCCGTTATTGTAGTGTTTTCTCAGTTGAGATGTTCTAAATAATGGCTATTGGTCTTGTGTTTCGTGTATATTCAAATATTCCTAGTCATAATAATTAACATGTAATACATCGCGGGCAAACGGGTCTCCTGACTTCTCTCGCCCATGAACATCTGCAGCACCAGCGCAGCTGACTGTACCCTGCATCCTCCGCATCAATTCTACTCGGCATCATACCGGAACGCTAAGTCGCTTGGCATTATGTCTTTGCCAGTCCAGACTTAAAGCGGGGAATTGACACAGGATCGCCCACTTTTAATACGATCGGGCACCCGGAAAAGCTAAAAGTATTTCCTGGTATTTTGAAAGCTTCGTGTTTAAGATTCTGAGGATGAGGATGATGACTTATTTAAGAGTACAAGATAGGCGTGACGACTATCATGCTTGATAAAGAACAATAAAGTAAAATGAATATTGCTTGCTAAGAAAATGATTATTCACTCTCGCCTTAAGGTAATCTAGACAAAGATCAATAAAGTAATATACATGGCGCTCGCAAAGAAAATGATTATTCACTGTCATTTTGAAGTCACTCTATATACAGAACAATAAAGGTACTCTAGTAGAAGGCACGTAGCAGAAAACGCAGATGCCGAAAGAGCATTTCACACCTTGTCGGTTTTGATCAGAAGCGTGGATGAATAATTCGAATCATTTCTTGCTAGAAGACTTGTTGCAACCGTCACAACCTCTCGCCGTTCTGCGGTAGAATCACTGTTCTTTATTATAACAATAATTCGTGCAGCACAAAAATCATATAATTGCGAATTTCACGTGTCACTGAAGTACTCATGATCCCATTACCGGCTCACTACAGAGCACGGGTCTCCTCTCAATATGAGAAGGGTTTGGCCATAGTCCACCACGCTGGCCATGTGCGGATTGGCAGACTTCACACGCCTTTGAGAACATTATGGAGAACTCTCAGCCGTGCAGGTTTCCTCACGATGTTTGTGTTATGTGCGTTTTTAAAAATTAAAATATCAAATAAGTGATATTTTAATCTTTAAAAACGCACATAACTCCGAATAGTTAGAGGTGCGTGCCCGGATTCGAAGTACATTCTGCCTATATTTGGATAATTTTGATTTATTTCGATCATATTATTGAACATGTCAAATTTGTCCACAGAACAGGAAACTTTTATTGAGTTGATTTGGTCTGCAGTTAGCCATTTGATATGCATAGTGTCTGGACTCGTGGTGGTGGTCGCGTTAACCCTCGTCATGCTTAACTTCACAAAGCAAATGAGGTCCGTATAATATCAAGAATGTTTCATATGAGACTGATAGAATCCAAATTCAAGCAATATTAATGTAATTTTTTTGTAATGTGTAAAACAATTTTTGCTAGTGTACCTCAATATGTTATTTAATGTTCGCTATTCCAGATATATGTCAGCTCACTGGCTTGTAGTGCCGTTTTACTGGCTACCCTATTTAGCCACATCTGTCGGGGTGTCCCATGCATTTGACTCCTGGAGAACTAAGAAGGTATTTGATTTTAACAAATATTGGGAATCACATATAGCTTGAATAAACTTCTTATTGTTTCAGTTTTCGTTTTTTAATATCCTTAAGTCTATCGTCCTCGTAGAGCCTAATTTTAATAAGCCTTTCACTTGTATTCTAATGTACATGATACAAATTCTAATATGATATTAATCATTATATAAACGATAGTAAAGTTTGAGTGTGAATTACTCTACCTTATTTAGTTGTGTGTTTATGTGAAATTGTTTAAACAAAGAACCGCCTAAGTTGGTTGTGCCTTGCTTTAGTTTTAAGTTAATACCATCAGCTCACAAATTAAAATAATGAAAAATATACTATATGAACACTATATAGATGTTTATGATTTGATATTATTTGAGCATATAAAAAGGTCAAAACTAAACCAGGCGAAAAAGAAGATGATTATATTATGCTTTTCCTAATGAGCTTAATAGAAATATTCTTGTATTTTTCAGGTAGATTACGATCGTCCAATTAGGACAGCTCAAGCTATGACCACAACTCGACTCCTGATGGCAGTTATACTGTTATGGACATGTTGTGCCGCGGAGACTGCGAACATTAGATATTTGATCGCAATCCCTCTTTTAGGGATGTCGATTGGAAGTGTCATCACCACTTCGTTGGCGAGTTGCCGATGCCTAACCGGTTAGTAGGCACTTAACATGTCTGTAGTAGTCTGGTTTATTGCATTTTGAAATTCCCTAAACGCTTTGACTGTCCATGCATGTAACATAACTTATTGACTTTTTTTACACTCGACGTGTAAACTATAACTTTTAATCAATATTTTTTTGGTCGAATAACTTTCTTGGCAATTCTTCTCATGAGGTTTTTGGGGATTCATGAAGAGTTCATGATAACTGTAAATCCAAAAAACAACGCAAAATTTCATATAAAAAATAATTTGTCAGTATTAAAAATATAAGACTGCCCTGAAAATATACATATTTTTTTGTGCATGCATAGATGCATGGAGCATTACAATAACCACAAATGACAAAATAAAGCTGTAACCTCGTTGCATTAAATGCATTATAGCTTCGCAATAATTGAGATTTTTGTCCTCCATATGAACAATAATTAAAACAGTTGAGCAAGACAGACAAGCAACCAACAGTTGCACCCAGAACAGCCTCACAACATGTTCATTTGTGTGTCCATGTTCATTCAAAGCAAAAATATGCAATACGCCTTCCCCTAAGCCTGATATTCTTAATGATAACTGAAGTAGTTGCTATGTATTAAACTTTGAGATTTCATCCGATCAGTGGACATGGAATTGAGAAAACGTAATTTTGATCATCTCTTATTTATAGCATGGCAAGTTCTCGTCCTTGAAGTGATTCTTCATCTGCCAGCCACGATGTTCGCTTTCTCACTGGCTACAAGGCTCAACTGCCTGGCTATACCCATAATGGGGCGTTCAGCTTCGGACTCCCCTGATCTCATCATCGCGGCTTTTAACGCCTTATTGGTCATTTACGTTGCTTCCACAGTGGTAAGTTATATCAGCAATAGTAAATTACTCGTATTTTTATTTAGATTTCTTTTATACGAAATCTGCAATATAACTTGATATTGCAGATTTCATATGATACTTCATACGATAATTTCATACTTCGAACGATAATTATTTCTCTAAAACGCGTATTGGAGATATTTTAGGTGACCAAATGAATTTTGATAAATGGTATTTCAAAAGGACTGTTTATTTATACATCAGTAAAGGGATTTTGCTGGTCAGCCATCTTAAAGAAAAATGTTATGAGAAATTAATTAGCAAATATTTTTCAATGGAAGTCACAATTAAGATTATTCTATTTTCTTACGTTTTTTAAACAAATGATTTCTTTTTCAGTCGGGAATCGAACTTTTATTCTCACGCAAAGGGCTGTGGACGGTGTTGGGTGGAATTATGATAGTGTCTGTTGGCATCATATTCTTCCCCTTCCATCCATACCGCGGTGACGTCACGCAGAGGCATTATTTTACCGTAAGTATTTCAGCACCCTTTTAAAAACGGAATCTGTAGGTAATCTGTAATCGGTACATAAACATATTATTCTTATAATATGTACGTAGTAGTAGTACGTAGGTTACAGAATGATAAAACAATGGAAAAAATCGCAAATTAGATCATAGTAGCATGAACTCTGCTTCAAAGCCAGCAAGTAATATCATATGAATAACGATCGAGAATGACGACGGCTTAACACGTTCTCCGAGGCAAGGTGGTGAAAAAAGACCTTCCTTATTCCAGGATGGACCCACTGAAAATGTCTTGATAAAAAAACCGATTGGGTTTTTTTATCAAGACATACCTATTACAACAATTTTTGGTCCGAATCTTTCAACAAACCAACTCCAACTTGAAGACAAACAAATCTATTAATAGTCAAATGATTAAGATAAAATTAAAATTAAATTTAAAAAAAAAAATTATTTGCTTATTCAAAAATATAAATGAGTGTTTTTAAATTTGTTTTTTTTTTTAGACTGAGATCGGTTTCTCAAGTTTTTATTTTAATAATTTTTGAGATACAATTTTTGTATTTAAAAAATATTTGGGAAGATTTCTATTATATATAATAACCAAAGAAGTAACCAGGCAACGCAATCAATTAAAATTATGAGAAATACAAACTTTAATCTTTCTTCCCCCTTACCGTTCAAATAATATAACAGAACGTAAATATCTAGCAATGATTTTTCTTTTTAGCACGCTCAAGTAACAACGTACAACGCAAGTCTTGCGCCTATAGAAAGATTTTCAGGAACGCTGATAGCTAAAACGGACGCTCTTAATATAGATTCAGCTTTGACGGCAATTCGAAACAGCCCTCTGTTCGATAATGTTCATACAAGAGAAGATGCACATATGAGCAACACAGGATTGCGCATCAGATCGAACGAAATTAAGATAATAGATGAAGAATGCGACGACTACCTTTACTGCAATTTACCCTTGTACAGACCAGGGTTTAGTAGAATGAAGTAAGTACAATTGTATTTGTACTGGTAGTATATTATAATTTCAATTTCTTCGATTCAATTTATTCGATGTAGGGTAGTGTAAGAACTTAGAAGGTCAATAACCTTTATATCATCTGTTGTAACACTACAAATATGAATAAGAATAATTTATTAAAAATTTACGTAAAACTATAATTTAATATGAAAAAGGACATAAAAAAGAACTCGCAGACATATTCTTAAAATAATTCATTAGTCAAAGTGATTGAAATATGATCACTTCTAAGAGTCGTTTTCGAGCCAACTTTTTAAGGGTAAGGCATTAATATTAAACCCGCATCCCATCGGTTTCATTCTCTTGAATTAATTCAAATTTTGTTAATATTTTAGGCGGGGCGGTATCTTCATCAACATGAATCCACCTGCACAATTTCCTCACTCCCTAGTACTGGACAGTCGCTCTTGTGCTGGCGATAAATGCACTCTCCAATTCACAATGCGTGGTAAGTGTAGCTCAAAGCACAATATAACAGTGCATTCATAACAAAGGCTTAATTGTTTTACAAATTTGAGATCCTGGGTTCGATTCCCAGGCTCGAGTCTGGTCTGGTGGGAGGCTTCGGCCGTGGCTAGTTACCACCCTACCAACAAAGACGTGTCGCAAAGCGGTTCAGCGTTCCGGCATGATGTCGCGTAGAAACCCATTAGGTGTATGGGTGTACCATACTTCTAACAGGTTAGACCGTCACCATCTTGGACTGCATCATCACTTACACCAAGTAAGATTGCTGTCAAGGGCTAACTAGTAGTGGATATAAAAGTAATGCACGTGAAATATTCTTATATATGTATATTCATATCTACCCTCACCAGGGCCCTTAAAGCTTACTTCGAAGTATGGATCCACGTAGGGAGACAATTGATTAAAAGCATGTATAAATCGAAGAACCGACTGTCTTTAGGGTGGGTATAAAGTCTATAACCCCCACCTGTAAATGTAGCGTTTTTAGACACCCAAAAAGGTCGATGACATTTTAAAGAAGGGCAGAGAGGATGGTTATTTATAGGTGCAACACCTTACGATATAACTTCAGTACATCAATAGGTTGCACTGGAAGTTAAACGCCAGTGTAAGCCGTATTGTTGCAAGAAATGGACCCTAACACTTTTAATTGCATTAAATTAGTTGGGTTATCATTAAAATATACCATTACCATTAATATACATCGTGGAGTCATTTTTCTATATCGAAACACACTAACATCATACTCAATTGAAACGTATCTAACTAGCATTAAAACTCAAATCCATGCACACTTCCATACCAGTACAAGTTTGTAAAATAAAATAAGTAGTAGGGAAATTGCGACTCTAATTTAAAAGTATAAGGTTCATTTTATTTCGACGTTAAAGTGTTTCGATAATCAAAAGCGACTCCAGGTTTGCGAGTTTGTAAATGTTAGACTAAAGCTACAAAAAATTAAAGTCAGTAAACGGTTACTATTTATATTATACTGTATATGACCTATAAGGGTCGATATAGTGCTGGCAAGAAAAATACCAGTTCAGCGATCCGTTCGCGATTGCCATAAGAATTACATATTTATCACGTTTTGAATATTTGCAGGGAACGCCCACAACTTGATTTCCATATGGCCAATACAAGGCGTCCAGCTGACAGCTTGGTCTTTTAACGGCCCAGTGAAGGATTCTGGAGTGGTGCAAAACCGACCAGTGTATACCATTGTACACGCAGCCGCCACTTACTCCGAAGTCTTCGCGCCTTTTGCGTTCTCTGTGACCTTAAAAGTAAGTATGAAGACAACGAAACTATAGCTAGCTTCTTAATTAATCCATAGCACATTTCTTATTTCAAAGGAAGTACCTATTCAAATTAGTAAACGTGGTTCTAAAATTCCGTTTAGTTGAAGACGGGTACAGCTCTCTATATGATTACCAAATGTAATAAGTTCATGATCAACCCATTACCGGCGCACTACAGAGCACGGGTCTCCTCTCAATATGAGAAGGGTCTTGGCCATAGTCCACCACGCTGGCCATGTGCGGATTGGCAGACTTCACCCGCCTTTGAGAACATTATGGAGAGCTCTCAGTCGTGCAGGTTTCCTCACGATGTTTTCCTTCACCGTTGAAGCATCACTTGCTTCATGATGTCCTCCAAGGCATGTGAAGTCTGCCAATCCGCCATTGCCAGCGTGGTGGACTATGGCGAAACCCTCTGTAGTGAGTCGGCAATGGATTATTCGTGATGATATTTGGAACAGGGTAGAAAAATAACTAGAAATAAAATTAATTATAATACTTTTCTTGAACTTTGTTTCAGGCACCACCACACCTTCAGTCTGGTCTCCTCGTAGAACTATCTCACCACTCGCATAAGGCCTTCCATCCAGAGGATTTTACTGAGGAATACAAGCAACTCCTTTCTGTTATGCCCGATTATATGAACATAGCCACTTTTCTGAGTTTTAGAAATAACTATGTATTTTAAGTATTATTTTCCATCTATTACTATTATAGTACCTACATTTTTCATTAGGGTTGTTGAAAGCGTTCACCTATGTGTCATAAAATCAAATACGAATACAGTTTATTTTAACTTGATTTGCATGTTTGTATGTTTGTAGTTTCCTTATTATATATAACCTACTATGTATAGTTTCCAATGTAGATTCAACTGAAAATTACGACGAACGAAATTCATAATAACTGAAAATAGGATTTAGTTTGACAATGTTATTACATGCTTATATAATGTTATATTGTATAATTATATATGTTGCTTATATAATTTATCATAATTATAGGGTATGAATATTATTTTATCCGTGTAAGAAAAATACTTTCAAACTTTAAGATGTTTTTTAATTTCAAACAATGCTTGCATATTTTGGCTACCTTCACCAATTTTTTTTATACACTACAAATTAACCCTTGACGGCTATCTCACCTGATGGTAAGTGATGATGCAATCTAAGATGAAAACGGGCTGACCTGTAAGCGGGGAATGGTGAACCCATAATCCTAATTGGTTTCTACGCGACATCGGCGACGCTTAACGGTAGGTTGATAACTAGCTACGGCTGAAGCCTCCCACCGGATCAAACTCGAGCCGGGTATTGAACCCAGGACCTCCAGCTTTATAGTGCGACAGCGCGCGCGCTACGCCACGGAGGTCGTCAATACCTCCTTCTCTTTTTGAACAATACGTTTGTTTAATAAGACTGAAACTCAGGGTTACAATGTTGAGAGATTCTGTTAGTAACCAAATTAGAAATTAGAAACGCAGAAACATTCACAAGTCGCGAAGCTTAATAACCTCAGAAAATTGAGTTCAATAGTTTTTTTTTGCATTAAAAACGTGGGGGCTGCTATCACACCTGATTTAAAGTTGCAGCCTAGATGGAAACGCTTGCCTAGAAGATAACACCCAAGATTCATTTTAGATTTAATATAAGGTGCTGGAATGGCGACCATGTATCTGAAAACGTACAGGTATAACACGGTAATTCCTCACTAAGCTGAGTGGAGAGTCTTATCTCTAAATCATAAGAGAGGACTGTATCTAGTAGTGCTAATGATATCAATTCGACACCCCAACCTCGTAGTTGCGGCTTCTTTTTATTCCCCCGACCTAAGCGCTCCTGTCCGAAAGAGGAGACCTAAACATATCCTTCATGACTCTGACGATCAGATGACTACTGACAACATACTCGTACCACCTACCACACAATCATACGCTACACACCGTCTTCGCCGGCGAAGACGAGGTCCCCGCTATCTAACGTCATCCGGACGTGGTTTTCATCCACGAACTCGGAGACGTACGGACCACTCACCGTCCGCCCCCCCCCGTCATCCCAAACGTCGCCTAAGCCGAGGTTCGGCCTCAAAGGAGGCGCCCTTAGGCAGTCGTTCCCTTAGTTTCTTCGAACCCTAGGGCTCAAAATTTCTTCTGGCAGAGCTTCTTTCCGAAGATTGCCAAACAGCCCGGTTACGCTGTGGCAACTAATAAGGTTAGTACAGCTAATAGACAGTCCGAAAAAAAAGTGCTAATGATGATAAGCGCCTCAAAATTTCCGTAGATCGATACATGAGTTTTAATTTCCACCAATCCGCACTTGACCAGTGCGCAGCGTGGTGGACTTCCGTCTCAGCGACTGGTAATGGGTTCATAGTGATAATGAAGATGAATGATGATGAGGTATCATTCTTTGAAACAAGTTCTTTATTTGCAGCGAGTATACTATCATTGATAATCATTGATTTTACAACAGTTATTAATAAAAATGTTGTAAAATCAATGATTATTTATAAATCGAGCAAATTAAGCATTTTGCTTGTTTCTAATTGACGTCAATTTTTATGTGTTCGGTCAAATAATATCATAATGTTTTTAATTATACACGCAATTTAATTTATGACGACTTCCGTTGCGTAGCGCGTACGCTGTTGCATTATAAAGTTGGAGGTCCTGGGTTCGATTCCCGGCTCGAGACTGGCCTCGTTAGAAGCTTCAGCCGAAGCTAGGTACCAACCTACCATTGAGCGACGTCGATATCGCGTAGAAATCAATTAGGCGTATGGGTTCACCATTCCCCCTTAAAGTTTAGCCAGCTTTCATCTTAGACTGCATAATCACTTACCATCAGGAAAAATGCCTTCAAGGGCTAACGTGTAGTGAAAAAATAAAAAAACACATTCTTTGAATACGTTTGAAAACGGATGGTCAACATGATTTTTATCTACCGTTATCTAAAATACATTCTTCATGTCCTAATACTCGATCAGATTGTTGGATAACAATACTTTAGTAGGTAGGTACTCACTAATCTTTAATCTTTGCAATCTGATTCTTTAAAATTCAATAGACAATTTATAAGACATAACAATTAGTGATTTCAATCTATTAATACGCTTATATATTATTTCGTAAGACAATAGGGAAATAGATGGCTTAAATGATTCAAGATTTATAGATTATAAGAATAATAAATTAGAAAAAAAAACAGGCAAACACTGAATTCCTTTTTGTGAAAATTTTGGACGATTTCAATGTTATAAATGGTATCATTTCAATGATACAAATGGTAGGTAGAAAAGGAAATTTACGTATGGTTTTTACAATAACGATCTTCTGAAGTAAGTTGAGGTTTTGAATATATTTCAATAACCCGAACAAACCTAATAGCTCATAAGGGCAGATTAATATTTATATTCTGTTACTGATCTAGCTTAGATTCTGTTAACAAATTGCGAAAGCTAAATTAACAATTATCTTAGTCCAAGGTTTTCGCCTTGAAGCCCTTTCTCATGTAGGTACCTACCTATAACTTGTAATTTTTTTTTATACACCACAAGTTACCTCTTGACGGCTATCTCACCTGGTGATGATGCAGTCGAAGATGGTAGTAGGCTAACCTAGTAGGTATGTAAACCCACGCTCCTAATTGTTTTCTATGCGACATCCTGCCGGAACACTAAATCGCTTGGCGACACGTCTTTGTCGGTAGGGTGTTAACTAGACACGGCCGTAGCCTCTCCCCAGACCAGACTCTCACCGGAAATCGAACCCAGGACTTCCAACTTTATAATGCGCCACTGAGGTCGTCAATATTATAAATAGTTTCTAGTTAATAATCAATCTAATAAAATCCTTAGAAAGGAAATTTAATTTAGTAGTGCAGTCTTTTTTATTCTCCATCTTGTCGATAAGGATTGCGCTACTGAATTCAATCTGATATTTGAAGTTTTTGAAGTGAAAACTTCTTTAGCGGCGTTGAGCACTTTTTCTGTAATGGGTATAAAATCTTAAACTCGCGTCAGGACACGTGACCTGATCGAAAAAGCGTAAGACGGATGGAGAGTAGACAGCTATCCGTCTATCAGTTTAGGCAGCGCAGGGCGCTTGCGCGAATGTTCGTGTATGTTACAGCGTGCCACGCGCATCCATGGATGGTGACAGCTGATGGCTCGACCGTCTGTGTAGTGATCACATTGTTGTGTATTCGTAAAATTCGTGAATGTAAAGTGCTTAAAATATGGAAATTGATATAGATAAACTTTTTAATGTAAAATAATTGTAATAGTTTTAAAGTGTTAAATTTTTAATGTAATATAAATTGTCATGTTTGTGTACGATAGCGCAATAAATGAATATTGTATTCTACCACATAAATGATAGTACTTTTATACTGATAAAGCAATTGGTGCAAAATTATTCCCTAACCATTCCAAAATATCAAACATGCTCAACGTTAATAATCAAGTTTTCACTTCTGGCGGCACTCCCGGAGTGCAACCCGTCTTTTTTTGTTTAGATCGGGCGTTAGTGGGTATTCCTTTACTCGTTCCATTCACAATATATCAAAGAACATATCTATTGTATACTAGCGCAAATATATATATAATATATAAGATAGCGGTGATAGCCTAGTGGTTAGGGCGTCAGCCTCCTAATCAGAGGTCGGCGGTTCGAATCCGGGCACGCACCTCTTAACTTTTCGGAGTTATGTGCGTTTTAAAAAATTAAAATATTACTTGCTTTAACGGTGAAGGAAAACACCGTGAGGAAACCTGCACGCCTGAGAGTTCTCCATAATGTTCCCAAAGGCGTGTGAAGTCTGCCAATCCGCACATGGACAGCGTGGTGGATTATGGCCAAACCCTTCTCATATTGAGAGAGACCCGTGCTCTGTAGTGAGCCGGTAATGGGTCGATCATGATGATCATGACTAGCGCAAAGTATATGGTTTAGTAGGTTAGACTAGGTATTTAGGTTTCGACTAAGTATTGCACTGCCGATTGTATGTTGAAACACATAATATCTGCTATTACCTAATTAAAGAAAAAAATATTTTCATCATGGTTCTGTAATTAAATAATAATAGCATAAACTGTTTTACATATACTTAATCTTATCCATAATCCATACTATTAAGCGTGGATTATTTAATAATTAAATATGCTTATCAAATCCTCTAGCTGTAATCCCAAAGATATCTGAATTAATTAGTTTAATTTTTCATGTTTGTACCTATCAACTCCTTGTAATTAGCAAGTTTTTTGACGACCTCCGTGGCGCAGTGCGTGCGCTATCGCGTTATAAAGTTGGAGATCCTGGGTTCGATTCCCGGCTCAAGTCTGGTTTGGTGGGAGGCTTCGGCCGTGGCTAGTTACCACCCTACCGACAAAGGCGAGTCGCCAAGCGATTTAGCGTTCCGGTACGATGTCGCGTAGAAACCAATAAGGAGCGTGGGTTAACCATACTCCTAACAGGTTAAGTTAACTTGTAGTGTATAAAAAAAAGTTGACTAAAAATCATATCCGTAGATCTACTCATAAATAGCATATTTCATATTGGCATTCTTCCACGCGGACATATACTATATGATAGATAACATGTTGATAAGACGTGAACGGACAATAAGACATTTAGTATTGATAATAAATTTAAACTATACGATCGGTTGCATCTTATCATTTCTAAATCACATAGTCATAAGAGAGTACTCGTTTTCTGCTGCTCGATGATGAAACAGAAAACTGGAGATGATCCGGAAGCGAGGCGAAAAGTGCGTTAATTTTGTATTTATTTATGTTATTAGTGGATATTATTAGACAGTGCTATTTTATAATTTTCTAGTAATACAAATACCGTTCAAGTCTATTGTCTTTATCTAGGAAACTGCGAAAATAGAAATGACTTAAGTTTATCGTGAAGTAACAGAACACAACATTATAATAAATACACGGAATAGATCATAATAGGAATTTATGTTAAGTTGTTCTTAATTTTAAAAGCTTTTATTTATCTTGCAAGATTTTTTATTAATTCAAAATTAGTTATTTATTTTCGGACTTAAATATGAGTAGTTTTTGTGAAATAGGTTATATACTTTTGAGCTGATCTTATGACAAAATTAATGTGGGACTGGGACTACATTCGAGTCTATACATATATATATATTAAATATTCGTATAAATAAGTTGTGCTCAATTATCTTCGAGCGTCGTATAAAAGTTTCTTTAATCTGCACGACAAAAAACGTCACGGCACATTGCGAGTTTAGTAGTACCTATAAAAAATATGATTAACATTAAACTTGGGATTATTATTTATTATTTGACATAATCATCGATAATCGATAATATTTATATATACAGACCGCCTTTGAAGAGATTAAAATTTATCTTTCGAATGCGCAGAAAACGTATTTTTTTTAATAAAGAGCAATGTTTTAACCTCCATAATTTTGAAATTCGATAAGATGAACCAAGGACGTCTTTAACTCGCAGAATAAACTAAGACATTTCCGTCCACTCCTGCTGGAACAAAGTTACAAGACAGTCTAAAATGACCTTAAGATCTTTTCTGTAATTATGTAAAATTATAAAAGTTCTACGTCTACTATGCCATGTACAATTATAATAACTTTTATAAAATAAAATGCGGTTAAAAGACACTTAATTTCAAAAGTAGGTAGGTATGAAGACTAAAACTTTCATATAAATTTAGGCAATGATAAGCAGTTTTCCTCCAATTTTCAGTACACACACTCTTTTTGATGAAATTAGATTCTTAGGCATTCCTAGAGGTCAAGAAATAAACAGTCCGCTCCTAATCTTCTGTCGGCTTATTTTGATTCACAGAGATAGTGAGACGTTATTCTATGTAAAAACATTTGATACCTTATTACATAAAACACTTTCGCTGTTCTGCAAGAGTGCGGTTTCTAGCTAGACGGTCTTTCTTCTGCCAACATGGGTACCACTCTTTCGGTTATGATTGGACATAGGCTTGATGCCTCAATAATCCAGCCTCATCGATACCACTACGGTGACACCTACGGTCACCATGGATTTTCGTGTAAGAGAAGAGCTGTTCGCTTTTCCCGGAAAAGAACCCTCAACAACGTCATCCGCAGATCTATCGATCACGTTCCAGCTATAATATTTAAGTATCAATCTATCTAAAGATTAATAGTAATTGATAAACAAGCATGGGTGTGAAATATTACTCTAATAAGATAGCTCTTAATATAATTTTAAGTGGCATGTGAGATGGTGAAAATTTCAAAAAGAAAATTTACCGGGCTAAGTTTGTTGTGGGCTTCTTAAACCGGGGCGCGTTTGGAACCCTCATAGCTTTAGTTTTAAGTTTACGAAGTAGTTATCACCATCAAATCACTACTATGTAAATTATAGAAGCGTCAAAAGCGCCTTTTAAAGGACTATTTGAATAAAGATTATTTGAATTGAATTGAATTGAATACTCTGTGGTTCTCCGAGCGATGGCAAGAGATCGGAATGTAAGACGCTTATTCCTCGGAGATTTGGGATACTGCTTGTGTTGATAGCACCACACCACAAATTCAGGTCACTTCATCATCACTTCATCAATGGGTGACCAATACCGAGAAAGCAAAGAGGCGCAAATATATGAAAAACTCAATAGTAACATAACTTTTGCGTCTTTTTGAGTGACTTTAGCAACGTAGATTGGGTATTCAATTTGGTTGCAATGCTACGCTACGGCGGTACCTAAATTATTATACATATAGTATAATATACAGTATAATATATTATAATTTTTCTTTATTTACATTTAATGAAATTTTCAGATACCTAGTCCATTCTTTGTACTTTTGCTGGGATTTTTCATGCTTGTAGTGTTTGTGACTACGGCCATTGAAGATGAACTTCCCAGACCAATCAGAGAGCAAGAGATTGGAGCCGATGTAAGTGGCTTGTTTTGTTTTGTTAATTGTTCCATATTTAAGGCCTGATCAAACTATTTTGTTAATTATAAAACTTAGTTAAGAAACACATTTCACCTCATTACAACCAAGGTTTAAAAAATATTACGTATAATACCTTATTTTTTTTACTTGACTTATTATGGAAACAATCTTTTAAGAATTAAATCAAAAACGTCATACAAGTCTGTTAACATATTTAAGTTTTATTTAAATATCCTTATTAAAAAATTCAAAATATGACAGCAAAAGGTGACCTTATCCATAAACGCGATCACCTTCAGGCTACCAATTTGAAAGGATTTAATTTATTACTCAAACATAAAAGTAATGCAAAAATAATTTAAATAATAAGACAAGAAACGAATAAATTAGAGAATTTCTGAAACAATTAGAACATCACATAAACTCCACTGTGATTTTAGGACTCGAACAGATTCAGTGAGGAGTCTGCAAAAAAATATCTACAGATAATACTCGGAGACCACCCCAGGGTATTTGGTCTCAAATACCATTACGTAAAAACGAGGGACTTAAAAGATCTTTTCGACAGTATTGCTATGAAATCAATGCTGCCTATCCACACAGATTGGCAATTTGTCGACGGTAAGTTTTTGATTTTTTTTAAATTATTTTAAGATAGGTTTGCGCTTGACGACAATCAGTACCAGAAGGCACTGATAAGGTCTGACCGCACAGGTTGGAGCGCGTTTGCCTAGAAAATGCCTATTCACCCTTCCCTTGAAGGAACTAAGGTTTCCTTGAAGGTAAGGTGAATGATACAAATGTGAGTGTTTATATTAACGGTTAATGAAATATTATGAATAACAACCAGAAGAATAAGTCCCATGTGGGAAGGAACTCCTGCGTTAGGATCTCCTTCTTTTTCCGGATATCATACGGATACCCACAGAGACTGAATCTTCTAATACAAAGCATACACAACCAATGTTGAAATGAGCCGGTCGGCCGGTCCTAAAAAATATGCCAAACCAAATCAAATATTTCTTCATGTATAAATAGAATATCTAGATAACCAACTCCATATAGCATGAGATAAGGGCAAAAAGAATAAAAATAAAATTATTTTTTTCCATTGATTTTCATTAAATATTAACAAAGCTCGGCGATTGATCTTATAAATTGTAACAAAAATAACTTGTGGGTTAATAGTTTCTTATCAATTTGTATTCCAGGTTATTTCATGTTTGGGTCACCCAGTGTTTACCGTAATCTGTCGAATGTGGTAGCGGTATTGGAAGGTGAAAGCGGGTTCTACCCCAATGGTACTATTGGAACTTCAATCCTCGTCAATTGTCATCATGACTCTGTTCCATTTGCAATAGGTAATTATCTTTATAGGGACTAGCTATTTTTACTTTTTATGTATCATTCTGTTACTTATGTGCATCGTCCTCTTCATCAGTATCAGTCCATTGCCAGCTCACTAGCCGCTAGGGGAGACCCGTGCCTAGTAATACCCGTTACTAGCCATGGAATGACAACCTTCATACGCCTTTGAGAACATTATGGAGAAATCTCAAGCTGAGATCTATTGAGTATACTTAATGTTAAAAGGAGACAGATTTATGAGCCACAACTTAAGACTAAGTGCGCTTTATATGTATAGCGGCCTCAGGCATGCAGGATCCTCACGATACTTCCCTGTGTTGTTTAAAGAAATGCCATTCAATTCAATTAATTTCAATTTATATATGTAATAGCTTAGTATTCCAAAATACCGTGACTGGTGCTTATATTGTAGAAATTTCTTTAATCTTCTTTTCCACCAATCAGGTGCCTCAGATGACGGTTTGTTTTGTGCTGCAATGGTTGAGACACTAGAAAAGTTATCAAGAAGGACGACCAAATTAAAACACAATATAATATTCCTCAGTAATGGCGCTGAGGAAATGGGATTACAGGTATGTAGATAAAATAGCAAGAGTCAAGTTTCTTTGAATACACTAATCTTGAAAACTAACAGTTGCATTAGAAAAATCCTTTATGCTGGCTCTCTGTCAGGCTTCAAATCTTTGGAGCCCAAGAAATAGCGTGGGCCATTGACGCTGCACATTGGGTTGACGTATATTATGCAGAATAGTATGAATGGGAATCCTATTTATATTTAAGAAGTTGTACCCACGCGGAACTATTGTTTTTATCTATTTTGTGATTTTTAAAGGGAAGCCATGGATTTTTGAGTCATCCATGGTCAAAAGGCGCTATTGCTGTTGTTAACTTAGACGCAGCTGGAATGAACGGACGGCCGAATCTTTTTCAGGTACGTTAGAATACCCAGGTATATATTTAATAGGATAAACAAAACTACAAACTCATCATTTTCTTACGCAGTTTCATTATATTTTCTTTTTTGTGATAGACTTTTATGCACCGTTGATTATAATACCTTTTGCGATAGGTTACAGATTCCAGAGTCCTAGAAGCATTTAGAAAAACTACTTCTAGGCCGATGGCACAAAGTCTAGGGGAATTCCTGTTTTCTAACAGAATCATACCATCTGATACCGATTTTAGAATATGGAGAGATTTCGGTGACATTATGGGTAAGAATTTATTCACAGAAATATCAGTAAAATAGGTGGGGGATTATTGGTTTCAAGGTTTTAAAAACATTCCTTTATATATTTATAGGTGTTGATATAGCGTTTGTTCAATGGGGTCACATATACCACACAAGAAACGATAAACCAGAATTAATTAACGATGGTGTGATGCAGAATGCAGGAAATATGCTTCTTCCACTCGTCAGGGACTTGGCTGATGATGAAAGCTTAGTAAACCGGGTTAGTATAGATATAATAATAATAAAAACACTTTTTCCAAAAACAATCAATAAATTACTGTCATATTCAAACACCTGCATATTTATGTCGTACTTATAGATTTTATTTTATGTGAGTTCAGGAAGTAAAGTGTACATCTAACAATTTACGGATATCAATGATTTCAATATTTCCACCCTATTTTTTACCCTTCCTGACTTGAAGATAATAAAAATCGGTCTGCAATAATTGAAAAATTAAATCAGACAAAATCTATTTGTTGAAATCATTTTCTAATTGAATGAGTATATTTTGAAGGAATCTGGAAATACCTGCGATCATTTTGTTTGCGTTTGTATTATTTAATGTTCTTTTCGTTTGTTAAGAATCTCGCGGGAACAATATCCTACGTTTGAAATGCTTTTAGACGCTACCCATCTCAATAGAATTTGTAAAGAACGATGCAGTGGTTGGGTTATAAAAATATAATTATTATAAAAATAATATTAACATTAATATATTAAATATTAATTTATAATTCTTCATTTTCGATAATATGGTATCAGTTTTATTATTAAATGATACTGAAATTAGTTTAATATTTTAGGTACCACGTTCAACAGCAGTGTATTTCGATTATATGGGGTGGTTTCTCATAACATTTACGAGATCTGCTGCACTGGCAGTAGATATAGTAATTGTATTACTAGGATTTATGACCATCGCTTATCCCATCTGGCTATTTGGATTTAGTAAGTTGAAGACGAATTTTTTTTCATTTGTGATATTTATAAGAAATAAATAAGAATGACAGCATGACAAAATGACAATAAAGAAAATAATTCTGTAGATAATATTTCACTCAAAAGCTGCTGCATGTACATCTGCAGAGAAAATAGTCAGGTTATAATGTCATTTAAACGGGAACTAATCCATTAATCTCCAGGGCCTCCTTGATAATTAATCCCTATTTCAGGAAATAATGGATATTTACTTAGAATGAATCCTGTCTTACTTAGATATTAGTTCAACGAGCAGACAATTTTGTAGATTTTAATGAATAGTTTTTGCAAATATTTCGGGTTTTCTAGTTTGTTCATTTAAACGAATATTGTAATATCGATATTTACTCTTTTTTCAGCTTGGTCGTATGTACGTGAATTAATGTGGTCCCTAGTAGGCCGTATTTTATGCATAGCGAGTGGAGTTGCCGTTATCGCCATATTTTCCTCCATCATGATCGCTACCACAATACAAATGAGGTAATCTTTTGAAAAACTATTTTAGCACTATTTTGTATGGTTTACCTAGATTAATCAATTAGAACCATTGACGCCTACTTTATTATGCGATTCAAAGAAACTAACAGGTTTAAAATTAATTTTGTAATGAAATTAACCTGTTGAAATTTAAGGACCTTTATCTAGTTCATTCAATTTCAATAGTAAAATTTCTATCATTATTATGTTGTTAGCTTTACTTAGAAAATACCGACAAATATGTGATCGATCTTGTTTGTTCATAGTCAATTATGTATTTTTAGATATTTATCGGCATATTGGCTTATAGCGCCATTGTATTGGTTGCCATACGTTATTGCTTCCGTGACGGCTGCTCATTTGTTTGATTTTTGGAGATGCAAAAAGGTAACTAAAGAATTAAATTTAGTCATAACTGAATCACAACTGGACTTTTAGTGCCTAAAACATTATTTAATATTAATATATTGTTCATACACTTTATACGGGTTTTACAAGGATGACATTGATGTTCTTTTGTTCATTTTCTGTCTATTGTATTTGTATAATGGATTTGTTTCAAATTTTAAGCTATCTACTTAAACGTTTTTCTTATTTTAGACGGAATTAGACTCCTCAATGCGGACTATTCAAGCAATGGCCGCCACTCGATTTATAATAACGGTATTACATCTTGTGCTATGTTGCTTCCCGATTTTCTTCAACGTAAGATATTTAATAGGAACTCCCCTATTTTTGATGTCAATCGGGAGTATAGTTTCCATGACGGTGGTACGGTACGCAAAAGTTAATGGTAAGTAAAAATATATCTTAAGCTGTGATAGCCTAGTGGTTAGGTCGTCAGTCTCTTATTCAGAGGTTCGGGGGTTCGAACCCGGGTACGCACCTATAACTTTTCGGAGTTATGTGTGTTTTTAAGATATCACTTGCTTCAACGGTGAAGGAAAACACCGTGAGGAAATCTGCACGCCTGAGAGTTCTCCATAGTGTTCTCAAAGGCGTGTGAAGTCTGCCAATCCGCACATGGCCAGCGTGGTGGACTATGGCCAAACCCTTATATTGAGAGACCCGTGCTCTGTAGTGAGCCGAGAATGGGTTGATGAATGGAATGATGAAAAATATATCTATTGATATTTTAATGATTGTTAGTGAGATGATAATAAAGCGTTGATCAGTAGTTTCTTTTGTCTTAATTTATGCTGATAAATATTGGAAATATATCACCGTTAACTCTAATAGTAGAAGACAAACGGTTAAAAAGAAAACCGACAGTCAATACCATAGATAACAGCTCACAAAATACAATTTAAAAAAACTTAGGTTTAAAAACTTCGAAGGCGTATTTTCTTATTTTTTGATGTAGTATTTACATTGTTTTATCCACTGATATATTTATTCATATTACGGAATTTTATTATATTCGACAGAGACTTATCGTTTCGAAAATCACTATTATTAAAACCTTTAACCTTTTAGCTTGGCAACACCTCCTCTTGGAAGTAGTCGTAAACACTCCCGCTACTCTTTTCACCTTGTCGCTGGGAACTAGACTTCTTGCCCTTATGATACCGATAACTGGGCGGTCTGCTTCTGACTCACCCGATGTTCTTGTTACGATTGCCTCTGTTGCTGTTACAGTGTACGCTGTTTTTACTGTGGTAAGTTCTTGCTTACATCATTAAAGATCTTCATGCATTATAATCTCTCCTCTTAGATTCCGCAATGTACATTTTTACGAACATTTTGCCTTAGATAGGTCCTACGGTATCTGAGTGTTTAGGCCTTTGTTAAGTCTTAAGCCTTGTTTTTTAAGCCTTAAGTTTGGTGATGAACTTGACGATATGCTGGGCAATCCTTAAGTAATATTATGAAGCGACCGAAGAAAGGTTTTTAAAAGAATGTAAGGCTCTCGTCTTCATCTTCACGTGTCAAACATAATAATCAAAACAGACATGCGGCGACTTCAAGCGATAATTCTTAACCGGGGTGAACACTATTCAGTAATAAGGACTGATACTGAAAAATTATTGTCAATAAATCCAATAGGTTAGACTATATCCCTAACTGAAAATCAGGCCCTGGACCGTGATCTATAGTTAGAAATATCAGCTATTTAGTAGCTGACATTTCTAAGCGTTATAAAGCAGGCAAAAGAGTTTAGGTCAGTTGCTATAGCGAAATGGACAACACCAGCATTGGAAAAAAATAGAAAAGCAATGAAGCACATATACGCCTAAAAGCAAACCTCACGTTAAAGTACAAGTTACCATATCTGGTTGTCCTTTTCTCAAACGTTAGACGTTTATTTCTGGACTATTGATATAACGCATCGATCAAGGACCTAGTGGTTGCTCAAAAGTATTTCTACACTACACGGACCGCGCTTTTCTAGCGTACTTAGCTACTCACCTACCTAAAGGATTTTTTTATTTTTCAGTCTGGAATCGAACTGCTTTTCTCGCGCAAAAGGATGTGGATAGTATTGAGCGGCATATCAGTTGTGTGCATTATTGTAATGTTCATCCCGATGAACCCATATCGCGACCAAAACACCACTCAGAGGCATACTTGGTTCGTAAGTATCTATTAAAGTTATTGAGTATCTATAAAAGTTATTTACAAAAAATTATACAAATAATACACATTTCTAGTTTTAATATATATATATACAGCAAAATCGTGATTGACAGGAGGCTTGAAATTGGAAATATGGGTCATATTTCCAATAGTGCCTACTCGGTTGGAAAGAACTTTTAAATAAAAATATTTGCTAACTTAGAACTAAAAGAGTGTTCCAAACGTTAAAAAGTAGTGTCGTCATGGTCACGATGCATATCCTGAAAAAGAATAGCACTACTTTTAGACATGTTGTACTTTTAAACAACATAGATTTTAGTTCTTCTTTCTACAGTTCTGTTGCATTTCTTTTTTCAGCACTCTCAGGTTATTACCTACGACGAAAATCTCATCGCTATAAACAGCACTTCTGGCGTCATTCTAGCTAAAACTGATGCTAACAATATACATGATGCATTGTCAGCCATCCGTAATAGTGATCTCTATGTACGAGAAGATGAATCTCAGGACAATGCCAGCCAACTTGACTCATTGCGGATAAGGGAAGCCGACTTGAGGATTCTTGAGGAGGAGTGTCAGGGAAATCTTTACTGCAACTTGCCGATATTTGGACCACGATCATAGTAATTGTCTTTTCTATCTGCTTATAATATTGGGCCTTTGTTATGATGTTTACATTACAACTTTGGTACGAAACTATGGTATACTCCTTTACACTTTCGGATCTCGTAGACCTCAGTATGAGAGGAATAAAATAAATCTCTATAAGCGTAAGAAGTATACTAAGAGTATGTACAATTATTAAATACAGATTTTAATGTTGAAATCTTTTATTATTCAACTTTTAATATTTTTTAATTATTTTTAACTCGTATCCATTTGATATAATATCGCTTCATGAATTTATCAAAATGCTTTCAGTACAAACAGCCTTTTCGTGTCAATGGGACCGCCAGCGTATTTTGAACAATCAATTAAATTAGTGAATCGTTCATGCACTGAAAATATTTGCAAACTTGCGTTTGAAATATATGGTAAGTTTTGTATGTAAGCTATTTTCATGTAAATAAAGAACCCAAGCCAAAGTACTTTCCCTTAAAACGTGTCTGTTACTCGCTACAAGATATTAATTGTACCAGATTTGAATTAAATATTTTTCTGTATATTGACAGGTACAGCACATAACACGATAACTATATGGCCACGTGAAAACGTCACTCTCATCGCCTGGCCCTTTAATGAAACGATCCGATCATCATTAAGAGTGCAGGGGAGACCTGTCTATAATATCAGACAAAATACAAACACCTATAGCGAAGTTTTTCCCCCTTATGAATTGGCCCTGGACTTCAGGGTGAGTATTGAATATTATGCAATAAGGCCACCTTTGCATACTTATGTGTACAAAGTATTCCATGTTATTGTTTTAAAATCATTTGTGTGTAATAAAGAATATCTATCTATCTATCTATCTTCTTTATATGTATCTGTCTAGTATATAGTTTTCATACGTAATACATATTATATACTCATACTATCGGGGAGTTTTCGCCATTATACCACAAGAAATCGTAAAAATCTGCACCATTACCTAGTTGTTCACAGGTGGACTCGTTCGAAGCGCTTCACCTTCCCTTTTTACTACACTACAAAAATGTAGCATGCCTATCCGTGAATTTTTTCGTGCACCACATCACCTATACACACGTATACGTACATACATATAAGATCATTAATCTAAAGTTTGGGTAGACCCCTTAGGCCCTAGACGCTACAGACGCTGTACCCCTAACAAACCTGTATTATTTGTACCCTTTGGAGCACGCTCTTTTAGACGACGCATATTTACTCTTGATTCGATATAATATTATATAGGTATAGATATAGGTGGTGGGAAGAATGGATGCAGTAGAAAAGCTTCTTAGATTGCAGTCCATGGCAAATTATTTATTGAATAAAGACGTATGATTTCATGTCATGACCTTTGATAGGTATAAATGACACTCATTATTTTTTGTCGCAGGTACCAGAATCAAAACAAGCTGATATAATTTTAGATATATCTCTCCATGCACACAAGATCAACCACCCGGAAGATTTCACGGAACATTACAAACAACTGCTAGAAGTTATGCCCGAATACATGAATATCGCCACTTTCTTGAGCATTAGGAGTAATTATGTATTTTGAAGGCTTTATTAATTAATCTTATTTATTTAATTTAAGCTTTGATCGATATCTAAATGCGCAGTCAGTCTTCAGAGATTGTCCGTGAAAAATAAGAATTGGGAGCAGAAACTCAGAAATCGAGTGTCGATTTTTGCGAGTTTGCTATACAATGTTATTACTTAAAGCCCGAAAAATAAAATAAAACGGAACGGACGGAATTAAATAATATTTACTCAAACATATGCATAACATAAATTATATATCTGTGTGCAACTGTTTTCTGTCGTTCTATTTGATCATCTAGGTAGAGGATTATACAAGGAAAAACGTAGATTCACCGAATTCCAGCACCCCGAAGTCAGTTTCTGAAAGTGCTTATCACCAAAACCACATTCATACGATGTGGCAGATAATAAAGAAGACCGAAGAGTATAATCTTTGTTTAGGTTTTTTGTCTAAGACCGTCAATACGTCAGAATCTGGGGCTATGCTGAGGTCACTGTAGCGAAGCTGCACCACCCACATTTCCGCTAAAATTTGTATGGGACTGAAAACTGGCCTATTAAAAATTTATGATCGCCAAAATGTTCCTTACCTTATTAATTTCAAAATGATTATTCTATTTACACTTAAATGTGACTCAGTTAAACTTATACTCAGTACTCCGTATTTCCAGTACGCTTGTACGAAATAGAACATCTATCCGTAATTCCTCAGTGAAGTCTAGATCCGAGATACCATTAATTATAGTCTATTAAATTACTCTTTTTTTCACTTAACTAATATCTACATATTTACTTGTTGTATTAGCAATGTCCTGTTAATAAAATGAAGTAGAATCATTTCAATAATTTGTATAGCTGCCCTATTCATAACAAAAAAGGCCGAAAGCGCGATTTGTAAATACGTGGAGAATATTTGATACGTAGCACCAAATAACGTAAAATAACTTGGATACGTGTATATAGTTATGTGTTTATACATATGTGTGTGTGAGTATCACTTATTGATGTTTTATTTGGTACCTTTGTAAAGTATTTGTAACTTATTTGGTATGTAATGTTTGTTTTATTATTACTTCACTTCTTGCACTATTCCGCTTTCATTTTAAATGGTTCCCATCACAAAGAGATCGCTATAAGCGATAAGACCGCGTTTGGGCATTATGTTTTGGAATTCTTATAACCATACTAAACTGACCGTTCAAAAGTAATTTATCTTTTTCACTATGTAATATAAATAAATTATTAGGCATTAAGAATGTTAAGATAAAAAGAATTGGCACCAAATTGAATTCATTTGCAAAAATAGGAGAACATAGTCTATTAGTAAATAAAACAATATTATATAGAATATGCCTCATTGTTTATTAAGTTATGTATGTTGATTGTATGTTTTATTTATAATAAATGTTTAATTATTAAAAAACAAGGTTTTTAATTAGTATGTATCAAGGGAACTACCTGTTCATGAGAACCGAAAGTGTGCCCAAACACAACGCATTTATTTACTGAAAATAAAGCAGGGAATACACTGGGGAATTTTGAATTTCCTACAAAAAACATTGTCCAGCATCGATTAAGAATATATTCTTATCAAATATAAGTTTACTTCTTATGACTTCCTGCTAACAATGAACCTACATCATTTACTTCTTTTAGAATTAAATTGGACTAGGAAGATAGTCTAAGCTGTGATAGCCTAGTGGTTAGGGCGTCCGCCAACTAATCAGAGGTCAGGGGTTCAAACTGGGCACGCACCTCTAACTTTTTGGAGTTATGTGCGTTTTTAAACAATTTAATGATCACTTGCTTCAACGGTGAAGGAAAACATCGTGAGGAAACCTGCACGCCAGAGAGTTCCCCATAATGTTCTCAAAGGCGTGTGAAGTCTGCCAATTCGCACATGGCCAGCGTAGTGGACTATGGCCAAACCCTTCTCATATTGAGAGGATACCCGTGCTCTGCAGTAAGCCAGCAGTGGATTAATCATGATTATGATGAGGAAGATAGATACACCCTAATTTTTAATAATACCCAGTGAATGAGACATTGAAAAGCGAATATTGTGTTCAAGATACACAAATAGAGAACTTAAATATAACTATCAGTTTAGTTCTGGTATCTCAATCTGTTTCTTAGAAAAAATGACGATAACTTACGGACGGATGGTCGGAGCTGCGGCAGCAAGAGTCAAATAATTGATCACAAAAATTATATTTTATAACAATAAAATAAAACCTCTGAAGTATCAAAAAAAGTTTTTATTTTATTATAAATAAGTTTGGGACCAATGTCGCAAATAAATAAAATAGACTACGCAAACAAAAAATATTGTTAATTTCCTTAAAATATATAATTGCTCCTATAGCTCAAAAACGTTGCTATGTTTGCATATTCAGGCATGACTCCTAGGAGCTGTTGATACTCCTCTGTGAACTCTTCTGGGTGATGGATCTTGTGTGAATGGTGGGATATGTCAACTAGCTCACCTGACTGCAGCGATTCTGGCACCTGATAAAAATATTTTTTTACCAAAAATAAAGGCTAATAATTTGCAGTTCATTCGTATAGGGAAAATAAATTATGATTTATTTTTATCCGGCTTTGGCCGTGGCTAGTTACTGCACTACCGACAAAGACGTGTCGCCAAGCAATTTAGCGTTAATATGGGTTTACCATAGGGCTAACAGGTTAGCCCGTCTTCATCTGGGAAGTATACAACGGGTCCCCCGGGTGTCCAGTAAAACCTGCGAGAGGGACATGCCGTGGTGGTTTTTAGTTCGGGCATACCCCCCTTCGGGGGTGGGAGTCCGACATAACCTCTTTCCCGCCCAAGGGTACGGAGGTAGCTATAAAGCTTTTCCACCACGACAAAAAAAAAAAGGTTAGCCTGTCTCCATCTTAGACTGCATCATCACTTACCATCAGGTGAGATTGCCGTCAAGGGCTTACTAGTAGCTAGGCTAGCTTAGATTTATTGAATTATACTCACATTCAAGCTCAAAGTGAAAGCTAGTGGTTTAAACCTTTCGCTATATGTAGCGGTAGATTGTATTATGGTATAAACGGGTCGGTCCTCTACCATCGAAGTTTCCCTGATTGGAGTGCGAAGAGACCAGCTCGTTAGTGTGATATTCTGTCGCAGCCAAATCGTGATCGTATTGTGGGCTGCGCCTAAAAGTAAACAAAATTTGTATTATTGTAAACAAAATGGCTTCCTAAGGACGGTTTACGTCAAGTCAGTAAACAGCAACAGTCGAAAGTTCAAAGTTTTTATAAAATGAAAGCTTATAGAAAAATCATATTACGATATTAAGGATTATATAAATAGCCAATATATATATAAAAATTTAATGTTTGTTCATAAAAATATTGATAAATTCAAGAAAAAAAACTTGCAGTAGGTACCATTTAGTACGCTGCGCAAAATTAGTAACTCATTCAAAGGAAATTGTATTTCATTTTATAATAAATTACCTATTGATATCTTGGAGATGTCTATCAATAAGTTCAAAGTTTTAATAAAACGAAAGCTTATAGAAAAATCATATTACGATATTAAGGATTATATAAATGATAAAAAAGCTTGGGTGTGAATTGCTCTATCTCCATAGGTACTATAATTTATTATTGATCATGTGAGATGGTGATGTCGAAAAAAAAAACCGGCTCAGTTTGTTGTGGGTTTCTTCTTAGACCTGCGCGCGATTTGAACCCTCTTAGCTTTAGTTTTAAGCTGTCGAGTGTGGTTATCACCATCACTTCGCGAATAGAAATAATGAAATGAACGATTCATATATGCCTGTAATAGGTTTATGTGAATAAAGCTATTTTTAGTTTGACTTGATTTTTTTCAAATAAAATCAAATCAAACCAAAACTATAGCAGAAGGCATGCAATATTTTGCCACTCTTCCCGAACCCTACAATGTCTTGTACAATCTATCTTATCTATCATGCAATAATAGGTTTTGGTACTGATATGCTACCTATATTGCTTATTGCGTACTTAGTCGTGTGTTAATAAATTTAAGATTTACAGGTGATTCATTAATTCTTATCTTAAGAATAGAAGTGTTTACCTTTAGATGCTTTTAAGTTTAGATTTTAATCAATTTCTTAAACCTAACGTAAACCTAAAGACCTTGGTGTCAAAACAATATTGTCCATCTAGATATAGGTATAAATATCAAAACTGAAATGGTACAATGATAGTGACGACCGTGTCGCGTGCGTTGGCGCATCATAAAGTTGGAGGGCCTGGGTTCGATTCCCGGCTCGAGTCTCGGCTGGTGGAAGGCTTCGGCCGTGGCTATTTACCACCCTGGCCATGTGATTTAGCATTCCGGCACGATGTCGCGTAGAAACCAATTAGGAGTATGACATACCATACCCCTAACAGGTTACATATTACTAAACACCGGTTTGAAAAAATAATATGTAACAATAATAGGCAGACGATGGCGTGAACCCAAAAATGTGGCACAAACATTTCTACTCTAAACTAAATAGACAGATCATTATCCTTGTACTTTTTTATTACAAATAAAAAAGGCAATTTCTAGACCAGCCAACTTAGTTTAGTTCTGTGATTTATGTACATTAAATTTGGCACCAATTCTTACCCACGATCCACAGATCTTACCATTCATTTCAAAACTGAGCATACAGGAAACCGATGCACAGGCGCGGTTAACTAATAGAAGTGAATGATTAAAACGTGTTGGCGGCGACATTCTCACGAACAGACTGCCCATTCTGAAATTTAAAATATCACAGTAGCCAGGTGTTCTCCAAAAGGAAGGCCGAGGCTTACAAATTTGCATCCTGACTCCTGGTCAATGACAAAATTTGACTGTTAAGAGAATTCGAAAGCCACCCTGGATACCGTTTCATTCCACTAAAATGTAAAAAAGAAGTTTCAAAAGCCATAACTTTAATATCAATGGATATAAAATTATTGATATTCCAACAGACACTTTTGTAAACCTTTTGATCTATTAGAATTTAATTAAGTTAAGTAACAAAGAAAGATATTAAGAAAACACTAACACACATATACACACATACACACACACGCTCATTATTATATAAACTTAATATGAAATTGTTTTATTTTCTTTTTATTCATATATTTTGTTTGTGTCAATTGCTTTTTATCAATCGCAAGTTATTGTGGAATAGATAGAAGAAAGACACTGTCTTCTGTAACACAGTTTAAACTATCGCAGAGACATGATTTCACACTAATGAAATGTAAATCATGCTGATATATAAAGTTTTCTATAAATGACATTAGTTAAATTAAAACTAAAGCTACTAGAATCCCTTCGTGATATCAACATGACAGAATGCTAGTTAAAAATAAACTTACATAAATCTATCAAATCCCGGTCTATACGATGGCATATTGCAATGCAGATTTTCACAATCATCGTTTAATATATTCAAATCGCTCTCTCGTATCCGTAACGTAATATTAGTTTCCTTGGGCATTCTGCCAAGTTGGTTGGGTGTTTCGCTAAGTGGGCTGGGAGTTTCGCTAAGTTGGCTGGGTGTTTCGTAACGTTCATCGTCTTGCACATAAAGCGGGCTATTTCTAATCGCGGTAAGAGCTTCGCGTACGTTGTGAGCGTCAACTTTGACTATTTGTACTCCTGATATGCTTTCTGTGGGCGCTAGATTTGTGTTGTAAGAAGTTATTTGGGTGTGCTGGAATATAAGCGCATCAGTATTAAAAAATACAAGCTTTAACTAAATTAAACACAATATGAAAACCTTGTCATAGGTTTTACTAAAATGACCCTTCCTCTTACAATCTCGTATGTGCCGCCTAATGACTATCCTGGCCAAAAGTAATAATAATATTGTAATTTTTATCAATACAATCACTAGATACTGAACGTTATGTTAGGTTTTTAAACTGCATGCTTCTTCCTTTAATTAATTAAATTTTAATTTTAATTTAGTTGTTAAGTAAGTTCATCAAAAATAGTTGTACTATGGAGAACCTTTAAAAAGCACCATTTTTAGATAAATTCAGTTCAGAATAATTCAGTAAAACCAAAATAAGATCTTTGTTTAATTTCATCACGCCAACGTAACATTTTCCGAAATTAACAAACTACCTACGAGTACATTCATAGGACATAAGTGGCAGGTGGACCGTTCCTTAATCTGCAATTTTTTTTTTCGGACTGTGTATTATCTGTACAAACCCTATTGGTTGCCACAGCGTAACCGGTCTGCAAAGCACACAGGCTGCGATATGCAAAGAAATTATGGTTTAACTTCGGTTCCCAGAAAAATATCAGCATTTTAAAAATCGAGTATTTCTTATTACCTTCAAGTTTAGGAAAAGAAACTTTAAATAAAAATTAAAATCTTATTTCTACTTAATTCTATACAATATTTTCATAATAAATACTAACAAACCAGTAATGCCTCTGAGTAACGTTATCATCACTATACGGGCTAAATGGGATGAACATCAAAATGATGCACACCACTAGAACACCGTTTAAAACGATCCACAGCCATTTGCGTGAGAACAGAAGTTCGATTCCAGACTGAAAAAAAAATGTAGATTAAAAAAAAAACAGAAAAAAGATGTGCTTATAATTTTGTTTAAATATTAAGTATCTGTAGGCTTACAAAATATTAATGATAAAAATAAGTCGAAAAGGCGGGAGACTTCTTATTGGGTGGGCGCGGTTTTTTCACGCTTTTCTTGAATTAATGTTTGTTGGCTAATTTTGAAAAGGACTGGTGTTGGTTGTGTTGTGGACATTATAGTTTTGGTGTCGTTTGTGTAGTGGCTAGTGTTTTGAATGGTTAACATGTATTCATTTGGGAAAGGTTTGAGGGAGCCGCGTCCACCCGGTGCGAAGTTTTCCGCCATTTTTCCCTAACATCAATTCTACATTGCTATCAACTTGACATTGGCTAATCTGTGTAAAGCCATAAAAAAAAGAAGAGAAGCCTAACTGGACATTGGCTAATCTGTGTAAAGCCATAAAACGAAAAAAAAAAATAGCTCAGTTTTCTTTTTGGTTTTAGCGCGGTACGTTCGAACTGCAAAACGGACTGTACTGTATTGGGCTGAAAGAAATGTGATGTCATCGTATATTATGCAGAACATCTATTCTTGGGTCTATCAGGGTCGTAAAATTCTGATGTTTTTTTTCTCTCTCTTTATGAATTTTGACGTTCGGCATTAGTAAAAAAATTACGGCGTTCGAATTACACGAATCAAATTTTAAAATAATATTTTTTGGTTGTTACTCAATACTTATTTATTTATTTATTTATTATTAATATACAAGGAATAAAATTAGTTATATAATAAAGGCACCGAATAAACCAAAGAGGTTTGTCCTCGGTACTTACAACTGTAGAAGCGAAGTAAACCGCAAGTGCGATATTAATGCCCGCAACGGGAAGGTCCGGGTAGTCGAGACCAGAACGTCCCATTATCGGTATAAGGAAACAGTTCAATCTAGCTGCTATAGAGAAGGCGAACATCACGGAGGGTAAATTTATAAGGGTTTCTAAGATGATATGTTGCCATGCTGGAAGAAGAAAAGACTCACTGTAAATAATATTTATTGATTTATTTTGGTAAAGCATAGCATTGGGTTTTAATTATTTAGCTATAATTAAAACCCAAGCTTTTTAATCATTGACGTAATCCTCTATACTATAATAGAGTTTTCTGTGAGCTACTTTGAACTTATTTCAGACGCTAGGATCTCGCTAGCCCGCACCAGAAAATTGCGCTGGTAGACCCTAAATAGGCAGTTGACTACAAGCGGGGAGGCCCTGAAAACAGGCCGGTCAGAACCGTGCTTATTTGGAAATCCCATATCCTATAGTATTAAGAGTTATGTCCTACAAAAACTGCACTGTCATATTTAAACTAAGTATTTATATAAAGAAGTTTTTAACCTTTTAAACTCCACTAAAAAAGCTTTGATAGCCTAGTGGTTAGGGCGTCAGCTTCCTGATCAGAGGTCGGCGGTTCGAATCGGGGTACGCACCTTTAACTTTTCGGAGTTATGTGCGTTTTTAAGCAATTAAAATATCACTTGCTTCAACGGTGAAGGAAAACATTGTGAGGAAACCTGCACGCCTGAGAGTTCTCCGTAATGTTCCCAAAGGCATGTGAAGTCTGCCAATCCGCACATGGCCTGCGTGATGGACTATGGCCAAACCCTTCTCATATTGAGAGGAGACCCGTGCTCTGTAGTGAGCCGGTAATGGGTTGATCATGATAATTTATATAAAGAAGTTTTTTAACCTTTTAAACTCCACTGACGTATAACAGACATAGTGACCACGCTCGACGCCGACATCCAGAGAAGAGGAGTGGAGAGTAAATAGCGTACATTCGACATCGACGGGAAACAACATAATATGAGCAGCGTTAAAGACATTAGCAGCCGAGTGGCAGTCATGGCTTGGATTGTGCGAATTGAGGAGTTTAGACCTAGCTGAAAACAATAATTAAATTAACTAAGATATTTATATTTCTGTCGGCTTCTTTCAAAAAGGTGGCCTGGAAAAGATCGCTTTTAGTGATAAGGTTGCCTTTTGCTTATAAATTATGTTTTTTTTTTCTTTTCCTTTATTTTGTTCAATATCCAATAAAGTTGTTTAAATAAATACTGAAGATGTTAAGTTAAATAAGGAAATATTTACGCGTGAGTTACGGTTGGCAACAGTTGGGAAACAAAGAAACTTCGGATTTACTTAGAATTAAATTTAATAAAGAAATTATAATTTAAATCTTACTAACTAGGGGACCATTCCGATGTTAGGAAAGTTCTCGGTATTAAAATCTAATTACTAATCTAACCTACATTCTAAGTTCCTATCACTAACACAAGTGGACTCTTCCGATGCTAAAAAAGAAGTCGTGGGAACACTCTTCTTATGTTCACGGGCTGTGCTATTAACTCGTGACATTATTAACTTACCAAAATCGATTTTTGACTAATAATATAATGATCAAGCTTTTGCAATATTGTCCCATGACAACAGTATAAATATTGAAACTACCCTACTAATCTCGATATCACCGTGTCAATGATGTACTGATGGTTTTTACCATTGTAACTGCTAGGTACTGCTTGCACTCACCGTTTTAGTTCTCCATAAATCAAAACCATGGGAGACCGCCACCGATATGACCAAATAAGGTATCCAATATAATGGTGCCACTAGCCAATGTAACGATAAGTATCTGGAATAATGGATAAATAATATGAAAAATGAAACTACCGTTTTATTTCTGTAAACGTGTGGTGACTAGGATCTCATGTGATGGTAAGAGTGATACATTTGATGTGATCGCCGCGGTTCTTAGAAACTATTTATATATACATTATGATGTAAATACAATATGATATATAATATATGATGAATATACGATTAACAAATGTTAATTAAGAGATTTATTTTACAAGTTGTTATTAATCTGTATACATACAAAAGAGTATAAAGCTAAACTAGAATACTATTATGAATGTATTAAGTTGGTTGTCATCATATCTTGCCGCCACGCTATTGGTTCCCGCCAAAACGGTGGCAAGTGATTGGTCCACGAAAAATAGCAATAACAATGGTCGCCACGAGGAAAGTGCTAAAAGTTTAGTTATATTTATGGAGGAAAGGTTTCAATTTAACTGCCGTATTTATCTAAGTGTTTACATTTATATAATAAGGCATTGGAATGACGGAGACATAACGCGATAAAATATTATCTTCATAGACTAAAAATTATGGCATTAGTCAAGCAATTAGTATTCGTGGCATCACCAAGTTGAATGTCTATGAAGAATAGATACATTATTTCTTCCACACTATTTTCTGATGACGAATAATCATAAGAAAATAGTGTGATGAAAACGGCCACTTCTTAATTATTAATGCAGATGTTGGAAAATACTTTACCTCATTTGTGGGGCAACGAGCATGATGCCTGTAAATATGGCGACAACCGTGACCCCACCAACCAAACTTAATAAGCGACCGAGCACAAACCACAGTAACTCCCAAACAGTTGACCATCCTGTAAAAGTTCAATTAGGTATAGCAGCAAATTAGATAAATAAGACAAATTTAAAACCATGCAACACAGGTCACACCAGAGAGGGTGGGGAATCAGATCGTGTTAGTCTTACTTTAAGTTTTTAAACAATAAATCAGTATTATAAAAAAGATCACTTAGTTATTAACCCCAATTAGTTCGCGTTACGATTAAACCTAAAAAAATGTGAAACAAAGTCCATCAAACAAGCTGTGTGATTGCCTATTGTTTAGGACATCCGCCTCTTAATCAGAGGTCGGATGTTCGAATCGGGGCATGCACCTCTAACTTTTCGGAGTTATGTGCATTTTTAAGTAATTAAAATATCACTTGCTTCAACGTTGAAGGAAAACATCGTGACGAAACCTGTACGCCTGAGAGTTCCCCGTAATGTTCTCAAAGGCGTGTGAAGTCTGCCAATCCGGACATGGCCAGCGTGGTAGACTATGGCTAAACCCTTCTCAAATTGAGAGGAGACCCGTGCTCTGTAGTGAGCCGGCAATAGGTTGATCATGATGAAAGTACATTACTTTTCGATATTTCATAGATTATTGGTATCAAAAGACAGAAGATATTTGGTAAAATAACGAATGTGCAATAATTATTACTTAAACGCCAGGCACTTAGTATTTGAAGAACCTGGACAACAATTCAGTGGCTATGGAATCGCCATATATTGCATTATCCTCCATCATAGATCCATTTGAATATCCAGAGTATTCGAAGGCCTTCAATAATTCATTAGTGTGAATAACCTATTGAGAAAGTAAGTATAAGATTCGCCTATAACTACAAACTTAAGAAGCCGAAAAAGACGAATGTTGAATATGAAATTTAAAAAAAAAACAACTTACTAAAACCGATGAGCCATACAAAATACACAACTGTCAATAAACCCAGCAGGCTTACTATGATATCGACTAATAATGCGGCAAGATTATCGTACGTAACTAAAAAAAGTCCCAAGTAGTCAAAATATATTGCTGTTGATTGCGGTTGCTGAAACAGAATTTAAAATTAATTATATTTTTAAATATAATAGTTTAAACAAAAAGAACTAAATTAAGATTATGAAGATGTATATATTAACATCGCGGGAAAACGATCAGAGAGGTCACTCGATATTAACTGTTTAGTGACGCCACCAATGCGGTGCCGGCTGAACCCAACCTCTTAGTCGATTTCTCCTTTGCATCATAACGGAACGATTAATCGCTTGGCTGTATGTCTTAGCCAGTAGGATGGCTTACCATCCTACTGGCTAAGAAGAAGAATTAGCCGCGGCCGAAATCGAGCCGGGAAAAAAAGAAGATTCGTGTAGGTACCAGTTTTCAAAATGTCGTGTTAAAAATGTAATAATAAATAGATTGAAAATTCAATTAGCTCACCATTATTCATCGCCCCGTTCCGAATAACTTTAATCACCCATTTCCAGATAGTTCGCCTAGAATTATTGGCATGCCATCCCTTTTTTATCTTTTTGCTCATGCTAGAAGCTCTAGCAGAAGCTTCATGAAATGTAATCTTTTGAAACTCTTAAATTTACTATTTCTCCTTGCACAGACTAGAAGCCTTTCTTAGTTTAGTGTGTTCAATTACAAAAAATTGTGATATTTTACTAACATAATCAAAAGTATTTTTCATTTTATAGACATTATTAATCAGAAGAATTGAACAGCGTTATCACTTTTTATTCGTGTTCAAACAGTGCTAGGACACTGCTGTATAAACTTTCTTGTTAATTAATTTAAAAAGTGATGAAATATCTGTACCTACATATTATTGTGTTCAAGCAATCAAGTACTTTTAGTTCGCACTTTTCTACTATAACAACTTTATTTCCTTCCAGGTACTTATCCCAGCTATGTTGTAAATAAGAATTTATTTAACCCTTACTAGCCTGATTTACGAAAGTGATTTATTTTTAATATTACTGTGTTTGCTTGAGGGTCTAGATGAATGATGTTAGATGTTTTTTTCTTTAATGAATGTGGTTGAAGGTTGTGTAAGATGAATCTTACACAACCTTACTCTTCACTTACCTTATCTGCCAACCTTATGTCATCAGCTATATATCTTACAAAATTAATCAACATATTTCCAGCGTTCTGTATAACCCCGTATTGTATAAGCTCCGGCCTATCATTTCTTGTGTGGTAGACGTTGCCCTGCTTCATAAATGCTATGTCTATTCCTGAAATAGAAAATGTTCAGGAGTACGTACAATGAACTATTTTTTATACATTACTACAGCTAACTTAGACTGTTTTTCATTAACCACATATAGATCTACATTGTTATGTTTAAGTTTAAGTAAAAATCTATTAAAAAAGAATAGGAAAAGTGGTGGTGAAAAGATCTTACCGTAAATATGGCCGAAATCCCTCCATATTCGGAAGTCAGTATCAGAAGGTATAATACCACTAGAAAATAGGAATTCTGCTAGACCTTGTGCAATAGGTCTTGTATGTGTTTTTCTATAAGCTTCAAGCACTCTGGGATCAGTTACCTATAAGGAGATTATTATTTATTGAAAAATTGGTAAGAGAGTAAACTGGAATTCGGACTTTTGACAATTTTTTTTTCTTTGTAGCACCACCACCGTGAGAATTATGATGTGAGAATATTCAACATACTATTTGTTAATATGCTTATTTCGAATAATACAGAATGCTGGAATTGAAAACAAAAAAAACACAGAAACTCTGATAAATATCAAGTTCTTTCGTGGGAACAGTGGCAAGTTCGCCAAACAAAATACTCTCACTTCCAAATTCCTCTCAATATCATGGTTTCATCTACTTAGTCTGAGATAAAGTATACGCAACTTCAACTAAACTTCAATTTCAACGAAAAAGCAATGAAATTTGATACTACCTTGCTTTTTCAGTGAGTGGGTTTGCTCTTTACCAACCTGAAAAACGCTTGGTCTTCCATTCATTCCAGCCGATTCTAAATTCACAACAGCGATAACACCACTAGCCCATCGATGTTTGAGAAAACCATGACTACCCTGAAAAGATGTCAAATTGCTTTAATCAATAAAAACTTTTATAAGTGCTACACGTTCAATAAAGCTAGTCAAGCATTCATCACCTGCAAGGCGTTTTCTTCGGCGCCATTTGCGAGGAAAATAACATTGTGTTTCAATTTAGTGTTCCTCCGTGATAATTTCTCTAACGTTTCTGCCATCACTCCACAAAATAAACCATCATCTGATGCGCCTGAAAAAACGAGGTCGTTTAAATCCTTTATTTATAGATCGTTGTTTGAACTAAACTATCGTTTATGAGAATATAAATCAGTCCTCCATACCTATAGCAAAAGGCACGGAATCGTGATGGCAATTGACTAGTATTGATGTGCCACTAGTCCCATCGCTGTTGAAACCGCTCTCCCCTTCCAGTAATGCAATTACATTTGATAAATTTTGATATACGTTAACCATGGGCGAGCTGAAGTCTATCCAAAAAGCTCCTGGAAAATAATTGAACGAGTTTGTAAGTTTTTCCGTGAAGGTGAAGGTTTTATTGGGAGGCTTCGGCTGTGACTAGGTACCACCCTACCGACAAAGACGTGTTGCCAAGCGATTTAGCGTTCCGGCACGATGTCGTGTGTAGAAACCAATTAGGAGTATGGGTATAACATACCCCTAACAGTTTAGCCCGTTACCATTTTAGACCGCATCATCACTTACCATCAGGTGAGACGCCGTCAAGGGCTAAATTGTGGTGTATAAAAAAAAGGTATACATAATAACCGTTCGTGTTAATCATTAATCAGTGCATTTAAGCAAAAGATTTCCAATTAGAAATATCTTTTAGGCGATACTGTTTTCTTGTAGTGTTAATGAGCTTATTACGTTTTTATGTGATTATAAAATTAAAACTTATAAAGGGGGAATAATTAAGTATATCGAAAGTTCTTAACACTCTTACTACCTTACTTACCATCTACCAGTTGCCAATCTGTATGTATGGGTAACGTTGAGTTACTAGCGATACCATCGAATATCTCTTTGAGCTCCAAAGTCTTGTTATAATGATACTCTGTTCCGGCTACCCTTGGTTGGTCTCCGAGAATTTTCGTTAAGTATCTTCTAGCAGACTCCTCGCTAAACGAGGTAGAATCCTGTAATATTTACTTTATTAGATTTTAAATAAGAGAGTGTCCATAGTAGGATTATAGTCTTCCAAATGTTTTGTTCGGTTGTTGTTTTTTCCTTCCCGTCATGACTTACGGTGCCGAAACGTGGACACTGACAGCGAGGCTAGTCCACAAATTTCAAGTCGCTCAGCGTGCCATGGAAAGAGCTATGCTTGGAATCTCTTTGAGAGATAAAGTCCGTAATGAGGTAATTCGGCAAAAAACAAGAGTAACCGACATAGCTCGAAGGGCTTGCACGCTGAAGTGGCAGTGGGCTGGTCACGTTTGTCGGAGAACCGACGCACGTTGGAGTCAGAAGGTCCTTGAGTGGAGACCACGTCTCGGCAAACGGTGTGTGGGCCGTCCTCCGGCCAGGTGGAGTGATGACCTCCGAAAAGTGGCAGGCATCGACTGGATGCGAAAGGCCGGAGACAGGATGAGTTGGCGCTACTTGAAAGAGGCCTATGTCCAGCAGTGGATAAATGTTGGCTGATGATGATGATGAAATGTTTTGTTATGGGCACATTCTGAATCACATGATAAAATATATTATAGAATCTTACGTTAAATGGTATGTCCCGATCTCCAATAGCCCAAGGCAGCTCATCTTCAATGACAGTTGTCAAAAAGGCAATAAGCATATAGAATCCCAATAACAGGAGTATTAATGGACTGGGTACCTATAAAATAAAATTAGTAAATTTAAGTGGGCAGCACCATGTTTGTAAAAACGGAAATGGTGGTAACCTCAAAAAAATCTTAGAGTTATTAAATTTTTTGCATAATAAAGGAGTACTCCGAGGCTTTACTATTGAGCCAATTTGTAGTATAATATTTGTTATTTGCTAAAAGTTTACTACTATTGCTTGCAAGCATTTCGAATCAGGAGGACTTCAGGGTATCACTTTGGAACCTAATTTCTATACATATATATTTTACATATTCTGTTGTACCCTGATAGATTATACACAAACATCAAATCACAGTTACAAGAAAGCACTACCATTAAACAGCCACAAAAACCACCATCATCCGACCACGACTAGATACACTATATTATTGAATTCATATAGCACAAATAATTAACGCACTTTTCGATCCTTGAGTGGTGCATCTTCAGTATTTACTATTTGCATTATCAGCAGCAAAAAATCAGTGCTTTTGAGTCTTGTGATTTATGAAATGATAACACCAGATTCATGTTCTGATAAAAATTGGTTACTACTACAATTTATTTGAAATATTATCAATGTCTATAGCTACGCCCTTTTTTAAGGTTCCGTTGGAGTTGAACGCTAAAGAACCGACATATTTCGTCATATTGATCTGCCGGTTTGCCACTAAATGAAAAACATAACATTGTATTATATGTATAATATCAAGGTAAGGTAATTTATGTTTTAAATGGCTCCGACTTAAAAATGTTGCAGGAAATAGAGTTTTCAGTTACTTAACTCTTATTTTACTTATTTTAGAGTTCTAATCTTATTTTTTATATTGAAAAAATTTAAAAAAGTGATTCTAGTGATTCGGTGCTGTCAGAAACTGATTAAGACCTTTGACTAAAATTTAATTTTAAAGTATAAAATACGCAACCCGTGGGCTACATATAACGATTGCGGTGGCTATCCGTGGTCTTCATCTTAAGTTCTACTTCACCAAATGGTGAGTGTTCGAAAACAAATGCGCAAATAATTATAATAGCTATAATATTTAAAAAGTTCCCTCGATTTCCCCAGATATCGCTAAGGGTAGTATCATCAACATATCCTAATCTGAGAATAGATTATTTATTCTCAGATTCTAGAAATAGAGAATAGTACCAGGAAAGTATATCCTTTCAAATCAATAAATCACAGCAATATAAAAAAAAATTGTTAAACGTTCATGTAACCCAATTTTATTATAAGTATCACACTTTATTGCATATATCGAAAAAAAAACTTCGTTATCGATAACGTTTTTTGATAAGGAATCCAATAATAACTTATAGCTTGACCCAATTTTTTAGTCATAGTTATATGAAAACCTAGGAACAAGTTGAGTTGCGAACAACAGCTGTTCAAAACTATATTTTTACCATCAAGTATTAAATTGAGATGACATGATGGCAACAAATATATCTTAAGCTACTGTTTTAGGGAGGGTCTACCATTAACCCAAGTCAGTGATCGAATAATTAGGTAGGTAGATCTATCTAAATTTAAGTATCCCGCCGTGCCTCAAAACAGAGTGCCTTAAACCATGGTTTATACATATATACTGAGCCTTAAGAAATTTAATTTCTTACATTTAAATAATGACAGCACCATTTAAATGTTAGAGCGCGACAAAATAATATTTATCTATTCCGACACTTCGCGTCTGACGTAAAGCTCAGAGTTTAAATTTTCTTAAATAAGAATGGGGGCCAAATTCCCATCCATACACATAATTTTTTATTTAACCTACTACCCCGCCTTGGTGCAAAAATGAGGCCAAGTGGGTTAATAATAAATATTAAGTTGTGTTGTGTGGAAGTAACAAAAAGCCACTATCTCAATAAAAACTAAGACAAATCAAAAAAAAAAACTATTGTCTATAGTCTATGCCACATAGTGATGTTCAAGGAGTAGCCAGCAACAAGATCAAAAGATTATGAGTTTCGATTAGGGATAAAAGATCTATATATAAAGTCCGACCTGTCAAATCAAAATCGTCAAAGAAAATTAGTCAGGATTCTCGGGAAAAGAGAGAAAAAATTATTGAAAGACAATGCGTGGTAAATGAAACGAACTTAATCGGTTCGATGAAAAGACAATCGGGTATTGAGAAGGAAAAAACTGTACTCTACTCACGGAACATCACTACTTAATTGAATAGTATTTTTGTCAACATGTCGGACAAGTTAGTGTTATTGTATTATTTTCCTTAAATTGCTAAATCTCTTAGAAATTATCCATAAAAATGTTACCAATATCAGCTTTGTGTTGAAATAAAATTATATATATGCCCTTTTCGTTGAATATATAAGTTATTAAGCCCAGTATAGGACCGTGATGTATGCCTGCTAAGTTTTTAAAAATGTGCGATTTATTTCATAGCGAGGACTTACTCAGCGAAGATTTAGGTGACCACAGTCTAGCGGATTACAACCTTGGTAACGACGAGGAGGATCAACTCCTGGCTGACGATTATGACTGTGCTACAACGCACAATGTGCCTACATCGGTTGGACGTGGCCCTGTGGGGTATAGTGATCCAGTGGACATAGTTCCCAATGAATACTCTCGACAGACTCTCGATTATAGACAGGCAAGTTTCTAATTTCCCAATATGTTAACAAAATTTTAAATCACAAATTCACAATAAAGACGATCACGATTGTTCAGTTATCAAGTGGGATGACAAATGATTAAATTACTAAAATGACTAATAAAAAAATGGGTTGGTGATAGAAGGGTGAAAATTTACGGTTGTTTGTATTTTTCAATGCCACATATTACAAAACTTAAATAAAATAAAAAAAATAACCAATAAATAAAAAAAACTTTTTGTGGTGGAACATTATCACTTAGGGGTTTATAGTAGCCGATTCTCAGACTTACTGAATATACATAAAAAATTTCATAAGAATTGGTCGAGCCGTTTTGCAGGAGCATGGGAACAAACATTGTGACAGGAGAATTTTATATATAACATTATCAAGAGCCAGATTTCCAAGAAATGTGTTAAACTAAACTTAGTTTTAAATGTGCATTCTTCTTTAATTCCCTTGCTATTTTCAAATTGATTAATTTTCACACTGGAACTCCAAAAATAAGTATAGGTCAGTTTATTAATTGTGAGCACCACAATTAATAGACACGCATAAATATTGTTAACAATTCAAACTATTTATTTTCCATATTATTTTATTGTTATTTTTAAAACTAGTAACAAACATACATAGTTCAATGAAACTCTTTATATTTCATTCCATGCTCATTTTTCTATTTTTAAAACAAAAAGAAATTGTTTCTATTATAAGTAAGAAAAAATGGAATGTATATGCAGCCTCTTATTATTCCTTTTCACTAGTAACTTGACACATTGATTTGGATCTTTACATTGGATCAATATGGGGGCTTATGTTTTATTGTTTATTTTGTTAACAGCCAGTGACCTTCATGCCACCTGAAGCAGAATGTGTGGTACCCAACATAACAGTGGAAGTGCCCAGTACTCCACACCCAGAACATTCTACATATGCACCATATAATGAACATGTTTATGAACAAGATCATGCTGTTGTCCCTCCACCTATGGTAAGTGTTATTATTACCTCCAACATTAACCTTTATTGTAGATTTTACTTCTAAGTTTTAAATATCATCATGATCAATAAATTCTCGGCTCACTAAAGAGAACGGGTGGCCTCTCAATATGAGAAGGGTTTGGCTATACCACCACACTGGCCATGTGTGTGCGCATTGGCAGACTTCACACACCTTTAAGAACATGATGGAGAACTCTCAGGTATGCACATTTCCTTCAGCCTTGAAGCAAGTGATATTTTAATTGCTTAAAAACGTACATAACTCTGAAAACTTATAGGTGCTTTGACCCCCCAACCTCTGATTAGGAAGCTGTCGTCCTAACCTCTAGGCTATCACAGCTTGTTTTAAATATATCAGTATTCAAAATGGGAGTTGATTAATTATAAAATTTGTATGTATGCATTTAGTTCTCATGTTAATACATAATATCATATACTTTTGTCAAAAGGATCTGATGGACTGATGTATGTTGATCCAATTTAATACCCTTATGACGGCATAGTTCTGGTTATATATATATAAGTAAACATATAATATGTAATAATGTCCAATATTTTTTATTTACTAATTAAACATATAGGCAATACAATATAGTTAAATTTTATATGAACACTAGCATTTGTATACTTTTTATTTGCTATAATGCTATTATAAACTCTATTGCAGCCAGCAGCACCAGTGGAGTCACCACAGATTGTTCCATCAGAAATATCTATTAGAGGCAGTAAGTGTTAACATCATATCACAACATAATTTTACACATTCACATTCTTAGTATTATAATGTTCCATTTTGATAATTATCCATTGGCTAACTTTACCTGTCTCTCTGGAATCCATTTTCTTTATGACATTGCAGTTGTGGAACACAGTTAATGTGGTTCTGATATCAGCTAATCAGGGCTTGTTACCTATATTTCTGTATAAGTAATGGAAGCATCTTCACATGAACAAATAAATTATTTGTATTTCTATTTAGCTATTTATTTCTTTGTATTAATACAGTATTTCTGCAGTGATTGCAATTTTTTTTTTTTTTCAATTATATAGATGTGGAGATTGGGCGTGAGCGGTTATCTCAGCGGGTTTACACACTCCGTGCACCGCTGCCGCGCAACATACCTGATTCTCTTGGTAATATACATATTTTATACAAATACCTATGCTTTACCTGTGCTAGCAGTACTTCAGTAAGCTAAACTACCTGATAAGCCGCAGGATTTTCCAAGCAGGATATTGTTTCTCTCATAAAGTAGCTTTGCAAAGCCCTCATTCAAGACCACTAAAAAATTGGTTACCAATTTTCTGCGGTTAAAATGTAGCATGCGAAGTTCTGACGGTAAAAGTCCTAGTAAAAGCTGTCCATTACAAGAATTTGCTCAAATAAAAACACAATTTTTTTTAGTGTCGTGTTTTGGTATTGGTTATTACATGATTCTAATAAGTTGCAAATATTTTTAAATCACATTAACTTTTGGTGCTTCTTATGTATAGATGTCTAAAGTGTATATATATATATATAGAATTTCAAAGAAATTAAAAAGTTTTTAGTTTTTATCTGAAGCTCTTGGCGAACTTTCTTATCACTAAACTACAATAGAACAAACTAGAAGCAACCTTTTAAAATGAAATAAAAAATAATGAAATCAAGTCTGTGAAAATTAATTACAGTATAAACAATGTATCCTTTAAACGATTGTTGTGTATATGTTGATTGTGCCGAAGATGGTAATGAAAATATGTGTCTCTTCAGATAAAGTGTTTGTTCCGCGTAACGCTTACGGCGGTGGTCGCGGACGCAACTCGTGGAGGAACCCGCAATACAGACCGAACCATCCTTATCGACGAAATAATGTATATAGGGTAAGTCTTAATTCTGATATTACTATATACTAAATATGACATGTTCAGCAATCATTTTAGCTTGTCATTCAAGTTGTTTTCCATGCATTATTTAAAAAATATATTTATTTCAGGCAAACTTCACTCAACGTCCATCATTTCCCCCGCCGCAAATACGACCACAAATACCAAACCCACCACAAGCTCCAAACCCTCCACAAGCTACAAACCCTCCACAAATAAAAGTGATACCCCCCGAAATACAGCCTGTAATACCCCCACCACTGCTCCGAGAATTGTCTCCTGAAAGACCCTCAGTTTTAGCCCCAGAAAGACAGGTTGTTCATATGGAACCACCAATACAACGAGGGCCAATTATACCGTCTGAAAGACCAACGATGGAACCGGAAAGGAGAATTCTACCCCCAGAGAGACTAAATGTATCTCCTGAAAGAAGAATGATGTCCCCAGACAGACCTGGAATGTCTCCTAAAAGACCAGTTTTACATCCAGATAGACCCCCTTTTTACGTAGATCGGCCGGCTTTACACTCGGATAGACCGAGTTTACATCCAGATAGACAAGTTTTGCATCCAGATATACCAGACAGACAACTTTTACACTCGGAGAGACCGATTTTACACCCAGATAGACCAGATTTACAACCAGATATACCTGGTGTACATCCCGATAGACCAGTTTTACAACAAGACAGACCGCTTTTACATCCAGATAGACCAATGCATTCTGAAATGCCTATTGAAAGTCAGAATTTTCCAAGATACCAATATCGGAATGAAGAAAGATTCGGGCCTAGTTACGGTCAGAATAATAATTTTGGTCAAAATATTCGCCCACATTTCGAAAGACCAATGTACTTTCCGGCTTATAATCCGAGGCAATTTGGACCTCCAATTAGAGAAGTTATTCCGAATAACAACCTTCCCCAAGTGACGATTCGGCAATCACTGCCTATGTTACCCACTGGGCGCGGCAGGGAGAGGGAGCCAGAAGTGCGAATGTTGCCAGTTCTCCCACCAAATCTACCGAACATACCACCTGGCGGTCTTGCGGGGAAGAAGGTTTTGATCAATCCGCACTTCAAAGGGAGCTTCCAACCACCAGTCGAGGGTAAGTTTTAATTAAAAACTAGTAATCAATTGATTACCTATATAAATTATTTTACTCATTCTTTGTTAAATAATAACTCACTTAATCTAGCCGGGTAATACTGTGGAGATGTAATATTTTCATTACCAAAGAAAAAAGAAGCATTTTTGTAATTTAATTACAATAAAGCAGAGTTTCGTAACTAGACTGGTACCTACCAAAAAACACTATTGCATTTCGTGCTAAGAAAAATTTCATTTATTTATGGCATAAAACATTTGTGTAGTCTGGTAATTGAAGTTGTGAACCAAAGAGCTAGTGGGATACATCATTGTTTAATATTGTAGGGATCCCTGCGTACATTCCAACAAGAATACAAAAGACTCCGCCTCTCAGTCCTACGCTGGAGAGCAAATTCGGTAACTAAGTTATAGATGAGTGTGCTACTGCGAATGTGTAAAAATCAGACATTTTATGGCTAGAAATTCTAACGTAAAATCATATTAACGTGTTGCTCAACAAAATTTTAATTTATTGTCGGCAGAAAATATGATTTATTGGAAAATAATGATAGAACAATAATTATTAAACTATATATGTTTCAATATGACTCTTTACTTTCGTCTATAACTAAACAATGGATGTTGCTAATTTGACCTTACCCTTTTTTGACAGAGGTATCATTTAAGAGACCTGTCGAGTATTTTGGGTATACCATAGAATGTATGATTTATACACTTTGTGGCTAACACATACATTAAATAAATATGCACGCTTTTATCTTTATTATAATAAGTATACACTAGTGCAAATAATACATAAATTTCTAAACTAAACTGACATATTGTCTTAAAATTGTGCTATTCTTATTTATGAAACACATGTGAAAAAGATAATGCTACTGTTAGAAATGTCAAATTGTTTTAAGAGGTTTGTGTATAACATAATCGGCACTACTCTTGGATATATTTTTTAACCATATTGCTTGTTCTTTATATGCAATTATTAATTAGAAGTTAGGTTTAGTTTAGCATTTACTGGGAGAAGAAAATTTATTGGCTTTATTATTTGATAGATATTAAAATAGAGTAATTTTACTACTATATGTTTTAGACTTATGTTGGTTATATTACATCGGAGTTGTAAGCTTCTCTCTTTTTTCAATTTATCTAAGTATATTTTGTATGTAGTTTAAACATACCTTGTTTGACCTATTCCACTTTATAAAATCATCTTACATCTGGGGGTAGCTGGAAGAGATCTCTTATAGAGATAAGCTTTCCTTTGTATACTTCTTCTGTAACTGTTTGATATCACAAATTTGGTACAAAAATAAAAAAATAAATAAGCAAACAAAATGTCAGAGCCTCAAGTCTACTATTACAATTTTGTCTCTGGTTTACTTTTTGCTCTTATTGTCCAAAATATTTATAATGTTAGTGAAAGTTTTTTTTCATTTTAACTTTTTTCAATTGTCCTTTAATGTCATAGATCGACTACCTACTGATTACAATAGCAATAGAAGACTTGGGCCTCTGAACTAAGGAATTGCTGAACAAATGCGAATAAGCATGCATTTTTAGTGCCAAGTAATGTGCGTTGTTAATTTATTATGATTCGTCTAATTTTATTTTTCCTTTTAGCATTAGTTAACTTATTGTTGTCTTCGAATTTACTCCTAGATTTGCGTTCTGTGCACATAAAAATGTTATTATCCACTCTAGGTGTAGTGTACTTAATTCGGAATTGTCTTGAAACAGGTCCAATAAAGGATATAGATGACGCCGCCGAAAGATTTATCGCAGAACAAAGAACCGCTTTGGCGAGAGCTGCTGGAAGAAAGTTTGCAAGAAGGTCGCCACAGAGGTACACATTTATTTATAAGTAAGCATATTTAAGGTATCAGCGAGTGCTAAAATTACGGTAATATCCGCCAGGTACATAGAGAACACCACGATCGAAATTGAAAATGATCTAGCACGCGGCCCTCCACCTCCCAGACGTCGCAGTGAAGATGAGGACTTGCTTAGAAGGCAGGAGGAGTTCATTAACGCCAACAGAGCGGGCCTTAGAAGACGGTAAGCATTTATATTCGAGCCCACGCCTGTTAAGAAAATTGTTAATCATACATACAATACACTATATAAAAGATAATATTTAAAAAAATATATATGTATCGAAATTAACTGAAAATAAAGTCAATAAAAGTTCCCATTAATAGACTGAGGAATAGGAGTCTTGAGTACTTTATTGTCGTGAATTTTTAATTGACCTTTACTAAGTAATATTTGTTTGCAGTATGCGATCGCCTACTCCGCCACGTCGAAGCCCTGACAGACGCCCACGTCCGCCTAGTGATGAGGTAAATATAAAAAATAAAGATATATATATAATAACCGCCTCACTGCTAACAGATGTTGGTCGCCCGTATGACATTACAGATTGGATGGACGGGGTATATATATTATGTGTCTTCGCTAAATTGCTTATAAGCTATAATCAATCAATAGGCAAAGCATGATAAATAGTGGAGCATAACAATGTTAACAATAAAAAATGAGAAACTATTAATTTTATCGTTTGTTCGTTACAGGACAATGAATATAGACGTAAATTGCGTGAACAAGAGGCTTTACGCGAACATGTGTTGCGTGCTAAGGAAGTACGGCGAAGAAAAAACGCGGTTGCTCTTCAGAAACACTTGCAAGAGAGGTAACTGATTCGTTACGTCCTACTAGTAAAATAACTAAAGGTACTAGTGTATCTTTCAGATTTAACCAAAGCTTACGATTATGTTAGATATAATGTAGTTTTAGAAAAACAAAATGTTCGTAAAGCTTTTCATAGATTGATACTCCTAATGATACATATTCAATATATTTACGCAACAAAAACTGCTAAAATCGAGTATTCCAATTTAGTAAGCATGTAAATAAGGTGGAGTACTACAAAGTAATACCATAGGTACCATAGGTTTATTTTGTCATAGTACATATTTATGACTTTATGATATTAATAGAAACAATATAAAATTGTCCTCCCATTTCAGAGAAAAAGAAAAGGAAGTATCTAACCTGGAGCAAGTCATACCGGTAGTTAGAGAAGAAAAACCGGCAACAGTAGTAACCACAGAGCCGCAGCAAGAGAAACCAGACACGACGAGAAAAACACCGGAGAAAGAGAAAACAGAGCCAAAGAGAGATCGCTCACCTATCAAAGTGGAGAGTGCAGAGGCTAATTCCACTTGTGGTGGTGGGTTTATTTAGATTTTAACATTTCTATACATTCATCATCATTTATTTATTTTATAATATCTGAATGTCCGCTGTAGACCTTATTCTAATCAAATCAATCTCTTCCAGACTTCATATTTAATATAATATTAATCTAAAAACAAGTTTTAACATTGAATCAAGTCCTATATCGTCCTTATTACATCTTATTTCTCTGAATTGTATATAAAGTTGCCAAAAGACCAATAAATTGCACTACAGGTATAATACAAAGAATGCAATGTTGAAGAATAATTAAATGTAAATTTATCATTAAATTAATTACAGACAATCTGACGCCACCTCGTGAAAGCGTTCCTCAGCAGTCACCTGAAAGGGCCCTCACACCGCCACTGCCAAAGCGGGACGATAAACGTACTCTGAGTGATGACGAACTGGATCTCATTCTGGACGACATTGATGACATACTCTCCGATGAAGATGATAGCGGGAGGTTCAAGGAGAAAGCCAAAAAGTAAGTGAAACCGATTCAAGCCTATAATTGACCTTGGTCTTAAGTGCCATTGTTGCTTTCAAATCAAATTGAATCATAAATGTTTTGTTACCCTAGTACTGGCAAATTAAGCTATCATAATATTTTTTTTTGTATGGCAGTGATGATAACTAGTTTCGTTAACGTAAAACTATAACTGTAAAGGTCTATTTTTATGGGATTAGACATAATTATCTTAAACCAATTAAAAGTTAGCAACAAAATTACCCAGGTAAATATATACAATTTTTTTAATGTACAATGATAAGAGTATGTCTTTTTAAACCCTCGATTGTTATAAATAAGTGCATGACCTTATAGGAGGAAGCGGATAGCCTAGTGGTTAGGGCGTCAGCCTCCTAATCAGAGGCGGTTCGAATCCGGGCACGCACCTCTAACTTTTCGGAGTTATGTGCGTTTTAAAGAATTAAAATATCACTTGCTTCAACGGTGAAGGAAAACATCGTGAGGAAATCTGCACGCCTGAAAGTTCTCCATAATGTTCTCAAAGGCGTCTGAAATCTGCCAATCCGCTCATGGCCAGCGTGGTGGACTATGGCCAAACTTATCTCATATTGAGAGGAGACCCGTGCTCTGTAGTGAGCCGGTAATGGGTTGATCATGATGATTGATGATTGACTGCCTTATAAACTCGTGATTTTTATTAGACTAATTCTGTTTTTCAGGGTAGAACCACCTGCTCCAAAAGTTCAATTGGACCTGCGTTCAAAATTACCGCCGAAAACCGCAGAAAGTAAGAGACCGAGACAGAAGATTGTATTCAATGATACCCCGGAGGATAAGAAAAAGAAAGGTATACTTTTTATCCGAGTGTAACCGATTCGCGTCAGCACAAATAAGTGCGATTGCGCCGATATAATTATTATTGAATATGTAACGTTGAAAAACTGTTGGCCTTTCCTTGGTTTTTCTTTGCGAAAGATAAACTGAGGCCAGTTGTCTTCAATAAATAAGATGCTACATATGCTGTCAGACGTCTTAGACAGTCTGTGAATTTGGTTTAATAAAATTGGAAAATTTCAATATACTCGTGAATACACTATACTCCTCCCAAAGCTTAATAAGTGATGCAATATTTTTTTTAGGTTAGCAAATTAAAGATTACATTTTGTAAATTAATTTTGCTTCTTTTGTAATATTATAAAGTGGGCGGTCCCGGGGTCGATACCTCTGGAAGGCTACGGCCGCGGCTAGATACTACCCTTCTAGCATGAAATACCAAGAAAATAAATTATAAATAATAAATCCAAGAAAACCAAACCCAATAATTTTATATATGGCTGGGAAATCGATATCTTGTTTCCGAACTAAAGTTGCGAGTTACGTTTAAACGTTAGCAAAAATATTTTTCTTGAATTCATATTTCCTGTTTTTAGAAAAATCTCCGATAAACCGCGCAGCTCAGAGCGGAGCTAACAAAAATACAAACACCCAAAAAGTTGAAACTAAGATTGACAGGGTAAGTAAGAGTTTTCCTTTTCATTTTATGATACTTAGCATTTAGAATAATTATTGCTATTCAAAAAATTGTATCAAGGTTGGTTCGGCTGTATTATATGCGGGTTATAAATATTATCTCATATCCAGTATATCAATCTCCAGAATCCATGCTGTCTCTTTGCCCAATTGAATCAAAATCGGTGTGGTGTTTGAAATGTTTATGAGTAAAAGACAAGACACCCTTTCTTAAACAACAACCCATTACCGACTTACAACAATTACAATTTGCCTTTAACTAAACTGAAATCGTTAAACTGAGGTTCTAGCAAACTTTGTTTGTACGATTATCAGAATTTACTAATCAGGAGCTGCTTCTTGGTGGACATTGATAGATTAGGTATTTTGAAACATGCATCTTTTAGCTAAACGTTTTGTACCATCTTCATTTTTTAGGTGAAAACGAAAGTAGAAGTCACAAAGACAAAAACAGATAAATCGCGACAAAAAATAACTTTTGATAATAAAGAGGTAAGATTATGTGTTTAGTAGTATAATAAATAGCTATTTAATATTATGAAATAAATGTATATTTTTTATTGTTTACCTCTGTTAAAATAGAATGCTAAAGAATACAGTAGAGATCCTGAGAGCAGAGCTCATGTTTTATGACATGAAAATTTTAACACACTGATAACTGCAATATTTTTCAGTCTATTAAGTTATGTCAAAATATTTTCAAGCGTAAATGAATACCAGTGTTATGTTATGTTATGTCAGTGTTGTATGTTTTTAATGTGCCTACCAACGTTTTTAAGTTACTCCTGCTTAGTCTATAGTTTTCTTTTAATTATTGTTTCTGTCATCTATTTATGATATAAAAGTAAGTTCACACCCAAGAATTGGTAAACTGTTTTCATTGCCAATTAGAAAGTCAATATGTGTGTGTTACTGTTATTTAGTACACTGACGTTATATTTTACGTGCAATAATAAGAAAAATATAACAAGCTTTATTTCTCCTTTTTATAACAGCCCGAAAAAGAAGACGAAAAAAATTCATTCCCAAATCGTCGTGTAATACTACAACGCAAAGTACAGTCGAAAGAGAAATCCGTATTCGCGCGCATAGACAAAAATGACCCCACAAAACCCAATCCGGGTATATTCAGCCGTGCAGTTCGTACCGCTATCGGATCTGAAAAAACCCGAATCGTCATTCAAAACGAACCGACCATAGAGTATGACAGCGATTCGGATATCGATGAGGACCAATTACTGGAAGAATACGGAAATATGGCCATAGTTACCAACTTGCCCCATGGAATGACTGACACCAGATTAAACACGTTGGCAGGAAGTGATGTCCAGGTAACTGTATTTTAGGTTTAGGTTATTTTGGAGATGCTTTAAATGTTTTGTTTCATTTTAATGTACTTTACTATGTTCTGAAATAAGATACGATTCATTTTATATATAACTTCCTGGCTCTTCCACCTGCGTTAGCTCAAGGTCGTAACGTAATGTTATTCCATAAATAATATGAGCCGCGCAGCGCACGGATTCAGTATTCTATTATCTCCTAAACTAAGCATCCAGATAACATGCTATAAAAATTATGTTGGGTAGTCACGATATTAAAATGGTACTTTCTAGAATTAGTATTTTTTGCCTCATAATGAAATGTAATGAAAATGAAATGAAAATGATATGAAATGAAATTACACTTTATTGTGTACAATAAAGAAATACAAGACAGAAAAGAAAAGAGGAAAATAGGCGCTAAAGAGCGGCCTTAACGCTAAAGTTATACAAATCTGCGGACTATAACATTTAGATGTTCTTAAAAACATTATAGTTTTAGAACATTATATTTATGTACTACTAGCTGATGCCTGCGACTTCGTCTGTGTTGAGTTAGTGTGTGTGAAAGTGTGTTTGTTTGTCTTCCAATCACACAGCAATAGATTAACTAAATCGGCGACCTTGAAATAATTACAGCTAAAACTATCTCATTTCTAACAAAAAAAAAAAAATAATGATTGAAATCCGAATACGCGTTAATGAATTACAACTAAATACACATTTGGACTTTCATCCCCTCTCGTGAACCAAGGGAACCTTGCTGAATTCGGGGTTAAAAACTATCCTATATGTTGAAACCATCTAGTACTTTCGGCGTCATGCGTGGCCAAGATACAGTTATCGGCTCAGTATCGATAGTAAAACATACTCCAATTGAAATTTTAAAAATATATTTAATGTACAGAATTCGACCTGTTACAGTTTTATTATATTATAGATGTGTTTCTTGTGTTCCATTATTTCAGGCTTAAATATTTTTATTACCGAAAAAATGTAAATCAGGGAAATAGCTTTTCCAATAGTGAAAGAATTATTAAAAAGGGTATGAGAGTTTATGCCAATAACAAACAAATCTTTCCCCTTTATAATATAAAATAATTATGATAGATTTTCTCCTTATATCCATATGATACCTCTAACGTTTAGACTATAATGTAGCTATGCTGAATTCACATGGTTAGTTAAAAAGCCACTCCACTTTGGTTGGCTCCGCCTACATCCGCGGCTCCTATATATCCATAAACTTTGACAGCTATGTGTCAAAGAACATTAGCCGTAATATTATATTTGTATTCGTCAATGATTGACGTCAGCAGTACGTCATCATTCCATATATATTCCAAGGAGTTCAATAATATCTAATTGTAATATTAAAAAAAAATCATTTTTGCATCGGTCATCTGCCCCTTTTCTGCGTGATCTTTTAAAATTGTACTAGTGTAGAATCTAGTCTATGTGTTAATTTATTTTATATGCAATTACCATTCTATGATTCAGACAAATCTGTTCAGTCTATGTGGCATGAATGAAACGGAACATTTAAACACTTTCACTTATATATAATACTAATATAAGATAGATTCTATATATATAGAATAGGATTCATAAAAAACAAGAACATAGAGAAAATATTTAAAGCATCTCCCGAACCGTAATTACTGTGATAAATTTATTTCTGTGATATAAACTGTGATATTTATACATAACATATTATATTATATTGTACACATATATAATAACTAGACCTAAGAAATGTGTGAGATAAAAATCTGTTTCAGGGTTCCGTAGTCTAAAAGGCAACCTTAATAGAACCACCTCGCCTGTTAACAATGAGTTTCTTTGATCTTCCTTCAGACCTAATGATTATTTATTATTATCGCAAGTGCATAATAATAATCAAACAATATTATACATATTCTAGACTAGACTAGACAAATTTTGAAAAATCTGAAAAAAATAACAATATTCTTGCTTAATTCTGACGTTTATTTATAGGTTTTCTTTAGAGATCACGTGATATATTTTTAGAGAATTAGCACTTCATTCACAATTGTATACCACTATTGACAATTCATTGACATTGACATTCAATGATTTCGAGTTTAATAAATCGAGATAAGGTATGGTTTTTTAGCGTTGAATTTGAATGGACGAACTATACTAGTATTGTGATAAAGCAAGAGAGACGTCAACAGCAAAAAGAATTCTTACTATAATTTGCTATTTATTAACTTAAGTTGGTGGTCTATTGTAAGGTTTCTTTATTTAAACGACCATGGAACCCTACTTAATTAGTGTCCTTAGTATATGTTTCCAAGTAAACAAACAAAACCACGTTACGTTACGTAATCCCAAGAGATAGTAGTTTTGTAGATGTAATATGAACCTCGGGCCAGGTGTTTTTTCAAATACAAATTCCAAATAATCTTTATTCAAATTGGTTGTAAAAAGTACTTTTGATGTGTACATACAATTCTATACATTGTAGTAAAACTAAAGCTGTGAGAGTTCCAAAATGTCTTGTCAAGTCTCAAATACAGACAGGGAACTTAAACCATTTTTAATAAAACTTCCTTTATATTTTGTTGGTTGGTACAAAACATGACTAAACTTAAAATTGAAAATTATAGCATTTCATCTTTTTTGTAAGAAGTTCGCATATTATAAAAAAAATCTGCTTTATGCCAACGCCGTCGTTTGTCTACTTGAAAACCTACACTACGAACACAGTGTTAATATGTAAATTTGGTAACTATAATTTGAAGTTAATTAGCAATTAGTTTTTAAGCGCAAAGCCATAATTAGCATTGGTTTGGGTAGGTATTACATTATTCCTTAAACTAGAAATATATTTATGTATATCCGATTATCCGCGATTGGTTGAAAACACAGTGATCATTGTAAAATGATCAAAAAGTTAGAAATACCAATTTAAAATAAAAACAACAAATTTCTCAAATTAAATAGATGTGCGCCAGTAAACAGGGAGGAAGGAGAAGCGTATATACGGATTATGTAAGAAAATTGAGACAAAGCTTGGCGAACTTTATAAGTTCTAGTAAATTGGTTTTGTTCGAGTAATTTGATTTGACAACGCTATTATGAACGCTTTTTTATTTGCTTCTCTCACTTGTACACGGACGTACGCGCCAGCTCACTTGCCAGCTGCAGGTTCAAATACTCTGTCAATTAAGCTAGTAAAGCTCATAAGACAAGTAAACCTCTCACAAACAAAAAAATGTACACTAGAGTTAAACGTGAATAATATATTTTTAAAAATTTACAATCCGAATTTTAAAAAACTAGGTATTATTTTACCGTATCATAATAGTTCATTTTATCTAAATATAAAAAAATATTTCCATTTATATGTTAAGTTTGTCCCCATATTATCATTGGAATTATAAATATAAACATTTTACCCAACCCAACCAATGCTTTGAAGGGTTTTTATCTGTATATTATAATTTAAGTAATGATTTAGATCGAAATCCTTTTTCAGTCTTCTACGATCTAAATTTCATATACATAACATTATATTCAACATAGAAGTGATCCCAAATCAAGAGTATGAGATGATTATAGGAAACTTATGAACAAAAGTGGTGGTAGCAAACTATTGAAAAACAATTCGATTAAAAAACCTCACAATTCAATGCCACCTCCGTCCAAACACAAAAAACTTGGTCATAGGTTGAACCTATAAATAAATTAACCACGTCAAAATCGGTTTTCCGTAACAGGTGAACAACATCATTAACGCTTTTACCGCCTCCTTTCGGGCGTGGGTACAAAGTCATAAAATGCAAATAACAGCTATTTCCTCTTAAAAATAGCTAAATTACATTTAAAAAAATATTATATTTATTTTAATTCAATCAAATAGATCAATACTAAAGCATTGCGCTTAGTGGGAAAAAATATACTATGGAAACTATGACTTGCCCTACATCTTATAAGCGCTGAGAGCCAATTCAATTTCATTAAACTAATATTGCGTACCACTTTTGTTGTCTTTATCTTTTTTATGGTGAACTCCGGAAATGGTGCTTATTTCTGTGTACTAGAAATATTAGCCGGAAAAGTGCCACAGAAGTTCTTACGAATTTTATCTGTTGTACCTTTTTCTGCTTTAATGTTTATTTTGTTCACAATAGTAACTATTATTTTAAAACAATCCTTAGCAGATATTTAGACGAAAGATCACACTAAACTGTCAGTTAAATTAGGTATACACAAATCTCTAAACTAAAACAGAACGATAAATCTACAGTAGTATAAGATTCTGTTTTTTTTTTAAGTATAACTGATACTATCTCTCAATTTAGTTCAGTTTAGAGATTTGTACACAACAGCATCATAAATATTATTAACTAATCTCTAGAATAAGAACATACCAACATAGAATATAAATTTTATATTACAACAGAGGACCGTTACATTTTTCGCAGTTTTCCAATTTCAATGTCACATTGTGACAAACATTTATAAATGCTTTCTTAAAAGTTTAAATGTCTAAATTGAATTCGTTCACAATCGATCGATGCCACCGTATCGATAATTAATCGATTAAATTCGTTATATAAATATTAAAAGTGCCTTTGTGACGTGTCAAAAATAATATTAGTCCACACGGAAACAAATATTTTATCATATAGCCTTTCGGCATATATGAGCACACAAACACACTTAGTGATTATGCGACTGATCTTTGATGATATGAATTTAACGAGTATAATAATTGTTGGAATTATATTTTTAGCGTTAACATATTTATTAATTCTATACAGCTTATTATATTGTTTTTAATTTATATTTTTGTGTGTTTTGTATTATGTGTACATGATTGATGATCTGTTGTTATAATATTTCACTCATTACGTGCATATTCTGTGAACATAGATTTACTATAATTTAAGGCATGTATCAAATATAGTCTAAGAGCTAGTCACATGAAAAGAAGGGATTGATGTTCCAGAATTTAAGTTTGGATAAGGAGGAACGGAGCGCTAAAATTACATTCAAGACAACAATAGCGGCGGAGAATTTCAAGAAGAAATTTAACAACAAGATGGTTGCCGCAAGTCGACTCACAGTTACTTTAAAATAATAAGATTAGTCTTTAATAGTTCGAATAACTATGATTTTATTATTGTAACCCACATTTTACTATTTCGCACTCGATAGATTAGCATTTCAATTGCTTATATTTTTTAAAAGCAAATTTGTTTGCCATTTTACAAAGTAAGTTTCGTTAATAATGTAATGTTGCAAATTCTGTTGTTCGCAAATATCTAAAATGAACTAAATTGACAGCTCTAAAAGTATTGCTGTCCTTTTCCTATAGCTTCGGGATAGCACTATTTTTATATCTTTAAATTTAGTTTAGAGATTTATCTACATCAGAATTGGCATCAATATAATAAAAATATAAATTATATTATTCACTAAACTTGTAATTTTTTTCACATAACCGATTAAGATTTTACTCTTGTACTAAGAAGTTGGTGAAAATCGTATTTTTGAATACAAATTCTTGGCTACAATATATATTATTATGTTGAATACATAAATATATGCCAAGTAATGGGATAAGAATGTTGGGAAAAATGGGATGGGGTAAAGCAGTATGTAATGAAGTATTGTGTTTATTTAATACCAGTGGTGTAAATTATATTATTGAAGTGAAAACTTCTTTAGCGGCGTTGAGCACTTTTTCTGTAATGGGTATAAAATCTTAAACTCGCGTCAGGACACGTGACCTGATCGAAAAAGCGTAAGACGGATGGAGAGTAGACAGCTATCCCCTCTCTACGGCGCGGCGAAAATGTATGCCTGGGCCTACTGTTTCGTTTAGGCAGCGCAGGAATGTTCGTGTATGTTACAGCGTGCCACGCGCATCCATGGATGGTGACAGAAATAATTGTAATAGTTTTAAAGTGTTAAATTTTTAATGTAATATAAATTGTCATGTTTGTGTACGATAGCGCAATAAATGAATATTGTATTCTACCACATAAATGATAGTACTTTTATACTGATAAAGCAATTGGTGCAAAATTATTCCCTAACCATTCCAAAATATCAAACATGCTCAACGTTAATAATCAAGTTTTCACTTCTGCCGGCACTCCCGGAGTGCAACCCGTCTTTTTTTTTTACATAACATTTCTGGTAGCAATGTAAAGTAATTCTTCAGCCATTTATATTCATACCACACTAAATTAAATCTATACCTTTTTTTTGTCTTATAGAAAGCTATTATGAACTATTGCAAGTTTCATTTTCTACCTATATCTTTTCAATCTAGGTTTTTTATGTACATGAAAGATTGTTTTCTTTTGTTTGATAAAGCTATTCATAAATAAAAATAAATATATTTTCTCCTGAGTTATTAACATATTTATGCGTTTTCTGTTTGTTAGCGAAATAGCTTTACTGTCAATAATTTTTATGTTAATTTAAATGGTTTAAATATTCCTGTCAGTTTAGAAATCTTCATAGGAAAATGCTCCTAATTTTATGATAATAGTATATTTTTTTGTATTGAAATCTTTGCAGGAGAAAATTATTATATAACACAACGTTTATTTCATAATAAGTGTAGGTTCACAGATCACTAGCAATCTAAATTGAAGTTTAATGCTTAATTAAGAAAAAGGTTTTATTGATGTGGGAAAGTCAACATTACAACAATACGTGTCTTTTACATAGCTGAAAACGACTTGCTCATAATAGTTTTGCCCTTTTATTATACTTTTATTAAATAAGACATTAAATAGTGTGATAGAATTAAGAATATCTTTTCCTTTAACCGAACTGATTCACAAAACTGCAAGAGCCTTCTTTTACATATGTTTGATCATGTTTTCTTATAGAATAGGCCAAATATGCTTTTGTGTGGAAGGAAACAATTAATTTCGAATTTATTATTTAATTATGATGAAACTAATGTTTAGTTACAAAATACTATGGATGGATACATATATATATTTTCAGGCTATGTACGTTACAAAGTTACGACAACTTTGTATAAGAATGTAGGATAGTTTTTTTCTTTATACTATAGATTAGTATGGTTATCCTTAGAAATATACTTAATTCTTGTTTAAATTTTCAAGGTTCATATTTTGTAGTATTAGATCGTGTCAACAACGAAGTAATTTTGTTTTTGCTTTATTTCATTAAAAATGTAAAACTAAAATAATAAGATTAGTAACTTCCTATAAGGCTCCCTTTTTTCAGTCCGTGTGACGCCTTTGAAAAAAACCATGTTAAGAATTTTATTTGAACCTTTATGTTCCTTTAGAGGTGTTAATAACCTTTTGCAGGTATACGTATTCGTTTAGAAACTTTTCACTATTTGCTAGGATAATGTTTTTTCATAATAATGACGACACTTGTAGTTGATATGTATGTAATACGTAAGCACCTATTCTCCGTCTTTAGTGAGCCGATTGTTTTTTTTTTGCAGACAAATTGTTCAATTTTGAAACATATTTAAACTTTGCCACAACTGTGTTATAATATAACAGAAAGAAAATTATAAGTAGCAGTAAAAAACTAAAAATACTGCAATAGCATCAAAGTAACAACAGCAGGATTTTAATAGCATTTCAAGTCCAATGTTTTAAGAGTTTTAAGAAACCCTACGCCACGTAGAAATCTCATATATCAATGTGAAATAAAGCACTGTCTTTTAAACTTTAAGAGAAACATACATCTTTTTATCGATGCGGTCAATAAGTACAGTAATTTGAGAGTTTCTACTAATGTGCTTTTCTCAGGAAACATTGTAGAAAGAATATACTAGAATTAGACCTGACAATTTAGTTAAGATTGGTACATCTACCAGCGAAATAGTTAGCACCATACGAGCTTAAATTTAAAACGAGTGTGCTTGGCATAAGCGAATCGCAGATTTAAAAAAAAATCGTACAAACTTAACTAAATTGAAAGGTCTACTAGCAGTGCGACTCTTTTAATGATGTATTGAGAAAATGTATATCACTACTGCTCCCAAAACTATCGATTTTAATTTTCAAATTGTGCAACGCTAAATTATCACCGCTGTATTATTGTGAAACGAAAGTGACCTAATCTATGATTTATTGTCATTATCTTTTTTGTTATTTATTATTATTTAATTAAATTTAAATAATTATCATGTAAGAATCTGAGTTGCAAACCGCGGGTACCTTAAGAGCAAAAGTATAAATTTACTCCAAAATCACAAAATCCCTTTTATTTGGAATTATAAATAGAAAATATGAATGTAAAAAACATTAAGTTAAATAGAGTTATTTTGTTGTTTAGTTTCATATACTGTCAACTTTATTTCGAATGTGGCTTTTTGTATACCTTGAAGATGAGTTAGTAAGCCTTGGTACTTTATTAATTCTTCGTGATTCCTCTGAAATGCTATAAAAATGTCAACCTAGTAATCCCCAATTAATTTGACAATGATTTTAAAGTTTTTTTTTTGTTGTTTTTTCTGTTGTCATTTCTATGTCGTGTATGTTGCAGCACGTAAAATTTTATCTAACGCAATAAAGCAAAGCAAGTATATTTCACAATTGCTTCTTATTTATTGTTCATATTAGCATTGATGATGAAATGAGAATTTGTGACAGAAGACAATGGTGTCAGTTATCTTGTAGACATATCTTTAATTTGGACATAATTGGCAGGTCATAAAAGTATATTTTTCAATATTTTTGTGAATTAGGTATGATATGGATATTTTTATGAATAGGGGGGTCTTCGGAAACGTTACGGTGCGCTACAAGGGTGGGAGGGGGATTATTTACACAGCGCGTTACGTATATGTACAATAACAAAGGTATTATACTTTGTTCAACATAAGGGTGACTCAAATGTTACGTAACGATTGGGGGGAGTGGGTTTAAAATCTTCGAAAATTGCGTTATACTTGAATGCTCCCGTAGATCTGTTTTTAGACCTGTCGATTGTGTTTATATTGTAGATTTACGCACAACCCAATCGACATCAGTGTCTACTAACATTTTTAGGGTATTTATGACAATAGAATACTATGCCTTTGAGATTCGACTTAACCAGTGACGTGGCAGATTTTAAATATGTTACAGACTTTAAGTTTGGATTATGTCACTTTCGCATTACCAACAACCATATTAACAAACATTATTAGGAGTCTGCATCCAAACGGGTCAAGGTTCCTAAGCAGAATCAGTTTACTTTAAATACCAATATAATACATAATACAGATTGATCGCTTGATCCTAGCGGTTTCTGTATGGCATTCTTATGTTCATACTTATATCCATAATTTGTGTCACAAAAATAGCCAGTTGTTTTTAGTAAAGAGATCATAATTTATGTCAAAATATATAATTTAGGGCAGAGTTAAGATTACAATGTATGCCATTGTGGCGTGCATATAAATAAATATATATTATATTAAAATATTTACGTTGGGTAAAGGCCAATATATTGCGTAGGTTTAATCCCGCTTACTACTTTGTGACCACGTTTAGTATGTTTGCTATTAAATAAAATAGAAATATGTGAAAATCCAATGTGTGTTTTTATTTTATGTGTAAGGTTTTTCTTCGAACACTCTAAATAAGAATCGATAGATTTCATTAAAATGGTATGAAATGTCTCGAGACGCATAATATTATGTAATAATGACTTGTAGATATGTACACATTGGTCCTTTACAATTTTGTACGGTAAACTACTATTACCCTTTTTTTTATATGTTTACAATATTATGTGTAATATGATATTCTAAACACAAATATTTACAAGACTGATGGTTTTTTTTATTGAATAAAATATCATGAACGATTCAAATAGTTTTATTTCTCATATCTTTCCTTTCACCACAATATATAACTTATTTCCCTTTTCCTTAAATCTAACTGCACCATAACGTCACATAAAATTTTTTGCAGACACCGAACAAAGAAGAAATAATAAAATTTGTGGAATTTTCAAAAACAGCTCTTTATTTTTCCCACTACAAATTTGTTATGATTGTGCAAAGGCTAGTGGGACTTCTATAACTATACATTAGTTTAGAGATTTGTTATTACAGAATAGGTAAAAAAATATATTAAAAAAGTCCAAGAAAAGAAATGGTTTTTTATCAAAATTTAAAATGCAATAAATTTGGTATTCTTATCTGGTGTGTCAAAATTTCCATGCATCTAACAATTACTAAGAAAATAACATTCGAATTAATATACTTAGCAATAATTTTATACAATCTATTAACACGATATTCAAGTGGAGTTTTTTTTTATCACAATAACATGATTCTATAAAAAGTATAAGTACAAACAGTAAAAAAAAGTGTTACATGTATTTAAAAAATCAATCCATAACCACATAGTTTCCCATTCCTAAGTTTGATATTTATTTTTTAAGAATGACCAAACCTTGTTATGGTGCAAAATTGCAACAACTGAAATAAAATAATTATGTCCGAACGTTCTATGCGTAGAAAATATTAATTGAATAAATTAATACAATATTATTGTACACCCCAAAAGCATATTCTTATATAGAATATCCTATAATTTGGTAGCCTTATCGCTACATAGCGATCTCTTCCAGGCATTCAAAGTCGTTTAAGATACAGCTACAGTAAAGAGTATAAAATTTATTACGTACTGACGATATTTGCTTTGTTATTTATCAAGACATCTACTCGGAATACCCAATGATCAAAGTTAATACGATTTCGATCTTTGAGAAGGCACTTAGGGACTTCGGATGATGGACAGGGCTCAATCACCAAGTAAATATTAGTTTAGCTAGCATGGTTTGTTAAGCGGTGCTAAACAGACACACGCGTTGATAGTTTGACAGCCGTCCCCCTAGTAATCTAGCAGACGCCAAGTAACGAGAATTGACGATTAAAAGCTGCTACCCTGAGCTTAATTGGGTTCATCATTATCATGATCAACCCATTTCGTTTCACTACAGAGCACGGGTCTCCTCTCAATACGAGAGGGTTTGACTATGTTCCACCACGCTGGCCATGCGGATTGGTAGACTTCACACGCCTTTGATAACATTATGGAGAACTCTCAGGCATGCAGGTTTCAAGCAAGTAATATTTTAATTGTTTAACGCACATAACTCCGAAAAGTTATAGGTGCGTGCCCGGATTCGAGCCCCCGACCTCTGATTAGGAGGATGCCGTCCTAACCACTAGGATATCACAGCTAATTGGGTTTCACTGCTTCAATTCAAAAAGGTGTTGTTTAATTTTCTTTGCACTCGTAGTCAAGGTTAAATAATATAACGTAGGTATTATTACTAATGTTTACTTGATGGTTGGGATAAGTGCGTGTGTGAGAGTGTCATGCTGAGGCTATAGGAGTTTCTTAGCTATCAGGCGACAAAGATTTCTCAAGAATATATTTCCAGAGGCTCCTAGGATAGAGTATGCACTGCTTTTATGCATTCATGAATTGCACGCCAGTGTTAGTGCATGAGTGGGTTTTGTATTTGTAAAATGTGTTCAATAAAATTATCTTGTTCTTGTGTACGGTTTTTTTTCTTAAAACACATAATTACTTCTGAAAGTCAAGAAGGTGGCAATATTGAAATATTCGGGCATTATTTCAAGCAGCTGTTTGTACTCGTCTGTGAATTCTTCTGGATGGTAGATTTCATGTGCGTGATGAGACATGTCTAAAAGCACACCAGACTGGAGTGATAATGGTACCTGCAACAAATAATTGAAGATCTCTTATTACAATTTTGAACTAATAAGGAATAATAGACATAAGGAACAATAGTGTTAGATGTAATTTTCGTCCACCCCTCTCCTTTATGACCGGTATTTAAAATATTTTTTTTTACTTTGAATGTCCCTGCATTAAAATCATTTTTTTATTTATCCACAAAATAGCCCTTGACGGCAACCTCACCTGATGGCAAGTAATGTTGCAGTCTAAGTTTTTTTTTTTACTATTAGCTGTGCTACCCCTATTGGTTGCGACACCGTAACCGGGCTGCCAGAAGAAATTTTGGCTTGGGCTCAAAATTTCTTACCCCTGTTAGGGGTATGATAAACCCATCTAATTGATTTCTACGCGACATCGTGCCGGAATGCTAAATTGCTTTGCGACACGTCTTCGTCGGTAGAGGTATTAAAATCAGAATGCCATGAATTTATATAAAAAAAATTAAGCTGTAAAAGGGGCAGTACGAGTATCTTGACCTCAAAAGACGCCTAGTGAAATACAGAAAAAAAAAATTGAGATTAGCGCCTGCTATGACGTATATAACGTCTGAACAGCTCACTTAAACAAAAAGTATTATAAATATTGTAGTTTTAGACTTACAGATAGGTTTAATGTAAATTCTAAAGGCTCGAAGAACTCTGTGTAAGTCGCTGTTGAATGTATTATAGTATACACAGGCCGTTCTTGAAGTGTTAGGGTTTCTTTTACAGGAGAATTGAATGACCAGCTTGTGACACTGACGTTTTGTCGCGGCCATATTGTTATTGCGTTGTGGGCGGGGCCTGGAAAATTAAATTAAAAATATCATTACATTTACATGGATAGTCAAAATCGTTAAATATTTTTTGTGTTTAAAAATTCAACACGAAGAGTTGAATAGTGACCTTATAGTCTGCTTCATGTAAACGTCACATAAATGCCAACGTTTCAATCATTTTTTTAATGGAGTTATCAAATTATGTCGTTTAGTCCTTCATGTTAAATGACAGATTAAATCTAACTTCTTAATGTCACACATTAGTTTATATGAAAATTTGCACACCAATGTTTTATTTCACATTAAATTATAATTATCCCAAAATTTTTCTGAGTATATGAACTCGTTGGGGTTCTAAAACCAAAAATAGTTTGAAACTATTAAGCGTTCATATATTATATTTTTCATTATTTTAATTTGTGAGGAGATAGTGATAACTACATTCGTACATAAAGCTAAAGCTAGGAGGGTTCCAAACGCGCCCAGGTCTAAGAAGTAGCCCACAACAAACTTAGCACGTTTTTTCTTATCACTCAATAATTAATTATAAGATATATTAACTCAGAGCAATGCTCACCCAAGCTTCTTTAACATTTATGTACGCCTTAATGTCATAATAAGATTTTTCTATAAGCTTAAGTTTTATGACCTGACAAACTGATCTTATTGGGAGACACCTCCAAATTGACAAAAAAAACTAAAATCGTACCATCCATAGTGAAATTCAGGGAGCACTCATCACCGACGCAGGACCGATTGAGTAACTGCAGCGTATGTGGGAAGTCAGTCGGCGGTCCCATCTTTACGAAAAGGCTGTCTTTCCTATAAATCAACGCGATGGGTCTTACATTCAAAATATTAAAAATATTCTTCATCACTCTCGGCATCATCATTTATGTCTCACTGTTTGGCTAAGGCTTCCTTTCTCCTGAGAGATGAAGAATCAAATAAAAAAAGTATTTTTTGTGATCATCTATCATGCTGTAAATAGATGTACCGGAGATAAAATTGTATTATTAATTCTTTTTTTACTTCAAAGCTTTGTTTATATGAATTGGATTATAATTATTTAACAATATTTTCTGAAACGATATTAAATTATATGAAACTTTGAATCCATAAATTATTATTATTACAAACACATCTCTAAAGAGTTCTACAAGTTTTAATATTTTTTACTGTAAATAAAGTTCAAAGTTTATTAGTGTGTAGTGAGATAATTACATCATTTTTTCAAACCGTGGCCTGAACATCGGCATATTGCAATACAGTGACATGTTGCACTCTTCGTTTATTATCTCCAAATCACTTTCCCTGATAAATAATTTTGGACTACGTTGGCCTGCTTCTTGGACACCTTGGCTGTTATTTTTGGTAACATAGCTTTGGTCTACCACATCTTCTAAGTACAGTTCGCTGTTTTTGATCGCCGACAAAGCTGATTGCACGTTGTAAACATCTAACTTGGCTATCAAGACGCCTGATGAGCTTTCTGTTGCCTTCAAATTTATATCGTAGGACGTTATTTGCGTATGCTGAAAAGATAACAATGTTGTTTCTGAATTTGAAAAACAGTGAGATTTTTTTGTTTTTGATCTCAGCTCTCTGTAAGGATGAAAGACTAAGTATCTAAAATACTAGGTATCTATTATGATAGGTATAACAAAAAATATCAAAACAAGGCACGTACTATTTCTAGCACACACACTGACTGATTGACTAATTATCGATATGAGTCAAAGTTGCCTTACTATTAGTTAAAATGCTGTTAAATTATAATTAAAAATATTAGTTTACTAATTAGTTGTCCCAAATAAGTACTATCTTTTTTTGTAATAAATTATTTTATACCATACTAGCAGTACTGTATTAAATTAATAAATACTCACAAACCAATAATGCCTCTGAACAGTATTTTCATCACGGTATGGGCTAAATGGCAGCAGCATTATAATAGCAGATGCCGTGGAAACAGCTCCTAGTACCGTCCATAGTCGCCTGCGTGAGAACAGAAGTTCGATACCTGACTAAAAGTAAAATAAAATGGATGAATATAAAAAAAATAATACATCTGACACTCTACCATGAAGTCACATAAATACCTACTTGTATTTATGTAAATTATTCTTCCTGGATATGGATATTAAATAAACAGGTGTTAAATAAAACATAGGCCGAAATAAATATGATAGGTATAAGAAAACGAAAGTTATAAACGTTTAAAGTTTTTATAACAAGATATTCTGTCATCCGATAAGAAATACGGTATGGACTATGGAGAGACCAAGGTGAGAGTTATGATCATTACGTCATTTACCTACGTACGAATTTGTATTTTTTATATTGCTTCAAACGAGCCTGTCACCTTAAAAGAATTGTACGTTGTTTGTTTTCGGGTACTCAAGCAATGTCACTTCAAAGTAAAATGCGGCTTATTCACATCTGTTGTGTTTAAAACAAAATCAGTGGCTCAGAATTTGCGAATGTTAAACGAGCGACATAAGGTCCAATTTACTTTGTGATATGCGAAAACAACTCTACGATTGCAAGCGTACAAATATTTAAATTGGTAATGATATGAAATGACACGACACCCCAACCATCTAATGGTTGAGGCGTCCAACTACACCCCCGATCCGAACGCAACTCTCATAAAGAGACGCCCAAAGAACGTCGTTGACGAACCAGACGACAGACTGACTTTAACACAACGCTTCTCAGGTAGGTTATACACACATGACACACAGCGTCAATCAACACAGCGTCTTAGCCGGCGAAGACGAGGTCCCCGATATCTGACGTCATCCGGACGTAGGTCTCATCCACGGTCACGGGCGCGCTCGGACTGATCCAGTCCAACAAACCGAACAAGTCCCAACGTCACCCTAAGCCAAGGTGCGAGTCTCACAGGAGACGCCCTTAGAGGGACGTTCCCCCAGATGTCGTCGAGCCCAAGTGCTCTTCTCTCAGGCTGAGCTTCGTGCTCGCCAAAAACCCCAGGTGACGCAATAATAACTACTATGGTTATCTGCAACTGTCCATTCGAAAAATGAAAAAAAAAAATCTGCCTCACTAGAGGAGCTACGCATGAAAGCAAAGCCGGCTTTAAAAGAAGCCTTCGTCACATCACTTTCGTATATTTGTTTCATGATGTTACCTATCTACTATCATTCAGGGGAATGATGGGATGGGAATCACTCGAAACTTACCACAGTAGAAGCGGTTAAAACTGCGACGACGGTGTTTGCAGCTGCTATGATAGCATCCGGGTAATCGGCAGCAGATCGGCCCATTATGGGTATGAGAAGAGAATTAAATCTGAGAGCCAGCGAAAACGTTAACATTGTGGCGGGTATGTTTAACAAGATTTCTAGGAAGAGGTGTTGCAATGCTGAAAATAATGTTAATTAATACATATGTGAACCATGAAGGTTGAAATGAATAACAATACTGCAAGTATACCAGTGTTAAACCAACCTAAGTCTGCGCGACGTGTGTGTATATAAGTGCGACTAGGCAGTGATTTGTTGTAATTAAACATTTTAGGTAGTTAGATGGGCCAGTAAAATATCGTGAATCTCACATAAGACGACAAGTCAGCAAATTATTTAAGAGCAATTTCCAAATTAATAATAATATTTTGTGTATTATTGGGTGTTAAATTGACATGGTTTGCTGATAACGACCAATGACGTCGACCCACAGAAACGTCGCCCAATCACAGCTCAGAGTGACGTTGGAGGATTGATCGACGTAAAAGCATGATCGGTAAGGTTTTGGTTTCATTCGGTGGTACAGAGTATAGGTGAAAAGAAGTATAACCGTGTGAATTGAGTGTAAGATATAAATTGTTGATTCGTAGTCATATTTTTTTGCATTGACCAAACATAGCAGGCGAATTTGAGTCTTATTTCATCATGATCAACCCATTCTCGGCTCACTACAGAGCACGGGTTTCTTCTCAATATGAGAAGGACTTGGCCATAGACCACCACGCTGGCCATGTGCGGATTGGCAGACTTCACACGCCCTTGAGAACATTATGGAGAACTCTCAGGCGTGCAGGTCTCCTCACGATGTTTCCCTTCACCGTTGAAGCAAGTGATATTTTAATTGCTTAAAAACGCACATCACGCATCGAATCGGGAGTTCGAACTTCGAACTCCCGACTTCTGATTAGGAGGCTGACGTCCTAACCACCAGGCTATCACAGCTTCACTAGGATATCATAGCTTTACTAGTAGTCTTATTTACGATGGAGGAAAAGCCGATAGACACATGCCTGCGTTAAAAAAACAAATAAGAAAATATCCACTAACCGTTCAACCTTCCGTATCGCACAGCAGACATGGTGATTATACTCGCAAGTGACATCACGAGAAGTGGTGTTGTGATTAAGTACCGCACGTTAGACAAACTTGGCACCCAACATAGAACTAGCAACACTAACGAAATCAGCAAACGGGTCGCGGACATAGCTTGCGATGTACGAATAGAACGGTTGAGGCTTGTCTGAAAAAGATAAGTAAAGTTAGGACAACAATCATAGAATACATCGAACGTTTGCGATACCCCTAGGATATTAGGAACTAATTAAATTTCTCGTTATCCGCAATCTTGGGAGCTAGATATACCTAGGCATTACGTACGTGCAATTTTAAACTAAGTAATCTATATAGGCAGGTTTCAGAACAGTTTAGTCTCTTTTCACGAATTATTGAAGAGAATTGAACTACTACCTTATTGGATATGTGTAAACAGGAGCAGAAGGTCCTGGGTTCGGTTTCCGGCTTGAATCTCATCGGGAGGGATAATTCGGCCGTGGCCAGTTACTCTACCGAGAAAGAGATGTCGCCAAGCGATTTAGCGTATCGGCACGATGTCGCGTAAGAACCAACTAGGAGTATGGGTTTACATACCCCTTACAGGTTAACCCGCTACGATCTTACATCGCATCGACATTTACCATAGGTAAAATTGAAATTGAAAATTGAATTGCCAAAGACTTTATTTTTACAATTATCCTATCCGCGCATATTACCTATATAAAAGTTTAAAAACGTGATGTCAAAACACATGCTTCAAACTACAAGCAAGGATATATAGTGGTATTGTTCATTCTATGTGCATAATATTCATTTCAGGTTGTGACTTGAGGATTTTTGTATTTGTGATGATCCTTGAAAATGCTTGCTTTTAGGTTCATGAACCAAGTCAATTCTATATTTCATCTACTTGAGGCTTTATGTGTAATTATTTCATGTACAACCTTGACCAATACTTGATCTTTCTATGCCAAAGAATGTTTTGCTTTGGCAGACTAAGATCCATCTAGGGCGATCTAAATAATCATCATCAGATTATCATCTATCTAAAATAACAATAAAATAAATCTTAAATACACCCTGTTTTATTTTAGTATACGTATACCTTTTCACTCCTCCATTTGTCAAAAGCGTGTGAAGTAGCTACGGATGCGACTAGATATGGCACCCAATAAAAAGGCACTACGGCCCAATGTTCCGACAAATATCTGAAATACAAATGACGTCATTTTTAATTATCTTAATGTTTCACCAATTCAATGTTTGTTTGATGTGAGATTCCGGAGTAATGTAAAGCCCATTATAAAAGTTAAAGCTGAGACGTTTTACATTTTAAATAATGCAACAAAGCGAAATGAGGTTAGAAGCAGGCGTTATATCCATGATACAAGTATCATGCATGTTCTGCATGATGGCTTAATTTGCTTTAAAGCTATGTATAAGAGTAGATGAAACACCGAAAATACTGGAAAACAAATAAAGTAAACGATTATTGAATTATACAGGGAAACCAGTTACAATGTGTTTTTTTTTATAGATGATTCCAGGCTTTATAACCAAATTGGACTAACCTCATTTGTTTGGTAGCGATAATCATAAATATAGTAAATACCCCGACAGACACTATACCAGCCAATGCACACAAAACCCGACCTGCGCCCGACCACATCAGTTCGCGAACTGACGACCATCCTACAAACAAAATACCCTTGAGTAGGACCAAAGCAAGGACCATTACGCCTACCAAAATGACCTAAAGGATATTAGGAATGTTCAGTTTTCCGGGCAAAACTCACAGACGCCTGAAAAAGCTAAGCGTTCACGTTATCCCATGCACATGATCTTGCTAAATAAAACACAAGTTCCGACAATATTAAGTAGACTTATATCAGATAGGTATTTACTTTGTCTCGTTTTAACTGTTTGTAAAGTGAAGCAACAGGTTAGTAGATATAAAAATTATGTCTATTGAAATAACATGTTGGAATCAGCATATTACATATTGTCAATTATAATCACATAAAAATATGTATTTTTACATCAATTAATCTAGACTATTTGCATTATGTGCCCGAGTAGGTATTGAAAGTGCAGAGGAAACACCTCATGCTAATATTTAAGTATGTTTTAATGTACCTACGTCACGATTTCTCTATAAAGATATTTATTATATACGCAAGAATGCTCATGAATATTAGTGGGTCACGATTCGCTCAAATTAGTATTTATTATATATTTTCATAACTTTTTTTTATGAATTTTCTAGAACTATTATATAAAAACGAAAACTAACTTCTCTGAAAACCACACTTAACACACATATCTAATAAGCGATATTATTTGTTTGCGTGCTTTTCTTAAATAGTCCCAGAGAGGGAAAAAAGCAGGGCGCCGCCAAATGTATGGGTACATATAAAAAAATTATCAATTATGATAACATCTTTTATACGTAAAAAGATATTATTAACATAAGTTTTTATAGCAACGAATTGCGAAGTTCAGTGAACAATTAAATTTTTCTACTATTTCCATTATTACTAATGACGTATACGTCATATCATAGCTTTGCGCAAAACCCGTATACACTAATACACACTGGACATAGCTGGACGATTCTATAATATTTATTTTGACTCACTATATCCAAAAAGCCACAAGAAATAGCCGACACTCAAAAAGCCCAATAAGCCAACTATCACATCCACCTGTAACGCTACACTCTTCGTGTACGTTAATAAAAATAGTCCCAGATAGTCAAAGTACACTACTGTTGAAGGTGGTTCCTGAAACAATAATATCAAATAAGTGAACTTGTTTATCATTAAATAAACGATTTATAAAGTGTTCATAAGATACCTTAACAGCCAATTCCCGGCTATCGGCCACTTCTCTTACGAGGTTCAGGAGCATATTCCCAGTATTCTGTATAACGCCATCCTGTATAAGTTCTGGTTTATCGTTCCGTGTGTGGTACACGTTACCCCACTTTATAAATGCTATATCAATACCTAAAATCAATTTAATATCTACGTTTTAGAAAGTGGGCAATTGTTTGTTACGCTAAAGTTAAGAATACAAGACGAAATTATGCATTGATAACAATTTTGATTGAATATTTACCCGTGATATTGCCAAAGTCCCTCCATATCCGGAAGTCAGTATCTGAGGGTATAATTCCAGTGCTGAACAAGAATTCTCCCATGCCCTGTGCCGTTGGCCGCCGAGTATTTTTCCTATATATTTCTAGCAGTCGCGGGTCAGTTACCTGGGATAGATTATATGTTTATTGACATTCTTTTTTAATATTAACTAAAACAATACGCTGACAGATAACAATAATAAAGCTTTTTCAATTTGATACAAATTCAAAGGGTTTTTAGCTTCTGGCCATATTATTAATAACTGTATACATTTTTAATCAATATTTACAAAATGTAACTAGAATTACAAGAACCATTTAACGTCCATATTAATCAACTGGGAACTGTCTGTCAATGATAATTACAAATTGATCAATTTGACGGAGTTGGATACTTTACCTGAAAAACATTTGGTTTCCCATTCATTCCAGCAGAATCCAGATTTATAACACTGATAACACCTTTAGACCATGGATGACTGAGGAATCCATGGCTCCCCTACAAATTAACATTTAGTGTTAACAATATATACGGCTAATCAGATAAATTACTGTACAGAAAACCACTAAGCAAAATTGAATAACATAAAAAAACGCACCAAACTAAAGTGGTGCGTTTTTTATGTTATTAAATTTTCGACGTAAATGTACGTAAATAAAGTTTCATAATTATTAGTTAAATTCAATAATAATAAAAATATTGAACAGCAGTTTTGTATATTTGTAATAAATATACCTACTGTGAAAATGCGCTAAGGTTCCTAATCCCCACTTTTTTATATACACCACAAGTTAGCCTTTGACGGAGTCTCACCTGATATTAAATGATAATGCGGCCCAAGATGGTAGTGGGCTAACCTGTTAGGGGTATGGTAAACCCATACTCCTAATTGGTTTCTACACGACATCGTGCCGGAACGCTGGATCGCTTGGCTTGACACGCCTTTGTCCGTAGGGTGGTAACTAGCCACGGCCGAAGCCTCCGACCAGAACAGACTCGAGCCAGGAATCGAACCCAGGACATCCACCACCTTTAAAATGCAACAGCGCACGCGCTGCACCACGGAGGTCGTCGAAACTTACCAGTAAAACACTTTCTTCCGCACCATTGAACAGAAATATAATGTTATGTTTCAATTTATACTTTCTTCGCGACAATTTCGACAATGTTTCCGCCATCACAGCACAAAACACGCCATTATCTGAAGCGCCTAAGAACACAGGCAATTTAACTGATGGCTTGCAGAATTAGAAGCCTAGATATGAAATCGCTTAAAAAACTTTTAAGCCAACTTTTTATTATTTTTTTTTCCTGAAAGGGATAAATGACAACAATCTTGGTCTGTGCATTTCACCAAGCAGTTACAAACGGATTATTATAACTTATAATACTACCATAATATACGATAAGAAAATATGTTTTTTACTTAGGCAAATGTTTTAACTACATTTGCCTAAGTAAAAAACATATTACATATACATCATGTAGTAAAGATTTCTTTAGTTATTCAACGAAATAATATAAAAAATTATTACATAACAAACTATTTACTTTATTCTCAGCAAATTCTTTCGTTAGATACAGATATCATAGAGAAAACAAGGTTAAAAGATTTGGTCTGCCATATTGGATTTAGAATTACGTCACAGCTATCATGCAAATAATTTTACACAATACTCTAAAGTGAACTTAATTGATGACTCAATATAGTGTTATCTTTTTCTACTAAAAAACAATGACAGAAATTACAAGAACTACTTAAAGACAAGTTATACAGTTGTTTTTGAATATAATGGTCATCCAAATCGAAATTGTACACAACATTTCAGCTACATTGGCTGGAGGTAACTGGTTTTAATTACTGTTGAAATATTAAATATACTAACTAACAGGGAAAGTTAAATTTAAGCTTGTAAAAATAAAATGATTGAAATTGAACATTTAGTCTTACCCAGTGCAAAAGGCACAGAATCATAATGACAATTGACAAGAATAGATGTCCCAGTGGTCCCATCAGGATTGAATCCACTCTCTCCTTCTAATACTGTAATGATGTTTGACAGATTTTGATAGACATTCACATGGGGTGAGCTGAAGGCTAGCCAATAGTCTCCTGAAAAAAATTAAGTGACTTTGGTAGTAGATTCCAATCTACTTAAAAAAAAACATTGTTGGTGGGAAGTTAACACTGTTGTATGAAGTGACACCTCACTTGAAAGTTGAACACCTCACTATGAAACACTCTGATAAACAAATACTTAACCACCATTATAACAATTGCAAAGTGGGTTTGTGGTTAAAATTTAAATACTCAATTAAAACAAACACTTACCCTTAACATATTGCCAATCTGTATGTACAGGCAGACTTGAAAATCTAGATATACGGTCAACAAGCTCTTTAAGATCCCTTGTCTTAAGCATATGATTAAAAGTGCCTGATACTCTTGGCTGATTCCCAAGTATTTCTTTTAGATATTTTCTTGCTTTCTCCTCGCTAAAGGTGTTTGCGTCCTAAAATAGTAACTTTAAAAATTGATATTTCATTTATGTATTACTATTTTTAAAAAACACAGTTTAAGATTATTCTGTTTTATATTTTTCTACATGCATTTAGAATACTTACATTTTTGTGAATATGCCATTCTTTAATAGGATTAGGCAAATCATTTTCAATTACTGTAGTCACATACACCAGCAGTAAGAAAAAGCAGAACAAAACAACTAAATATTTACTGGATATCTGAAAAAATATGTAATCAAACATAATGAAATGTACTCATAGCGAGTAAGATCAAAATAGTTACCATAGTTTGCACCATAAACCTCATGTTGTATGAAAAGTGTTAGTGTGCTTTGCAAACCTATTTGTTTTTGTCCGTACTTGCATGCATATTACAGTATCTTCTTCTCTTTAAAAGTAATTAATAGAATCAAAAATAAATTGCTTATTTCAGTTTGTATGATAATGATGATTGGTTATAGTAGTTTTTGATTGTTACAGGTAATCAAGATGCAAGTAATGTTTCTTAAATATTTTTAATTCAATTTAAATACAAATTAAAGCAAAAGTATTATCAATCAAGCAAATCAATCTTTTCAAAACTTTTTATTGTATAAGGTAAAAATAATATACGATACAAAAAGAAAAACATTTGATTTTAAATAAATAAGAGGAAATAAATGAGTAGCTTCTTTATGTATTTCTTATTTCAATTATTTTTAATATTATTATACAAGAAAAAGTAATGTAATGTCTTGCCTCTTTTTTGATTGTGTAGCTTGAAAAGAAACATTTAATGATGATTGCACAACATTTGCAAATCAACATAATCATTTGGAATATAGACATGTATTAAATATAAACTAAAGATATGCCAAATAATTTACAAAAAGAGAAGCAAGATTAAAAATATATGTATTTTCTACAAAGGTGCCAAATTCCACTTAGAAATTCAGTAAACATGTATGTTAGTATCTCAAACTAATATTCAATTTTCAAATCACATTTTTGCTGATCATACAAATTAAAACATTTTTTAAGTTTGAATTAAGCACCTATGAGAACAATGTATTAGTTATTTTAAAAATATTTAACCCATTGTGATGGTTTTTCTTCATGGTCATTAAATCCACTAAAAGGCAGGCCTGCATATGATTGTTTGTTACTCTGCAATTGTTAATACAAAAAATTAATATTTGAGAAATAGTTTAAATGCCTAGAAGTAAATGCAGTTTTTTTAAAGTTAATTTAAGTGTTTTAAAGAGGTAGTACACTGAAAAAATAAACCAGTAAGTTATGAAAGATTATCAAATAACAAACTGAATCAGTTTATTTAGCCTAGATCTAGATCTATAATACTTGGATTCAACACCAAAGATGACCAATTAAGAAATATATCTGAGTCAATGCCTCACGTAAATAAAATACATAATACACAATAAAAAACATGTGAGGCATTCCTATACAGTATATACAGTACATACAGTATATACAGTATATACAGTATAATATATTTTTCATTAACAAAATTCGTGTTGTTATCGTAATAACTACACTCGCCAACTTAAAGCTAGAAGTGCAGACATGTCTATGAAGAAACCGACAAATTTCACATACTCAACATTCAGTATATATATAATGGCTATATAATGTATAACCCAAATAATTTGAAAAATGAATTTTCAATTCAAAAAGTATCAAAGTTCTGGAGCCAGGAAAAACATGAATCTAATTTGACTAAAAACCTGCCCGCACTTATTAATAGTATTATGAAGTCTTCTAACATTGTATTATTTACTTCCTTTGATTGATTATTGGAACTAATAAAAACTTACCAATGTTATAGCCATTCTTAATTTATTAAGCCATAAATAATAATGTTTCCAGTTTTAAGTGAAATTATAGACTGGAACTGGAACCCCTTTAGTTGTGAATTAGTACCTAACTTTATTCATTTACACTTTACAGAATTCACTTTTTAAATTGAACCTACGTATAAAAAGGGTTGGATTTAGAATCGTGCGGCAGGAGTTTCGGGGAGAAAGATGTTTTATTCGGTAGAGGTTTGGTCCCCGATTGTCACAATAGCACTCGCATTACAAGGTAATTCACTTTTTTCGAGAAAACCAAAAAAAACTAACATAACCTAAAAATAGGTAAAACATCGAAAAAATAATGCAATATTACGGGAGAGCTAGATAGCATATATAATTTTGTATAAGTGCAACAAGGACGTAAGATCATGTCAAAGACTAGTGTCACGTGGTCTATGCTCTCTGTCAACTGTCAAATCATAATATGACGAACTACTAATTTCTAATGGTAAGAAAACTTCACACTTGGAAACGACATGAGCTGATGTAGGTCGAATAGTGTGACAGAACCAAATTGGCCAACCCCTACTCCACGTAGTCTTGTCTGCCCTACCCCTAGAGTGTTTTTATGAAGTGCGAAGCCAGAAGCTCGCGAAGGAGGTCCTGAATGAAGCGAGCCTACGAGGCAGAGTGGAGCGAAGAGGGGAGGTGGCGAGCGGAGCGAGCCGGCGACCTTCGTAGCGAAACGAAGGTCGAGTAGGTGAAGCTGAATGAAGGGGCGACGGAGCGAGTCGTCTGGCGTAGCCCATTTGATTTGTAGCTCTCCCGTAATATTGCATTATTTTTTCGATGTTTTACCTATTTATAGGTTATGTTAGTTTTTTTTGTTTTCTCGAAAAAAGTGCATTATCTTGTAATGCGAGTGCTATTGTTACAATCGGGGACCAAACCTCTTTCTCCCCGAAACTCCTGCCGCACGATTCTAAATTTTAACCACAGACCACAAAAAAATAAAAATACTGTGACAGTAGTCTTTGACATTATCTTACGTCCTTGTTGCACTTATACAAAATTATATATGCTATCTAGCTCTCCCGTAATATTGCATTATTTTTTCGATGTTTTACCTATTTTTAGGTTATGTTAGTTTTTTTTGGTTTTCTCGAAAAAAGTGAATTACCTTGTAATGCGAGTGCTATTGTGACAATCGGGGACCAAACCTCTACCGAATAAAACATCTTTCTCCCCGAAACTCCTGCCGCACGATTCTAAATTTTAACCTATAAAAATTTATTGTTGAACCGATGTTGAATGTTCAATGTACTTCAACTTTGTATTTTGTAAGTTGTGACCGGTGCTCGTTGGCAGTGCGGTGACAGTTTCAATCTGTCAATGTCATCACTCATCAACCTCAGATTAAGATCCTCACTATTTCTTTTTTTATTATTTTGTATTTCTATGTGGTCAAGAAATATCAACGTAATATCAAGTATCAAAACTTTATGTTCACGGGAAATGAAAAACGATGAATCTTTTTTACATTAATTAAACACCGATGTAAACTTTGATTAGCCTGACCTCTTTGTCTATAGGAAATAAATTAGGGAAATAAGTCAATCTGTGGTATACGGTATGGAATTGAAATCCTATTTTTCATAGGTATATATTATTCTATAGGTTATTGACATAGATTTGTTTGAAATATTAATTAACATATTTCAACAAGGAACATAATATTAAATAAATATTAAAAAGCTTTAAATAACTTTCTGTAACTGTATTGGTACGCTATAAAACAATGTCTTACCAAGAAGAATTTGAGGGTGAAATAGAATTCCTAGATGAAGATGCAGACATCGTCCAACAATGCGTGCTTAATGTCGAAAACAATGCTAATGTTGGAGAAACTGATTCAAGATTGGTCCCCAGCAGATTCCAGTATGTATACGAAACGCCCAACGAGCATCTTGAAGAGAAACAAGAGAGACCGAAAACTAAACGGAAACGACCGGTACCTAAGGATGAAGATTCTGATTACGATCCGGCCAAGGACATGGACACTATCAGCAGGAACCGAAAACGGAGATCGTACGCACCATCAAATGAGTCGCGTGTACAACGAGTAGAATTCGTTGCCATACCAGAGGTTAAGAAGAAAGATCGTTACAACAGCAAAATGGATTTAATAGAACGTAGAAAACTTCAATTAAGAGTACCAGATTATGACGATCCTTTATGCTTGCCGGTTCGTGCGCTGAAAAAAGATTATCTGGAGCAAAGGAAGCTAAAGAACTGGAATAATTTGTGTCTGGAACATTTTAAGAGTTACGACACTCCACTACGTGTTGATAAACAACATACAGTTTCCTCTAAAAGAATTGTGGTGCTAAATAATATACATAACAGAATCAATGGTTGGTATTTATTCATTTTACTTCAATTAAAAGGATTTGCAAAGTTGTAGATTAGCATTATTATTATTCAACTATTACTTAGAATTTCTAAATACAAGGTTTGAATTTAGTATTGTGATCATTAGCATAACTACTGTTAATGAACTAAGAGCCATCATACTGCTATAATGGGACATTTGGAAAGTGAACCTCCGGTCACAGAGGATGTGCATGCTGACGGCATGCAATAGTAAAAATTTGGTTTGTTGTCTTGTTTTCTTTTGTTGCACAGATGTTCTATGGCATATGGCATCCTTATTGTTATATCCCAGATGAAAGTATTTTGTGTATTGAGTGTCAATTGTAATTTTTTCAAAGGTGGAAAAGGTTTTAGTCAGGTATCAGAGAATTAGGTTATGATTGATGTGTCAAAACGATTGATTTCATATAAAGTTTTTTTTCTTATTTTCAGGTAAAGTAGAAACAACAATGTCTGCAAAACTAAGTATTGAAAATATTAATGGTGAAAAAAGGACTGAAGTTATTCAATCTGTCCTCCCTAAATACAGAGAGAAAAAGCTTCTTAATATAAGGTACATATTTAAGAAAGATATATATTGAGGGGTTCACCGACACTCCCAGGGCTTAGAAGTGTAAAAAATTATACATACCTTTGTCTGGCCGGCCTTGTAAGGATCACATATTGTTAGTCAGTGACACAAGCATCTGTTTTTATTTATTGCCAAAAATATTCTGTTTAACGTTGTTGAAGAAGCTAAAGAAGTACTGACTTCAGGTATCAAATTTTAAAAAATTAAAAAAAAAATTATGAGTTTTTAGTACATTTAGTTCATTTAGTACATTTTTTTAGTTCATTTAGTACATTTTCCTTTGCTGTCGACCCGAAAATTTGGGATACCCTTGCCGAGGATCGTAACAACTGGCGTAAGGTTGTTGCGGAGGGCGTAGTTGCTCATGACGCTGCCTTACATGAGCATCTGGCAAACAAACGTGCTATAAGACACGAGCGCGTAGAGAACCCCCTACCTCCTGGCGGTTCCTATGTTTGTGAACTATGCGGACGTCACTGTCGCTCTCGTATTGGCCTCATAAGCCATGAAAACAAATGTCGCCGCCCATGAGACGCTGTTCAAAACATCTTTCGAAGATGAATAGGGCCAATGATGATGATCAATAACAAACCAGGCTTATCTAATGAAAGATAGCAAGTCTCTTGGGTGGCCAATGTTTTGATGCACAATGTATCACCTGTTGTCTACCATATGCACACAGCAAACTGATTTTTACTTTATTTGTCTTGTGTGTACCAGTAGGTGCATCTTTAATTTCGGTAACTAGCCTGTTTTTACAAGATAACATTACATCTTTATCAATCATCTATACATCATGTTAGATAAATTCCACACATTTCGTTTTTTTGCATTAATACAATAAACTAGGTTGACAAAGCACTGTCTACATCTTCAGTGTTATCTTTACTTCTATCAGTCTCTAAAATGTATCATCTTCAAATTAGGTTTTTCAAATTCAAAATAATCTTTATTCAAATAGTCCTTAAAAAGGCACTTTTGACGCGTCAATAATTTACATAGTAGTTATTTCATGGTGATAACTATATTCGTAAACTTAAAACTAAAGCTATGAGGGTTCCAAACGCTTTTATCCTAAATAAATAAATAAATATTCACCAAAAATAAAACTCAAAAGTAAGCTTTGTGGAAAACCTATTTATTTAATTTTAATTTAATTAGAACAGACAATATCTAATAACACTAATTAAATGATTACACATAATAACATTATAAGTCTAAACAAAACAAATATACACTAAAAACAAAAAAAAACAGACAAGAGACAAAAACAAATATTTACAGAGTCATAGTGGTATTATACTTTTCGGAAAACTGCAAGCATTGGCTTACGATTGTATTCCATTGGCCTGCAAATATGTCACAGTGAGGCGAGTCCGTCAACATTGTATTTAGGGCTGACAATGTGCGCGGGACGGGCGACCTAGCGCGGGCCACTGTGCGGCAAGGCGGGACTGCAAATAATTTGCGCTCGCGGCACTGACGCAGTTGACAGTACTTATTGGGCGCATAAATAGAGCACACCTTGTTATGGAGCTCAACACAATCTATTTGTCCTGTGAAAACTTTACAAATCGAGAGGAGTTGGTCACGAGCTCGTCGCGTTTCCAGGGAATTGTAACCTAAGTGCCCAAGCAAAAATCTAGTAGGATATAGGTAGGGGTAATATCCTTGCAGGCGTTTATATAACAATCTTGAAAAGCTTTTTATACTTTATATAGGTATTCATTGACCTATATAAGTCAATGAAGCCTGAGACCTTGTGTCATTTATGCATTATGCATTTCCCTTTGGGTTCTATCATTGAGGTAAAATCCTATCAATTTAAGCGCAACACACACACAACTAGGTCACAACAACACACTATATGCTTTTATAGATTAACAAAAACACATAATTTTGTACATACATATTATATTGCAAGGGCTCTGCTAACATTTTTTTACAGATTAAAGGAGCAAAAGCGGCGCAAAGCATTCTACATAAAAGATGAAGTGATATTAACAAAGGAGGTGTATAAAGAAGAAGAATCACTTGTTGTATACAAACCAAAAGAAGCTTTGTCATTGGTCTACAAAATGTTTAAAAACAAAGAGTAAGTCTTTAATTTTTATCTGCATGTAACACTGAAAGATGTTTAAATTATTATTTAAAAACTTTAAAAAAAAATCTATTGTAAGCTGTTGTTTGTTTTTTTCTAGTTCTATTTTGTTGTCTATCTTCTAGATCTTTGGATAATTATTAATATTTTTTATCACAAAGAACATTAATATTCTTGCAGAAGCTACATTGTACACAATTGTGATGAGAATAATGTGATGAATTTTAGAACCAAGCTTGTAAAAATTTTTTTTTTTTTTCTTAAAAATACAATGAAACATATTAATAAAAACTAAATGATTTCTGGGTCTGCAAAATAATTGGTGATCTCTTCTCCATACTTTTCAGAATTTGTACGCTGATTTAGCCACAGGGAACCTCCGTTACTATATTAAATGTCTTTAAACAAAATTTTGTACTGTTATAAATATTTCAGTGACGATTGGCAATCAGAAAATGAAGACGATCCCGACAGGAGGCATTTGAAGGAAGTAGCCAGCTGTAAGATGTGTGCGTCTTGCTACCAGACGTCGTGGAGGGGGTACAAGAACACCAATAATAGTAAGTCTGACTATGAAATTGAGCAGCCAATAAAAAGTGATGTCTTTTCCACTTAAAACACAATGATAGGGATGGCACTTCTGTAACACTTAATTTAGTTTAGTCAGGAGCTTTTTGGAAAACATAATTGGCACCTACAATCAACCAGATATAGACTTCATTCAATCATGTAATTATAGTACTAGTAGGGTACTTTTGAAAAAAAATATATATTTGGATACAAAGTGTTAACAATCCTAAAAACGTTGATTTGATTTGATTTTATTTAGCCAAAAATAATTTGCCCAGTTAGACATAAATTTTATACTATAAATAACTGCATATAAAATATTTTGTGTTAACTAAACAAATCACCCTTGGGTACTCCAAATTATCAATTTTACAATCACTTGGCTCATTTTGAGAAATTTTAATGAGAGCTTAGAGTAATCTATAATAGCTTTATTATTATAAAGGTTAGGTTATGTTAAATATAATTTACTGTTTACTACATAAATGTTTTATATTTTAACGCATTTATTCGAGTTTAAACGCCTGAGAGTTCTCCAAAATGTTCTGAAAGGCGTGTGAAGTCTGTCAATGCGCACATGGCCAGTGTGGTGGACTATGACCAAACCCTTCTTATATTGAGAAGAGACCCGTGCTCTATAGTGAGCCGGTAATGGGTTGATCATGATGATGATGATGATGATTCGAGTTAATTCGCGTTCAACCGCTGATAGTTTCTTAAACAACTTTCACTTGAGAAGCTTTGAATTCGAATTTTGACAGTTGATTGACAGAGTGATTTGAACTGAGTTGTTGTGCAGTCCAAATGGCGTGCGAAGGTGGTTAAGTGTCAATAAATAGAAGTTTTGCCCAATACTAATAATATTTTTTATCTGATTTTAAGGGAAAATTCCGTGCATAATCTGCAAGCGTCCCTGCGTCTCCATGTACAATATGCTCGCGCACATGAAGAGCCACCCACACACGGCCGTCCGAGCTTACAAGGAGGAAATAGCCAAGTGTTTGGCAACTGTACGTATTTAACATAAAGATATTGTGAAATCCTCAGTTCCATAATGGATCCCAAACTAGCTGCTTTAGCACCATGTTGATAATTCTATTAGGAAATAATTAAAAATATGTTTCTACTAAACACAGGATCTTTTGGAAAAGCCATCTCTTAAGTTACCTCGTAGATATTTGCCCTTACTAATAAACGTTTATATATTACTATCTTCTTCTATTATATATATTCTATGATATATATTCTATTATATATTGATAGTCAAATTACGGATGATAGAAATAGAGAAATTTGTGTTTTAATAATCGGTTGTTATTTAAAAACTATTCAAGCGCTATGTACATTTAAACGTAAGTGCATTACTATATAATTTTAAAAGCTGACAGCCCAAACCTTCCTCCACCGCGTTTATTGCGTTTTTACCTGCCACAGTGGTAAGCGCTGTAATAAGTGGGAGGTTCCGGATTCCAAATAGGGTCTATTTAGAAATTAATTATTTCTTAATTTATGTAATCTGGTCGGGAAGTGGTGACCTTGGCTAGTTACTTAAAACCATTCAGGTGTTTTTTTTTGCTACGAGACGACTATCGACGAGACTATCGACCTTCTCCTAATTTCATCAAAATCGATTTTGTAGTAGGTTTATACGTAAAAGCGTAACATACAGAGAGTTGTTAAATAAGTAGGGATTTAATGCACATATGGGTTTTTGACACATTTGGTTTACAGATAGTTTTTTATTTTACATCTTATAGTATCATTACAGAACTTCCAATTCGATAGTGAAGTTATAGTAACCTTATATAGTTAAAGCTATCTTAAATTTAAACATACTTAGGTATAACAAATAGTCCACAGACCGCTGTCCTTGTGAGTTCACTCAAAGAGCAACCAAAAATATCAAACTTTTCTGCTATGAAATCTATGAGTTGTATTTTTTACAGGCGTTGGAGTATCATTATAAGTGCAGGATATGCGAAAAAACGTTCCTCAGCATCAAGTCGTTACGAATGCACGTTAGATATCATAAAAGTAAGTATTTATCCTACGCTGTATGGAGACTGTATTTCTTCTTTGCCTTGTATTTTTTTTTATCCACTACAAGTTAGCCCTTGACGGCAATCTCACCTGATGGTAAGTGATGATGCAGTCAAGATGGTAGCGGGCTAACCTGTTAGGGGTATGGAAAACCCATACTCCTAATTGGTTTCTACACGACATCGTGCCGGAATGCTAAATCGCTTGGCGACACGTCTTCGTCGGTAGGGTGGTAACTAGCCACGGCCGCAGCCTCCCACCAGACGTATTTTTTTGTCTTGTATTTATTCTTTTGTGTGTTGTACAATAAAGTGTATTTTCATTTCATTTCATTTTCATGTTTTTCGGTAACATAAGTGTATAATATTTTTAATTTTGGAAACTCTTTATTTTTAATTTTAATTAGTATGAATTGCGGTCAAAAGCAGTATATCTGATGTTAAATAATAATCATCGCCCATGGACATCTGCAGAGAAGATACCAACACATTGTTGACAAGAAATTTATATCCAACCCTTAAACAAATTAAGGTTTAAGGGATGGGTGAAGAATTCCAGGTATCAAGGGATTAAATTGTCTTTGGCGTGAAGTATGTGTGTATGACGCATGCCGCTTATCCGACGCTATGCGACTAGTTCGTTGTCGTCCGTCCAACGAGTTGGGGGATACGTCCATCGGTTCTCCTAGCTCTGTGTCCGTTCCGTTGCTGTTACAACTCGTGGAGTTGCAGTTACTTCGTCGTTACTACTTCGGTCGTTTTACTTATCTCTTCATTTCTGATTTGATCACGTACTGATACTCCGATATATTTATCTCTATCGCCCGCTGACACATTACCATTTTATTAGATGACTTTAAAATATATATTACTACATATACCTACTCAACCGCGTTTAGTCTGATGTTAAAATTCCGTTGCCACGAGGATTTTTAAATACTCTGGCTTTAAGGCACTCTACTCTTAATTTTTTGAGATACCAAGAGTATAACCGCGGTGCAAACATCTTTGAAATAAAATAACCGTATGTTTTCTATTGTTTCAGGTAGCGAAAAGTTTAAGTGTGAAATATGCAACCAAAATATTTATACATAAAATAATTATTACTATTGTTATCAGTAATTAGATTAATAAAATAATCCGTGTTCAATAATATTTGTTTAATTTACCTCTTCTATAACTAAACTAAATGGCCAGGCCCAAGTGGCACACGGGCTAGAGACGACCTTATAGCCGATGCGACGACGATATTAAAAGCAGACCAGACATAGCCGGCTGGTGGTGGCAAGAGACAGACAGCGAAGGATATCTCTGGGGGAGGCCTTGACCTGCAAGGAAAAATAATTACAAATATTGAAAAATATTTATCGAATAGTTTAGTAATAAGTTGATATTAAGATTTCATAATTACTAACAAGCGAGTTGCGAACCTGAAGTGGCATTGGGCGGGGCACATAGCTCTGAGAACAGTGACAATGGTGAACTCGCACCGGTAAACGTAGCGTTGGTCGACTCCCAACTAGATGGACAGACGAAATCAAACTAGTCGCAGGGAGCCACTGGAAACAAGCGGCCCAAGATCGTCGACTTTGGAACTCCCTAATAAAGACCAGCAGTGGACGTCAATCTGTTTATATGATGATGACGATACCCAAACTACAGAAAAGACCATTAGTTATCCTCTGGAGATTGGCGAGGATCTCGCGTACAACAAATGGCGATGTAATTATCGTCGTCAACACACTATATGTTCCAAGTTATTCGAAAACGGATCTCAAGGTTTAGTTAACCTAAAACTCTAAGTTTTCTAAACATTTTATTAGAACGGATAAACTTTTACAAATCAATACTAATATAGCCAAGCCACCATAGAGTAGCCAAGAACGACATCGTAGCCGCGCGGAGATAACGCTAATCCAATTATAGGCATAAGCGTCTCATGGGCTATAAGGCTTAGACCAACCACAGTCCTTTAATGTAAGTACGCTTAAGTGCTCTCTGAGGTATGGGAATATAATTGATAGAAAATTCCAAAAATAGTTAATGGAATTTTTTTTAACCGGGATTCAATGCCAGGACTTTGTGATCCGTATTCCAACCGTTAGTTCACCGAGGCAGTTTAAAATTGGTCTAGTAATTCGATATTGGCTAGACTGGATTTGCATTGCACCGACTCCTATTCGGCAGCAGTGACATTCGACACCCGGTCTGGCAAATTGCCGGCAGGCAGGCAGGTGGAAAATGATGCACGCAGCATTTAAGTATTATTTAGCTTATCTGCCTATTAAAAACTTTTGTTTTTTTTATACACTACAAGTTAGCCCTTGACGGCTATCTCACCTAGTGGTAGGTGATGATGCAGTCTAGGATGGTAGGGCTAACTTGTTAGGAGTATGTTAAACCCACGCTCCTAATTGGTTTCTACGCGACACCGTGCCGAAATGCTAAATCACTTGGCGACACGTTTTGTCGGTAGGGTGGTAACTAGCCACGGCCGAAGCCTCCCATCAAACCAGACTCGAGCCTGGAATCGAACCAAGGACCTCCAACTTTATAATGAGACAGCGCACGCACTCCGCCACGGAGGTCGTCAATGATGATTTGTATAGCCGCATAAGTTTGTTTTTTTAATATTTTTTTTTAGGACATTTGTCCGAAACGGATAAGCCCTATAATCTCCTATTAAAATATATAATAAATAACCTTATAAAAAAATAAAACTATAACTGTAACAGATACAACTTACTAATGCAGAAATATCTCAACAAGTCGCATAAGTTATGATATCGTACTATAATACGAAAGCACATAGTTAAAAAGTTTATCTGCAAGGGCTGAGCTAATGGGGGCTTGTTTGTATTGTACCTACTTGTATTGTATTTTGTATGGAACTTCTGCTTTCAAATCAACTCAAATCAAAAATAGCTTTATTCATATAAACCTACTACAGGCATCTATGAAACGTTCATATATATCACATTTTTCATTATTTCTATTCGTGAAGTGATGGTGATAACTACATTCGGCAACTTAAAACTTAAGCTAAGAGGGTTCAAATCGCGCCCAGGTCTAAGAAGAAACCATTGTTATCAGCATCTCACATAATCAATAATAAATTATAGTACCTATGGAAATAGTGCAATTCACACACAAGCTTTTTCATCGTTAATTAATCCTTAATATCGTAATATAAATTTTCTATAAGCTTTCGTTTAATAAAAACTTTGTGCTTATTGATAGACATCTCCAAGATATCAATAGGTAATATTATAAAATAAATTTTTATTATTTACTAGATGACCCGGCAAACGTTGTTTTGCCATAAATTATTTCTAATTTTAGTCGAATTAGAGTAAAAAACATTCACAATAAAGACGAAAACTGTTCAGTTTTCGACCAGACAGGAAAAATGATTAAATTACTAAAATGGCTATTAAAAAATAAGGGTTGATCGTAGAAGGGTGAAAATTGAGGATTGTATGTATTTTTGTATGTTGTATCATAAAAAAATAGAAATTAAAAATTTTGTCTAAAAAATAAAATAAAAAATTTAGGGGTGGACTACCCCTAACATTTAGGGGGGTGAAAAATAGATGTTGGGCGATTCTCATAGATACCGGATAAGCACAAAAAATTTCATCAAAATCGGTCAAGCCGTTTCGGAGGAGTATGGCAACGAAAACTGTGACACGAGAATTTTATATATTAGATATAGAATCAAAACTTTTGATAGATACGCTTATAATGCAAGTTTCTTCTAGCATCCACTAAGAAAAAGTTAGTAAAAACCACCCCTATTCAGACATTAACAGGTGCAGATAGATTATTAATATTTTACGCTGTAAGCTGTTAAGTACGTACTTACACACGAAAAACTGTAGGTACCTGCCTACATACTGACCCTAAGCAAGGGTTGCTGTGGCAACGTATTCAATTAACAATTGCAAATAGGGGAAGAGTTTAATTACGAAAATTACTTGGGGTTGCAACTTCATTATGCTATCGTGTATGCAAAACATTTTGTCAAAATAGGGTAGGTAGATATCTATACCTGTCTATATATTATGATATAATCTATACTTAGGATTCTGCATCTCTACAGTGTACCTACCTAATTAGTAGACTGAAGAACCAATAGTCGCTGCTTTGTGAAATTTCGGTTTCGAGAGCACTGAAATGTTAAATGCATGATCCACACTTTCATATCCCTAACAGGTTAGCCCGCTACCATCTTAGACCGCATCATCACTCACCATCCGGTGAAATGACGTCAAGGGCTAACTTGTGGTGTAAAAAAAAACTTACCTAGCGCGACGATTAATAAATAAAAATCATGACTTTACCGAATGTTAAATTCAAGAACATTAGGCCTATATTTCTGTGACTCGATAATGTTTGATACTAGAGAACAATTGTCATGATAGCTTAAAAATCTTTGCTTAGGTTAGGTATCACTAAACTAGGACAAAACATGTTTTCGTCGACTGGCAAGGAAGAACCGCTCCAAGATTTCAAAACGTATAAATCTTTTATTTGAAAACTTTGGCTACTTACTTTGAAAAGCCGAAAGTGTTTCGAAAATCCTACTGAAGCCACCTCCATCCCTTCTGTACCTACTTCTAAGTCACAGTTTACAATCTAGGTGACTTCTCCACTTCTTGGCTTAGTACAACTTGTACCTACTACTCTCGTCATAATATCTATTTGAAGTAACTGCCACATTGCTAACAGTAAGCTCGCCACCATCTTCGTCGTCGTCGTCTCTTACCACCAGGTTACATTGCAGTCTAGGGCTAACGTTTAGAAGAATCAAAATCCAAGCATATTTTAACAGTGTTTCTATTACTGAAGGCGGAAGGGAAGGAACTTTGGAGGAGCGCATCCCTACGTATCGAATGTAAATAAGCTTGGAAACGCCTAGAAAAGGCGGAAAACGAGGTATACATTTTTCAAAGTGAAAACTCAATTTTTAAGTTGCTGTACCTGATTTCGAAGGGTGCCAACTTTTTTTTGTCCACTACAAGTTAGCCTTTTACATCTATCTCACCTGGTGGTAAGTGATAATGCTATCTAGGATGGTAGTGCGCTAACCAGTAAGGAGTACGGTAAACCCACGCTCCTAATTGGTTTCTACACGACATCGTGCCGGAATGCTAAATCGCTTGGCGAACCGTCTTTGTTGGTAGGGTGGTAAGTAGCTACAGCCAAAGCCTCCCACCAGACCAAACTCGAGCCGGGAATCGAACCCAAGACCTCCAACTTTATAATGCGACAGCGCATGCCTTGCGCCACGGAGGTCGTCAAGGTACAGCTATCAGAATGCCAGTCCGTCTGTCTGTCAACGGACGGTAAGATAAAGGAAGAACTATCACTACCAGTTCAAGAAAAACATAATGAACAATTTATTAGAATAACGTTTCATAGATGAACAATAAACAAAAAGTATAATTTGGTATATTCCGCCGACAACTGGGAGATTTGTATAATATAACACCACACAAAATCTTTCACGGAATATTGCAAATTATACTTGCTGTTTATTGTTTATCATGGACTTCCGCAAAGTAACGCCTGCTTCTATTCATTGTTTCATAGATGCCTGTACCAATTAGGTTTACTTGAATAAAATAATTAGAATTTGAATAGGCACTATGTGGGGATTCCCATTGTATCCTTCCCTTCGTTAGCGAATCTAACACGCACTTGGGTGTTTTTATTTTAATAAAACTATGAAAAAAACATTTGCGTAAAGTCAAGTAGGCGTTAAAAAGACCAATATGATAATTAATTTGCCATTGACGAGTTACGATATTAATAACTGTGAAATATATTCATTAATTTTAAGCTACAAGTATGAGGGATTCTTAAAGAGTCTTAAAATAAAATCCAAAACTAACCTAGTGCAGTTAACACCAGAAGGTGTGGAAGCATCGAAGTGTTTTTACACATTGTGCTGAGAATTTTAGAAGAACGTCTATACCTAGCTGTATATACTGATGTGTGTGGATAATAAAATTTGATAATAGCGAAAATTGTACCAACACAGATCCTATATGCCCCTCAGACATTGCTTATTATCTGTATATCTCATTTCCGGAGGTCATCGCCACGAAGATCGTTGACCTCGCCCGGGGGTGATTTTCGATTATTATCTTTTTTTTTGGGGTGAGGTCTTGGGGAGAACCGGGGATATTAGAAGCTAATAATAAACTTATGGTGCCACGAGAGAACTAATAAGATCGGGAATAAATACTGCCTACATTTTTTCACCTTACTAATATCACAAATGCAACAGTAGGTTTGTTAGTTTGCTTTATTTGTTTGGCTGTTGTGGCGATCAGAGCTTTGCTTGCGGTTATTTTTGCTTTAAATTAAAGGTCTGGTTACATAAATTGGCTAATCATCTCATGTCTTGTGACGCCCTTGTTAGTATCTTATTTATTTAAGTCGTGGATAGTGTCGTAAATTGTATATTTAATAAGTAATGTTTATCTTGGTCTGTTCTAATGTTTAATATGCAATTGTTTACTGTCCCAAATAAATAAAACAAAAAAAAAAGTCAAATAAATTCACAGTTCACTATAGTAGTTCCTACATATATAAGATCTCATTAGCTCAATACATCTTCAAAAGCTAAACGGATATTGATGAGATATTTAGACTAAGGACTTTGTGGACTAAGAGGCAAGTAATTACAGTATAATTTAAAAAAAATCTCGCTGAGAAAATTATTGATTTGATCAATACTAGACAAGCACAAACCAAAGTCATTTCATAACAATAGGTCCCAAACAAAGACCTAATAGATAGACACGAGGGTGCTGTTAGGGTTGCCTCTGGTACTAGCTGAGCTATATTGGTATTATTATAATATTATTTCAGCTCTATAGGAACGTATGGCATAGCCGACTAATCGTAAGCCAATGACATGAATTTGGTTATACTCAGAAATGAATTAGCTTGGGTTTGCCGATAAAATGTTATCTTTTTGTAATTTACATAAAGATATTTAACCGACAATCATAGGACGGATTCTGTGTTGCAGTGTTTAGGTATAAGTCTTAGTTCGTTTTGTGTTCGTTGAGAGTTGGCGGCAACCCTAAGCTCAGTCGTATTTATTATGTTTTGCGATACGCATAAATCCGTCAATAACGAATGAGTGAGGGGTGGAAAGGGTCGTATTTTCTGTCTCGTCACTTGCCGGGGGATGCCTTATTTGGGGTGATTTTTATGACATTTTTAGGAGTCCATAGGGATATTCGAAATATATACCTACCTACTTTCATACGAAATATCCTCTTTATTAGATATCCTTATGTCCGATTTTGGATTTGGTATGCTTAGGTAGATTTGTCAGATTAGATTTGGTCATTTTTGTAGGAAGCCTACGCTACCATATTTGTAGAGCCGACTCAGTATTTATTTATTATCTTAATGTATTATTTATTTTTAATAAACATTCCCAATAAAAAATATTTGTAGCTCATCATCATCATGATGATCAACCCATTGTCAACTTCACACGCCTTTGAGAACATTATGGAGAACTCTCAGGCGTGCAGGTTTCCTCACGATGTTTTCCTTCACCGTTGAAGCAAGTGATATTTTAATTGCTTAAAAACGCACATAAATCTGAAAAGTTAGAGGTGCGCCCGGGTTCGAACCCCCGACCTTTGATTAGGAGGCGGACGCCCTAACCACTAGGCTATCACAGCTGATGTTCGTTCGTTGCATATCAATGAGCGTAAATCCCCATTTACGCTAATGATCGTGTCACTATTTTAACTATACTTAAGCTATGGACTCTATTCTTAATGCGAAGTGGGCGAAGATCTTCGTGGTTTTGAACATTATAGGTCATGCTATGTAAAGTAGTGAAATCCTTTCTTAGTGCTTACCTCCGTTTTAAGGAGAACTCCTGTGAATATTTTCTTGCTTCTTAACTCATCGTGCGTTGCAAAAGGTTTGCTATAAGCCAGGTAGTGTAGAATTTTAAGTGTTCAGATTCTGTGGAGTCTGATTTGAGATATATTCTGTCGTTTCTAAACCTATGTATGTTTGTGCATGAAAACGATTACATACATACTTACTTCTGTTCCTATCTTTAACTTCTACTTTCATATTGGGTATTTCTGATTGGATATTGGTTAATTTTGAAGCCGAGTGCAAATTTATGATTTAATAAAACATATGCTTGGAATAAAATGCTTCTTTTATTTGTTCAGAATTCTTTCTTACCCACTATTATATTATAATAAATCTGAAAGTTGCTGCGTGAAAGAAATCACTAAAAGTCACTATCGCATTTTAAAATTAGTGGGCTTATTAGTATAGGTTTGTCAGATATGATTTAAATTATAAAAATACAAAATTTCATCTAACTTGTCTTTCAGTATGTTCATCATGAACGTAATCGCATTATCCCAAAATACTACCTGTACAATTTTTCGGTTAGCAAAAGTAGTGAATTGCGCACTCATAAGCTATCTCTTGTAAGAATACGAAACAAACACACTTTTGCATTTTAAAGGAATTATAGGGATTTATGGGGAAATTTTCAGTAATAGTGGGGAGAGAAAACTGGTCAATGTTTCCTTCTCTTGCTTGATTGCCTAGGTTCTTGTTCTAAGTAGCATTTTGCACATTGACATGACATTATATATTATATAACACATTATAGCGAAGTTACCTACCAAGTACTATAAATTTATGAATTACTCAATGCAGTCGTCTTTGCTTTAATTTCATGTAAGAATAAATATATTGTTAAATTATAAAATCAAGCTAGAAAAGAGCAACAGCTGAAATTCTTACTGACATCGTCTTGGTAGAATCTGCCTTATGGTAAAGACACTGTACCTACTGATACAGACTGGACGTTCCGAAACTGCTTATATGATTCAAGGCGACTTGAAATAAAAACAAGAGTTATTTGTATCAATTTTACCTTCTCCATGCGTTCTCTAGGTTACACCTTGTACAAGCTACTGAGCTCGCCGACATTGAGTAAAATATCTATCTTACACTCCCAGACATTTCTAGTTTTGCTTCATTGTTGATTCATCGTTGAGCACTGGAGAGAGAGACACTTGGTACAAGTAACCCTTGTCATCATCATCAGCATCATGATCAACCCATTACCGGCTCACTACAGAGCACGGGTCTCCTCTCTGGCCATGCGTTGATTGGCAGACTTCACACGCCTTTGAGAACATTATGGAGAGCTCTCAGGCGTGCAGGTTTCCTCACGATGTTTTCCTTCACCGTTGAAGCAAGTGATATTTTAATTTTTAAAAACGCATATAATTCCGAAAAGTTAGAGGTGCGTGCCCGGATTCGGACCGCCGACCTCTGATTAGGAGGCTGACGCCCTAACCACTTGGCTATCACCGCTTCAAGTACAAGTAAACCTTGTTAACTTATAGATATTGTTACCCTCTCACTCGCCAAACTGCTTCGTGGGCGCTCTAGTTAGGTAAGTCAAGGTAAGGCTTAGCACGTTTTATAAGTTACTGTTTTTTATCAGATGCACTGGGTGATATTAATGCCTGTTGGAACGCAAGGGATGAAGGATTGGGTAGAAGAAATTGCCCACTGCAGCTTGAATCGCATTTGGAGCAAAGCGGTTTATCTATCTGTACTCCTATGAGGGAAGAGGCTTGTGCACAGTTTCTAGACATTATATAATAGGCTATGATTATTAATGAGAGATTTCGATGTTATTTTGACGGCCTTCGTGGCGCAGTGCGTGCGCTGTCGCGTTATAAAGTTGGAGGTCCTGGGTTCGATTTCCGGAGGCTTCGGCCGTGGCTAATTACATGGTGGTAATTAGCCACGGCCGAAGCCTCCGGAAATCGACAAAGACGCCAAGCGAATTAGCGTTCCGGCACGATGTCGCGTAGAAATCAATTAGGTGCATTGGTTTACCATACCCCTAACAGGTTAGCCTGTTACCATCTTAGACTGCATCATCACTTACACCAGGTGAGATTGTCGTCAAGGGCTAACTTGTAGAGGATAAAAAAAGATGCGTTTTAAATTCAGGCAACATTACCGGTCAAAACGTCGTGAGGAAACCTGCATGCCTCAGAGTTATCAAAGGCGTACGATGTCTACCAAATTCGCACTTGGCCAGCGTTGTCCAAGGTCACACTGTTTTCATACGTAGAAGAGTCCCACTATTATAGTGTGGCGTTAATGATGAAAGGATGTTTCGGAAAGGAAAATAGGAATAACAAGAGCTTGAACCAGTTTCTAGTAATGTAGGTACAGATTTTTTCTAAACGTACTTACGTAGTATTTAAACAGGGAGGTTAGTAATTATTGCAAATAGTATGTTTTTCTTGTAAACTACGACAAAATTGAGAGACATAAAAATCCATTACCAAGTTGCAATAGTGGGTAGGTAAGTACGATATTTGGGAATGTCAATTCGGATAAGGTAGTAAAAAACATTCAAAGACATTATTTCCATTCGTATTCACATTCGCAATGCAATCTTATTTCGCAATGATCTCAGTATGAACGGACGTTCGTCTTCTCATAGAACCACTTTTAATTAATAGAATCTTTTCTGACAAGCGAAATGTAGTGTCATGTAGTGTCAGCATTCTCAGAAACTGAAGGTTACAGAGAAGGTATAAAATAAAATGAATGCAACTCGGGTTTTTTATATATTTAGAACAAGAAATGTATAGTTACAACCATTGAGGATATTAAATATCATATTGTAAAAACTATTGTATAAAGTGAAGAGAATGTGACAATTTTTTCATTATTTTTTTTTTATTCAATTATAATTAATTCCAATAAAGTAATAATTATAGACACATAAATTACGTGAAAATATTAATTAATGAATAAATTACTTAAAACAGCCAAGTAACCACTACAGATGTAAATATTTGGTTAATAATGCCTTATTTTTAGGAATGAGTATTTTCAAAAATGTCTATACCGAACTTTAAAGAAAGAACGGTGTGTTGCGATTTTCCAAACCGCAGTTCACTTTCAAATTAAACCCGCGAGGGTTCAAGTGCGAATTTGGAAAACCCCAGGCTTAAAAATATAGGGAACAACATTTAGTCTAATGGACCTTATATATTTACTTGATTAGCCTCACAAAAATAAATAAAACGCTATATAAGGACATTAGGCTCTAAAATCTCTACTACGTACGTACATCCTTTTAGTTTGTATAGCGTTCTCTTTTTTTATGAAACGTAATAAGCTTATATATAAAGTCTTTAAGACGACGCTAAAACTGAGTTATTTCGGACGATTCAAGTCTCATAACGAGTTAGTCACAGTTATATTATTTCTTATGAACATAAAAAAATATATTTATTCACGCACAAAATGACCGTTTTGTACTTTGGTGCCGCACACATTCCACTCATAGCCAAAATTATGCTTCTAAACATGATTAACACAGAGTATTAACTCGATTGTAGGAAAAGGACAAAATATATTCTTAGTTGTATACTTATAGTAATAACTCGTTAAGATACTTAAACCCTTGTGCTCAATTCCAAGCAACATTATTTTCTTTAATAATAGCGACTTCTATTAACCGTGTACCCTTTGCCTTCATAGTTCTGATAAAATAATCCATCACATTATTTGTATATGCTGCCATAAAAATTGTAACAATTTGTTAGACGGACGAATATAATAGCGTAACAATGTTGTTATATTTTTTGATATATACAAGAAGTAAAATTACTAATTGATTAATTGAACATCTCTTTGATTGATAATTGCATCACAGATATGCACTGCGCAAGCGTAGAAACTATTTACGGAGACAAACAGTAAAGTCGACAAATAGTTCGCAGCACGTTTTCATATAAATCTAAAGATATAGGCTACCTAGCTTTCGTCTGTAAAACTCTCAGTTCCTTGGATTTCCGCCGACTTAATCTATCTTTCGTGCAAATTTAAATACCAATTGTATGGATTTATAATCGGTTTTCATCCATCAATACCCTAAATATAAGTTATAAGTATGTAAGGTTTAACGTTAATTCGTTGAATAAGGATGAAATTGACAATTAATTCGGCAAAAATTTTCAAACGTTTATTGGCGAATGTTAAAATCGCCTTACCTCAGCCATAAAATATACTTAAGACTTCTCGTAGAAGCATACTATCCATTACTGAAACCCAAATAAAAATACATGTGCTAGTTTCTGACAGTGACAGAAAAACTTGACGGAGGAACTTTGTTTTGTAATATTAAGTGATATAAAGTCGACTGTAGATACGCAGTTATTTAAACTCTACGCTTTGCACAATGTCTTTAACTGTTAGTCATTCCTCTTTCCTAAAATAATTTGTTATAATTTACATTTAGACATGTGGCAGAGGGTACACGATTTCCACAAGAAATTCAGGTTTAGCCTCGATCTTATTCTCACTACGGTATCTTGTGCAAATCAAACGTCTTCACAAAAGCTATAATCAAGTAGAGGTAATCGTTTAAACAGACACAATAAGAATATAGAAATACCTAACTCTTAGGCATACAACGCCAATATAATCCGTACAAACTATCCATGGTATTTATTTTATGAACCGGACACCTGTACAGATGATATTTGCGCACAATATCAACTAAATCTGTTAGTACGTTCAACACAGACACCTACATCTTAAATTTAATTAATCATAGACGAAATTAAACGTCATCAATTTTAAATACCGGAAGATCTTTTTTTTTTATTTATTAATTTACGCACGTTTTATAAAATACGTCTTTGTATCAAAGTGTAGTCAGCGATAACAGGAAATCAGCTGACAGATATTTATTTTCCTAAATATGATTGCTTTTAGTACTTAATTTGAAGTTTGGTAAAATACTTACACAATACTTTGAGATTCTTAATTTTATCTTACTTTGCATTTGTCTAATTACTCGCTAGCCTTATTAATACAAATTGGAAGTTGGGGTTTTCAACACCATTTGTAACCATCTGGCCTTTTATGGGAGTATGAATGAACTACGATAATGTAAGGTATCACATGCTACTCTGCATTACACTACAAGTTTGTTCCCACCCCGTACAACATAACGTCTGTATGTCCTTAGTTAGTGACCGATGCGGTGAAACGCAACGCGATTTAGTCACCAGAAACTCGCCTGATAATAATCTCTGTAAAAATGAGTCACTGGTGACAGACAGTACACTATTTCTATCGCAGATTAGGACCTATTGGGTAAGTGCATACATTTCGAAGATAGAAATAGCAAGCTAAGACATCACAGTTGCGTGCGGTGGCTAGAGAAAAATCTGCGCGGAAATTGGATTTGGCGCTAATCTACCTAATATTATAATACGACACGATGTAGCGGATTTCCGTCACGTTTAATTATTCAGATCTATCCCTAGCCTTAATGTCACTCACAGAACATTTTTTTTTCCAATTTTTAAAGCCTATAATTATTTAGGCCTCAGTGTTGTGTTGTAAATATAAAACTATTTATATTATTTAGATGGTGACGTTATAGTTTTGGATGTGGAATTTCCAGTGTTCATTATTTATGAACCGACGCAATGGGAACGAACCGTTATGCAGTTAAGAGGAATCAACACCGAAAATAACCTAATAAATAGACAGTGAAATTGATATTACATGATATTTATTACTTTTTATTTATTTTCATTTAAATTCGAAACTATCCGGTAATTTACCCGAAGCTGCTCCGATGCCTGTTTATTTACATATTTATTGCAATCAATTGTTTAGCCGTAAGCTAATATTGAAAAACTACGTTCACAAAACCGGTTTGTTATTAGGACAATTTTAATAATTTCCGCTCGTTATTACCTTTCACTGTCTATAATGATTTTGCGATTACATACGGCACCGATATCATCGTTTGAATTTTAAATTACATGACATTTTAATAAAGGGTGAAAGTCTTATAGGCTATAGAATTGTTTTTATAGAATCTATTTATAATTTTATTGGTAGCAATTGGCTCGGTTTTTTAACGCTGTCGTATGCTCTCACAATCGTAATGAACATGCAATAGGGAGACAGAAACGGACGAGGTATCGGCTATATTTTGTAAAACTATTAGGAGGCGTACGCTAAACTACCCACTAGAGAAACGTATCCAAAAGACGAGGAAGTATCTGATGATGAGCAAACGTATTATTATATAGGTTTAATAATTGTACAATAATATAGCCCTCCCAACGTGAAAGAGTAGGTGTTGTGCAATGCAAATATTTGACTAGCATTTTGATTTATGAAGTAATAGTAACACATTTAGTCGATGTCTCGAATAGTGCGCGACGTAAAATATTTCAAACCATCGTCTGTGCAGTTGCATCGCGATACTAAATGCATTAATTTTTTTTTTAAATATTGAGCATTTGACTAAAGTTGGCGCATTTAAGTATCGATACACAACCGGAAATTGAAATATTCCAAACCGCGAACATTTAACTTACGTATTATTTCCTATGGAAGATTTCATTTCTTCAATTTGTGTCTTAACTACGGAATAGCGTAGGACTCGGCCATTGTTTTAGTATTTTGTGCCTATGCCCGAGACTAAGGCCATTCCTTATCACTTATACACCATGATTAAGCTTACTGCATAGAAAATGCTATTAATTTCTCCCATCACTATTTTATTTGGACAGTCAACGGTTAACGTTCAATATCATCGGATAGTTCAATTGATTTACTTATTAAATATGGGCCATTAACCTTGTGTTTGAACGCGTGATGGCATGATTCCACCCACAGAATGAAAGTAGAAATGTCAACTGAGTGTACATCGACGACATCACATTTCTACCGAATATTACAAAAAAATACTCCGCCATTCTGTGATTCCGCTTATAACCATACTTTATTAATTAAGATTTTTCGTCGAGTGTATTTTTATTTTTATTTTGCTAATTTCACAGCCTCAAAGTCAATTAGCCTATGCGTATTAGAGTATTGTTTCTGGATTGCCAATAATTAACGTTTATTTTTAATTTTTTTTTTTTAAATTCTTAAAAAATGCATCAAAACACCATTCAAAAAGTAGCAGTTATGCTATTGATAATAGGTTTGACTATCCCTTGTCACTTGTCGGGGTTTACTTATTTCAATATCCACAATACTATTCAAATAGTTTTGTAGACAGGTAAATGCGATTCCAAAGCATTAATGACTACCGATTTCGAATTTTCACTATAGTAAGTACTTACTGCAAAATTGTAGAACTTTTTAAAGTTCTAAATGGTGTTTTGTTGTCTTTATTGCTTTTCAACAGCCTTCTTATTTATTTCTAAAATTACGTAGATTTTTCTCTATAAGTAGTCGATAGTCATAAACGCCTCAATCACACACAACTACTAGTAGAACGTTTTGTTAGTTAGCCACCTTACATCTATGAAGATATGAATTACAGTATATTTAAAGTACATATAAAAATATTAAGTTAATTATATTGTAGCATACCTATCTGTCCGCGATGGTTTAAAATTCACATTTATTTTATTATTGCTTTTCCAGTTTTCTCTTTATTCTAGAAACAGGCTCACGCCCTCTACGCTATTGAGCACTATTATTAATTTATAATTAATATATTTTATTAATTATTTCCGAAAAAGAGGGAAACACACAAAACATTCTACTAATATTAGCGCTAAGTGAGTATTTCATCACCTACCAAAATCCAAACATTTCACTCCAAAATATCTTGCGATTTCACATTTACATTATTTATTATCTAAAAAGTCGATGAGTTCATTATAATACTTTGGTGTTATTGTTTCGATTCAAATGTACACTTTGCACAAAAATGCGAAAATAACACTAAAGAAATCGAAACGAAATTATGTTTAAAAACTTTTACAAATAAACGATGGTTCTTGAAATAAATTTCCTTTTAAATACTTATGTGAGTATTTAACGTCGATTAATCGCCCGATATATTTTCCCTAATAAATAAATCAATTTGGGTCGCCCTTCTTCATCTCAAGAAATTTAAAATACAAAATATATTAAATAAGTTAAATGCACACCTACTATAAATATAGACATAAAATACAATTAATTGCACATACACTAAATTAATGAGTAAATCTAAGAACAGATTGTCGAAAATTATCATTAAGTACAATTATTATTCTTCAACATTAGTTCGACTCAGCTTTCAAATATCAAATAATATTCCGTAAGCACGGAAATGTTGACTAGTATATCGATTCTGAGTCGAATCATCACAAAACACAACAACTATTTTAACCTAGGAGACGACTACAATATAATATTATTAATTAGTTTGCAAAACTTGTGCATCACACTTCGACCATTCATACAGTTTTTTTAACCGTACGATAAAGGTTAATCATAATAATAAATAAATCAAACATTCACTTAATGTGGGAAAGGCGTCATTCTGTCTAAAATTTCTCTTAGGCCTTGTTAAAAAATTACAATTCAACGATTGCGTCTTTTTCCTCAAGGCGAATGACGCACGCGTTTCCAAAAGGTAACTCACAATTCATCTAAATTAATGCAATATACCTAATAATAAAACATATTATCACTAAAATGGAATGTTAAGCATATCTGAAGCTGGATTAAATAAAGCTTTTTTTAATTTTTGTTTTTTCGTAATTACGTAAAGTAATCAAAATCGTAGCTCGCTCGGTTAAACGAAGTTTACAATAAATAGTAAACAAACGGCTGACACGTAGTAACCCACATGACATTATGTCTACCAACGCCTCTTCGAGTCATTTGTTTAATATATTTTTATTAAATTACTGGCTATCAGTTATTGCACGTTTTACATTTATAATAAATATATAAATACTTGTAAATTTAAATCTCCATCTTTGGTAAGTAATGCGTACCTATTTATTAATATCTGAAATGTTACAAAACTGTTTTTACATATATTATTAAGTATATATTTTTTTTTACAAAAATCGTAGGGTCGTTAGGACGGCACGATAATATATCTATTCAAGTTCGATGTTTTTTCGGGTTGAATTTATTACTTCTGTTCGGTGGCGTATCTGACGCGAGAGCTCTATTTTATATATTTTTAAACAACTTTTTTTTCTATTTACAAATTTTCATTTAAACTAAGACAATTAAAGCCTACTTCGAATAGACGCAGGGTCGCATCCATACATTATTAATATAGCAGGTACCGATCATAATATGTTTAGACATCGATTTATTTACCAAACGATATCGTTAGACTAGTATGCACCATTGTTCCGCCGGACCATTCTTGTCACCCGAGTGACCGGCAGAGCCGACTTCCGTCTCGCTCTGGCGCGGGCGGCGCGGGGTCGCCTCGCCCATCCCGGCACAGCTGAATCGATTTTCCCATCTTCCTTTGATTGCGCGTGCCTTGCGACACCGCCCTAAGCGTAATCTGATTTCTAGTCACCTCAAAATGTTTCTCAAAAACTAACCTACCTACGCCCTCGGTGGCGTACACGGCCGCGCAATTCCATAACGACATATTACGTCTTTTAATAGAAATACGTAATAAATGAACATTTTTTAGCGATGGTATTACAGTAACTTATTAAAACGGTCCGGTGTACACCACCCTCTACGCCGAATCAGTTCGCATCCCGAGATCTTTCAAGATTTATTTTAAAATTTTATCAAAACCTATCACAGTTTTTGATTAGTTTTCATTCTTAATTAATATATGATTAAAATATGAGTATAGATAATATATATTTTCCAATCTTTAACAATAACTCTATTTTAGATGGATTGAGCCTCATACCAGAGGCTTTGGCCGGTCTTCTACTATCTAGGTATTATCCGTGAGCGACTGAGACCGTACAGCGACAATATAATAATATTATTTGGCAAACATTATCGACTTGAGCCGCGCCGGCCTTCTATAAGATATGATGCCTATGTGAGAATAGCATTAGGCTATTATTGCTAATTATTTTTATTTATAATCGAAAACTATTTCTCGATAACCACAACCTTTCATAAGCGAAGTCGATTGTCATAATGTTATTGACTATTTAATATGTATGGTTGTCATCGATTAGAGCATTAGATGCTTCGTCTTAAAATATTATTGCGCGCTCGATCTCCAGGTCGGCGGTCGCCATTTCACCCGGACATGCGCGCTGAAACGGGCCGCCATTTTGATTTCCGTAACACTTAACCCAATTGCGAGGAAATGGCGAGCGCTGAACAAAGAGGTACAATGAGCAAATCGATTAAATATACAATTAATGTACAAAATATCCCGCGTGCGGGTTGTCTAGTCGGGAAGACACAGTCCGATCAGGTCCTTTGAAGCGGGGCGGGCGGTGATGTCCTCCGCCGTATTAAAGAGTATGTATGGGTGCGTGCCTGCTGTGCCGTCCTAGCGTCCAGCTAGGCCGTGTCCGGGACGATTTAGATCGTCTTGATCTTGTTTGTCTTGAAACTGACCTGCAGAACTCTGTTTCCGAGCGTGTAGCCGTTGAGAGACTGAATCGCGACCACAGCCTCGTCGTAGTTGGTCATGGTTATGAACCCGTAGCCCTTACACTTGTTGGTCTGCAGGTCTCGGATTACTTTCACGCTCTGGACGGCGCCGAACGGGCCGAACAACTGCCAGAGGACGTTTTCCTCTGTCTCCGGCGCGAGATTGTACACGAAGATGCACCACTCCGAGCCCACGGCGCCCGGCAACACCCCGCCGAGCAGCTCTCCGGCCAGCGGGCTGTAGCGCTGCAGACCTTTGTTGATAGCTAGAAGAGACTTGCCTGAACTGAATCTTCCCAGAGGAGCAGGGAAGCGCAGGGCAGCCGGCAGATATGCTGCGAGTGGAGCTAGCGCCTTCCCATTGTTGCTCGGATTATTGGCAAACTTCACTGTGATGGGCTCCGTCGCTCCCTTGGGCACTGTTCCGTTCAACTCCTGAATAGCGCGTTCCGCTTCCACGCGTTGATCGAAGCGGATAAAGCCAACTCCTTTCGAAAGACCCTGTTCCCCGCCGGTGAAAGGTCGTCCCCCAGAATTCTCACAGAGGATGCGCGATGTGATGATACGACCGTACGGGCTGAATAATCTCTCTAGCTCAGTTTGAGTCATTGTTTTAGGAAGACCGGAGACATACAAGTTTGCTCCCTTAATAGCCTCGCTGCTAGGTCTGGCAAAAGATACCTTTATAGTCTTGTTTTGGAGTCGAAGCCCGTTGAGCGTGGAGATGGCCTTTTCTGCGTCTTCAGCACGGTGGTAGTTGACGAAGGCATAGCCGAGGCTTTGTCCGCCGCCATGCAAGGCGTGGTTGAGCGCGTCCGGGAAGGCCGCTCCTTTGTTCCGTATCAGTTTGCAGGACTCCACTTCGCCGATACTCGAGAAAAGGCTCCGAATCTCCTCCTGTGTCATACTCTGCGGCAAGTAGTTGATGATAAGGTTGGTCTTGGACTCCTCACCGGAGCCGTTTTGCTGTTCACCGTCTCCCTTCGACATGGTGGCTTAAATCATAAACGGAAACGAACGAAAGGGAAACAAAACGCGGTAAAAATAAAACACGGCACGTCCGTAACGGCGGCCCGCGCGAACGATTATGCGAGGGTTGCTCGAAGGGTGCGCGCATGTCCCGCTGTATCGATCCTTCCTTACATAACCCCGTTCGTTCACCCCTCCCGGTTGGTATAGTGTCCGAAAAAACCAGATACAAGGCATCGATCCCTGTCCCGGGAATGAGCTCGGAATGGGACCTCGAGCAAAATTGGACCTTAAATGTAGGTAGCACAAAGGAATTAACCGCCTTAACTCGTCCCTAGAGCGACCTAAAAAGCTCGCTCCTTGATATTTCAGTAATAAAATGTGACCCCAAAGATTTCTGGAGCGACTTGGAGTGCTACTGTAATATATATCACGAATGCGATTTTATTTTCTGTATATTTACGAGTACTAATTGAAAATGATAAGATTTTGAAACACTGGATTATACACAATACAATACGCTATATGACATTTTTGGAAAGTTTCAATTATAAAGATATTCGGGATGTATTTTGCAGCCATTTTTTAAATAAGTATTGATTTTTGAAGTATTGATCGATAGAAGATATGTCTTAATTCACCATCCACCTTGCCGTGCCGTTCAATGTCTTCTAGTAACTTTTTCTTAGGTAGCTATCTTTTCATTGCCAAATTTTTCTAAACTAATATATTATATTCAAAGATCGAACTGAAATAGAATATCTTGATTTATGGCCTTATGTTTTTTGTCTACGGTCATTTATTTCCAATTGTTGATATAAGTAAGCCTTAAATATAACACTTTAAAGGTTAGTAGGTAGTAGTTACAAGTTGGTCGGCTTATAGCAAAAGGTCAAAATGCCCGAAACAAACGCGTGTATGAAATATTACGCGTGTATATATATATTTATAATTACCTGCCTATATGCTTGGTTTAAAAACAGTGGCATTAATTTAAAATTCGTTTTATTTTTAAGGATTTCAGAGTGTACTAAACCGATATGTAATCATCCATTCCTTTATAAAATTAAAGGTAAATTGTGTATTGGTTGCATGAATGTTTTCAATATGGTGTGTTTCATATTATCCCTATTCCTTGCCGGTTGTTCGTCGCTCCGCCCACGCTATAGGTGTACGAATGGTATTGATTAATAAGTGGGGTTTTCATCTTGCGCCCCTAGCTTCAGCGCGCTTTTTATAAATAGCTTCCACAGAGGCGACGTACCTACTTACAATTCGTCTCTACATAAATAATGATCCTCGATTTCTGACGTCATTAGGGCGTGGATCTTATACACGGTCACGAGGACTTTTGTTCTAAATTCTCAGTCCAAGAAGCCAAAATATCCAACGTCACCCTAAGTTGATGTTCAAGCTTCACAATCCCCTTAGGGGGACTATCTTCCGATATACTAGAGCCTTGGTGCTTTTATGTCAGAGCTCCGTCAAAGGTTACACTGTTACAACTAATAGAGTAATCAGTTCGAATAAAAAACAATAAACGATAAGTTCGTCAATCTGGTGTTAGAAACACTTAACTAATTTCAAACCATTTCTTTTGCCCAGAGATTAATTATCAAAAAATTCTTTATAAGCTATGGAAGCTTATCGTTTTGTTTAATGTCACCCAATCCCGTTTGAATGTGTGACGATAGATTTAATAGATAGATCAGACAGACAGTCAGTTAATGTCAGCTAATATCAGTCAGCTTCTTTTAAAAATACCCAAAACATATAACAATAAAAAGTAAAAACTGTATTAGTTTTTCCAGTTGGATGTTGAATCGAAAGATAAACTTATATCTAATAATATATATATAATCTACTGCAAATTGATGTCAAAAATTGTCTACTGTATGAGGTTAAAATAGTCGATTTTTAAATGAGTTTAAATACATCTCATTGGTCTTTCCCGAGTTGAACATACATATAATACTTTTCATATCGATTATGAGGAAAAAGATTGGCTGAAAATATGGTTGCAATATATGAAATTTCAACTCGCCATCTTATGAAATATTGGTTCGTTATCATGCATCTATCCTTAAAGATTTTCTTTTGTCTGTATTTTAATGGACTTTTGATTATTAAAATGGTGTAAAAATGTTATGCATCAGAAATACATAAAATATATATTGCGTGGTAATACAAGCCTTTTGAAAATCTAACGTAAATAAAACTTAGTGCTGTAATATATAATTTTATATCTTAACAACAATCACTTTAAGTTGAAAGTACATAAAAAACTTATTGTTAAAATGTTAACGTAGATCGTAGTTTAATCTTGAATATTGCTGGCAATTGGCCAAGAAGGCTAACAAGTATTATCTCTAACGGCCATGATAAGCTGGCTGCCAAAAGTATTTTGCATAAAGCCTTTATGACGTTGGCCGTAGGATAGTCCAGGTCCGGTCAAAGAAGGGATCAGTCTTTTTTTATATTTTTTGTAATTGTGTCTTAGTCTTTGTGAAGACACCTATTTTTTTTTTGTAAGTGACATCGCAGGACAATGCTGAAAAATACCGAGTGATGTCATATCGTGGCACGTCTTTTTCGGTAGGGTGTAAACTAGCTACGGCCGAAACCTCACAACGGGCTCTTATTTTATAATATCTATAGGTAAACAGTTTTTATTCCTTAGAGAACCTAATTAATTAGCTAAGTGAATATTGTTAGTAATGAATAGAAGGCAGAATTAGACGCGACTTTACAGAAGTAATAACTTGGGTGGGTGTTATTAATTTATTATTTATAGACGCAACGAACTGGTCTTCCGAAATACGCTCCCTAAACGTGAGCAGGGGTCTCTCAGCAAAACGTGAGTCTTCACGTTTTGCTCTGAAACCGGAGAAACCTTAGGATTTCTCAAGTGTCTTGGAATTTCCCAGTAGCTTGATGTTTGTTTATACAATGTGCCCCAGGGCTAAGTAACCGCCCGATGTTTTGAATATTGGCACAAGATTATAAATAAACTTAAACAAGCATTCTTATCTGATGTTTTTTTTATCGTTTTTTTTGCCAAAATACAAATATTGACATGCAAATAGTTTTAAACAGGACGACAATACCTTTATCCATTTAATTTTAGACTAGCTGTCGCCCGTGTCGTCTGCGTTGAGTTAGTGTGTTTGTTTGTCTTTCAATCACGAAGCAATAGATTACTAACCCGTAGTAGCTAGTGAGCTGCGCGCGGTACTGGACATTGCAACATTACTTTATTTTTCTAAAATAAAAGTAGCTTAAGTTACTTCTTATTACATCAGCTACCTGCCAATAAAAGTCCCGTAAAAATCGGTTCAGCCATTTCAGAGATTAGCCGGAACAAACAGACAGACGGACCGACACACAAAAATTGTAAAAAAAAAATATTTTGGTGTATGTACTACATACATATTTATATGTATGTAGTAAAAAACGGTGATTTCAATATTACAAACAAACACTCCAATTTTATTTATTTGTATAGATAAGTGATTAGTGTATAACAGAAAATACAAATCGACTTTGCAAAGCACAAATATTGCTATACATGCAACTTTTATATCAATTGTGCTTCACGAGGAAGCAGATTTGTCTGGCTGGTGATGTTGGTAGATGTCACGCAAACAGATCGTTGAGGTTTGACCTGCGCAGTGGACCAGTTATATAATTAGCTAATCAAAGCGGCACAACTCAGTTATTATATCACTTAGGTATTATCTATGAGACCACTTCATTAGTGCAGTGATTGGCATTTATAACTACACACTTGAGTTGGTTTCCTGGCGTCGATTTCTGGGTTGGGACAAATAATTGTTAAACATTGGGAATGGATCCAGAATCTTGTAATTCCAAAAAGGAAAATCTACAAAATCCAAGCGATAATTTGGAAAGTAGCGCTCTTATATTCGGGCTTTTTGAAAAAGACTTAAAGCAACAGTTTTAAAGGCTTTATTTCTGGTTGGTTTTATAAATTTTGTAAGAGGGCAGGAACTATTTTAAAGGGGTGTTTATTTAAGCAAAAATTGGTACTGGCTTTTTGTACATCGTGTACTAGATCTACCATTATTGTATCTGGGTATGTTCGCGATATAGGATCTTAGGTAATATAAATTACCAAGCATTTTAGAATTTTAGCCACACGCTCATATATTACACTACAGTACATATTATTTGAAGCTGTGATAGCCTAGTGGTTAGGACGTCAGCCTCCTAATCAGAGGTCGGGTGTTCGAAACCGGGCACCTATAACTTTTCCGAGTTATGTGCGTTTTTAAGCCACTTAAATATCACTTGCTTCAACGGTGAAGGAAAACATCGTGAGGATACCTGAAAGTTCTCCATAATGTTCTCAAAGGCATGTGAAGTCTGCCAATACTCACATGACCAGCGTGGTGGACTATGGGCAAACCCTTCTCATATTGAGAGGAGACCCGTGCTCTGTAGGGAGCCGAGAATGGGTTGATCATGATGATGATGATGACATATTATTTTATACACACGCTCATATATTACACTAAATGTTATGACTGAAGTGTGAAATGGACTATTTTATATTCAATATAATGTTTTCTTTTCACAGTATCACCTAAGCAAGCTCATGATTGAGAGCTCCCAGTTAGTTTGGCATAGTCTCAAATTCCACATGAGCGTCTATACGTCTCTATTCATTCCACTATCAGAATCGTATTTACAATTATTATGGTTGAATGAATTTTAGCCTTCGAACCAACCTACTAGTATAACTACTGAAAAAATGCAAAAACCTTCAGAAGGCTAGTTCTAGAAACCTATTCTCAGGACTACCGCTATTTAAAATTTCAACTTTAATCAAACACCCCCTTCAAATTTTATACGCTTTCTCGGCCCATAATGGTTTAACTATCTATCTACCTATCATATTTATACGTGGTGTTGGAGCCGTTTTGCAAGTTAGATTGCTCGGTGGGATTTTACCTGCGTCCTTGTAGGGCTGCAGCTAAATTTACGGATGGTAAATTTTTTAATATTTATCTCTGTGTGAAACAGTATATTTACACGCATTTACGCACAGGCAGACAGACACAGTACCACACCGACAAGAATAATGTGCTTTGTATCTTTGAAAAAAATTATAATATTTTTACACTCGTACTAAAAACTGTACCGGATCCCGTAAGGCAGGTAATGTAGGCAAAGATAAATGAGAGCTCATACAACTTTTATTTGTATTTCGAACAAACTATTTTTCTCATGCTATAATTCGAACGAAAGAAATTTAATTCCTAAAATATAATCGTGAACTAGTATAAAAAAAAATTTAAACATTTGTTTTGAAGGAAAAGCTTTAACAGAGTTATAGCAGTGAAATTCCTTTGTTCTGAAGGGCGGTATTCAGAAAAAAAAAATATTCTCGTACATATTTATATAAGATTGGAAATCTAATACTCAAACGCAATAGACAAAAATTGTAATAATATAATAATATTGTCCAGAAATTTTTGCGCATCTTGGTCATTTACACTTACAAATGTAATAGCAGACTTTGCCTCGGCTGCAGGAAACCGCTGCTTTGCCAGTTTGAACCTATTTGCGCCGAAAGGAATCGGTTTAATCTTGAAGTTTTCCTTCTCCTAAACAGGTTGCGGACCAATGTTAACTAGAACAAAGTGATTCCGTTTTTACTAATAATCAAACATGTTGCTGTTAGTAGAAAAAACACTCCTGGCTTATAAAACTAAATAGTTTAGTGACAACCCTGAACCGTAGTACCTGAAACAATTTAAATGGTAATTCAGCTCACTGCCAGAACTGCACGCTCGCGTTGCTCCACAAAGGCAAGCCATTTTCAAAAATAAACGCGTATAAAACGAGCTGTGCTCGAAATAGTAAAACGTACATTTAGTTTATTCAAGTACGTATAACCTAGATTTTAATATATTTGTTATCCTATGTTAACCTAGTTTGTCGGTATTTAATGTTCATCATCATCAACATCATTTCAACCGATTGACGTCCACTGCTGGACATAGGTCTTTTGTAGGGAGTTCCAATACCCACGGTCTTGGGCCGCTTGTATCCAGCGGCTCCCTGCGTCTCGTTTGATGTCGTCTGTCCACCTACTTGGGAGTCGACCAACGCTACGTTTACTAGTGCGGGGTCGCCATTCAAACACCTTGGGACCCCAACGTTCATCGGTTCTCCGAGCTGAGCTATGTCGGTAACTCTGGTTCTTCTACGGATCTCTTCATTTCTGATTTGATCACGTAGAGATACTCCTAGCATAGCTCTCTCCATTGCTCGCTAAGTGATTCTGAGCATTCTTATGAGGCCCAAAGTGAGCGACCACGTTTCTGAACCGTAAGTCATCACTGGCAACACGCACTGTTCGAAAACTTTAGTCTTCAGGCACTGAGGGATGGAGATGTCGCAGAGTTTCGCAAATGCTGCCCACCCGAGCTGAAATGTAATGTTAAGAGAATCAAAACCGCTTGCTTCTTCTTTATAATATTTGTAATATTGGTTGCCTGATTCTCTTACGAAAGGTGAAAATGTGGACGTTATAAAGCGATTTAGTAGAACTGCTTTAATCATCATCATTGTCTTCTCAACTCACTCATACTTCGACTTAATTATCAGCAGTATGACTGAGTCAAGTCATAGTCAGTAGTTAGTCAGTTTAGACCACATTCATTTGATTCCAGGTTCTAAGGGATTGAGCTCTTTAAATATACTCTTAAAAAGCGCAGGCTCATTCAAAGTGATACGTACTGGCAAACACAAAGCGTCCAAAGTTATAACTGTATGTGTGGAAGGGTTAAAAAAAGGTATCCTATTGAACTATATATTTTCTGTCAAACGATATTAATTCTGGCAGCGTAGTCGCAGTTTATTCTTCGAGTTGGCAACAGCTCAAGAGTTATCGAACTTTGGCTTGCTGCGTTGTACTTTTTGTTTTTTAGTTCTTGTATGTACAGCTATGTTTTATATTATTGGGTGTGAAGAACTGAGATGCAATAATTTATTATTGGACTATTAACGTCCCGGGGCTGGCCAAAGGTTACCTCTCTCATCGGGCAAAAGATTTTCGAGCATAGACCCACTGCTCTAACGCATTGGTTGGTTTGTGATAAGCGTCATATTTGGTTTATGACGTTGGATTATAAAGTTGGAGGTTCGATTCCCGGCTCGTCTGGTGGAAGGCTTGCCCGCTAACCCACAATTTAGAGCGTGACAGAATGAACGACCAAAGATGATATTATGATCATGATGATGATGACTTATTTAGTTTAAACGTATGTACTGCAGGTATTTTTTAATGACTATTTGCATTTAATAGATTATCTTTTGAGATAGGCAGTCAACTATTCATGAAGATCTTCTGATATTGAGGTCGCAATTTTGAACTTTTGTACGTACGACATCAAAAACAATATTTTAAAGCGTTTACTTCGCTGTTCTAGGATATATTTTGAAGAGAGAATAATCTGATCTTGTTCATCTTTTACTACGCAGTCAACTATTTATGAAGATTTTGGCCGTTTTCATGTACCTTTGCAGTCAATGTTGTATACACTTGTAACTAATATGCATACAGGTGAATGTGACACTTTTGTATGCTTAAATGTATATTTTTGTGTGTATATTGTAAGTGTATTTAAAATAATAAATAAATAAGATCTTCTAAAATTAAGGCCGCAATCATCAACTCTAGAACCTTCGACGTCAAAAACAATATTTTAAAGCGTTTATTTGGTGTTCTAGGATATATTTTGAAGAGAGAACAATTTGATCTTGTTTTTCTTTTACAATTTTACTAAAGCACCGTAAAACACTGAGCGGATTTTATTCCTCCTACGTAAGTATCCCAAAAAATCACATAAAGGGCGTCTTTTTTCCACACATACCTGGGTAACTTTATAACACCTTTGTTATAAAGTTAAACGGTACCATTTATCTTTTACATGCCAGGTCCCATCTCAGGTCAACTTAACCTTGGGTTCGATTCCCGGCTCTGTGGCCGTGGCTAGTTACGATCCGACAAAGACGTGTCGCCAAGTGATTTAGCGTTCCGGCACGATGTCGCGTAGAAACCAATTAGGAGTGTGGGTTTACCATACCCCTAACAGGTTAGCCCGCTACCATCCTAGACTGCATCATCACTTACCACCAGGTGAGATAGCCATCAAGGGTTAACTTGTAGTGTATATAAAAATATATCTTATAACATTACTGTAATATCATTTGAAGTGCCTACCTATAGTATTATAGTTAAACCATAGCGAAACCAATACAGGAAACCGTTCTTTTTACACAAAACGTGATAGTAGAATGAATTGTAACATTTTCTTTCCATTTGGTACCGGGTCCCTATCTACTACAAACTTTGTTACATAAAAGTTATACCCATACCAATTTAACTCTTATAACTCTCTCTTAAGGTTTATTTTTCAACGTATGTTTAGGTATTAGACATTACAATGGGGCGCGATCTAAAACAGAGCTTATTTTCTAAGGAATAGTGTTAGGTTTCGGTTGTTACGAACTCATGTTTTATTTAATGGATGCTTTTCTTTATTGTAAGGTAAAATAAGATTTGTTAGACGATGATAAGGTTGAATTTTGGCTGCGAATGTGTTTATTGGGGTAGCCAGCGGCTTTTTCAGCCAATGTCGTGTGCCAGTTTCCATTGACAAAAACTTATCTCGTTTTAATATTATATTGCAAAAAACTGAATACATTTTACTGATGCGGTAGATACCGGCTTTTCAGTCAAGCGGTAACTGTGATGAACTAAAGGACACGAGGACCTCAGTTTGGGCTAGTAAATAATAATATTAATAATAAACCCGGCTAAGTGTGTAAACAATGTAGGTATGTCAACAGAATTTGCAAGCATTTAAATTTAAATTATTGTTATTATCTATTCCCTATTTATGTATATTAGCTATTCCCTGCTACTGCGTCCGCGTATAACTTTTGATAACTAGGTTGGTAAGAGAGGTTTCCCCTAGACTAATCATATATTTTGTTCATCAGTCCAAATTCCAATTTATTAGGGCGTTAACTTAAAAATGGCAGATTTCCATTAAAAGATTTATCCCCTGTTTTACACCCTGAAGAGTGGAAATTCGGTAAATCCTGAAAGATATCCATCTCAATTTCTAACCCTAAATTCTATTTTTTTTAAATTTTACTTTAAAAAATTATGGATTTTCATACAAACTTGCACCGGCTGTTTAACCCCTTAGGGGTTGAATTTCACATAATGCGGCCTTATTTTAATCTCCTTATTACATCATAAAAGTTAATGCGGCACGTTGTCCCATAGAAACCATTTAGGAGTATGAGTCCCCCATTCCTCTAACAGGTTAGCCCGCTACCATTTAAGATTTTATCATCACTAACCATCAGATGACATTGCCGTGAAGGGCATATTTGGAGTGATGAAAAAAAGACGGGTTGCACTCCGGGAGTGCCGGCAGAAGTGAAAACTTGATTATTAACGTTGAGCATGTTTGATATTTTGGAATGGTTAGGGAATAATTTTGCACCAATTGCTTTATCAGTATAAAAGTACTATCATTTATGTGGTAGAATACAATATTCATTTATTGCGCTATCGTACACAAACATGACAATTTATATTACATTAAAAATTTAACACTTTAAAACTATTACAATTATTTTACATTAAAAAGTTTATCTATATCAATTTCCATATTTTAAGCACTTTACATTCACGAATTTTACGAATACACAACAATGTGATCACTACACAGACGGTCGAGCCATCAGCTGTCACCATCCATGGATGCGCGTGGCACGCTGTAACATACACGAACATTCGCGCAAGCGCCCTGCGCTGCCTAAACGAAACAGTAGGCCCAGGCATACATTTTCGCCGCGCCGTAGAGAGGGGATAGCTGTCTACTCTCCATCCGTCTTACGCTTTTTCGATCAGGTCACGTGTCCTGACGCGAGTTTAACATTTTATACCCATTACAGAAAAAGTGCTCAACGCCGCTAAAGAAGTTTTCACTTCAAAAAAATACGAAATAATTATATTGTACTTGACTCGGAGTTAGTATGGAAACATACAGCACACAAACACAATCAGGGTGGTTGCCACCCCCTCGCCGAGGTCAACGACACAGGCGCTGGTAGTTTGTAGGCCGAATATAAGCGCTCTAGGATTTGTGAATCGCGATTATTTTGGTATCATATCACAGCAGCTGTAACATTAAAGTTTACGTTTGTATTAAACGAGCGATTCTCTTATATAGTATCTAGCTCAAAACTGTCAGAAGTCGGGTGTTCGAACACAGGCAAGTACCTATAACTTTTCGCAGTTATGTGTGTTTTTGAACAATTAAAATATCACTTGCTTCAACGGTGAAGTAGAGAGAGTTCTACATAACGTTATCAAAGGCGTGTGAAGTCTGCCAAGCCATTTCCGACTCACTACAGATCAAGGGCCTGTCAATATGAGAAGGGTTTGGCCATAGTCCACCACGCTGGCCATGGCTGGGATTGGCCGACTTCACACGCCTATGAGACATTATGGAGAACTCTCAGGCATGCAGGTTTCATCACGACGTTTTGATTCAAAGATGAGGCAAGTGATATTTTAAGTAACTCCGAAAAGTTAGGGGAGCCCGGGATCGAATCCCCGACCTCTAATTAGGAGGCATAGTCCTAACCACTATCACAGCATACAGTAAAGCGTTCAAAGGATGGTCCTCTGAAAAATTCCTCCCAGTTTGGCTGTCAAAGAAATAATTATGAAGTAAACCGAAACAAAAACAATATAAAATACTACCGGTCAGCTGTCCCATACTCTGATATCGCACGGGAATCGAACCTAAGCTGTGCATTAGGCAATAGTCACGCAGCGCACACATAATATTACGTTTTTATGTACGGAATTATTCAACGGGGCATTAATATTCGTGTCCCCCATTTGCATAGAGGTACAGAGCAGGCCGTCATGTTACAACGTTTCGTATTTTGTTATAAATAGTTCGTATATAGTTGTAGTTAGTAGTTTAAGTGCGTTTAGTTTGGTTTTATTCAATTTTCTGTTATTGTTTTATTGTTAGATACCATAGTATAACTAGGATAAGTTAATTTACCTTACCATTAATTGCATGCAGTGTTTGCCTGTAAGTGGCTAAACATTTTTGTGCTGTACCTCAGTGCAAGGTACTGAAACTTGTAAAAATGTTTTGGCTGTTGGCAAACCAAATAAATAAAAAATATATATGTATATATATGCACTTTATACATACATTTTTTTCATTGGATCATTAAACTCGTCACAATCCGAATATAAATAACAGAAACAGACGAACAAACATGAGATAGTGACCTTCTAGAAATGATCGCAGCATGCATCCTTAAAATTAACCTTACATCTAAATAATTCAACTAATAACTATAATGGACAGTCTTACTTGGTTTTTAAAGAAGGTCATACATCTAGGCGTCAAGAAAGAAAAGAAATAACTAAAACCAAAATATAGCCCTTGACGGCAATCACATTTGTAGGTAAGTGATAAAGCAGTCTAAGATGGTAGCGAGCTAACCTGTTAGGGGTATGGTAAACCTATACTCCTAATTGGTTTCCACGCGACATCGTGTCGGAACGTTAAATCAAGTCTTCGTCTTCTTCGGTAGGGTGGTAACTAGCTCCCACTAGACCAGACTCAAGCCGGGAATCGAACCCAGGACCTCAAACTTTATAATGCCACAGCTGCGCCACGAAAGTCGTCAAAACACAAAAGGCGGCCTTATCACTCACTCGCTTAACTAGGTATACAAACAATAGCATCATATATATATATAAATATTTCTTACAACCTATTTATCTGGTTACAACCTCCCCCCATAATATTAAACCCCTACATTTATCTACGTGGTATACTACCGGAGCACTAAATCGCTGGCGGTACCTTGCATCGACCGAAGATAAAGTTATTGAATAGTAGATCATTGCTCTGTGTTCATTAGTCTGTGGCTTTTCCCCAGGCAGAACACGCGCCAAACATGTGCGGATTTCGTATCACGACCGGCTAACTAAAGTAGAGACGGATTTTATATGCTAAGCAAACCGTGTTGGAGACAAAACTTGATAGCGAAACAGATAGATAGTCATGATTGAAGGCTAAACTTTAGTGAAAGCAAGTAAGAGAACATTCAGCCCCCGTTATTCCATCGTATCCTTAGGAGACTATTTAGGAATGATTTGACTGATTTTGATAGGACTTTTGATGATTCGAAGATGAATATAAAGTTAGTAACAGGCTTATTTTTCCTCCGGAAGTCCATCCCTAAGTGAAATGGAATTGAGGGTTAATAATTTAATGATAATTCATGGTATTCAAGGACACCTAATTTTACAAGATATATCTTATAATAATCTTTCTACACGTTTTGTGAATGTTTGTTTTCTTATTAGACACTTGTACGATCGGAAAAGTCGCCGATAGCCTCTTAGCTTAAGTTTTAAGTTGGCTAGTATATTTATCACCATCACCTCACAAATTAAATATGAACGCTTCTTAACTATTACTACTAAAGCTATTTGATTTGATTACAACTATAACGTTTCCTATTTTTTTTGTTCGTTTATCTCAATGGGTATGCACAGTTATAATAAGTTTTTACACCTACATTTACAATTTAGTTTATTAGTCTCTATCCTATTTCTGAATCGAGTTGCTTTCGAGTTTATTAATGAATATTTACTTAGTTCAAAACATTCTATGAGTTTCAAAACAATAGGCAGCACACATACACACACACACACGCACACGCACACACACATATCACACACACAAATAATTTAGACACTAGATATATTCAGCATGCAATCATTTTAAAATTGTTTTTGTTTAAACTTTTTAATTTAATTTAATTTTTAATTAATTATTAAACTTAACCTCAACTTAAAAGTTAAGAAGCCCTTTCTGCATAAGCATCACATGTCCGAATGCGTGCGCGCAGTTATAATTAGTTTACGTAGTGTCTTTTATCTCCCCTCGCAAGTAGGGGACTCGGTTTTACCCTTCCAGTCTATTACAGTCTAAGAGGTCACGATCACTTAATCCATACTTCCATACATAAAGGATTAAATAGCTTGGACATGTATTGTACTCTTGCTAGGAAACTTCATAGCTAATTATCATATTATACTCGTAGCTTAAATGCCCAAATTTTTTGTTGAAAACCATTATAACACACCACAAGAGCACGTCACGCAAGTCTTATCTGGCATGCTGAGTTATTAGAGAATATTGTCATGTGCACGTCGTGCGAAACCAGATTTCACGCAAAAATGCAGCTACAAATAAAAAACATAACTATTTGGATTGCACTATTTACACACAGTGATAATTATATACTAGTACCTGGTTGCTTTTTTAAGGTCCAATTTTGGTTTTATTCAGATTATCTTAAAAACCAAATCATAATCTAAATATGTTTTTATAGATCGACGAGAAACTTAGATTTTTTCCAAATTTCAGAAAGTATAATTTAAACACAGTACAAGTATGTCAAAAATATTCAGCGACAATGAAAGTTTCTCAGAGATTTACAAAAATGAGATAGGAGTTAATAAAGTCAAAATTAAACTAGTTATTTTGTGTAGACCACATTCCATCAGGCAAGACTTTTAAGCTTAAAAGTATAAGCCTATATAAAACAAAAGTTGTTAATTAATACAAGAATTGCTCGTTCATAGATAAGGTAAAAAAACATTAATATTGCAATTGCATTATTTTAAACTTAAACTCTAGGGTCAGTATTTTGCATTTAAAAGGTAGTTGTTTGAATTTTTAATACAGAATCTACCATAATTATGTATTAGTAAACAGTCTTAAGATCCTAAATTTGGCATAGAGATAACAGTCAGACACGGCACAATTTCTACGGGGTTCAACTATTTATTCATTATAGGAATCTGTAGAGTATATAGAATTTAAAAACATTGACGTTCTTTTTTTATATTACATAGAGTTACTGATGAAATATGAAACCTCGACATGCCAATCATAAATGTATAATTTACTTATGAAATGTATCCATCAACTCATGTGCTATACTTTGAGGGTGTGCCAACCCTTCTTCATTAGCATTTTAAAACGGGGGCCACTCCATCAAATGACGTACTATCCCTTGAATTAATGGAACAATCCTTCTTTTAGACGGTATCATAAGATCCATTATCCTTCATCGTTCAAACTGCATTGGAAATATTTTTATATATCGATAAAGAGAGGGTTTCCACTGAACACGTTTTTATGAAAGATTTATTGTATTTAGGTCATTCCAATTTTATTTACAAGAGAGATTGTGTCAGATAAAGCTTCCTATTGTGAAAAAAATTGAACAGTTGATGCCCATTGTTAAAACGTTAAGAGTCATATTAACCCTTGACATAAAGTATTGATCAGTTTTGATATGCCTCATAAAACTTGTATTGTAAAAAAATCCGTTGTATATCTAAAAAGTTTAAAGCACGAGCTAATTAAAAAACTCAATATCGAAAACTTGGTTTATTAAAATTTTAATGGTTTCAAATATTTTAAATAGTCCAATTTGATTTAGATTCGATGATAATAATTTATTTACGAAAGCGCTAATGTAATTAGAATCTTGCTGATATTTTTAGATTCGTAATAGAGCAAATGCACTTTTGGCAGGCCACTCTTCCTTGTTGCTCACGGTATGTCGAAAATCTTCTTTGACTTGCCAATATTGGAACGTATGCCCAATGTTATTGGATACAAAATAGATTACAGGTTATAACAAGTGACATTTTATGGTATGTCATGTTGAAATTTTAGGCCAAGAATAACAAGTGGCACACGATTTGATCAGACGCACAAAGTAGTTAGAACCGGACAGTCGATTCTAGTCTAGAAATTCAGTTTTATATTGTAATAGTGCAAGTTTGTTTCAGTGAAATATTTAGTGATAGTGTTATTTTTTTAATATAAGATGAATAATAAGAAAAATAAAAGTAAAAGCCGTGGTAAAACTACAAAAAAGGTTCAGGAAACAGAAAATGTGATAGAAAAGTTAGAAGATAGTGAAATACTTATTTCAGAGAGTTTAAATACAGATGAGACAAGAGTGCCAGATATAGAAGCTGAATCCATTACTATCACGGAGAATGATCAATCGATAGACGTTCTTCCAGAAAAGCCAAAACGAAGTAAAAGCAAGAAGAAAAAAGAACAAGTATTTGAAAATATTGAAGATAAGGCGGAAACCCCGGAAAATACAAAAAACGTTCAGGAAATATCGGCCATTACTCAGAATATTACACAGGACACTATCGAAATCGCACCAAGCGTTCGAAAAAAGAAAAAGAAAGCCAAAAAGCTTGAAGAAAAATCAGACAATGTTAATCTTATAGTAGCTGAAACCACAGAAAGAGAACCTGATAAGGAAATTGGTTTAAAACTGAACGTAAATGAAAATGTTACAGTTGACGATCTAGTTTTGTCACAAAACGCTGAGGTAAGACAAAAAGATGACGCACCTTGTAAAAAAAAGAAAAAAAAGAAACGTCATGATTCAGAGAAATCAGACAAGTGCGATCCTTGTACATTGGCTTTTCAGAAATTAATTGAGACTCCAAGAGAAGATGATAAAAGTAACGATCATGTAGAAGAACAGCTAAAACAAAATTATACTATTACGGAAGACATAATTGTGTTACAGGGAGTACCAGCAGATAAGCAGAATAAGGAAATAAAACCGGAAGAAATAAAGAGTAAAAAAAAGAATAAAAAGGGTAAAAAGAATCTTCCTGAAGAACATGTATGCTCGGATACAATTGACGAAAAATCTATGTCAGAGAGAAATATTCAAAATATTTCGGAGGACCATAACATACTCCCAGAAAATTTAGACCACGAAAATGTTAATAAAGTAACAAGCTCAAAACCTAAAGCGAAAATTGCTAAACCAGTTCAAAAGAAACAGCAGAATAGGTCAGAAAGTGAATCACAAAAACCTTTGTTAGGCTTAAATCTTGAAATGAATATTCACGATAACTCAAGTAACGAATTTTCAAAAACAGATAACATAAAAGAAAATCCTGAAAAAATCCTATACCGTACAGATGACAATATAAAAGAAACTATAACTATCTCATCTGAACCAGAAATGTCTAATAGCAGTAATATTATTCAGGATAACGTAATAAATCAAGGCCAATCAATTAAACAAGTACTAAATGAATCCCAAGAATCAAGCGATTCTATAAAAAATTCTAATAACGAAGAAAAAGTTGAAGATTCGCCCAAGAATTACGATGATTCAGGGTTTGTCAAAGTTAGGACGGTAAAAGGTAAAAAAAAGGCCAATAAAACTACTTTAACTCCTGATACAGCTGAAACGATTAAGATAAAGTCAAATGAGATCGAAAAAGATTTAAATATAACATGCATAGAACAAAACCTTAAAATACAAACTGAACAGAAAGATATACCAAAAACTATTGTGCCGGATTTGATCGAATACCCACGTTCTACAAGCCAACAAAATGTTGATCGTAACAATAATACATTCATACAAGAAATTACACCAACAGAAGATATCAAACTAAGCAATCCTCCGTATACACCAACACCAATTATTCAAGGATCAGGCGAGTCACCAGAAGCAAAAACAAGAAATGAACCAGTCATTATAAAAGTATCAGAAATTGTTTCACAACCTTTGATTATTAGTAAAGATGAAATTAAAGAAAAAAATCAAGCTTCTGAGAAAACGGACATTAAATCTAAAATGATTGAGGTGAATAGAGATATGGAAGAGTTAAGACGTTCAATTGAAAGATCACTAGCCGAGTTAACTGCTATCGATAAAAGTGATACTGAAGTTGAAAAAGAATTCGAAGAATTATTTCAAAGTCAAACTGCTGACCAGCTTTCAATTGAGATAACAAAGAGTAAAATCGCTGAACCTGATATTTCAATTGATATAGATGTAAATAGCAAAGAAGAAGAGAACACTAATGAAGATTCAAAGACACCAATAGAAACAAAACAGGACGGTAAAATAGAAGTTGATGATAAAGAAACAAAAAATATATCCATGGTAAGTGACGATAAAATGTCTGATGTTGGTACACAAAATGTTTCACCTGTTTGTCCAGCAAGAAGAGATAAAACGAAAACAAAATCTAAGAAGAAAGGTAAAAAGGAAATGACTACTCATACCAATCCACCCATGGATTCTGGATCCCAAAATACTAGCGCCGATACAGTTACTAGCCCAAAATCTGTTAAATCTGAACAAAAATCAGAAAAATCAGAAAAAACTCAAGAAAAAGGCAAACAGCAATCTCTAGGTGGTGAAAAAGACTCAAAAGGTTCTCAAAATTGTGAATCTTCATTAGAACCGATAGAAAAGTTTGAAGATGCGTTAACTTCTAGTAACGATGATATTAATCAAACATTTGAAATAATAGCAAAAGACGCTATTCAACCTATAGTCTCGTCACAGTACCATAACAATCCGAAAATAAACATAATTTCACCTGTGGAAGAAATTGAAGAAGAAAAACACGTAGACAACAATGAAAGAAAAAACCTTCAACATCCCATATCACGTCCAAAAAACTTGTTAGGCCACCCAAATATTCCTGCATCATCGAATGACAAGGCCAAAAAAGAAAAATGTAACCCACCAAATACAATACAAGCTAAAGTAAAGATAAAAGATTCAGTTGAAATTGAAAAGGCCACGAATAAGAAATCACAGGTAGAATATAATAAAGAATCTAATGAAGTTGATTTAACCTATAACATGAAAACTAATGAAGATTTAATCTATAAGTACAGTTTTCGGAAAGTATTCCTACAGAATACATGTCACGTATGCAAAAAAGAATTAGTTCAAAGAGTGCCTTGTACATTCTGTTCATTGGTGTTCTACTGCAGCCAAAAACACAAAGATGAAGACTGGTCACATCATCAATCGTTATGCTTTGCGGTGTCAACCATAGCTCATTTAAAAGGTGAATGTTGTAATAATACAATAATAGGATTATTGGCTTTTCTTTTATTTATTTTCTCTTTGTGTATTTTAGGTGGTATACCAAAAAAAAAAATTTTTTTATTCATCATTTCCAATATTTTCAGAACAAAAACATATATATGCGGATTCGCAAAATATTTTGGATCATGACTATCGCGTATTGAGAATGCAGACCATACTATCCTGTGAGAAGATTTTAAATAGGAGGCTGATGCCATGGGAACAAGAGGCGCTCCTGTATCCGAGAATATGTGCTGATGTAACATGTAGGCAGTGGAAACAGGGACAATTGAAGGATTGTGAGAATTGTGGTCAGGTAATACTTTAATATATTATATTCGTAATGGAAAGTTCTAGGAAAACTGCTGCTATGGTTACAAAATACTCCCAGTTAATTGATAAAATAGAATGTAATTTTTTATCAACAATTGCAGATATCATATTGCATCGATCATCCTGAACATCTGCCTTCATCGCATCAGCGTTGGTGTAAATCTTATTCTTTATATCAAAAGCTAGTGAATTACCAGCTGACGAAGGGACGGTTGGAACCTCCACTTCCCACGAGGGTATTGAACCATTATAAAATTCCAGGCAAGATAAATGATGTTTTGGGATCAATGTATAAAGAAAAAATTGGTGAGTAACATTTTAACCTTAAGATTATGTCCGGTTATTTATGCGAGATTAATGCATCACGAAAATGCCGTTGACTACAAATCGTAATTAAATTGACAAAACCTAAATTAATTGTGACGAATTAATATTTGTTTAATAATGGTCTGCCAAAACTTTATACTATAGATATTTGCAAAATTTCAATATTATGTAGTTACTGATAAACTTGTTTTCTTTTTCTTCTTCTTATAAGCTAAGACGTAAACTTTTTGGTGTTCAAATTGGAATCTTGATTTCAATTTTCCAACAGTGTTACAACACAAAGACGTCACTGTACTCAAATTGGCTCAAGATTGGGCTCATGCGCCTTAGCATTAGATTCAAGGGTGTGTTAGAAAACGAATAACCGGCGGAAAACATAATATAGGGTAACTTAAGTTTTGTAGAAAGGCGGAAAAGGTCACACTGCTGTAGCTCCATCGTCCTTATGACGTGATTGAGAATATCTATTTTTGGTTTCATAAAAGATATGGATGACATACAATACGCCGCTCTAACGCAAATCGCAACTGCTCCGTTGACTGCAGCGTACAGCTATCAACTCTTTTCCACTAAGATGAACTCTTCATGCGCCAATGGAGTAAAGAAGGTAAAGACAATATGGTTATGCTAAGAGTTATGCTAAGAATTCCGATTATTCCCTAATAATTTTATAAATTCCGAAGTGTGTTGGTTTTTTCATCTCTAAGGTGAAATAGATCAACGAAATGACATTGGAATAGAATTTTACAATGAAGTTTAATCGGTCGGTGACAGATATTTTAACCCGACAAAATTATTTTTAATAACGACTTTAATAGCTTGTGAGTTCCAAAGATTCATTACCTCTTCATATTAAAGTGGCCGAACCAATTATGATGAAATTTGATATTAAAAGTATTTCAAATCTAAATATAATACATAATATAACACATAAATAATTAATATGAATGAAAAAGTAAGTTTTTTGTTAGTTTTTTTCACGCGTTAACTTTTGAATGTACAACATTAGACGGGGCACAGTAAAATTTAAAAGTGCAATCGATATATAAATATCGATATGGTAAAAGCAAGCAAGCAGGTGCCATGAATGCAACAGATAAATTAATAATACATAAATTTCTACTATCAACTGTATTATAAGTTCATATCACTGGTCTAGAAGTTGGCATGATCGACTATGGATTTTTATGTCAGATAGACACTATCATTGGCAACTATAATTGATGACGATGTGATATGTGTTAAAGCGTGCTAACTCGTATTAGTGCTGAGTGATTAGTCAAGGCTCTAGAGAAAAGTGGACGCCCAGAGCAGTTCGAGATAAATAGGTTGATAACGATGATCAGCTCAAGTAACGATTTCTTAACTTTATCTAGAACTCGACCTTCACGATCCACTTGGTCGGCATCGAGCTACCTTTCGAAGCGGATTCCCTCAATAAATGGGAGAAGTTCTTCTTGCATCTGCGGTCTGATGTGCAAGACTTGAGGGTGGTGATGATTGGTCCCGATATCAACTCAACTAAGTTACCACTCGATTTGCTGGGAAAGGTTAAGTAAGTTTGCTGTTTTTTAGTGTATTATTCCAAATGTTATATTTAAGATGATATGGCAGTGAAAAAAAAGTATTGCAAAGAAGGCCATAATGTGGACGCTAAAAATATACAGTAATTTAACGAGGATTAATTAATGAATGCACTTTTATTGTACACCAAAAGATAGGGAAAATAAAAACAGAAAATAATACAAAAACAGATAGTATACAATTTGATATATCTATCCTATTGCGAAAAACTATATAAAGCAGGAAGAAAACGAAATAGCGTTACATATGTTTTAATATTTTAATTGAATCGAATAGTTTTGAATCTGAATGTTATTTGAATATCATGAAATGATTGTAACTAAATAAATATTTTCCCTTTCTTGCAAAGTACGAAATCTGTATGTTATGACAAGGGTTAATGGCGGCCGTAGCCGAGGCGTAGTACTGCGCTGTCGTAATATGAAGTGGCCTCCCACCCAGTACCTCTAAAGGTTCGATTCCTTGCTCAAGTTTGGACTGGGAGGCAACGGCTCGGGTTAGTTACTGGCAAAAACATACCGCCAAGAGACAGCGTTTCCGTAGAATGTCGTGTAGAAACCGATTAAGAGGATGGGTTCGCCGTTCATTTCACATTATTGAATTATTTTAGCCGAAATACCACTGTCTAAATATAAAAGTTAATATAAACAGTAGTAAATTTGTTCTTTTCTTTTCAGGTTATGTGAAAACTGCCATACAAACAAACGACGTGTGTTATTTGATTTTTACGAGAATGAAAGTTACCACGATTATTACATGAGCGACGGCTTCGTTACACCTGACATAGGTAATTATTCTGATAAATTCAGTTTTGCTATTTTAATTTTTAATACCTTCGAAAGTTCAGTAATTGGCTATTAGTGATATTACAATACCCGAGTACCCGCATTATTGTGGGAGCTAATCTCTTTAAAAAAACTTACAAGAGAGTTATAATATAAATCTTTATTTGTCAAAAGGATAATTTACATAGCTTAAACTGCGTTACAGGAGACAGGATACAGTCTTCCCTATATATATGGTAAAATAACTTAATAAAGAAAACAATTTCATGTTAAGTTTTTGTATGAGTGTGTGTGTATGAGTTTTTAAGTACGTGTGTATGTGGGTAAAAGTTTTCTTATTATTTTTGGTTACTGTAGTTATTATTCTGTTGATATATTTTTTCTGTTCCTTCGTAATCATAATTTATGAGCCAAACTTTTATGTAGGTATTAATTTCTCAACTGGTCATGATTTTTAAAGTACTTTCATTTATTGAATTAATTTTTCAGTAGGTCTATCTGTTCTTTACCCAGCTATTGGACACTAATGAGCTATGACACTAAAAACTCATGACGATTGTTGTTTTAAGTCGGTGAAAATTTTACTTTTTCTTTCAGTTTGCGCTTTCAACCCAAATATACATAGGTCATGTGCAAATGAGATTAATTCATGGCCGTCTACAATAAACTGCATCTTAAAACAACGAGTACCGTTCGTTGTCACATCGTTCTCGATAGAAGAGCTAAGAAGAGATCTAGGAAAAGTGAGAGAGTGCACAAAAGTAGACTTTAATGTAATTTCCGAAATTAAATATAATCCTTTTGGTAGTGTTCGACCTGATAGAAATTTTATTACTGATCATGAAATACCTTTATTGTTCAAAAATTACTGTTTTTGTATTCTGTGTGGCACCCTTTAAACTCAGTGTTATGATTTATATCTGTTTTGTTGCTTGGTTGTCTATCAGAATTAAATAAACGTTTTATCAAACACATCATGTTTTTCATTTATTTAAATCAATTTATTAATATGATTATTTTATTCATGACAGTTCTTAGTTTGCAAGTTTGTAAAGAAATTAAAAATAGTTCAAATTATAGGGTCTGTTGACTGAAGAACACTTTTATTTATTAGCAATTAAATGGAAAAGCTGTGTAATAATATCTCGCTCTTAAAAAATATAGAAGCCTTGAATTAAATAGATCATATAAATCATATAATCGTAATGAAAGAATCATTCACTTAAAATTTCATTTAGTGAAGATTTTGGCGGCCTCCGTGGCGTAGCGAATTATAAAGTTGGAAGACCTAGGTTAGGTTCCCTTCTCGAGTCTGTTATAGTGGGAGGCTTTTTACTATCCTACCAACAAAGACGCGTCTCCAAGCATAAATTGCGTTCCGGCACGATGTCATACTTATGAGTAATTGTTTACCATACCCGTAAAATGTTAGACTTCTTCCATAGCCATAAAGTGATAACGTGTAGTTGATAAAGAAAATGTAGTTGCGAGATAAAACCTCTCGTATGTTTCTACAGCAGTACATAGATATTTAAATTTTTAACATAACTAAATGTTTATTAAATGTATCTTTATTCAGTAAACGAAAATGAAGTAATACAAAAGGATATGACATAAAATTACTATATTTTATTACACTTATTTATTTAAATTTGATTACACATCTTTTATAAAATAGTTTTTTTTGTTTTATTCACTTATTTTATAATCATTCAAGAGCACAGAGTCATAAGAACTATCTCTTAGTAATCAAATCTGAAATGAGGAGATTTGAAGAAGAATGCGATTTCAACATACTCGTATCTTAACGAGTTGCGAAGCTTAATGGGCAATGGATGTACCTAAATTCATAGCATAGCTCTGAAAACAGACAGTCGTATATGTATGTACATAATAGCTGGACCACAGTGCTGGAGTCTAGACACTTACGTTGGTACGAGTACATATCGATAAGGTAGAGAATTCAGAAGTTATAGTCCGAAATATCGTTTGCTTCATTAGCCTAGGGTAACAACATTGGGGTAGGGTAGTAAAATCTTCTTCTTGAATAGTCGAAAACATTGTGTACTCCATTAGTTGTAGAATATGCATATCTAAGAATAAGTGTTTCAAGTTAATTGTGAATCATTATTAAGACTTATGGGTGTATCATTACTAGTCATTGAAGTTTTCACAGAATTATTAAAATTATTTATCTAATGCTAATGTTATGGAATAGTTGGACATATCGTTATTTACCTTAACCTCTGCTGCAATGTCACGATTGGAGGTGTTATTTTAAATTTATTCTTCTTGCTTTGCATTTTCTGAAATATCTTTCAAAGAATTATTGTTTGATATTCCAGTGCCATGCCATAGTAGGGAGTGCCAAGTGGTGTGGTCATAAGACTAGCAAGTTTTCTGTTAATGTCATTAAATAATTGAAAACTCCAACGATTATCGTTTCAATACTGGGATAAGTTATGCTTTTAGTCAATTCTTCTTCATTTTTAATTAATTTAAGTGTAATTACCATTTAATGATGCATTTACAGCGTTAATAAAATCTACAGTTAATGTTATGTTGTCAGATATTTCATTTTTTCTATTTATATTTGTTTCAATGTTGGAATAAGAGGTCTGTCTTAAGAGTTGTTCATCTAGATTAACATTTTGTGAAAAATCTTTCGAATAGTATTTTGATGGTAATAAGTTAAATTCTAAGCTGCTTGCAGATTCTATACTATTGAGATCAATTTCAGTGTCATTACCAGGCATTGGATTAGGCAAATCTACTTGTGTTATGCTATAGTCTAAAATATTTTCTCCATTGTTGGGATTAGTGGAATTTTTTGTATGGTGTTCTTGTATGCCATTTTTTGAAATATTATTCGAATAATTGATCGATGGTGGTAAATATAATTCTGCAAAAGTCGCAGATTCAACATTTTCTAGTTTTATATCAGTTTTATTACCTTTCACTGATGTATTTACAGCATGAGTTAAATCTAGTTCTGACGCTGCTGAATATTTCTTTGACTCATTTTCTTTACTAGATGTTGCTTCAATGTAAGTATTAGTGTTGTTTTTTACGATTAATGAAGATTCAGTCAAGAATTGCTTAGTATTTCGTGAGATGTTTTTTTGTGTTCTCATAAAGCTAGTTAAATCTTCTGAAAAGTCCATTAAATTGTCGGGAATATTTTCTACTCCAATGTTTGATGTTTTAATTCTAGTGGGGTTTGTAGTCAATTGGTCTTCATTTTCATATTCTGTTTCCGTATCATTGTCATTTATTGATTTATACACAGAATTATTGTAGTCTACTGCTAAGGTTATTAAATAGTCGGATACATCTTGTTTACCGACCTTTGTAAGATCTATTTCTATGTCATTTGAAATCAATTCATCTTTTATTGATGTATTAAAATTTGATGCTAATGTTATTAAATAATCAGAATCATAATCATTAGAGATTTGTTCTTTTCGTTTTAAGTGTTGTGACATATTTTTTGAATAATTGTTTGATGGTAATAAATTGTACACTAGATTGCCCAAAGATTCATCTTGTTTTTTTTGAATATTCTTACCATTTATGGATGTATTAGTCATATTTACGAGTGATGCCACCATAAAGTCAGAAGCATCAATTACTGTACTACTCATTGTTTCAATGTTGTTATTTTCTACGCGCTGTTGTTGTTGCTCGTTTTGTGAAATATTATTCCAATAATTGTTTGATGATACTAAGTTAAGGTCTAGGCTGCTAGTATTTCCAAGATTTATTCTTGTGTAACTATCATTAGTTGATGTTTTCATAGGGTTAGTTAATTGTACTGCTGGAGTTATCAAGTAGTCTAATACTACCTTTTGTCTACTCACTTTGTCGTTGGGATAAGTAATAGCTTTTTCGAGCTGATCTTCTTGTTTAACAGTTTGTAAAAAATCTTTTGAATTACTATTTGGTGGTAATGAGGTAAACTCAAGACTGCTCGCATAATCTAAATCTGAATCTAGATGTACTTTAATTCCTGTATCATCTTCCGATTTATAAGGATAAGTTCTATTATTTTCTAATGTTATCAAATAGTCATAAAAATAATTTTCTTTGTTAGCTTTAGTTTTACTGTTTTCTGGTTTCACAATAGCCATGTTTATAGAGTTCATCGGTGAGATCAAAGTACTCGTCAAATTGAATGCCGCTGTTTCCAAAGTATCCGCAGTGTTATTTTTTGTATCAATATTATTTTCAGTTTTGTAAAAAGTATTATTAGTAAGATACATTTCTTTACCAAAATTATGTACATCTGCGGAATTATTTTTTGTTGGAACCCACGTAAATTCTATGTCTTTATATATAAAAGGTTCGGGATTTTCGGTGTATTGCTTACTTCTTATACTGTCATTAATGTTTTCATTTTCAGAGCTTGTTCCGTACTTTATTAAACTCCAGATTTCACTTAAATTGGAGTTCATGAGCTTTTCTTTATTTTCATCAGTCTCGTAATAATAGTTGTTTAGTTGCTCTTTCTGTTCTACAAGTTGAATGAATTCTGGATCAGATTCTGTAACATTATGAACTACTGAGGTATTCAAGGGATTTATTTCTGACGATGATTTTATGTTGTTTGTTCTTGTTGATGAATATTCTGTAAATGGATATTCAGTAATCTTTTCATTTTCAACACTATTTTCGTATGTAATTATGTTCCAGATGACACTCTCACTAGAGTTCTCAGCTCTACTCTCATTATTCTCATAATAATATTTGTTTAGCTGTTCTACAGTCATTTTAGTGTCTAGATTTGTTAAATTAATTGTAGGCTGTTTTAAACTATTTACATTGTTTTTTGTGTTATTATTTGTATTTTCGATCAATGTTAAAAGGATATTAGTTTTGTTATTTAAATCAGGACCTGAATTATTTTCAGGCACACTCTTGGAACTTTGAGAGTATGTTTTACTGTCCTGAGTCTCGTACAAATATTTATTTAGTTGGTGTAGTTCATTAATGTGTGATACATCATTTGATTTTTCTGTAGTAGGTATAATGTTAGAGATAGTATTGTCTTCAATGGAATTATAAAAGGGTGTACGCGTCGTAGCTATTACAGTACTGGAACTATTCACAGTATTCTCTTTAGTTGCAGAAACTTTTTGAATTATATTAATTCTCTGTATATATTTCTTCGCAATAGGTCCGAAATAACTGTCTACATATTTAAATAATTGTTTGCACTTTTCGACTGTATTAACATCACTTGAGGCTCCCCATATAACGAGCCCGGATGCATTTTTTTTCTGTAAAGTCTCAAATACCGTAATGGTGTCCTTCTGTAATTAAAAAAAAACATAATTTAAAAGTTTTCAAGTACTTGTTGCTGTGTGACTAGTCCAGGCTCCACGAGTAAGCCTGTAAAGTGACAATTAAACAATTGGCGTACCATACCTACTTAAGTAAGAGTTTTTGCTGTTGATATTGATAGCTCGTTCCAGACTTGAAGCATTTTACTATTTCAATAGAAACATTTAGATATTATATAACGGTAACTGATTCATTATTTTATACCCACTGAAAAATGCGCCGCTGTGCACATCGCTTTTGCCATAAGCGTGGACTATTTCAATCCCTTAGTTTTAGAAAATAATCATTTTATCTCTCGCCCAAAAAATTCTTACGAAATGAATGAAATTTATAGCAGGCTTTGTTTAAGTCCCCAAAGGCTTACTATAACGCCCAGATATCTAGCAGTTTTCTATATATCTGGTAGTTATTATTCTATAAAAATATTAATTAAATTGTGTCCGAAATACCTCTTTGAAGAAGCCGCCGTCTCTATACGTAATCGCAAAGTAAGGTAGGACGAGGTCCCCTGCTTTCTTCACCCTGTTGGATTCAGTGAGCCGTCCTTTGACAAGCTTCTCAAGCTCAGATGTGGAAAAATATGAATTACTGTATATCGATGGATAAAGAGCTGTACTTTCGGCCCATAGCCAATAAATTCTGGAATTAATTATAAAAATAATGAGTAGTTAGCGTTTTCATTTATTTAGTTTATCGCTATAATATTTATAAGGGTTGTCGGTTTATAATATCATAATATTTATAATAATTTCCTCTGTATATAAAACGCAAAGAAAACAGACTGACTAATCTATAAATCACAGCTCTAATATGGCAAATATATATGACAACTTAGAGGGATTTTAGCAAATTCATCCGCTAAGAGCACATAACAGGGATTAGCAGGGATATGAAATTTACGAGTGTATGAAACTCGGTTTTGAATAACGTTGCCTGAAGGAAGACATGGCCTAAACCTAATAATTAATGGAAACAAATTGTACAATGTGTAATGTGTACACAAACGTGTAGTATTAATACAAACCTATCGTTTTCTCCTTTTACATTTACTGAACAATGTTCCACCATATTTTTTCCATCCATATTAAAACAATAGGGGAATCCATAATACCCCCAGACAGCTTTTGGTCTCATTTGCTTTGCTGTAATCAGCGTTTTTTCCATAAAAATTCTTGCAGCATCTTCGAAGCGTTTTGTCGCCTGATATAAATATATATATATATATATATGTATATTTTATTTCAATTAACTAGGACCATATATCGTAAGTACGCAGACTCAACATTTCCACTGTATATAATAGCACTCACTGAACTGAGAGAATCCGTGAAATCCGGGCGATTTATAACTTTATCCGTGGGCATATACACGCTAAACACTAGAACTGACCGGCACTATTATATGGCCTAGCACTTTTTATATTTTTTATTTATATGGGTTACCACATTGCATGTGCCGACGTATCCGTTCAAGCAAAGTTGTGATCAATATAACTAAGAAATGACAACTCACTTTCTAGTAACCATAATTCTTGTAAACCGATTATAACCGAAGTCGCACAAAGCTCTCTTATATTCTTAAAGAGCGCTTTACACCTTTACAGTTAAAACTAACCAATTCATACTTTTGACCGTTTTCCATTTTCAATTAGTTCAGGGTCGCTTACAGTGTTTACAGAGATACCAATCGAAACTTTTGGCCTAAAATTGATAAAACGCCTAAAGATATAAAATAAATTGAAAATATATGTTTTCATTATTATCCGGCGAATATAACGATATTTTTTTTTGGGACATCAAAAAGCTGGGGATCATGATAACTACCTAAAAACATACCTACATACATACACACAGCAAAACTGTTTTGCAAGTGGAACCTGAAAAAAATTATTTGGATACCAGATAATATAACTATAGTTACTACATTACTATCATGACTATCATGATAATAATGGTTGGTAGGAGGCTCTTTCGTAGAAGAGAAGGGATGCGACCATGCTTTGCACGCCAGCAAATCTAACTCTGCTGTGTGTGAGTTTGTGAAACTCCTAATCATCAGGTGTTTTATCACACATAAGGGAGGTGATGAATAAGCTCGCTTCGGCCGCGTGTAATATGTCTCTTTATTCGTGTCATCATCATCATGATCAATCCATTACCGGCTCACTACAGAGCACGGGTCTCCTCTCAATATGAGAAGGGTTCAGCCATAGTCCACCACGCTGGCCATGTGCGGATTGGCAGACTTCACACGCCTTTGAAAACATTATGGAGAACTCTCAGGCGTGCAGGTTTCCTCACGATGTTTTCCTTTACCGTTGAAGCAAGTGATATTGTTAATTATTTAAAAACGCACATAACTTTGAAAAGTTAGTGTGTGCCCGGATTCGAACCGACGACCTCTGATTAGGAGGCTGACGCTCTAACCACTAGGCTATCACAGCTTTATTTGTGTACCTCCATCTTTTGCCATGAAGTGGGCCACCACCAATATTGCCTCTTCTCAATACTCAGTGACAAGTCAATGATAGATTCCCGTATGCTCCAATGTTGTCGGAATATGGGCCGCCATTCTTCCATGTCCAGTACACCGACTCCTGAAACATAGGTAATCGGAAAGACATACCACACAATACTATACCACAAAATGAGGAAAACAAAACAAAATGTGTTGTATATTTAGTTTTGTATAATTTAACTTTATCTACCTTACTAATAATATTTTATTTTTTGTATGATTTAAACGCAGCGCATCTTATATCTTATTATAAACTTGTTGGTCCACCAGTGTTGGTACGATGTATACCTACAAATCAAATTTAATTGTACCAACTTATCGTATCTATATTTATATGAATTAATTATCAATTTTCATTCATTCACTATTCATTCAATGGCATTTTTCACCGAGGCAAGTAATTAATCGATTAATAACTAGGGTGTTGTTTGTAGCACGAGGCGTAGCAAAATGCAGCGGCTTCAAAGTTAGTATGAAAAAAATTAAAAATATTATTTTTGTATCACGTTTATTTCATAACGGTAATATTGGGTCGGGTATTATTTCCTTTTGGTTATAGGGATTTTTCCGTTCACTGAGGATGTTATGTTGTGTAGAGGTCGTTGGCCTCGATACGTGAGTTTATAGTATGGTAACTTGCTTCAAGTAAAAAGGGCGTATTTTAACACGTACAGTTTGATTTCGGTGCTGTGTGATAGTTTAGGCATTATTTCACGTAACACAGCAACTCATTATGTTTAATTTGAAGCAGTGAATAAAAAATGCTACCTAAACACCTAACACTAAATTAAACTAATGGATCATAAAGGAACTTTTTTATAGCATTAAAAGTACTGGCTGGGCCGCGGTCGAGTGCATCAGTGTTCCCGTGACCGCTGGGTCACGGGAACACTGATGGCTGCACTGGTGGCTGCACCAGGCGACGCGAAGGAGCATCGCTGGGTTTTAGTGGGTATTCTGGTCGCCAGACTGGCCGCCGGGGAGTCCCACATACCCCGTCGGAAGCGGCGCAGTCTTGCCTGCGTAAAAGCATTTCCCAGCGTGAAAAAAAAAGAAAAAAAGCATTAAAGTAAGCTCTTGACTGCTATCGCATCTTTTAGTACGTGATAATGCTGTCTATTATGGAAGAAATTGGGGTATATATTAAACCGTACCGTAACGCTGAATTACTTGGCGACAGATCTTTCTCGGTGCGGTAGTAACTAGCAACGGCATCGACCTACCACCAGACCAGAACAAGGAAAAACCAGGAATCAAAAATTTCCAAACGCCTCCACCGGGAATCGAACCCGCCTACTAAGTCACGTCACAAGATTTAAAAAGGTTTGTTTTTATAAATTTATTTATAAGTAGGAACAGATATAATATTCAGAAAATATAAATAAATCGAGATATCAACAAACCGAATGTAAAAAAACATTCAATAAACTTGTTTACTCGATATTGTTTATGATGCAGAAAAGATATCTTCTAGTAGAATCTGCAGACTAGGATTCGTAGGGTAAGTTTTTTTTTGTTTTTAGTTTATTGTTGCTAGGGACCTAGGAATAAGGATAGCCGACTAGTAAGTAAGTAATTTATACACGCTAAAGTTGATTTATACATAATAGGCAAATACCAAAAGACTAACCGCTAAAATCTGGATCAGGAATCAACCTATTCACATGCTCTCTGAATGCGGCCAAATGCAGTTCCAAATTCCCCTCCTGAGGCAGCCCTCCATTCCGCACGTAAAACTTTTCACCCTCACGTCTCAAAATAGCTGGTATTAGACCCACGTTGTAAAGTATTGTTATCGTTTCGCCTTCGAATTTGTCGTTTTTGTTAAAGGATATTTTAAATTTACGCAATAAATCGTCAAAGGATATGTTTTTAGATCTGCACTGTTTGGTTGGCACATTCCAGTAAACTTGAAAAGGTGTGTTGTAAGACTTTGGAACGTCGATATCTTGCACGTCGATGATGAAGTTTTCGCTGCAACAGAAAACAATATATCAGGTCATCATCTTCATCATGATCAACCCATTACCGGCGCACTACAGAGCACGGATCTCCTCTCAATATGAGAAGGGTTTGGCCATAGTCCATTACGCCGGCCATGTGCGGATTGGCAGACTTCACACGCCTTTGAGAAAATTATGGAGAACTCTCAGGCGTACAGGTTTCCTCACGATGTTTTTGTGTTTTTTTAAACGCACATAACTCCGAAAAGTTAGAGGTCCGGATTCGAACCGCCGACCTCTGATTAGGAGGCTGACGCCCTAACCGCAAGGCTATCACCGCTACTCAAGTACATAACATATAATACCTCAGCAGACATTTCTGGCCTAAACGCCGTATAGCGCGTAAACTACAGATCGGTTTCTCTCTTAAGGTAATCAGTAATATGATAGTCCAAAGAATCTAAAGAACTTAGATTATGATCATGCCCTTAATCGGTTTCGACGCTGCAGTAAACTAGATTACTGTGGCTAGCCACGGCCAAAGCTTATCGCCAGATCAGACTTCATCAGGCCAGAGAAAATCTCGACCTCCGTGGCGCAGCGTGCGCGCTGTCGCACTATAAAGTTAGAGGTCCTGGGTTCGATTCCCGGTTCGAGTCTGGTCTGGTGGGAGGCTTTGGCCGTGGCTAGTTACCACCCTACCGACAAAGACGTGTCGCCAAGCGATTAAGCGTTCCGGCACGATGTCGCGTAGAAACCATTTAGGAGTGTGGGTTTACCATACCCCTAATAGGTTAGCCCGCTACCATCTTAGACTGCATTATCACTTACCGTCAAGTGGGATTGCCGTCAAGGGCTAACTTGTAATGGATAAAAAAAATCTCAAATTGCACCTACCGAGGATCCCACCGGAACCTCAATAATGTGGCCTGAAGGAGGGCCAGCTTCGGTGGATACCACTGTATAGGTTTCGGATATGAGCGAAAGCGTTCCTGTGTTCGAGCCACTAGGCGACGGGAAGGAACGTGGAGTTTTAGGTTGAGATCTATAGAGCGACTTTAACACTGCGCACCTAGTTAGTGTTAAAACGAATCAGGCTTATGTCGCACACATAACATTGTCTCTTTTTAAATGTTTCTTAAGCAACGCGAAGCTTGCTTTATAGAACTCGGCCTTAGTGTACGGCAAAGGCTACAATCGTGTTTCCCCCAAGAAAAAAAAGCTGAATGCGTACTCCGTAGTAAGTGAAATGATTTATTTTTAAACAACTTACGTATTGCCATTACAAAAACACATACTACTTAAAAATATATAAACATCCAAACCTGTATGATTTATAAGAATAAAAATGGAAGTTGCTTTTACCTTGTATGTAGCATTTATTGCTGAATTTGCAGATTACAAGTTATCCTGGCTATAATTTGTTTTTGGATATCCTGCTTATGTAACATTATTTCCTTTTAAAATGTCAAATCCTGCTTATGTAGCATTATTTCAAAATGTCAAATCACACACCACATAAATATATGATTGTTATAATTCGATAATTAATAATTATACATACCTAACCAAACCGCAATTCACCGTGCTTAGCGCCAAAACTAATTCCCAAAATAATATTATCATTTTACCCTATAAGTTAAAACCAAACAACAGATTATGTACAAAAAATTAGAAATGTATGTCAACTTCGTCTTTGAATTAAAATTATATTAATATTAACATTAAATTACAGCAGTACAATTTCCTCTTTATTCGTAGCAAACACATTTCGATACTGGCATTTGGAATATATAAACATTAGATATATAAAGTCCCATTCCTGGTCAATTAAGGACGATTGAATGAGTTTTCCCGTTGATAGTTGATAACAAATATTATTCTATAGACGTGTGTACATACTACACTTGAGTATAAACGGAATGGTACCCACCACCCTTCCGTTTATACTCAAGACCCAAGCCAACTTTTTGTTCGATAGTGTATTAAGTTAAAGTGTAGTACTAAGTAACACTACACGAGATTTTTAGTTCCGGCGAGTAAAAGCGATGCGAAATCATCATCATCATCATAATCAACCCATTATCGGCTCACTACAGAGCACGGGTCTCCTCTCAATAATGAGAAGGGTTTGGAAGGTTGTGGATTGGCAGACTTCACACGCATTTGAGAGCATTACAGAGAACTCTCAGGCGTGCAGGTTTCCTCACGATGTTTTTCTTAACCGTTGAAACAAGTGCTACTTTGATTGTTTTTTTTTTAAAACGCACATAACTCCGAAAAGTTAGGGGTACGTGCCCGGATTCGAACCGCTGACCTCTGATTAGGAGGCTGACGCCCTAACCACTAGGCTATCACAACTTCGTACATAACATAGCTATTTTTTTTTCGCCTGTGGATTTTGGTTAGTTTAGTCATTACTATGCAAATAAGTATGACATACTTACCTTTTGTAAGCAGGTCTGCTAATAGGGATTGACGTGTGAGTGGTAAGAAAAAATAATAGTCGACACCTCTAACAGTACTGCGTTCATTTTTAATTGGTACTCGTACCTACTAAGGAAAAACTGTACCTTATTCCAAGTTTGTTTGTGTTATTGTTTTTTTAATGAAATATTAATTACATCAAGGAAAAATAAATATAATAAGCTTATTAGTAATTATTGTTAAGTATTGACTATATATCTGGATTTGCTGTGGGTATCTAACGGACTTGTAAGAGAGATATTGCACCTTCAATCCCTGTAGCTTATGGAAAAAACTTTTGCTATCTTGCTATTTGGCAAGATATACCGTCCAGACATATGAAGAATCTCTTCATCTATATAATATACATTGGAAAAACTAACTGTGCTCCGCGGCTCTATTCACACTCAACATGGGTTGTAAGCTATGTAGTTTAAAGCATAACAACCTTGATCAATAAATCGATGACCAAAAACGGAATAACAATTAGAAAAAGCATCAAGAGGATTAGGTAAAGCTTTTCAATTACTTGACAAATTGTGTCAAGTAATTCAAAAGCTTTACCTAAAGCTCTTGACAGTAGGCAAGTCATCATCATCATTATGATCAAACCTTTGCGGGCTCACTACGGGAGCACACGGGAGAGCACGGGAGGAAAACATCGTGATGAAACCTGCATGCCTGAGAGTTCTCCATAATGTTCTCAAAGGCGAGTGAAGTCTGCCAATCCCTGCCGTGACCAGCGTGATGGTCTAAGGCCAAAACCTTCTTATATTGAGAGGAGACCCGTGCTCTGTATTGAGTCGGAAATGGGTTGGCAGATTTCACACGCCTTTGAGAACGTTATGGAGAACTCTCGGTTTTTAAGCAATGAGAATATCACTCCTTCACCGTTGAAGCAAGTGATATTCTCATTGTTTAAAAACACATATAACTCTGAAAGTTAATGGTGCGTGCCGGGATCGAACACCCAACTCTGATTAGGAATTAGATATCCTAACCAACGGGCTATCACAGCATATACTTGACTTATATACACATAAGTCAAGTAATAAGGAATAATCTGTAGTAGGATTTAACTTGTGCAAATTAAAACAATACAGCAACTTATGCCACAAACTTTTATTCATATTAAACATATATCCTTAATACTACTTAATATATATAACATAATACAAACAGCATTTATGTGAACCAGTTTGGACACTGGTCTTAGGTTTTCTACCCGTTTATCTCAAGCATAAGATTTTTGTATTAATAACTAAGCAGTACAAATCTTACTATATTCACATACCAAATAGCTTTCAAATAGATTTTACGTCTCTATGCTAGATTTAAATTTAAGAAAGCTTCTTAATTGATCTGATCAACATTAGATATTTTGATAGCTGGCTGACAATCCAAAGATACGTACTTATAAAGTTCTTTTCTACCAATACATCTTTCTAATAGTTGTTTGTATTTCATAAACAATAACTGTTTAATAATGATATTTCAAAAACTACTATAAATTTTATTTATAGGTGTTGTTTACTACTTCTGGATAAAATGTAATTTATTACAGTGCAAAAAGGTCACATTAAATGCAGCTTGTCTCAAAAATTAAATTTCTCGGTGGGTTTAAAATAAGTAATGTTTCTTCCGACTAGGTGGCCAAAAAAACCTTATAACTAAATCGCAATCAATACAATAATAACTCAAACTGCACGCAAGATGCCTAATTTCATAAACAAGGAAGTTTTTTTTTCACCTTACACTCTCCATACTTCTTTGGAATCTTGCAGCAAAAGTCTCTTAAGATCTCCTTAGGTAATCTTCATCTGCGCATAAGTAAATCATTCGCAATCGCTGCAATATTTTTGTTGATCATCTTAAAATCAGACGGCCTCTTTCTTCATCGAAACGAAGAAATAATTTATTTCGGTAACAATTTCAGCCGTAAATTCAAGGTCACTAGCAATTACGGATTTTAATAATTAGGTCACGTTTATCGCGGAGGTAACTAAATTTCCTTTGTTGTCATCACTGATAATGATAAAGTTTTCTGAGCTACCCGTTGACGTTTCCGTTAACGTGTCTACTGAAGGGGTTAAGTTAACTGCTAAAGAAATCAAACCGTCACCTTCTTCGTTTATAATGATATTTCCTAAGCTTTCTTCATCTGTTTCATTATTGAGGTACGTAGTGTTTTCAACTATCATTACAAAAGCGTCATTTTTTGTTTCTAAAACATTTCCTGTCGCAATCATTTCAGTTGTTGAATAATCAAAATTTATCGAGTTTTTGTCATTAGATGTTTCGCCAGATGTTTCTGCTTTTTCGAAATGTGAATTTGCAATATCTTTTTCCAAACCTTCAGAATTTTCTGTATTCTGTACACTTCTAGTAGAGTGTTTGCTTTTTTCTTTTCCAAAATTAAACGGGTTTGTCACTATATTCCACAGGGATTTTTCATTCTGAGCTTTGGAATAAACAATACTATCATCATTCTTATTATAACTTTCATTAAATTCATCTTGTGATGTATATTCAGATGGACTACTTTTTTGGAATGCGAAATCTAGCTCAACACTCTTTTGTAAAGGGTCGCTTGTAGAAGCGTCAACGATTTCTTTGGAAGTTGTTTGAGCACTCGTAGTTGAATCAGTGGAACTAACTAAAGTATTATCATAATCAGCAGTAGTTTCAGAATCTACTTGCTTTGTTTCATCATCTATCCTGTTAATTTGTTGTGTGTATTTCTTGATGAGCGGACCTAATGTAGTTTCTACGTAGTTATAAAGTTCACTACATTTGCCAACTTGGTTAACATCATTTGAACTTCCCCATATGATAAGGCCAGATGCTTTTGTTTTCTTTAACGCTTCGAGTACTTCAATTACGTCTTTCTGGAATAAGAGACAATAAACAAATGTTAGGTCATCGTAAATTATAATAATATAAAGTAGGTAGGTACCTACCACGCACGGATTATTAACCTTTATTGCTATTTATGCATTGAAGATAATCTTATTATACAGTTGTTTCCTCGACGCATGTGTCATATAGCATTATGTACATTTTATATTGGATATCAATTACTTATTATTATATGAACTGTATAATTCTAGATATTAAAATTTCTTTGTTATGAAGGGAATACTTCTACGTGTGTTTTATTTACGTTAAGTTCAAGTTTATCCAAAAGGTTTGTAGTGGGTTCCATTTAAATAAGGTGAATATCATTCAGCCATGATAGACAGACTCCTCTCAAAACATTTATAAAGCCTGCTACTATTACATATTAAGTTACATTACACATGGAAGTAGGTTACCTCACTCATAAAACCAGCGTCGCGATATCTATACCAGAAGTAAGGCAGAACTAAGGTCCCAGCTTTCTTCACTCGATTGGCTTCGGTAATGCGGCCTCGAACTAGGGCACCGAGCTGAGACGTCGAAAGGTTTACAGAACTGTACAGTGAGGGGTACAGAGCTGTGCTTTCTGCCCAAAGCCAGTAGATTCTGGAATAGGAAATAATAAGTAATCAGGTTTCAACTTTTCTGTACACTTCTGTACTTCATCTTCATCTTTAATTTCTAAACATATTATTTTTTCTATCGCTTTTCTTTTATACGGAATGTGGAGAGTTTTTTAAATGGAATTTGAAAATAGCTTCCCCGTTGCTCCAACGTGGATAACTCTATGATTTCAACATGCTGATAACAAGACTATCGGGGTAGACACTATTAAAGAAAATTGTAAGATTTTTATCAATAACAACGCAATTAACTGCTTTTTGTTAGTAAATTTAAGGGTAAGGATGTCAAAAGGATTACAGTGATTTTATGTTTTGTCTCTATCAAAAATTTAAAAGCAATAATTATGGTTAAAATACGTTAGGGCATAACTTCAAGGTGTTTCTTTACACCCAACCTTCCAAGTTGGTGAATTTTACTCTTAGATAATATAAGAAAATTTAAATTTTTATCGTTTCTAGTTATATAGTTAACAAAAGAATATTCAGCGTACCATGTCTTCACGTATTCTGACTAAAGGACAAGTTAATTTTGGCATACCATAATATATTGTAAGACCGATTGCTTGCCTTTCGACAAACCTCTATACGTATATAATTTTTGCTTGTGAAATAAGTGCCAGTTAGTTCTCTTACATGGGGCAGTTTTGCAAAACTGTTTAATAAAGAGTAGCATTTTACGAAAAGCAATTAAGCGTGTATTCCCTTACTTATCATTTTCTCCTTTAATAAGATTAGAGCAATTCTCCATATTGTTGTTGGCAATGTTAAAACAGTAGGGGAACGCGTAGTAGCCCCATATCGCTCTTGGACGCATTTGCTTCGCTATAGACAGTGTTGTCTGCATGAATACTCTCGCAGCATCTTCAAAACGTTTAGTTGCCTGGAATTAAAATAAAATTATAGTATTTTTTTTTTAATATACATAGCGAGCAAACGAGCAGGCGGGTCACCTGATGGTAAGTGATTACCGCCGCCCATGAACATTTGCAACACCAGAGGAACCGCCAATGCGTTGCTGGCCCTTGAACAATTTGTTTATCCGCCCTTTAAAGATCTCCATATTATAACCATTAGGGAACACAGAAGATGGATGGATGGATGGAAGCTGGTTCCACAATTTGCTAGTGCGTGGCAGAAATGACCTGGATAGCGGGTTATTAATAAACTGCAAAACTATTGGTTCTCCTAGGCCTAAAAAGGTCATTATTTAGATATATTCCAATATATTCCAATTAATTATAATGAAGTTGCAGGAAATTAGCCTTATAAGAATTGTTTACAGGGTACAGGAATCAAACAAGAAATATTTGATCCGATGAATTAAAAAAAATGTTTTTATTATTCAATCAATCAATCATAATCTTTATTCTTTAACGACAATTGTGACGCGTCAATAATTTACATACTACCTTCGTAAACTCAAAACTAAAGCTAGGAGAGTTCCAAACGCGCCCTAGTCCAAGAAAAGGCCCGCAACAAACTTAGCCAGGTCATTAAAAAAAACGTCATACGTGGTTGACTCTAATTGGTGTAAATAAACTCAATAATTCACCAGAAGTTTCGTGGTTGGTATACCCAATAACATGTGCTCATTCATTTGTCACATACGCTCTGGTTGACTCTAATTATGCAATCCGTATAATTAGGGCAACGATGCCCACTATTTAGGTGTAATCACTCTGTGGTAATTTGTTTTAATTAAAACGAGTGTGCCTTATGCAATATCTTGCCTTTTAATCATATACCGCATACTGAAATACGCTTACCGAACGAAATGAGTATTGACCATCGTGGTTTGAATCGAACTAAGTTTTTGTTCTATGTTTAGTTTATTTTTGTAGGACGTATTAAAATCAAAACGAGCGATGTATGAAGCACAAATAATTGGCATCCTACGGTTTTTGAGTACTGTGTCTACTTAAAAAGGCAAATGTCTTCAGATGGCGTACAATCTTTTAAAGGGATTCGTTGTGGTTCCTGGATCCAATTACGAGTATGGGTTACAATACCCCTGATAAGTTAAGTCAAGGGCTAACTTGTAGTGTATAAATTTCTGGTTTCTCAATTTTTTTTATAGATACATATGATAATAATAAACGGTAAATACCTCCAATTTCTGCCAAGACGCCGGCCACCACCAGTGTCTTCTTTTCTCTATGTTCATTGATAAGTCAATGTAGGGCGTCAGTGTGCCAAATTGCTGTCGGAATATCGGACGCCAAGACTCGAAATCAATAATGCCGACACCTAAAACAATATAAGTTTATGTTCAAAAAAACATATTTTAGACAGTTAGAACAAGAGAAAACAAAATGGTTGACCAACAAGAAAGTAAATTTTTATTAGTCGATATTTCGACCCATTTGTCCCAGACAGATGTGTGACCCAGACGGTTTCGTCGTGACCACGATTGTTCTTTTAAAATTATTTTTAAAACTACTCAGTTTAGTAGCTATTTTATTTTTTATAATCAGATTAATAAAACATTTTGTCTGGTAGCTAGCATGTTTAACTGTAGATCACAATTCACGATTCAAGTTGATGGTCTGAAAAATTGTATATTGAAGACATTTCTGACTAAGAATACTCAGTAGATACTACTGAGCTAGTACAGAGATAGTATACATTGGCGCTGAGCACACACATTCCTCGTTAAACTTGCACGTTCCTTATAAAACTTCAACAAGTCAACGGATCCGGATATTAGCCACCAAACATTGGAGCAGCATGGAATTTATAAGCTCTCTATAAACTTTCATTAGACAATATTTTCTTGAGCTGAGGATGACATCTATGACTCCTAACCCCTTAACAATTATGACCAACACCGAAACGCTTGTTTATTATAATTTGTCTTTCTATTCGTTGGATTGCCTTACTTATCATCACTTATTACCATTTTTTTAACGCTAGAAGATGCGTATACGCATACCCAGAAGCGGCGCAGCCATAACTGGGCCGCTTCCGGGGGGTATGTGGGACTCGACTGCAGCCAGACTGGCGACCAATATACCCTCTAAAACCCAGGGATGTTTCTTCGAGTCGCCCAATGGCTTGGTCAAGGGAACGCTCGAGCACTCGTCCGCAAATCACTTATTACGAGTACCATCTGATACTGCAGTCAAGCACTAACATGTTGTGAAATAGAAAAACAACATACAGAGAAAAACAATTACCAGTCTGCTCATGTTTTTTTTTTATTTATGAATATGGTTTGTGATTTACAATACGGGTTGATTGAAATACTATAGTTTTCTAGGTCAGCTACAGCTATAAATTTTTTTTATAACATGCAGTCACCCATGTCTTTTTATATTGTAGCCTAGAACATTCATTTGGGTCAGTATTTACATTTAAAAGTTATCTGACAGATATACTCTTCACTTATAGTTAAGTAAATTAACTTAACTGTAAAACATTTTTTACATTCGGTTAAGCTATTTCGAAGATACAACTGGACAGACCTTCTTCTTTGTTCGTAAACGTTTGTTTGTGACATACTTTCGTTTAATTATAAAATTTAACAATTGGCACTTTTTATTAAAATTAGCCAGGAAACTAAAAACTTATTTGCACAGGTAAAAATTTAGGATTAGGTTTACTTACCATTAAAATCTGGATTAGGCATTGATTTATTCAAACTCTCCCTAAAAGCGGTCAAGTGCAGTTCCAAATTCCCCTGCTGAGGCACACCCCCGTTTCTGTATCTATATTTTCCACTGTCACCCTTAAATATAGCGGGGAATAAACCAGGATCGTACATTATTGTAATTCTCCCGCCATCGAAGCTATCATTTTGGTTTTGGATAATGCCAAATTTTTCTAAGTTGTCAAAGTTCACGTTCCTGGACATGCATTGCCTGGTCGGTACGTTCCAGTATACTTTGAAGGGCGTATTGTAATCCTTTGGCACCTCCGCCTCTGGCATTTCAATGATGTAGTAGTTGTTGCTGAAATTAGAAAGAAAGGTTTTTTTATATACTACAACTTAGCCCTTGACGGCTATCTCACCTGGTGGTAAGTGTTGATGCAATCTAGGATGATAGCGGGCTAACCTGCTAGGGGTATGGAAAATCCACACTCCTAATTGGTTTCTACGCGACATCGTGCCGGAACGCCTGATCGCTTGGCGACACGTCTTTGTAGGGTGGTAGAGTAGGGTGGTAACTAGCCACGCTCGAAGCCTCCCAGCAGACCAGACTCGAGCCGGGAATCGAACCCAGGACCTCCAACTTTATAATGCGACAGCGCTCGCACTGCGCCACGGAGGTCGTCAAAATAAGGTGTAAACATTAAATCTTTTATAATTCTTTAACTGTCAATTGAATATTTTGCACGTGACCACTTATTCGACACATAATTACCGTTAAGCGATTTACCATTCCGGTATGATGTCGTATTGCCGATTAAAAGTATTGTATTATTTTAACTGTCATATCCCTAACGGTTAAGCCCGCTACCATCTAAGACTCTATCATCACTTACCACCGGGAGAGATTGCAGTGGAATCTTAGCAGAAAATTATTTGAGAGCCTTTTTTATTTAGAGCATAGAATCTTCCGCAAGAGTTGGTCTATCAAATGTGATAAAGATTTTTAAAATCCTGTAGTAATTTTCAGATAAACAAACAGGTAGTCCAACGAAAAACAGAAATATCAGCATTTTTAATTATTAGTAGATATAGATAGATTGGTGTAGATAGCACAACACGAAAGCGGCCAAAATCTATTAAATTTAATAACTCATGCCTACTTGTATAATGGTACAAAGGTTTATAAACATTGCGGCCAAGTCCAACCTTGGCATTGTATCTATCTCAAGAATATAGACGAGTTCGTTGACCACCTTATTACATCATAACGCGTAGGTCGGGTTACCATGTTATCAATAATACTAAGCAACGTGCATAACATCGATTATACTATACAATATCACGTTACTTACTACAAAACTTCCATAGTAATATCTATAACAATTATACCCCTTTAATAATTTTATGAATATATTAGTTTGTCCAGCAATATTCAATAATTTTATATAAATAAGCTACAAAGATGCATTTTATGTTGAAAATAATTCAATAATTTAAAAAAAGTTATAATATCATTTGCTTCCACGATGAAGGAAAACATCGTGAGGAAACCTGCACGCCTGAGAGTTCTCCATAATGTTCTCAAAGGCGTGTGAAGTCTGCCAATCCGCACATGGCCAGCGTGGTGGACTATAGCCAAACCCTTCTCATATTGAGAGGAGACCCATGCTCTGTAGTGAGCCGGTAATGGGTTGATCATGATGATGATGATGATGAATTTAAAAGTGATTATTTATCTATTATATTTTTTGAGGGTTAATTCCTTATCCCTGATGACGTATTAACCCATAGACAAAAAATTTTATGGGTTTGTTTACCTATTTGGTTGTAACATTTGTTCGACTGAACCATTTCACCAATTTATGAAATTTGGCACAACAGAAATGTACGTAGGCCTAGGCAACAAACTCGATTTTTTACGCTTGTTTGGCATACATTTTATTGTGGAAAAGCGACTTTCCGATTTCCCTTGAGATTCATAAATTTTCTCGCGGTAGTTTGTGGATGTGTCCCTTAACAGAAAGCAAAATACAAGTGACTTTTTTACCCCCGGGGTTATAAATATGTAGCCTATATTATCTATGCAACGATATTATATATTAGCTAGTTTTCGTATCGCGTAGCATTAGCCATTGATATTATTCCGCGAAACCCTTATACGCGGAAATAAAAGGAAATTACGCGGAAGAAGTCACGGGCAACAACTATTACTAACTACTGTTGTTATAAGTAAGTGCAGCTGGTATTGATTTAAATTTAATCTTCTAGTTTTTTTCAAGTAGGAAAGAATTTCAGCAGGCTTCAAAGATTAATATTCTTAGCATAGATTACGCCATTGACGAGCTATTGGTATCTATACAACAAATAAACTTCTGTACACGATGATATCATAAGATGTTAGTAGACTGACTATGTTGGTTGTGAACTAGAAAATTTATTCATAATTCCTTGTAAATACCGCGCTATGTACACCACGGACACAATTTTCAAGTTATAAACGAAATAATGTTCTTAAGATTTAAGACTAGCTATAGCCATAACTAAAGAAAGCTGTGATAGCTCAGTGGTTAGGACGTCCACCTCTAACTTCTCGGAGTTATGTGCGTTTTTGAGCAATTAAAATATCACTTGCTTCAACGGTGAAGGAAAATATCGTGAGGAAACCTGCATGCTTGAGAGTTCTCCATAATGTTCTCAAAGGCGTGTGAGGTCTGCCAACCCGCACATCGCCAGCATGGTAGACTATGGCCAAACCCTTCTCATATTGAGAGGAGACCTGTGCTCTGTAGTGAGCCGATAATGGGTAGATGTTGATGATGATGATGATAGCCATGACTAGGATATACTAACTATTTCGATAACTATTTTCAGTAGTAACAGAAGCATTTTGTACGGCTTGGCTAATTTTACAGTGCTGTAATACAGATTGCCGATCTCGTTATTTTTCCATTCAGATTTTAAAATTTTACAATAATCGTCGTCGTCACTTCGATCAATTTGCTTACCCACAGGTGACGGCACGCGATTTGAAGGACAGTTTATTCCACTGATGCATTTTAAGTTGCTATAAACATTATCAGAGGTCAGCGGTTCGAATCCAGGCACGCACCACTAACTTTTCGGAGTTATGTACGTTTTTACAAAATTAAAATATCACTTGCTTCAACGGTGAAGGAAACATCGGGAGGAAATCTGCACACCTGAGAGTTCTCCATAATGTTCTCAAAGGTGTGTGAAGTCTGCACATGGCCAGCGTGGTGGACTATGGCCAAACCCTTCTCATATTGAGAGGAGACCCGTGCTCTGTAGTGAGCCGGTAATGGGTTGTTCATGATGATGATGATGACAAACATTATTCACCAAAAGGTTATAAATATCGTAAAAAATTATGGTCGAAGTGTAAATAAAAATATTTTTGTTGCGCCCACGTGTTGTACCACGGAACGTAAATATTTATATTGATATTTGAAATGTGGGTCGTGATTGTAATATGCAGTTATCGGCGAAATCTGATAATGTGGCGCAATGTGAAGATCCCGAGATTTGCTTGCCTTTGTGATCCCATCAATTTGTTTTATTTATATAGGTAGACTAGTCTTTGGCTGCAATAACATCTGATGGTAAGTGACGACGTATTGAGATTGAAAATTTCGGATCATACCAGATCTTCACGGTGCATATTAGAAACGAGGACGCATAGGGTTTTCTAATTCACACAAACTAAATAATATATGTAATGTTATTGAGGCGATTTTAGAGTTTTTTTACTTGTTAGGTCGCTGAATAGTAAGGTGGTAGTTCAACGAACCATTGAATTCAGATCATCAGGCTGATTTCCTCTTCTTTGAGCCATCCCATAAACGGCAGCAGAAAGATATGACGCCCTATTAACGATTCCCGTATTGGACCACAAATTTGCCTTGTATTGGAATTTAGCTATTAATATCTAAATAAATATCTCGCATTTTTGAACTGATCCAGGAATCACCCGTACATGCCAACACTTGTTAGGAACATAAAATTCTCTGAATCTACTTTGGGCCGGAACCAAATAGATAATAAAACATTTCACATTTAAAATTATAATGTACGGAACAATACATGAATTTAATGTTTTGACCGCTTCCTCGAAGCCGTATGTCTGAGCAAGAATGCGCGAGACGAGACGATGCGAGACGAGAGAAGAAAAAATTGCGTAAACGGCTATTAATACTTCTTGCCGCTAAAGATCTCTTTGTTGGCACATGATTTATAACACAATGTGAACGACCGAGGAAACCTTTGTGGACTCCGTAGGTACAGGTACTTCCTTATTTGCGTGAAATGAGAAAAGTGGCGACAAATGTTACGCGAAACGAAAAAATAAACAAGTCATGAGAGTTAGGAGCAAACAGTTCACTAAGACATGTTTTTCAATTATTTCGTAACCTTGGTGACCAATTTTGACAGATTTCGCATACGAAATCTGATGATTGATTAAAGTGACCTTGATAAGCAAATTATATTATAATTACACAGAGGTACATACATGTTCTCTGATACTTAGGTCTAGTATTAATGCACCTGAGCATGAAAATAGAGACACGTCGAATAAAAGCATCAAGTTCATTCCGTGGAACTTACTACTTAGCCATTAAATTATTGACACGAACCAGTTTCTCGATCACCTTAGAATTTATAAATTCCATTTCGAAATATTATTATAATATCAATATCTTGGTTTCTAAATCATTCAGGACCACAACATTATGTCCGTCTAAAGGATGGAACTTTCTATTTAAACTTTCATCAAGATTGGCTGAATGGCTAAGCCGGACATTTTAGTGCGAGATTTATAAAGCGCTTTGCCTCACCTCTGACTTTAGATACAGTAACTAGTAGAACACCGTTAAAGCGGGACAAAGTTATGTATCCTACATAAATCTGTCTTGCGTTAACATGACTAGATTTGGCTGAGCAAAATCGAAGTATACTTTATAATTGGGTCTAAATCAGCCTAAGAATTATGTACGTAGACAACAATCATGTGTTCTATTTGATAAAGATGTCTAGATATAAATATCAAAATAACTGAGGGAGGAAGTTGTTATTATCAATAATTTTAAGTACCAAACTAGTACTTGGAAGAAATTTAGTGCTTATATCCACACTATTGCAGAAATATTTTGTGCCGCCCAAGTAAAGATGTTTCTAAATTTTGGCAGTGTTTGGTTGCGGATTTTTTTTTCCCAGAATTGCCTGGGACATTCACCGGCTAATGATGATGAATATCACTCAGGTTTAACTCCATAGCTGTTAACTCCGTTGTTGCTTGATAGCCAGAAAAACATATCGCATTATAAAGTTAGCGAATTTTATATTTATAGTTGAGGGGCAAAATATTTTTTCCACTGCTACGTGAGAGAAATTCAATAATTGCTACGAGAAATTAGTCACTTAGGAAATTGAGGTTATTACTGCGTTCTAATTATTTTATTATCAAATTAGTCTTCGTTCAAACTAGGTTAAATAAGAATTTAATTTTTTTTTATGATTAAAAATGGTGATTTAGAGTCTACGATGTACCGAAATTATATCGGAATCTCTAAAATGAAGCTGTCCATCACAGACTGACCGTAATGTGATGGAAGAACAAATGAGAGAAAAGAAAGTTGAAAGCCATTAACATAAATTGATATAGATAATTTATATAGAGAGTTCATTAACGATGTGGCATTTTAATTATAAGTATCCTTAATAGCTATCTCTATTTAAGGCAGCGAGAATATATTGGAGATGATTTGAATAGGATTGAATCTTAGCATAGGAACCGATCGAACATCAATCTAAGGTTCGATGTTGTTTTACCAATGCTGGCCATAAACCTGCAGGCTTCGAAGTTTAAATATACCTAACCGTTCCCAAAATTCGAAGGGAGGCGGCCCGGAATAAAAAAGAAAAATAAATGTGCAATTAGTTTTTTATAAAATAACAATAAAAGGCATTTCAAGAAAAGTCGCATACAAATTATAACTATATTACTTATACTGGCTTTACCTTTCTGGAGGTTTTAGATTATAGGAAATGGATAACTATTTATAATATAACCTTTTTGCATTTTTTTTTAGATTTCGATAAAACTGGAGACAGGATACTTCTAAATTTAAAATTTAAAAAAACGTAAATTTTTAACGGCTATCCGTGGGAAATTTACGAGACACCAGAAACGCGGACGATTACGCGAGCTTCAGTCAGTTTGTTATAAAACAGCTGACAGAGCATTACATTGTCATCGAGATATTACAAGTATTTACTCAAACAATAAACGTGATGTCTACGATTTTTGTTTTCCTGACAACCGATGTTATTGTTATGTTATGTGACACCTCAGTTACCAACACTGTAATAGGCAAATATTATTAAAAAAAACACAAACCTGCCATTAATATTTCACTAAATTACGAAATAAGAATTTAACAATAATTAAATCTTACAAGAGGTGGAAACTTTTTGAAAACCCGGAAAGCAAGTAAAGGAATAAATATCACTTGATTTAACTGTGAAAGAAAACTTTACACGTACGTACGTTACGTTCTCGAAATCAAGTGAAGTTTACAGATTTGCTTATCTCAAGCGAATATCGACCGCAATCCTCCGCATTGTAGTTAGCTTTCAATAATAAGCTGGGACATAAAAAGGTACCACTATTAATAATAAAAAAAGGATTTGGACCTAAAGCCCTCAGGTTATTGGAAAGCTCGTAAACGTTCATTTTAGTCGAGATGTTGGTTCTACCATTCAGATTATCGAAAGCTCACTGGCAACTGTAATTTCATTGTATCTACAATATATACGACATATAATTCTAGACACTAAGACTATTCAGAGGGTAGGTTTATCATAAAGTTTTAAATATGTTTATGTTTGTTCACAAATGAACTCAGATCTGATTCTTTCGTCCACAATTCACTGTACAATTTAATTATTTCTTTATCATTTACCGAATTAGTAGAGCCTAAAGTTTCTACATACTATCACAGTAAGGATTTAAATTATTTCACTTCTCAGTTCAAAATTAAACTTTCGACGAAAATAAGCGTAAAAAATCTTGTTTATTTAAGAAGCTTATTAAGCTTTTAAATATTTAATAATTTATTTTCTTGTATCTAGTAAAGTTAATTATCTATAATAATATTATAATATAATAAATTGTATAACAAAAACAAAATTGTGGCATACCTAACATAATCGCATTTCACCGCACAGCACACCAAAACAAAAAACAAAAACAACAACATTATGTAAAAATCAAAAACTTGTTTAAATTATTTAAATACGAACAATAAAGGTTATCTTAACACTGCTTTAATTTCTATAATTAATTTCTAAGTTATAAAATTTTTATATAGCGTAAAGTTATAGACGTAAATTTCGCGCCATTAATGAGAATCGAACGCTGCCTGTACGAAGCTCGCTTGTTAGCGACTACAACCGTTCAGCCTATCCGCATTGCAATAAATACTCCGTGCGGGCTTCGTACTCCAAGAGTTTACGTATCATTTTTCGCTTACAAGAAATCGACGTGATATGAATTATTTGTATAGTAATGTTTAATGTGTACCAAGCTTTTATCATATAAATCTTTTAAGTGTTGAACTTGCGTGGAATCATAATGCTCTTTATAATATAGTAGTGTGTATACACGTTGTCCATTATTAAATGTTATTGATGAATTCATTGGCACAGTTTTGCGAATTGCATTAAAAGGCTACCGATTCGTTTGTACTGCAAAAAAAATGCAAATTCTATTATTTATTTTTGCTAATTTGAAAAACTGATTATTGTCATATTACATTAACTCACGTTAATTACTGAATTATATATTATTATTAATGAAGCGGTGAAAGCCTAGTGGTTAGGGCGTCAGCCTCGATCAGCCTGGTCGGCGGTTCGAATCCGTGCACGCACCTCTAACTATTCAGAGTTATGTGCGTTTAAAAAAAATTAAAATGTCTTGCTTCAACGGCGAAGGAAAACATCGTGAGGAAACGTGCACGCCTGAGAGTTCTCCATAATATTCTCAAAGGCGTGTGAAGTCTGCCAATCCGCATATGGCCAGCGTGGTGGACTATGGCCAAACCCTTCTCATATTGAGAGGAGACTCGTGCTCTGTAGTGAGCCGAGAATGGGTTGATCATGAAAAAATGAAAACATTAATTAATTACTTTTTGCAACAACTTGCCTGCATTCAAAAATTACATTATCAGGTCAGAATAGTCACGAGCAAACCTAGTAAATATCTAAGATAAAACTAGCGGCCCTTTTGATCATTTTAGAGGCCATGCTTTATCGATTTTTAAGCGACAACGACGTCGAAAAAAGTAAACAGATACACCCAATTTGTACAAACTAAAGTAAATAAAATTAAAATACTATTTGCCTATGTGGTATCTAATAATGTTTTGTGAGCTTTGTCGGTACTTTTTTGCGTCTAAGTTAACAACGTATAGGTACTCTGTAATGTATATAAGAAACCTTTTAGTATTTTACTTATGTAGATCAAGATGATATCTTAACGCACCTCCATTATTTTTGAAAGCTGGTTAATATCCAGTAATTGTTAGTACAAAATTAATTTTAGTCGGTTCTCAAAAATAAACTGGTAAAATTACGCTTTGAACAGTTAAAAAGTACTTTTATACTATGTATATGTCGAAGAAACGGTTTAAAAAAAGGTTTCACACATGCAAAACAATTTCCTTATGACAATATTCCTAACAATAAACAAAAATCTGAAACAAATAAAAAATTGTCATCGAGACAATATAGATAAGAAACTAATTGGAATATTACGAATATTTTTCCGCTGAAGGCTATTTCAATCAGCTGAAAAACGTTGCGAACAAAAAAAACTGTCATCTCTGATCATAACTTATATTTATGGTGCCACCTAGAGTAATAAAACGGCAATGTCATAATAGTGGTAATATAGACACGGCTAATGTAAACAGAACAATTAGATCGTGGAATAATAGTTGCGAATCAAATTGACACTAATGAATGGCTAGGTACTGTTTAATAGGTTACTATATAGTTAATATTACACCTAACGCTATGATCTCACTTGATGACGCCTTCACCACAGTTGATCGTAACAAATGCTAAACCATAAGTTTTGACGTTAAAATTGATAGTTAGAAGAGACGTCATGGTATTTCGTAGATTATAATGATATAGAGAATAGGGAATAAAACCTCTTTGGGGCAGCTCCTCTTCTCTGGACCTACAATTCAACAGAAAAAAGTGCATAAACATCTAAGTATGCAAGGTACGGGACGGCGGGCTTTTCATTTAAAAATAAAATCATTATGAAATCAATAACAACAATATAACTGAAGTGAGATGGTTGTATTGTTGTGATTTATAGGAAAAAATATGCAATTTATAGAACAAAAATGCTTTAAAGCTAATAATGGCTTGTCGTTAACATATAAGTAGATCTGTTTACCTAATTCATGACAATAGTATTTTATAACAAAAAATACTGAAACAATGTCGAACAATATGGAGGAGGGAGTCGGAGAATTACGCAGGTAAGGTCACCCGTCGAAAGAATAATTAAAACTTGATTAACGTGCCACAGGGGCGGCTCATTAACCTCAGGTCACGTTGTTTACCTTTATCACTGTGTGGTAATATTTTTTACGTCTATGATTAAGGTATTCGCTACTCATATATATGCTTAATAAATTACTACCCTCAGTTAACCGCGAGCAATAATGTCGTAATGTTCTGTTTAGCTTATATTTTCAATAAGCGCTATGAATACTATATTATTGTTATTTATTGTTCCAGAAAATCTATTCTAAGTAATCGGTTTTGGCTCTTCTAATGTACTACTAATATGTAGTTAATAGTTTTGATAGGAGAGTTTATTGCTCGGTATATATAACTTTTGTAGGGACGGATGTGCTAAGCTTTGGAAAGTTGTTTTTTGGCAAATAAATATTTTTCATTTTTCATTTTCATTTACTTGTCTCATGCTTGTGTCCAGCGACTCACTAAATTTCATCTGCCTGTCTGTCTGTGTATCTGTCTGACTTTCTTATACATTATAAATATCATAGAAATTATGATTAAAAGTAATGTTTAACGGATTGTAAATTAATTTGCTGGCTTGTTTCATGGAGCGGGATTTACCACACGGTCTGACACTCCATAAATAGGTACTTTGTTTTGGCTAAAAGGAAATATTTCTTACAACATTAGCGCGGTTAAACTAACAGACGTTCAATTTTATAAGGTGAAGCAGAATGTTTGAGTGTAATGTTCTATAGTTACTAAATTTACCGGATATGTTACACAAAAACCATGTTCCTAATCGGTTTGAAATGCTAAACATAATATAAACAAACAGTAAACTTCCATTATCTTTGGAACCTTGCCTGAAGTGTCTCCTTTTATAATATATTTTAGTAATTATATTTTTTAAGATTTTTATTTTTAATATCAAATATATTGAAACAAACAGTGTTATGCCGTGCACCAATATGGAATCGTAAGATATGCGGTGCAGATTTTTAATTTACTTAGATATAAAAATAAAACTATTATTAAAAAAAAATGAACAAACCAAATACATGAGATGTACCTTTTCTACTTATATATATGATGAACTCTTCTATGTTGAGGAGTGAACTAAAGCTTTAATGTTAGAAGGTACTTTATTTAATTGCAACTGGGGGACAATTTAGGAATTTTCATTTGCTGTGAATTGGTTAGAATCTATTTATTAACTAATTCTGCCCTACTGAAAAAGTTAAGCAATTTAACATTCCGGTAGGATACTGAAACTGATTAGGGCTGAGGGCATTAATGAACATGCAAGCTCCAAGCTAGCGTGTTACTATTTTTGACATGAATGGTTGCGAAGTTTGTATCTTGCACAATCATGCAAGATACAAACTTCGCAAAATATGCATATCATTGCATCTTTGGTCGCATTCTTCATTACTGAAGGTCGTGTCTGCACTGAAGATCAAAATCACAACGATTTCTTATTCGATCTTTAGCTTTCCTGATATCCGTTGTAAGAGAAAGTTCCATGAGCGAATCGGTTTATAATGTATTATCCATGACAAAGTCAGTAGTCACTTTACGTATAATCAGGTAACATCGCAGTCATGCAAAACTTGTACAAAAACGTGTCACCCTCGTGTTAGTAAATACGTTAAAGATCATATTTCTAATCTTGTCTCTGCAACCATAAATAAAAGAGGACATCAATAAAAAAAAAACAATGTTTGATGAGAATAAAATAGTTCATAGAGTTGTCAGTTTTATTATACCCAATAAAGTACTTAAACCCTGATAGCTAGATATCATCAAGTACTCATTGAAAAGTCTTTTTGCGCCTGGTAACGACATTTTTTATATGATTCGTTATGCTATTGAAGAAGTAAAGATGACACTTTTCCTACCTATTTTTATAAAATTATACAAAATATCTGTTTTAGGACATGATTATATCGATTCTTTACAGGTTGGAGATATATTCAAAGACGTATGTAGATTTATCCTCCATGTATAATATATAAATATTTTTATATTTACAAAAAATATATGCAAACCAAATTTTAATTTATGAGTATGCAAACAAAACGCTAACACTAACCCCTCTTTGTGTGCCAAAACTTTGCCGTTGGGCTAAATAATATGTGTCACCAGAAGCGTCGAACAATATTTGGGAGACGACTTTAAAAAAAATCATATCTGAAAATGTAATCTTAACGAACGACTGAGTATTTGCGCTAAAGAATTTGAGCATATTCGGTAAATGTTATATAAGATGTACTTGGTAAGTGAGACGCTGGCAAAGTGTCGAAAGCTTTCATCATTCACCAGCAAAACAGAATGTTGCGACTTTAGGGATGGATGCCAGAGCACGGCGGACTGAATACAGCCTCGTCTTACAAGTGAATACTCGTCTTACTTCGAACATTTTCAACAAAATCAACTGTTTCACCCGGCATTGGAAATATGTGGCATTTCAAATGTGACAACATGGGCAGTAATTCTACGTGAAGTGATGTCCGGTCGAGAATCGCCACCAAAATATATGATGGCAGAGCATATAGCCTGACTCCTAATCACACCTTATGCGATGTCCAAGTACATTGTCTCCGAGATGTGATTGTAGCATAGTAACAGGTGGATTGACAAAATAATCTGATATTTCACCGCCGACGGAAATCTCTCACCAGGACAATAAATACTCTAGGCTAAGGACACAAATGCAAGATTTTTCGTTACTACATCAGTCGGACAGGATAGAATCAGAATATGAGAGTATGATAGAGCCAGAAGTAGGAGACAATACAACGCAACCACAAATGGGGAGTGTTAATAACTTGAATCAGATCTAACCTCCATGTTAAATGTTGCTATTGTCTTCAAGAGACTCATCTAATATTAAGATTAACAAGGGATATTTCTAAAAGCGCTATCACGGGTAGAGTTGATATTTTTTAATCTGTTATATAAATTTATATATATTACTATCGAATATTAGCTTGATCAGATGAGATAGAGATGTGAATCCCTTGCCTAGAAATGTAAATGTTTGTTCCATAAATATTGCAGAGCTAATGCGGGTCTAGCCTATACGTGGATTTAATTTTTATCACAAATATAAACAAACAATTTATTTTTGGATTTTACATTTTGTTTGCGAAAACGTAAAAATATAAAAACTAGGAATTAGTTTTACTGCGATTGTAAACGAAAGTTTCAAATTGTTTGTCTCAGTGTTACAAATTAAAAGTAAATTACTATGTTAAATTTTGCAAATAAGCGAAATTAGTATAGCAAACATATATAAATTAACAATTCTTAGTTATTATTTACAAAGATAATTACATTTTGTGGTTCAAATGGCCTACCGTAAGCCTGAGGATTATGATCGTAAACTTTTAAATCCGTCGCAAAAACATAATCACGTTTTGACTGATGATTCAGTTTGAATGAACGGTTTTAAGAAGCTGGTTGCTATTATTTGGTAAGTTATTTTTAAAAATACTTTATCGCTTCCAATACACCATACCTGCTACCAACTATCTTCTACCAACTTATCTTTGTTTTAATATATTTTACCTTCGGTTAGTAATAATTAATTCATCGAAGATACCATGCATAATTTCAACCTTTATCCTTTTTCTGGTTACCCCAGTGCTTCCACAATACTAAGGAGTAATTCAAAGAAGTCAATAAAATAATCTGGTTAAAATGAATTTAACGGGATCAGTTCGAGTCTTTTAGTGCCATCTCCTACCGGAGGTTGGCAATCATTAAGGCTAATTGGATCTTCGAGTGGAAATAGAAGATCAATAGAGTCAATCAAGAAATCTTAAACCTTTTTTTTTTCACACTTTCACTCATATCGTACATTTAATTTGTTCGGTTAGCTCTCATACTATAACAGCACGATCACCTGACGCAGCATCGCACACGGAAACAAGTAATGCCCCACAATTATCATGGTAATTACTCATACAAGTGAGTAATCGACCATTGATCAATGGATAATACGCATCAGCATTTTTATCCTGTCTCGGAATCGAATCAATGCAGCTGTTTTGAGGACACAGCCTGACCTTGCAAAATTAGACTTTATTAAAACAGCTTACCCAACCTAGGTCTCCAAAATACCATATCTTGATTTGCTACACCTGCTGTATTCGACCTATTACGAAGGTCAAGAGGTTAGCATGGATTATATAATCTTGTCATGACCAACCCATTGCCGGCTCACTACAGAGCACGGGTCTCCTCTCAACATGAGAAGGGTTTGGCCAAAGTCTACCACGCTAGCCATGTGCAGATTGGCAGACTTCACATTGGACTTCGAGATCATCATGGAGAACTCTCAGGCAGGTTTCGCCACGATGTTTTCTTTTATTGTAAGAAGCAAGTGACATTTTAATTGCTTAAGAACGCACATAACTCCGAAGTTAGAAGAGGCGTGCCTGGGATTGAACCCCCGACCTCTGATTAGGAGGGAGACATCCTAACCACAGCTTTTTATGTACTATATATTGACTCAGTTCTGGGTTCGATTTTCAACTAAACTAAAATTCGGTAGGTAACTAAACTTCCTGCATAAATATTTAGATGCAGAAAATTTGATTTAGGAAATTGAAGTTTTCCATACCTTGTAAAGAGAGCATGTTAAGCCATCAGACACGATTATTAATTATCACTATATAGTATAGCAGACTTGGCTCCCATATCAAAAAAAAAGAGAAGTACTAGAAAGCAATAGTAATCCTGAGAAGGAAAATGATCAGTAAGCTATTCAGGCACCATGAATTAGAAAAAAGAGCAGTAGGCATTGGAGAATGAATTTTTTGGACCGTGTTTTGGAACCAGCTATAAGGTGACGTGCAGAAGCATCGGTGGGTTTTAGTGAGTATTCTGGTCGCCAGTCTGGCCACTGGCGAGTCTACGCCGGAAACGGCTGTGCCACTGGTAATGTTACCCATCTAAACGCATTTCCCAGCGTTAAAAAGAAAAAAAAAAGGTTCCCAGCATTGAGTTAAGAAACTCTCAGATACAGTGGATTCAAGTTTAGCAGACAAAATATGCGTAAAAATGTGCATTGCGGAATCAGTAAGATTAATGGACTGTTTTTGTATTCTACTAATTTTAGTTAGTGGTAAGTTATGATTTGTCTAAAATAGTAGGCGACCTAAACTGTTAAGGGTATGGTAAACCCATACACCTAATTGGTTTACTCGCGACATCGTGCCTAAACGCTAAATTGCTTGGCGTCACGTCTTTATCGATAGGGTTGTAACTTGCCACGGCCGAAGTTTCCCACTAGACTAGTATAGAATGGAATAACAAAATTGAATAAATAAAATTCGTTTTATTCATTAATAAATAATTTAATTTCTAAACCTGTTTCAATGAATATGTCGCTCTATTTAGACTAGTACCTCTTTCGTTTATACTTCACAATGTAGTAGTCTTTCTTTAAATTATAGTTCAACCGGTTTTTCTAAACCTCTATGTTCCACATATCTTTCCGGATAAAATCTTCTGAAATGCCATCCAAAACTTCTTCGGGTCGAATTCCTATTGATTATAGGACTAGAAGGCGTAGACTCCCCAGCCCTGGACAAAGTAGATGTATCCTCTTGATTCAAAGATATGCGCGTAAGAGATAGGTTCGTTGGGGTTGATAGAAGCTGTTGTGAAGATTTGATGTCCTCTTCGAATTCTTTTAACTGGCTTGCACTGCATAGAGGCGTTTCTACTTGCTCTACCGAGTCGAGGTGCTCAATGTCAATGGTATACGCTTCGTGCTTCTTTGACCAACTAAAATTCAAAAAGTATGTTAATGTCTAGACTAGATGCCTTAGACAACCTAGATTTTAGACAAACATTACACAACCAGAGAAGAACCATACAAAAAGTGGACTTAATGTATAATACTAGTTCCTACATGGCAACTTAAAAAAAGTTGTCGCCAGGAGATGAAATTTTTAGTGGAACACAACGACTTAAGATAAACGTTAATAATATAACCAAACTTATAAAATCATTTTAAAGTCCTTACTGCAAGACGTTTTTGAATCGATATCCCCAAATGATTTCCTTGGAAAGGTAAGACGTTCTGCTTTGGGTCACTGTTCCCATGTTCTTAGACGAGCCGGTTAGACAAACGACAATCTCAAATCTAAAACAAAAGGTCACGTCCGGGGTTTTAATTTTAATTAATTAGTAATTAACAATAAATATTAAATTAAAATTAAAACCCTGACTTTTCTTATATCCAGTCAAATTTAAGATTAAAACAAGACACCCAGACTTTATAAAGCTTTTACTTTCTACTCTCATAGCATTTCTGTACAGATTTCGACCCGATACCAGAGTATTCGCAGGTATTGACCCCACAACTTGCAATCTAGCAATGATTTTGCGTTATGATTTATTTTACAGTGTACCGTGCAAATAAAGAATGAAGAATTCAGGTCTGTTGGATTTTCGAAGAACGTAGTTTATAGAGTTTAGTGTTCCTAATAAAATATATGTCTACCAAAATGCTACAGTTACGTCTAATTTAGAAGAGCTGCCAGCTACCTCGGACAACGAATTAGTCTTGCAATCCAAAGGGGAAACGCTGCCAGTATCTTCGGAACCTTGCCTAAAGGGACTCCTTTTAATAATATATTTGAGTTATAGTTTTAGTTTTAGGTTCAATTTAAGGTTTATTTTAAGTGTTTAAAGTTACATTGTTTTATTTGTTAATTATAATTGAATAAATTGTCTCTTAATATACCTATCCATTTAGAAAAGTACCTCAAGTCCATCATATCCTGCGCTGTAAGATCATAGAGCGGGCTTTTATGATTTATCACATGTACTACTGTAATGGGCCAAAGAAGGAATGCACGTCCTTCTTTTAATTCTAGTTGATGAATATAATTCTGAACTCTTTCACCTTCTAGTGTTCTGAAATAAAGAGTGAATAAAAAATGTTAAATATAGGTAAGTATTTTATTTATTTATAGAACGCACGCAACATAACTAAAATGTAACTTTTCTTGGGTTATATTTTAGTTACCTATTGTATAGTATACATAGACAAGTTTTGTTCTATGATAAAAACCATAGAATTATTGTGAGGATAATCTAATACACAAACAGTTTGATATAGCTCAAAAAACTCCAAATATTTGCCATCCTGAAATCTATTATAAAATTGACAGAAAGAGCCGATTGAATTTTCCAGGTAGGTTCATTTTACATATATTATTATTTTCTCAATCTGCAGATTTAATTGTAAAAATAATTGTAAGTAGTAAGTATCTCGTAGTGTTACAAAATTATGGTCTTACCTGATTGGCTTAAGCATGTATGCAGTTATAGTGCTTCCAATTAGATGTAGGTTTAATAGATCCCATACTCTGAATTGAAGACATAGTTCACCATCGCGGAGACAAACCTGCAATTATTTTCGTTACTTTTATTCCTACTAATGCGAAATCTATCCTAAGCGGGAGATTTAGATAGTGTATTAAATATATTTGAAGCGGTGATAGCCTAGTGGTTAGGGCTTCAGCCTCCTAATCAGAGGTCGGCGGTTCGAATCCGGGCACGCACCTCTAACTTTTCGGAGTTCTCCATAATGTTCTCAAAGGCGTGTGAAGTCTGCCAATCCACAAATGGCCAGCGTGGTGGACTAAGGCCAAACCCTTCTCTTATTGAGAGGAGACCCCTGCTCTATAGTGAGCCGGTAATGGGTTGATCATGATGAGGATTAAATATATCTACGATTCTATCATAATTCTGTTTTTATGTAAGAATTAATAAAACCATTATCTTAGAAAACTTTAGGTAATTGGATACGTTTCAAAATTATCGTAACTTTTTCAACAATCTTGCTTATCAATTTACTAATGGCATTACAAGATATGAGTCTGTTCCCTCTTAGAATAGTTAACTTAGTTCTGGTCTTTTTTTGTATCTGTTTTAAATTTATAAATCTTAATATATATAAATCTCGTGTCACAATGTTTGTCCTCAATGGACTCCTAAACCACTTAACCGATTATAATAAAATTCGCACACCATGTGCAGTTCGATCCAACTTGAGAGATAGGATAGTTTAAATCTCAAATTATAGTCGCAATTTTAATTTATTGCTAATTATTTGTCTGTTATTATTTGACAGTCACAATTATCTGTTAACTCCAAATGATTCTAACAGATGTCGATACCTTTCGACTGGGTTGAGTAAGTAATCAATAGATGGCGCGGCTATGGTAAATCTACGAACGTGTCATATAAGCTACATTTTAACAGCATAATTACCACGTGTTGTTGACGCTATAAAATTAATTAAATTTATTTTGTAGTGAACGAAATACCGTATAATTCAATTATTTCCACTTTTTAAATTTTTGGTGTTAGCATAGCCGGCCACGTGTTACTTAGACTGAAGTGTAAATTGAATTCATATTATAATGAAGATAATACAGTGAAATTAATCCTGTTTTTTACTTATTTGTGCTTCATTGATGAAAACTTTATAATTTAATTTGAATATATGTATGTAAGTACTATCACATAATTATAAAATTTAATTAAAATGTCAATGCAAAAATGATACACAATTTCCTACACTTTTTCAATAGTTGTACAAATATTTTTTTTTTTATTGTTTTTATTTAACCTCTATTTAAAATATTTAGCACTTATTACGTCAATGTGCTATGATAACAAGTTTTTCAGATTTTTTTATCTTACTTTTGTCTGGTGACTTCCGGCAGACCTTACCGGTTATACCTCGCTCTACTTTTGCGGATGAGATTAATGCATGTTTGAAACAATCACTTCGATTGACTATAACATGCGAGTACAATTGCAAAATGATCCATCAGCACAAATATTTTCCGAACAACTACTAGATATTGGGAACGGTAAAATAGAACTGCAACCAAATACGCAATGCATTAAACTACCAGACAATTTTTGCACTGTTGTTCAGGATAAAAATGAATTGACTCAGAGTATTTTCCCGGATATACAGAATAATTATTTGAATCATGAATGGCTTAGTCAACGGGCTATTTTGGCAATCAAAAACGTTGATGTTGACGAAATTAACTTCCAGATACAACAGCTGTTACCAGGCGATCTGATGTCTTTTAAATCAATCGATACTGTTGTTGATGAAAATGAAAGTGTAAATTTTCCGATTGAATTTTTAAATTCATTAGATATCCCTGGAATGCCACCACATAATCTTCGATTAAAGATTGGTTCCCCTATTATTCTCCTCCGTAATTTGAATCCACCTCAATTATGTAACGGTACGCGTTTGGTCATCAAAAAGATCACCGGAAACATTCTTGAAGCAACCATTTTGGCTGGGAAGTTTAAAGGAAAAGTGGTCCTGCTGCCACGTATTCCGATGATACCATCAGATTCTACCATACCCTTCAAAATGCTACAGTTTCCAATTCGTTTAGCTTTCGCCATGTCTATAAATAAATCTCAAGGTCAAACAATGTCCATTTGTGGTTTAGATTTGGAAAATCCATGTTTTTCTCATTGGCAACTATATGTTGCATGTTCACGTGTTGGGAAACCGTCGAATCTATTAGTGTTAGCTAAAGACAGGTTAACCAAAAACATTGTGCACCGATTGGTGTTAAATTAAATTGAAATTGAAAGTATTTATAATTCAAAAAAATAGATATCAATGTTTAAAAGTTTAAGACTGTCTGCCTTGCCTACCTCATTCATGAGTTTAAGCGTCACATGTTATTTACTGTATTATACTGTAATATACTTATATTTGTTATAAAATTAAATGGAAATAATAAATCTGATAAATTTTTATTTTGTACCTATTGATTTCTGCTTAATATCAAGTGTAAGAACATTTTAATTAATTATGTTCAACGTACTTCTCCTTCAAATCTCAATCCAGTGAATTTGTATACCAACATCAACATTGTACTAAAGGGTTATAGTAGTAGAAAGTCAAATAAGGAGATCACCATATTTTTTTACAAATACAATCTGTGTGAAAAAGCATAGTGGACTCCGTGACTGATGTTCTCTTATTGTTCCTCTTAGATTGTTTACTATAATGTAATATAACAAAAACTTTAGCCACAGCAACGCGTGGCCGGGTCAGCTAGTTAATTTATATTAATTTGAATTACTCACAGTGGCTTTCTTACTGAATCCTATAGGAGCGCCTTGCCTATTAGGTCGCACCATTTTTGTGAAGAGTAAGCCGGCCAGACCTCCGGACAACGCAGTTCCTGCTATTATCTGTAATATCCCTTCATCGTTATTATCCTTACTTATATAATTAATGTAAAGTAAAAAATTTGTTTGTTTATTATGTTTTTGCGCCTTGACTATTCAATCTATCACATGTACCTACCCGTATAGTTAGCTTCCTGCCTGAAGATCTTATATGCATATATACAAGGACAGGATTGATAGGATTATTACCTGTATAGATAGGACTTTTTACTCCGGGAAAAGTAACTGTTACTTTAGTGTGTTAAAAACGGATAGAAATCATTATGTTTTACAAACATACACGAACTGTAGTTTTACATATCATATAGAAGGTCGTAATATATAAATTATATATTGTAATTATGTATAATAAATAAATTTATATTTGAATTTGAAAAAAAAAAATTATATATTGTTACGTAGCATTATTAATCTGTAAAAAATCTGTTGTTAAAATCTGTCTGTGGCACTGTTAAATCTGTATTTTTGTCTATGTTCGTCTCCTCATAGCTGTCAACTGTCACTGCAGCTTCTCTCGCTTTTGACTTATGTCATGCAATCATGCATCAAACGGGCGCGTATTGCGATTGGTCGAGCACGCATGACGCCAACTTAATCGCCGCCACAGAATAAATGCCCTAAATTTAGCTTACTTAGGGCATTTATTCTGTGGCAGGCACGCTTTAAATATGCTAGGTTCTCAAGATTTTATGTGGATTTTAAAAGTATTTAGCAACCTATACTGATCTTACCTCAAACACCATAATGATTATTGCTTCAGGACATTCCTCATTTGGATATCTAACTCCATAACCAATTGTCATCTGAAAATTTAAATTTAAATTTTTATTTAAACACATATCAGTAATGACTCTCGCTTTTATAAAAGTAATTTTTATTTAATTTAATTTATTTATTTAAAGGAACACTAACAATATACATATCATACACTCGCCACATAATTACACACTATTACACAAACTGATACGTATATCTATAATAAGTGTACGTTCAACGTGTAACATTCACAATGCGCCAAGTAAACATTATTTTACAACAGGTTTAAGAACAACAAAAAAAAAACAATAATCTAATTAAATACAAATAAATTAAAACATAATTAAATAAATTAAAATAAAAAATAAAATAATAATTTGAAATTTAATGTTTCTTAATTAATTGTTAATCATTAACTTTAGGAGTTCTTTGTTATTTGTTAATTAATTGTAAATCTCTATCAAATTCCAACTAAAAACTATTCGTTAAATCATCAATATCCGCATAATTTATAGACAAAAATTTCATTTTTCATTGTTCTCAATGGCGTGCGAAGCCTAATACGCAATGCCCTGTAGTGGGCTGGCAATAGGTTGATAATTATGATGATGATGAATGTATAATAAGCACTTTTCTATTATAGACTAGCAGGTATTTTGACGGTATTATATAAGTATTTTTACCTGTGTCTCCACCGACATCATAAGTAGACCAGCAAATGAAGAAGTACCGGTGACACAATGCTCCTTACCATCGCCTATGTCATCCTGGTACGAGGTCGCGACTGCATACCAGATGCCAGCAAAGATGAACCAGAAGACAAAGTAAGAAAACACCATCATCAATATTATGAACCGCCATTTGCTGTTGATCTGAAAATGACAGCCAGCTAAAGTAAAAAAATCAAGTGACTAATTGATTATAAAGCTGACTATGAATATTTGCAGAACCGGAGTAACAGCTAAGGAGGAAATTTGCTAATGCGCCGCTTGAATAGCCCTGAAATTTAATGGAAACGTCGCAGGTACAAACTGTTTCCACAAATTACAAATTTGGGCAAAAATCTTCAACAGTAAGAGATGTAAAAAATCCATGTGTGTGTATAAAATAGAAAAAAAATAGGCAACATTGCAATTATCAAGGATTAATCTAAGGATTAATCTAAGGATTAATAGTACCTTCTTGTTTAATCAGAAAGAATTTTTAAGATTAGATTAGCCATAACGTTTGAGACACATTGCCAATGTTACATATATGAAACGGTTTTGGTGAATAGACTCCTTTACGAGGTCTTTTATGCAATACTAACTGAAGCATCCGACTTTGTTCGCGTGGCTTAAAAAAATACTTTGGGAGTAAGTTACGTCAGTACATAGATGAGTGAAGTTCTGATGGAAAATTTGACATCGGTCGTTCGCGGTAGCTACCATTAAAAACCAATCGTTAACCTCAGGGTCGATATCGTTGATATATACGCGGAAGGTTAACCAAGAAACCCTAGTATTTTCATTGTCGCCCTTACTATAGCATTTGTACATGTATTAAATATCGTATCACCTTAAGTGAGGTTTGCTGCTATCCGCTAACGGGCTATGTCCTATATCTCCAATAGTATTCAACAAATCACATAATAATGGATATAACATAAAGTATTTCAAAAGAATGTGTATAAAAAAAGAATTGGCAAAAGATGTTTGTATTTTTCTTAATCATGGTATTAAATCAACCAAAGGATTTACGGCCGTTTCGTAATAAAAAATAACTATAAACTTTATCCAGAGAACCATTTATACGTTCACTAAATGTCTTTCAAATCCGTTCAAAAAAGTTTCCGTGCGTTAAGCAAACGGACAAACAAGAAACAAATAAAAATCTATTTAAGGGTGTAGGTATACGTTATATTTAAAGAGATTAGATTAGATTAGATTTCTTTTAACGGCAAGTACATTCGTTTGCTTGAATAAACAACGTCTTGATCAGTGGAATCATATCATAGAAACCATGAAATCTAGGATTAAATTATTTTACAAATTCTTGGAAAAAGAACTCTTCGAAGAACTAAAAAGTTGAAGGACTTTTTACTATTCATTTTTCTGGTACCGTTCTGCATCACAAAAATACGTAACCCTTATCTCTTTAATCAATCACTTTCGTATCAGTATTCCTATATAACAACCGAATTTTACTAAAAAAAAAGTTATATATAAGTGTATATTTACCTATAGAAGTAAGTAGTAATAAGTAACTGAAGTATTGTTTTAACATCCATATTAGTAACTTGTATCAGCAAATATATAAAATTGATTGATTGAGCAAACCAACCGTAGAGGTAGAATGAAATGGTTCATTGCGGCTAAGTTTACAGGAAAAATGTTCTGTTTACTTTCATTTAACGGACATTATTGATTAATTTTGTATTAAAAAATACGAATGAAATATAAAAAATAAAGTTAAAAAAGATGTGGGACACCAGGTAGGAACGAAGTTCCTTCGGCGAATTTTATGTAGGTTTTCTTGATTTTTCTCTTAAATTATTCTGATTAGTTTTTATTTATTCAGTATTTTAGGAAATAATAAATTACGTATTTCATAGTATAATATAGTAAAAAAAACGTAATTCATAGTATCAACTAAAATAACAAAATATGCAGCAAATTCCCAACCTCCTTCCAAGCCTGCCGTAAGAAACTTCGTTCCAATAAGTTAGGGACTGGAGGGCAAAATTAAAAAAAAAATTACAATATCAACAAATAAGTGACGTTGACGCAGCATATAATTTAACTATATGTACACTATCGTGCTATGAACATTAAATTTTGTATCTGTGTCTTGATACGGATATGTTCATAATATTAATTCGATTCCAGATATGGTAACGTATTATATTACGGTTTCAAAAGAAGAAAGAAATGATTAGGGTAGGACACCGAAATAAACAATAAGTGATTTCTATAGTAAGTACTTATTCAAAAAAAATCAGATTCTGTTACAATTTCGGATAGATTTTTATTTCGGATATCCGATACTATCGGTTATTGATACGGCATCATAAAATCTCCGTATAAATTATTAAATACTAACCACGGTATTCACTATATCTCTCATGTATTTCATGGATTTGGCCGGTATGTTGCTCCTTACGGGCACATTTTCTTCACCACTTTTGTGCACCACTCTTCTAGAACGTAAAGGTCGGCCAGGCTGTCGTCTGGAAATGCAGATTTAACGATATAAAGACGTTTGAAGAATGTTTTATTCATTACTTATGATATGACAATACATAGATTTTAGGGTTTAATGGAGGTACGGTATGTTATAATATTCGACTGAATACAGACCGTGAAAAGAAAATTAGGAAATCGGGTCATGTCGAAGGTCGTCGTGCATACAGGCACAGGTGCGATCTTAGGAGATCGCGGAATCTTTCAAAATTAACTGAAGAAGGTCTTCTAGGGGGTTTCAGTGAGAAGCAACCCATATTTGGTTGCACACTTCTTATACCTCCCAAAGGTATTTTCAGGAGATTTTCTCTCTTTAACCAAAAAAACGGGCGGACCCATAGTTAATATACTCCATTAAATGTCAACCCATGCAAAGCATTCAAAAATTACAACTCAGATTTTCCTGTTTTGCATTGTTTTTCTTTGTGTAAAAATGTAACTAGGCAAATGTTTTTAAGTATTTTTTGTTGTTGGAACTATGCAGTTTATCTTAAAATATATAGATAGATAGTTAATTGACTCACTCAATTCTGTGCTCTAATAAAACGAAAAAGTTTGCATACGTCAATCACCAAATTGAAATTCAAAATCATTTATTTCCAATATTTAAGCAATACTTGAAATAAACTGAAAACTTGAAAAAAAATTAATATGCGATTATTTTTTATAAAGACCATTTTTATTAAGTGAGTTTGTTTGTTTTTTATGCTTTCACGTCTTAACTTAAAATGGAATGTTATGGAATGGAATGGAAAATCTTTATTACCAGCCGTAGTATTTTTACCCTTAAAATCGAAACTACGCGAAACAGCGGTGCGCAGCTAGTATTTAGTGCTACTAAAATAATGCCAAGCTACTATTAGAACCTTATTTTTTTTTTTAAGACAGAATATATCATCGTCATCATCATCATAATCAACCTATTACCGGCTCACTTATATACAGAGAGAACAGAGACAGAATATATACTGATATCTAATAAAATTTAAAATTTATGTATTCTAAAGTATTATTTATTGGTCGTACAAATCTTTTCTGTAATTTAAAGATGGTTTCGTTATCAACCGCGATATCAGCAGCAACAAAATACCATACATTATACTGAAATTGTATGCTAAACAAACAAGCTGTTTCAACGCCCCTAATCTGTCTAATTTTTCTTACTGCGTAGGCAGTCCCGATGATTTCAATAATGGATGTTGCCAGTATAAACAAGACATATATAAATAAATTATTCAAGAACTATTTTTTTATTAATATGATATCATCGACTACAATAATGCTCCAAATTGAAATGTAAGCAATCACCTTTAAATATTTGTACAAAAGATTACGGTTAGCAAAATTCTTGAATATATTATTCGGATTTTATCTTATGAAAATTTGTTTAAGTAGGCATTTGGTTCGCAATGAATTTAGTGTGATAATATTTTGCATTCACTGGATTTTGATTTCTTATATTTATAGCTTTCTGAAAATACGAAACAAATGTCAACAAACGGGCCAAGATATTCAAATGAGTATGAAAATTTCCGTTTTGAATTCAAATCCCCATTGACTTTAAATTAGTTCCTCAATGAACAAATAAGCGCTTCCCAAAATCGTAAGTGTTATCTACAGTACACTATAGTAACCTACCTACATATTTTGTTGTTATTTTAAGGTACTCCTTAAAATACTTACAAAAGATAATTAATGTATGTATCTTCAAATAAAACACAAGATAAGGAAAATACCAACACATATCTACACATAAAACATTTCTGGCCATATAAATTACGTGTGTGTCAAATTAGTATTAGAGTAGCAAATAAATAATATTAATTAAACGCAAATGTTTGAATTTTTTTGAATTATTATTCGGTCACGCAGCAATAAATGGTCGGGATTTTTTGTATAGAGATAGGTTAACTTCTCTGACAGTCTCATCTGTAAATATGTTTAATGACATTTTAATCATTAGTTGGTGGCTTTTTTTATTGCAGCATCTTTCACGTTAAGAATGAAGGAAAGTACGGATACAGTGTACATGAATAATGCATTCAGCAGAGCTAACCTAATATTTGCATATTCAATTCGGTCTTACCTATTTTTTTTACCTTTTTTACTCCGTCTAGTGTATGGCGAAGCATAATCATAGTAGGTGGTTGTAGGCACTGTATCAGTGTCATTGTCAATACTTCCAGCCATTTCGATTATATCGTACATTTCAGTTGAGTTTACGGAACCGACTACAGGTTGTGTCGAGGCATCTGATATATTCCTTTTTTCAGAGCTTTTAGGTGACTCTGTTTCGATATCTATTGTCATAACCAGACCAACATCTGCATGATCATCTTCACTCGAGTATTGTGAGCTGCATTCGTATTCAAGTTGAGTAGTATTACCAACTTCTGTATCTGTGTTTGTTACAATATAAGGAAAAACAATTTCTTTACCTTCAACGTATGTTTGCGAAATTCTACAATGTTTTTTAAAATCTTCGTTGGTATAAACTTCGGTGTTTGTCATAGATGGTATTTCAATTGACGATCTCTCAGAACAATTCCCAATTGCTGCAGAATAACTAAATGACCTTTCGAAGGCCCGAACTTTGCTTCCTCTCCTCTCATTTTGTATATTTTCCATTATCAAGGTCTATTTTTTCAGGACATCACTTAAAACTTCATGCAACTGTATAAATTAATTCACTTTTAAAAACTAATCAATCTAATTGTAAATTATTTTCAGATTACTTTGCGGACTATCAATATAGCTTTGTAACAAAGAAATCATTTATTAACCTTATCAAACTTTGCAGTTGGATCAGAGAATAGTAATAATTTATCACTGCTTTCACTTTTTTTTTAACGTATTCTCATTTCATTATTGTTCCTTTTCACGATACATTCACCTTACATATTTAAATATAAGAACATGTTTTGAAAGATTCGTGTTACAACTAAGTCAAGCTATCTGCGTTCCGTCAAGATAACACCTTTATCCAATAAGATAACGAATATTTGTTGATAAAGCGATGTTTCAATCAATACCCATGGCCTAGAATCTATGTTTACTCAGACTTCACAAATACCCACATTTCAAATTTGTTTACTGTGAATTCTAAGAGTCTTAGTAGTGTGAATATCATCAATGTGAATATCTCAATAATTATCACCTGCTTAAATGACGATTCGAAACTTTGTTAGCCTAGTGCTTAGGGCGTCCGCCTCCTAATCAGAGGTCAGGGGTTCGAACGCACCTCTAACTTTTCGGAGTTATGTGCGTTTTTAAGCAATCAAAATAACACTTGCTTCAACGGTGAAGGAAAACATCGTGAGGAAACCTGCATACCTGAGAGTTCTCCATAATGTTCTCAAAGGCGTGTGAAGTCTGCCAATCCGCACATGGATAATGATGATAACTAAAGATTCGGCCTAAACGCCTTGCGTCATCCGCGATATCGCAATAGAGGGCTACTCTCAGAGGCAGTTATTTTGGTCCTTTAAGTAATGTGATCAGTTGCGCGCCGTTCGCTGATAAGAGCGCTCGTTTTGTTAGCATTTGCAACGTTCACAAAACTTTTTATTTAACTACCTTCAAGTGAGTGACAAGTTGATGTCGCTTAATGGGGAGATTATAGGTTGTGATAAACAAGTTTTATCATGTAATAATTTGGAAGATGTCGGGTTAAATATGGTTTCTAGTATACAAGACGTTGGAAATATGGAATGTGAAATCAGTGGGGAAGGTGATATATTGTCAAAAGGCCCAGAAAAAAGGAGGCGGCCGGATAGTGAAATTGTGGAGGAGAATGATGCGGATGACGGATTTATTACTGTGCAAAGGCGTTCGAAGCGATTAGCTAGAAGTAACTCAAACATTAGTGATATCCGCAAGTCAGCGATGAAAAATAGTGTATCTGAAGAAATATATCAAGTGAGTGTTTCATCTAAAGAAGTTTTGCCGAAACAAATTGCTTTTGCTAAGTTATTGAGATCTGAAGAAATTTCTAATATACTAAGAATTAAATTTAGGAGTTTGTTTAAAGTACTTGTAGAATTCGGAAATAAGGAGGATGCGGAAAAGTTAATAAAGAATAAAAAAATAAACGATATGGGTTACAGAATGCAATTAACAGATGAAACTAGCGTATCGTATGGAATTATCAAAGAGATAGATTTAGAGGAAGAGGAAAAGGAGCTGTTTGAAAATTTTAAATGCGATCAGGAAATTATATCAGTTAAAAGATTGAAACGTTTGGCAGAAGGAAAATGGATTAATAGCGAGACGGTTAGAATATCGTTCAAAGGTTCTGTATTACCTTCATACGTGTATGGTTTTGGATGCAGGTTTGAGGTAAAACCTTATATGTTTCCCGTAACACAATGTGCTAAATGCTGGAAGTTTGGACACCAAACTCGGATATGCCCTAATAAAAAGTATGTTTGTCCTAAATGTGGCTTAGGTCACGAAAATTGTGAAACAAGAGACTTTAAATGCGTAAACTGTAAGAATGATCACATGGCATTGGACAAGTCTTGTCCAGTATTTCTGAAAGAGAAATTCTTAAGAAATTTAATGTATTCGGAAAATTGTACTTATCGACGAGCTCTCGAGATTTATTGGGATACTAAGAATACGAAAAAGGCAAAAGATAAGGGTGAAAGAGATAGCGAAACCACTAATAAAAATTATGATACAGTTATAATAACAGATCATTTAAAAAAAACTTACAGGGATATATTATTGACGGAAGCGGTTTCACGTGTAGAAGAATCTGATACAGATGAAATAAATTATGAAGACGATTTAGTAGTTCGCTCAACGAATTCACAAACTAAATCTAAGAAAACAAAAAGGCCGAAGATATCACGCTTGAATGAAGATTGGTTGGATCAGAGTGCACAATGTCATACAGAAGAATCAAGTATCAAACAAACGGTCGATCAAATACCTAAAAGGTCTAAAAATTATGATGGAAAAATAAATCTTATATTATTTTTTAGGAAAATGAAAGAAATTTTAATGTCCAGCAGTAAATTTGAAGAAAAATTGGTGTCCGTAGCTGAATATTTTTTTGAAATTTTATCTACGTTTTGTGTAAATTATTTCGAAAAAGTAGATGTTTTGAAAAAAGTAGTTTCGTTTTTTAAAAGTGTGTAATTTAAAGGATTTTGTTTTGAATATAGTTCAGTGGAATTCACAAAGTGTAAGGCCTAAAAAGGCTGAGTTTGAGTGTTTTTTGTATCAGGAAAAGGTGCACTTGGCCATTTTGAGCGAAACATGGCTTGAGCAGGATTCAACGTTTTGTATTAAAGACTACAATATTTGCAGAAACGACAGGTTTGATAGTTATGGTGGAGTTTGTATAATTAGTCACAAATCTATTAAAATAGAAGTTTGTCCAATAGCTATATCAAACTCAGGTATAGAGATAGTGCATATTAAAGTTTTAAATGTTAAAGATTTAATAAATATTATATCACTCTATTGTCCAACAAGCGTTCGTACTTCTCAAGCAGACTGGGATGAGTTATTTTCTAGATTTCCTAACAAAACTTTGATAGCTGGCGATTTTAATGCCCATCATTCCAACTGGTCATGTAAAATTGACATTAGAGGTACACAATTATTTGATTCTAGTCTAGATAACGGCTTCATGTCAATTAATGATGGTAGTCCAACTAGGGTAAAGTTAGTTAACAATCACCTTCAGCAGACATCACCTGACATCACATTTGTATCTTCAGATATTGCCATTAATTTTATATGGAAGGTAACCAATGAAAACTTGGGTAGTGATCACTTAATTGTTAAATATTCTATGAATTTTAGGGATAATTATAGATGTTCAAAATTCCGCGATTTTAGAAAGGCTAATTGGATAGGATATCATAATTATTTTATAGAAAAATTAAATTACTTGACCCAGGAATTAACCGATAGTATTGTTGATGTACAACAAAGTTACAATATAATATTGGAATGTATTAATAATGCCGCTGATGAAAATATCCCTTATATTAAAATTTGTAATAACCCTACAGCTAACTTCCGCCCAAAACCTTACTGGAATCCAAATATTTCTAAAGCTGTTGCTCAACGTAGATTAGCTTTAAAACTTTTTAGACAAAATCCAACTCCAGATAATCTTACTAAGCTAGAGGAAAAGATTGTGGACGCAAAAAAATGTATTAAACAAGCTAGTACGAATAGTTGGTATAAGTTCTGTAATTCTATTAATGACACGACATCAGCCTCGGAAATGTATCAACGCATGAGGTGGATCAAGGGCTTCAAACGATCTAAAATATATTTATCATCAGAAAAGCATGAACAACTTCTTTGTAGCCTTGCTCCTGGCTCTGTTACTTCTAACTGTCCTTTATTTGAATCATCAAATTCTTTAATGGAATCTGTATTCACTATTGACGAACTATATAACTGCTTAACCAAAACAAAAGATACCGCCCCAGGTGATGACAACATAACATATTCTATGATTACAAATATTCCTCGAGTTGGTAAATTATATCTTCTTAAAATTTTTAACTGTATTTATACTTCTGGTTACGTTCCCAGTCAATGGCGAAATATTAAAATAATACCAATACCCAAAGCTGATAGTTCTAAACTTAGACCTATATCATTAATCTCGTGTGTTTGCAAAATTTTTCACACTATGTTATCTAGACGCATAGAATGGTTTGTTGAAAGCAATAAAATATTATCTCCTAACGCTACTGGTTTTAGAAGGTCTCAATCATGTTTAGATAATATAACCCGTCTTGTGTCGAAAGTACAGATCGGATTATCAAATAATCATCCCACTTTAGCTTGTTTTTTGGACATAGAAAATGCGTATAACAACGTTACCGTCGAAAGTATTGTCACAACTCTAGATAGGATTGGAGTTGGAAAACGTATTTGTATGTACTTTTGGATGTTTCTCAAGGAGAGACATTTAAAAATTGAAGTCGACGCTTACGCTAAAAAGATCTGTAGATGGACAAATAGAGGCTTGGCACAAGGAGATCCTATATCTCCTCTATTGTTTAATATTGTGACATCCAGTGTATGCAAACATATTCAATCCGCTTATATCTCACAGTACGCCGACGACTTTGTTATATACGATAGTAGTAATAATATCCTTGACTGTGCTAGTAATATACAAGAATCACTCAATATAATGGTGACTTTATTAGAAAACATTGGTTTGAGTTTGTCAGCAATTAAATCTAGGTATGTCATTTTTAGTAGAGGTTTACGAAGACAGCAAATTGTATTGACTATTAGAGATATAGAGTTAACCAAGACCGAATGTGTAAGGTATTTAGGATTTTGGCTTGACTATTCCTTACGATGGGGTAAACACATAAATGAAATTTGCAATAAAAGTGCCAAATTTTTAAATCTACTTAAGGTGTTAGCCGGTCAATCTTGGGGCATCCATCCAAAACATTTGCGACGCTTATATATCTCCATCATAAGGAGTAGATTTGATTTTGGAGGATATTTGTTTGATAATAGTGCTAATGCTAATATTTCCAAAATGGATAAAATCCAAAATCAAGCTTTAAGAATCGTGGGTAGTTTTATAAAGAGCACACCAATTCATGTGATGGAATGCGAAACTGGTATTCCTCCTTTATTCTTAAGAAGAAAATATCTGGGTATTAAATATTGCTTAAAAACTAAATCTTCTAATAATAATGAAATATGCACATTATTGAATGAACTGGGTAACTTTTGTAAAGGTTCATATTGGAAAAATAAAAAAAAACCATTGCTTGTAACAATTTATAATGAATTGAAAAATGAATCTATCTCAACACCAGATCCCATCGAAATTTTTTCTCTTAATGTCTGGACCACTAGAATCAAGATAAATAATGTTTTAGAAGATAGTCTTTTGAGTGTTAAGGTATCGAAAAAAGAGTATGAGTTACATATAACTAAGGCTAATGTTATAGAAGAACTGAATTTAGTGTATAATGATTGGCACAGGCTGTATACGGATGGTTCAAAAACTATTCAGGGTAACGGAGCTGCTTATTTTGATTCAAAAAATAAGACATCTGGTAAGGTTAAGACAAATTCTAATGTTTCAATAATGACTTTGGAGCTGTTGGGAATACTAGAGGCTTTGAAATATGCTAACACAATAGGTCAAAATAAAATAGTTATTTTTACCGACAGTCGAAGTGCCATACAGCATTTAGCTCGATGTGCCTCTGGCCACAGAGGTGCAGTGATAGCTTTTTGTATACTCAAAATGCTGTATGAATTTCAATGTAGACATACACACATAAAGATCCAATGGATCCCGTCTCATATTGGTCTTGTTGGAAATGAAGAAGTGGATAATTTGGACAAGTCAGCCACAATTGAAGGTATAGATGTAGAGATAGCACTATCAATCTCGGAAATACTACCTAAATTTAAAAAAGCTTGTTTCATATCGTGGAAAAATCATTTTGATAAAATATCCATCGATAAAGGAGTATGGTATAAAACCATCCAAAATAAGCCTGCTAGTATCCCCTGATTTATAAATACACATTTGAGCCGTCCATATACAGTGGCTGCTTTCAGATTGCGGTCTGGACATGTTCCATTAAGAAGGTTTGCATACTTGATGAAAAAAGTGGACTCACCCTATTGTTTGACTTGTGGGAAATTAGACGATATGCAACATTTATTAATGGAATGTGTCCAGAACAAAAATTTGAGGGTACATGTTTTGTCGGTAATTCATTTTAAACAAAACGAAGTTGGCTTTTTAAACAGTATTTTAGCCGAACCGAATTCGTTGTCGGCTAAAATACTATTTAATTTTTATATCGAAAGTGTAAAAAATAGATAGGTATATTATGAAAAGCAGTCGATTTACATGTATATATAGTTAGATTTAATACAGAGGTAGAAGAAAAAATTGTCGTAGATATAAGTTTATAGTAAGGTACGATAGGACTGTCATATATATTTATAATATAAAAGTCCTTAATAATAAATAAAGATATTAAAAAAAAAAAAAAAAAAAGTAATGTGATATCTGTTTTATTTTGTAAAAAAATATATCTTTATTGTTTGAATTCCTGAGTTGATACGCTAGAATTTAAATTTGGAGTAGTATAAATCAACCCATTAGTAGCTTTTATGATAATTAATTTCATTAAAGGAGTGAATATGAACAAAGTTTGTTTTTTGTATCATTTCGATGTATTTATCAATTTTAAAAATAATATCATATTCGTTCTTAGCTACTGCAAAAACCTATGGCATAATAGATACCCTTACCTATGGTAAAAATTTGCCGCAGTGGCCATCTTTGATTAAAAAAATATATATGTTCGTTCCTAGACATCGCAAATATTTGAGACACGATAACCATATGGTTAAATTAAAAATTGTGCAAAGCAGCCTTCTAGATTTCAAAACCAATTTATCTAGGGAAGTTTCAGAGACCATAAATATGCCTCTATACCTAAATTCTAAAACCACACCGTCTATATCTAATATAAACATAAATAAATCCTTTTCTGTTTCTATTATCAATTTACAAATTTGCGTATTTATTCTAGGAAATATAAGAAATAGCATTCAAAACTTATGAAAGAAGAAATCTCTACCACGATGATAAATTAAACGAACGAAATTAAACAATTAGAGACTTCCGAAATATGAATTTCTATGATTCTGGTGGATAATTTTTTCTATGCAAAAACGTTTTTGATAGAATTATTTATAATTTAGATTGAAGTGTAAGAAACCGAACTTATTAATTTTTTGGGACTCATGCATTTTAACTTACCACTTATTAGCCTGTTTGTTATGTTAAAAAAAAACAGATTTTTTAAAAATAAAATAGCCATAAAACTGAATAATTAATAGTTTCAGTTGCACGAGTGAAATTACACTGAAACATTTTCTGCGGACAGCTACCATAAAAAAAACAACCTGTTTTTCATGATCAGTAATCCTTATTAGGAAATATTTATTATCAATAACCTAGGTTTCCTTTTCTATACAAAAAAATATAATATCGTTCTGCCGATTTCCATGATGCCTTACATTTTGTCCCACTCACAGACAGTCTGCGGTTGGCTGGAGAAGAAATGTTGTCACACTAATTGTAAATGTCCCACTGCTGGCACAGACCCCCTTTTACATAAAAGCTAGTCTGTTTTTTCTGGTGGGTGGCTTCGACCGTTGCTATTTACTACCCTACTGAACGAAGACGTGTCGCCAAACGATTTATAGTTCCGGCACGATGTCGTGTAAAAACCAATAAGGAGCGCGGATTTACCATTCTCTTAACAGGTTAGCCCGCTACCATCCTAGACAGCATCATCACTTACCACCACGTGAGATAGCTGTCAAGGTAGCCCTTGTACTTGTTGTGTATAAAAAATGGTGATCAACGCATTGAGTTCACTTAAATAATTAATATCACACATTATTTATTTATTTTATTTTTTTTAATCATTTCTTTTCTACTTTCAGTTATGTAATTTTGATCACTAATATAATATTATGTTTAAATTTTCCCAGTCCCAAATAATAATACGTTTCATTTCTTAGATATTCAGATCTTCTTATCTTTCCGTTTAAAAGATGAAGTTCTCTCGATCTGGAAACTAGATACTTTTTCACTAAAACTTCCAGGAGTGCCGGGTGGCTCCATTTTTTCTTTTGGTGAACCGGATGCCCTGAAAAATATAAATAAACCGAGTGACAGATAAACTAGGTTTGATGTTATATACTCAGTAAATTACTTCTATTCAGTATTAATAATTCAAATATTTTATGTTTAACAATTGCGTTGTTCGTATAATAGTTTAAACTGCGACGACCTTCGTGGTGCAGCGCGTGTGCTGTTACATTTTTTTTGGAGTTACTAGGTTCGATTCCCGGCTCGAGTCTGGTCTGGTGGAAGGCTTCGGCCGTGGCTAGTTACCACCCTACCGACAAAGACGTGTCGCAAAGCAGTTTAGCGTTCCGGCAATATGTCGCATGGACCCATTAGGTGTATGGGTTCACCATACTCCTAACAAGTTAACCCGTTACTATCTTAGAGTGCATCGTCATTTACACCAGATGAGATTTTCGTCAAGGGGTAACTTGTGGTAGATTAAAAAAAACTAAAATCAGAAAATGCATAAAACTTTTATCGAATTATTCCTTATATTAAGTATATTTGAGGTAAAGAATAAAACAGAAAGTTAATGCATACCCGTATAATTCATAGGCACTGCAATATGGGGTATCAACTGGCTCGATAATGTTCAGCTTGGAGTGATCAATCACATACTTCTGTCTGTGTCTGTCATACCTGAAAAAACGAATTATGTTTTATTAAAATTTTCTGAGATGCTTTTGGATTTGCAATAAATATCTGCCTCTAGGTAAGTTATTTCTGTGCGACGTTTGACAAAAAGTATGAGCAATATTTCATATTTTCTTGTAAAAAATGTTATTAGATACCCTAGGTTTTTTTATTTCTTGGTTAGATTATTATTAGGACGCTTATAGAACGTTTCACAATTTCTCTTGTGGGATATTGTTAGCCGATGGCTAATGACCCGACGCGGTGGGGGTCTCCGCGCGTCCCTCTGACCCAGCCGAGGGCGCAGTGGATGACCCAGGGGGTGCATAACCAGCCAAAACTGTACACGTCGTGCCCAAGGAGGGTCTGCTGCGGCGGACACCCGCTGGTGGAGTTGCGGTTGTATGCGAAAGCTTTCCCGTGGCTTCACCATACAGCGGTGAGTAGCAACACGTGGGGGTTTTAGTCAGTAGTAGTCTGACATATTCTAATTTTAATATTTCTAAATCTGTGCCTCCCCGTGGCGCAGAGGTATCCAGTCGTGATCGACTGGGCGATGTATTTTTTTAAACATCTTTATTGCATATAAACGCGATGTCTCCCAGGTTATCTAATCGAAAGGAGCCAACAGTTTAAAGAGTTAGTGGGTTAGTTAAAAAAAAACAATAGTTTATTATTCTTTAATATTATTCGTTGCTGAGCGCAAAAAACGAAACCAGCTGCACAATGTAGACTCGTTTTTTTTAACATAACCTATATCTGAGGAAAGCTGTTATGTAAAGAACCATTAAAATATCGTTCTTTCCCGCACTACCCTAATACAGTAGCGGGCATTAGCTTATAATCACATTTTAATATAAATCTAATTAAAACCTACGAAATAACTAGAAATAACAAAAATAGTATCTTATATTAATTCCACTTGAACTCACATTACTACTGGAGGAAAACGATGTCCCCAAACGACTTCCTTCGGGAGATAAGAGGTTTGGCTCTGAGTGAAGGTACCCATGGAGGCTGAAGCGCCTTTCAAGCTTACCGTGATCTCGTAGCTGAAATATAATGAGGAAAAGGCGGTATTCAATTAAAGTTTTTACTCGTAATTAGTATTACATCTTTTGCTTGTAATAAATACAACCCTTAGAGATTTGAAAATTGTAATTTTACAAAATTATAAGATTGAAATTAAAGATTAAATATATCCTAAATCTTGTGCGGATACTGACATATCTTTTTAACGCTAACATGATCTTATTTATTTATACATAAAAGTATATATTTATTTATTATATTTATTGATATTTTATATTCGATTTTAAAAATTGCGCCGTTACCCTTATCTTTATTTAATTCTATCCCCAAGGGGTGTTTGGAAGAGATTGCATAAGCATTAAAACCGCCTTTGCATACTCATGTGTTAAGTGTTCTGTGTTGTTTTTTCTTTAAAATTTGTGTGCAATAAAGAGTATTTATCTTATCTTATCTTATGATCTATGACATTAAACCAATCCTTAAGAATCCTTACAATTGAAACATGGGGACATAACGCTGAAATGTTTTGTCACACTTCCAATGACAGCTGTACCTCTGAAAGGACAAATCATGACATAATACTGCAAAACTAAACAACTGTTATGACACGTTAATCGTTAGGCCTATTTTATAGAGGTACTATACGATACGATAAATTGATCCAACTGTACTAGACAAAATATAGTATCTCTGTATATCTATGTTTTCACATAACAAGACTTACAGTGGAATAATAGCTTATTTCAATGTAAAAGACAATCATCTGGTAGCAATCTCCGGGTTAATCGTTAGGCCTATTTTATATGGGTACGATACGACACGATAAATTGATCTAACTGAACTAGACAAAATATATAATATCTCTGTATATTTAGTTTTTACATGACCAGAGTTAAAGCGCAATCATCGGGTAGCAATCTCCAGACTATGCAGGGAAATAATGAAGATATCTAGCTTGGGTCTTAAGGATAAGCAGTGCTTTAAAGCTTGTATGCAGTGCATTTTCTAACAACACTAAAACGATACAGCATGATCAACACATTACCGGCTCACTACAGAGCACGGGTCTCCTCTCAATATAAAAAGGGTTTGGCCATAGTCCACCACGCTGGCCATGTGCGGATTGGCAGACTTCACACGCCTTTGACAACGTTATGGAGAACTCTCAGGCGTGCAGGTTTCCTCACGATGATTTCCTTAACCGTTGAAGCAAGTGATAATTTTAATTTTTTTACAACGCACATAACTCCGAAAAGTTAGAGGTGCGTGCCCGGATTCGAACCGCCGACCTCTGATTAGGAGGCTGACGCCCTAACCACTAGGCTATCACCGCTTATAACACGATACATTTGTCACAAAAATGTTTCCTTTTCATCGGTGGATCCTGGTAAGATACTGCTTTAGTGTACCTATGTATAAATTGCACGCCACTGCGTACATTGGTTACAGCGACGATTCATCAATATTTACAGCAAGATAAGATTAGTATAATTTAAGGTAGATTAGAAAAATGGCGCATAAGACATTCCGAATCATAAATATTTTACCTGTTTTCGGCAATATTTTGGGGAGACAGACGATACAAGGGGCTGGCTTCATCGATCTCGTGCACTAAGGTAACAGGCCATAGTAGAAATTGCCGTTGCTGTAGAGGCAGGCTTCGTGCATAGTACCGGATGACTTCGTTTTCTTTCGTCCTAGAATAGTTAACAATATCCTTAACTCCTATTATTAGATATGGTATTAGTACACTAATATCATGGAATAGTTAAAAGAAACGTTATTTCCATTTTTCTTGATATATATACCTGTATCAGCTGACGACCTCCGTGGCGCAACGCGTGCGCTGTCGCATTATACAGTTAGAGGTCCTGGGTTCGATTCCCGGCTCTATTTTGGTCTGGTGGGAAGCTTCGGCCATGGCTAGTTACCACCCTACCGACAGAGACGTGTATATATTTATGAATTTTCATATTTAGATTTTAGTGATAAAAACTATGTATACTATCTAAATTTCAGCTTTCTAGCAACATGTGATTTAAACTTTATTTATTTTTTTATAACAAGTTAGCCCTTGACGGTAATCTTATCCGGTGGTAAGTGATGATGCAGTCTAAGACGGTAGCGGGCTAGACTCTTAGGGTATGATAAAACCATACTCCTAATTCTACGCGACATCGTACTGGAACGCTAAACCGCTCTTTATAACCAGCCATGGCCAAAGACCCCAGAAAATTAAGTATATCACTTACTTGTGTGTATTGACGAAGTGTGCTGTGAACTCTGAGCTGATGATATGGTCGTAGTTGAGATCCCACGCTCTGATCATCAGACACAAGCGGCCGTCACGCATACAGATCTGAAATGATATTAATAAAGCATTTCTTAACTCTTCTTTTATGCACTACAAGTTAGCCTTCGACGGCAATCTCACTTGGTGGTAAGTCATAGTACAGTCTAAAATAGCAGGAGTTAACCTGCCACTATCTTTGACAGCATCTAGCAACTTGTTAGGGGGGTGGTAAACCCATATTAAATAGTTACTGCGCGATATCGTGCCGCAACGGTAAATCGCTTGGCTTGTCACATTTTTTCGGTTGGGTATCTAGCCCCAGCCGAAACCTTCCACCAAACCTACTTGACTTGACTACGAACTTTATAATGGGACAGCGCACGCGCCGCTACAAGGTCGTACGTTCGAAGTCGTCAAAGCTCGACTGGAACATGAATATTAGCACCATACACTGCTGAATAATTATTATCTTTTAAGTTAATCCAATCTATTATAAAATAAAAAAACTATCATCATGATCAACCCATTACCGGCTCAGTACAGACCACGGATCTCCTCTCAATATGAGAAGGGTTTGGCCATAGTCCACCACGCTGGCCATGTGCGGATTGGCAGACTTGACACGCCTTTGAGAACATTTTGGAGCACTCTCAGGCATGCAGGTTTCCTCAAGATGTTTTCCTTCACCGTTGAAGCAAGTGATATTTTAATTTTTTAAAACGCACATAACTCTGAAAAGTTTGGACCGCCGACCTCTGATTAGGAGGCTAACGCCCTAACCACGAAGCTATCACAGCTTCAAAAAACAAACTCTATTGTCACTTATTTATCGGATTTGAATTTATGAAAATTTTTAATTTATTAAATACTTTTGCACTTACAATGGCTTTTTTGCTGAATCCAACGCCATCTCGCGACAGTTTTTCTGGTCTCGTTAACTTAGCGTATACCACGCAAGTCAGAACTCCAGACAAGCCGGTACCTAGTATCAGCTAAAACAAAATATATTGTGTCATTAGAAGACTAGACCGACCTAGAAACACCCGCTTATTTGTCCGAGTGTATCCTAGTTATCTCAAGTCCTTTGTCCCTATTTTCTACGTAATTTTAGTAATGAGAAAAGTTATAAAAGGAGGGCGATTTACTGTTTGCATTTTTACGAAATAAAAAGTAACCCACATCACTTCCTTTGACACAAACTCTTTTTATGCAAAAACAATTACTAGACTGCTTAGTTTTTCTTGAGTTTTAACGCTCTTTCAATGTTTTTAATAAAATAAAAAACCTAATAATTGATGATACATGAAAGGTGATGAGATTCTAGTACAAAATAAATTCAACTTATTCGTGCCAATTGTGTATTCAAGAGATATTATATACCTATCCCTTGAATGAAAAATAAAATAACAAGACCAAAAAATGTTCTATCAAAACCTTTCCACTACAAGATAATAAGAAGAATAGATTTATGTACGACATAATAGCACAATTACCTGCATTATAAAAAGAAATATTGACTCCGGACATTCTTCGTCTATAGCTCGATCTCCAAAACCGATTGTTGTCTGAAAATTTTAAAATAATTTATTTAATTACGATCTATTTACGATTAATTATACAAATAAGACTTTCTTGCACGCTAGTGCCAAAATTTTTACTGAACTTTTTGACGACCTCCGTGGCGCAGCGCGATAGCTGTCACATTTTAAAATTGGAGGTCTGATTGGAGGGTTTGATTCCCGGCTCAGATCTGGTCTGGTGGGAGGCTTCGGCCGTGTCAAGTTACCACCCTACCGACAAAGACGTGTTGCAAAGCGGTTTAGCGTTCCGGCACAATGTGTCGCATAGAAACCCATTAGGTGCATGGGCTTACCATACTCCTAACAGGCTAGCCCGTTACCATCTTAGACTGCATCATCACTTAAACCAGGTGAGATTGCCGTTAAGGGCTAACTTGTAGTGGATAAAAGAAAAACTAACAAGAAAGTCTGTGGTAGGAAATGTAACTTTATTTTATTTTCTTTCGTTTTATGGCTTTACACAGATTAGCCAATGTCAAGTTTATAGCAATGTAGAAGTTAGGGAGAAATGGCGGGAAACTTCGCACTCCGCTGACGCGGCTCCCTCAAACCTTTCCCAAAGCAATACCTGTTAACCATTTAGAAAACCAGCCACTACACAAACGACACCGAAACTGTCCACGCCACAACCAACACCAGTCCTTTTCAAAATTAGCCAACAAACATTAATTCAAGAAAAGCGTGAAAAAACCGCGCCCGCCATATACGAAGTCTCCCGCCTTTCTCCGAAATGTAACTTATTCATTATTATCAAGAAAAATGATGGTGTGAAAGTGCAAAAAATATTACTGCAACGTGATTCAAAAATAATTGAGCAATTGATCAATCAGCATCTAAATTGAGGTACATCGCTTTACAGCATTAAGCACAAAGCGCGAGCAGTTTACGGGTAAATGCTTAATGGCATGCGGTAATGTCATCAGACATGGAGGGACTGTTAGTCAATTAACTCTATTAGTGTCACGGATACAGCTATCGTCTTCTGCATTATGTCTTATCACTGCTGGGCACAAGCTTCCACTTTTAAATCAGACATATAACATAGAAATAGAATATAAACTCTCAAATCTCTAGTAACTAATGAATAGGCATTTTCTAGGCAAGCGCGCTCCAACCTAGACCTCATCAGTGCTTTCTAGTATTGATTGTTGTCAAGCGCAAACCTATCTCGAATAAAATAAAAAAAAATTGAGTATTAATTTTTATCTGGTAATAAAATAATGATCGAGGTTGGTTGATGACGTATTGTGCTCAGGGGCACAGTATTGCACGAAGGAAATTAACAGGTAAAATTTGGAGCTTACTAAAACATTAATCTGGTTTTTCCTGTCCTAAAAACACAAGATCAGCTCCAAAATTTACAAACATACAAATGAAAGAAAAATATTTCAATAGTGAACAAAAGTAGTAGTAGTACAGTACAATAGTAGTACAGCTAGTACTTTAAACGCATACATAAACATAATTGAAAAATTAGTGCAACCTAATTACCATTTAAGATAATAGAATTGTAATGATTGGCCAATCAAAAACTATTGTCCAAATTTTCTTAATTGACAATAACCTGTCGGTATTAGTACTGATCTGCACGATAACTGAATAATGAGAGGGAAATTAAACTTTTAATTTTAACATGGTAAGAGGTTTTACATTATTGGTTAGTTGGAAGAAATTTCGTATTTTGATAAAACGCATTTGTAGTAACGTCTATGTTATCATAAAATGGTATAATTATATTTTACTTTGCTGATAGCCTGGTCTTTAATAAACCTATACCTTATAACGAGTATGAAGCTGTGATAGCCTAGTGATTAGGACGTCCGCCTCCTTATCAAAGGTAGGGGTTTAGATTCCGAGCACGCACCTCAACTTTTCGCCGTTATGTGCGTTTTCAAGCAATTAAAATATCACTAGCTTCAACGGTGACGGAAAACATCGCGAGGAAACCTGCATGCCTGACAGTTCTCCATAACGTTCTCAAAGGCGTTAAAGGTGTGAAGTCTGCTAATCCGCACATGGCCAGCGTGGTGGACTATGGCCGAACCCTTCTCATACTGAAAGGAGAACCGTTCTCTGTAGTGAGTCGGTGATGGTGATGGATGATCATCATCATGATCAATCATGATGATGATCATGATAACGAGTATGGATCCATATACAAAATACATGGTACTAATGTTTCATAGGGAAATGTTCGAAGTACTAGAAAGTTGTTATTTTATCCCTAAATTTTGTTATAACGCGGCCCATATTACTTTGCGAAAGTGTGATTTTCACATATTTTCATTTGAACTGTCTCGCGACGCCATTCTATGAAGCGAGGCGATACAAATGACGGCACCCCGAAAAAAAGCGTTATTGATAAGTAATATTAATTTATTGGAAGCAAAATACATTAAAATACAGTAGGTATATAAAAGATTAACCTTGTTAACTGCATTAGTAAAAACTGAGTTGCAGCTAGTAGGCCCTCATTTCCTGTACAGCGAAGATTTCATTGCAAACATAAGGTTGCTCTATTATTTGCTAACGGCGTACAATATAACTAGGCCAGTACAGGAAGGAGTCTACCGATGCGCTGCGTGTGGCATACGGGTAACCATTTTTTCCTCATAAAGAAATCAGGTGCCATGTAAACTAATTCCTCTATTAGAAAGACTGAAGAGGTATTATAGCAGATTTACTTGTGGGTTTGTTAGGAAGACACTGAACGTGGTCTTATCATAATGATGCGCACTTAGTGTGCCGGTTCTCTTTTCCATACATTTTTAAATAAAATTAGAATATCTATGGTCTTATTGAACTCTGTGCCTTTGACGCTCTAGAAGTACTTGAGCTATTATGGACATAATTCAGTATAGCTCCTAGCCTCGATGATCATATATTATAAAACATGAGATAATTGTATAGTTTTTTTTTATCCACTACAAGTTAGCCCTTGACGGCAAAAGTGATGATGCAGTCTAAGATGGTAGCGGGCTAACCTGTTAGGGGTATGGTGAAGCAATACTCCTAATTGGTTTCTACACGACATCCGGAACGCTAAATCGCTTGGCGACACGCCTTTGTCGGTAGGGTGGTAACTAGCCACGGCCGCAGCCTCCCACCAGACCAGACTCGAGCCGGGAATCGAACCCAGGACCTCCAACTTTATAATGCAAGAGCGCGCGCCGTGCGCCTCGGAGGTCAACAAAATATATTATTGAACCTATATTTTATTGAACTATATAGATCCAATATTTAAGAGTTACAGCTACTTACACCATACCGTATAATAAAATAATAAGTAACATCAATTTGTATTTGATTTTTGCAAGGTAAGCACGTTTTGTCGTGTATAACTTTGAGATAGATTAAAATACGCTGCCATTTCCTATTTCGCACCATTGATAGATGGAGACACGTTTCATTGAGGTGTTATCATTATCTCTTCAAATTGGCTCGCTTCGCTATTTTTGGTCTTGGAAATTGGACATGTTATGTCAGGACATGGTTGTTTTACCCCAGTGTCTATTTTAATAGCAAATGATTGTTATTCTTGTTAAATCTATATTTAACTTTTAACAAACAACACACACAAATTAAAGAAAATTTAAATTATCTAAGCAAAGAAGGTAGAAAAATAATTTTACAGCTACGATAAAAATTGTATATCTATAATAGAAAAATTTGCTTATCTAGCATAACAGTCATATATGGCGATGTTCATAGGTATCAGTATGGTGGTCAGCATATAAAAGGAAATGGTTGAAGACTGACTCATCTTCAACGCGATGCTTTAACTACAGAACTGATTGGGCTGAAATTTATAATATTATTACAATATAGGCTGAAAATTACCATTCATCTCGTAGGGAGGTATCATGTGTGCGAAAATCTTATATATAAAATTCTCGTGTCACAATGTTTGTTTCCATACTCGTCCGAAATTACCTTATGAAATTTTTTATGCACATTCAGTAAGTCCGACAATCAGCTACTATATGTATTTTTAAAACCACTGAGTGATAAGGGGTGTCCAACCCAAATTTTTTGTTTTTTTTTTTTGTATTATGTGGCATTGAAAAATACATACAACCCGAAATTTTCATCCTTCTATCGCCAACCCCTAATTTTTAATAGTCATTTTAGTAATTTAACCTTTCGATAATTGTTCAGATACCGAGCAGGATAACGCTCGATATCTGAACAATTATCGTCTTTATTGTCAATGTTTTTCACTCTAATTCGACTAAAATTTCCCTGAGCTTATATTGTACTTGAAAACTTTTGAACATAAACAATATTTATGGTATTTTTATATTCGCTCATCGTTCACAGCGCTCCATGCCTGCTTTACTCATATACCACAACGTATTGTTTTATGAAACTTATGTAACTTTACATTGTTTTTTACTATTTTCAGTGCCTCAAAAAGCATAGTCCGTTTTACCGGGCACTAAATAATATAACTTATAAGAAAGTGAACTTAAAAATTTAGACCTGGGCTTCAATAGATGCAAGGAAGATGGTAACAAAATCCTTGCCACCGGTGACGCAAATAATATACCCAAATTAAAAAATAAGAAAAGTGAACTTAAAAATTTAGACCTGAGCTTCAACAGAAGCAAGGAAGATGGTAACAAAATCCTTTCCACCAGTGACGCAGGAGCGTTGCGGCGGCTCGGGTTCGAAGTCGTAGTGGGCCAGAGCGGTGATGTACCAGAAAACAGCGAATACGAGCCAGATCATGAAGTGTACGATCACCGTACCTATGACAATCCAGCGCCAGCGTAGATTGATCTGTTGAAAATTTTTGTAGCAATAGATTAATTATTAATTTTAATAGTGATTTGAAAATTATCTTTAATAGCTTGATGTTAATTCATTTAAATACCGTTATAATTTAAGGACGTATACAGACACAGGAAAATTTTAGTAGAATACTAAAGGCGAGCTTATTTTTGATAAAGATAACTACAACGCAGCCTTAAAGGCTCCATACACGAGCGTTCTATCTATTATTAACATGTGTAGCTATGTAATGCATATAGCAGCCATGAACAGAAGTTATATAGATACTACTGTTTTATAGATATTATAATTATTAATTATATTAAGTAACTTTATTAGTTGCTTCAACGGTGAAGGAAAACATCGTGAGGAAACCTGTACGCCTGAGAGTTCTCCATATTGTTCTCAAAGGCGTGTGAAGTCTGCCAATCCGCACATGGCCAGCGTGGTTAACTATGGCCAAACCCTTCTCATATTGAGAGGAGACCCGTGCTCTGTAGTGAGCCGGTAATGGGTTGATCATGATGATGATGATGATATAGTTAATCCCCATGAATTATTTCAGTATACTGCAATTTCTTTCAAGTACACTGCACGTTTCACTATAACAACTTTAAATTATTTTGCTGCATCATTCGGGGCGTTCCACTATTGGTAAGTTATTGTACGAACGTTGCAATTTCAAGACCGTTCTACCCATGCTTAAGGCGTCCCATATGGTATCTACCATACACGTACTGATTGCATGTGATGGATTGCACCGAGAATGGATACCTTTAGGATTAGAAGAATATGGGGAACACAAACTACGGGTGAAAGACACCTATAATTATAAAAAATATACATTCCAATAACTATATAACTAGCTAATACATAAACAAGTTTACACAAATACAATAGTGATACTGATACTTTCGTGTAGTCATTTAACATAAAATAGTATATGAACTATCGTAGAAGGCCGTCTTTATTGTTTTGGCATGTGATGGAAGTTAACAGTTTGTTTAGCAACAGTAACAGCTAGAGATTAGATAGGCCAGCATGGTATAGTCATATAATGCGAAGGGAAGAAAGTTATGTTGCCAAAAGAATGTTACTGTTGAATGTAGAAGGGAAAAAGAGTAGAGGAAGACCAATGAAGAGATGGATGGATTGTGTAAAAGAGGATATGCGGGTAAAAGGTGTGGGTAGTGAAGTGACGGTTGATAGAAATGAGTAGAAGAAGAAGACGTGTTGTGCCGACGCCACATAAGGGCAAGGAAAAGAAGAGTTACAGCTAGAGTTTTGTTTAATAAATTAAACGAAAACGGCTCTGAGACAATGTGATGTGATCTAAGATCGAATAGTGCTGCTAGAAATGTAAACTTCTTGTTTTACTTAAGAAAGAATATTTACATGAAATAAACGAAAGTATGTATTGTGAAAGTATGATATGAAAAATAAGGAAGCAACTTGAGTTTTTATCGAAATTCGGTAATGTGCACATATTTGCTATGAGCAAAATAGGTGTCAAACAGCCAGATTATAGAGACGATAAATTTTGTTAAGCCGGTATTCGGTCTAATAAGCTTGCGAGAATCGAACATGATTCGTCCGGGGTGGCGGAGCAATTCTTAGTCTTCTTCAAATTCTTACAATACGTCATGTATATTTACTAATTTTTTAACATATGTTGACCTTGATAATTCCTGATTAACATTGATACTATAATCTTCAATGGTGCCATAAAATAAAGTGTTCATTCTAACATCAATGCAACGGTACAAATATATAAAAATTCATTTAAAAAATATAAAATAACAATATTCCATGACTTCCACTAACGCATAATCAACTGTACTTATAACTAGTAAGCTTACTTTTTATTTCAAAATTCTTACCAATGTGTGAAAGGTATCGTTTAGTAAACGTATTTTCTCGAATGGAACGTTGGATATCAAGGCTACGTTTTCAATGCCATTTTTAGAGACCAGTCGTTTTGGGAAATCGCAATAAGCCTTATATCGGAATGGAGGTTCAGTTCTAAAAAAATAAAGATAGTATTATATTAAATCAATCAGCCTATAAACGCCCACTGCTGGACATAGGACTTTCCGAGAGCGCGCCACCATACACGGTCCTTCGCCTTCCTCATCCACCCGCCACCAGCGATCCTTTTCAGGTCGTCGGTCTAGCGAGCAGGTGGTCGTCAATAGTATATGAGCTCTTGGGTATTTACTTAATTGTTGAAGTATCCAAATGCACTAAAAATAGGTAACCTTTACACGTACTTAATACTATGAGATCCACTCATCGCTTGCTTACAAGACATATTTCCAGTTTTCCAAATTGTAGGTTAAATTGTTGCAATAATAACCCTGACCGTGACCGGCCAGTTAAAATTATCTGCAACGAACTTACTGCTACACAGATGTTTTGCCGTAAAATCCAACACCCAATTTTAAGCCACAACTAGAAATTGCATTCACTATCTTGTGATCCGTAGTCGTACTTAAAATCAATCGGTATGGAAATATTAATAAAAGTTTATTGGTTAAAAAGGCTTTTATATACTTTTTAGTACATTAATAAGTTACCCCCATAATTTCCAATGCCTCAAATGTTAAATAATAATTATTAGATTTCTTAGCGGTATTTCGTATACCTATAAATCTCAGGTTTATTTCCAATGCAACCACGCAGAACCATGCAGAATCATTAGTACACGAGTTCATATTGCAATGGGTTGGTTTTTAAAAATTAATGCTTAGTTTAGGTGGCAAGGACAGAATATTTATTCAAGTTCATTATAACATATTATCAAAGAGTAAATATAAGAGAATTCGTATGCAAATCCAACTACCGTTTTGTCATACACGTATTATTTGCATGTAACATGCGACAAGATAATTTTATGTACTGTTGCTATATCTATTTCAATTATAAACTTAAGGCTTATTTTAAATCTCTCACCTGTATACTTACCTTTTTATTAAATCACATTTTTTAAAAGCAGCTTTCGTGTGTATGATTTTATGAGTATCGTATTTCTTTTCACTTTTGTTTTCAAGAATTACATGATTTTGGAGTATCTTTTCGTTTGGTTCTTTAGTAACGTTTACACTTGTATTACTTTGAGTTATGATTATTTTGGGTAGTTGTTGCGATAGACGTCTCAACCTTCCAGATTTTAATGCACTAGAAATTGAACTCGCACTTCCACTAGAAAACGTTTCATTTTCAACCTGAAAACCTATATTTGGAACGAGATCTAAGGATTTTGATTTTGTCACAGCATACATGGTACTTATGTCCGTATCTATAATTTTTTTCTTTACTTCTGCAATAGTTTCGTATTCTGGATCGGGGTTTTCTTGTTCAACTTCATCCTCACAAATGTTATTGTCAGTTTTAACCGTTTTTAAATAATTCAGGCACTCATCGTATATCTGATTAATTTGAGCAAATTCCAAATCAATTGGCGTTTCATTATCCATGTCTGCTAAAATTTACAATTTAATATTATTTATTGCTGTATTTTAAGCGTAAAGCGTATATGAAATGTCACTACACAGTTTTTTCACTCCTACTCTACTACAAAATATTTTCTACACATAATGATAAATTTTTTACTGTACACTCGTTTACTTTCGAGATGCGCTACGGGGGTAATACTGTTATCAGATGCTTATCTGTTATCAACGCTAATTGCGTGAGTGAAGAGCAAGCACTAAACGGACAGAGCTAGACTGGCCTTGTTGAGATGCTGCGCCGTGTGGGTTAATCTAATAGGAAAATATTGTGATGGTTTCTATAAAATGAACATGTTTTTTTTTATTAAAAGGAAAATCTTTCGAATCTTTATGTTGTTAATATCAATAAAATATTTTTGAATTTTAGACTAAATAAACTGTACTTAGAGAGTGAATTTGAACACAAAACATAAGTATTAAGTTATATATAGTATTTGCATGTATTATATTCCTATTTCTACACTATTGCGTAAATGCTTGCTTTTCTGTGGTATCCTTTAAAAATCAAGTTAGACTTGTCTATTACTGCATTATAGGTATAAATTGAATTATTTAGATGTCAGGTTAATTTTAAGGTTGCATGCTGCGATCATTTCTAGAAAGTCACTATCTCGTGTTTGTTCTTCTGAAATGTTTTTTGTTGTTTTTATATAGATTGTGACTAGTTTAATGATCCAATAAAAAATAAAAAGGAGGGTATAACCGAATGACGTATTTACTTTAATTTAAAGGACCAGCATAATACCGAGAAAAAAATATCATAGCACACTTTCCGGCTTTGTGGCCTTATTAGTGTATTTTTTTACGTAAACTGACGTGACATAATAAGTAAGCGTAAATCTGTCATTTTGTAAGGGGGACCAAACGTTGTAATTTGACAATTCTATACAAATATGATAGAATAACACTTCATGAACTTTATTAACAGGTTTGGTGACAGGGGTCAACAATAACATGATAAGGGTTATGTGAATCACATCCATTTATTACTTCGTGACTGAAGTATACAGCAGTAAACACACTGTAACATAGGTACGAGATATTATAGCGCGCGTGTTAATAACCGAGTCGTTGGGCAAAAAGTCAATCTAATCAGTCTATCTCGCTCGCACTGGGCTTATGGAGCGCAGCGTATATTGATGAGCGTATCAGCATAACAGGAGGAAGTTGATATCGATTAAGATTTATTAAATGGAACAAAAAACAAATTCATTAAGTGTAGCTTTGGCGCACTTGTAGCACATCCTTACTGTTATTGACATTTATGGCCCGACGACTCAGTTTATAGCGTTCGCACTATAGTATACATAGTATAGATCTTAGATCCAGCAATATTTATACGTACATTTTGCCTTACCAATAATAAATACTTAGATCAACCGGACCAAAGAATTCTACACTATGCATTCAAATATTTGTAGAATAGCTCACCCAGATATTCACGAGGAAAGCAAGGTGATTATTATTCCCTTCTACGGACTTATTGTTTATACAAGACGCCGTCTTGTACTCAGTGTCCGGCGGTTAATCTGATTTACTCCAATAAAGACATCCTCTTTTGGGATTAGCCCAAATATTTTGAAATTACGTCTGTTAAGTTAATTTGGGTAGTTCTTAGTACCTACCTGCCACCGTTTTCTAAATACAACAGTAGATACTATGGTAAGTGAAATATAAATTTGTATAACGAACTGGTATTTGACGCCAATAGGCATAGTTCCAAAAGAATCTGATAAGCACACCAGAATTTTGCTAGTGAACAAAGAATATAATATATAATCGCCTTTCATGGTTCTATAATCCAAAACATCTTATCAAAAGTTAAATAGCCATGACACTTTATGTTTTGAGAGTGCATTAGTCTTTTGTTAATATACTCTTGTACTGTCATATAATTAAATACAAGTTTAATTATATGACAGTACAAGAGTAATTATTAGTAGTTTCCTTAACAATCTCATCATCACCAAGGCCATATCGACTCTTATATTATGTATCCAAGATAAAGTAGGTCTATTTTATTTGCTGCGGAAATTTTAAATAAACGTGGCATAACATCGGTGGTCGGATGTAGTGGTTTGTCACGCTCTGGCAATTAAAATGTCTGTCAGTTGAAGTGTGAAAAAATACTGTTTAAATATATCTACCTATGTTAAAGCCACTTTAATTTGTTAAACCTTTACTTACTCCAAATGAAAAAATAATTAAAAAGGTATAGAAATAAATATCGAGAGAAACATCAAAACAATATTTCTTTATTTAATTACAGAGATAAAGGAAATTTGGAATTAATTAAACCGTATACATCATTAAATTAAACGATTATAACTATACTAATAATATTTATAAAAGAGGCATTTAGGGTTAAAATATTATTACATTTAATTAAAGGAAGAGAAATGTAATACATCAATTACATAAATTAAAAATGTATTTGATGTATAACATTTTTATGTAATGTAATTGATGTATTTGTTACATTAATAACAATATAATATTATTTAGATATAAGTTTGTTTACCAAGTATTCTATACTCTGCTTATTGCAGTTGAAAGATTACTTTCGTCTTCTTAAACCCGCACTCGAATATGTAAAATTAATCAATTCAACTTAAGGCAAAAAGATCTTGAACTTCTTGTAAATATTATTTTTATTACTCCATTTAAATATTGTTTTTTTGTAATTGTACAAGTTGTTAACTTTGGCGTCTCAGTATAAGTAAGTTATATATTACTCTTATTAAAGAAGATAATTCACAATCATAACGGCAAATATGAATAAGGAGAATAACACGTGGCTCTTTAAAAAATATTATTTCTATTTTTTGTACTAAGTATCTGTATATAATTAAGATTCTCTATAAATGTAGACAGAAACAAAACTTTCTATAACTTATTCTGAAAATCTTTTAAACTGAAAATATATGGCTTTGTTATTTATTTGATCAATTGGTATTATAAAATTGATACTATGACAAAAGCTGACTGAATGCATACTGGTCAAGTTCTACCTACCAAAGGGTTCCGTAGCAAGGGTTAAAAAATCAGTTCTCTTATTAATGTAATATTTGTAATTTTAGTATGCATAAATTAACCTCTCAAATCGCGAAGTATATTTAGATTTTCATTTTGTCGACGATGGACTTAAGAATTTTCAAAACCCCCGCACTGTAAGACTAAGTTTAAATAGGATTTAAAAAAAAACTTTTAAGTGAAAATTCGTTAACATAAAAAATATTTAAGTAGAATATTTAGTAAATAAAGCCCTAACATAATATGATACCTCACCTAAATTAAATATACCGAAGCTTTTTTTATCATTTATTTTGGACATTTAAGTTTATCCAGCGAAATCTAGTGCTGAAGTTCAGTTAAATAGTCGCTAAGCTAGTCATATTATGCATATAGTGAGTGACATTTATGTCTGCATATGTTATTATAGAAGACTTTTTGGATTTGTGTTAAGTCAGTGTATTACAGTAAAATCGATAAGACGATCAAGTTCATTGCTGTTACGTGAACGAGAGATACTAACGTCCTAACTTTATATTCATAATTAAGCAAGATATTTTTCCGTTTTCTTAGTACATACCATTTTAGAACGGAACCCTTGAAATTATTTAATAGTGTTAAATAATCATCATTAGTTTTAGTTTTTTCAAAGAATTTCAAAACATATTGTGTTCTTTCCGAAGACTTTTAAAGAAGACAACATAATACTATTGCACTTTATACACTTCTTTCAATTGAAATTATTTATTTTGTTATTATTACTTCATAAACCAGTTTTGGGACTTTGCTGTTTATTTTTATAAAATAACAAACATAACACTATATTAATGGCAGTTTCTAGTCGTAATATTCTAAATTTTACACTAGCTAAGTAGTGTCTACTTACGTAAATAAAGCAAAGTTTCTATATAGGTACTTATTTAAGGAATAAGAATTGGAGGAAATACGAATTAAGACTAAATAGGTATTCTACTTCTACCTTGCAACTGAATTAAAGTATTATAGATAATAAGGCTGAAAGATATCACAAATAGAGAAAACATTTTGGAGAGTAGATAGAGGTACGATAATTTATAAATGTTTTAATTGTTTATCTAATTATTAATAATAATCTTTCAAATATTAATTCGATATAAAAACAATTAACATTCATTGAACACTCACTATTTATGGCCCAATATTCACTTAAACCTTCCAGCATCGCAAGGATTTGTGCCTTAGCGATAAATAGAAAACCACACCAACTACTGTCTAAACTTCAGAGGTAGTAAGTACGTAAGCTAGAACAAATCGAATATCGAAAGCTGGTTACACATATTCGCCTAATGAATAATCAATCTAATCCATCATATTATATGCTTATCGACTACGACTCACAAAAGCACTTCTAAATAAATCGGAAACCCTTATAAAGATCAGGATTAGATTGAATATTTCGTTGTGGCGTTAGAGAATATTTCATTAATTATTACAACGAGTGACTTTTTGTCTGTTTCAAATTTATTCTTTAGTATATCTAACAATCAAAAAACCACCCACACTTTATTAACACAACATTCGACGATCGTCTGCATCGATGCTTTTTGGAGATTAAAATGTCTTCGATTGCTATATTTAAAATATGCGCTGGTGCTATTTCTTCAAGTTACTGACTTTGAACGTCGTAATAAATCGCGAGTTTAGCGATTTTATAGATGCCTCTTCGGCTGCTAGAAACGTATTTCCCAGATGCCAAGGGCGCACTAAGTTGAGACCCCAATCCATGCACATTTAAATCCAAATTTAAATGTTCGCGTATTGTGTAAAGTGTTATCTAAACATGGAGGAAAAATCGAATTTATTTTAGAATTCTAAATATTAATAATACAGATTTTTAGAACCAGCGGGATTTGAAACATATCTTCGGCTATAGTGCCCTGAGTGCTCTGTCAATGGAGCAACGGTCCACATACCACCGACACCGAAATTAATGTATGCCTTTCATCAATCTTATAGCGACTGTAGCGTTATCTAGTAGGAAACATTACAGTTTCCATCTACTAAACAACAGACCATCTTACAATGGGACACAATTAAACGAAAGATAACACATTGTTTTTTTTCATATTTTTATATTCTATGTGTTCTTAAATTTCTAAGGTATCTAGCTTCTGGCAAGCAACTAGCTCCGATCCCAAATGCTAATATTATAGATCACGAACTTGTATATGAAAAGGCACATGATACGAGTCCACGTAATGTAGATAATTTGAAACGCACTATCAATAAGGATAGCTAATTAAATAAAATCAATTTATAAAATTATTAAACTGTAGGCTAGTAGATAGTTTAATATTTTTGACTATTGGTATTATTTATCAATATTTTCTTATTCTTAATCTTATTCTTATTGATTATAAACTAAAAAGTTTCTTGTTTTCATGGTTGTTAATAGTGAATAGATAAATTGAATAGGTAGGTACGACGTTTAAATAAAAAGTCTAGTTAAAAAATAATTCAATCGTCTTGTTGGTCGACCAAAATGTATTTACTGCATAGACTTTTCCAGATACAATTACAATGTATTTGTATAGAATATTAGCTCACTATAATATACTCCTTGTTAAACATCATCATATCCCATAGCTGGCCATGCGTATTCTTTCTCTCTGTAGGAGAGAGGAAATTTTAAGCGCTTCTTCAACGCAGGTTTGCGGTTTGATTCTATCATATATTAGTTATAATAACCGACGCCGTTGGCTTTTTTGCTCTATGCAGCGTTGGGATGGAACTCATAAATTTATTATTGGCCTGCCTCAGATCTCGAATTCAGTCTGATTTTTAATTGTACTTGTTTATAATAAGAGAAAAAAGGCATTTTGACATCACCGAGAGATAATTTTATGAAACACATGCGTGAAAACGTAAAATATTTTGTAAATGTATGCACAAAATTAAAGTCCCATTTATATATATTATATACATTATCAATATATCAGATACGTTACCAGCTAAGAAAATAATAATTAATAATAACATATAGTTCTTATCTACTTGTAAACTGCCCGTGAATCATTAAAATAATTTTATAATACAATAAAACAATATTATTTGTCTATGTTAGCTATATTATTATAATTTGAAATATGTAAAGCATTATTTTGGAACTGTTTGATTGCTGTTATTTATATCTACAAATTTATAACTATTAAATGCGACAGACTTTTATTCGCATATTTTTATAATTATTATCCGATATCAATAAATTTATTTTAATAGTATTTTGAAACATAAACGTTGAAAATTTACAGAAAAATGTGATTAAAGCTAATCTAATCATTAGATTTTTCAAAGATATCTAGAACATGAACTTATTAATTCAGAATTAGTGACTTAGTTATTTAAAAAAAAAAAAAAAAGGAAAGTTAATATTGACATTTTTTCATTTAAAAGGTGTATGTATATGACTTTATTATATCATACAATATGTAGAATTAAGTTCAAAGTTTTCACAACCTCATATAAATTCCGATGAAAAAATTCATTATTTTGTAAACTTTCATATTAATATGATAGCGATTTTATAAAGAATACAGCATAAATTATGCAATTTCTTTAAGTAGTATTTGGTATAATTTTATATTTTTGATGTACATATTAGCAATTAAAATATTAAATTTAATCTCTTGTATTGATCATTTTGAAGTAACACAGTACACGCTTTGCAAAATTAAAAGATTTATTTGAATTCCCTAAATTCTGAAACAACTAAATAAAATAAGTAACACTTGTTACCTTCAATTAAACAATAGGAAAGGATATGAAAAGAAAAATAATATATATATAAAAACAATTTATTACCAATATACGTAATTATAAGTAAAAGAACTTAAAATAATTATGATAACATCAAAATTAAAATAATATTTATACTTAATATTTTAGTATTAAAAATCACAACAATGGGTAAGTATAATATCTAGTCTTGTGAATATTATAATTAAATATGTAAGATTTTATATATTATATAATGTGGCTTTAAAAAATATTGTGTTGTAGGTCAACAATAATAAAAAAGAAAAGTAATAAAAGGTAACCAAAAAACAAAACATTAAATGTTGCACAGCACAATCGAAATCATTCCGCGCATACCGTGCTCACTAATCTAAAGAGTAGGTACTTTGCAATAATCCACGTTAGAATGAAATTGATGGTGAAGTTTGACAAAGTATAATTTTTTTATTTGAGTAATTACGGATGTTGCAATGTTGTGCAAGGGAACACAATTTTCGAAGCCACTGGTAATGTCGGTGGCTTACTGGTAAGTATATATTAAATTAATTTGTAGGCATATATTTCCTATACATTTTACCTTTACGTATAACTTAAGTAGGTAATTCACATAATATAATAGGTAGTTTATATAATATAATCGTCTATCTCAATGTTAGGTGTACTAAGTATTAAGGCGATATTAAAATATTATATATTAACAATAATTTTAACAAAAAAGTAAACTTTGGAATAAACAAAAATTCAAAGGTTTTTACTTAATTTTTTTTTTTAATAATCAGTAAAACAAAAATGACTTAAGTAAATTAAAACAGATTATTGGAGAATACGAAAACACCATATAAAAACGAATATATAAGAAAATAAACTGCAAACAGACATTTACTAATTGATAATAATCACAATAATATCCTAATCTAAAGCCTCAATATACAGTTTATATACTATCTACACTATAGTATATTAAGTAATATTAGACGCTGTAAATATCCCGCGGACTGAAGCTGGTATTTCTGTAAAATTTAAATTAAACATTTATAATTTGTTTCACAAAAATATTGATTTATCAGTCTATGATCTATGAACATGTAAATTTCATTAATTACAAGATTAATATTACCCCTTCTGGTGATAAGAGTTGGTAATTTTTTTCAAAAAGTTTAAGCTTAACTGGCTTGACGCTCACTTTTATGTGACGTTTGTTAACATGACAAGTTGCACCCATAAGGGACAGAGCAGATATTGAGTTTACATCGCACAATGATTAAATCGTTAGATGTTCATTGTATGCCATAAAATTTCACAAGTTACGTCCGTCTCTTTAAAATGATTACGGTAAATTGGCTTCATGTTCTCTGAGATGAAATTTGTTAGTCAATCTGTTTACGTAATGTAAGCATAGTAATGATAGAAACTTATAAAATACAGGTAATTACAAATAACATAACGTTAGTAGAAAGAGATGCATACCGATTATTTATGAGTTTTAGATACGGCTACACGTCAGTTGTGTACCTGGAACTGAATTGAGAAGGCTGAGCGAACTGAGCACTAGTAAGATTGTCTCAGTTTGTTAGATATTAGCCAATAATGAAAGTGTTATGAAGTGGAAATAAAATTAATGGTGATATCTGCATGCAGTATGAATTTAAAATAATGATGCAAATAGAATGAAATATGTAATGAATATTCATGGGATATAATTATGGAAACAACGAATATTCTGAAGTTGTAAATGTTATGAAGAGGAAATAAAATTTATCATGATATCTGCATGCAGTATGAATACTTAGTTAAAATTATGATGCTAATAGAATGAAATATGTAATGAATATTCATGAGATATAATTATGGAAACAACGAATATTCTGAAGTTGAAAATGTTATAAAGTGGAAATAAAATTTATCATGATATCTGCATGCAGTATGAATACTTATTTAAAGTTATGGTGCAAATATAATGAAATGTATAAAGAATATTCATTAAATATAATTATGGACGATTAGGTGGAAATTTCTAATGAGTATTATGTAACATACACAATACGAGTATGTGACCATGCATTTAGGTAAATTCATGCACGCAGATCAGGAACTAAAAATAATAGTTAAAGTTAGTATCAAAATCATTCAGTATTCATTAAAAATAATATTTAATTTGAAGAATTCATTGTTAGTAGTAAACTCATACATCTTCATTTAGTACAAACTCTACTAACCTGGCGCTTACTGGAACGATGTCCTCATCTGAGTCAAGATCGTACGGATCTTCCCGCATGTAACTCTTGTTAGTGTAGCCTCTTACGTCCACTGAAATATATAAAAAAATATATAAATATTTAATGGACATTTTATTTCTTTTAATTTATATATAAGTACCTAAATTTCAGAAATATCAATATTTAACAAATTGTTTACCGATTCCCACGTCGCCCCTTCAAGACCAACGGCATAACGCTCACTTGTGCCGTCATGACGTTTACATATATTTTTAATAACACAAGATGCCAAGTACAATATAATTTATTATCAAAAAACTTTCGGTTCTTTTGCTCCGGTTTACAAGCTTTTATTTTATTTTTCTGTTGTTAGCATATTGGTCGTCAAAATAAGCAAAAAAATAATAAGGTAGGTAGCATAAGTAACTATTTGTGATTAAGTTTTTGTGCTCTTTAAACTTGGAACATCGGAAACATTGGAGTGACATGGTGCCATGGAGCTCCTTAGACGGAATGGAAGTGTGATGATGTATTATTTGTACCTTTGGTGGAGTCAGCATCAGCCCACTTGTAGTCAGTCTCGCTGTATAGTGGCGGGAGCGTCTGGTGAGGTGTGGGATACAGATCCAGGTTGCGCTTTTCCTTTATGCTATCCGTGTCGCTGAATGCTGGCATCCTGTAATTAATTTAAAAAAAAAAGTTATGGTATAAAGAAAAAAAATACTTTTTTTTATCAGTCATGAATCATAATGCCGAAGAACCGTTTCTTGTAATGCAGAGGTTGTGACAACATATTGGTCGATATTCTGTAACTATAAGTTTTTTTCTGTACCTATAAGTTTTAAATAAGTTTTGAAATATAATAGGTTTATTACATACCTACATTTATCATTCCAATTACACTACTATAGTTGGTTACATTGTGAAAAACAGGTTTTTTTAAATCATAATATACTTATTCGTAGCAGAACTGTATATAAATATTCAACTATATTTATACAGATTGGTAGGTAAGTCACAGCGATAAGTATTCAGTAGATATAAACACTGATAATACCTCTGCGATACCTAAAACGTGTATATCTATTTAGCGGTTATAAAACATGTTACCGAAATATTCCCGTGAGGTAGTTTAGTAATCCGAAAGTCGGTAGGTAAACAATCCCTATCCAATCAATCAATACAAATCCAATCATAGCAACTCTCTACTAATACAATGATGTTTATTGTTTACATACGAATATGTTTATTGTTGTTGGAAGCTGTGATAGCCCAGTGGCTAGGACGTCCGCCTCCTAATCAGAGGTCGGGGGTTCGAACCCGGGCACGCACCTATAACTTTTCGGAGTTATGTGCGTTTGAAAGCGTTTAAAATATAACTTGCTTCAACGGTGAAGTAAAACATCGTGAGGAAACATGCATGTCTGAGAGTTCTCCATAATGTTCTCAAAGGCGTGTGAAGTCTGCCAATCCGCACATGGCCAGCGTGGTGGACTGTGGCCAAACCCTTCTCATATTGAGAGGAGACCTGTGCTCTGTAGTGAGCCGGGAATGGGTTGATCATGATGATGATAATGATTGTTTTAACCGTTAAAGATTCTGATATACCGACGTAGGTAATTTATATTATTTGTCCTTCTTACAACTATCTTCTTTTGACCATAACTCGGGAAGAAAAGATGGAATACGTACAGCTGTGGACAAATCTAGTAAAAGCAGCTATACAAGGCTAGTAATACAAGACTCGTCAGAACAGTCATAAAATAAATACTTTGTTATATACAAAGCTAGTCGGAAAAGAGGTAAGTACTAGCATACTAGTAAAATAAGTACTCGCTATAAAATATTTTTGTTTATAAACAAATAACGGAGGTGCATTTTATTTTTCATATTTAAAAGTAAACTGACAGCGAAACTTAGTAATCCTTACTATTTATACAGCTGTGGTTCTGTCACAGTATATATTTTTGTGAAGACAGTTATTTCAATAAAAGTATTGATATCAAGAAAAAGTTGTGAGTTTTTGGTTTGTGTATTCCTTGGTTTTTATGTGTGGTTTATTAACGTATTGGTATGGTTATATGTGTAGGTCAATAAATTGTGTTTTCATTTCAAAAAGGTTGTCGTTGTCATGGTTACTGTAGCCCTCCAGCCTTTCCAATTTGCCTCCGTATGAGTTAATGAATTATATTCACCTTGTATAATTTTCGAAGCAGCTGAAGCGCCAGAGCGTAAAAGCAAGCATGGCCATGGAGATCACAACACCTCCAGCAATCACGAGCCACACTGTCAGTATTCCTCTATCATTCGGCACTTGGTATTCCTGGAATAATCGACAAAACAAAAACATGAATAAAGCTTTTAAATACTTTTTTTTATATGCAACTCACCTGATTGTAAGTGATAATGCGGTCTAAGAGGGTAGCGGGCTAACCTATTGGTAACCCCATACTCCTAATTGGTTTCTACACGACATCGTGCGGGAACGCTAAATCGCTTCCTTGTCGGTAGGGTGGCAACTAGCCACGGCCGAAGCCGAAGCCGGGAATCGAACCCAGGAGCTCCAACTTTTTTTTTTTAATGCGACAGCGCACGCACTGCGCCACGGAGGTCGTCAACTCTAACTAATGTATATACATTCACACACATACATTCATACATCATAGACACTGGATGAATTTAAATAGAAACACAAATCAAATAGGAAGTGCTTAGCTTAGGATAAGCTTAGCTTAAAATTTCTATCCCAGATAACCTTCTTACAGCTACACTTCTAACAAGTAAAAATTCGATACCGCGAAGTGTGCAACTATCGTCAGATCTAATTTAACTTGAGCATTCTTTCACTTAAACAAATATAAAGTGCTTCAAAATACATACTTATAGTTATCCTTAAAAAAAGCGTAATTTATGATTTACATACTGACCGCTCTAAAATTACATTACATAAAAATATATGTTATTCTTAATTATTAAGGTAATTGACGAAAGGGATAAGGTATGGTATTTGTTAAATCCATTATTAATATTAGATTAGTAACCTAACATACAAACAACTGAGAAAAAATGTTTTCCAACTTTCATAGAGATTTAGTATCACATTTGTGTAAAAAAGACAATGAAGGTATCATAAAACGTGACTGCGAGCCCATTTTTCCAAAGTTATGCATGCAAAAACAAAAGAACAAAGCCACGAAATCTAAACTGAAAAAGCTAGCTCGCCATTTTCCATCGCAGCGTGGCGGAGGCAAGACAATTCCTCACCTACTTCGCCGGAGTATTGTGATTCTAATTCTTAGCCTAGGCATGTTATGTAAAATGTAAGGAACATTGTTCGCGTTCCAAGAGGCTTACATGTCCTAATTATTTATCGTCCGCTTCCGCTGGCGCGAAAAACCGATTAAGGGTATGGATTTTATATAACCGCTTTATAACAGATTTGCCTGCTGCTATATTAGACTGCATCAACACCATTAGGGAAATTGCCCAACTTATAAAGGAATAAAACTTAAAAATATTGTTAGAGATCATATTATAGTACAATTAAATTAATATTTGTATTACGAATATAAACTGTCAATTTCAAATGTAAAAGGACGTACGAGTGCTCATTTTAAAGAAGAGACAACTTCGGTTTTCGAACGTAAGGGAAGGAGAAAAAGAGCGGGAACTAGCGGCGGCGTTTTGGAAGGACGCGGTACAAGCGCGATTGATTTTTGACAAATTGATTAGTATTTAAGTTAAAAAATACATAGTTGTTTATTGTCAAGATAATAAAGTTATAAAAAAAGAAGACTAATTTGTTATAATTTCACACAATCGTTAACAATATATAATTTATTAATTGTATAAATCTAATCTGCAAACTCTGTTCATAAACCTTGCACACATGGAATTACATTTATAGTAATTTCTTTTACCGAACGATTTTTTATACCAATTTTTTGCATTAGCACAAAAATGTCATTGATCGATCATAGAGACACAATTGTTTTAGCTGACATGAACCCAGTTGGGCTAACATGCGCACCACTAAACAAATGTGACAGCTAGTTATTCGTCCATCTCTATAGAAATAAGACGAGAAACGGGTAGATATAATTATAGCTAACCCTACAGGTCTGGTCGACGAACTGATATTATAAGACGCCACACGGTACCACCCGCGCGAAGCTGGGTAGGGTCAATTTGTTATCTAATAAATACTACTACGTATATTGTGATAGCTTTAATTGCCTTCATTGATAACGATAATAATGTCTAGCGAATTTGAGATTATCACAAAAAGGCATAGTTAAGTTCTACATTGTATCTAATGTGATACCTGCTTCAACTATAATATACAATATTTTTATTTATTTGAACTCTATAAAAGTAATGGTAAAGATATGAATGTCTAGCGAATTTGAGATTATTACAAAAAGGAAATGTTTAGTTCTACATTGTATGTGATATGATACCTGATTCAACTATAAGATAGTAGTAGTAGTAGATATAGGATAGAGACAATACTTTCATTTGAAAAATATGAAGACCTCCGTGGCGCAGTGCGTGCGCTGTCGCATTATAATGTTGGAGGTCCTGGGTTCGATTCCTGGATGGTAATCTGTTTAGGGTGATGAAAGCAACCTACAGAATAAAATATCACTTGTTGTTGCGATTATTCTGTCCATACCAAAAAAACCTTGCAATAATCCGAAAAACAGGTAGGTAATCTGCGACAGTCCAACGTAAAATTACTTCAATCTTTACTTTGATTGACACCACATTACATAGATCTTCCAAAATGCACTCTCAACGAACGCTTCTTTTCTAAACTTTTATAGATGAAATTAATTGAAGAAAGTTTCGACCTTGGACATTATTTAAATTATTATAAATATTATATATTATGAGAAATCTTAGCGAATTACTTAAACTACCAATAGGTAATTTCTCTATATCGGCTTTAAAACTAAGGTTACCTTTTTGATTCACTTGATTAATTGTGGTTGTTTGAATTCCTAAGCCTTCTGAATAAGCTTAAAGAATATTCATTTTAATAAAATAAATGTAAAAAAGCTGTGATGGCCCCGTGGTTAGGGCGTCCGCCTCCTAATTAGAGGTCGGGGGTTCGAACCCTGGCACGCCTCTAACTTTTCGGAGTTATGTGCGTTTTAAAAAAAATAAAATATCACTTGCACTTCACCGTTGAACGGTGAAGGAAAACATCGTGAGGAAACCTGCACGCCTGAGAGTTAGTTATCCATAATGTTTTTCAAAGGCGTGTAAAATCTGCCAATCCGCTCATGGCCAGCGTGGTGGACTATGGCTAAACCCTTCTCATATTGAGAGGAGACCCGTGTTCTGTAGTGAGCCGGCAATGGGTTGATCATGATGTTGATGACGATGATATATATAAAACCTAGAGTTATGTATAGCACTTAAACACTTTAATATTACTTTCGTAAGCCCTTGTCGATTGACTAAGGTGAGCTCTACACAATTACCATTCATATACATAAAACGTGTACGTTTAGACCGGTGCACCTGTGTTGGTAGAAGTTAAACAAATTAGTTTACTTGTCTGATGTGTCGAAACTGTGCTTATGCTAAAATCAAATCACCAAAACGTTATATAACTCTTACCGTAATTCCCAACGAGCTCAATCTTTCTGCATATGGGTCAATATGAGAATAAGTTTCCCACATATTAGACAGATCCACTGCATTAAGTCTATGCTCCCTTTCTTCATCTTCATCGTCCTCATAGACGAGTGGCACTCCAAAGCTTACTTCAACACATCTCTCGAACTTTGGCCAGTTGTGGAAGCACAGCGCTCTGCTTGTTATCTGTGTAAGTTCTAAACTGAAATTTTAAAGAAAAAAGGGTTTATTTATAAACAATAAACTCTGAATGTACGGAACCGAAAACTCGTCATTATTAGAAAGTTATTTTATCCTTAAATAGCTACGCTATAGGTAGGTACTTTATTTTAGTTTCGTGGAAAAAGTAATACTGATATTGAATAGATCTAAAAAAGAGACCAAGGCAGGTTTAGCTATTTTTAATAAATAAGCCATAATGAGGCATTTCATTTCGGATATAATTTAAAAGTACATTTTATATAAGAATTATAATTTTTATCTTCATACTTGTTGATTAAATCTCAATATTGCCAACCTAATTGTCTAAATATCAAGTAGTACTTACTAAAAAGGAATTAGATCCGAACTTCCATTACATTTCAATGAATCAAAATGAATCGTAAAGAGAAAAAAAATAGGGTTAACCTACCCTTTTTAAAATAGGTAAAGTATAGTAAACTTATTCAAATCTCTAAGCTTAAAGTATTAGGTAGGTAGTAAAACTTAGTATATAAAATTCTTAATATTATTCCAATGCGGATATACTGAAGTAAAATTACTGTATATCAAAGCCATTAAACATTCAGTCTATCTGGACTGTTTCCGGCAAAAGTTGATACTAATCTTGGCTTACTTCCAATCTTTTGCTTTTGCCAAAGTACTGCGTAGTACTTACTTTAGCTCTAACAACTGTTTATTATCAAACATCAATCGCATTTGTATTATCACGTAGGTATATTTTAGATTTTTTCATTTATGAAACGAATGCCAAAAGAAGGCTTAAAATTATCGGGATTTTTGTGCGATGTTCGACTATACGTGCGTCATATTTTAACCCATTACTTAGGTATCATCATCAGCATCATCATGATCAACCCACTACCGGCTCATTACAGAGCACGGGTCTCCTCTCAATATGAGAAGGGTTTGGATATAGTCCACCACGCTGGCCATGTGCGGATTGGCAGACTTCACACGCCTTTGAGAACATTATCGAGTTCTCAGGCGTGCAGGTTTCCTCACGATGTTTTCCTTCACCGTTGAAGCAAGTGATATTTTAATTGTTTAAAAACGCACATAACTCCGAAAAGTGCAGAGGTGCGTGCCCGGATTCGAACCGCCGACCTCTGATTAGGAGGCTGACGCCCTAACCACTACTACTATCTATTAGGTATAGTCTTGAATAAAACAAGCGTATCTTTTTTCATCCACAATATTTTTTATAAACGTTTTACTTAGATAATCCTGCGGATGCTATGAGCCAAGCGCTCGACATTCGTAGTTCGTGCCCACTGGCTAACGTAACAAACTCGAGTAAGCTTATAAGATGTGGCAAAGCTGTGTAATTAGGTCAATTACCTTTGGGTAAAAATAGCATTAATTAAAAGCATTCCCGAGTCTTCCTGATTGCACGCGCCTTATTACCAATTTAACTAAACTGGGTAATTATAGAACATATTCAAATAAATAGTAAGATAAAAATAAAAGAGATTTGTGAAATTGCTTGGAAATGAAATGCTCATTTATCTGTTTGGTTTGCACGTACTCGTATTTGTCATACGTAATACTTATGTATCTACTGCTGAAAAACACGACAGTAAATTCAATGATAAAGATTTACAACTGAAGAACAAGTTTATTGCATTATAAATGAACATTAATGTCGCTGATGATGATGATGTTGATGATGATAAAATTAAAAAATTAAAAAGAGCTGAATTTTGACCTTTATATAATTTTCTATTGTCAGTTTGCCTTGGCTTAGAATTCGCATACAAATGAATATTCAGTTCTCAAAAGCTCTTAAACGTCATACTTGACTGAGAGAGAATGGGGTTATACTATATCGTCGAGAGGTTGTATACATGCATTCTGTTCTTTTATTAGAACTATGTTAGTGGTATGAGAAATGGTCGGATCATTGTGTGTGTGTGTGTTTTTTTTTTTAAACAGTAAAAATTTTAGGAAGTATTCTATTTTAATGTTTTGGGAGATTATTTGAACGATATTCTCATTCGATTTTTGCATTGACTTATAAAATTGAAATGGGATATTAAAAGCATATTTCGTTCCTAGATTTTACACTTTTGTAGTCGCTTATCTCTTGTATATGTAAATACAAAAAAATACTAGTGTGTGTATTAATATATGTTAAAAATATCGTAAGAAGTTTATTGACCGAGCGAAGTGAGTTCTTTGGTTTCGTCAGTCTGTCCGACGAAAAGTTAACTTTACATTTATATTTAAGCAACAGAAGTATATTAAAATTCACAAATGAATGATATAATCGACCCCCGCTCGCTTTTATGATTCTCGTAAGATGCGCTCAAAATACTAATAAAAACAAAATATAAGACCAATGCACTTATTCCTTGTTTAAGTTTCTTGCTTGCGACACGATTTTTTTTATCCAATACAAGTTAGCCCTTGACGGCAATTTCACCTGGTTTATGTGCAGTCAAGATAGTAACGGGCTAACCTGTTAGGGGTATGGTATGAAATTATGCCGGAACACTAAACCGCTTGGCGACAAATCTTTGTCGGTAGGGTTGTAGCAAGCCACGGCCGAAGCCTCCTACCAGACCAGACTCGAGGCGGGTATCGAACAAAGGACCTCCAACTTGAAAATGTGACAGCGCGTTGCGCCACGGAGGTCGCCAAAGAAGAACAGAAGTCAGAAGATAGCGAACGAAACGTACTAAGAGTAGGTATGAGTAGATACGTATCAAGTCAAATGTGTCAAGCCAATCAACACAAGTGGCAAAGTTATTTGTACCAAGAATAGCGGCTCAACTAATTGGATGAAACTAACAATGTAGTTATTATGTCGGTAAAAAACTGAAACACGTGCTCCACCGAATAAGCTAACTTGAGTTTGTCATCAAAAGTGTATAAACAGACTACGTGTGATTAGTTCATGATTTAGACCAAACCTCCAGTTTTAACAGGGTATCTTTTGATTTCGTATTTATCTTCGTACCTACCGTTAAACGACAAAATAACAAATAACATAAAAATGTTTTAAATTTTTTATTAAATTGTAAGTTAACATAAAATTAGTATTTTGGCTTTTTAATTAATATAATTTTATAGTTGTAGATTATTATAGTTTTTTTTATTATTATTATTTTAAGTTTTATGTTATGCATGTCGAGTTAGCTTGTAAGTGAGTATACATTGATAGTCCTAAGTATACAAAATTTAAAATATATATAATAAATAAATAAAATAAAAAATAAAACATGTTTCATGAAATTGACCAAATAGAGTAAATGTATTTACTAACAATATGTCTTATATGACGCACCTGTTTAATTCGCATGGAGCATGAGAGAGGTGGGGTTTTCCACCCACGTGGGAGATAAGCACCAGGCTCAGGGGAGTTTCCATCCAATGATGACATAATCTTATCTTTATATATATATAAATGCGCAAATTTGGATGGATGGATGTTTGTAAACCGTACCAGCGGCTGAACGGATCCCGATTAAAATATTCACAGATGTAGATTATAGTTTAAAAAACCACATAGGCCACTATTTATCATTTATTTATTTAAAAATTAGGTTCCCGTGGGATAGATTTTTAGCCCAAACTGTCAGACACTTAGACGTTAAATTTCCATGCAAACAAAGTCACAACATGCAACATCTAGTAGGCTTTATTTCATTTTAGAATTCCCACTAGAATTTAGAACTACGCGGATGAAACCGCGAGGCGCAGAAAGTAAAGTCTTTTATCATTTCAAACGAAAGTGGAATTTTTATGCTTCATTTTAACTCTTGTTTACTTATTACAGACCGTATCTAAAAATTTTATGGATCAATACCTACTTTATTTTTAAATTGCCAAAAACATCTTTATCAGAGCTTTCGTAAGTTAATGATAATTAATCTTAGCTGCAAAAGAAAGAAAAAAATGCTTTACTGAATGCCACTGGACGCATCGGTCTGATTTTTGGCATATATAGGGGCAAAAAAGTGTAAGGGTATAGGCCATGGCTATACCATGGCATACAACCCTACTGACAAAGATGATCCGCCAAGCGATTACGTGTTCCGGTACGAGCTCGTGTAGAAACCAATAGGTTTAATACAACTACGATATCTCTATATTAGCCTGCTACTATCTTACACTGCATTATAACCAAGTGTCAAGAGCTTACTTGTAGTGAAGTAAATAAAATACAGATAACTATTACAACGAAGGTGTCTGCTACGAAATTTTTATGTTGTGATTCGGCAAGGCGGATTAGAGAAAAAAATAATGTCAAAGAGCAAAATAATCACAACAATAAAAAGAAATACACATTATTAGTGTGTGCTAGGCTGATTTTTAACTGTTGAAATTTAATGACAAATAATTGTATACAGTTCTTATGTAAGCGATTTTTAACTTTATCAAATAATCAAACTTAAGTTACATCACACGTCTTCACGCTATTGTTACGTAATTATAAAGAACAGGTAAAATCGGCAATTTAAATGTCGTACTTGTCGTTAAATTTGAAACCTATAATAACGAAGGTAATTTATACAATGTTGCACGTAAAGAAAACAGTTTAGAGATAAATGATAAGAGAATGTTACAGTGGCGGCACGTAGTGAAAATAGTTTGAAGAACTTATAACATGTTTTGCTAATATAGATTTTTTACAATGCTTTTTCGACCATTCAGCAGATAATCATTATAGATTCTTGTCTCAAAAGCAAAGTAATAAAATCCTAGGAAAAATTGTGATGCGATCGGTATTTTAAAAATACTAAATAATTGTATAAATAATCATATTATGGTTCCATCTATACTACCCTAAAAGCAATTATTATTTATATATAATATATAGAGAAAATGGGTTATTTATTACGAGAAACAAAATTATAGGGTACTTACCAATATTCTAATCATCTTGTCAGTTTTCTTTTATTATCTAGATCTTCTTATTTACAGGTAATTCTATCGAGTAACAATTAATAGGAAGAAAATTACTCTAGTTGAGACGGATTCGACTATTTACCTAATTTGTACAAACTATTATAGTATATCTTTAACGTTATCTTTACTATCTATAACACATCAAGTCTTATTACAAGAACAAATAAGAGCTCAAAGATCAAAACGAATCGTATTTAGTTTAAAATTTAGTCCAGTTAATCCCAGTCTTTTTTAATGTAATTTACAGCATTTTATATCTCGATATGTTTCTTTTCACTCTAAGGGGTAATGTCCGCCAATATTTCCACATTTTCATTTGAAATGAAAAATGCGTGGCTAAATTTCATACAAGTTTTTCTTCTGTAAATTTAACAGGTTTTCTTAAAACTTCTAAAGATTTAACACATTTTGTTTCGACTATATTTTCATTATTATTAACATTATGTTTTATTTTATTAACAACTATTTTAGTGTCTTTAATTTCAGACTGTATTTCGTTATTATTATCGGCTTTATCCCGTTCACTAAGATTTAAATCAGATTTAACAATTCTGTTTGATTGTATTGTATTCCAGTTATCAGCACAATTCTTGTTCTGCATTTGTGGATAGTGATGTAATATTGCAGTAGTATTAAAAGTAATTTTTCCGTACTTCACATATTCTGTAGGCCTCTTATATTCTTGTCTACTTGTACTAGGTGCACTTAGTTTTACTTCATCGTTCGGTGACCTTAAACTAATGTTTTTAATAGGGCTCTCATCTGTGATCCCTTCGATAATATCTTTAGTTTCATCTATTAGTCCTAGCGCAACTTTTTTGCTACGTTTTAAATTCTCCATGTAAATATTATAACGATTCATATCTAAAGTATTGTTTTGTTTCAGTGGCAACGAATTTGGCAATTTCTTTTGAGGTTTTTCCTCGGCCGTGTATCACAAGTTTTGGTTATTTTGGCTCTTTGGATTGCTCGATTCTTTTGCCGCAGCGCTGTCGCGCGCGGCGTTTGTTAGCTATGTCTGAGACTGTACCATTGATATACTAGTGGTCTCAGTTACAATTGTAGGGGCAGGAAATTCTTCCCTCGTTGAATCATAAATTGGAAATTCACAGCACAACATACATTTGAGAAATCTTGGTACTTCCACATAAATAGCCGGCGGTATCGGTATAAAGGGTGACGTGGACGCTTTGTAATATAAATAATCAGGGTTATCTTTGTACTTTTCGTCCGCCGATCGTTCGAGTAACGGTATTCCAGATAAGAATAATATAATAGCTGTCGTGAATAAAGGCGATAATATGGCAATATATTCGATACCCTCGATAACATTTAAAGATAATATAAATATACCCCACCACAGTACGACTTCGCCGAAATAATTTGGATGTCGGGATAGCCCCCAAAGGCCATCATTGCACCATCTTCCTTGATTAGCTGGCTCTTGGCGAAATGCAAACTTCTGCAGATCTGCATAAGTCTCAATCAACAAACCAATAACGAACACACCCGCACCAGCGGAGTCCAGTGTTGTCATTGTTTTAGGAGCCTTAGGATATGAGTGGTGGGGAGAATTAATAATTATGACTGGTAAGCTTACAATATAAACCCATACCGCTTGAAAGGTGTAGAAGACGGCGAATCTCAAGGTGTTGCTTTTTCGGTCTTCAAACTGTTTATCTCGTCCAATATGATAAATTCTGTAAATCAGATATCCAGAGAGCCTCACACCCCAAATACACACAAATGCTGTAACCATAAGTTGTCTACTGTCATAGTTTTTTAATGTGCTTCCTCCTTGGCCGAGAAAGAATGTTAACAATGCTATTATGATAAAATTGGCACCACCAGTAAAATCTGTAACTTTATCGCTCTGTGAAAGCGAGGCGATCATAAAAAATAGTATCTGCATCGCCACTGTAACCATTGCGCTCACAGCAAAGTTGTTTCTGTCTATGAGGGGCTCCATTTTTTATATTTTACACTAAATTTTGTAAATTTTGGCATCAGGAAATACTGACATCGATATTTTGGCGCATTGCTGCATTTTAACACTTATGCTTATCTCATTTAGGTGCTATAATTGCTATTTTCACACGTGATTAACATATTTGTTGGGATAACTATCTATTTTATTATAATATATTATCGCGTATTTTTAAGACGTTCAGTTTATTCAACACGAGTGACTTTGTATTTGATTTTAAGCGTGGCACTGTGAGCTTGTCCCGCACGAAAGCTTGCTACTAAAATAGATATGACGTTTCTACTGCGCATGTCCGTAGTTTGCGCAAGCGCGAAACACACTTTGAGCTGTAGTTAAAATATTGTTGACTTTTCCCACTACGTATAGACTAACTTTAAAACTTAAAAAAGTAGTCATGATTTTTAACGAGAGCTACTGTAAACTAATACCTAAGTATTTTCTATCCTAGAACTAATGCGTTTACCACATATTTTGAACTCACGAAAAGTACTCGTATCTGTTTAATGCATGTTTGAATAAGGAATAAGTTTTCCATTGATTTTCTGATTGTGTTTTAGAGTGTAATATATCTAATCCTCAAAATATTTATAACTAATTACTAGATTACCATGTGATAAACGACTCGAGCGGAAATAAATCATTGCATGGTCACCTGCTATTATTTCTTTGCATAATTTTCGATCGGTTTATCTGTTTTCGTCAAAGTTAAGATTTTGATAAAAAATAAAAACAGAGCAGGGATGAGAGGACTGTGCCGTAAGGTAAATTGATAGTTGCCATTTTCCACAACAATGTATGATTATTAAACCGAAACGCCTGTTTCAATTTTATAAATTAGCATCAAACTCTGAGTTATTTAAAATGGACGACAAGTATCTCATAATAAATTTACTAGTATATATATATCATCATCATGAACAGCCTCTCAATATGAGAGGGGTTAGGCCATAGTCCACCACGCTGGCCAAGTGCGGATTGGCAGACTTCACACGCCTTTGAGAACATTATAGAGAACTCTCAGGCGTGCAGGTTTCCTCACGATGTTTTCCTTCACCGTTGAAGCAAGTGGTATTTTAATTGCTTAAACACGCACATAACTCCGAAAAGTTAGAGGTACGTGCTCGGATTCGAACCGCCGACCTCTGTTTAGGAGGCTGACGCCCTAACCACTAGGCTATCATCGCTTCTCGTAGTATATATAGATATATACCTTTAACCATAACCTTTTATATGTAGTTTGTACAAGATTTAGCATTCCGGAACGATGTCGTGTAGAAACCAATTAGGAGTATAAGTATACCATACCCCTAACAGATTAGCCCGCTATCATCTTACACTGCTTCATCACTTACCATCCAGGTGAGATTGCCTTCAAGGGCTAACTTGTAGTGTATAAAAACATTACACACTCTATAAATCTACTGCCACTGGATCTGTGGTACCTATATTGAGTTCTAAGCCAAAAAATGTCTTGTGACGGTACAGGTATACCAGTTTAGGTTTATAGGTAGCATTTATTGCAAAATAGTAAAACTTACGTTGTATTAACTCCAGGGTCAATCTTATTGTCGATAATGTACGTTGCAGCCATCTGGGCGACGATATCACGAAATTGTTCCTCAATATGCAGGAAGCTTTCTAAGGTTAAACCTCCAAGGTTTAAAGTGATAGTTTCGGTGGGCACAGGTATTTCTGGCTCTGGCTCAGGTTCAGGTTGAGGTGCACCAGGTCTTGGAACTAAAGAGACATGTATTTAAATATATGTGTATTAAAATTGCAATTGACTAACACCATACCTATAGGAAGTTATGTCGAGGTTTAGGTTTACCATTTGGATGATACATATTTGCCTTCTTATACTTGGTATAAATTACCACCTTTATTACTAATTAACTATTCAACCCCGGCCACGTTTTGCTACGGCTGTGTCTGTCATTATTACTAAAACCATGGTAATTAAAGAATAAAAACTATATAAACACTTTGACATAGAAATATAACGTTATGTAAAAATTTCAAGTATATTAAACTATTAAACCCTATGGCTAGGTTTAGTCGCCGTTGAGCGGATAAAAAAACGAAATAGAATTTCTGCCAACACTATTTGTATAGTGTCAGCAGATGAAACTAATCATCAAACCAAAACATATATACTTGGGCATTTTATTTCAAATTCCAAAGTTATTTTTATCCTTTAATATAGACCTACCATAAAAATGTAGTTTACGTTCAAACAAATGCAGTTCAAATAAAAAACGGCTTTATTTGTAAGTACAAGGTCAGACTAGTACAGATCGGGTCAGACTAGTCATTTACCCAATGTCTAGATAAAATAAACGGATACTTTAAACTCACCAACCATCCGGACGCTAAAGCTGAAGCCACGCAGTACCTGTGGTCCTGTCTTAGCTTCGAATCGAACGAACATCTTGTCTACGTCGAGGAACCGATATCTTCGTTCTTTGTTTAGGGTGTAAGAGAAAAGGAGACCGGTAGACCCAGACTCATCTATGCCACCTGAGAATTTTTGAATGAGATGAATTTTTTTTGTAGCCAACTGCATTTATTCCGTCGGAGATTCTCGATTTATGTACCTATTAGAGCAGCACAAGTGAATCTAGACACTTACTATTACAATGCAACTTAATAGTTATTAAATATTAAATTTCAGAATACCAGAACTTACTTCTGGGATTCTGAAATTCTGAAATTGGGAATCGTTTCTGCATTGTTTAAAAATAAAACTCTCGCTATCAATCTATGCGAGCTTTTGCAGCTTAACTGATGTTGATGAAAATATGCAAAGATACTTTAATTTCTCAAAGCAAATGGGTTACCTAAGTAACCTAAGATAAGATATAAATATCCTAAGATAGGAATTTTTAACCCCTGAGAACTAATGCATTTAAAACAAATATTACTGAAATATGTACCTATTAATTTGGTGTTCCATTAGATATGAGAAGCCAAAATATTGATTCTATCTTTGGATAGTATATTTTAAAATGACCCCAAAAAAGATATCTGATACACAAAATAATTACGTACCTAATTTCAAAGATTTGATTTTCAAGTTAAGCTTGCATATTTTTAACGTTCATATGTATATAAAACATAAAGCATACAATATTTAGAATTTGGCGCTTAAAATGCATTGCAGTATTAAGTGAAATCCAGAAGGTAACATATTAAATCATAAATGCACTCAAAATTTATCAATATTTACCTGGCTTGAATAAAACATAATCTCCTACATGGCCGTTGATAGCTAAATCAGTAATATTCAACTCGATTCCAACTCCGTCGCCCGTGATCATCCAATCAGTAACAGAATTTGTTGGATATGGACTAGGATAGCCCTGTGACGTTATAGTAACAGGGCTATCTACTGTTAACCATACATAGTTAGCAGATCTAATATCATTTTGAGTTATTTCAGTAATTCGATTCTGGGAACGAAAGTTTTGCATGAGATTATTGAATTCAGAACTTGATGAGTCTTCAATGCTTGGCGTGGTATGAGTAACTTCAGCGGCGGTACTACTGATTGGCTCGCTTATCAATAAATTTATGTCTGAAGGTTGATCCCTGAGAATAATTTCTTGCGCTTTAGGTTTAAGTGTACTCATATCTAAACTAGTAATTTCGGACTGGGTCGCTAGTAAGGCATCATCAAGATACAATATAGGGTGAGACATATTAGATTTTCTGTTCGAAAACACTTCAACATTTCGGTCTACTTTTTCTTTTTCATCTTCAATATCAGCTTTTTTGTCTCCTACATCCTTATACTCCTCTGAAGAGCTAATATTTTTGACTAATATATTATCTCCGTCATTTAAATCAAAAGTATTATCATCGTTATCATTTAATTTTCTCATTGTATCACGTAATCTTTCTAAATCTGCCCTAAAGTCTTCAATAGCTTGGTCAACTGAATCTTCTTCAGTTATTTCTTGATTTTTGTGCACATTTTCTTTAGATTCCAATGAAACATAAGAATAATTAAGGGGTTCTTCTTCGCTATTTTCATTATTTTCCTCCATAGTATCAAAGGTCTCACCTAATATTCGTGAAGTCTCTTCAAGTATTTCAGAAAGAGTAGAAGTTTTTTCTGTGTGTAATTCGACAACATCATCTGGGGAAAATTCATTTTCATTTTCGTCGTTTAAGATAGATTTTGTATCCTCAAATATTTTACTTTCGAATTTTTTGTTATTGGTAATAGTATCTAGATTATCAACTGTAGTAGTGGTTTGATATTCTAATTCATTTCTTGTACTATTTTCAGAGTTAAAATGAGTATCTTCAGCAGCATTATTAAAAATTTCTTCTAATTCTGACCGGTTATCCTCAAACTGGTAATCTTGAATGTCATAGAGCTTGTCTGATTCTGTAGTTCTGAATTTGATGTGACCGGGTAGATCTTCTAAATATCTGTTTTCATAATTATTTTTTGTTGTTCTATCAGGATATTCGTACGAATCATAATCATACAAGGAATTTTCTTCATCGTTGTCATCAGCAAAGGCTGTAAAAAGACAGTTATCATGTATGTATAGTTATAAATATTATGTATCGTAATTTTTTCATCTATACACGTAAAAAAGGATAAACTAATTAAAACGTTAATTACATTTTTTTTTTATCCACTACAAATTAGACGCCCTACACGCCCTAGCCATCTCAGCTGATGTTAAGTAATGATGTAGTCTAAGATAGTAGTGGGCTAACCTGTTAGGGGTATGTTAAACCCTTACTCCTAATTGGTTTCTACGCGACATCGTGCTGGAACGCTAAATTGCTTGGCGACACGTCTTTGCCGGTAGGGTGGCATATAGCCACGGCCGAAGCCTCCCACCAGACCAGACTTGAGCCAGGAATCGAACCCAGGACCTCCAACTTTATAATGCAACAGCGCACGCACTGCGCCACGGTGGTCAATAAGCTGTGTTGTACTGAAGAAAGAGACTTGTGAAAATACGAGTCAATATCATGGTATCGCAAATTTGTTATCTATTCACGTAAAAACAATAAGGATAAACTAATTAATACCTTAATTGCATATGGATACCCCAATCTGAATTCTTTCGCAAGTCTTTAAAGATGACAATTTAAGGAAATCTAAAATTTAATGTATTACGAGTATATGGCACGTTTATCTGTGATGATCACGTACGTAAGATCGTACATGTATGTGTGCACATGATCGTGTATGTGTGTGTCTGTTAAAAATAAGACATCTATCAATACGTATAGTGCTTTATTTATATATTTACCATTTAGAAAAGAGAACCATTGACTGAAGTCTCAACTGGGGGTACGTGATGCTAGAGTCTTATGCTAAATCGCTAGGCGACTCGCTATGTCAGTAGGTTGGTAACTAGCCACGGCCAAAGCCAGACTTATATAAAAATTAATAAATAATAAATAACTAATAATTAATTTTTTGGACAAAAGTCCACAAAAAATAACTTCTTTTCGGTATTGCGTAAAGCTGGTTGGAGTTTTTCTGCAATAGATATATATCTACTCAAGTAAATGCCAGTTAGTAGATAATATTTACTTAAGCATTTCTGTCATATTATATGGGCTATTATCGTATTATTTCAAAGCAACTGATAGCATTACTTCCACTTAAACATCTGAGTACTTGTTTTTTTGTCATTACTGTCATCGTCATCAACATCATAATCGTCTTCGTCAGGTGGACAGCGCCAATGTCCTAACAACGGACCGGTACTGCTATTATCATCCGGGAATCGAACCCAGGACCTCATTTACCGGACTTTCTGACAACCGTAAATAGAACCGCTAACCACTAGGCCAACAACCCTATGACTGTATAGAATTTATATTCCAATGTTTATATTTTTTGTTATTTGTTAACTAAAGCACTTGGAATTATAATTTCAAACACCACTTAATTGATAGTATAATTTTATGACGTCACAAACAGTTATTTACTTAGTAGAAAGGTTTATCAAACGTATTTATCATCATATACCTATATGATATGATCGACGAAATTTTTAACTTAAAACCTCTGGAAATTTTCTTTAGTGTTATATTTTCTCGACGATAATAATACCAATTTAAAGCAGAATTCCATATTCCACCGTGGAACGGTTACCTTTCAAGTCTCTAAGAACTCTTGCTTATGTAGTTTTTAATTGTGTACCTATTGGATAAAAATCTGAAGCCGTCGATAAAAATATCCACGAATATCTATCTCCCGATATAAGTAATGCGGAGATCTTTTTATACACCATAATATCTTCATGAATACCGTGGTAGACTTACTAATGTAAGAGGGGTAAAAGCTAAAGAGGTCTTTGGTCTGCAGCTACTATAAAGATAAAGGACCCGAGATTCTACCTAATTCAGTAGGTAAAGTATCCGCATCTATTATTTAGAGGTCTATCTTTATAAAATCTTAGTAAAAACTAGCAAAGAGATAGCTCTAACAGTCCAGAGATGACATGGGTCATGGGTATACGGTAATACCTTTTTAATCCCACCAAAAAGTAATAGTCCAATTATCCAAGTCGCAACCATTTAGAACATGTGTATAATGTAAACAGGGGTATTTGTAATGTAGGCGAAAATTAAGTAGTAGGCTAGGTGTTTTTACAGCATCTTAAAATTTCCTTACCAAAATCTTATGAAAAACAATTCCGCAAAACAGTGATCTAATTCGTCGCATAACCTTTAACACTGTCCACGATAAACAAGTCATCACTGTTGCTAAAACTAAAAATAGATATAACCATCACAATCCAGATATTTAGGCATATATTCATTAGTGATAATATTGCCCTTACCTAAATTCCCCTGGATGGCTAGAAAAGCCACGCAAATCCAAAGTCTTTTCATATTGTTTTTCCACTATTGCGCGTGCGCACGTCGATTCTGTGCCGTGCGCGAAATTGTACTGCCGAATGAGGATTAACTATGATAAATAATTGACTATCATTCATGTGACGCGTATACACTTCGAATTATTTGTATAGTAGGTAATGTTAAATTACGCAAGATATATGTAATTACTATTAAACTATTGTTAAACTAAAAAAGCTACTGTTAATCTATTATTGTTGCCATGTGGAAGAGCTCGCTGTTGCCATCTTACAGCTCAGAAGAGGTACTATCTTTAGTAAATACGCATTTCATTGCTCTTATTTTGCTAATAAAACTTTGTTTAGCTGGCATATTGTTTAGACTGTACGTACCCACTTTTTAGACTGGCCCAAGGGTTTGAGACATCTCTTTTTAAATATTCTTTACCACTTCACCGCAACACTCTAACATACACCTCCAAATCAAAATTAAATATGAATTTTCTGGACAAACGCGCTTCACCTAGGCTACATCATATGTTATAAATCATAACCATTTCATCGATAAGAGGTTAAAGCATTATGAAAGCTCAGGAGGAATGTTCTAGAGCATAGAGATAGTGAAATTTGTGTTGTTAACTTTAATAAAGCAATAAGCAATGTTCCAGGAGAAAATGAAACAATGATTTTATTTTAGTCTGACCTTATATTATAACAACTGTCTTCTTTCATTTCTTTGTTTGAATACATTAATTAAAATATATATATTTTCAAGGTAAGAAATAGTTTTAATTATAGGTTGGTTCTACATGAAGAAACAATAAAAATATGAAACAAAATGAAACAAAGCTAATGAACTGAATTGCTAGATAATCGGATTTATATGAAGTTTAAATTTAAGAGTAACTGTCTGTTATAAAGCTCGTATTGCGATTATTTGTTTTTTTTTTTTTTGACGGTTAATCCATGGAAATGTTATGGTATGGTATGGAGTATGGCGGAGATTTCACAGGCAGGTAGAAAATTGATAAGGTATAGGTAATCGAGGTAAAAAGGGGTAAGTAATTTACATAAATTATTTGTGATTAGCTGATGCAGAGCACATCAGCTAATCACAAATAATTTATGTAAGGACGATATCACCCAAAGTGCTTAAGTATGCTTTCGCAGTTTGTTGCTCAGTTCGTGTTGACCCTGTATGGATAAGACAATAAAAAGCGCCAATAATGCTACCTACAGCGTTCATTTACTGAGCTTGAACAATTTATCATGTAGTTTTATAAATAACCGTAAGAGGTCTCTAGTTTCGAAAACTCAGATTACAATTTCAATTGTACACAGTTGGCTCTAGTAGTTTAGCGTACTTACGCTAGATGTCGCTACTCTCTGTTCTTCTAGCATGACCATTTATAGCGTGGACTAAGTAAGTATGCTGTTATAGTGGTTATAGTCTTTTGGCGTAGACATTACTTTATAAGATAATTTTTATTAAGCACATCGCAAGAAAATACCAAATTTAATATAAGAAGACGCAGAGTGCCTTTTTCAGCGTAAGGCGGACGATATTGGAAGCCGCAGCAGTCCTCGATGTCAAGTCGTTTACTGGGAGACGGGTGTGAGCCGTCGACATCTACTTGCACATGTCTATAATTAATAATTAGTAATATAATTATTGATGAAAGTATTAAGCACCTTTTGACTGATAAATCAATATTTTTGTATCCTAATTAATATTATAAATGCGATATGTACAGCTTTCACGTTCAACTACTAAGCTGATTTTGAAAATTCTCTTACTAATGGAAAGTTACATTATTGGCGAGTGAGTAGCAAAGGCAAAGTATTGTATCCATGCATTACCAAGGTAACGGGAACTACGCGGGTAAAACCGCGGATCGCAAGTAGTATATACATTTGATTTCAACTGTTACCAAAGAGCGTTGACACGTCCCATTGATAAGAATGTACGTACATTGTACCCCAAAAATTTGACATTGTATATTCGTGCAAACCTTGTATTTGAAGGGCGTCCTCGACACAAGGCCGCGTCCTTCTTCCAAGGTTTTCACCTTGGCAAAGGACGCCACCTTGGCTGGAACCTTGGATGCAAGGTTGGTGGCAAGGTTATGGACTTGCGTATTTCCGCGAATCGTCGCTTATGCCAGATAGCAAATTACGTCAATTGACGTAACGTGTTACGTACCTTATTACGTATGTTTTGAACAATGAATCTTAGTTGAATTGAATATGATATGATTATAGACTTTACTTTTCTCGCTTGTGAAGTCAACATCTCCTGAAGATGATCCGGTGTCGGGTCGAAACGTGCGTAGAGGTTCTAGTGGAAGATTTTGTGTGGTGTTATATTATACAAATCTCCCGGTTGTCGGCGGAATATAGAAAATTATACTTGCTGTTTATTGTTTATCATGGACTTCCGCAAAGTAACGCCTGCTTCTATTCATTATTTGATTATAGACTTACGAAATATTAATTTGTTGCTTTGTAGCCCATATATATCATGGTAACTAATTTTGTTGATAAGGTTCTAATAGAGATGGATCCAGGACCATTGTAAGCAATACCTAATACATGATTTGGTATTAAACTACTAGGTATAAATAAGCACTTTTTTATTTTATTTTTATTTTGCTAAAGCAGAACAAAATAGTCTTAAATACCATTTCACCAGTTTCTTTCAAAGTCATGGCAAATAACCGACACATGGTTGAGGATCGATGCGTGATTGTTGCAATAGAAATAAGCGAAGGTACCTACCTTAATAAGACAAAAACACATCAATGGATTTACTCAAGATGTAGAACTCAAAATTCATACTAGGGCACTCAACTAGTGTGTTTAGCAGTGGAGATGAGAGATTTTTTTTCCCTCTTCAAGATAGCTCTTCAAGGCACCTAATGGTAACTGATGATGCAGTCTAAGATGGTAGCAGGCTAACCTGTTCGGAGTATTGTAAAAAGACACTCTTAATTGGTTCCATCATAACATCGTGCTGGAACGCTAAATCGCTTGGCGACACCTCTTTGTCGGTAGGGTAACTAGCTACGGCCAAAGCCTCCCACCAGACCAGACTCGAGCCAGAAATCGAACCCAGGACCTCTAACTTTATTTTGCGACAGCGCACGCACTGCGCTACGGAGGTTGTCAATAGCTAATTTCGGAAATTATAAAGCAACAGCCGAGAGAATTTGGAGACGTGAGCAGAAAATATAGAAGATTAAGAAGAAGAAGCACTTCAGAAGACAAAAATGGAATGTTTTACTAAGCATTTTTATTGTTTTTTGGTACGAATTTAATATTCTTAAATGCATAATATATCAATAAGCATTTAAGAAAATTAACGGCTTCTAAAACCTTAAAAATCAGGGCAATTTACATCCAATATTTTTTTTTAAATTATTATATGTTCCAGCATTGCGGTTGTTTCTTGGCTTTATTTACTGCTATTCGCTAATTGTGTTAAAAGCTAATCAGAAAATAGGGAAGACATGACTGAGAAGTGAGGATTAAGAATAAGTCGACTAAGTGATAACGATCGCAGTTTATTGAATAAACTCTCGACATTATGATAAAAATATAAAACATTTTTAATTTACATATCGCAGACGGTAACTTAAAGAACAATTTATCACAATATCTTAATAAATATTGAGTACACAATAGTTTGATTATTTATATTACAAATTAAGGCACGAACGACTCTTGTACCTATTATCAATATATTAAAATTAAATAAATATTTCTCACGAACATGATTAACTTTTTAACAATTAAATTACGGATTCACAAACACAGTAGAATCATAAAAATTATTCATTAGTGAAAAGACAAAAATACAAATAAAAAGTAGGTAGGTTATCGTTAGAGGATAATTATTTTGTCAAAATCAGCGTAAGTTTTGTAGAACAACCAAGAAATTTAAGGAAAGATTTATGTTAATTTTTCAAAAGTTAAACAGTGGGCGAGTAGCATGAAAGTAAATTAAGTTACTAAAATCTAATTAATAATACTTAAGTTAGATCAAATTACTATTGCAGGACTTAATTTAATTTTTTGTTGGCACTTACTTCTATCGTTAACTTTAGGGGTCGCGTGCGCGAGCGTTCCCGTTTCAGTGGGTATTCTGGTCACCAGTCTGGTTGCCCAGGAGTCCCACATACCCCGTCGGAAGCGGCGCAGTCTTGCCTGCGTCGCTTCCGGAGGAGATACGTAAACGCATTTCCCAGCGTTAAAAAGAAAAAAAAAAACGTTAACTTTTTAACTAAATTCACTCTAATAATATAAAATGTTCTATTGAATTTAACATTAATAAAAAACTATTTTTAATAAATAAATATCTTACTGTTACGAGCATATAATTAATATTTCTAGCATAGGCAGAACCACTATATGGGCTTTATAGAATGGCACTTGATAGATGAAATGAAGAGATTCAGCATCATAGCTATTCTTTATTCACTCAGTTAGGTATAATATCTGATCCATCCGATCTGATCCAAGTAGTAAAAATTCCCTCTAAAAAACTTCCTTCCTAAAGTTGAATCCAAACTGGTCACATTTGACTCGCAGAATCCTTGCAAGTTGTGGTGGTCCGCAGTAGAACACCGTAATTTTCCCCTTGTGCTGTTCCTGAAGACGTTGGAACACTTTGTCCCAATTCGGACGGCCGGCGTTTGTTCGCGTTTTCAATCCCGTTATTAGATCACGTTTTTCCTGAAATCAGGAAGTCATATGCATTTTTAAAAAGTATGACTGTACATAGATATCTGTATATGTTTACACAAAACATGTTTGGAGGTAGAACTTGTGTGTTAGGACAGCAGGAATTCGATTTACAAAAAAAAAATGCAACATTTATATAATGTTGGTAGGTACTTAGTTGCCAAGGGGTTGCGAAATGTATATAAAACTATCCATTCTGATATTTAGGTAATTTAGACCCTGGACCGAATATGAGTGAACTTCTACAGAGGTACTAATATAAAGGAATCTCTCCGTGCATTGCGGAGTAGATATCAAGTACAACGTCCCCCATAACACCGTTCCAATATAAATGATAATAATCGTTAAAAAACTGTAATTGTGATCAATGTTCTTTAATCGAGCTAACCAACCCTCATTAAAGTAATTTGAAGGGACTGAGTCCCCCATGAGAGGGAAGGTCCACGCCCAGTCGAAAATTACTATGGAGTTTGAGCTTTCTCTTATTTTTTTGTGGAACATTTTTACCAAGGTTTTAGCCTGAAGCCTTATTAATTTAAGCTTTACATGGTTAATTACATATTGAGAGATAATCCTTCTCTCGTCGCCAGTTCGTTTACGAAAACGCAGCGTTTGTAGACCCATATCGGACAGAAGTGGTAGTCAGACATTATGCTAGGCGCTATTTAGTTATGGAGGGCTTAAGCGAGCATAAAATCTCGTCTTGAGAGCACCAGGACCCGACGACATTAATGTAAGCGTTAAAAGTGTGTTACCCATCAAGTGCACCTTGATTACCTGCCACTGGGGATTAGCATGTCTTCGCATAACCACGTATGGATTTATTCATGACACTTACTTTCTCATGCAACAAATCCAACGCTAGCTGTAACCCAACAGCTTTCATGTCGCTCCTCTGCAAAGCGCTGGTGATGTACATGTGCATTTCAAGGAACCTCTCCCCTCCCGCTTCTGCTTGCTCGATTTCCAGTTGTGATAGAAGCGAAACAAACCATTCGAAGGACCTTTGCTCACGATTGATCCAAAAGAAGTCGACCTGTATACAAAATATGTAGATTAAAGATAATTTTTACACCACCCGGTTGTTCTCGCTCATGTTGTCCTAACCCAAAAGTGGCCTGACAGAGATCACTATGCCTGACTACTAGGCTCACTTTTAGATCTTTCGTTGTGTTATTATTCTTATTTTATTTCCTTATCTGTTTAGTTGTGTTGAAATAAAGAATAATAATAATAAATAAAACATGAAATTGGTTAAACTTCAGTTATCCCATACCAAGCCAATTACAATAGTGCTAACTCTGTTGGACAGAAGTTCCTGAACTAAACGGTATTAACATGCAAAATCTTGAGTATTCGTAGGCATACATTTTTAAAGCTTATTATTAGTATTCCGAAATTAAAAACTCTTAGCATTTTGACGTCTACCTGTCTGTTACGATATTTTTTTTTCTCAGTAACTGCTGAATAATCAAGTTAAAGAAATTATACTGATTATTAAATTCTCTCATATCTGACAACGAATTTCTAATAAAATGCTTCGAAGATAAAATCTTTCAAAACATGTTTTCAAGTTACTTGGAGCTCCACTTACTGACTACAATAAAAATTTATATGAGTGTAATTCTTTTCCGGTGACCTATAACCTCGAAACTTGGCACGAAGATACGCCATTTGGCACAAGTGCAGGGAAAAATTATAACACCAACATTTTCAATTCTGTGTTGAATTAT